>OW285188.1:8147107-9431482 GCA_935421135.1 Bugulina stolonifera | reverse complement strand
AAATACAATGCTTTGGTTTTGTAACTTCAAAGTGCATTATGATGAGAATCACTGGCAATAAGAGACTTATTTGGAGTTATCTTTTCAATGATTCTAGTGGGAAAGAAAAAATATTCACAGATGGAAATTTACCCAATAAGCTAACTGATGTAACCTACCATGGTGGTTCCGCTTAGAGTGATATGAAACTCAGATTGACTTTCCTTTTAGCATTTACTGGTGTAATAGACTATTTAGTATCAGGTGGAGGGAGGGCTGTACATACATGTGCTAATAATCTAGTCCAATAACACTGTCTACATTATTATATTCCAGAGCAGCAGCTGCAGCTAAGAGTGGAAAGTTTAGGGATGAAATTGTTCCTGTGACCACTAAAGTTGTGGATAAAGAAGGAAACACTTCCACAATAACTGTAGGTGTTAATTGTTCTCTGCTACTCTCAAAATTTATTCTTTATATTTCATTCCTACATGTATTTCCATAACATGCATGTACATAGGCAATAATAATAGTGTATCTTACTAGGTATCATTTTTGAAGTTGTCCTCTCTTTTGCTCAGCACTAGACAGAAGGGGTAAAAAACTCCAAAATAGCATTCACTATGTCGTACATAGCCAGTATGCATGGTATGGTTGTATTAGCACAATGCATGTATGGAGTGCTGATCTTCTATGGAATAAGTATCTAGTAATTAATATACATGTATAGTCCGACATTAGACTGAATAAGGTGATATCATGCAGTATAACTTTTTGAATTTTGGTACTCACACTATCATATCATTTCTTCTAGACTATTGTTGTACATCTACGTTCTATTTTATGTACACATGGTCTATATAATTATATATACTATAGCCTGTAGTACATATCATAGGTATCAGCGGATGAAGGTATAAGACCAGGTACAACCATGGAGGGTCTGGCTAAGCTCCGCCCTGCCTTTCAAGAAGGAGGCTCTACAACAGCAGGTAATGCATTTCACAAGCTGACAATGGAACAATACTTGGTGACTCGATGACTAGCTACAACCAGTTAGCAGTTTCACGAAATTAGATCATTAACTTGTGTATGCTTATAACATTCAACTAGATGAGTAAAGTGAAAACTAAACATTTGACTCTGGAGTTGCTGTATCTTACATGACTTGTGGTTTTGATTTTGTAAATTCTGTATAGAGTGGTGTCTCTCTCCAATTTTATGGTTATCTAAGGTTACAATAATTATGTGTGCTAACACTAATGCCTAGGTACAGTCCCTATATATGTACATGTATATGTGATTACCAGGGAACTCGAGCCAAGTGAGCGATGGTGCAGCTGCTGTACTGCTAATGAGAAGGTCAGTGGCCAATAGACTTAGAGTTCCTATTCTTGGAGTTATACGTGGATTCAAGGTTGTTGGGGTCAAACCAGATATCATGGGAATAGGCCCAGCCGAGGCAATACCTGCTGCCTTGGAGAATGCTGGTAAGTTTTCCAGACATGGGCACTCTACTCGAGCAACAGCTTTTCATTACTTTTAATTGACTTGTATTTTTGTATTGTGTGAAAGCTGGGAATTGACTTTTACTTCTACTCTCCTACAAAGCATGATGCTTGACTCTTACTTTACTCTAATCTCTCAGCTATCAATGATAATTCTATTGGTTTGGTGTAATTATGTAATAAGTCTTGTCCACCATAGAGAAGCTGAGAGGCTTATAGATAAACAGACCTACCATTATAACAAGTGCAAATTTGAAGTAGCCTTTGTTCCTCAGAACTACTATAACTGATAGAAAATCGGATCCTAACACTAAGTATTACCTATTGTGTGTTGTCACACTTGTATACATCAGAAATTTGTGTTATACAAAATTCCCATTGGTATTCTCTTTGACGTACCACTGTACTTTTGACTCTACTCTGACTCTAGCATTTTGGCACTAGTTGCTTGACTCTTACTTTACTTTTCAAAATGGCTGTTTATTTACTCTTACTCTACTTTTGACTTGCTCCATCCGATGAGTTGACTCTAAATTACTTTTTATCAATTGGGAATATATACTCTTACTTGACTCTTGACTTGAGTATTTGTCTGCTTGGCACATGTCTGAAGTTTTCCCTATTTCATTCTCTTTGCTACTTATTTTAGCTCCCATTATAAAACAGCTATTTCTCTGACATGTATGGCTGTTACACATTGTATATATGTAATATAAAATAATTTACTCATTTGACTTATGTTCAGAATTGCTACTTGGTACATTATTGGACGAAAGGACAACTTCAATATTATATGCATCCGGTGGCTACCTTACCTTTTGCAGGTGTACGGCTAAATGATGTTGATATTTATGAGATAAATGAGGCGTTTGCGAGCCAGGCTTCATACTGTGCTAATAAATTGAACATTCCACTAAGAAAGGTGAATCCAAATGGAGGTGCTATAGCACTCGGTCACCCACTGGGTTGTACAGGAGCTCGACAGATAGCCACATTACTACATGAAATGAAACGCAGACGAACCAGGTTTGTAGTTGTTCATGTTGTCTTGCATAATATTATGTCATTTTAGTGAATATATTGCTTTGGTGAGCATGTTTATATTATAACTTCAGTATTAGTTTATTTGTATGTTAGCTCATGAAAATGACTTCATAAATTTAATGGCAATTTATGTGTTGGCCTGATTGCATTAAATGTACTTCTTTGCTAATTAATGATTGCGGTCCTTATCATCTCTCGTTGTTAAATGTTGAACTGCTATGTTTTGTTACTTCAATGTTTTGCAGAGGATATGGTGTAGTATCAATGTGCATTGGTTCTGGAATGGGTGCAGCTGCAGTCTTTGAGTATGAAGGGTAACAAGTAAGGTGAATGAACAGCATCAATCACAAACTTGTATTTTTTATAAAATAGTGAAATTAATGGAATCAAAATTCCAGCATACACTGTCAACCTATTTATTCTAGCCACGTGATGCTCATAACTCAGGATTTGCTACCATAGGTATTTTAACGTAGGCCAAATACACAATATTTAGCTAATACTGATGTATTTTCTGCAACTTTGTGATAATTTCATTTTATACCGTCTCTTTTTGCATTTTAAAATGGAAGCATTATCAAAATGTTATTTCTTCAATATTATTATTATCATTCCCCAATAAACATGTTCAAAGCTTGACCTCCGTAATTGTTGTTCAATGTACATCACTTTAATGATATCAGTAACAACATAGCTTGGATCAGAAATGCAAACTATTCACATTGACGCTCAACAAGCAAATGAGGACTACGGAGTTATCTACCCCTGCACCGCATATTGCTCGTACGCATCATAGAAGCAGTAAGCATTGTATCATCATTTCCAAGTTATCGCTGATCAGTATGGCTAATCTTAGTCAAAAAGACTCAAGCCATGGTTATTGTCATTTCACTACATCAGTTGAAAAAACACATTATCAACTGGGAGTGATCAAATAAGATCAAAAAATGTATCGAGCGCAAAAGCAATCCAACGCCTACCGAGGGTCACTAGAGCACTGTTGAGCCTGCGCACGTTCGCTTCCGTTTCCTAATCCAAATTTTCACTTTTTGTGGCTCTGCTGTAACCATAGTTCATGAAACTCATTGATTATCATTATGATATTATCAAAAACTTTGCTCTGACTGTACTTTTTAGTCGAGCAGGCCTGGTTTACGTGTGTTGTATTGAGCTACTAGAACTAGATCATCCTAATGATATGATTCTATGCTAATACTGAAAATGTGAGAGCCACAGAAGTTAAAGTAAAAGTTACTACTAGTGTAGTTAGTAAAAGTAAAGAACTAGAAGAATAATTATAAATATTCATATTGATATTAATGTATATTTTATTAACATAAAATATTAAAAACAATCTAATGATTTGAAATTCAAAATTGGTTAGGTGGACTACACTGTGATTTTAGAAGCATTAACAAATGGTATTCTTACTGATACTCATACGATACTGTCATACTGTGCCATGCCAGTCTTTACTCCTGTGACTACTCTTTCCAGTTTTAATAATAAAAGGAGGAAGAGTAGAGACTTGGAGAATAGTTACAGTAATCTAATTAAAATGAAAATAATTATTCATCTTATGATAATAACAACAATAATACCTATAGATTAAGATTTAATATATATTATTGTTGTATTATTTTATAATTATATTATTGCAAAATAAAATGATTACAAGTATAGTATTGAATTGTAATATTATTATAGTTATAATAATCTAATGTGATAAAATATGATTTACTAACTAAAACTTTACTATTTACATCTAGTCACTAATCAAGTCTTGTCTAAATAACACACCAAAGGAAAGTGAAAGTTTATTATAATTACTAAACTATTGATAGTATGGATATAATAATTAGTATAAATAGGCTAAATGAGGAGCTGCTTTTCTGAATCTGAAGACAGTGTAATAATAGGTCTCATAGACAGTTCGAACGAAATTTTAAAATTCTGTCAACTCGCAAACACGAGTTAAAACATAGAATTTAATACGCTGAATCAAAAGTCTAGAAATGATATGGAGTAGCCTATCTCATATACCTACAGATTACAGAGTCGGTTCAGCCCTCTTTATATGCTGTTGTTTTGTAGGCATAATTGGATTTTATAATATCCAATACAAGGTTTTGTTATAGTAGGCCTAATTTATCATTTATGTAACATTTCATCTTCTCGTGCTTTTATTATTGCAATGATTAATGTGGTTGTGTATTTATCTGCAATGCCTTAGAAAATAGGCCTACCATCATTAGGATAAAATGATAGAATATCAAGTGTTCTTGTGTGGTTTAGCTATGCTTGACAGTCAATATAATTGTTACATAAGAATACATTTTTGCGTCCAACCGTTAATGCATCCCTGGTGAAATCAAATATCCTAATCACATTTTAAACTTTTAAAAACTTTTAAACTTTTTAAAATTGGTCTACAAGAAGCATCGGTGTTCACATCTCTTGTCATCATTATATTTTTAACTGTTTTTTAAAGGAAAATGATAAATTGTTCGTTTGTGTATCATTTAGAGTATCAACATGAGGGAGTATAAACTGGTCGTTCTTGGTTCTGGAGGAGTTGGTAAAAGTGCTCTGGTATGTCATCCGATTCAATATTTAGTTACTGATGATGCTCAAGGCTACATCTAGACTCATAGTGGTTGACGTAACTAATAATATTAGTTACGTCAGCCACTATGAGTCTATATTATAGAACATTTCACAAATCCACACATTATTTATTTATACTCTCCATTAGTTTCTATTTACATTGCTACCACATGGATTGATAATCTACCTATTGATAATGCTTCATCACCTCACAGTACAGTCAAATGTACATGTAGTATAAGGCATTGTATTGATGGATATATTTTCATGATTTATTTTAGACGGTGCAGTTTGTGCAAGGTATATTTGTAGAGAAATATGATCCTACAATAGAGGACAGCTACAGAAAGGTAATTTAGTGCACTAATAAACTTACTGTGGTGTAGTACACTGAAATTCTTAGACTTTTTATTATGTTTTATGCAAAAAGCGCAATGTTGTACTGTTATAGCATTTTATGTTAGTATTGAAGCCATAGACATATTATGTTATATTTATGGGTTATTTCTCTTCACTCTTGTAGCAAGTGGAGGTTGATGGACAGAACTGTATGCTGGAGATATTAGACACAGCTGGAACTGTAAGTAACTATCAATCCTTACTATTATAGTAACTATGCTTATGTACATCACATAATTATGCTGTCTCTATTGCTTTTATTCATTCATTTCTTCCCATATAGCCTACAGTACATGTAGGCCTACAAGTATTTTAAACACTGCTTATGCTTGTTGGTGAAACGTAGGGTTTGTGTTGACTAAACTTGCTGATTGACTGCAATCAATGTATGCCGGTTAGTTATTTGACACTTATAGATACTGTAACTGTAGTTACTTATTCTGCATGAAAATATTTGTTTCACCAGCAGTTGTTTGGAGTGTTGGATAAATTATTTAAATGGGCAAGCTTTTTAATAGAGGTTACATGTTGTGATGTTATAACAGGAGCAGTTCACAGCTATGAGAGACTTGTATATGAAGAATGGTCAAGGGTTTATCCTCGTCTACTCAATAACTGCCCAGTCCACCTTCAATGACCTACAGGATCTTAAAGACCAAATTCTAAGGGTGAAGGACCAAGGTGATGTAAGTGTTATTACTGAAGTAGTTGGTGATATTATGTAATACACGTATGTGTATGTGCACCATATTATGTAATACACGTATGTAATATGTGCACCATATTATGTAATACACGTATGTAATATGTGCACCATATTTCTCATGTCTTACTACACTATAATACAGTATTAATGATATTACTCTATGTCAGTGCGTGGTTTTCCTCTGGCTTAAAACATGTATAAGCCTACATTACGTGCACTATGTAATTATAACATGTACAATAATTACTGTATGGTACTAAATTTTTTGTGTACTATATTCTACATGTATATCGTACGTGTGCAGGTACCAATGGTGCTGGTAGGAAACAAGTGTGATCTAGAGGACGAGAGGGTCGTTGGTAAGGACCAGGGTCAAGGACTGGCCAATGAATGGAAAGTTAGGTTTCTAGAAACATCAGCTAAGAATAAAATTGGTGTGAATGATGTAAGTGAATAGTATATGTATACATGTGTCATACTTGGTACGTATTGTTAGAGGTGATTACAGTCAGCAGTAAGACCAGTGATTAGTTGGTGTAGAGATGAGATAAAAGAAGTAGCCACTCCTCTATCAGACATCTTAAGATGGGTTCTACTATAACATTACGCCACCCTTCTTTAGACTGTGGACCTAGTGCACTTAGTATTCGTAAGCGGACAAAAGTATATAATTGTACTTGACAGATATTTGATGTAGATAAACACTGTATCCTGTTATATTATTACTATTTATGCAGATCTTCTTTGAGCTAGTTCGTCTCATCAATAGGAAAATGCCTGATGTTGGTAAAAGAGGCGGAGCTCCCAAACAATGCTGTACTCTGCTCTAAACCCGTGAAAAACTGGGGCATGATATCCATTCTCATCCATCTATCATAGCCCAAGGTACTTCTACATCTATAATAGCCTGAGGTTTCAACCTCTCTAGACATTTGTATGTCAAACTGTTTTCAGCTCTATGTGCAATGTATCTTTTGCTCTTGTAGTATTTGTACAGCTTTTAATATTTACTGAGGTCGTTAACCTGTATTAGCTGAATGACTACTTCTTTCTTACATAATCATGTTCATCCATGCAGACATGAGCTTCCATGGCATGAACTGGAACATAATATCTGGCTACACAGGACCAAATTGGGTATCATTTAGGTAAAATTATGCTCATTTTGTGGGTAAATAGATTCACAGTAATGTAAGAATAAGTCACTATCAGTACTAATACCTGCTTATGGTCTCAGCATCACCCATCTCTCTCATTCATTCCATATTGAATATAGTCTAGTCCGAATCTCTTTCATTTTACATTTATATTCTATTTACATTACAATTTATACATTTTATTTCTCTTTATATTATTTTATTGTACTTTACAATTTTCATTTTAACATCCAACTAATATTTTGCTCATTTTGAGTGTAACTGGGAATATACATAATTATTATACAAGGTGCAATTTTATGATCAAAATTGTTATTTTGTTTTACTTCTGATTCTAGAAGGTGTGCTGACGGTAGCTCTAGACATATTGGTTACATGTACTGTTATATAGCTGATGTCTATAGTCTAAGCTACATATGGCACCTTGAACTAGCCATCATGACGTAATGTATATTTCTTTTTACTTTTTGGTGTAGGTGCTCTATAAAGTGTTTTATAAAAATAAATTATTGCCGTCAAAAATCAAGGTTTTACGCCACATTTGTTCTCAGTTTTAGAGATTTGTCACACAGTTGGAATTGTGTTCTCTTTATAGTAATGATGGATAGTAATGCATTTTTATTGTTCTTACCAGTGAATCTCTGCTGTACCATAATTAACAGAGATAATATAATTCACAACTACTATGTAATTAATATTATTATAATCATAATTATCACCTAGTCAAACTAATTGATTGCAATAATAATGATGTTATGCTCATATCATTTGAATTATATGGTTGGCGATGTACAAAATTGAGAAGACAACTTCTCCTAATGTAAAGTTAACCCTGTACTGGTGGTGGGGTGCAGTGAGCTATTTTGGAATGACAACTAGTAGAAAGAAAGTGGGTGAGCTCAGTATTTCAGTTGGCATAAGATTATTCAGGGATTTTAATTATTGTACTTACATGACTGCATTGGGATGACTAAATAGGATATGAACTCTTCTGCAGCAATGGGCAACTGATCGTCATAAAAGTTCTTCTGGCTTGATGATGTATCGTACCCTGCAGGCATATTAAACAGTGAAAATATGCTCAATAGTGGCCATAACTGTTGCATAGCTGAATTGAACTGCATTAAAGGCTGTTATAGTAATGGGCATGTCATGTGCATTATATAATATCAATTGGCTGCAAACTTCCAAAATTGATGCCAGACTACATGACTAGTCACACGGGCACGAACAACTCCAACTTATCCCCACCGAAACGACAGGCTGGTCACATGGCTGACGATGATAAATTTCTTCGGTGCCTGCAATTATTGATCGCTAAACTTAGCTGACTTATGACTCACCAAACACAGTCCTGATATGACCTGATTCAAACCATAAGCTGGAGACTGATGCATAAACTTGGAAAATAACAGTATGGTACAACATTTCAAAACAGTATAGAGGGTAACAGCATCAGTTGTTATCACATAATATGTTGATGTTTATACCTTGTGTTGCACCCTTTAGTAGAAAAGTATACGTGACGATCTGTTGTATTCGTACAGGAAGTTGTGGAATAAAGAGATACAAATTTGATCAGGGAGCAAATACTGTCTAATAAATATACTTCTTGCTGCATGGAACTATAGAACTGGTACACCAAAAGGACATTAATTAGTAAAGTGCTACAATATAATATACATGTACATGTATGTGGAGTTATCGCCCCAATTATCAATTGATTCAGGAGCTAGCAACTTCACACAATATAACAGTGAAATTCTAGCCTTGTATATTAATAATACATCTCATGCATTTCATACATGGTTATTGTATAAGATATATGTTATATGCCAAAGGGAAAGTACTTTAGGACACGTAGAGGTTTCCTGGTAGAGATTGTATATACATGTGCATATTGTAATGACAGTTTAGGCTAGAACATCTCAGTAGTATTCAACTAAGATATTTAATAGTACAATCTCATAATAGCAATATACCATAATATAATCTAAATAGGATATGGACCAGTCATATTACCAATGCTGCCGTGAGATAAAAATATGATTTGGGTGAAAGCCAGGCAGCAAAAACAGCCCTTTATACAGCACATTGTATAGTGTATAATATATCCTTTTATAGGGCTTAATTAAACACTATCCACATAATTAGTACAGTTATCTCAAAGGCGTTTTATGTTTCCATAATATATATATGACTTTGGTGCATACACTAAATATGTTAGGAATAATATTCTATATTCCTGGCTCTATATAATCAGCCAATTCAATGTCTAAGTGTTATGTGGGATAAATTACACGTGAACCATGTGTAAAGTATCAAACCCAAACATGGGACCTTATTAAATATCAAACATAGCAAAAATTCTTTCTAGAGGTTATTCGAATTATAATACTGTACATGTAAATGTAGTGTAGGACTAGGTACATGTGTATTATGTATAACGATATTCGATGTGATATCAACGTGTAACTCTAGCGCATGTGAATGTGACAAGGTATCAGGTAGGGCTTTATAATTCTATACTCCATTTTCACTTTCTGCATTTAGACACAATGATATTATTCATCAAACTAAGAAAATGATACTGACTAGGCCAGGACACCAATTCTGTAACATCGGGACAATGTAAATTACAAATTTATGCAAATATATTTTGTTTTACTAAATATAATATACCCAAAATAGAAAAATGACAATACATTATGCTGATTAGCATACTGTGGTTTATCAACATATGTGCACATGTTTTTTGTCAACTAGGAATGTGATGAATTTGTTAGAAAATCGATGTTTAGACATTTTAAATTGAAACATGTCAGTGTGGTTAATTTTTCAACTCTAAAGTAACAAAGTTGAATTATATTTTGTTGTGAAAGGCTACACAATCAGGAATCACTCAGCCAAGTTTCTTTTTAAATTGGTACATGGTATTTGGAGTTATAGGTCCTTTTAAATCAGTGAAAATAACCGAACTGGCATTAGTGTTATACATGTACATGCATATTTAAACATGAGAATGTGCTTAAAGGCAGAGTATCACGTCATATAAGACATGGATTTGAATTTGTCGATTGACGACACTGAGCGCCATTTTGGATGTCTGGCATCTATTAAAACCAGCCAGTGACGATCGTGCTCTTAGGGCAAGTGAAAAGGCTTCAAGCTCTGAGTGTTAGAACCTCAGGCTATAAATGCTGATACCTCAGGCTATGATTGCTGAGACCTCAGGCTATGACTGTTGGTACCTCAGGCTATGACTGTTGAGACCTTATGTCATGATAGAATACAGTTTCCTGCGCAGATCGAATCACCATTCATAATTCTCTAATCTCTTGCCTATCAAAATATTTGAAGGTCAAAATCATTACCTTTAGAGTACTCTGAGGTGACTGTGAAATTTAAATGTAAGTTTTATGGGACTAATTATAGTTGTATGGACCATTTAGTTGACAACTTTTCTGAGTTTCTAATAAATTGGCATATTATCATGGTATCAGTTAAACACATTCCCATACCATTACTAAGTAATTCCCTTCACCTGAAAGTTGGCAGAGAGTGAAAACATTACAGTTAGGTTAACAGTTACAAAAGTGAAGTGTTTTCTGATATTCAGACAATCATAGGCAAACATCTACATTTGTTTGCAAAACGTTAATAGAGTGGTTTTAAGTCTCACAAGCTCTTGTTCGAGATCTGCATGCATATGTGATTTAAGTTTCCACATAGAATTAAAATTATCTTTTTGTCAATAAACTTTGATATAAGACAAGTTTCTCAATTATGTATTCAACTGCACTTAGAACAAACTAAAAAATTCATGAACAAGTTGTACTGCTTTGAAGTTGAAACTTAATTAAATGCCCTTATGTAATTATTATAAATCAAATAAACAAGAGGTGGTCAATGCACAGTGCATTCATTCATAATTATTACATTCAAAGCCTATTGGCTACTAAAAAGATAAGTTTAAACGTGATTCAACCAATCAGAGTGGACTTTCACATCTGAATGTCTTTTGTGAATTGTCAACCATGAATCAAATACTGAAGCACAACTATTTGCCTCAAATATTTCTCCTCAACCATTCTTCACCTTTGATCTGAGGTGGCTAGTGTTAGTTCTTGTTAGAGTCAACTCTCGGCTTGTATGCATTAATTCAACAGGTGGAATATTACAAAAAATCTAAAATCGCCCAACTGACTAAACCAAGTTTGGATATATTGCCAGAAAGTTAAGAAAGCCTTTAAATTAAAAATAGTCTTGAAAGAATATCAATTCACTTGGCTACGGATATTAAATAAATTCACAGGTATGTAAAACTCATATTTGATTATATTATTGCTAAACTAAACATTATTCCATAAACTGACTTTTCAAGTTTTCATGTTGGATAAAATTCTATCATTCTGTGCTTTAGTTAGTTATCTATTCTTTGTAGAGAGATGAGATATTGTTGCATGAAAGCTGATGACCACTCTACTTGATAATGCTCATCTACAATACAGCAAATATTTATATTATTGTATTATTATTTATCTCAGTATTAGTGAAAACGTATTCCATGCCGCTCAGTGTAAGATCATGTACAGGTAAGAGCGTTCAGCCTATTCCTTCCAAATCTAAATGTGAAAATAGAAAGTATTTTGATAGACTGAGAGTCTAGTCTACGACTGGGGTTACTGGTCTGGGAGCCACCTAACAAACAAAAAACAACTTTTGCTTTGACGTTAAAGAACAAAAGCTATCTCATACACTGTTTGCTTCTGCACCTAAGTGGTACTTACACTATACCTGTCCTCAGCATATTTTTTCCTCTTGTGTGTGCGATGCATGTACATGTAGGTCTATGCTATGAACATCGAAAAATATATACATGGCAACTGCAATTGTAAGCCTGCACACAAAAGGGGTAGGTAGTAAGCCTGCACACATAAGGGGTAGGTAGGTCTGTTTAAAGACATAAAACATGTAAAACAATATAAAATTGCTATTAAAATTCACATATAAATGGTTCTGAATATTTAGTTATTATTAAGTAGCTTAAATTATATGTTTTAGTACAAAAGTAGTCATTAGCAATAACTATTTTATGAGATATACTGAAATAATCTTCCTATAGACTAAAACCATGAAAACTTGCAACTAATATTTAACATTACGTATGTACATGTACCTCGATATCTTAGTGCACAAGGAGTACACTTGGTGTATCTAAGATTAACTCTAGATATCATTGTATACTAGTCCTACATCTGCACCTACATGTCCATGTAGGCTCATTGTAATATCTTTGTGCTTAGAATTGAGGATTAAAATGAAGACTGCAGGACAATGGTGCATAGACATATTTTATATAAATATTATACAGTTTTATGGTATCTAGTTGGTGATTATAGTATACACACTTTACACAGTATATAAGGAAAGTTTATGAAATTGAATTTAGCAGTGTTAGTGTTTTTGACCTGCAATATTACACGTTACATAATAATAGAAAGTAATTATGCTCATGTGCAGAGGCGGTAATGTTCTTTGGTGTGTCGTCTGCTTTGAATTAGCTATTCACCATAACTGGTTGGAAATACCGGGCTCATTCAATAATAATGCTTTCTATATGATTGTTCATTTGATTGCTGATGTTTATTATTATGTAATATCAGTACTGCAGTTCAAATCTATTCCTTTTTATGTCACCGAAAATCATATAGTTATTAGATGAATACAGTTATACAATGTACTATGTCAAAGGTAATGTAATTTTATGCCTTTATGACTACTAGCCTATTGTATCTAAATTAGCTTATATAATACCATGTTGTGCCGTAAAACACAATGTTGCTGATAGACTATCTTGATGCTATTTAAATTGGAGTAAAGTAATTACAAGAATAAATTGACATTATAGAGCAAGTGCTGTCTCTGTAAAGAAAGGTAGATCCATGTCTATGTGTATGTAAGAATAATTAATCCATTCAATCAAGAATAAGTCATGCCGCAATTCTTTGCATGCTTTGATCCTCTTCTATTGTCAATTGGCTAACGTGATCTCATAAACTGCATCTCCCAAGAATACATTAGCCTTATTTTTCCATGAGATAGTTGGGGCCGTGGGTAGTACCTATCATATAGGTCTTTGACTCTCTTCTATATTCATTATTGTGACAACTGTATTTGTGGAGAAACAGTAGTTGGCACAAACTATTCTTGTATACAAAGTATACTGTATCCTTTTTAAACTCATAAGGACAAGATTAAAAGGCTTGTATAAATCACTGTGGTTTGCCTGGCCAGTCTATATGGCTCAGTTAGTAAACACCAAGTAACAATATTAGTGTAAACAGCTAATAATACTACTAATTGTATAAAAGTAACTCTAATTTTGAGGTAGAATTACATATTTATATTTTTAGATAACCACTTCTTCTTTTATGTATATTTGTAGAAAAGTGGTAGTGCATTGAGTTACACAAATGTAGCCTACATATACTATACAGTTTGGATTAAAACTTTCACAATTATGTTATTTTGCAGGATTTTTGAGGGGCATCAGTAAGAGCTAGATTTATTGCAATTGATTATACAAAGAATATAGTATGCCGGTGTTAATGCTGCTAGCGACACTCATGTGCATGTCGTGATGTACAATGTTCCTACACATGTTTAAGTACAAGTTAACAATAAGCACCGATTAGCAAAGAACAATGTGATGTATCAAGACACATGCGACTCCCAGCCTTACACTAGTAGAATCCTATTCTGCTCCTGTTTAACCATATTATTATACTATACAAGGTACCCTCATTATCACCTAATGGCATTGTGTGTTTGCCAAGCCCGGATGCAATAAAGACCTATATCTCTATTCTCTTAGCATAATGATGTGTAGAAAAATGAAAACAAACACAAAAGTTGTTTGAAGTTCGTAAATTTTTGCGCTATCAAAATTGGGATCTCTATTCAAGTGCAGACTAGGTGTTAAGTCGTTTAGAAGTGTATTATAGAGAGAAGGCTGCAGTGAGCATAGCAATGCCTCTGTGAGTACGATATGCTCTGGTGCTGGAGATTTTTACAAGCCAATCTATAGATAAGAGACCTTGCAAGCACCTGTCTAGGATTGTTAGCATACACAAAAACAGAATAATTTCACACAAAGTAGCATATTTTACTCTGTTAAGAGGTTCACATTAGATTAACAAAATGATTCTCGCGGCAAAAGTATTACTGTATTATGACTGTGTAACCTACAAATGAGATTAAAGTATTACTGTATTACGACCATTTTACCCACATGTCAGACTAGATGACTCATCGATCTAAACTATTTTATATATTTGTGATATTTTGACTTCATGACTAATAGTTTTGGATCAAATTCAAAATGTTTGTACATGTAATTACTTGTCTCTTTTTAGATCTGAAGCCTTTGTACCTGCTCAATCATGTCATACCAAACAGATACAGTCTACCTCGTGGTGTAAGCATAGTCTATGATGAGGAGCACAGTCTACATGCTTATAGACTCAGTGAACATGCTGGAAATTTAAACTTTGCTGCTACTGATATTTTTACACGGTGTACTTATTGGCCTGAGGAATATTCCATCTTGGCAACATTTAGACTCTCTCCCGACGCAGATATACCAGTGTGGGAGGATGGGTATCTATTTAGTCTCATACCAGATACAAGTGTTCATTTGAAACTTGGGCTAAGTGTATCTCGGCAACGTGTGACAATATTTTATAGCGATAATAAAATACAACCAGGAGAGAAGTCTATCACTTTTAACAAAAAACTTTATGACGACAAATGGCACACGATTATTGTGACGGTCGCTAACAATGTTATAGGACTACGCGTTGACTGCGGTCCTTTGGAAACTCAAGCATTTCAGCGAACATTTCCAGCTTTTCTAGACACAGCAGGAGATCATATACACGTTGGCAACAGAAAGATTCATCCAGGACAGTTCAGGGTGAGTGATGAATGAACTCGGATTAAAAACTTAAAACTTAATTACTTAACATGTAACATGTCAATGTGGCATTTACATTGATAAATAGCCTTGTACAATCAACATGACTTTGTAACAAAATATGTGAAGATAACTTCTTGCCAACCAGTGAGCGTATCGACATTATTATCATCATCGTATATCAACACTGTAAGCATATGCAACAGTAAACTTGAGAATATACACTAACCTAGCTATTTTATTAAAACGGCAAGCAATTGTAAATTAGGCTCTATAGGCCTATTAGTTTAACCATTCATAAAACTTGCTATGGTAAATTGTGTTGGGCTATGGTCAATTGTATTTGGCATAAAGATAGAAGCTGTGTCAGCAATTCGAACAGCTGTCGAGAGGAACAGTTCATCCTGCCAAGTTCACATGGTCTGAGCTCTGAGTCATAAATAATACTATTCATAACTCATCTATGTGTGAGATTATATTGCACTTTAAAATGAGCATCAAAATGGCCACTAGTGACATTAAGTATTGAAATAGTGGAAGCTGAGATTTATGTGCACTTGAAAGCCTCACTCTCCTCCACAAATAGCCGTTTTTGTATTTCTTGTTGTGAGACAAATGTTGGTAAATGACACAACTTCTACAACAATATTGTCTACCTATAACCATCTAAAGCAGTTTTAGCTTAATGCAAGACCTCTCTTAGAAACAGAAGTGTTCATAACACTAGCTGATCCATACCAGCTAAGTAGTTACATTGTATTTGCACATCGAAAAACAAAGTGTAATTATACAATATTTGGACTCAAATCTTACTTTTCTCCTCTGTTCTTCTACACACTGCTGGAAATGCTAAGACCAATCAGATAAAAACTATAGTATTAGATGTTATTCTCCAAAAAAGTTAGTCTGTTGTCCTTTTTGAACAAAATGCTAACATGGGTTGTACATACATGCCTATAGTGCATATAAACATTAGTTTTTAATTATTTTATTTCAAGTTGTCTGTGAAGAACCTGTTTAGCAGTATTGTTGAAAACTCAGGAAACAACTGAAGTAGAATAAACCAGTAGAATTGACTCAAACTGCTTTGAAGGTTAACTTGTCAACCAAACCTAGCAGACAAACATTGAAAGCTAGAAGTAAACTGAAACTTAGTCATAGAGTCGGAGCTCACTGCACCCCACCCAATATAATTATGTAAATGATATAGTTAGAATTGTGGCTAAGGAATGACTGAATTTACTGTAGAGGGTTTCCTACTTGACTAGTGGTTAGGTCCGTTTGCTATTCACTAATCGTACTTTGATCTGTTCGATACGGCCAGTTTATGTTATAAAACATAAGCCCTGTAATTAAAATACTATTAGCATGAAATAACTGCACTGATTTCAGTAACATTTTGTTTACCATACTTGCCCATAATATAACTCAACATAATATCATTGAAGTAGAATAATAGAGTTTAATTACAGTGCCATAAAATCATCATGCAACATTATATTATTAAATTACCACTGGACAGCGGTCATCCTGGAGACACTGTCTACAAGATGCAGCTTAACTCTCTACTTCCCTCTGTTACAATTTCAAATTAAAATTGTCATTTTACAAAATATTACAGAGCACGTTGTAAAATAAGGAATACATATTATGCAGATTTATTTGATTCTATTCAAATTATATTGTATAATACATGGATATCACATACTGTCAGCGTTTACGGACATTGCTAAAGTTATTTCTGGCATTTTCCACCAGAGTCGTCAAAGGTAACCATAACAAGACAACAGGTAATGTTTTAGTAATAGTGTAGCACACAATTAATTAGGCCATTACATGTAAATAGGTCAATGATGGACCAATCATTCAGTCTAGCTGTTTAGGAACTTAGTCTTTGCCTTCTATAGTTGGTACTACCTATGGCTAAGCTTGTACGGCCACTACCACATAACGGCTCATAACTTGCTGGAGTCGGTGAGCATGTATGCTGCACATGGTCCCGCTGTCCCAACATAATACCAATCCCAACATTTTGCTAATAAACAAATTAATCTTTGGAGATAATCCCGCACAACACCTCTAGTTCATAGGACTCAGTCATAATCTCGGAGGAATTATATGACATAAAATTATAATAGCATTGATGATATTTGCTAATAGAATATATTTCTTTCTGAAGAAAACAGATTTCTGGTGTCTGGAGACACAGTTTTACCACTTAGCTATTCTCTTTACCTCTCGGCAACACCTGAATTGGCCAAATAAATGTGACAGATTAGAACATTTGATTAATTGTCCAGAAGATCAAAGAATGCATCCAGTTTGAAAATTTTTACTTTCTTTCAAATGTTTTTGGAACCAACATTCACTTTCATTGAAAAGTGTGAGTTGGACTTATGGTATGTGATTGAAGCAGGGAGAATGTACTAAATGTTTTTACCAAACTTTGGAAAATCTATCATAGTAAGCCTAAATGTCACACTGCATTATAATCATCCGAATCACTACTAACACCTATCTCTGTTTTTCCTAGACTTGTAGGATACCTATAATAGATATAATATATTGTAATGGTTTCTGGTATTTCGTGCGGTCGTCCTTGGACGACTACCGACCGAAAACTGAAGTGCCTATGAGTGGTGCTAGGCCTTCTCATTACATGAAAGATCGAGCGGTCTCAGTAGTCTAAATACTACCAGAGACGACCCATCTGGTCCCAAGTCTGACCTTCAGACTATACCTTGAAAGAGAGTGATCCGACCTAGTAGGCGGTTCGCTAAGCGAATGACCTGACAAAAGGAAGTGAAAGTCTCTGTAATAAGTATAGATGTGTCTTTATTGAAAGCCAAGTGAAGACTGGGACAACAAACGATAAAACAGTGCCCTTTATATAGTAAAAGGACTTCCGCCCGACGTAGTGTCGGGAAAAGACGACATAGGGTCGTCCGGAAGTTGCACAACAACATGGCGGCCGGAAGCCCGACGGCCGACCCAAAAATAGGTCGGGTTATACAAAAGTGGCTTATAATCATCCAATTCATGTACAAAATGAATATCAAGTGATTCTGAGAGGTCGGGCCTCTTTACATGGGTATAAAAGACACTAAAAGACTTAGTAATTATCAGACAAGTATATACAATGATATAGTAGTTAAGCAATGTAGAATGCAAGCAGGTATATACATGTAAGCACATATAATAATGAGTGTCAGGTGATAAGAGACGACTGTGCGTACCATCACAATATTGTATAGTGTACGAGTTGTACACACATGTAATACATGCTGTATAGTCCAATTCTATTAGCACAGTAGTTTTCTAGACTGCCATGTTTAAACAAAATGGCTGACTAAATATTTACCTTTTTTGCATAAGAGAGAAATAATGTGCTGGGTTTAGTGTGGTCATTATAAAGTATGCCTGACATGAACTGGTATAATATACATGATTCCTTGTCTGGCCTGTGGACAGATGGAAACAAAAAGTCATTAACAAGTCAACAGTTGCTTATTTATTAATAAATTAGAATTTATTACCCCACCCTGAAAAAGACTACTAATTAGGCCTACTGGGCCCATCATGTATAATACATAAATGTGTATAAGGTGGGGTATAAAATAAACAGAGCAATCAAAGTACTGTTTGATTTTGTTCGTAACAATATTGTTTATTATAGTTATCTTTGACAAGTATAATAAGGACTTGTGCAGTCTAGCCTTATATCATTCAGTCTGTTTTAGTATAGAATTTCAGCATTTCCTTGCAGTCCACGCATAGGCGACAACAGGGCATATTATGACATTCACATTTTCGATATATTTTGAAATTCGGTATGGTCTTAGTCTTTTTTATATTCATGATTAAATATGCTTTAACTATAAATCACATTAGAAGAGCAACAGATTAAACAACAGGATAGTGACCAGGACAGACAAGTTATTATGCTTTTTTTTCATATTTTTATTGCCTCCAATCATCTAACCTCCGACTAACCCAATAAATCAGATCATCCACCCTCCTGCACCCGCAGTATATTAAATTGTTTGTTGTGGAATATACATTTCTGTCATTATATATTCTTTACCAACTGTTAGAATAACATCTCATCAAATAGCAATAAATCATAATAAATTGTTATATATATTATTTGTTAGGGAATGTTGAAACAGCTTCTCGTGCTGCCCGGAGGAGATGCGGGGAGGTTGGCGTGTCCCACAGAGACCCCCACCCTACCGAGTATATCCAGACAGCCAGATGTACAGATGATGGAAGCAGGTGAGAATTTGTGGCATTTTGTTCAGTTTCTGGAGAGCCTGTACTTACTAATAAATTATTTTGTATGAATTTCAACATGTTCGCCTATCAAGCTGAACCCAGAGCTACCTTTTTCTGCAAGGTATCATTAGCTTATGAGTGTTAATGATGAAGCAGGTTTTTAACAATAAAAGTTGCTGAACAGAAAGAAGCATACACAAAGCCCTACTTGTGCTTCAAATGAGGAAGGCATTAATTTGAAATCTACTTACATATTCAGAGAGGGCATATGGGTAAAGTAAACAGTAATGAATACATTAAAAACTTTCTTATCTGATTTCTAAATAATTTAGCTGGTCATACAGGAAATAGACTTGGTCTTTGTATGAAGTGTTATTACACTTCAGTCTCCCATTGCCTACAATAATTCTGCAGTGAATTAAACTGATCCAAATACTCTATTTTCCTGAAATAGATTATGCAAAGAAAACTCAACCAACATGAATAAATATTCTGTTAAAAGTTTCTTTTGAAATGCAATTATAAAAAAACTATATTAATTCCCAGATTGAATTTTTTAGAAAGGTTCCAGAGTTCTAGAATAAATAAATATTGTCAAAAGATAATGCGATGTGCATTGTATAATAGATTTAGGACAACTTGTTTTATTACTCCTCCAGATTCGAAAGATAAACCAGCTTAACATCAAACAATATATCATGTATTCAGAGAGTTTATATACCAATTTACAAAAAAACTGGACATATATTACATTTATTACCGTTTTATTGCTGAGAGTGAACTTTTCATTAGAATTGTGAAAAACTGTTCCACAGTTGTTGTATATGATTACAGATGGCCCCTACAAAGTATCCTATCAGATACCTTATGATGCTGAATGCAAATGGCAGGAAACCGGAAAGATGTGGTACGATATATATAGTCAGCAGCTAAAAGTCTGCCATAGTGGTACTTGGAGACTAGCCACGGCTTCACAACCAGGTGATTATAATATAGTATATTTTAATATCAGAACACAGATTCTTTTAGTACTAAGATTTCAACTTTATAAAACCATAGAATATAATGTATATACATGCATGTACAATGTATATGTACCTGTGTATGTGCATACACATGTACATACACATGTACATACACAAGTACATACACAAATACATAGACAGGTATATACACATATATGCTATCTTGTTCACATAACAAAAAATCTGAACTTTTTGCTTAATAAAACTATTTTGTTATTTTGATTTTTTTTTATGTCACCGTTTAATGCTGTATATACATATATTATAATAGTTTATTTTATGATTTATGACCAGCAGGTCTACCAGTTTTTATAGAACTGTTTTTAAGGAATTACTTACTGCCCTTATCTTGTTGGCAGAATTGACCGCTGGCTAGGTTTTATTAGGTCTATTTGATGCATGTTTTCTTAGAACCAATTTTCAAAGCAACAATTTTGATTTGTTTCAGTGTGTGGAACTTTCTGCTTTCATCTCCAAATATTGTTAGAATTTCCAGAGTAAAAAACATTTTCGAGGAAGATATTTGAATATTTTAAGCATTCTTGAGTATTTGATAAATATTATTTTACATATTAGAGTGTCTAAAAAATGAGATATACGCGTATCTTCAATTTTATTCAAGCTAACATAACTGAAAAACATTCAACAATGTTAACGCATATCGAGCATTTGAGATGCTGGAAAATAGATCGGACTGCTGGTTTGGGTTGAACCTTTTGGTTCAGTTTGACAGTTTCGTGATGAATTTGAGTGTTCATTGTTTTTGTGGTGTATACGATGCAATTTAGCCAAGTAAAAGCAATAACCATAAAAGAATAAAATTTTCTATTTCAAACAAAAATATATTAATAACTAGTGAAATTAAATGAAAAATAAAATTATGACATCACAATAATTAGTTATTCATTAGATTCTGGTATTTATGAACTTACTATGTGTTTTACACAAGGGAATAAGATTACTTACAATATGTACATGTATGCCTTATTTACTATTGTGTATGATAGCAAAAAATAATTGTTGTATGACAGAGGCAATATGGAGGTGCAACCAGAGGAATGTTGACAAGTGCAGTTTTAAGATATGCAAAACTAAACTCACCACTACTTTGATGTGTGAATTTATGAATACTTCTAATATGGACACACCTGTGCAGGAAATTTGTATTGTGCTGTAACACTTAGGGAAGTTGGTTTAAGAAAACCAACCTCATATCACCATCAAAGAGCATGTGTTAATAATTTGATATAATGTGGTCAATCGTAATACGCTGCAGCATGAGAACATTGTAAAGTAAAATATTTAGCATAAAAACAACAATAATTTGTTCTAAAAACACATTTACTACTAAATTTATTTAGATGTGGAGTATAACAACAAATTTAACAGTATTGAACAATATTTAACAAGGTTTTACTGTTTTTTGAAGAGTGGCATCAGCTCTTCTTTCTGGTAATTTATTATACAATGTTTTATAGATCAAATTTAAGGGTTAATTTTTATATGTGTCTGTAGTGCAAATACATGTACAAAAGGAGTGTTCAGCCATTACTATATCATTGCTCGTTGTAGCTCCCAGTAACTTGGTTCAGCCTGTTCCACAGCTGGACTATTTTCTGGAACACCAGAAGGTAATAGGTCCAGCCCCAGCTATTGATATTCACGTTTTCACAGTACCTGGAGAGGGACAGTTTGTCCTTATGGCCAACTACAACAACAATGACCAAAGGTGAGTAGCCATTTTAAAAACAAGAGAAAAATGTTCGGGCTTTTTCTATTTAATCTGCATGTTTGCTGTTCAGAAGAGCGCAGATTCTTATATGACTACAAGAAGGAAACCAACTAAAATCTACTTTATCTATAATAATGAAGTAGATAGTATACATTTATCTTTTCAAGACTCCAGAGTTTCAAGCTTTCACATTCATCAGCACTGTATTTATTGTCTGATGTTACTTTTGTGCGAAAAGAATTTGTATCAACTAGATTTTATGTATAATGTATATGTATTATATGAAAAATAAATTGAATAGGTAGTAAGTATTAATAGCAGGAAAATCTTATGTTCAACTCAAGTCTCCAGGTTTTACAGGAAGACTCTAGGACGCTTTTAAACTTCTGTTTCCTCCAGAAATAGAATTCTTCAGTAATAATATTGTGATGCAAAATCACTAGTGTCATCCCCAATCCTACAACTTGGTCGATATATTTCCCAAAGCTGGATATTAAAGCAATTTTCATACAAATGCATTACGTGTTAGTTGCATCTACAGTAAGAATAATTTGTGTTAATCATATTCTGCCATCTTGAGTGTTTCTCACCTGGAGAGTGCCTGCAAAATTTTGCTTGTTAAAGCCACCAAGTTTTTGTTCTGTTTACTTGACAGGTCTACCAAATGGTGGGCTATTTGCAGCAAATTTTCTTTGACTCCCTAAGCAAAGAATTTCAAATCTTTGCTTATAGTTTAATTGTCCACAAGAGATGGACATTCACACCATGTGTTGACCAGATCTGTCATTCTTGGGCTGACAGAGCTGGAACTCAAAATTGCACACAGATGATTAAAGACTTACCACACTAATCAGAGTATTTATGTAAACCACAATCTATTAGATTTGACAAAAAATCACCAAAAAAACTAAATAAACAACTTTTCGAGCAAATTTATTTATCTACTTAAATCTTGCCTTCAGAAATCTAAATTATTTTAAACTCAAGCATAAATCAGTGATATTGGGATGATTGTCAACTGGAGATAGCATTTTTATAATTCAAGGCCAGCAGAGCTAAAACCAATTAACATACCCATCAGCCTGCCGTTATTTATTTATTGTCTGGCTCCAGAACTCTTTATGCCTTGCCAATAACTAGAGCTTGGTTCAACTTACCATATAATACCAACCACACGCAATGAGAAATATAGAACTTGTTGATGGTGACAGTTCTTCGGATGTGGTGACGTGGATAGGGAATAGATTTTATCTGTTTGTCTGTTGTCTGCCATTTAGTATATTATTTTAATTCTCTCTAGGCTTAGGAAGCAGAAGTCCATGCTGTTCAAGTGGGAGAATGAGTCATTATTACCGTATCAGAATATCTCCACTCATGGTCCATCTTCCTGTACGTCTTTCCAATCTGGCCGTCATGTAAGTACTCACAGAACTCCAAATGTAATCAAAGCTAGGCAGTATCCAGATTTGCAAACGAACTGGAAACATTTATGTTGCAAATTTTACAAAAAAGTTTTTTGTCTATTAGTTAGTTAGTGCATATCAGTACAAAATTTTATATTCCATTTGGTGATGGTTTAAGGATGTCTCAAACTTCCCGGTGACTTCTACACTTTTATTTTGGAGTAAGTAGTGTAGTATGACTCTAAAACAAACTGGTGAATTGAGTTGAAAAATTTGAAACTATATAGGCATTGGGTTGTGCTGTTGGAATATTTTAACTATTACAAGGTTTTTACACTGGGAATGGGGTGTGAATACTTCCGTTTATGGTCTTGAAGCCAAATCTTTTTGATGATGCCGCCGCCTCCGCAGGTGCTGTTTGACAGCTCTCTTACCTATCACCGGTTTACGTAATGATGGAAATATGCCAGTATGTGTCATGCAATTTGTAACCACTGCTACACGAAACAATACTGACCCAAATTTAATATAAAAGTTGCTAATAGAACATTTTTGTATTAGCGATATCACCTTTTTTGCTAAAGACAGCTTACTTTTATCTTTATTCATGCCTATTAGCATTACGCAATAATTCATTTGCATGTTGCTAGCATGTTTTGTTAAAATTCCAATACTTTGGTTTATGACTTTGCATATGAGACGGTATTGAGGACACTGGGCACGTTGAACGACACAGTTATTTTCTGTCAAATACACTGTAGGTGATTTCTTCTACTTGAAGCAGGCAATAACACTATACTTGACCTTAGAATGACTTTCAGAGGAATTTAATAGCCTGCCCTAACAGTATGTTACTTGTTACAATAGCAGTTACATGGTTTCGTTTGTCTGTGTCACAGTATAATTAACCTATCATTGGGTCTCTAAGATCATGGGCTAACTGAGTACACTGCTCTCAACTCCAGTTGGTTCTGTTAGATGAAGAGATATTTTAAACAACATTTTACAAATTTTTGTGCATAGCTGAAGCAGTTACTATGTTTTCATCGCTACAACTCTTGTCATGATGTGTATTAGGTTGCACTATAATGTAGAGCTGCTGTTGCCAACTATTATGACACACAGAAAGTGTTATTTATATTAATAACTCTTTTTATATTGCATGATACCAACAAATATTTAATGTCATTGGGTTAGTTACGGAGCCGAGATAAAGGCAGTAGGACTGAATAACTAAAAATTATTTGACAGCGGCGTCTATAATGCTCTATACCATCTGTCACTCAGTCACACTTTTTCTTATGCACATACATACATACATTGTACATACATGTAGTACTTTCCAACACAAGTAATTGATTTAAGATTTGTTAAGGAGATAAAATTCATTGTGTAATACTAATAGTAGACAACAACCTCAACTCATACCAATTTTGACTAATTTAGTTTCACATGTAATCTATGAATGGAACTATGATATTACCAGCCTAATCAGTAGCAATATTTATGTTGGAACACAACTATGTTCTAATAAGGATAGTATCAGAGCGTTAATCTAGATATAACATTTCTACAACGTGTGAAGAACTTTCAATACAAGTTTAACATAGAGGTTGTAGTTTACTCTAAATTAACTTTTTATCTGATTGAACGAGTTTAGAACATTTTCATTCAAATTTGTTCAAGAAACTTGATAAATATTTTTATCAGCTGTTGTTAGGTAGCTCCTGTTTCTAAATGATTACAAATATAAGTATAATTAAAAACCTTAAATGAGAGAGTAAACATATTATAGCCACGTCTGACCAATGATAGATAAGCGTATCTTTTATATCAGTAACCAACTTTGGCGTATTGAAACTACTACCATAGAAAATGTTAAAATTTGTAGATAGTCCTTTCTGTGATAATAAACATGGAGTCAGTTGTGTTTTGCAAATAACTCAGTTAATAACAGTAAAATGTACCATAAATATTTTATTGCAGCAAATGAATATAATACCATAATAGTAGTTTAACGGGGTTTTAAATACATCAAGTCCGAGATAATTGACTATGTCTTACGCACATTGTGTTCCCCGCAGCGCCCTGGTGGGAAATTATTTTGGGATTATAAATCCTGTAAATATTAATAACAGTAGCAAGTTGTGACCCAATTGGCAGACATCTATAACAGTATAACCTATAAGCAGGTTATTACAGATAACCACTTAGTAATACGCTTTGCTCAATAGTCCGGCATGACAAATTTCCTTTGCTGTAATAATATTAAAACTATTTGGGTGGAGTACCACAAAATCTGAGTTGAGAAACAGGAGGTGACATATTATATGAATGGAATGCCCTGAATAACTGTCACATTAATTTCCTGAAAATAGTCGTTCCCTCTCTTCCGTCCATCATTAGTTGTTGAATGAAGAAGACAACTCTCCTATGAATAGTGCACCGTGTTACCTTTTGGTACAGAACATGTAAATCACCTCATTTGTTTGCAGTACTATCTGGTGGTTGCTAACATGAGGAAATCATCTCCTCTGTCACCCACAGAGTCGGTCACTATATTCAAGTGGCACAACAAGAAAAAGAGGTTCAAATTTCATCAAGATTTACCGAGCTCTATGCCGAGAGATGTTGAACACTTTCAGATTGATGGTCACCATTACTTAGCTGTAGCCAATCACAGAGCTCCCAAGAGTACCAATGGTGAGTTAATTATGTAATGCATGAAACGACTTAATCTAGGTACATTGTATTTATACTATAGTTACAAAAATTATGAATACTGTGTTTACATGCATTTGCTGAATTTAAACTTATTCAGTATTTGTTTATGTACATGTATATGTTTATGCATACAATACTTTTGAGTATGTACCTTTAGGAAAGGTACATGTTTTACCAGATAGAGAAAAGATTGTTGTGTATTGTTGCTATTAGCTAGTACATGTTCAGGTACATATATTATACAATGTACATGTGTACATATATGCATCAGCTAATTTCTAATTAAAGCTGTACCTACTGTACATGTACTTTGGTCAACAGGTGATTCACGCAGCTATTATTTGAGTACCATATTTTATTACATACCTTATTCCCCTAAATTTGTGTTCACTATACATAATAGTAAAGCAAAGTAAAGTAAATTAAAGTAAAGTAAATAAATTATAACCATGGTAGCTCAATACATTCCTTCGTTCCTAACATAATATATTATTTTACACATAAACAGTTTCTGTTGGCAAAGGCAGGCTATTTATCTTAATAATTACACCAGGAACCTATTAGAATACCTTATTCAGGTCTGGAGGAACTAATGGTTTATTACGTCCGTTCGTCCTTTTTCTCACATTGACCTCCCAACTATACATGCATTTATAATGGGGGGAGGGGGGTAGTGGTAGAGCAGAGAGGGCAGATATACAGTATATTATTCATGGACATTCCAAATGATCAATGACCAGTGTTACCTGTTGAAGATACTTGTACCTACAATTTACCAATATTTACATGTAATACCCATTAAAACTTAAATGATTAAAATGTTAAGAATTGAATACTCATTACATATACTGTACTCACTGACATACATAATACCTGTATATCTGAGTAACCATTACAGTTAATGCATTACAATATCAAATCCCAACACAATTTATTTCCTTGTTTATGACATATGTACGTATACATGTAAGAACTGAACAGGAATCAGATATGAATCCTTCAGTTTGACTTCCAGAACTTTGTGACCATGGTTTCTGTAACCAACAGTTTCTGTGCACCCCTGCAGGTGATCCTAATTGATCTGTAAATTAATTTTGTTTGATCATAACAGAACATAGAGAACTGTTTAATCAAGAGCTCACGTTGCTTGTATTTCAGTTAGTAGTAATACTATCAGACTGTTGATGGTGAGAGTGGGAGTCGGCTATCCATGACAGGAAATCTTTTCGCAACCAAAATCATTGAAACTGTTTTTATATTTTACTTGCTACATTATGTTCCATATACATGTATAAATGGTCACAGTGTCATACCCATTGCATAAAACAGATTTAAATTGTTTACTTTAGATTCCGTCATTGATTACTCGGCGCGGTCATTCATCTGGAAATTTGACAAAAAAGAGAAAGTATTCCAGGAGTTTCAGAAGATACCGACTGTTGGTGCGTGGGACTGGACATACTTCTCTACAACGAGTGAAGCTGGAGCTGTCTTCCATTTTCTGATTGTGGCTAATACTATCAACAGTAAACAGGAAGTACAGCTGGAGTCTAAGATATACTTCTGGAATCAGATGATTCCTGGGAAGGGAGGCAACTTCGAGTCTTACCAGCAAGGTCTCATGGTACGCTGTTTACATAATAATATATCAGTTTGCTGATGCATAATAGTATGAGTGAATATTTTCTGCATTCATGTACATGTATACATGCAACCCATGTGTGTTTTACAAGTAGAAATTGTTTGATATTACTAGGTAGTCCCACTACAATATACATGCAATTGCTAACGAAACTTTTGTTATTTTGCGTGGAGTTGTCGTTTCATGTTCCATTGGTAATTGCGTTCCCATGTGTCCTCACTACAATGTAGAATATATTCATCTAATAATTGTTTATAGACAAGTGGTGCTACAGATTTTGAGTACTTTGAGCTCAATGGTGATTCATACCTGGCAGTGGCTAACAGTATTCAATCAGTGGAACTGACCTATGAAAATGGACGACACAGTACTACGTCAGTCATTTACAAAGCTAACAAGGCTACCCGCAGATTTGATGTATTCCAGAAGATTCCTACATATGGGTAAACTATAATCTCATTCATGTGCATAATAGTTTTTACTAATCTTGCTGTTTCAATGGTGGAGTTCATTGGATATTTAGGCTGCATTTAATTTAGTTTACACAGAACCAGGGGCATCAGCTCAAACAACTTTTTAAAGTGCTTTTGTAAATTTAACTGCATTACTTTAGTCATTACTGTATATTGAATACTAATCATTATTATCTACTAAGCCCACATTTTCCATTCAAGAAGTTTTGAGAGAAATTGGCAGGTTAGCAGGTTGACTAATATTAACAAAAAAATTCTAAAATAGTTGCTTACCTCAGCTGTCTAAGATAAAAATAGTGACTATGTACTATAGAGTGATCGTATATGTATAGTCTACTGGTTATAGAGTGATCGTATATGTATAGTCTACTGACTATAGGTACATAAATGGCGTCAAGGCCATATAAGCCCACATTGTACAAGTCATTGGCCATTCATTTCACAGCTCTCTTTGAACTAGCTGTCTTTGCAATAGGGCTTAGCTCACAACTATAATGTGTATTTGGAAGTTGTTCTCCCCTTTCTTTCTCACAATTCATGAACCCTTGCAGCCAGCAATATTCACTTTGATTTACTCCAGCTTTGCTAGAACAGGAAGTTGAATATCACTACTTGTTTTTTTATTTTTAGCATCATCGATTGGGAGTACTTCACAATTGGTAATGACAGTTACCTAATAGCTTCAAACCAACGACCTGGCTATATGAACAATGAAGACAGCATTAGCTCAGCGACTAAAGACACTATTATATACAGGTATAAAGGGGCGGAAAAATTTGTACCAGCTAATAAAATTGAGGCGGAACCAGCTGCCGACTGGGAGGTTATTAAAGATGGTATAAACACATATTTAATTTATGCGAATGGTGTAGGAGTGACAACAGAAATATACAAAGCTAAGCTGAGGTGAGACCTCGTTTAGTAATAGTTGTTCTAAAGCCTGCTCTCACTCTAAATCTCTTTAAACATAATTTACAGTCATAATAAATGAGTATAGTATATTTACATTTATTTTATTGCTACATTCATTGAATATTGATACAATAAGTTTGTAGAAATCAAACATAAGTTATACAGAGGTGTTGATTTAATTTATCATACATGATGCTATGGTGCTTTAGTCTCTACTGTCTACACATTATTCATAGTGTTATCATAATGCACTACAGCTATTTTTTAAAGTTATCCTCTCACTGAATCTTTAAAGAGAAGACAACTTTCTATGCATTGTAAATATTAGCTGCATAGCCTACATTTATGCAAACACTTATTTTACTATTATAACATTGTATAGTCTATAAGAATAATATGATATTTATGTATATTATATAATATTACCAATCAAGGTTTAACAGAAATTGAGAATTACTCTATATTGTTGATGCTCAGGCCATTGTTGTTGTTTTTATTTATTTTAATAAAATATTTCCATTGTAGTCCCATCAAACTAGAATTATATAGTTGACAGATTGAATCGTTATCCTGTTGCCATGCTTCCAAACATTTGCATTAAAGAAGAAAAGGCACGACAGACGGTTTATACCAGTCTAATTTTATTTTAAATTGAGTTACATATATGTAGAAAGAATTTGTATAAAAACTGTTTTATAAACCTCTTAATTTGTAGAGAGAGTGGACCTCTCACAAAACACAATATTTTTTACAATGTTTTACTGATGGGAGGGAAGGAATTCACTCTGAGAGCTGTTACAATGATTTCAATAGAATTGACCCAAAAAATATTAAAACTTTTTGTACGATATAAACTGACAAATCCTTGCATAAAAATAACATCACATAGTTTGTACTATGCTGTTTTACCACAATTATTAAAGTATAAAAATACAAACAAGGCTTATAATAATAACTAGAACGTAAATAAGTTATTCACTAAAGCTGCTAGAGGACTAACAGTTGGTGTACGATTGAGCATTGTAATTAATTGTCCATGAATATAATACACAGTGTAATGTCCATGAATATATAATACACAGTGTAATGTACACTCACATAAATATAAATGCAATAGAAGATGAACACTGGTTGATAGAATATATGACTAAAGAGAGAGAAGTCTACTACACATAGATTACATTCGTTTTGGCTTTTAACTGCTGAAACCTTTTCCTAGACCTCGGTACAGAGTACTTGGCTCTCTTAGTCAACTCCTTCCTGGTCATCTCCTCCAGGTAGGGTTTAGCAGCGTATGTCAGTTCACTGATGGTGGCTGATGTACTTCTCTTGGCCCATTTCTCAAACGCCATATTAGCCATTTCACGTGGTTCCTTGTCCATATGAGCTCCAGCCCTCATTATACCTTCAAGTGTAATGTGTACTGTGTAGCAGTAAGTGTAATATATAGCAGTAAGTGTTATATGTAACAGTAAGTGTAACATGTAGTAGTAAGTGTTATATATAGCAGTAAGTGTTATATGTAGTAGTAAGTGTAATATGTAGCAGTTAGTGTTATATGTAGCAGTAAGTGTAATATGTAGCAGTAAGCGTAATATGTAGCAGTTAGTGTAATATGTAGCAGTTAGTGTAATATGTAGCAGTAAGTGTTATATGTAGCAGTAAGTGTTATATGTAGCAGTAAGTGTAATATGTAGCAGTTAGTGTAATATGTAGCAGTAAGTGTTATATGTAGCAGTAAGTGTCATATGTAGCAGTAAGTGTAATATTTAGCAGTAAGTGTTATATGTAGCAGTAAGTGTAATATGTAGCAGTAAGTGTTATATGTAGCAGTAAGTGTTATATGTAGCAGTAAGTGTAATATGTAGCAGTAAGCGTAATATGTAGCAGTTAGTGTAATATGTAGCAGTTAGTGTAATATGTAGCAGTCAGTGTAATATGTAGCAGTAAGTGTTATATGTAGCAGTAAGTGTCATATGTAGCAGTAAGTGTAATATGTAGCAGTAAGTGTAATATGTAGCAGTAAGTGTAATATGTAGCAGTAAGTGTTATATGTAACAGTAAGTGTTATATGTAGCAGTAAGTGTTATATCATGTAGTAGCAAGTGTTATATGTAGTAGTAAGTGTAAAACACATATAGATAACATATTGTAACGCATGTAAGGTTTGCAAAGATTATTAACCTGATGTAAATGTAATATACACCACGATAGATATACAATACAATGACATGTCTGTAGACTGGGTGATGTACACTGTACATGTGCTACCTGTACTACACCCTCTACATGTACATATACTACACATGCTATATACACTACTTTTATACATATATAATATTATATACTACACACATACCACATATATATATATATGTACATAATATATTATGTAGTCATAGTGTAATATTATATCACACCTCAGAGAAATCACAATAATATTATTATTATGTATATTTCAGATTTTCTCCCTGTACTTTGTTTAATTATACACAACAAAGGATAAGAATTCACCGAACATCAATGAGTGTTGGGTGCTGTTTCACATTTGTAATTTGTAAGTTTGTTTTATATTACATTACTTAATGGCGCGGTACCTGTGTTGTTCAATGGGCTCATTTAGTCGGCAAAAGTGATTTCTTTTTAGTAAATATTTGGTGCACATTTTGATCATAATTGGAGACTAATTGATTAGGTTTGAACAAATAGTTTCAAAGTTTTCACCGTATTTCCTTTTTAATTCGTACCACTTGCAAGCACTTGCAAGCACTTGTAACAAACCAACCTGCACATTGTTTTGTTTCATTTTAACCAATAGCTACCATGGTGTGAACAAAAATCACAGCAAATCTCAACTTACATGTATTTATACATTAAATTGTACATGCTGCAATTTACTTAGCAATAAACCACTACATTCTGGCAGGTCTTACAAAAATGACATACCTAGCAACACAACTTGGAATTGATACGGTACTCTTTAATACCGACCAAGTATAGCTCTTAAAAACGTAAAATATCAAACTCTAAGAGACTAAGAGACACATCCATAATTTATGTACGTTCTATATTCATCCTTTAAGGGAAACTAAATTTAAATACCCGGATGTGCAAGTGAGTAATAGGATAACGGATGGCATGGTACACGTAGTTGACTGAGGGGTCATGCTCTCCACAACATGCCGATATACCCGTCTAACAAGAGAGTAGTACTGCATACTAATATTACAAGAAAAAAAGGCATTATCATTAGCTAAATAATTCTAGTAATAATTTTTGTTGACTCAATATCTAACAACAACAATATTAACATGCAATTCATGGATATACAGTACTCTCTACACACAGCATCATGCAAAAATATGGATATGGCTTGAAGTCCACATACACTCCCTGATTTGGTGCATTCTGAATATACATGTACATGTATGTTCAACACTCAAAAACTAAATAATTCTCATTAGATTCAGAGCTTTGTATAGAATAAAGTCAGTTGTTTATTTAGGGCTTCAAGTTATACATGTTACACATAATATGTTATATATTCACCGCATCCCCTTCATGATGAGTTATATAGGTACATCACCTCAAAGCTTATAAATATTATTACTTTTCTAGTAGAATATTTTTATCAAAAATTACCATTCTGCACCCATCAAGCTATAAAGCTATAGGAGATAAAGCGATAAAGCTATAGGCTATAGGAAGGCTATGGGCAGAATACTATATGCTTGAACATGAGGAGGCAGTTGCATAGTTGCTCTTGTTTGTATTATAGTATAATAATACATGTATATGTCTTATATCATACATCAACTATACCTTTAATATCTTCGTCTTTTTTATCATCTGATCGCAGAGGCATGAATGGTAGCTTCTTGTATATAGTTGGCCAGTTTCCTCCAACTTTAGCAGAGATTTCCCATATTGCCGTTTGCATTGCCTCTGTAGTAAAACCAATATGAATTGCTGTATTGTTTTTAATTACTACAAAATATGCAATTAAATACCTAACCAAACTTTGGCTCCATATTCAATTGAAAATATTTAATTACTTGTACGGTCTTGAAATTTTCTGTTTACTGTTTATTTTGTTTAAGATAATAGTTTTTATTTCTCCCAATTCACTCGCTTTGATTATTTGCCAAGAGTAGAGGGATAAGAATAGGTATAAACTTTGTTATTCAAACAGTTGGGGGTTGTAGACATATTTTTTCAATAGAGTGGCATGGAATTACTATTCGAAAGCAAATGCTTGGAAATACTGTTACAAATCATTTGAATTTACTGAATACAATTCTAAGATTGAGATCAAAGAAAAAGAGAAAACACGTCTTATAATAACGTGGCAGCGCAATTACGTCGGATTAGAGTACTGCTGTTGCTGAGCTGCCGATTTCATGCTAGTTTGAACCTTGTTTCAAATTTATGGAAGTGATGAACATGCTACAGCTAGTCTGCTGCTACTCTATATTCTCGTTGTATACAAGTAATATTAGATTGTTTTCATACTACTACGTCATGTACAGTGTACATAGAGGAAGGGTTTTTGGGAGATATAATTGTATAAAATCCATTGGATGACTAAAATGCAACCTAGATTTTTACCTAATATCAACATATTATATCATAATGTGCACATGAATTGGAGCATGAAGTCTATAAAGTATAAACTGCCAAAAATTTATCATTATGATTAAAGATTTTGATGCTTGTCATTACTCCACACAGAGACCAACACTATTCTCTATATACATGTCTTTATATGCTAATCTAGAGGTCTTTGAACATCTACATGTATATAGAGCATGATGCACAGTGATCCAATGCTGATCACATGTTGCAGTATCATAATTATGCATTCAACATTGAGCTCCAAGCACTACAAAGCATATGTGTTTGTGTTCTAAAAGTGTAACATGCCTATGTTACACCCTAGCCTCGGATATTATGTTTTGTAAAACATATAGTGGCCATGGTGGCTCATGTTTTAAGGTTAGCTAGCCGTTGACTAATTGTTAGTTTGGAACACATGCTAAAGGGATACACACCTTTATAGTCGATGTTTATTATGTTGAACTCCATCTTTCTTATGGTTTCTGAAGACTGTTTCAGACTTTTTAGTTTTTGTAAGACTTTTATTTTCTGGGCGAGTGTCGAAGAAGCCTTCTTCTGCGACTTGAGTGCAGATAGCTGCTCCGTCACCTGCTCAACTGTTCGGTCGCAGGATTTCTTTTTCTTTGTCTTTTCTGTCTGTAAAAATAAATTTTCATGATGTTGTTATAACTGACAAAAAACTGCAATTTTAGGAATAATTCTGAGAGCCTGAGAGTGTAATATTATGTCTACACATGTGTGGGTTCAGTCCTGTCACACTCATAGTGCTGTTTCACCTGCGTTCAAATTCTCAAGATAATAAATATGATATTTGTGGAGATGAATTACATACCACTCTCCTGAGCAGGGATGAGAGAGGCTAAAACCTTGTAATGTCAATGTGTGTCTAGAGATGACAAAGTTAATATTGTGATAACCTAAGGCTAAAACAGATGAAAGCTGTTGCAGTAGAATGTGTCCTACCAAATGTTTCCACTTTCCGCTATAACAAGGAAGTGCTAGCAAAGGTTGTATGCTTTTGCTGGTATAGCAGAAAAGTGAAAATGCCTGGCAATAAACACTCCACTGCAAAACGCTTGTATGGTTTCAGCTCAGTGGTATATGATCTCAATTTTCATACAATACATAATATAGTTGTTGCTGAACTACGTAAGTTTTTACCTCGAGCAGGTGAGTTTCTTTAGTAGCTGCTGCGATTCTCATCTTGATGTCAGACAGTTTAGAGAAGAGTGAGTCCTCCTTCAGCTGGAACTGTTCTATCTTCTCCTTCAGCTTGTCACTCGTTGGAGCCAAATTACTGAAGTTTTGAGGGTTCTACATGTATATAAGTGGTAAGCATTATAAAGTTTTATAAGCATAACATTCCTCATCTACATGTATTTTTAGGTTGTTATGTTGTTTGAAATATTTCTTACTGATAATTTGACTGGGAAAACCTGCTAACCACAGCTACTCTTTGAATATATTCAATTCTTTGAATATAAACATTGGTAACTACATGTGATTAGACTAAACAGGCAACCTGTGACAAAAAAAGTTGTAGTGAACCAATTAGAAATGTACTAGAGCATGCCAACTTGTTTGGTAATGGACTAACTTGTCGCCTGCCAGACTTCCTCTGTAGATTTGCGAGTTCTCTTCTAGTTACTCTCATACTCTCCTGTACGTCGGCTATAGATTTATTTACTGTCTTCTGCTGCTCAGTCAGTTTGCCAATCTCGCTCTGACATTTGCCCAGAGTCATCTCCACTTTGCGTAACTTTCCTGACGCATTGGGTACTCGAGTCTTTACATCAAACTTCATGGAAGATATGCTAATTCTATCTGCTGCAACTCGACTGCATCTTTGCCTTAAAAATCCTACTTCTTTATCTAAAGTTTTCTCGTATTGCTCGTCGGCGATGACCCATTTTTTTAAGTACATTGTAGCATTGTGTAGGCAACTGGCTACATTTTCCATATGATGTAAAACACGTGAATATGATTCCAAATACACTACGACAGGCTGGATATCCCTCAGTTCATCGCAGCTAGCTTGGCTAGCTTCTAGTTGGCTTCGGATCTCCCTCAGACAGTCTGTTTTCGTATTTTCATAGTTTTCTACGGATTCAAAGCTGAGACCTTCTGCCTCATTGCTGAATGTCACACAGAATGTGTCAGCGTATGTGTACACTTCATCTATTCTGTTTTGCACTTGAGCTTTCAGCTCTTTAAATGCTCGATGTCTAGCGCACACGATAACGAGTGATTTAAAATCTGATCGCCGAGCAATTTGGTGCTCGGACTGGAACTTTCTAATGATGACTGTTTCTAAATGATCACAATTGATGAGATCGTTCTTATATCCAATTCTCGCAAGAAGCTGTTTAACAAACTCCTGATATATTCCATGGAAGTCATCATCAGCGCTGTGCAGATACCGTTGCTCAAACTCTTTGATCAAAGACAGCGCTTTGTCTAAAGTTATGAGTATTCTATTCCTTAACGCCTGCATAGACGCTGCCGGCTTACTGACAAAGCTCCATGTAGATGCTGTACTTACACCTGACCCAGCGCTCACGAGTCTTCCTCCATTGGTGGAGGGTGCTGCACCTAGACGTCGTCCATATCTCGCTCCTAAGTCCACTGTGGTAGAGTTGTGTCCATCAAAGCTGACCATTGAAAGTTTCCGTGACCTCACTGCAGTAGATTTCTCAGCAGCCATATTGTTTACTAACTGCTACCAATTGCTGTTGTCTCCCGTTCTAAAAGTACGTAATTTTAATTCTAATATAATGTAACTCATTTAACTACATTACTTCAATGTTACTGCAACAGAACAAAGTGTATGAAAAGGAGCTACCTTTGCACTGGATCACTTATCAATCGGAAATAATATACATTGTAATGTTAGACATGCTTGTAATTATCAAGGTTGACATTTGCAGGTATAAACTGTATTTTAATTGAATGTGTACAATCTACATGCATAATACAGACTACAATGTACAAAGCATATAACATATTATATTTTATTATACAAGTGCATGTGCATGTATATAAGCATGTATATAAGAATGATGGATACAACATCCTCATGATCTAGAGACACTTATACACATTATTTAATACAGGTATGCATTAAATCACATGAGATAACATACACTTGTAGTAGACTGGACAGGAACTCTATGTTAACTATTTAAATATTATTTGCGCAATTTAATTATATTTTAAGTACACAAACAATATAACTTCAGACCTAAGTGCTTACTCTCATCTAATAACACAAAAAGCATTATTTACACTGTTTTGAATTTTGTTTCAAGAATATCTACTTGGGTATGCAAAATTCACCCAAAATAGTACATTGGTGCTTGTAAACGTATGATACGAAGCAAACTCACCTCCACTTCCAACTGAACGATATGGAGGTCTGGATCTCTATCTACTCCAATTTATTACCTGCGTAATCCACTGCAGCGTTACTAGCCAATACTACAGCAACATGAAATATAGCCCACTTGACACGTAAATAACAGTTCAGCAGTAGCTATAGCCCTATCAAACTTTTAATCCATACTGCAGCGTTCATTTCAGACTAATTAAAATCGTAGTCAGCGCATAGGAATAAAAGATGGCTGAGCACAGTGAATTATTTCTCAGCATAACTATTGAGTTATATACAATCTATTCTAATACTCATATAATATAAATAAAAGATTTTTTAATGCCACAATCAATGTTTTTGTTTGCTAGAATAATATGTAACTATATTATAATCATTTGTTAGGAAACTATTCACTCAGAATGTTGTTATAACGTAACCCTCTCCCTAACAACCAATTATATTGTATGCATGCACTGAGCACGGCCAGTCAATATGTCACACTAATAACTGACGTGTGGTAATTATTTTTGTAACATTATCGGTTGATACACTATGTAAACAAATCACCGCAATAAATGTTTGAAAATTTATCTGCTGTTATAGATGTATTAGATGAAACACTAGAAGTGAGCAGATACATGCAAGTGTGTTTTTTGCTCTTCAAATTGAATGGTCAAGTTAATAGCCTAATAATATAAGTATGTTTCTTGTGTACTGTATTGATTAATATAGAATTTTGCAAGTAGCATATACATGTATTATGTACCAGCAGAGGCATTTGGTCATGTAAAGTAATTGTAGAAATAACCAAAAAGCTATAATGTATACATATACGTTAGATGGCCCAGCCGTTAGATGGCCTGGCCGCCTAGTGAGTTACAGGTTCTACATGCATTCTGACACAACTACTATATCAGGCACAAAAGTGTGTTTACTTTGTACATTAATATGCATAAAACACCAAGACATGGTGTTTACCAAATAATGTATACCCATTGCATCCACACACTGGTTCCTAGAAGTTATATAGTTGCATCAGTTATAATGATTATTATATAATTAATTAGAAGGAAGCTTATTCATTACAAGAGCCCACAGTAGTGTGGAAAGTATTGCAATATGTTCTATTTGTTTGGTGACAAAGAAAGGTAAAGCTGAATAACAAATACCTGTATTAGTTGTGCACAGAACTATTATATATGTATATATACAAGTGCAACTGTATATATACAGGTGCAACGGTAGTTGTATATGTATAATATATACAGGTGCAACGGTAGTCGAATATGTATATATACAGGTGCAACGGTAGTTGCATATGTATATATACAGGTGCAACTGTAGTCATATATGTATATATACAGGTGCAACTGTAGTCGAATATGTATAGATACAGGTGCAACTGTAGTCATATATATATATATATACAGGTGCAACTGTAGTTGTATATGTATATATACAGGTGCAACTGTAGTCATATATGTATAGATACAGGTGCAACTGTAGTTGTATATATATATATACAGGTGCAACTGTAGTTGTATATGTATATATACAGGTGCAACAAAGAATACTTATTTGTATATCATAAGAGCTGAGACAAATATTTTTGCATAATATATTAAAAATGAACATGTCCAATGTATATCCAAAAAAATTTTTGAATTCACAAATAGAAATTTTTTTTGCATGATGCTACTTGATGGTAAAATCATAATTTGCACTAAATACACTACAGACATGCAGTTTTTCTTCATATGGGCAGTAACTAAAACTGTCACCAAGGTCTTGACTCCAACATTGAATTTAGTTAATAAAGCTACTTCTTGTTGGTGCCCTACATCTATGTGACTTGGAGACAAAGAATAGCTGGTGGTTAGAGACTAGGAGTCATCAGGGGTGACATCTATTGACATTGTCTTTATTACTAAACAATTCTATAGGGCAAGTTAGTGTCTTATTTATTATGGAGTTGCTTCATCTCTAAAATAGAGAGAGAACAACTTCAAACTAAATCCAGGCTTTTTCTAACTAGTTATTTTCTGTAATAACCACTAGCAGCAGGCTGTCTGCTGCCAAATACATATAGAATCGATGAGCCCAAACATAAATAAATCAAGAGGTTGGATAAAATGCTTTGCGCTAGATTTAGACATAATTTTTTTCAAAAGCCTTTACAGTTCTACTATAATATGCTGTATTGAAAGTATTCTTCTCAGCTGTGGAAAGGCTAATAAGTAATAACTGTTGTAAATAGTCAAATTATGCCTTGTCTTCAGCGGAAAAAAGATGCATGCACTCCAAGAGCAACATGGGGTCATCGACACCTCTCCTAACCTCCCACCTTTTTGTTCAGGAAAATGAAACATTACAGGTGAAATATTAATTGATAGGATCAGTTTTAGACAGGGGCGGCTATAGGCACCCACGCCACCATCCTAGGCGTGTGTTCAATCAAGCATGCAATACTAGCTGTGCTCTGTAAACTATCAATAATATGCATATCTAGGCTTCAATTCATTTTCTAATTACTAGCTCAGGCAGTACAGTCATTGTATAGTGCTGTAATAGTCATGTTATATGTTGTGTAGACTGTACCCCATACTTGCCAAGGAGTAGGAGCAAAAAATCTGAACTTTTTGACTCAAAATCCCTGGACAAGCACCAGAATCTCTGGACATAGTTTGGGTGTACACTATTTGAAAAAAATTTATCACTGAAAAGTATCAAATTATCAATTTTAGTGTTATTTAGTGGTTTGTAAGTTGATTTTTCAATGTAAATGGCTTATTTTAGGTTGTATCTTGTGTTTTAAGAGGTTTGGTAACATTTTCACCATAGATAAGAAATCAGGACAGCTGGAAAATTAGTAGGGACAGGCACAAAAACCAGGGGGTGTCCTGACAAAATCTGGACACTTGGCAAGTATGCTGTACCCATGCATGTTCATGTTCCACACTTATCTTCTATTAACTCCCTCAGACGCGTGAAATTCATGACTTCTTGAAAATAGGCTGGTGTTGAAATATTTCCTATATCCGCCCCTGGTTTTAGAAGTACATGTAGATGTAGAAACCAGTGGCTGTTATTGTACAGGTGACAGGTAAGTAAAACAATCAATTTGCCAGAGTTGTCTCATCGCGTAAATATCATGGCTGACCTTGACATAGTCGTTCAACAAAGTTGCGTTAAAGGTCAGGTGCAGGTCAGGTGTTTAGAAATCGAGCTTTTTAAAACCAGTCATCAAAAGACTGAAATTCAAATTGGGGATGCTTGTACTTGAATAACAATTCCAATAGATTGATCTTGATTTGAAATGATTTTATAATAGAAAAACGCATAGAAAATAGCTGAAAGCTACGATGGATCCAATACAATGAAAACAGTTCCAGCTTTAGTTCCAATTGCAATAGTTATAGTGCCACTCATACTCATACTGGTGAGCTCAAGACTTTTGCTTTGCAGTTTGAGTATTCTTTAACTTTACTTAGATTAAGATTAATATAAATATTATAGTATATGAAATTTCAATAATGATGATATTCAAAGTTGATAAAAGCTATGTTATAATTATAATGCTACATTTATTTTAATAATTAAAATAATTACTGTTGAAGTATAGTATTAGTATTTATTTATAGTTTAGTAATAGTTATAGTAAATGTAATAGTAGCATTAGATTATTATTAATTATCATAATTATAATATAATTTAATATACATCTACATGTAATTACTAATTTAAATTAGTAAAGAAAAGTGTTATTTTTAAATTTAAAATTAATAAATAAATAAATAACACTTTACTAATTTAAATTAGTAATTAGTAAAAAAGTGTTATAATTAATAATAAATATACTATAAATACTAAAACTTTACTTTCACAGTAATTATTTTAATGAAATAATTGTGTCATTACAACATAGCGTTTATCAACTTTAAATATTTTTGAAATTTAATGTAGCCTACTTAACAAATTTTATTAAGTATATATTAATTGCAATCATTATTTATAATTGTTTCTATTAACTATAAATTTTACTACTAGGCTATAATCTATACTTAGTTTCAGTAGTATAAAATAAAAATGGTATAAAATAGTATTCCGTTGTAACTATTGTTTGTTTGGTTATGTCTCAGGCCCCTGCTTTACCTCCACTTGAATCTCAACTGTATGATGTTCAATTTTAGACTGCTTATAATGTAATTATTCATAATTATGTTAAAATCAGAATATATTCTGGTTTTATTGAACTCTTAATCCCAAAGTTTAATTATTATAGACTAACTGCGTGCTTGCTGAGGGTAAACCACTAAACACTACACAATCCACAAATACAACTACAGCTTCACTGATCAACTCAACTGTTGCAGTAAATGTGGTGCAATGCTGTCCATGTCAAAACACCAGCAATGCTACCAATAGTTCTGCTGAGCATAAACGCTTGGAATTCTTGAAGCGGGATAAGAAAATGTAAGTGTGCTAAAAGAACTTGTAACTTTTTATAGATCTTGACTGCCCAATAGCATGTGTGTGTTTGCGTTATATTTAACCAACAACAGGATGGTGTGACGTTATATGCAGACTCACTCATAGTACAGACATTTGTAACAAAAGTGTCATGCAATGCAGCAACGTTTCGCTGAGCGCTAATCAATCTGCTGTATATTTAGACATTCTTGTGCCCAAGTTTGAGAGTGGCCAGAAATCCATTTTGGTGATAGCTAGGAGAGCACATTGTATGCATTGTTCCATCGTCATATCTTTCATACTGATATACATGCAGCTTTACGGTGTTGTAGAAGGTTGGCAAGAGATGCTAAACAGGCGACGGCAGCTCTTATATTTATCATGGTGCTATTAGTCGGGTCTGTACTCTGTACCCAGATGTGGAAGAGTCACCGTCACCTACCTCCAGCAGAACACAGCGATGGGAGTGATCCTCTATTTAACACAACAGTGTCTGGTATGTATTTGTATGACATCTTGCTAACCATTGGTTGGTTGACCACCCAGTTACTGCCAGTATCCTATCACATTGTCTTGTTTTACGGTATTCACTTTATGATAGGCCATTGTTTGTAGCTAAAAATTGAGTTGCTTGAAATAACCAAAATGCCGGAGGCTATATGAACGAAAACCACACTTTCAGGCCTACATGTATAGCACTCTTCCTGACAATTTTTTTGATGCAAGTCTAAGCAACTGCTTGTATAATACAGCATCACTCAAAGATTTAAACGTGGACTTAGAATGGTTCAGAAGCCTTTATCAGTGTCTGATTCGTTTTTTCCAAATGGGTGTGACTCTAAGCTTCAGATGCAGATAACAAAACCGACTTCTGTCGTTGAAAAGTTTTTACCACAACTTTTGTTAATTTTGTTTGCATTACTTGTGGCAGACATGTATACTCGTACAGCATGTGCAGTTATACTGCTGATGGTGTATTGAGATATAATATAAGATACTGCAACTAAATACTGAAGTGAGGTCACAGATACAGCATATTTGTACACTAAATCCACTAATTCTTGCTGTCTCCCCACTAACAGAGGTGATATCCAGTATCCGGAACCTAAGGGTGCGAATGAATAGAGTGTCAAGACCTCGAAGGAAGAGGAGAAAATCACGATCTGAACACATTCCCTTATTGAACTCCAATGGTCCCAGATTAGACAATTAAATGTAATTTATGATTTATTTGTTTTGTTGTTGTATTTTTCTACGAATATTTTTTATTTTAGGAGAGCTTGATTGTTGTTTTCATACATGTACTATGACAGGTATATGAAGATGCAAGTAATTGGGTACATTGTACATAAGTGTGGGGCTCTATATATATCTTTTTTGTTACTATTTCCATTTGGTAGGCCTATGTATTACAACTCAGATTTTGTACATTTTGTTTTATAACTTAAATATTTTGTTACAAAAAGTTAGTAGCTGGGTGTTAGAGTGTTTTACATACTTGTATTCTAATAAATTACTCATGTATGATTATAAGAGAATTGCTGAAAAATGGTACACTACAATAAATAGCAATTTGATTGTAACTAATAGCAAAATTTAAATTCAACACCTGACACAATCCTACTGCAAAGCAAATATATTTGTATAAAGTACAATCTATATCCTGGAAGTCATAATTTTATTTCAAGCAGAAGACAGAGCGTTAAGTAGGGAAAGTCTTAGCAGTTGGAGGGGAATTCTGGGCAGCTACAAACTCGTCTGCGTATAGACCCTGTATAAGGCTATCACCAGCCTCTACATACTCCTGAGCAAGATCCTCTAGACATTTCTCAAGTGCTTCATTTGCAATTCTATAAAATAACTCAAACTTGTAGACTTTGATTGTTGCCTTAATGCAAAATCAACTAATAATTCAAGCGCATTCAACAAAAGCTGTCTGTACAGAGTACAAACTATACAAATGTAGTTACTTAGTAATTTTCAATAGAAATAGTAATTGCTGTAAGACATGGAGTCACAACATTGAAGTAGAGTGTTGGAACTATGTACTTTGAGCTGAAAAATTGTAAATACATCTGTAATTTATTAAAACTTACTCAGTTGCAAACACCCATGGGTTGAATCCTGCAGACACTGTATGATTTGTGTTAGCTAGATGCCTTTCAAACCTCCGTTTTCCGTCTTCAATTGATTTGATTTTGTCAGATGGAAGAGAGAGGACAACTTCTTGAGGGACCAAATTCTATGATATATACATTCAACATTATATTATTTCCACTAATGCATGATAAATACAGTAATTCGTATAATATACGAATTTTTATGATCTAATAGATAGGATAAAAGTGTTATCGCACAGACTCTGCCTTGATAATAAATCCGGAACATAAAATACATTATACTGGTTGATGTATAAACTCACCGATTTATGAGGAATATAATTAGCTAATGTAGAGTGTAAGTTGCTGGTACAATCAACGTTTCTATTCCGAGTGTTGCTTGCATGTGATTTCTTCAGTAGAAGCAGACGTGGTTCCGTGTCAAATACTGCTTCGGAAACATGTCTGCTTGTCTCTAAAATCACACAATTGTGTTTTTTCCATGCACATATTTCTGTATAACATTAAATAGGATGTCTGTCATAAGGATGTTTAAGTTTATGAATTGTAATCTATGGATTATTTACCATGCTGAGGTTCCTCTATGGCTACGAGTCCAGGGGTACTGTATCGATTTGATGAAGACAGCCATCTTTGCCTTATAGCCACCTGTTCACTCTACAAACATACAACAAATAGAAAGCTGGTAAATGTCAACTTGTTAAAGATTATTCAGGGACCATTACTAGCTTTCCTTAAATTTGAAACGACTTCTAGACATTTAAAAAGAAAATAATTTTTTCTTCTGGTTTACCATTTTACATGAAAACCATAAATCTTCATCTAGTATTAGAATACACATACCTCTAGTTGGTCCAGCCTTCTTAACATAGTCTCTAACTCATTTAAATCCTCAGCTGAAAGAGACCCGGAACCTATCACTGAGTTAGGATGGGTGTCTATGTGTATGTCCCCACTTTCCGCACCAGGTATCGCCTGAGGTCTAGAGTATTGTGAATGGATAGCCTGAGTTCTTCTACATATATGAGAATCGACAGGATGGTGGAGCAGGTCATCAGCACTGACATCTTCACCCTCATGTCCACCATGATACTACAGTAGATATAAACAGATAGAGTATGAGTTATTCTACAACAATGTTTACACTGCACTACCTCATTAGTGTATGTACGTGTACATTATATGCATGCATATTAGTACAAGGCTTAAATAATTCACGGCAATGATGAGAAACTCACCAATAACTTTGAAAGCAGATATAGATGTATATAAAGAGTATAATTATATCTGTATACAAGATTGGACATCTTCACTAACCTGTGGGTTTACTGTGAATAGACTAGATTTTGGTGGAGCATGCAAAGCTCGTCTCACATCTTCAGATAATCTCTGAATAATAAGAACGGTATAGCAATGTACAATATTAACCACTCCATCCCGCACTAAGCTCCCAGATCCTTTTACCAATAACAGAACATGACTTGAAGTAAAATGAATTTGTTGGTGAGTTCACAAAAGCCCAGTTAGTGACATCATGTTTTTCAGACTGTTTGAATAAACTGCAGTGCTTCCCTATTACTGCTACAAGCACTGCCACTACAACAGGACATCTACATTAACACCATGACTATACGACTACAAAAATGTTCACAAAGCAAATATACTGGCCTGTTTACCTCAGCACGCTCTATAACAGGTTCGAGACGCTGTCTAGCCTCTCTTTCAATTTCTTCCACAACTTTTTTATGATCAACTGAAACATAGCTTTGAGAAGCCTCACTATAAAAAGAGTAAGACATAAACTAACGATTATGTATCATTACTTGTGTCAAAAGTAGAATATCAGCTTAACGAATGTTGTACATCAAGTAGAGGACGAGTGTTGATATCAAAATGAAGACTCTATCTTCACACACACAGATATATGAATTGCATCAACCATTATTATAGAGATGCAGCCAGAGAAGAGTATAAATGCATGTAACCAATACATAACAACTATTGGGATAAATACAACCGGTGTTATTTCCACGTAAAGTAGTGGATACTTACTTGGCTCGTCTTGCTTCCATCACTCTTTGTAGAAATTCATCAGCATTAGGCAAATCTCTAGAGGTCTGTTTCTGCATAAAAGGAGTCAACATTTACAGCATGGAATCAACAGTTATAATATGGAACAAATGATCAAGTCACTGTTCTTCCCTGCAAGACTAATTTCTTTACCTGCTACTTGGCAATACATGTACAATGTATTATCTCTGTTCTCAAACATTTACAATCATAAAAAAGGGTATTAGGGGTTCTCCGTTCATATATTAGACAGACGGTTAGCTCTGTCCTGTATGATAAGCATTAAACTTTGTCATAAATAGGTTGATTGATTTGTATTCTCCTATATTTAGAGGACTCTCTAACTTAACTCAGCCTCTTTTGTCCTTACAAGTAAATGAACACACATTCACTAAATTCCCTGCATAGAGTGATCACCTGTGCTGATAGAACTTGATGCCTGGCGTTTTCTAGAATATCATCTGGGTCAACATAGTCATAATCTGGGTCAAATTGTGTAGCTGTATTATGTCGGGGAAGCACTCGTCCCTTCCTCTTCTTTGGTGTTTTGGGTTTTGGAGAAGCATAGGCTATGGCTGGCCTGTATGGTAGCGGATGTGTGAGTGGCTGCCTGTATATCCTTTCCCGCATAATTCGTGATGCCTCTGCTCGGTACGACGGAAGAGAAAACTTGTTCATACCAGGAGATTTGCCAGTTTCTACAAGCATCGCATTAATGTACATGTATATCATTAGCTTATATCATATTGATAATCGATATTGTTTTCCTAAACGCAACAAAATACTGATGTAAGTAATAGACAAATAAACAGCCTGGGTGCTCATTTTTCCAGTATCTTTATAATATGCGTAACTAAAACTTATTCTAACCAATTCAATGAGGTGATACAACACTTAGGCTCTGGCCATGTCTATGTGGCTAAGCTTTAAGAACACTACTCCAAACTTACTGGCAGCGCCCTTCTTTGCTTTATTGGGGGTGGACTTGTGAGTAGCTAATTGGGTCGGTAGTTCTCCTCTTTGAACCAGTAACAGTTGATCCATGGCCATCTTGTGCAGGTCCTAACAAACAAGCAGATAGCATATATACACGTGGTTCACAGCATCATGTAATAACTGCATTACCTCAGAGCAATGACCCCTGAGTAAAATTAACTTAACAAAGGCTGTAAACAGTGCGGCAGTTAACTCCACACATATTTCATTACTGAGAGAATAAAGGCCATATACATGTAATATAAGTTTCGGTTATGACTGGAAGCTGTAGACTTTTGGCCGTCTTCCTCAATTCAATTAACTGCTCCATAAATAATAATGAAGCAAAGAGATGACAACTCCAAATTACTAGTGTTGGTGGAATTGGCGATAACCGGTCCTGATACACATTTTACTGTTACAAATTTAATAGCATTAAGAGAAACAGATGTGGATAGCTATTCTACTCCTCGTCTATTATTTACTATATAAAATGTCATTGGAATTCCTTAAATTGGAGAGGACTAACACCTTTGTATATAACTGTGAATACAAGATACAATAACTGACTTACAGGCATGGTATGGGCGTGATCCGAGGTGTTTAATTTTTCCTTTAGAATTCCATTGTGATAAACGGGTTTGTTAGTTACGTTTCCATGACTGGTGTATGCAGCTGCAAAATCATAGCACAGTATACACAAGTATAATTTCATGTAAATGAAATGACTTTTACCTTAACCCCTACGGGTACAGGTTTAGTACAGTATACAACCTAGAATCCAGAGAGAAAATCAGAAACTAATTCTAAAATTTATCTCTATGCATGAAATGACATTATCTCTAAATTTGTGAGTTTAAATTTTCTTTACGACAGACACAGTATATAATACATATAATAATATTATACAAGCGTTAGGTGTAAAATCTCAAACTCCTAGTGACATATTATTATTAGGTTACATAATAATCTATTCGAGCTACACGTACATTACATTGCCACTCATAGGATATAGGAATACCTTTCAGTATTTAGAACTGATAAAATTTTAAATCCTCATCAATATAAGTGTAAAATTTAAACTTTGGATTATATATAAATATAGCAGAGACCTACCCGGAGCTTGTTTTCTAGTTGGAGATTGTTTATTGAGACGTCTAGCATTACCAGGCTTGGATTTGGCTTTAGCATTTGATGTGTCTCTTACAGGTGGGGAATTCCCAGCAACTAGTAAACAGAATATGGAGTATAACCGTACATGGGTAGAAGAGGAGCAAGTACTGCAACTTTGGTCTTTCAATATTGGGTTTTGAACAATAGCCAGAAGAAATGGATAATGAGGATAATAGATGGAGGGCAGTGCTCTTGTTATTCAATGCCCTATGTCAGCCAATGGTGACACAGTTTGAAGTGAGAGGGCAGCGGCTTCTCAAAAGGTATCTATTCATGAACTAGACAGAAGCATTCTAAACTGAGTTACATCTCTTCCGTTCTACTATCTCCATAAACTTACTTGGTAAATGGTGCAGTCTCTTTGAAGGTGTGACTTTAAGAGGCTGTTTATTAATTAACCTCTGCGAAGAAATTTTCTTAACCGTATTAGAAGTGTCAGGTCTACGACCTTTTTGACCTTTCTTAGGTGAGGTAAGCAGCTAAAATGATAAAAAGATCTATTCTTGATGCATAAATAGTTGTTGATCTTGTGTACTAAGAATAACAACACGATGAAGAGGCATTAGAAAACTCTCAATAACAGGCTCAGATCTTCAGCTTGAATCTTCGTAAAGAATCAAACATCATTATTTTCCACCAAAGAAGAGCCTTTCTTTTCAAAAGCATTGCCTTTCTTATTAGAGAATTATTTCTAAAAAAAATAAAAAAAACACCAACAGCATTACCCTATTTCAAAGTGATGCACACATCTAGAAATGAATTAGGCTACGTACAATCCCATCTCTTTCCTTTTTTATCTGTCGCTTCGCTAAGAATTGTGCTTCTTTTAATTTTTCCACAGATAATTCACTAAACTGGCTGGCAAGTTCCCTTTCAGTCTGTTCAACATTAGCCGGTGCCCGGACAGCATCTCCAGTCTTTTCAATAATAATTGGCCTGGGATGTTTGTGTTTCACGGAGAGTTTGTTGATATTATACGGTTGTTCAAGGTTGAACCTCAACTGGTTGTACAGTTGAGACGGTTCCATACTGTTCTTACAACAAACTAGGCTCCATAAATGAATCTAATTGAAGGTCATCTAAAACATAGCAGTAATTTGGAGTAATAAACTTTTCTACAATTCATGTCAAGCTGGAATCAAGTTGTTTTGAGCAAACACCATTTGGTTAGTGAAAGTGTGTGGGTAATAGCCGATAGTATAGGAACCCAGTGGGCCAGCTAAACTGTTATAATCATCAAGTCTCTGAAGCTCTAAAATTTACAGACTGCTCTGTTACTATAACTATGCCTGGTGAAAACAACAAGGGAAATTCAACACTTTGGGTGAGGTGCCTAACTTTGGATTGAAATTCAATAAAACCTACCAACCTTATGTATAGCTTATTAAAAAATGTATTTACTTATTTACCTAACACTACCTAGACTTACAATTGTATCTCATCCGACCTTTTTTGTTATGATAATCGACTTAGACTTGACAATGACTAGACCGTAGACGACTGGTCGAGTGAACTGAAATCCATAAAGGAAAAACTGTCTGTGTTAGAATTACTGTGGCTAGTGAGGCAGCAAGGTACTGTCTTCCTGAAATTCTTGAAGCAGTAGCACAGTTATTCAATATCTGATGTAATGCTTAGTTCTTTTTTTAGAGCAAAGTCGGTGTTCTGTTTTATCATTCAACCAAGATAAAACTGCGCTCAATTCAAAACATCCGCTTCGCTTGTGTTGTTAACTGGGTGACATCTATATCCGGTTGCAGATCTCACGCTATAAGGTTCAACGATGCTGATTGGGTAAATGGCGGAATACTGGCATGTGATAGGACAATATTCTTCCTAGTTCTTTCTAATAAAACTAGTAAGAAATCAACAGATGAAAATCAGGAGAATGATCTAATGAGAAATTCAGATTGCAAAATGAAAATTGCAATTTGAATGGATTGATATTATATGATTGAACCATGTTTGATTCTAATCTTTGGTTTAACAACTAATATCGGCTGATTTTGAAGTAAGAACGCGTTCTCAGAAGCTCAAATCAATATAAGTAGCATAAAATAAAGATATCATAAAACAGCTGCGCCGAGTCGTATTAATTTCAATTGTTATTGTAATTCTTCTAATTTAAATTGAATTATGATTATCATTATATTATGTAATTAGTAATTGACAAGGTGTTATTGCAGTTGTTCATAGTGATAGTTGGTATTCATATTCACATACCAAAATAAAATATTAACCTTATATTTACATTCAATTCATATTCGGATATTGATATTCAAATATTGACATTGGTACGGAGCATGTTGTTTTCGTATGGACGTCCATGACTGATCATAATGATCATCGTGATCATGATTGATGATGCATGTTCACTCTTGAATCTTGATGGTGTGTTTATGTTGTTCATGTTGATGCGCTTTATTTAACTTATCATCCTTATGTTAATGTTGCTATACCACTTTTATTGTAAACAATGATGTTTAATTGAAATATATTTTAATTAATTTCTTTAATTAAGTATATCAAAATGACAAATTTATGTTTGTTTTGTATGATTCTCATTAGGATCATCTTTATTTGGATGAGGAAGAATTATTTGAATATGGTATCAATCAGTGAATGTGAATATTTTACAAAGTATTATTGTGTAAAAGCCAAGTGACAATTGAATTTCATTTGATGTAATTCAGAAGAGCTCTTCAACGAGCAGCTCAATATGTGTAAATCTTGGATGATCTGTAGTTATTATGTCTTGTCAAAGTTGAACTTTGCAAAAATGTTTGGCCCTCCTGTTGTCAGATTCTGATAGCAGAGACCACAAATGTGGATATAGTTTCTATTTTGTTGTCAGTATGAGCATAATATATATGAGTCGCTTATCATGATATAGGCATAATTTGAGAACTCAAATGAAAATGAGCCAACTGATCAACTGAATTGTAACTCAAACTGGGTCACCACAGAGATTCTACAACTTGGTCGCTATGGGAAATAAAGAAGTAAAACCGGTCTGTGTAACGTATGAAGAAGCAATAAAAAGAGGTAAATTATTCATTCTCGTGTCTCTATACTAACTCACCTAACTATACCTAATATTTGTGATTATTCGGTGGCTAACTATTTTGATTTACATTTCACAGTAAATATCTAAAAAATACTCTTTAAACTGCCAATATCAATTCACTGCTCCAACTAATATCTATTGCAAAACTGACATGAGTTAGTCATTGAAGTGTTGGAGATCTAGCATGCAGTAATAGATTGAACACTTTTGGAATGATTGTCCAGTTTGACTACTTACGAAACTGCATATAACTTATACTCTGATCCCTTGCAGCTTTCTTATATTTTACTAATGAGTAGTAATTATAATAATATTGTGGAATGTAATGTAATAATATCAAGTTATATTAGTGGGATACAAGCGAAATCGTTCATGAAATGACAAGGGTCATAGTGTTTGAAACATTCTATATGGGAAATTTCTTGCAACACAATTCTAATCTGTATAAAATATGTTGAACTAAATTACGATATACACTGTATTTTTGGCAATAGCACTCAATTAAATATGTACAATGGCTTTTATTCTGGGAAATCTTGTCAAATTGCTACAGTTGTTTTATTACAATAAACACCATTAGCCTGTGAAACAACAACGTGTGCACAGCCAGTTGTAGAAAACATGTAAATGTCATTGCATAGGTTTGGTTGTAACTGATCATGGATACATTATTTATAATCTCATCAAGACATTCTTACTGGTTTGACAGGATCTTTGATGAAGTAGAAGGAGCAGCCATGATTGATGCTAGCAGTGTGTTGATGTAGCGTCTAATGGCTTGTCTTCCCAACTGCAAATAAAATTAATAGCCCTTTTTATATTTATGGTCCTGGGTTCAGTTCTGGATTTTATTACTAATGATAATATAAGAAATATTCGCAATATAGGCCTATATGATACATGGGCATTCCATTGCTAGTCAAGTATAAGAGTGCAACCCTAGCAGCCTATTGGTCAGACAATTTTTGGAAATTTATTAGTAAATTTTCAGCCGGTGCTTGCTGTGCTGTTTTATAATATTGCTAGTCAAATTATTGCGAGCAATTTATATCAATTGCATGGTTACAATGACCGCTTTGTTTAGCTATGAGATCTTATAATATTGACTTGCACTTTTATCGATTCACAGTTAGTGCTCTGGAACTTCGTCGGCTGAAAGAAACATTTAGGAAAGTATGTCCAGGAAACAACATGAGTGTAGATGTGTTTACGAGGGAGGTGTTTGGGGATAGTATACCCCACGTCGTAGCTGAGGTGAGTGATCCTGTTGTAGATTACAGGGGAGGTAGCTACTAAATGGTCAACATTAATGTTAGTATGCAATCTGTAGCAGATCTGAGTCTTAGTAGCTGTAGTGGTAGTGGTAATAGTAGTTAGTAGTGGTAGTAGTAGTTAGTAGTGGTAGTAGTAGTTAGTAGTGGTAGTAGTAGTTAGTAGTGGTAGTAGTAGTTAGTACTGGTAGTAGTAGTTAGTAGTGGTAGTAGTAGTTAGTAGTGGTTGTTGTAGTAATAGTAGTAGTGGTGGTAGCAGTAGTTGTTGTTGTAGTAGTAGTAAGGTCTCTGTTCAATAGTAGTTCGGCAGGTTACACTGATATGGTTACCATAACCTGTGCAGCAGGAAAGCTATAACCTACATACATTTATAAGGTCAAGGTTAGATGCTCAACATCCTATCAGTAGCTCGAGTTGATACAATATAGCCTACATATCGAGTAAATTTATATGGCAACTAATGTTTCCAACTCTAAATACTACGATAGACCTATCCCAAGGTGAGACAATCCCAAGGTGTACAGTTAGCAGTATGTGCACTACATACAGTTTGGTATAACATGTCTTATAACACGCACACTGATTTAATAACAGTCAATCTTGTTTACTCCTACATCTATCTAGTGATTGTAAGATGTAACATGTATCATGTGATCTATTGTGTGAGCAACTTAAAGGTGGACTGTACTGAAATTTTGAGGTTATAAACTGAATGCACCATTAGAAAGCCTAGTAGCAGCTGAACCAGTTAGCACAATACCAGCTGGGCTCTATGATGTCATCATGGTACCCAGCTCTGCTAAAACTAGTGAAATACATCATTGCAGGGAGTGAATGCCAGACCAGGCATTGTGTTATTATAAACAGAAAATTTTAATTGAGATTTTACCCTTGTTGCACTAGGCATATCACAAAACGAAAAAATGGGTATGTAGAACAAATGCTAGTTAATATTCCTAGACAACAAAAAGTACAATTTGTTGCAAAAAATTATCAAATGACTTTTGAGTTTGCAATTTGATTGGTCAATAGGCTACTTGTTTATCTCATGAATAACATGCCTACTTATCAGACTGGTGTGTTGAACATGTAGAACGTAGTACTAATAATTGCTAGCATCTGTTTTATTGAAGGAACACTGTATTTCTTATAAAACATTTGTGAGAACTCAATATTGCTTCTATATAGTGTGTCAGAGTTGAGATAATCAAAGAAGAAGTTTTGAGAATTGACATAAAACTAGGTGGAAATAACTCCTAATGCTGACATCACTATGGTTATTTTAGAAATTTTGGGGTTACTTTTTTGCAGTTTAGCATCTATTAGCTACTACTAAAACAGTTTAGATATGTTTGTATAGGTATCAAGTAATACTAACATAGTTAATTTGGTGACAAAAATGCTGAAATTTTCAGTACAGTCCACCTTTAAAATACCTTCAAGCTGTTATACAGCCATATGAATGAATACTCAAATGTGATATGCACTGATTATTTCAGTTTCCTATTAGATGCTGTCATTGGTTGCTTGGTTTATCTATTCGTTACCATAGTATAAATTACTACCTAGTACGGATGACACCTCACTGTCTGTCTGTAGTTGATAAATTTACAGTGTCTTGATTTAACTATTATTATAGTGGTACGCAATATGGACACTAGTAAGCTAACCTACCTAATATTACTGTGTGAAAATTACTGAATATTTATAGTTTATGCACATTTTTGGTCTAGTTGAATTGCTGATAGATGCCCACCCAAAAATATTACAAATTGGTACAGAGAAAACATTGCCTGAATTAGTGGCTAATGGGAATTGTTCAGTTTCCTTGGTAACGCCAGTTGAGTTATATCAACAATACTGAAGTATTGTAATAATATGCAGATATAAATACATATACCCGTAACTTGATAGTAGCTGCAGAGGCATGCATGTTGTGGTGCAGTAGTGGCGGCTCTATGTAGTTACTGTAGTTACAAGGTATACGTAGATTAACAGTTCGTCTAGTTGTAGTACTACCAATCATAGAACAAGAGTACCAACATCCCATTCATTATCTTATCAGAGTAAATCACTGTCACATAGCATGACTCCAATGTTTTTGTAACAATTTGAACTTTCGTTCAGTTATTATTGCAATTAATCCGTGAGTGACTAGTAGCTGTGGTTCACCTTAAAACTAGCTAAAGCTGCTACTCTACTACTATATCTACATGGTTTATCATAGGCCTATCAGTTGCAAATTTGTCTAACTTTGGTAAAAAGTTAAATTCCTAGTGAATTTGTAGAATGTGGAAACACACTAGCAGTATCCAATGTTGAGTCATGAATTAGCATAATAATCACAGATGGATTACAATTGCTGGGACCGGAACCTGGTAAAGCACTGGTTTCCTCCTAGTTTCAAACTGGCGCTAGCACATAATATAATCCACACTGTTGGACAAACATGGCACCATTGGCTGATGTTTGCAAACTCACTAGCAATATACTACGAACAGGAAATAAGTTTCAGGGCTTAGCATGTGACGACGTACGAGTTTTAACGGTATTGGTTAATGGGTTGACAAATATTGCAGAGCGACGCCATGTTCTTTAGACAGTGTGAATTATGACGCTGTAGCATATCAACTTTAGCATAAGCGTTGCAAATCCGTCACCATAGTCATGTGTAGGTTTCTGTAGTTATGGATGTCACAGACTGTGTGGGTCTACAACTGGGTGCACTTCAGTCTGTGTTATTGCCTAGGCCCTAGTGTGTCGGATTTACATGTATATGCATAACATACCTACATGTACATGTGCATGTACATACAATATACCTACTCTATATACTTACTTATTTTATATACAATAGATGTAAGTATATATTGCAGGACAGCTATACATGTATGTACATTTATTTATGTACTGTACATGCACTTGCATATTATATGTAGGCTACTGAACTACATGTATGTAGGCATATTTATCAATCAACTGATCAGCAGGTCAGTAGGCTATATAGTTCTCTAGACAGTTATAGGACCTACGTGGATATTTCATATCTCCATTCTAAACTCACCAACACTATCTATCATACTTTCTATTTGTAAACTGAGTAGCCACTATCTTGCTAGTTATTCAGTTCTTTATCTGTATGTAAATGTATTTGGTATCTGGTAGAATCTGCATACTATGTCTTGCTCTGTAGTTACTGTGTTAATACAGGGATAGACAACTCTAATGCATACAGATAATCTGGAGATTATCTCACTCAAACAATCGATATGCATATTATTATTGTACCTGCACACTGCCTCCATTCTGACAACTACCATACATCAATCAAATTACAAGTTGTAGTAGTAATGGTGGTAGTTGTAGTTGTTGTAGTAGTAGGCTAGTAGTAGTAGTAGCAGTAGTAGCAGCAGTAGTAGCAGCAGTAGTAGCAGCAGTAGTAGTAGTAGTACTAACGGTAGTAGTGGTAGTTGTGATGGCGGTAGTGGTTTTTGTTGTACTGATCAAGGACAGGTAGCATAACGAGCTAGCTACAGTTTTCTCTGACCTTCACCTTCAACCACTGCAAGTACACAGTTACGACAACAGAATATTCTACATTACTAGCCTAGCAGTGGAATGGCTAAAGCAGGGTTTATAAATTTGGATGGATCTGTGACATACTTAGTACATGTACTGGATGTCATTGCAGTACATGTAAATGGAAATATACAATGTACATATTGTTACATCTACATGTATGTACATGTATGTACATGTATGTACATGTATGTACATGTACATACATGTATTAGAAGTAGTAGTGTTGTGCAGTTTAGTTGTTGATCAACTATGGTGAAATGATGGGTTTGATATAATATGTAGACATCTTCTTCCTTGTTTTACCTCCTGCAGTATGTGAATACATGTATTATATTAGGTTGGCTCAGATTCTATTATCTACATGATTGTATCTATAATAATAGTATGTCTGTATATCATGTACATGTATGTATGAGCATGAGAAGGAAACGAACTGCAGAGATTCTATGGGGAGAGGTTGTATGTCCCTCCCCCACCCATGCTAACATATTGTAGTCAAGTTGAAGATGCAGTAACTTATGACAAATAGAATACAACTTCAACCAGTAGCCTATCAGTTTGTCTTCACTAAATATGTTGTCTGCTGGCGCTGCTGATGGAGCTCTCTTGAATTAGAGTAATTTGAAAGTTTATGAAAAGAATTACAAATTTTTTAACAGAGTTGTGAAGCTTGTCTTGTCTTGTTCTAAATTGAAAAATATTAAATGTATTTTGCTGCTGTTAAATTCCAATTGAAATGGACAGTATGTTTACACATAGATATTCTGTTGTAGCAAATCTTTCTAGCCTTCAGTGGTAACGGTAAGAACCTGACGTTTAAAGAGCTGCTGTGTGGACTTGTGTTATTCACTCGAGCCAAGTACTCTAACGATGAGAGGATTAAATGTGAGTACAAATACATAGAGGCTGGGTACTATAATGTGTAGTGTTATCTATATACTGTAGATTCTAAAGGCAACTACGTGTAGACCTATTTCCATCAAAGCTACCTAAATCTAGTGTTATTGCGTTTCATGGTATCAGTAGCTGTCGAGATAGCCCATCCTGTGTAGTGATAAATCATGGTGAAGTTCAGTAGAAATAATGTGCAAAAACACCCAGAAGTTTTAGTTATCTAGTTGTTTAGAAACAAATAAGTAATATAGATGCAGAATATGAATTCCATAAGTCCTCACCAACTTAGTGTTTAGTAATGGTACATTGTCTGTTACCAACTTTATGGGATAGTGCATGCATGCAATTCTTTCTCTGGGATGTTAGTTAGTTTTAGTTCATAATTTTGATTGCTGGGTATGGTTGAATTGTTGTGGTAATTGAAAATGTTTAGTTAATTACATCTAGATTATATTATGGCTTAGTTCCAACAATCTATTAGCCTCACCTACAAAAGGTCATCATCGGGAGTTGTGTGCACTGATAGGGTTATGTAAACAGCATTAGGCTAATCCCATCTGACAGCCTGATATTACTTTCTATCACCATAATAATAGTAGTACACATTGTATATCAAGTAGTAATTTATGTATATATGATAATTTCATTCATTGATTAGATATTGGTCACAAAATGATAGTAAAACTACCAGCAAGTGTTTTATTAGGAAATACTAGTGGTAATGGTATACTTGCATAGACTAGATTCAATATAGAGTTGTATGCTGATTTCCTGTCTGTATTTTTATACATATCATTTTCTCCTATCAGCAGCCAATACTGTTAGGTCTGTTTAGCCTGGGCATCCAGTATACTCAGCTAAATCAATTGATAGGTTTAGTTTAGTGTAGACCGAACTAAACTCTACTTGCTCATTGGTTTTGACTAGTAGGTCTGGTGCCCAGGCTAAGGTGTTGTATTCAAACCCAGTCATTATTATGTAATTAGTTGTAAGTCTACATGGCTGTATAAAGTGCTGTCTTATAGCTATATAAGAGGCTATAATATGTTAGTAGGTAACACCAATGGATAGGCCTACTTTATATGCAATTATATAATAGGCTGGGACATAATGTTATTAATTACCAGTAAGGCCTGAGCAGGTGGTTGTGGATATACTTGAAAATCTTTCCACTAGTATATAAATCATAATTGTAATATAATATTATATATATTATATAGTATCTTGACATGATATATGTACGTACATGAGATGATCAACATTCCTTCAGACGTGACTGTCTTGTCATTGCAACTTCCTGTTTTTAACTAAAATAATAATATTTCCTGAAATGTAACACCGGTTACACTGGTAGTTCTATTGTAATATAGAATCACAGGGACTGTATTGGAAGATAGGGGCCTAGTCATGTTTTGATAATGAAGGAAATTCAGGCGTAGATTATCTAATATAATCATGAATGGGACATGACAAGCCTCCACCAATGCAACCGAAAACAGCTCAGAGATTTTCATCATAAGTAGCTGCTAATAATTAAGGTTTGAAGTTATCGTCTCCTAGCTCAATTTCTCATCTCAAATTAGATAACAGATTGAACTAGGAGAGGACACCTGTGGATAGAAACTTTTTTACTTCAGTAATGCCCTTGTTTTATGTACATGCAGTATATTGTGTGTGACACTATGTACATACTATGAATTACTTGTTGCACTGGAATTGTCTCTCCTTGTGTGTTTGTAGTTATATTTGGGCTGTATGCAGACGACAGCCTTCACATTTACAAAGAGAGTATTGACGAGATTATCTTGCAGACAGATGGACAGATACCAGAGTCTCTCAGTGAGCTCTTCGAATATGTAAGTCTATGTTGGTGATGTGTGCTGTATGTGATAGACTGTAGAGTGAACAGGGCATATCAGTGTGAAGTTTGATTAGATTTTGTCGTTAATGTAAGATTCATATTGTGTTAGTTTTTTTTTCACATCTACTCTTTGTAAAATCTTTGCTGAGAAATTATTTGTTTAAATTTAAAATGTGAAATTAAATTAGTTGACCAGTGAGCAGATACCCCTAGTCCATATTTACTATCAATTGTCAAGTTGTGTAGTGGAATGAACAGACAGTATATAATCTACTGTACCATGTCTAGTCTGGAATCACCAGGTATTGGCATGCCTATCAGACTATCAGTGTTACTCATCTTAATCTCAATGTACTGAAGTACAATGATAATCACACTAATTATAGTTTATATAATTAGTTGGTAATCAACTCATGGTTGATATAGACATACAGTTAGATACACCCTGACTATGGTATAGTAGAGTGGAGTAAGTAAGTATGTTATAGGTGAGGAATTATGTACCTACCAGGTCAAATAACTCATGCTATTATTTCGTGCAACATTTGTGTTTTGGAATTTTAATTTAAAAATCTATTAATATATCAATCATCTTCATTTATTTCAACTATGTAGCACACGGCACATGCATATATAATATAATATAACCTACGTTGCATGTATATGGTACATGTATGTTTAGCTAATAAATAAGGTGTTAGTTTAAATACATGTATCTGATACATAATTCTGTAGAGTGATAAGATAGACTATCAGAACTTCAAACAATGGCTCCTTCTCTACCCAGAATTCTCTACCCTGTCCAACTGGCTGATACTGGAACCATGTACCAGCACTCTTACTGTAGATGGAGATCTGCCTTCGTTCTACCAGACGTTAGCAGGGGTCACTCACTGTAAGTAGAGTATTATTATGCATGTAGAGTACTATATATATATAGGTATATATAATCTATGTACGTGCTATCTTCTATATAATATATGAAGTATGCTGGTACTTTAGCACTGCACTGTCAAATAGTTTATTCATTTGCTGTAAATGAAGGGGCACAGAGGTCACTAAGTATTTAGCATCCCTCTACCTAAAGTTATATTTATATCTGATAATGGATAAAATCATGTCAATGTACATCACTGTAGCTTATGACTTATTTCATCATTTACAAATAATATTCTCCATTTTCATGCCATTTCTGTGATTATGTATACATGTGCGTACAATAAATATGTTTATGTTGGTTTCGCTTGTGTGCACTTGTAGTGGAGGAGAATGAGATAGTGTACCTGGAGGGTAAGTACAACAGATTGAAGAGCACCTCAGCATCTGGAAGGTTTGATCTAGAGCTATTCAAAAGACTGGTCTCACCTCCCCTCCCTCGCCAGCTAGCTGCCAGTAAGTAGACAGACACATGTTTGTTGTCAAGTTATGAGGAAGAGTGTTTGATAAATTGCATTCTGTCACTCTATTTTTAATGTTCAAATGCTTTCAAGTCTTACACTGTGATGTCACAGATAGGATATCCTCTAAGTTCAAGGTTGTTCTGTTCCTAATAGGTTTGTATAAGGCATTTGACGAGAACATGGATGGTCATATAGACTTCAAGGAGATGGTGTGCGGGCTCTCTGCCTGCTGCAAAGGTCCTGAGGTTGAGAGACAAAAATGTGAGTAGTAATTTCACGCAGTATTCCACACTATTGTATGGGCAGAGAACTCTGAATATGGTCTATTTTCTCATCAAAACTCTGGTACTGGATGGCTTCTTGTCATAATACAGGATATCTAATGTGATTATGTATTGTTAGGAGAGTTGTCTCCTCAATGTATTGTTTGGAGAGTTGTCTCCTCAATGTATTGTTTGTGAAAAATGATCAAAAGGGGATAAATCCTGATTAATAAACAAACTTTATCAATAAACTCCAAGTTAGTGGAGGAATAGGATCATAGTTTCTCTATGACAATGGGTGAATAACATAGTATGGTTAGCGCTAACGGATGTGTCACTAGATTTCCTTTAATTCCATCTGATTTGTTTTTGTCATACATGTACATGTTGATCAGTATGACTAATATTGTGTGCCCTGGTTTGTAAATTGGAGTAGACTGTGTCTGAACACATGACTATAATAGCACGGTATTGTTTACTCGTTTGTCATCATACTCTGCTCAATGCGTTGATCTGATGAATGTTTGCAGTCTGCTTCCGAGTGTTTGACCTTGACCATGATGGGTATCTGTCGAAGACGGAGCTGATTGGTGCCATAGAAGCTTCCTTTACAGTTCTCCAACAGAACGAGCATTCAGAGGTGCGTATAGCGTTAGTACAGATATAGGTCACTGTGGTCACTGTTGTGTGGAGTGTCAGTGTAGATATAGGTCACTGTGGTCTATTACAGTAAGGATGTGTTCTACTTGCATGACTTGTGTAGTGTTTAGTTGGGGAAGACAGGCTACAAAGTTATAAGTAGTATAAGATTTCAATATAGACTAGGTGACAATACAGGACCCTCCCTGCTTGATACAGCCTATATATACTTAAACAGTAGGCCTATACAGTGAAAATGTCCATGAATTGATGCATCGCTGTCTTTGCGCAAACATACAAATAAAAATAGAGAAAGTAGACTTTACAAATCGGTAGGTACACTAGCAACTTACTCTAAGTCTTCAATCAGTGGTGTTCTCAACACTTTAGCTCTTACTAGTTGTTGGCCTAATAGAGTCGACATGCATGTGATGTCACTAACGGCATGATGCGTACTAATGTCTCATACCATATGTCATTGCCTCCCTCTGGTTGGCTAACCACGCTTGTGATAGATCAAGTACAACATGTTTAACTGCTACAGTTAAGTTTTTAACTTACTTATAATTCGCAGCCATAGCATACACATGTTTATGGTTGCAGACGGTTAGCTTGTCAAGTGATATGTCGGTAAGTTATCAGTCGAGACACTTGACACAGGAACAAATTATTTATATTCAATCGCTAGTCATGGTCATATATATGGTTCCAATTGTCCTTATGTCTGTTGGCTTGCTCTATAGATGTGGGTGGTTGGTTACACACCAAAGCTCTCTCCGGTGTATGAGGTGCGTTGGATATCGCTGTCTAATATTACTCATCGTTTATGTGTCGACCCTTGACTAGTCAATGACTTCCAACACTATCCTCAAAGTTGTCACGAATTTGGAGTCATCTCCACCTTAGTTCTGAGTAAACCATATAATAATCCATTAGCACCAAACACATTCAATGTTAAGAGGTGGACAGTCAGCAACTATTACATCATCTTCATTGCTGTTGATTGTTATACTGAGTTTGATTCATGTGCTGGATACTCAGAATTAAGGGCGGGATAACTCCAACCATGCCATGCTGGTGATGCACCGTTATTGAGTAGATAATCTGGAAAGGTCATTATCATCCCATTCCTCAAAGAGCAGATGAATCCTTAGCACTTGAGAGTTATCCTCTCTTCCTAACAGATAGTGTAGTAATGTTATTACTCCTCCCTGTACTCACTCCTAGAGACACTACTAATTATTCACCAAGTAAAATGAAGTATGGTTTACCTAATCTTAACCAATCTAAAATTAACCAACAAAGCTAGGTAAATATTATGTTTTCACCATCTTGATAGATTGCGATATTTTGCATTAGCAGTGTTAACCCAAAAATGGATATATTGTGTCTTTCACAAGCATATATTACACATGTAGCTGGAGTAGGTGTTCTAACATAGAGGTGTATGTAGCTCACATCTAAACTACAATTTATTTACATAATGCAAATTCCCATGCATTTCGGTATAACATTACTGGGGTAGTTATTCCTTAGACACTCTCCCAACCCTCTCGGCTTCCCAAAACTCCAACTCCCTGAATATTGACTATGAACAAGAGCGAGTGAATGTGTTTTAATCTACTACGTCCTGTCATCTGGTAGTCTGCGTTCTTGTGTATTCTGCCTTAGCTCATTGTGTGGATAACTCCTAATTAACTTTTGTAGCAACATGTATTAGAGGTATGTCACTGTATTCTAGCTATATTATATTTAGTTCTAACTGCTTACTTACACTGTAGGTGACAGATAATGCATTATTCTGGTATCTGTATTTGGTAGACATTTAACCTGCTAGCTTGTGCCTGGTGATAATTTCCGTGCCGTCACAAGGTTAGGTGATCAAAAAGAGATGATAGATATTTAAATCACAGAATTACATGTACACACTCTTAACTGTAGTTTTAAAAAAATTATCGGGCTAACAAAGTAGAGAAAGTATTTTGCAACTAGGGAGAGAAAAGTGCTAGGAAATCCAAGAGAGAGGACAACTTCACATGTATAACCAATTATTTATAAATTGCTATCCATTGTGAACCCAATGGGGTTAGAATAGAAATTTGAATATGGAGAGGAACTTTACAGTATGGTGAGAGTGTGTATAAATAACTTAGTTTTATAGCAACATAAATTATGTTTTGTCTATTTTATTTTTATTATTATTATTATTATTGGTTGCCCTATATATACATGTATATACATGTACAATGTATATACATTGTACATGTATATACATTGTACATGTATATACATTGTACATGTATATACATTGTACATGTATATACATTGTACATGTATATATAATTATGTATTTACCTATTGATTGGCGGTATATACTTACTGCTTTCCATTATTTGCATGAGCTAAGGCTAGCTCTGATTAACAGCATGGCCATTCACTGGTACAGCTGGGTTTTGTGGTGTATGTAAGGTTTACAGAAATGTAATAAATATAATGATAGCAGGTCTATGACTTCATGTGAGCTTATTCATTGTACTCCTAATTTTCAGGCAGTAGCTGATCTACTGGAGATGGATGCCTACACTATGGCTACGGAGATTGTTGACACGCATGGTAGTCCAAAGGTAACATTCCTTCCATCAGCTGTTATTACTTTCCATCACCTGCTATTACCTCTCATCACCTGCTATTACCTCTCATCACCTGCTATTACCTCTCATCACCTGCTATTACCTGACAAACAATATTGTGAGGATGAAAGCTAGTACCGTTACCCAGGAGCTCCTAGTATTTGCTATATGCTCTCAAAGTTTACTAAGTATACAAAGTAGTCTAGCAAAATTTATCAGATTGAACTTTTAATCAAATTTCTATTCTGAAAATCTGAATAAATAAAATATCATTTTGTTTACTGTTTGTACTTTACGTCAAATATGTTGTTATTTTAGGAGGGTCGACTCAATCAGGCGGAGTTTCTGGTCTGGGCTCATCAAAGCAAGATAACCCAAGGATTCTCTGAACTGTTATTTGAGGTAATACCTGTTACAATGTTTCTCTATCACGTAAACCATCTGAATATAACAAACCACTTCAGGTGTTCATTGCTCTGCATGGTGTTATACTGTACATGTGTTACTCTGTACATCCAGGTGTGTCATATTATATTGGGTATGAAACCGCCCAATCGGGAAGATGAGGGTCGGATAGTAAAAGGTTGGTTGAGTCGGGAACTAAAGAGAGGCTACGCTCTTGGTCAGACCTGGTACCTTATCTCTGGTGTCTGGTGGAGGCAGTGGCAGAACTATGTAGCTGACAATGTTAGTATATAACTGCAGACCTATCAACTGGCCTGAACTATTCATTCGTATATCATTAGCAGTATGCACCGTGCGTGCAAGGACATCATGAGCAAAGTTGTTACACACATTATGGTAATGTAAGTAAGTGCCAACACACCTATGTAGCTAACAGTGTCTGTAGGTAATAGCACACCCATGTAGCTAATGATGTGAGTAGGTAATAGCACATCTATGTGTATGTAGCTAACGATGTGAGTAGGTAATAGCGCATCTATGTCTATGTTGCTAACGATGTGAGTAGGTAATAGCGCATCTATGTAGCTAACAGCATGTGTATCTGTAGGTGGTGGTAGAGAGTATGGAGTTGGATAGCCAATACGAGGTGGTACAAATGTACAATGAACCGTACGAGAGGAGATCATCAGCCCAGTCAGCCTCACAAGTCAAACAGTTACATCCCCCTAGACCTGGACCCATTAATAACACTCACCTCATTCTAAGCCAACAGAACAAGGTGCGTTAGCATACATCTGATATAGCACAGTATAGTTCTACCATGACGTGTTTTGAGTACATGTGTGTCTTAATTTGTATGGTGGGGTAATCACAGGGACTTGGGCGATAATTTGATAATGCCTGCAATCATATCATGTAGTAGATAGTATTATATACACATGGAAAGACTGCATATATATCATATACATAGTACATAGTAGGTAGTGTTACATATACACAGGAAGGTCTAGTAATAGAATTTTTAGGCATGACTAAAACTTTATTTGTTTTTCAAAGTGGTGGGGACTAATGGCCCTATATTCTAGTGACATTTATATCAGATACTCTGTATATTTATCAAGGTGCCCACATGGACTAATGAAGGTGGCATACTCAAGCCCAAAATACAGCAAGGCAAGGACTTTGAGGTAATTCCGGAGCTGCTGTGGTTAGCGCTACACTCCTGGTACCAGGGAAACATTCAGCTACCCAGACCTGTGAGTATTGCAGCATTGGTATTCCAGGTGCTAAATATAGACTATGAAACTGACTACACGGTCATTCGCTTTGCTCTTGCGTTGCAGAGGATATTATTGTAGTTAGATTCTGCCATGTGATGCTTTGAAAGCAGAAAGTGCTTGGGAGTTTTACCTTTTGCAGTTTTCATTGATTCGTTTCTCCGAAGCCGTTATGTCTCGAAATTCTTAACCCAAATCTAAATTTTAGAGTTTTGTTTTATTACCCAATTTATTGCTGGTGAGGTTTGATTTTATCAACCTATCCATGTTACATTCTCTCTCGTAGGTTGTGGTGCCAAAAGGACCAGATTCAGCTCCTCAATTGGAGTTGTACTCTCTTACAGTGAAACTATACAAGCATCAGGCCTCACACCAAGCACCGCACCAACCTGTCACTACCGTAGCAGGTGTCACTGGCGGCATTGCTAACTTTGCTATGAGTAAGTATTATTTCATGTCGTACCAATAATCTGGACTAATACTGCATATTAGTTTAGTCCTTATTAAAGATGTGCTCGCATATTTTACTGACTATTGTCTCAGTGTAAATAGTGTAATTATAATTAACCAGAAAGAGACAGACATTGAATCCTAATGTAGGTACGATTGGACTACACACCAGTAATATACACACTTAGTACTACTACTCCTACTGTAGGTATGATTGGACTACACACCAGTAATATACACACTTAGTACTACTACTCCTACTGTAGGTATGATTGGACTACACACCAGTAATATACACACTTAGTACTGCTACTACTACTGTAGGTATGACTGGACTACACACCAGTATTATATACACTTAGTACTACTACTCCTACTGTAGGTATGACTGGACTACACACCAACATGACAAAGAGAGTGCTGACTAACACAGCTACCTTCAGCCACCAGCATTCACTCAGACAAATCATAGATTTCTTGGCTGGACGACTAAAAGTCACCAGGGAGGATCTCCGACTCTGGAAATACCACAACGATGTGAGTTATCTCTTCTATTCAATACTCTTACATGTATATTCACTGAGCACATATAGTGGCTGCGGAATATTTGCTACTAAATTATATAGACATATGAGTAAAGTGTCTCATGTCAAATAGAAATACACATTTAGCTCTGGTTCTATAAGCGTTCCACTCTGTCTATCTGTAGAACGATCTAGAACTTCTGGAAGGCGACGAGAAGATATTAGAGGAGCTGGAGGTTGCAGACGGACAATCAGTTCTCATGGAAGGTACGTATTATATAGAACTCCCATCATTTGCAAGTAACACCACTTTGATATAGCACCATTAGCAGTATTAAATAGTCATTTTATCATAAATCAAATGCACATATACACCTCTTCTTTTCAAATAAAACTATTTCTAAGTTACTAAATTACTATGTTGTTCTAATTACAAAAGTACTAGGAGTAATTAACACAAATATATATTTTATACACTCCTTGTTTCCTTGTCTCCGCATGTAGTCCGTAATCAGGACCTGACATGGCCAGAAGAGATGCTGCAGATAATGAAGCAGCAGCAGAATGGTTCCTTAAAGAAAAGTGAGACACGGGTTGAGATGGGCACCACAGGTCTCAGTAACTTAGGCAACACTTGCTTCATGAACTCCGCTATACAGTGTGTGAGCAATTGCCAGCCCTTAACACAATACTTCACCAATAGCTTACATCTGTACGAGTTAAACAGGTGAGAGTCACTAATCAGCTGTAACTGAATGAATCTAATCATGTTATACAATGCATGGGCTTAGATGTAGCTACTAAGTTAATGTTTGTTGTTCTCCTTGATCAAATGACGAACATCTTGGTGGGTTTGCTGTGTTTTTGGTTTTGATTTTTGTAGCGAAAAGATTATCCTATTCTCAACATTTTTATTGCATTTTGAGACATGAATGTTATCATAAAAAAAAGTGTACGAGTATGTACGAGTATTATTTACACATATGAAAATAGCAAGAAAGGTGTTCACTCAGTTGTAGTAAATACTCTAGAACATTCTAATTCTGTGTAGGGACAACCCACTGGGTATGAAAGGTCGTCTGGCTCAATTGTATGCGAAGTTAATCACAGATCTGTGGCAGGGCACTAGCAAGAACCTGCCACCTGTTGAACTACGCTATACACTGTCACGGTATGCCCCACAGTTCACTGGCTGTCAGCAACACGATGCTCAAGAACTGCTCTCCTTCCTTCTGGATGGTCTTCATGAAGATCTGAACAGGTACCCATCATGTTATATGCTCATGTACACAGGTGCCCTCTGTTATGTAGACATGTACACAGGTGCCCTCTGTTGTTACACACATGTACACAGGTACTCTCTGTTATTATTTACACAGGGACATGTAGCTATACTGTACCACCTGCTTTCATAGAGTGAATGTAAACTCTTTCAGGGTACAGAAGAAGCCATACATAGAACTAAAGGACAGTGATGGAAGACGAGACGAAATAGTAGCAAAGGAGGTAAGACCTTAACTATTAACTTGTGGCTCAATTTCATCAAGTTCGGTACAATGCATCATATTAATGGCAGATGACTGTTACTTAAGTCCATATGATAATTGATAGATTTGAACATGTTAAATTTGAACTTAAACACTCTATATTAGTGTTGGTGCGAGCCATACCTCTGTGGAAAACAAAACTACTGTCACATGAATATATGTATTACTACACTGAATATATGTATTACTGCACTGGATATATTATGTATGACTGCACTGAATATATGTATTACTACACTGAATATATGTATGACTGCACTGAATATATGTATGACTGCACTGAATATATGTATGACTGCACTGAATATATGTATGACTGCACTGAATATATGTATGACTGCACTGAATATATGTATGACTGCACTGAATATATGTATTACTGCACTGAATATATGTATGACTGCACTGAATATATGTATTAGTGCACTGAATATATGTATTGCTGTCACATGAATATATGTATTACTACACTGAATTTTAGGGTTGGGACTACCATCTCCTACGGAACCGTTCTATCATAGTAGATTTGTTCCACGGTCAACTCAAGTCTCAAGTCAGGTGTAAGACTTGCTCACATACAAGTGTTAGATTTGACCCATTCACATACCTCTCTCTTCCATTACCTATGGAGAACTCACTCCTTCTAGAGGTCGTTGGTAAGTTGCATCCCTAGTGTACTGTGGTGTGTAAGTATATGTAGAGGTCGTTGGTAAGTTGTATACTTAATGTACTGTGATGTGTAGATATATGTACATGTGGAGTTCGTTGGTAAGATTTGGATAACTATGGTAGAAAATTTAGTAAAATCGCTCTCCATCTAGGACCAGTTGACCGGCCATACCCGTGACTCTTCTGTGCTCCGAGAGAATTCTGCAAACTATCATTTTAAAATTGAAATATTAAAGTCTATTTCCTGTATTGCCGAATTGCAATCATTTCATGCTGTATGATGTTAACATTGTCACTGGTACACAACTCTTAATAAATATGTGAATGCTGAGTGGCCAATCAATATTATCAATAATTAATTAATTTTAATTGCCACATGTGCATTGGTTGTTTGTCGGATGTCGCTCGTTTAAGCAATGCCAACAGTCAATGTACTTTTAAGATCCGAATGTGACTAATATATTGTTGGAACTAGACGTTTTTTTCAGTTTGTAATGTTTTACGATGTTATTATTTATCAGTAAATGGTAGTAATTATATTGAATTTGTTTTACAAATAGTTTGGTGTTAGCACACTGTCACAGCCTGAGTTCTTGAGTTGCCCATGTTTGTAGTGTTGAGTCGAGACGGTACTACCCCCGTCCGTTATGGTATTAGACTGAACTCAGATGACAAATACTGTGATATACGCGAACCTCTACATAAACTTACCAACATATCAAAAGATCGCTTCCTTTTCATTGAACTTAGTGGGCCTTATGTCAAGGTGAGTCTGGATTTCCTTAGTTAAGGTCACAAGTGTTTGCAGTACTTTTTCCGATTGTGTAAATATCAATAAACTAGTTTCTAACTTACATTGTATAAAAATTTGTAGCCATAAGGGTGTATACATATACATGAATTAGTGCACTGAAAACCATTTTTATTTCATAAAAACAAAAGTTTAAAACCTATTTATTGCCAAGACTTTCACTCTGTGTGATCTGTTGTTTTTGTGCCCTCCATGTGCATACCATAAGACCTGCATATAATATAGTCATACATAGTTATCCATAGTCATACATAGTCATACATAGTCATGCATAGTCATACATAGTCATACATAGTCATACATAGTCATACATAGTCATACATAGTCATACATAGTCATACATAGTCATACATAGTCATACATAGTCATACATAGTCATGCATAGTCATACATAGTCATGCATAGTCATACATAGTCATATATAGTCATACATAGTCATGCATAGTCACACATAGTCGTACATAGTCGTATATAGTCATACATAGTCATGCATAGTCACACATAGTCATGAAGAGTATTAGATACATTATGTTGTGGAAAATCAGCAGCCGTGACCTGCTGGCGGTTGCCATGTCACAATCCCATGCGCTGTATTATAATATTTCCTACAGACTTTTCCTCTGGACTCACAGAAGATAAAGCAGAGAATTGGTAGTGTACAACCACTCTACGCCTACGAGTTGGAGCAGAGTGTGCAACAAGGTGAGTATTAGTTATGTGTACAACAAGGTGAGTATGAGTCATGTGTATAACAAGGTTAGTGTTAGTCATGTGTATAACAAGGTGAGTATTAGTCATGTGTATAACAAGGTGAGTATTAGTCATGTGTATAACAAGGTGAGTATTAGTCATGTGTATAACAAGGTGAGTATTAGTCATGTGTATAACAAGGTGAGTGTTAGTCATGTGTATAACAAGGTGAGTATTAGTCGTGTGTATAACAAAGTGAGTATTAGTCGTGTGTATAACAAGGTGAGTATTAGTCATGTGTATAACAAGGTTAGTGTTAGTCATGTGTATAACAAGGTGAGTATTAGTCATGTGTATAACAAGGTGAGTATTAGTCATGTGTATAACAAGGTGAGTATTAGTCATGTGTATAACAAGGTGAGTATTAGTCATGTGTATAACAAGGTGAGTGTTAGTCATGTGTATAACAAGGTGAGTATTAGTCGTGTGTATAACAAAGTGAGTATTAGTCGTGTGTATAACAAGGTGAGTATTAGTCATGTGTATAACAAGCTAAGATGGTCAGTCAAATGTGACATTATCGTAGCTCTCCCAAGACCGTGCACTCGGTGGTAGCTCTGAATCATCAACTTTTGTAGCTATTTAAAATTTTCATTACATTGTGCATTTCCAGCGACCATATAAAACTTGTAGGTTCATCTACGGTGCTTCAGTGTACAGTATAAACACATTTTACAGTATGGCCATGTTGTATATGGCGAGCATAAGATACAAGCCAAACAGACTTGGTGCACAATTGATCCCCAACAGGTAGTAAACTCATTAGCTGATAGTTACTGTATATCATGTACTGTAGTTATTCTTTCAGATGTTGAGGATATAACAGAAGGGAAACCCAACTTCCATTTAGACAACGAACATACGACTACAGACGTAGAGAGTACACAGTTACCAAATGGACATCTGCCCAACATGTCTCATAGTACTCCTGCTAACGGCATTCCTAAGATGAACGGAAGTGCTGTGAAAAGTAAACCTAATGGTAACGGTAACACTAACGTGAGTTCTAATAAGTCCCATCCGAGTAATGGACATGTTGGGAAGGGGAAATCAGGCTACACTAAGAGCTTATCACCCGGTAGCACTCTCAACAGGAAGTCACAAAATGGTAGCTCTCCTAGCAGTACATTGTCTCGTAAATCAACCAGTAAGAATGGGCTGGGAGCTGGTAGTAGTCAGTCTACATCGATGAATAGCCTGATGACCTCCAGTATCGATAGCATTCAGACTGAGGCTACTAAACCAAATGGAATGGTGATCGCGATGCATAGGAAAATGGTATGTGCTACCCTCGTCATGTCGTGTGAAGGCTAATGCATACAGTGTAGTATACTTGCTGAACATTAATGGTTAGACATGTTCACTGCTATTGGAGGAGAGAGTATGTACTTCTCAGCCTTCTCTATATGATTTGGTTACTGAAGGAGAAGTATGATGCTGATAGAGTGTGTTCTCTTCTATTTACATGTGATATTAGCATATCATTAGAGCATTAGGCTACAGGTTACTCTCTTTTTTGAAGGAAAGGAAAGAGTTCTACTTCCTGGCATCACAGCAGTGTGTTCCGTGTATATTCGGTACTCCGGTGATTGTGCAGACGACCAGCTCCTCTACTCACAAAGACCTCTATCATCAAATCTGGACAATGATTAAGCGATTTGTGACTGGTCACCCAGTTACAGAAAGCTGTAACCACGCTCAGGATTGGTTAGTCTATTTTCAGGCTTTTATGATATCTGGTAACTTTGGCTCATGGAACGATTGTCTACATTGTTTATCAAATATCAAGTCCATTTTTGTTGATCACCTGAATATTAATTTTTCATTCATCTACATGAATGTGCATTGATGTTAGCTATTGGATTCATTGTTTCAAACTGATAGTAGCTGTTCTTAGGGTACATCGTTACCAAACTGTAACCTCTGCTGTTTTCATTGGTTCACCGATATCAGCCTTATTAGTTCATTTACATGTCATATATGCCAACCATTGAAATTTTCATTTCAAACTGATTGGTTTCTAAAATAACTTTGATGATACACTGTTGTTAGAGTATAATATATGCTATTTACTACCACTATACTCACCACGCATACTATTGGTTGTTTGTGTTCACAGTGACGGTAGTTTGGGGAATGAATATCCATTCACATTGATGATGACAAAACGCTACGGAACTGTCTGCTCAAAGTGCCCGTATTACAAGTAAGTAGTGAACTATTACTCCATATTGTCCATATTACTAATTGACAGGTTTGTATTGTAAACCAGAAACACAAAGCTGTGTTTTGGAAGATAAAAATGGCTAATGGTGGGGTGTGCTAAGTTTTAATTTGCTTGGCCACTTTTGTTGATGACTGATTTATAGTCGGTTTAGTATTACTGTGTATATAGACTCTTTTGAAACACTGAATAGAGAGATGACAACTACTTGCAGGTTCTGTAGAGGTTGTTTAATAGATTATACTGACGAACCAGTCAGTAGCCTGTGTGACTACATAGCCATAGACTGGGATCCTACAGCATACTACCTCAGATACCAAGCCTGTGCAGATACAGTAAGTATATCAGTTTGTCTAGTGTGGCCCTCAATTACTCTATTCTGTATAGAATTTAAACGTATGCGAAAGGAGATCCATTGGACTAACCCGTATCAAACACAGTTACTCTTGTATTGAACACAACTTCATGTGATGTCATATAAATCCACATTCATGTTCATGTCACATATTACATCATCTCTTGTTATCGTGTAGATCCATAGCAGTGTGTCGGATGTCCACAATTCCGATGAACCGGTGAATATACAAAGATGTCTAGAGTCATTCACCAAAGAGGAAGAGTTATCAGATGAAGAGCTCTATTACTGCTCCAAGTGTAAACAGCACAGACTAGCTACCAAAAAGTTGGAGATATGGAGACTCCCACCTGTTCTAGTAAGTCAAGGAAGCACCTGTTCTACTAAGTCAAGGAAGCACCTGTTCTACTAAGTCACACAAGCAAATAAAAGAAGTAAATTAAGTTGAGCAAACAACCCTAAACTGTATTACAAAACTGTGTGAAAAGTTACTGGTAACTCCTGGGTTGAAGAAAGAACTAAAGCTATTCATGAGAGGTTGTTATGGTAAAATTATTTGAGTTGTTGCTGAAACTTTGGTGGAAATAAAACTTCAAAATTAAAATTGGTTAAAAACATTTTGAGATGGAAATCTTTTATGGGAAAACACCTACTCAAGAAAACAGTTAAAGGTGGCAGACAACTCCACTATTGGTATATACATAATATGCATATATACATCATATAGTGATCATTCCTTTCTCTATTCACAGATCATACACCTGAAGAGATTTCAGTTCCTCAGCAACAGATGGATCAAGTCCCAGAAGTGTGTAGACTTCCCTCTCAAAGACTTTGACCCAGAGTCATACCTTGTACCCAGATCCGTAGCCTCAGAGGCCAGTGGGGTAGCTGGCAGTGGAGAGGGGCTTACCACCTCCCCTGAAGCACTGTCTTCATTAGTAAGTTAACTAAAAGCTATTATTATTGTTGGGGGGGGGTTATAACTAGCCAGTAACAGGTGGGCAGCGGCCTCCTCTTTCCCATATACACTATGTAAGAGCCCAATGGCAATTGTATGCATGGGTAAAAAAGCTGGGGGAAGGCAATTAACTAAATGCTATAAATTGTTTACTTTGACTGGAATGGGTCCCACACATTCCCATCACCCCATTAACCAAAGGAATCATCTACAAATTATGTTCATTATCTCTTCATCAATATTATATATTCTCTACTGAAGATCTCAAAGCCTCCCATGAATATCCATTCAATCGTAACCTTGTACCGCCATCTTGAATCATTGGTTGTACTGTGGAACTCTATTGGTTGTATTGTCTGTTGTTTCATTGTTGACAAGGTAACGGTAAAGTAAAGCCTTGAATATTCAACGGATAATTAAAACATACAAGCTAATCTTATGAGGGAAACCCTCTGGCTATGTACTCTCTATGTAAGGCATATTTAGAGGGCATATTGAGAGGGCGTTGCACTGTGAATCACCCCATAGTTATCTCTATCACTATATGACAATGTACTGTTTAATGGAAAGTTTCCAGTGGCCAATGTCTATACTTATAGCTTGTCCTGTTCTAACGGTCAAGTTACTGTTATTCTAGTGGTGGAAATGCTAAAGGGGCACATTTCATTGTCTATCTTGTTCACTTACCATCATAATGTAAGCATGACGTACATACAATGTATAATATGTAAGCCTGCACACTATCACAGTTGCTGTATATATAATATCACAGTCACTGTATGTGTCTATTGTGTCACAACTTGGGAGTTGTCCTCCCCATTCTTATTGTGAATGCGTTCCCTTGCTCTTACCATAATGATTGTTTTAAAAGTACATGTATATAAATACATTCCATTTGTACCCACTTCTACACTATGTACCATGTATGTACATGTAGTATATGTACACTATGTACCATGTATGCACATACATGTACATGTTGTACATGGAGATGAATTATATTATTCATAGCCTATGAAATACTGTAAACTTCTCCTAACAGGATGCTGACATGCACGGTGCACATTCCGGTGATTTACCAAAAAGATCCAAAACTCACTCGACCACTTCTTGTGATAGTCTAGACTACAGTCAGACCAAGTACGACCTGTATGCTCTATCGGTAAGTATATCTTCATAGAATATTAATACATACTCCCGATACCTTATGGTCATAATTGGATATCGGTTTCTTTAATTTTAATTATTTTTGTTTTCGTTTACCATTTAAAGGATGAGTACTTCCTATAAAATATTTGTTATTGGAGGAGAACTGTGATTTACGTACAATTAAGCCGGTGACGTAAGGTATGTCCGTCCTGGTTACCCCATGGAATACCATATCACCTGTATATACTACATTCTACATGCATATCTACTTACGACATATTTATGTAATTTATGTATAATGTAATGCTTGATGGAACACCTTTATTCAATATTTATCAAAGTGTTTGATAACTCTACTAGTTCTCTGGGTTCATATTATGTTTACATCTACCAAGTGTAGTAAAGTGTACAAATACCATGTCAAGTATTACACCCTATACTGTAAGTACGTGTACAAACATAATATTATACATAATTTATTTCAACAACATCCTGAAATATCGAGAGATTTCCTTTCCGTTTACTCTTCCATGTAGTAAACAGGAAATAACCACATGACACTTATTTGGAATTACCTTCTCTTGGCATAGAATACAAGCTCTGTCCGAATTTATGTATTCCCTTCTACCATATAACCCAATGGTTGTAGTTGGTGTCGGATAAATTTACGGCACCATTGTCATCATCTATTATGGGATATGCATAAATATTATATATATTCCCATGTGGTGCTACAATATTCATGGGAATGGATATTACTTGCCAACTGTGTGGGTGAATATAGTGACTTCACACAGAAAAGGCTTAGTGGCGTAACCGAGTAAAATATTTACATAATTTTATTATTTGTGATTTAAAATTCTAAATATTGTTGCAAAATTTAAACGGGTGAACACAGTCTGTCACTGATTTATTTCATCGCTGGTTTGAAATCAATCAACTTTATTTTAATTTAGTCTAATGGTCCAGAAAATATTTCATAACATCTATTTACATGTAACCGCATCATATTTTACCATTTAAGTGCTACTATGTAATATTACGCAATTGATTTTGGATAAATATCATCAACGTTATTTTTCTCCCGGCACCATGTTTGCTATTGGCTGTCATTTCAGTACTGTTGGGATAGCAGTTAGACATGGGTTATCACACGTAGGTGGGAAATGTACTACCCTTAAATACATTGTACTGCATTGTATGTCCCGCTACATGACATTAGTGTTTAGGCTACAGCAATCCCATGAGATGTACCCCATACTAACTGTAGGCTAAACAGTAGCACAATAATAATATACAGACCTACAATATAATGTGGGATATAGTGTACACATGAATGTACATAATAATATGTACATGTATATGCCCAGTGTATGTGTATGTGCATTATAGTCACGTACAGGTATATCTGTATATATGTTGTAGTGAATGTATGTGCATGTACATATACAATGTACAATGTACAATATTACGGTGGTGTATATGTTATGGCAAGTACAATGTATGTTTTAGTGTCACAGGGGGAACCTCGGTGGGGGACACTACGTAGCTTATACCAAGAATCCTAACAGTAAATGGTACGAGTTTAATGACAGCATGGTCAAGGTAGGAGTTATCCCATATTGTATATTATATACTGTACACTCCTATAATCTACCTGCCTACCTACCTGCGCACATACCTTCATCAAGATACTTACTTTCTTCTAATAAACACTATACATACCTAGCTTATCAGTGAACTATTTCATTTTTGTTTACCTGAGCTACTGGGTACTCTTACATCTTCCATATTACATATTATTTTATAGTGTTGTTATTGTATAATGTTTACTTATATAATAGTTTAGGATATTTATTTATACCCCAACAATAAATAACAACTCAGTGCTGACATTTCCAGTTTCAAGTCATAATAATATTAGTTGTTTGTTATACTGAAATTATAATAGCGCTTATGTGTACGGCAGGCAGTTGCACGAATACAGCATGGAAGTTATGATAGCTCACTGATAAATATAAAACCATCATCTCCGTGATGAAGTAATTGTCAATCAACAATGTCATTTCGGAAAGTTTGCACCCCTCGGGACTGACAGTTAGTATTAGGTCTACATATAACATGCCAACATTTATCTTAGTACAGTCTTATAGACATCTACATACGTGTGCTAGGCCTGCTGTGAAATTCTGTGTTTGATGAAAATATTACTGACAGCCTTTGAGGCATGGGAGGGGGAGGGGCGTATTGAGGAGAAAACTCCTGCGGAGTTTCAGAGAAGACTCATTTGCTCAGATTCTTCTGAGTCGCCAGTTTCTTGTTCCCTCATATAACACATGGTGGGAACCCAACTCAACATCTATAAAATACCATGTGTGTCGTCAACATATTAGTGCGAGTGTGGCCTTCAATACAACACTCTCTGCCTGTACCTCCAGCATTTTTATGTGGAAATGTTTCTACTAGCAAAACTGTTTTATACTGGAGTTCTGAGACCAAGATGACAGTAGAAACTCATTCATATCTAAACTATCCTGAGTCTAGTATATCATAAGCTAATATAGAATATTAATTTGTTTATATAGATGTTTATGTATAAAATATTATCTGGTGCTAACAGCTTATGATTTCCTATATTATGATATCTAGTGTAAATAAACCATGCTGCTGTCGCTGCCAGGTGATTAGTGATATCATCTTATCTCAGTTCCTCTTCCCCTCCTCTATGACTCATCCAATCATCTCATCTTCGAGTTGATTCCTCTGTGCTGTTTCTCAATGTCATCAGTAATATAACTGTTCACCCTTATTAGTGGAATATTGAAGTCCTTTGCCTATCTTGATAACAGTAGCATAATTTGATACCATCTGATGTATACATTGATAAATATTAGCCAAATTACATGAAGACGGTATCTCTTGTAACATTATATTAGATGCTAATTCCATATATGTACATTCGTGGAAAAGGTTTATATCTATAAAATTACAGCTAATAATATACTAATATTACACTAATATGTATCAGTACCAGCATTTACTTGTTTCAAATGCCCTATTTTCGTCTCAATGTGATTTTTATACATACTCTGACCCAATACATGCTCTTTAGCTAAAAAGGTACACATCTGCATCTGACCCAAACACATGCTGAATATACATGTACATGTAAACATAATATTTCAATTTTCTGAGTGAACTATCTCATAGGGGGGAAAAGCAAATACTGCACTATTATAATAACTACATTATATATTAATTAAGTAATATATGATTTACTAATATCTTAGCTTCAACACAGTTAATGACCGATGTTATCAGTGTATACATCAGTATGTGTACAGTCTAGTAGGGCTTTGTTATGCTATGTATAGTGTGTAGTGTATAGTGTCAACATGCGATTTTATTCTAGAATAATCTGTATTGAATGTCAACAGGTTTCAGCTGACTGTCGTTTTATATGTACATGTACAGTATGTGTTATACTAATTCTCATGTTTACACACAGGAGCTGCCAGAGGCCTCTATCACTCACACCAATCAGAGAAACTGTTATATTTTATTCTACGAGCGGCAAGGTCTCAATTACGATAGATTGATGCCAGACGTGAATGGCCGAAGGCGAGACGATTCTGGTTTAGATGAGGAATTTAACACAGAGTTATCTAAAGCGGCTTCCTGTGTAATACAGTGACTTCATACCATCAAGTCAATTATTATTATCTGGTTAATTGCCAAAAATTGAAGTGATTTGATCCTGTATTGTTGAATCACTGAAAGTTAAGTCATGTAAATCCGTTAATAACTAGTAATCACTGCGACTGGTATCAAAATCATCATGACTGAGATCCAAAGTCACAATGACTCATGATCAAAGTCACAATGACTCATGATCAAAGTCACAATGACTCATGATCAAAGTCGGAGTGATTATCAGTGAAGTGCAGCATTTACTCAAATGAAAACTGTGATTACCTCCTAATATAATCATTATTCCATTAAGCAGAGTTGCATATTAATATTATTAAAATAGCACAAGAATAGTAATGCTCATGTTTTTGTGCACAAGTGCAACGTAAATATATCTTCTCCGTAATATAGTCATATTTTTATATCAATATTTTCTTTAAATCATCTACTATTATTTATATATATCTCTATGTAAACTATGTGGTAATACAAGCTTTGATTGTTATCAGCTCTATATTATTATTATAATATATTCCTCAATCTATAATTATGAAAGTTTAATTCATAAGTTCTCATACTGTAAATCTATTCTCTGAGTCATGTGCTAATAAAATGATCATTCCCATCACCAAACTACAATATAATGTTTTTTGTAATTAGTTGCAACATCTGTGAAAATATTTTTATCTAATGAATATGTGCTTGTAATAATGAGAATAATGACAAATACAAATAAACATACAAATATTTATTGCTCAATAATACATGTACTTACAACAATATAAATCAATCATTGCTATATTTCTATTAGAACGTTTTACATAATATAATGTTATCACGGATGTAGGTACTGTATTATTATAGCATACAGTATTAAATATGCATATAATTATGTAATACTGCTACAAGTGACTGTTAATAAAATAAAAATGTGTGTGACAATTGACCAGCATAAAAGGATACCAGTTAAAAATAATAATCTAGCAACTAGAAATAAAAATTAGAATTAAAATTACCACAAATCACTCAACTGTATATATCATTCATCTAGTCGGTGATCGATGAGCAACATTAGTTCAATAATGTGGATTACTATTGAATACTTAAAATTATTCTATGGTAAAGAAAACATATATTGTTCAATAGAAGTGCGATGGTTTGAACGTTCCTTCTACCTGCAGATCTCACAGCTCTGTAATTAACTAATAATACCAAAATCTGATCAATTCCATGTACATGTACATGCTATGCAGCAAAAAATCAACAAATTATAAAAAAATATTTTTTGGGAAAAACACACGAAAAAGGGTACAACATCTAGAAGACTACAGTTTACAAAAGCAACGGGAGGGAAGCTTATTTACAGCTGGGTGCTAGTAATGCGGACAGTTGTAACTGTAGTAGTGCCTCTGGATGTTGACCCGGCCTCATGTCAGCTGCCCGAGCACATGAACTTCTTGCAGCACTGTTTTATGGCATCTTTAAACCGTGGATTCATAAATGAATAAATAATTGGGTTAACAATGTGGTTAAGAAAAAACAAGTTGAAGAAGAAATATTTGTATGTGTTACGAGAAATACGATTGGATATGTCCGAATGCGCATCGGGTTCACTTTCGCTAGCATTCACATCGAGTAATATAATCACAATGTGTGGTGTGTATGCAACAATAAAGGATATTGTTACGAGAAAGAGAGTTACAGCTGTTTGAAAATGAGGAAGACGCTTCTTTTTCTTTCTAGCATGAGTTCTTACTTCGGTTTGTGATAATTTAGGAGGCGTGCTAGATTTCATTAGCATATCCTCCTCAGCTACTGCTCCTTCAGAATCATGTTGATCTTTGGTAGTATAGTGTACAGTTACTGGACCAGTGTCTGTGATCGTTGGTACTTTGCCATTCTGTGTTGTCCCAGCAGCATGATTATTGGCTGGATAATCTGTTGCAAACGTGGCATGATCTGCATGCACTTTCTGGGTTGCTAAAGTTTTAGTCGATCTTCTCGAGGATTTCCATGTGGACATCTTGCGATGCATTCGGTAAACTTTTGTAAATATTAATGAGTATAAGACGACAAAGCAAATGACTATTACCATTAAGCTATACTGTATAAATTTACCCAACATTTTAGAAGTTAAACCTGGATTTTTAAAAACTAGCGAACTTTCTGCTCGGCAGATTTTCAAGTTACAATAGAATTCTCCATTGCATACAGCTTCAAGATTTACAGGTCTCATTGTCGTGAAGATTAATGCTTGAGGTATAGCCACTCCTAGGCATATCAGCCCAATCACTGCAACCAAAATCTTTGCTCTCCGTTTTGTAACAATGTCAGTCCTAACCATAAAGATGAGTAGAAACCGGTCTACGGCTATTACAGTTAATATTCCTCCTGATAAGGGAATGGCAAGAAATGTGATAAACTTATCAATTCGGCATAATGCGTCCGTCATGTGAAACTCGTTGAGTGTCGTATACAACCATATAGGCATCGGGATAGTGCACACTAACAAGTCAACAGCTGCTAATGCGATTATAAAAACTGAAGTTGTCGTCTTTTTTATGTACTTGGAAAACATAATGATTGTTAGAATGTTCCCTATAATTCCAAAGATACAAAGAGGAGTGTATATTCCAAAGGAGGCCCATATCCATCTGGATTGTGTTATATCCTTGATGTTTACTTTTGTCTTTATGTTTTCCGACAGCCAACCACACATTTCTTCTTCAATAGCATCGTTGCAATCTGGTGGAGTGTACACAAAGCTGGAGTTGTTCATCTCTGAACTGTATCTAGGTGTGTCGACTCAGCTTACTCGTATCTAATCTGTTAAATAGTACAAGAATAATAATAATAATAATAATACGCATGATTAGTAATTTTCTAAAGGCATATACTCATACAATGTAGATCAAGACTCAAGGTAATTCACTCTCAGGTGGTTACAACTACAAGTGTAACTACAACACAATTGCTGACATGAAAAAGTTGTCAAAAATGAAGATGCATTCACTTGCACCCTCACAATTTCGTCAAATTCACCCCAAATTTTTCCAAACAGCAATTTTTTGCATTTACATTGAAAAAGGTAGAAACCCTCCAATTGGGCATTGACTCTCATAGTCTGTAACACAAGAGATCAACAGGTTGAAATCCAGATATGTGGGGAGAGAAGGATTGCAAATATTGAAACAAGTAATGTACATAGAAAAACATAAACATAAAATGTGACATGAATGCCAATATACCGCATATGATGCACACAACCTCACACGACCTCACGACTGGTTATACCTCACACTTGCATTGGTACACCTAGAACCAGGGTAGTATAGCACGAGCTCCAATACAACCTTACAATTATTATGCTAATTTATTCTAGTTTTACTAGGCTATCACTTTCTCACATTTTACAAGTTTTCCGGGAGCTACAGATGTTTTGTTCTTTTCTGAACTAAGTAACACATCTTTCTGTAGACCTAGGACTTTATTTACAAGTTAGTTTGCAATAATTGCCAGATTTAAAATATAAGACATCTTTGACCTTGACCTTGATATTCAACTAGCTACTCACCACCATGACCATATAGATAAACTATCTGCACTATGCATATATTATTTACTTGACAAGTATACACAGGTGATTTATGACTTAAACTGCATCAATTTTAGAATACCTCGTTGTAAAACGTGATACAAAGCAAGTGCCTATAAAACAACAAACTTCACAGTGGAATAGAAAAAAAGTATAATTTTGCCACAAAATTTGAGAATGTCAGCTTGCCATCTGATGAGGTGGCGCTATAGTCCTGTACACTATTTTAAGAGGCTGGGATTTATTTTTTTCTCTTGGGACAATACTCAAAAATAAACAAGAAGACAACTTCTGTGTTAGCTTTGACAAGGCTATCCCATTCACTCAGCAGTCAGCACTTAAAGTACCTCCTAGGTCAGCGATGAAATAGGATTGTCAACAGGTTTCTCAGAAGACAGTAAATCAATATAAGTATAGCCACTGTGGTCGAAGGGACATTAAAATTGGAGCAAATATCAGGCGCATGCACATATACCCTTCCAACTAAATGAGTATAGTATATAATGTTCAGCAGAGCTGAGTATGTCAAACATCTCCTAAATCTACATGTAACTGCCATTTAATAGTTATTTGATTTGACAATAAGTAAACCGTGGGCTATTTGTATCGATTAAATGACATGCAAGGGATACCTCTGCTGTGGCTTAGACACAAGGCAAGGGAGTATTATACTATGAATAACTTGATTAGTTTGTTTGTCAACCATTTGATATTATCATACTCTTAGCTCATAACCAATCTAGGAAATGTTAGCTTGAACTTTGAATGACAATGTACGTTGTATTCCCGTTTTCCTGCGGCTAGTTCTACATGTCAATAAAATACTGAGCTCTGGCCTCTTTTATGCATATACATGTAGCAGATAAATATGGTGGAGTTTATTATTACACACATAGTAATGCAGTAATACAAATAATACAATAATATAGCAATACAAATAAGGATCTCATAGTAATACAAATCAATATGAGAATCATATAGCCCTCCATGTACGGTCAATATATAGGCTGCCACTTGAATTGTACATAGGCTTTCATAAAAAGTTATATAATTTTATACCAATGTGTGCAATCCTACAGTTGTAGCTTATGCTTACATGTATATTCTGCGGGACCAATACTATCCATCATAAAACTGAATATCTATAAAGTACATTGAGGTGTGCATTAGAAAACATAGATTAATACAATTTGTTAAAGTTTTAAAAGATCAGCTCAGAATGATGCTTTACCAATGAGAGTCAGAAGACAATAGATTTTCTTCCTTTCAGGTTGTTTTACTTAATTCTATTACTCATCAGGCATCTTTTTCTACGGAACAAAATCTGGTGTTCAAAAATATGAATTTTCTTTATCACTAAATTATAACGGATTTGCTTGGCACTGTCTCTGGACTCGGTGCAGTTGATACTTGTTAGGTAGAGCTGCAGAAGTCAACATTAAGGTCATATACCTGCTTTTTGGTAAACAATCGTAGATTAACCTGGTTGTTAGACTTAAATGCCAAATGTATTAATGATGATAGATATATTACTATATAATTATACTGTCTGGCAGCTAAATCAACTGAGGCAGCACTAGGAAGGCATTAGGTACTCTGTACAGAATATTGCATGCTTGGTACGGCTGGTATTGCCTCGTATCACACAATTACTACACTGGTGTTTTATGCAGAAAGGATATTGATGCTGGTAGTTAGGAACAGGGCTAATAAATATGAACACAGGGGCTATCAACAATGAGGCTTGGCTAAACAGTCTAGATATAAAATATGAATTCCCTTGTTATCACAATATGGCAGGTCAGGAGGCCTCATAATTCCAGAAACTCATCCACTAAATTTTGGGTACAAGTATATATCATAAGTTTTGTTATTGATGAAAGCATTATAACCTAGACTAAACTATGTAAACTATGTATATAAACTACGTAAGCCAGGGGGATGTGCCTACTGGTATATAAACTACGTAAGCCAGGGGGTGGACTAAGTTGACTGCCATCAGATTTTAACTGTGGGGTACTTCCAAGACGTAATTAAAATATTTTCTTACATTATGTGTTTTTCACCATGAAGGACTTTTAGTTAGTAGTTTATATTTAAAAATTATTGTGATTACATGTATATAAGTTGGATACCTACAATACCTACAAGCAGCCCATAAGGTTGCGACGACCATATTATGTGTCAGCTGACACTTGCTTCAGCATACTGAGCAGCTTTACCTACACAGATGCCGTATAGATAAGCTAGAAAGGGCACATATAGGTATAAACAAGTGGAATCTCTCCCAAGAGCCCTTTGATAGCAATGTTGAGTTATTCATTGTTTTCTATTAGCGCTTACAGTTTAGAGAAAATAAATTTATTCCAATTCACTTTATTTGACTGCCTAACCAAACGACATCACACTCTCTTGGGGTAGAAATGCACTAATGTCTAACACTTCTCTTGTTTTGTCATCATAATGCTAATTATAGTATACCATTACCCATGATGTATGTGGCAGACATATATGCTGATAAATAATATATTCTTGTGCATGTATAATGATTTTTTGTTAGGATTGCCAAAGTACAGGAGTACCTGTTGCCCCCAGCTTGGAAAACTTCATGTCCTTGTAACTGGTGCTGTTCTGTTACCTGGCAACCAAAAATCCTGGATGCTACCGAGTTAAATTATACTTTCCTTATCTTTATTGTTGTCATTCATGTAAAAGAGTTCCAATTTTTAGTTTAAAATATTATACATGTAGCCTATAGCACCTATGTGCTGTTTATGATGCACAGTGGGGGGGGGCAATGTTGTATGATGGTCCATCTCTGACTATCACTAGGTGGTGAGGTCTAGTCTAACACTAAATGAGGTGGAAAGATTTACTACCAGAAACTTGATAAAAGCAGTTTATGTTCAAAAAGGGCAAAGTAGTAGAAAAACAGTCAATAAACCTTTCCCCCTCTAATAGTTCACTGATGTTTTGAGTAGACTGCTAGTTATGAAGTAAATAGGGTAGTTAAGTTAATGATAAGTTTATGATCCACTCAAACATGTTTTATTTTTGTTTTTAATCTAACTACGATTATTATGAGCCACATGTTGCTGGTTGTCTGTTAGACGTAACGTAACACAACATACAGACGTACATGTACATAACATACACTAACATGTACATGTACATAACATACACTAACATGTACATGTACATAACATACACTAACATGTACATGTACATAACATACACTAACATGTACATGTACATAACATACACTAACATGTACATGTACATAACATACACTAACATGTACATGTACATAACATACACTAACATGTACATGTACATAACATACACTAACATGTACATGTACATAACATACACTAACATGTACATGTACATAACATACACTAACATGTACATGTACATAACATACACTAACATGTACATGTACATAACATACACTAACATGTACATGTACATAACATACACTAACATGTACATGTACATAACATACACTAACATGTACATGTACATAACATACACTAACATGTACATGTACATAACATACACTAACATGTACATGTACATAACATACACTAACATGTACATGTACATAACATACACTAACATGTACATGTACATGTATATAATATAGACATCACCTGGGAATGTAGTGTACAGGTAATTAGTGATTATGATGGTCATATAAATAGGTAATATTATAGAAGAGGTAACAACTGAAGGTCATATACATTGTATGTATATATCATATATGTATGAGCTATGAGTGTATTGCAGGAATACCTTGGATGTCCAACTTTGCTTTACTTTAGAGAAACATTCATAAATGCTATTGTAAGCTCACCATGGGTTCTAAGGGTGTCTATGAAAATATGTAACGTTTCACATTTATATATAAACCACTTTGTTTAGTATGCTAGTGTCCATGGTTGACATAATATTATTTTCACGAGTGAAAATTACAGTAACTAACATTTTGAATTGCTGGTTTCACTATAACTGTATTCAGAAAGCCAGTAACTTATACCAGCATTTCACAAACAGCAGTTAGAAACTGACTCCATGGCTGGGACCTACATATCTTTTTACTAAACATCCGGTTTCCTAATGCCCTTTTCAAACAGTCGCACATTCTATGTTGTCACAGCAAGGGTGTTAGCCTGCTGTCATAAGAATACATTGGAGTGGCTCTTGTAAGTGTAGGCAGGGTACACATGAATTATAAAATCTCCCTCCTCAAATGCATCTGCCACCCTTTCGCTTCCCAGCAAGTGCCCACCCACCTGCCATATAAGCAGTCTAGAAGCAGCATAAATGTTTTCAGTTTTATCTACTTTTATTATATATTACGCTTGGTACCAACTCAATCACCTGAGCGCATGACAAGACTATTATTCATTATAACCTTTTCTCATAGCCTATTAGTGAAGTTTATGAACATAATAGAAATTATTTCATATTCCTAGCCAGGTGGGCCTCACCAATTATCAGATGAAGCCTCGAATGTAATATGATTATTATCTATGGGCATATTAGTACACAGATAATAAGTCTTAGGACAAAGACAAATAAATAAATAAATCTGGATCCCAGAAAATTTTCCTGTTCTCATCATAATGACGGTGACAAACCTTCCAGACCTCATCAGAGGCTTTCAGGCAAGACTACAACCTATCTAGTGTTCTTCTAGATATTTGACACAGTTTTAAAACTTGCAAACAAATGTAACAGAACGGAAAAAATTCTGTTCTATATTCTATAAACTAATGGAAGTGTGAGTTATATAATAATATACTACTTACCAACGAGTCAAGTAGGGTAGTCTATCAATATTGAAATATATTCACGCTGCCAGCATAATAAATACATACATCTACATGTATGCTAGTATATGAAACACTTGTATATATCAACCACTAACTAATGCTACACTGTTGTGAATGACTGGCAGATATAAAGGTTTCCATTAAAATAGCCCCAGCACTTGTATTGCTTCACTGATCTCTGTATTCATACTATAACTGTATATCTATGTGTATCTCTATGGTACATCAAGCGAGAGGTGCATTACATCCTATGTAAGCAATCTTTATCTACATATTATTGGTTATAAAACTCTCTCCAATAATATTATAGAAATGATACATAATATCTACTATCTATATGTATGTACCAGTATATGTAGGTGTGTGTATACCTAGGTGTATAGAGTAGACATAAGCAATAAATCACTTCATATTCTTATCATGCTTTTCCTTACCAAGCCTCAGCTCTAACCTCTTCAAAAATACTGTGTGAAATCAGTGTAGTGTTTACATAACATATTATACCATAGCTACAGTTTTATAACTGTCTTTGGACAACTTGGAAAGTACGCTATACCCTCTCCTTTTCCTTACATCATATTAGTTGTTACAAGGAATATACAAGAACATTCACTAATTTTATTCCGTGTGCATGTACCTTTCTCATCTTACAATCTCTGATGAATTACTCTTAAAAAAGATAAAAATTAAACTTTAATTACAGATCATCAACTTGTTCCCTCTAATTTTTTACAAGCATGCGGACTTGAATAAAATGACCTACATGTACTATAAAATTAAACCTGCCGACTCCCTCCACCTCGCGGCACTTCTCACTATACTGAAGGAAATTGTAAGCAAAAACAAAATGAAAATGAATTTGACCAGAACAGACACTGTAACCTCCAGGCTGGACTCACTAACACTGAGCATGGTCCAGACTCCAGAGTTTGTTTTCTCAAGGCATAATACAAAGGGTTTGGACTCGCCAGCTACATGTGTATTTACACTGTAGTAGGTTATATTATGTTAGATAGGTAATGACAGTTATCTTTTCTTGCAAGACTTTTATCGGTTTTTATGCTCGTTCAGAATCGCATGAACTTTGGTGGGTACACTAAATCAAAGTTGCCAACTTTACCAAGTACAATAATACCCAAATAATCCAATAAATGTTCAAAATTAGACATTGAAATAGTGCACTGCAATAAGTTTTATGAGGTGGATAGTTTTATATAGAATAGTAGGTTATTTTATTTTGTAGTTATTTTGAACACAAATTTCTAACTGTCAGGCTGCCACGCTAAGACAAATAAAGCTGTTCTCCAAATCTCATGCTTGAAGTACATAAAAGGGGAGATAATTCTGCTGTGGGAGGGCTATGCCCATCCTATGTACAAAGATGTAGTTACACACACATGTATCATAATAATAATGATGTACATCTAGTTGTGAACCTATAGGTGGGAACTAGAACGTTATGTAGAATAATATGGCCTTTTCAAGTCAATACTTGTGGCTACACTGATATCTACATGTAGGTATTCAACATGTAAATAGGCTTGTGTTAGTAGAGATGGCGCCCAGCAAGAATATAAACATAATTTATATATTATGTACAAAATTGGCAAATTTATGCATATTCTTCCGATATTTCAACATGACAGGGAAAAGTTTTATGCAAATTGAATCTAGACTTTGACCTTCACTTATTCACATGATTTACACATGGAGTAAAAAAATGACAGGTGAGTGCCAAGTGCTATACTGGGATTTAACTTGATTTTCAATTATTTCAAGCAAAGTATATACAATATTAGTAGTGAACTTTCACATTACATGATCAAATATACAGGTAATTAGGCTAGGTCGAGTTGGATAACCAGGTAGTCAGGGCTGGAGTGCCAACAATGGATATCCAGACAGTCAGTTCTCTGCAGGTTGTTGGTAGCTCTTCACAATGTGTGGATATACTAGGAGGTTACAAAGAGTGGACAACTCTAACATGATTGACAATTCTATGTTTTGGTAATGAATCTGAATCTCTGCTTATAAGATTATGTAATGCAACATTATATTATTGTATAATATAGAAAAATATGGCTGCTTTGGCATTAGTAGCAGCTTCACCTATGCTACAGGGTCAAGTGTGAGAACTAGTGATAGTAATAATTATTCTGTTTGGATTTCAGGCTCTATATTTACTTTACTCTCCTATTGCAGTACTATTGATGAAGCTCTTCAATAAACTTTGATATTGGGCCCACTCTGATTAAAGAAAACTTCATGATTGCATATTTATAAAGATAATGACTGTATTATTGATTTATACTCCTACATTATATAAAGCATTAAATTGTATTTTATATTATATGGTTGCTGTTACTATTTTTAGTCATTGGCCGTCTTCAAATCTATTGCTATGTTACCTTTTGAAGCCATAAAAATAGTCGACCAAACAACACATGCAACATTATAATGAACACTAAATAGTAGTAGGTGTCATCCTCTCTTGGTTTGCGATTGTTTATAATCTGGGGTCTCTATGAATTCACACAAGTACAGTAATACCTAGATACAGTGCTAGACTGAGATTCAAACAGTACAGACCAAGTGTGTCTGGGGTTTTAATGCTGCAGTAAAATCATCCAGTCGGTGGGCCTGATTTCCAGGCTATATATCTGGTTTGGTAAGAAAATTCGGTGATGTGATGATCACCCACAAATATGCAGGTACAAAACATTGTGAATGGTAAAAGGTACCCAGGGTTGGGAACTTTGATCTACTTTTGCATTCGATTTCCGATTTTCGATTATGCTGACTAAACCAAGGAATACAAGCATTCGATTGTTACTTTACCAAATCAATGATTGTACTTCAATCGATTTTACAATCGATGATGATTTTAGAAAATGCACATGTATATGGGTATAATTTTTGTAAAAATGGAGAAATTTATTGTCTTTACTAATTCTGTCTATTACTTTAAAATGTTATAACAACTGTGCCTAATATTACCAGTTTTATTTGCATTTTCTCATAGTTTAGAGTTATCTCCTCTACCTTTATGTTTCTTTTTAGCCTCCAAATATTTATATGCACTGCAAATCTTAGCCAGAAATTCCAGGCTATTATTTCTTATTTGGTGCTAGCCACTCACATTTTATCCTAGCTTGCATTTAGAAGCTATTATTTTGTTATTAAATAAAACAGCTCATCATCATTTTTTTTATTAAAAAGATAAGAACTAAGCTACAAGGCTTTTCATTTATTTCCTGTACTAAACACTAGCAGATTAATTAGCAGCTTAGTGACAATCGAATGCAGCTGTAACCCTATAAAACCAACGAATACATGCATTTCGATGGCTTTGTTGGAAACCAATGATTAGGTGGAATCGATGGTGAATAGACCAAAGAAAATCACCATCGAATATCGAATGCTATTGGCGATTCCCAACCCTGAAGGTACCCCATTGCATCCCATACCCTAATCAAAGTTTTCCACACTGGTGTGTACAAAATCCGTATTATAAGGTAGAGTGGAGTGGGAGTAGCTTGTTGTGTCTCACCAATAGTCCAGACTGCATTTACTAAATTTTTACACAGAAACAGTTAACAGCCTATAGCCTTATTGAGACAAGGATGTCTGGGTGCGCATTGCTTGTGTGGGCATATCTCAGCATGCCATTATTCGTCAGCAAATTAATATAGACAAGTAGACACATATAACCAGTGTGAAGGTAGAAAGATTCGTTGATACATTTTCATACAGATATCTGTTCAATTCACAGTAAGTACTTTATAACTTGAGTAGCTTATTTCCTAAGGGAGCAGTCTGTCTGACACATGTGCCTACGTGTTCAAGTATTGGATGTTTTGTTCGTGAGTTTGCTGACCATGCTGATTCAAGATGACCCATGCTGGCTCACGATGACCAAAGGTGGCTGAGACTGTGAGACCAGAAAGCTGAAAGTCAGCTTACAATGTACAAATGTACAATGTAACATACTGTAGCTAGATCAGAATAATGTAATAGTTAATTTTGATTTAGAGTCACCCAGTCATACTGCATGCAGGCCACTGTCAACCACATGCCATCACTGTCAACTACATGTAGTCATTCCTTTTATTTTAACAGGAAGTGGAAGCCCCTATTCAAGTAAGAGTTAGTCAGTTTCAATTTCTCATGCAGAGTTAGGATACTTCACTAGTCACTAATTATAATAATGTAATAAGTGGGAACAACTCCCATTTTACAGTTCAATTGAACAGAACTACTCTTATCTTGTACATGTTGTACTTTTATGGCTCTCATGTCTACGATCTTCTGCTAATTGTAAAACAATGAATAATGATTCTACTACAATTAAGTAAAAAACTAGGGACTTTTGAACTGACCAATTTACTCAGGTCTACAGTATGAAATTAGATGTACATTATACTATATAAAATAATTATATCAGTTGGTACTGATGCTGCCATGATTGTATCAGGAAACTAAAATAATATGTTTTGAGGATATTGTAAACTGAATTATGAAACTGTTATTAGCGTAGTGTTTGTGCACAATTGTTTTGTATGTTTATACACATGCGGAATGCAGTCCTACATCACATTGAGTTGCACATACTCAATTAATACAATTATTTAGTATGCAGTATTACATCATTCATAAAGTATCATAATATTCTTACAATATATACAGTACTGTGTACTGTGTACTGTCATAAACACCAACATGTAACATAGCATCCTGCCAGCTGTGAAGCCCTAGGGAGCCATCTTGTCTATTTTACTACTTGTTGACCTGAGTAGATTGTTATTACCAACTATATTCTCATGTAGCAGTGAATTCATCTCATGTACATCATGTATATAATTACATTGTAACAGTGTTTCCTAATTTCTATAGTATAATGCATGTATCACTGCTGTCACCCATGATAATATATTATAGGCTTGTGTGTGATTGTATGTATGCTACCATTCACATGACTGAGATAACACCGTGTCTTGGGGAGTTCCACTGGTTAGCAATAACAACAAGAATTCCCACTTTGGGGGGTCACTGGCTACTGCATATGTTTGTTTCATTAACATGTTCAGTAGTTTACTATTCTAATATCTGTTGACCGAGACCATGGATGCATCTTTTTCATAATAACAGAGATGAGAAATGTTATTATTAAACGGTAATACATTGTTATAGTTCTTGAGGTGTGGCGAGTTAATACAAGACACCGCAAGTCTATATCCATATCCAGGTCTATATCCATGTCTGTTGAAATTTCAAATTATTGATATACCACACTATTTTATAGATCACTCTGTGTATTTATTGATATTGTCCTCATAATATGACTAGCAGCAACATGATTACATACACAATATGAACGCAGCATGAAAATGAAGGCTGTGGTGCAGTGTAGGAATTGCAGCTAAAAACCGGGCAAAAATCTAAACCTACATTACATTGCTTGAGTACCAAAACCAAAGGTTGAATCTGGAAAATAAAATTACTCCTCTTCTTTGAAATATTAAAGACATTTCACAATGTAAGTAAAAAATCTCTCATGGACACTAATGTGTACTGTGTACATGTAATCCAGTAATTGACTATATAAATAATGTAAAGTTGTCTTCTCACCATTAATTTCATTCTACTTGTTTCTGTAGTAGCAGTAGCAGTAACAGTAGCAGTAGCAGTAGCAGTAACAGTAACAGTAACAGTAGCAGCAGTAGCAGTAGCAGTAGCACTAACAGTAGTAGCAGTAGCAGTAGCAGTAACAGTAGCAGTAGCAGGGGTAGTAGTAATAATTCTTTCAGAGCAGCATGTAGCAGTAGGAGAAGACAACTATGAATTATAATCAATATTTTTTACATACAACAGTAACATAGCAGAGATGCAGAAATAGACATAGAATCACATTCTAAATATTACTGCATGTGTTATAAGATTATTATTGCATTATGAGTTTCTTCCATGCATTTCTAGCAGTTTTGTTGTTACTATAGAGTTGTCTTCTCTACGTTATATTTGCAACATAAGAAGATAACTCTCAGTAGATTGCAAAATGCAACATGATGACAATTACAACTGAAGCATACGTGAGTTTCAGTCATCATTCTACACAACCCCCTTTTCTTTTCAACAGCAACATTGTGTGTAGTCCCTGACAGGTTGATGGAAATATAATTGTATTACTGCAGTGCATAAATATTTTTGCCATAATTTCATGTGATATTTTCCTTGCAAGGAATATATTTTTGAGCAACCAGGGACTTACTTGAATTTTTTCCTGAGCAGCCAGGGACTTGTATGTGTGAAAATATTCTACTCCTGACTGGGGGTTGAATCCTAGGCTCTATAATTGTGTATTTGAGCCTCAGGTACAAATTCGAGCCAGAAATAGAATATTTTCACACACTGAAGTCCCTGGTTGCTCAGGAAAAAATTCTTTGGAAGAAAAAACTTGTTAATACTGTACATCTTTATGTTACCATTTATAGCATTGTCTAACGTGTAATATGTAATAAAAATGTACTATGCAATATATTATTTATATAATATATAATATTATATAAAACGTTGGAATTGTGATAACACATAAACAGGTATATATACACAGCAAATGAACAATGCAATAAATAGATAAGGACAAACATTCTACAAAGGCCAAAATTATACAACGCAATGCATAGTAAATTGATAGCATTTTTTACCCAAATAATAAAAAAATGATTTCAATTGAAGAATGGAAATAAATCTGGAAGCTTGTAACTCCTCCAAAAACTGTGCTATATGTATGTAAATAGATGAAACCATGAAAGTATATACATATCACTACCACCAAAAACTAAGAGACAACTACATGCCACAATTGGTAAAATTGTTTTTTAAAAAACTGGTTATCGGGTACTACAAAGAACACAGAACAGAGAGGGTGAGACATGTAACACCTAATGTACATACACAAGTAGAATACAACATTTAGTCTATAAATTTGTGCTGGTAATATGCACTGAAGTTGATTTAGTTTTGCTGCTGCTGTTCTCTCTAGTACCCTCTGCATGTCAACTAGTGGAGGAATTGCAACAGAACTTAGATTTAACACACTTACGGAGTGCGGTTCTAAAACGAGGGTTCAAAAACGAATAAATTATCGGGTTCACGACATGATGCAAAAAGTAGAAGTGCCAAAGAAATGTACGATAATCATTTTTACCACAAGTATTTTCTGGAGTGTCTTTACCTTTATCTTCACAACTTCCCAGGAACATTATAAAAACTAAAGGAGCATAAGCTAATATAAAAAAGAATGTTACCAGAAATAAAATTCGGGCGGTGTGTAGGTGGGGAAGATTTCTCTTCTTGGGTCTAGTTTTGATGACTAGTGTGGAGTCACGGTTAGCTACAGATTTGCTATCAAATGAACTTTCGACACTGGAGAACGTCGCGTGGTCTGCGTGAACCTCAGTGCTCGCTACTTTCTTTTCCTGTGATGGATTTTTCCATTTTACCATCTTTAGATGCAATTTGTAAACCTTTGCAAATATGAGGCAATATATGGTGGTGAAGGCCACAGCCATCACAAGGAATGAGATGATGAGACTCTGCCACATGTAGTACCAAGCTTCCTTAGACAAATAATCTGTCGTTGCGCGGCATTTTAAGGTATTACAGGTGATACTGCCCTGGCATATGGAGGCCACCAGTTCATCGTCCATCTTATACAAAGTAGTGAAGGAGAGGGTCTGAGGAATGGCTATTGCCAGGCAGGCTAGACCGAGAATAAATATTATTATCTTAGCCCGGAATCTTGTTACAATGTTCGTCTTAGAGCAGAATATTAGGATGAATCTGTCGACAGCAATGATGAGTAGAATACCAGCTGACATTGGTATTGCAATAAAATACACAAGTTTTTCAGCTTTGCACAAGAATTCTGATCCATGAAACTCATTGAGTGTCGTAAACATCCATATTGGCATCGATATGCCGCACACTAACAAGTCAACTACGGCTAAAGCGATTATGAACACTGATGTTGTCGTCTTTTTAATGTACTTAGAAAACATAATAATTGTCAGAATGTTTCCAATGATTCCAAATACGCAGAGCGGTATGTATACGGCAAAGCTAACCCATATCCATCCGGACTCGTCAATGTTATTAAAGTCGATACGGTTAGATTTTTGATGAGCCACAAGTGCCTCTGTGAAGAAACTGCAGAATGTCTCGGTGTCTTTCTTCGTACACTCACTGACTACTGGAACAAACTGATCAAAAGGTGTAGAGGTCATGTTATTGTTCCCCAGGTAAAACGAGTCTGTATCGTTAAACATGGCGGCGCCTTCCATCTTAGTTCTATTTAGCCTGCAGGAGACAAAAGTAGTTAAATTAATGTCAGAGTATTGGTAACAGAATGTTTTCGATCAAAATAAAAAAACAGAACTTGGTAGTTTGACCGAAGACTTGGAATTATTCATTATTGTAATTTTAACCAAGTATACCAGGGATCTAAAATTAAAGCAAAACCCACAAACACCAATCAAAGCGCATAAATATTATGACATGTTCATAAAAATATTCTACCAACTTTTTTCTAACGCCGGATTTAGGCTAACATATATAAGTTAGTGATGGTGCAATGATGGCATGGGTTTGCTCGAACCTGTCGTCGAATGTCAATTTTCATCAAAATACTAAATGATAAAATATGTAAATTATTTCCCAAATTTTACTTACTTTCCAGCAAAATACATGTAGATATAATAATATATATTCAAGAAACACGTCCACCATAACCCATGCCTTGGTGATCAATGTGTTATGGTAAATAATTCAGCAAAGTTTTTGAGAAACCTAATCAATGTTTTGCATAAATTAACACAATGTGACAGTTTGTAAATTGTAAAACAAAATCCTACCTCTATGTGTTACGATCTTGAATCCTCTCATAGGCTAAGTGTGTAGAAAGTGGTCGTGTGTTTTAATAAATAAATTAATGTCTAACCATTGTGTAGGTACGAAGAATATAATTATCTCTACACAACTTCAGATGGTTACACCTCATATGAACATGTGATGGTAACAAGCACCTGTTATATACAGTCGACTGGTTTCATTGACACCAGTGCCAGTAAATTATCATACTACTTCAAATAATTCAAATTATTCCACATTGGTTGTCCAAACTTCAGCCAATCAGAATGGGAGAGGGGGACATAGGAGTGGTGAAATTCTTGTAGTAAGACAACAGGTTGGCAGAGAAGCCAGAGTTCTGGTTGGGTGGTGGTCCGGAGACTGGTAAATATGGGTTTACATCTGCTCAATGGGGAAAATAGAAGCTAATGAATTATGCAATAGCTTACAAAAATTAATTATTATTTGTTACACGCCACAGCTCAACCGCTTCTTTACCACTAGCGCATATAATTATGATACCTAAACATGTCCCTAATTAATTAGCCTGAGCTACCACTTGCAGCCACACAGAATAGTGAAATTACAACTTCTGTTTTCTTCAGCAATAGACACACAAGTCATATAGAAAATATTATGACTGTTTGCTGTCAAGTCTTCATAACATGTATGGGGTACCTAATCACAAAATCTAAATGGATGAAACACCTGCAACTGAAACTAATGCAGTTATTCTGAACTCCGTAACTCTGTGTGAATAATTGTTATTCACACAGAGTTACAGACCTTGTCCTCTTTATTACTATATAATTATATGATATATAGTATACTGTTGAATGTACATATTTAATAATATATTCAACAGTAGGCTATACTGTAGCTAAATCTACATGTATTCCTAAATTGTTGAATTACATGTACTAGACTGTATTACATACCACAATATATTGCAATTCAGATATTGCATTGTACATTTTATACTCCATTTGAAAAGTTCAATTAAAAATATTATACAAGACGGATGTATTATGTTATATTAGGCCTTATACAAATGTATGTTACAATAGTATGTAAATGCAACTAACTGAATTTAGACCTGCATTGCGCTATCAACATTATCCAGTAGCGTATATTCAAGTTGTAAGTAAGCAGTAATTTATTAAGAATCTGTACTTTGCTTTTAGACCTATCTTCCTCTGAACTAGTGTCATTAAATAAATTATTCCACATACACTGCAGATAATGGCATATGATATACAATAGCATAGCATATACTAGCTTGGTATAGACTAATCAATTACTAATAAATTAAGAAAGCTATTAAAAGATGAAAAAATTAATTCTGACAAGGATTATAATAGGAATCACACAAATAATCTGTTCTATAATTATAGGACATACATGTATGCACTTTTATATAGAGATAGTGGTATGAATACCATATAAGGCATAGTATGTTAGTAAGACAATGTTTTAGTAAAAACATTATGTAACAATTATTGTATATTGTGCTGTATTAATTGTAGACTGCACTTTTAAAAATTTTCTTAGTTAGAAAATTGAAAGTTCCTGTTTTAAGTTAGGCCAACTCCCATTACTTTTGGAATGAAAATTATTATTTCTGTCTTTGGATTAACAATTAAATACTGCACTGAAATGTAATAATCCAACAAACTATTTTTTCAGAGACTGCGGTTAGGCAAAAGTGTTTATCACACCTGTTCTACACTACCTCATCCAGATTATGGCCTTCAGTGGTTGTTTCTCTCTCCAAACCTTCACACCCCTGGTCTGGGTGATTAATATGTTTGTCTACGCTTAGACATACATCTTACATAACAACTTATTTTTTTCTAAAAAATCCTAAAAATGGCTTAGTTTTCTTCTAAATTGGAGTAATAGGCGTTTGTGGGTTCTGGTTAGTGCAGAATTATACAGATTATATTGGTGCAAGGGAGATACTAATCAGCTCTCCTTGAATTATCTTATTGTGCAATCTTTAGTTTTTGACATGTGGATAAATTAATAAGAGTAAACGAATAGCAGATAATACCATACATTACAATGCACATTTCATTTTTCTTGTGAAGAAACAAAGACATGCTTCTCTTTACAGTATAGACAAGTTTGTTAATACACAAATGCATTTTAGAGTTTGGCCTTTTTTCTTATATAAAATTTTAAAATAAAAATTAAAACAAAAATGCATTTATTTGGTGCTAGAATGAAAGAAATAGCAAAATCTACATTTGGACAACTTTCATTTTGGCAAGCGAGCAATTTGTATCTGCCAGGCTAGCCTGATGCATCTAGAGATGTCAAACACCACAAACAATCATACCACTTGTCCTTGAACCAAGGGATACAACCACAAGCTGTGGGGATGTGATAATACTAATTACCTCTGCATAACAGAAGCACACCACTTGTGTAGATGTACATAACACTTGAGGATATACAATAAGTTTGTTACAATTCAATGTTGTTGATTTTTATTAAGAAAATAAATGGCATCATTTGGATATTTACAGTCATGTACAAGAAAACGACTAATTATAAATTGTAAATACAGCTATGACATTTTTAACCATCTTATCAGTAAACTATTACCACTCTTTGAGTGAAAAAAGTGGTACATCAATTGTCACCAGACACTATAAGATATTATACATCAGAGTGAATATGGTCAGTCTATGCGTGTAATACAGCTGCACACTTGATGTAGTCTGGCAAAGGAGGCTGTCGCAGCACAGCTGTAACCAGACTGTAGGTAATACAGCTATACTAGTCTGGAAACTTGGGCTATGAAGGTAATACAGCCATACTAGTCTGGAAACTCGGGCTATGAAGGTAATACAGCCGTACTCTTCTGTACTTCTGACTTAATGTTGTGTATCAAGTTCTGGTTGATAAGGAAGATGAATCTGAGACAACTCATCTGTAATACAGACAGGAAATTGTGTATCAGTTCCTCTGCTTTCCCGTTTAATTAATTATATCATTTCTAGGAGGGTGTATGGACAGCCTGACATATAGGATGACCCACCATAACATCACTATTTTACATGTATAATTATCAAAGTAAAATTTAGACATTAATTACTTTAATAGATATTACTATATAGGACCCAGATACCAAAGTAGCAGTTGGTCTTTTCATAATTTATTAATTAACGCAAGACTAAAAATAAACCCCTGTTAAATTTTAATTGGTGTTATTAATTGTGATATAATAACAGAGATAGTAATACTCTCTAAATATACTGGAGAAAGCCTAGTATTAAATATTTACAAATGTATTAAATTCAAATTTAAAATAATTCCTTTCAATTGTTATGCAAATAGTTTGTTCTGCACTGTTCGACCACTTCAGGTTTGAGATGTGAGCAGTTTACCAAACAGAAAAGCATAGCTATAGAATAATTTTTTTCCTACATTAGAATCTCAAGTTGAAACAAAAACCAAAAAGTCCACTAAGAAGAGCCAAGTAATAAGCACTGACTAAAACAATGGTGTATGACTAACATTGGACACTAGATTAGAATATGATTTACATAATCCGTGCAGTCAGTGATTATGATTCGCTGTTTCAGTAAACAATGTAAATTAAATACTGCATTCCAACGATAAATATTATTATGTTACCAAGTAGTATGTTTGTGTATACTATTTTACTAGAATTGGAAGAAAAAAAATTAAAAGATGATATTCCAAAGATCTATCCACACTGGACTGATGTCTGATTCTAGCAAAAACACAGACGGTTTGACAGCACCATTCTCAAATGGGATAGGCTTATATAATTTTTAAATTGCTACAGTGAAGCGATTATCACGACATCTGTGGCCACAGTGACATCGGATTGGACAAGTACCTTACTTTTTTCCACAAGCCAGGGCTTTAATATTATTACATATTACAGAAATAAAATAACTAGCTACTAAGTTAAATATTTTATGACTTTAAAAATAACTTCAGCCATATTCTTAGGCATAATTCAATATTTTGTTGCACAAAAAAATTGATTATCCTTTATTAAATTAAAATTCACATTTTCATTCTATAATTACAATATAGCCCTCAATACCATTACTACTTTATTACCACATACTGACTACTAAATACTATATCAATGTCATCCCAAATCCACAAGTTTGTGAAGTCCCATCAGGTTTTTGACAAAAAATGCCCGATTAGAAATCGTCCACGTCCCAATGTGGTACAACTCTGATAGTATACCACCTCTGTGTTTGCTTCAAAATATCCTTAACATGGAATTATTATGGCAAACCGTTCAGTGTGGATAGGCCTTAAAAGTAACCATTCTTCCAGAAATGTGGTGGCTTTTCTACAAACCACATCGGTATTGCTAAACCAATGAATGGTTTTCCACCACATTCTGTATTCTCCATCAATAGATGGTTTTACAGGTTGTGTCTGAAGGTTTGAGAGTGGTTACAGACTAACTAAATCCTTACCAGAAAATTGAATTCTAACCAGTTTATTAATTTATTGGTAACACATTTAACATAAATTATATATTCCCCAGCACTATACTAACCTCAATGACAGAGTTATTGTGCAGTTTAAGTTTGGCGTTAGGTAGGACTGGTTTACTATCAACATAAATAACTCTCTTCCCTCCATTACTCAGAATAAACTCTCCGTTGTTACGTAGTTTGATGGAACCCTGCCGCCTGGATATCTTGAACGCTGGACCCTCCAACGAGAGATCCACATCTACCTGGTTGTCTTTAGTCGATCTTCCAATGCTTATCTGAAAGTTCAAACAAATTTCTCTGATCACATTCCGCAGCTATTTAGAAATAGTTGGCATCATGTAACAACACCAAATACTAGCGTGGTCATAGTACTCTGTATATACTAGCTTAGAGGGGGTGCTTCCAGCACCACCCCCAACTCCCCATACATAGAAGGCACTTTAACAGGCTATGATAGTATCCAACACCAACGCCAGGAAATATTTGTAATATTACTAACTGAAAATTCATTAACTAGTTTAAAATATTCACAAAGGAAATGTGTGGCAACTAACGATCTCATTATAAATACTATAATATCATAAATATGTTATTGGTGATTAGCTAACAACATACTGTCTCCATATGCCCATCAATACCATCGGTTAGGTTTTAATTATCTGCCAATTATGCTGACATGGCGATTTTTTGTCAAAAATATAATTATTCATAATAATTAAGAGTTTGGAAGAGAAGGATGTGCCAATGACAGTAGCGGTGAATTGCATGACTACAAACGGCGACTTTGGTTTGAAAGATAACACCAGTGAATTTTGGAATGTTAACCAAATTTTACGGGCACCACACTATTATTTGTATTGACAGTGTAAACTGTAATCCCATATCTATACGGTCTCTGTCCTCGGTGGTTTACAGTAAAATGTGGGTAGGCAGAGATAGCCCCAAAAAGCAATAGAACAAACACTATGGGAACCCGGGCTAATTGCTCTGGAGGATTTGAAATTAAATTCTAGACAAGTTTTGTGTGAATAAATTAGCATAGAAAACAGATACATTTCGCTAAAAAATGTAAGCCACGATTGTGCAATAGCATGTTAATTAGGCGTTAGAATGTAAAACAGACAACAATAAAATAGTAGATAGTTATAAGGCTGATAACTAGACTGGTATAAATTATGTAATTATGTACATTAATTACTACATAATGGGGCATTGACAATGTCAGATAAGTCAGTATATATCATTTACATAGTCTATATATATATTGCATATTAAATGATGATATATTTAAACACTACATTATATACTGTATATAACACACCGTGAAATGCTGCTTCCCGAATGTGATAAGGGTTACATATATTACCATTATCAGAAACTGAAAGGGAAGCTGGGCTATATAATTGAGTTGAATCACTCCATGAGTGTCAGACAGTCTTTAGGTATGAGTATATTAGTATGCACTGGATAGGGGAAATACACCCAGTCAAACACTGTTCCACTGCCTATGAGTTAATAGTGTATGCTATAAATATCTATTAATATATTCACTCTGTCGTTAGATAACGGAGTTCAACTCACTCAATGGTCAAGACAGCTGACACTTCTTGAGTAAATATATTCTATTATAACTACCAGAAATCGTGGTGTCTATTTAGCTATTGCATGTTGAAGATGTTGGAAGTATTGGTACCTTAGCCCGTGGCCCAGCAATGAGAGGAGTGAAATAAGAGGGAGGGGAATACACCAGCACTCACCTCTTTGCTTCTCATCAGATATCTGACTAATCTCCCCCTGAGTATTGCAAGAGTTTGGTTGTCAAAATCTGGATGAACAGAACCTGAAAGAGAATTGTTAGAAGGCTTCTGATTGGATGGTGAGGGCATCGCATGGCACAACGTTTCCATGTCAGCAATATAACAAATATTTAATTAGTATGATCACCAGTACATTAAAGTGAGCCTAACATCACACTGTATTACATTAACCAATAGTAAACATTGACCACAAATCTCTAGAAACGAGAACAACAAATTAACACAGCCTCGTTTCTACATTTTATGGCATCAGCGTCACAGTGGGAATTATAATTCTCTGCATAATCTGGTTCCAAAAGAGTTATCTGCAACGGTAACGGTTAGATGCAGACCCCACCCAAAACTTTCCTACAAAACGTAAGGAACGAAGACTAACCTGTGACACTCTCCACCAGCACCTGCCACTTGGGAAGCTCCTGCTCAAGCTGTCTTATTTCTTTCTTCTGTTTCCTGTCATTCAGTGACATTTCCTTTTGTACAAGCTGATTGGACGGTTCGGATAACTTCCTGTCATCTAACAGATCTTCAGCGTCAGAAAAATTCAATATATGGTCATTCTTCGGCAGTGGCTGAACCTGGAAGGACAACAATACCTAACCAATGCGGTGAGAGCCCTTCTTATATATAGCAACTAATCTCTAGTTCCATTCTCAGGGTAAGTAACTTTTTAGCCCCTTCAGTTTCAGATATTTTAGACCAATTTTAAATCTAAAGGGACATTGGTTTAGTAGAACACACATCGTATATAAATTTTTCAAGAGCAAGTAGATACTTAAAATATAAAATATTTAGTTCAATAACCTAATAGTGACATGTAACATGTACATTTAAACTGAACAAGATAACAGTGGGTGGGAGAGTGGCCCAATGATTAATTGTTCATTTGCTGACATGGATACTATAGGACTGCAGGAGATGGGCACAGAACTGGGTCCAGCCCAGAGTAATCAATGATGCAAACAATGCAGCCTTTACCATCACTGACAGGACACTTGAGGACAAGTAATAGATGAATATTAAATGTTATATTGCAGTCAACTCACAGACTGGTCAGGGAGGAGATGGTACTGTTTCATTAGTAACCAATGTTCATGAAGAGTCTTAGAAGTTCGGACTTTGTGGAACTTCCCAGTGTTTGCCTTTAGTAGTTCGGAGAATGTGCCTTGTGTTGGCTGACTAGCCTACAATATACATGTAAATCATGACGATACAATGTGCAACTAGATTTAGTTTGAAAATGTACATTACATGTACATGTATGTTACAGTTTTTATGTAAGATAAAGCTCGACAACATTTTCGATTGGGCGACTCAATTTGGTAAAATGACAAAGTGAAATTAAAACATTGAGATAAAGAATTCTTCAAATTTTCCGAAGATGAGAACAAAATAGCCGAAGCATAAATGCTTGACATGACCAGCTTCAGCATACTGCAGAATGTGATTAACTAAAACTATTTCAGCCATTGATACAATGGTTCCTATCAACAGGAATGTGAATAAATTAGTTCAGTAAAACAAGGAACCAAGCTATGTGCTTATAGATTGCATAACAAATTGGGCCATAAAACAACTTTGGTAAATCTGTGCACAAACATGCAAATAGTATATAAAATTCTAAAATTTCTTTATTCACATTTTACAGCTATGCAAATTTTCATCTAACTGTATAACTAACTACTGGGCTTTAGTCCAACAGGGCGATGACTCATAAAATAAATTAACCAGAAACCAACAAAGTTGAAGTGTACTTAAATATAGCCTGAGAGTAATAAGATCCTTGGGCCTCAACTACTAACTAAATCTATATCATGTACTTTATACTTCATATGGTACACAGGCTAGATTTTCAACACAGATATCGGCCATCTATTAGCGTGGGAAGATATATCTATAATCCTAAAGCTCTTTTTATAGAAATACAGAATAGTTTCATAAAACAAAATCTACAAAATTGATATTCAAGTTTACACGACATGTAAACCTATGTGTAAGACAAATGCTTCGAATAATTATAACCAAGTGATGTGTATCAAATACTAGCAGGAAGTGTCAAACTCAGCTGAATTGTGGTAATGATTTACATCCTGAAATGGCTATAGAGGAGAGTCACCATGGGATATTAAATGCTGATCTCCCAGCCCACTCATAAATACTGTGTAGAACATGCATATCTGTCAGGTGAAAGAATGTGGCAGTATTATATTTTAGAGCCTGGGTGTTAATTTTTCAGAAAAATATTTCAAGAACCTGCATCAGTAATTGAGTACGAAGTCAGGTGCCAGGTATATGATATGTATATGTATGTGCATAAGTAGGTAGCTGCAGCTACCTATATGTACATCATTGTACGGCAGAGTAAAGTGTATAGTTATATAGTGCATGTATGTATGTAACACATCCTATATACTATATTGTATCTAAGGTTGTTACTGATGGATAGGACAACTCCACCCCTCACTCATATACTAACTTGGTAACAATGTACACAATCTTGTAGCATGCTCCAGATAACAGTCTGAGTAACATGATGGAATTAACTCTATGGTTTAGAGTTGTCTACCCCATGAGAATATGTCAAAGTTTTCTACAATCGATCCTAGCATAAGTAACATAAACTAGGACCACTAGGACATGGGACCTTCAGCACCACAGTACAATGTCATTGAGCTCTCATAAATCCTCTCAAGTCAACTCACACCCCCAAATTACCGACCAACACATTCAGATAAATTAACTGAATTAGCCATGATTGTGGTAGCAGCATTGTGCAATTACATAATCACCCATTTCATATAAATTAATGTAGTGTGAACATTCCAAGTGCATGGGAACAGCTTTATGTTCATCAAAAACTTGTCTATATAATTATTCTAGCATTAGTTTATATTATACGTTTGTACTCGAAAATGTAAAGAGTAAAATTTGATCAATTCTTGGTAACTAAATTATATTTTTTATAATATTAAATTTGACTGACATCAATTAAATTAAGGAATTTTATTTAACTGTAACATAAGCTTAATCAAATATTTATTGGCCCGTGACATAACGCTGCTTGTATTAAGTCTACCTGTTATTTTACAATGCTATTATAGTATTACTTTGATATAATATTACATTAGATGATTCATTACACCAAGTGCTATATAAAAGGTGTAGCTAATTATTCTAATATGCTAATTCAGGTCATCATCACAAACATAATCCGCCATTTATTAAAAGTGAATAGTGGGAACTTTACACACCTAATCAAACTATCTACTTTCATGTTTCAAATTGATATATTTTAGAGTGGCACCTCAACATTTATAACAACTATAAAGTTAGAGTTGGTTGCATGGTAACGAAAGATATCATTGCTGTATAACTTGTCAGCCTACCTAGATATGGTATGCACTTTGAGGGGTCAATGGAAGATATACACCATATATGAAATGGGAGACTATGCCATCGGCCATCTGTTTTAAGTGAGGGTTAAAAATAGCTGACACCACCACCAACTATGTGTACAGTACATGTACACTGCACATGCAGTAGAATAAATTATCTAGTTATATACTTTCTTTCAAATCTGATGCCGTTTATCAGAAAGGAAGATTACATGACTGAGTGACACATCACCATACCAGAGGTCAAGGAAGAACCCCTGGACCTCTGCCAAGTTTAAAGAAGTCTTGCTTTCAGGTCAGTGTAAAATCGATGGTATCTCAAGCTGGGGGTAACAATTAACAGCCAACCATGGCAATAAAGATAACCATAGTTTTTTGTCAGACCACATGAAAGTTGTGAAAACTCCAATTTTTTGGAGCAAATTCATGTGATATTTTAGCAAGACAAGGGAGATGACTTACAACTGTGACAGTACTGAGCAGCTCTTCCTCTTGCTTACTGAACAGAGCTTTAGATTGGATACGTATTACCTCGTCATATGGCAGTTGGTGTATCGCTGCCATTGCTAGTCTAACAAATAGAGAAGTAATAGCATGTACACAACTATTACAATACAATCATGTAGATCTTGAAATTAGATGTCACTAGAATGATACCAGCCTGAAAGTTGAATGATTCTTCTGTTAATTACTTTGGACCAAATCAGCCAAGTAGAGTGACATGTATAGCATAGACATAGACATGGCGTATATAGCATAGATATAAACAAGTACAGTGACATATAGCATATGGAATTGCAGCAGAGACAGTGATTACATAGCATCACACAAGTGGATTAGTAGACCCAACAACATAGAATTGAAATTATTTTGGTTGCACAAGGAAGATGAAAAATTGTGATACCCTGAAATCTTTTCATTGTAGAGTAGTGTATACCATCGATCTTCTATTTCCCTCAATTTAAAGTTACATGAGAACTTCACTCCAACATGAACACTCTTCAGATCTGACGTCTACAGAACATTACCATAGAGGCTGCCTATTTATAACTGAGTATTTCTGGTATTTTCAATTGATTTTAAAACACATTAATTTATATTTCACCTCCAAATGTGTAAGCATAGGCTACAATTCCTAGACTTTTATGGCTTGAACCATATTATATTTGCTGTCAGCATACAGTGGTACATACAATCAAATATTTATTATTGTACTTTCTAGGCAATATGACAAAATATCATACATGTAATTAGCATAGTAAGTAGCATAATCACATCAGATTCTGTATGTAACAAACCAATCACATGTGCCCTTATACTATTCCTATAAGTAATGTACATGCATCTACTAGGTGTAGAAGTAATTCGGCATTCCACAGCTTTATGTCACCTATTATTATACATGTACACTGATATCTATCTTACACATATTGATATCAAGTACCACCTGTGAGTACACATAGAACCTAGACAACAAATGTGAGCATGATAAGACAACTCTGTGAATAGTGCACACTGTATACACGGTACACACCATACTGTGTACTATTTACCTGTTGTACAGCCTCTATAAGTAAGAGATCATCTTGTGGCTTCCATCTACCCAGATTTTTCATGGCATTTACCTGCGCAGGTGTCGTCACTTTCTTTGACTTTACCTTGGCCTTACTTTTCGCTGTGTTCTTAGTGGTTGCCTAGTAACAACCACATAAACAACATTACTTCACCAATCATGAAGACTTACTTTTGCATTCAATCAAGTCATCTATGAATACTATGTTATAATGGTGCCATACAATGCATCGATATCACAGCATTGATAATTTGAGGGCACAGATTTAAACAGTGCTAAAATAGTTTACTATTTATAGAATACCTCTTTACTAGTACTAGGTCAATGTAATGCTATAAGGTTTCAGTAGTAGAAGATGGGGCCACATGGATTTTACATGCCATATTGTAGTATGACTGAAATATTTATTTGCCTGATAACTCTAAAACGAACTCATCACTTGTCCTAAACAGATGTGGGTACTTTACAGCCTTGCAGAAAGTATAGTAATCAGGTACTGAAACGAACGACTAATGTACATATACGAAACGCACACAGTACTGCTGTGTGAATTTTTTCATGTAAGGTATGAAACCCTGGGTCACATGATCTGACATACATGGACAAACTTGACATACCTTACGCTTCTCCACCACCACAGACTTGGATGTGGATGCTTCACCGGTAGAAGTGCTTGGCTTGTCCTGGTTAGAAGCAGTGAGTGCCGTGGATGAGGTAGCAGATCTGGTTGTCCTTCCAGTTGTTGAAGTTTGTGAGATATTGGATGAGGAGTCTACAGCTTCCAGCTGTATAACACAGAGTAGACAACACTGTTACTACTAGTGACAGACTTCACCAGTTTACTAGAATAGACTTAATCTTATTATTAGCCTCGTGATCTACCATTCATAGGTAGGAGTGGTAAAGGTGAAATGTGATCTAGAACTTGGCCTATTGATCCTGTGAGTCTAAAGAGGAATAGTCGTACTTGTCTAATAGGCAGAATGCTTGGATATACATGTAGTTTTATAAACACATTTGAAATAAACAAGCAACACATATTAATGAAAGGTTTCTTTTGACTACTAGCGAATTATACTGTACTCTCTATTAGTAACAAAACAAACCTTAATGCTTCCCTCTCCCGCCAATGAAATATCGCTGCCAGCTTTAGACGCTGTTTTCTGTTTTTCTTGCTTATTCTTCAAACTGCTTTCCACAAGCTCATCATCAAATTTTCTCCTCTTGACTGATCTAGTAGAATGTCGTCTTTGGTCCCCAGCTAATCATTGTAAAATAAAACAAATTAATAAATATGGTCAAAGAGGATACCTGATAAAATGCCTGAAATTTTCTGAGCAACGAGTTAACATAAAGTATGCATACTTGAGGCTTGCTGCTGATCAATGGGAGTAGTAGATGTTCTCACACGACCGGCTCTTGACTTTGATGTCGTCTTTACAGTCGTATCTTCCTCCAAGCCCTCTGTACATTCTGAGGGAGGGTTACTGGCTGCATCCTGCTCACTCATTCTACATGGCAAAGTAATTAATGCATCTGGATCTGGGTAGAATCTCAAAACCTCTCTATGAGAGGAAGGGTAGACTGCCTCATGCATGTGATTACTATAAAAAGGGTTTGTGCAATACGACAATAGACCTAGTATATAAAAGGGGTTTATGAATGACCAATTGTACCAAATATATTTTCACCAGATAGCTAAATATTAAATTGCTTTGTCGTTAAGAATTCTGCACGGTAAAATAATGCTTTCTTACTTCTTGACTCCTATAACAAATGACAACGTTGACAGTGAAGCACTTAATTATATATGACCTAAATGTATTAATTAAATACAATCTTATATTTGCATCACTATACAAATAAGCTGCTTCTATCAATCTTGTCATTTACTGAATTGGAATGACCATGTGCTAAATATGTCTAAGAAGGAAAATGGAAGGCTAGATATGCTGAGAAGGCAGCTATATGGTAGGCCTACTACCCAAAACACAAGATTAACACTATACAAAACTATTATCGCCCCATACTAGAATATATCTCATCAGTATGGTTGCCAGATCCAAAGAAGGAGTAAAAGGAAATAGAGAAAATCCAGATGCAATCAATAAGGTGGATAGATATGCTGAAAAAGAATGATAGCGTATAGGTGACTAGGAAAATGCTGGATCTGGACAAAGCAAGGACACAAAGCTTTACGGAGGTATGAAAACAGGACTGACAGATATTGATTTATCAAATTATATAGCATGAAACACACACATGAATAGACAAAATATAACCCAGCAACATTCAAAACCAGACTGCATTTTATAAACCACACTTTGTCAAGGTTATAAGTCAAATATATTAGTAACAACAACCTGCAACCACTCTTTGTGCTGAAATGACGATAAGACGTAAGAGGTATTATTAAATTGAAAGGCTTATTCATCATTGTTGTTGAATCGTTGTAACTAGGCTATTAATAATAAATAGCCTATAAATTGAATTTAATGATGAACTCTTTTATTTTGATAATGATAAAATATAATAATAATAAAATACAATAATGGCCTCTATTTGCAGACTAGGATGAAATGTGAGTGGTTAGTAATATATACATATAATTACTTGGAGGCTAAGAGAAACATACGGGTTAGCTATGGGAAAAGAAAATATATACATTTCTATATACATGTATGTTGAGCATGGCGATTAAACTGAATGATTTGAGTATTGTCAGAAAAAGTATCTAAAATGAGGTTTAAAGGAATGAGATTCTGTAACATTTAGTTTAGTGTTTCTGTATGATCATCTACTTTAAGATGTATCAGCGGCTGTGATATCAGAATCTTTGCAACAGGCGGCCCCAGTCACTAGTCACCGCTCATCCATGTCTCAGGAGCTGTTCTGTGACAGGCGAGTAACATGACCAGGGCCGTCCCCTGTGAAGTCTTCAGAACATGAGCCGCTTGGTGAGGCAGAGAAAGGCTATTATTGAGCACCATTCATCGGTTTTTGGATTTGTAAGTTTTCTGGCCGTGAGGTAGTCTGCACAAACATAGAGGTAGTGGTGGGCCGACTCTTCTTCTTGTAAGCATGTGCACACTGGGCTGTAGCTCAGCTTTGCTCTATACTGGAACAGTTGGAGTCTACTTTGGCCAGTCAGCAGGTCACATAGAGCGCCTATTTCCTTTCTTTTGCCGTTCAGTGGCAGAGGGAATTGGAATACATGTTCCAGGTGCAGGTCGGAGAGTAACCCATATGGGCATATCCCATCTCTATGATGAGTTCTCCATTGTCTTAGCCACTCCTTCTGTATGCATCTGTTTATCTTGGTTTTTGAGATATCGTTGGATTGTGTACCATTGAGTGGAGTAGAACGAGGTATTAGTTTCCTCACATCAGCTATGAAAGACTTGGTGAGAGGGCTTTTAGGGGTGTTTGTTAACATATCAGTTTTACCAATTTTTACTAATCCTTGAACTATCAGTAGTCTCTCTTTTGTGTGGAGAAGGCTGACAAGTGGGATGTTTATCAGTAAATGCAGGGATTCATTGGGAGGATTGTAGTGGGCTCCAAGTAGCAGTTTGAGGTAAGGATAGAGGGATATTTTGGCGGGATATTAGGCTTAATAGAATATAATACAATTTTTTAATAAATAATACAACAAATGAATAAATATTTATTAACAGTTAATTATAATATAAAATAAATATGCAAAAATAATACGGTTATAGCAAAGATTGTAATTGTAAATACGTTACGTTTTCATGGCCGACGGACGCAAAAATTTTCTGGTTTGAATTTTATTCCAAATTTGGATCAAAATTGTTTAAAATAGGGATTGCCTCTAGTGAAAAACTATTTTAAAAACAAATCCAAGTGTTAGGGGGTCGTATATAAAATTCATATTTGAAATACATATTCATATTGTTGCCACCAAACTGAAAATACTAATATGAATATGACAAAGCATCAACAATCTCAATCGAAATCAGGAAAAGAAAAATGTGGCACTTGCAAAGAGTCCGAGTGTACAGAACAGGGAAGAACAAGGAATAAGGTAGCTACCAAATGGATTTCCTGTGATACTTGTAGTAAGTGGTACCATGGAGCATGTCAAGACCTGCAGCCAGCTGATGTAATATGTATAACAAAGCTTGCAGACAGAGGGGTAAGTTGGAAGTGCTCTGACTGCATGAATAATAAAACTAAAGGGCATCACGAAAAAAATCAAGATCAAGCTTTAAATCCGAAAATAACCCAACAAATCAACAACATAGAAAAGATGGTGAAGGAAATCGCTGAACATAATAGTAAAGTGAGTGAGATGGAGAAAAAGTGGTCCGATGTGCTCATCCAAAACCGAGTTAACATTGATAAAAGCAAAAAAAATTGCTATAGAAGCAAAATCACTGATGGAAAAAAGCCACCAAATTAGAGAAGAAGAAAGTCGAAAGAATAACGCCATAGTCACTGGTGTCATTGAGAAGGATGGCAACACAGCAATGGAACAAATAAAAGACCTGATGAGAATGGAATGCTTCACCAGAAGCAACCAACCAGCCCAGGCCTTCAGACTTGGGAAAAAGAAAGAAAGTGATGAACAGAAACGTCCCATTAAGGTGAGATTTGAGGACGAACAATCTAAATGGGAGTTTGTTAAAAGATTTAACAACCAATCACTGAGAGAGAAGGGTATTTACTGCAAACTAGATGAAAGCAAGGAGACTAGAAGCCAGCAATTTCAACTGCGACAAGAAGTTAAGAAGCTCAGGGAGGAAAATACCTCAATACAATACCGTGTGAGAAATATGGAGATACAAGAGAAAGAAGGGTCGGGGGAATGGAAACAAATGAAACAAGTTCAACAGAAGAGAGAGACAGAATGCTAAAAATGTTCCTGTCCAACACTAGATCTGTTAAAGGTAAATCCACAGAACTACAGATTCTCACCACGGAGTCTGATATTATATGTCTCACTGAAACACATCTAGATGATACTATACCCAGCAGTAATGCCCTACCAATTGAGAACAGAACAGTGTTCCGCCGAGATCGTAGCATCCATGGTGGTGGAGTTATGATTGCTGTGTGGGACCAATTAAATCCGAAATTAGTAGACCTTAGTAAGTACACAGAAGAAGTGATAGCAATAAAAATCCGACCGCAAACAGTCATCTGCTGTTACTACAGACCCCACGTACATCTTCCAAACACAGATGTCATAGATGACATCTTAGAGTATCTGCAGAAGGAGTACCAGGGACACACAATATTGTTTGTTGGAGACATGAACTTTCCAGGTATTGACTGGAACAAAGGAGAAGTGAAGCCGTCAGCCACAAACAGGAGGATACATCAAGACTTTCTTAATGTGTTGCATAGTCATGGGATGACACAACTAATCACTGGATCAACACATGTTCTTGGTAACACACTAGACCTAATCTGCACCAATCAACCACGAGCCATATATGATACTGAAATCATAACCCCAGGTCTTAGTGATCACTCATTAATTATCACTTATCTTAGAAACCCAACCATAAATTTCTCAAACCAACCACGTACCCTCAAGTTGTACAGGAAAGCCAACCAAAAAGCGTTCCAGGAGGATATGCAAAGGACTTTAGATGCTTTAGCAGAAATGAATGACCCAGAAAAAATGTGGCAGCTCTTTACCAAAAACCTGAAGCGAAGCATAGATCAACACGTTCCAACGAAGCAAGTGAAACAAAGGCACCCTTCTGTTCCAGAGTGGTTCAATAAAAGAGCTGTAAAAATAAGAGAAAGAATTAGAAAATCGCATAAAAAGTTGAAACTCAGCTTTGATGATTTTGATCGCGAACAGTATAGACAACTGAGGAGAAATGGCAAGAAGGAATTAGAGGAGATTCGCAAAACCTTTTATACAGACAGAATATATCGCCCATTGAAGAGAGGAAATTCAAAACCTTTCTTTAAGCTACTAAGGGCTGATAAAAACAAAAAACCAGTGCAAGTAGTTTTAAGAGACAAGGAAGATAATCTGACAGGGGATCCTGAACAATGTGCTGAGTTGCTTAACACTTTCTTTCAGAGCCAGTTCCAGGTAGGTTACATGGCAGGAGACTTTTCCAGGGTTGAAATTGATGTACAAGATTCCATTGATGTCTCAATAGAGGGGGTCGCCAAACTGATCCGTGAGTTACCGAATGGAAAATCACCTGGGCCAGATGGTCTGAGAAAACCTGACATGCTCATTGACCTAGAGGGTACTGCAAAATGTCTGACAATGATCTACAAAAGTTCTTTGGATACTGGTAGGCTGCCTAAACAATGGAAATCAGCAAATGTAACACCAATACACAAAGGCGGCGACACCGAGTCCCCAAACAACTTCAGACCCATATCTTTAACAAGTATTCCATGCAAAATGATGGAACACATTGTGCTGCACCATCTGAATGAAGTATTAGACAGTGTACTTCATCATCGACAACATGGCTTCAGAAGAGGGCTGTCATGCCAGACACAATTGTGTGCTACCTATCATGACCTGGCAAAGGCAGCAAATGAAGGTCACACTACACACGCCATAGTAATGGACTTCAAAAAAGCTTTCGACAAGGTACCACATTTAATGTTACTTCAAAAACTAAAACAAATACCAGGGATAAATGGATACCTTTTAAACTGGATACATGATTTTCTCTCTGACAGACAGCAATCCGTTGTGCTCAAAGGAACTAACTCACAAAAGTGCACAGTAACCTCAGGAGTGCCACAGGGTTCTGTACTTGGACCAACTTTGTTTTTGTGCTATATTAATGACCTTCCAGACCTGCTGTCATGTAAAGTTAGCCTTTATGCTGATGACACTCTACTTTACCAAACTGTAAATACAAATGAGGACGCAAAAATGTTCCAAAATAACATCAACGCTGTACACGAGTGGTCTACAAAATGGAAAATGCCATTCAATGAAAAGAAATGCCTAGCTATAAACTTTGGAAGAGTAACACCCATACCTCAATACAAATTAGGCACTGCATGTCTTGAATGGACAGAAACCGTCAAATACCTAGGAGTAACAATTCAATCAGATCTTAAGTTTAATCAGCATATACACGAGAAATGCACAAAGTCTCGTAAAATACTTGGAGGAATCAAACATTTAATGTACCATGCTCCAAAAGAGGCCAAGCTACTGGCTTACACAAGTATATGCAGACCTATACTTGAGTATGCAGATGTAGTCTGGGACCCTTCAACTAAGAACAAGATCCATGATATAGAACTCATCCAGAACAGTGCCATACGATTTATAGCAAACCTAAGGGGGCGTACTGACAGTGTATCAGAGGCGAGAGATCAGTTAGAGATCCGGACCCTTAAAAATAGAAGAAAAAACCATCGCCTGTGTCTACTGACCAGGATTCTTCAGAATGAAGAACAACATTCCACTCTATCCAGAGCATATGATGATATTGTGGGTGACAGAGAGATGGTAACAATGACCACTAGAGCAGCTGCCAGAGGAGAGCCAACCTCAATATCAGCCAAAAAATGCATTTACCACTCTAGTTTCCTGCCACGAACAATTCGTGAGATAAGATGAGAAACCAACTTCCAATCCTAAACAGTGATATACTGTAAATATTGCAGACCCCCTTGTCCAAAAAATAGTTAAAACTAGAGGCTCCCTTATAGATTTGCATGAAATTGATGGTGGAGTCCTACCTCATCTGAGGTAAATTCTGAGGTACATAAATATTAATTAACAATAAATACCTATCTATATTAGTAGGCCTCTATATATTAAAATATTAAATGTAAAACAAAAGAAATATAAAATAAATACAATATTATAATATAAATTTGATATATTTAATAGTGCATTTAATATTATAATAAATAATAACAATATAATTAATTATTATTTATATTAAATATAATATAATTAAAATAATTATAATTAATAACAGATATTTTTGCTATGCCTATTAAACTATTTTGGGTTAACCAAATCTTAATCAAAATATAAAAAAATGTACTAAACATGATTATATGTATAGTTGATCGCATTGCATCAACACACTGGATTTCATGATTCTTAAAGCTTGGACTTGCATCTATTTTAATAAAGAGATATTTGATATGTAGTGGGAAAATTTTCACCGGAAACTGAGACAAGCACCGCAGCTAATTTTCTAGCTGGCAATATGATTGGTTGATAACAGAAAATAACAGTCTTAATTGGCGAGCACCAAATCAATCATTTATCAGTCTACAGCTTTCCTAAATATGTGAAGTTGTGTTCTCTCGATGTTAGCACTAAATTAAGATAAGATAACTTCGTTTTTTTATCACAACATTATAAACAGTTATGTTTTGTTTTGTTACTGTCGAGCCACTTGGCCATCCTATTTAACGGAGCTCAGTAGTTCGAAACTTGTATGAGCGACAGAAGCTGGGCTCTGAGTGGAAGAGCTCACTTTCCACAACAGAAGTGCATGGTCAGCCCAGAGGTGGATCTTTAACATGCGTGTTTTTGATGTAGACACTACACGGGCCCTCCTGTATTTTTTTTATACGCCCTGATCCGAATAGGCGCAGCTAGGGTGGAAGGCTTGCTGAAGGCCTTTGCCATAAATGACACAGCTGGGGGTTTGAACTCACAACCTCTCGGTTTGTGTGCATGTATGCCACCAACTGTGCCATCCTGACACCCTTTATGATGAAGTGTCCTTCCCAATTCACTTTTTTTGCGGTAGTTCAAAAAAGTAGGAACCTGTAGTGTGATCTGTGCGTGAGTGTGTTCTCAAAACACTGCACTAAACTAATTCCAGTCTAGTCCACAAGATAGATTATGCCCCGTTGAAGTTGTAGAGAAAAATCTTAGCCAACTACATGTATATGAGTAAAATAAGATATAGACTAATCACTAACAAACAACAAAACATACTTCTAATTGCTTCTGCTATAATCAGGCACACCTTTATTTTATGATCACACTGAGCCTCAACCCCAATATGCAACAATTAAATAAATTATAAGCAAATAATAGTGGTTGTAGCTGTAGGTAAATAGATTTCACAAAATAATATAGAAAATAAAATCATGTACATTCATGAAGCATAGTTAAATTACCACTACACTACTAGCTATCATAAAGTCATGTTGATATAATACCTGATGGACAAATAAAAGCAATTAAATAAATTATTCCTTCAGACAAGGAATTTATATAATTAGAAAGCAGAACGATTACACAAGATCTTTTCCTGTGCTGTTGAGCTCAGTTGACATGTGATCAACATTAATATGTGCTGATGTGATGGGACTATATGTGTTTAGATCCATGGCAGCGGTAGATGTGGTATCAGCAGCACTGGTGGGAACAGATTTAAGTAAGGAGTTGTCTACCTCCTTCCAGATTGAGTGCACCTACCAACGTAATACATGTACTATACAATATGGTACACCCAACTAGATTGTTCATATATAATTACAAAGTGTGTTCAACTATAAATGCAGTAACTCTAAAGCTAATACATGTAAGTACCTCAGAATAGGAACAAACCCAAAGTGGAAATACAGGTATATGTTATAGTCAACGCCACAGATATATTATACATCGTATGTACATGTATATTACACTAAAGTTTCGAGCGCACATTGTGAAGTTATCTGCTCATGATTTCTTCAATGTCTTATAACTATACATATACGAGCATTATATGAATGGTGCAATTCTTTATGCTTTATGTTAGGGTGAAGAGCGAGTCTTGATCTACTACTACCTATTCAATCAGGACTTATACAATTATATTAGCAATAATCCTGGTAATCAATTCACAATTGAAGTCATTTCCTCTACCAAAAATGTTCGACAGCGACAGCTAACTTGGATACACAACTGTAAATGTATCTACACATACAGGTTACACAGCACCCCAAGTATAAACTCACCGGGTTTCCAATGACTGATCTCCAGCCTTTAACTTCTTCAAGGAGCTGTTCAGCAGTCTTCCCCTTTCCCTCTATTGTGTCAGTCGCCTTATGGGGTTCCACGCTCAGTGGTTCACGTGGAGACTTCACCACTGGTTTGCTATTAGAAGTAGACGCTGGTACGGTTGGCAGACAGCCAGTTATAGATCTACCAGATTCTCTCCACCTGCTGAGGTAGTCACCGACTAAAGGGTACTTGACAGTCATGTCATCATCCGTTGACATTGGATCAGGTGATGTGATCATGTGATCCTCGTAAGCCATATTTCTCATCATTAAGCTTTGATTCCTGATCTGCTTCAACCTCTCAGCTAGCTGTGGGTCTGGTGTAAAATAAATAAGAGTTAGTACATAGAGGTGAGTCAGATACTAAACTATACAGAGGGCACAGTGCATGCATGTAATATGTAGTTTGACAAGTTCAGATTGAAATTGATAATGCGATAGTACTTTACTTTATTAGAACCATCTGTGACAAGTAAAAGTTGCGTTCTGTCGCAGCGGAAGGAAAGTGAACAAATTTAGTTTTCCAACTAACATATTTCATATTTAATACAGTTACGTCCATCAATTTAGCAGGCTATAAGATCGTCAGATTGAGTTCTGTCAGCGTCGCTGCAGTACCAACCTCTGAACTTGGGAGCAGGTGGTGGTACTGGATCCATCTGGTCACATGTCTCTAGAAACCTGTTTAAGTTCTCCTCGATATTACCACTTGGAACAGAGCCAGGTGCTTCGGGTAGCACACAAGCAGCAGATGATTTGGTCACTGTACCGTCGCGACCTCGATTTTTCTTTGATCTCGTCAACTCTTTTCCCGCTAGTTGATCGGTGGTTGGTTTTTCCATTGTGGGACGTCCTGAGTGTCTATTCCTTTGACCTACATACACAACACGATGAACAGGAGATTGTTCAGTATCCCACATGTAGTAGCAATAGTCTAATCACTGACACAGAACACCGTCAATATTATATAACATACTTAAGACTATCAAGGAAGCAGCCATGGCCTAGTGGCTAGAGCTATGAACTTCCACGTAGGAGATCCAAGGTCGATTCCCATAAAGGTCATTGGTGGTGTTAGAAAGGGTATATACTTAGTTTGCCCTTAGTGAAGTGCCTTCCCCAACCCAAAAGTAAAAAATTAGTAGTAGGTAGTGCAATTGGTAATTTTATGAAGACTATCAAAATGCTAGGATTCAATTTACTAGCAGAATGGTACTAAAAGAACTCAATGTTAGCCCTTAGCATTATGTTGCGACAACTTCCGAACAAAAGTGAAAACTGGCACTATGCCTAAAAACAAATGAAACAATTGTTTTTTTCACTGGACAGAGAGCCAATCACTGAATATTGAATATACGACATATTGCACATTTTTTGGAATTTGTACCTTTAACGAATTTGCCATTAGGTGAAGTAGATTTCTGCTGCACATGTTCTTCAATAATAGGACTCAATCTACCAATACGTTTCTTTGACTGTGATTGGTTGTTTGTCTTATTTTGAGCCAATGAGGTTTGAGTAGTGGTGTGGTCTGCTGCATTATCATTCTCATTAGAATCAGTTTCCTCTGATGAACTTTCCTCCGTTTCCTCTTCTTCAGACTCTGCTTCGACGTACGTACTTTCCTCTATGGCTGTGCATTAAATAGTTGAGTCAGTAAATAGACGGAATACAGCAGCTATTTAGAATAATTAATATGTTTACATGTAGGAAATTCTGTGATATAAGGCCTGCAGCTAATGCAAAGTAAGAATACGAATTTCTTTTTTAAAACGCCAACTTTGTGTTAGCTACGGGCCAACTATCACAAAATTACCCAAGTCTATAAATTATTCTAAATTGAATCAACGTTCATCCTTGGATAATAGTAACACATGAATGACAAGTAAACAAATGCATATACCGTGCATATGCACTATATTCTCATATCTCTTCACAACAGAGGGTCTTGGTGGAGTCAAGAAGCGCACCCAACCTCAACATGCTCCTGAGCGACATTAGTCCCTGCTAAACCATATTGCCAGCAAGGCAGACTCTTTCCTACCCCCCAAATGTAGCAAATATACATAACCAACTCCTAGTCTCACCTTTCGACCAGTAGAAAGAAAGGAAGAGGTTTTCCTAACTCTGAGCTCTAACACATCTAATCTCAGAGACATGCTATAAGGATGAGGAGGCTACTACCATATGCCTATCTACAGTGACACATGCTATTTACAGCAAGATACTTTTCCTTACTTGATTCTTTCCTTGCACCCTTGCTCTGTCTTCTAGATGTCTTGTCTCCCTCATCTGACTGGGTAATGCTTAGCTTAGCAGGGGGTTTGTCCTCAAATAAAGATTTCATCACTCGACTCCGGCCAACAACATCTAATATCAAACAGGAACTGAATACTAACAGTTTTCCATCACCGACAACAAGTAGTCATTCATGCGACCTTTAAAATATTTCAATCCAGCAAACGGCGAATGGGTGCATTACACAACACCAAATATATTATCATAATAATGAATTAAGGCTACATCCCACCAAGCATGAGAAGACAAATTCACAAGCAAGGCTTAAGGTAAAATATTCTCCTGAAATCCATTACATTAAATGCTCTAGGAAGGAATACAATGACTTGAGAACATGATATTATAAACTAACCCGTGTTGTGATTGGTTAATGATAAAGGATCATAAGCATAGTCATTGGTTGACACAGTTCCACATGTGGAAGAACAGGAAGGATGTTTATTTGGATGGCGTTTATACTCTGATGCAGAACTACATGTTCTGGAGTTACTGTAGGATGAAATGCTACTAGCTCGAGATCCAAATAGAGTTTCCCAACAGCCTCTTGGTCTACGGCAATGTGGATCTGATGCTTTTCTCCATTTCTTAACCTTTCGTCGGAAATTGAAAGCGACAACCAATACGATTCCAAGCAGTGCTATACCAAGTATACCAGCTAGAATACCAATGACTATCCCATTTGTTTCAGCTACAATAAAGTACAAATGTGTATAATATAGTCATTCTGTGAGATTCAACGGTTCGAACTCAGTAGAGTTCAAGTTCAGCTCGAACTCAATCAGTACATGTAGGACATAGCAACTAACTATGGTACATATTCAATGTCTAATATTTATAGCCTACTACGCGTACACGCACATGTATAAACATTATACACGTAATAGAATATAACAAGTCGACAATATAAAAATCATAGTGAAACAAATAATATGATAATATAATGTGAATATGACAATGTGAGACTCACTATCAACATCGCAAACGGTATCACACATGATCCCCTTATATGGATGAGCACATTTACAGTGAAAGTGAATAAGATGACTCATCTCTCTCCCTTCTCCACCGTCAATACACACACCTCCGTTCATACAAGGCCTCGCCTCGCATGTTATCACTGTAATGATAGCATATAGTGAATATAAAAGTATAACTATAATGGTTATAGGTTTTTGAGGTATAAGTGTGTGTCACATGATGTTACCATCAGACTAATAGTACATTACATTGTATGTCTATAATAAAATAACTTATAATAACATCGAGCTAATAAACTGAATATATGCAGCTTGCATAACGCCACCACACTGTCAATCTGTTTGGATATTGTGCTTTAACGCATACATATATTCCACGGTAGACGGGGGAGGGGTGATTGTGAAAGTAGACAACTCTTGATAAGAAGCTTACCAGCAGAAGGATACCCTGAGCCCAAATGCTCCTGGTTATTGTTGTCTGCAAGATGAGTCATAGCTGAGCCTCTCATATTCTCTCTTGGCTCGGAATCATCTGGAAGATTTTCTGATGCACAAAGTTGGTTGCTACATGGTTTGGACTCAGTAGAGTGGCCAACGCATTTCCCTGTGGAGTTATACAATGAAACATTATGTAGTACGTTACCAATAACATACCGTAACACATAATATATTATGATGTCACAATGGGGACTATTGTTTTACACAAAATTCCAACATCATGTTTTACAGCAAAATTGACTTGACAACAACAGCTTAGCTGGTCATTATTCTTGCAGTCAAAATATAGCAACAATTATAAATCTGATTATAATATAGTACATTCTCATCAAGATATAATACTATAATAATACTCTCATAATTCTTTTCAGCATATTTTATTACAATATTTAAAATTGCGGTGAAGTGAAGCTAGATCTCATATAACGTCATGTAAAGCATAGATGTCGGTAATGAGCATTACAGAGTAAACATGGGAGACAATGCAAAGTCGCGTATTATATCATATATATTATTTACCATAGTTACCGACTAAACAGTCACATATTATATCATATACATTGTTTACCATAGCTACAGAGTCGTGTTCTTGTTGAACTTCCATCTCCACATGAAATAGAACATTCCGACCAGTCTTCCCACTCAGACCATGACATCACATCCTGTGAGATCACAGGAGCTTCATGTAGTCCATTAAATGGACAAGATCTTCTGCACGACTACAACATATACATCCCCTTACACACATAGACAAATTAACAGTTACATTGTACTTACATGTAATTAGCAACTTATGTAGACAAAAGCTTAAATTAAAAGCTTCTTCTTTCAACGGTCTGCATGAAGATTAATTGCCATAATAAATCTTTCATTTGATTCCTAAGCTGCACTTTCCATTTAAACATTCTTGAGACGGACCAAGGGACAACATGAAAATATTTTACATATGGCCATTCCAACCATCTAATATATGTAATAGAGCTGTCATTTAATTAGGCAGTAACAACTTTTTACTGTCAAAATCAAAGACCTCCATAGAGAATTCTCATCGCCAACTAGCGTACCTTGCTTTGCCAATAGTCACCTCCACATTGACCTCCATCTGATTGACAGACCCTAAACCTTTGAGATCTACCAATAGATTTACAACCAAACCCATAGCATGTGCTCCAACCTGACCAACTAGACCAACCCTTTGAAGCCTTCTCTTTCAATTCTAAATACAAGAACAGAGACTAAATTAAAGACACATAACGTACAGCATGCTTATGTTAGCTACTCTGTATTTGAGTTGCTACATAGACCATTCCTTGGATGGTCAATAGATATCAAGTCTATCTTTGCTTGTTTAACGTAGAAAACTTTACCTCGAGCAAGCTCAACATCTACTACAATGCACATGTATGTACATGTACTTGTATACAAGGACTATACCATAAAGGATTAAAAACAGAAAACACTCTGACTAACCGAATGAACAAATTAAGCACTGTATGTCAGCACATGTATACCAAGTATACTTCATAGGAAGTAACATTGGTAAAGAGTCGCAATTTGGGGTTAGTGGTTACCTACATTGTAACAGTCATTTAGGAAGTGAAATTTATAAAAAGTTACTAATTCAGTAAGATCACCTTTAATGAGTTTCTCATCTTTCTGCTCCTCGGTATCTTTCCTTGTTTCTTCATCTGCCTCCTTCTTCATGATCTCAGCTCCTCTCAGCAGAGTATTGACTGTCTCGTCTGTCTGGTTCCTCAGTGTCCTCAGCTGTGAATCTTGCTTAACAGCGACTCCAACTAGATCTTCTTCCTTCGTCTCCAGATTAGCAGTTTCATCATCTAATACAACAGGAAACACGCTGCAACATCTCACTTGAGAATATGTGTACAGTGTGATTATGAGTTTTTTGTAAAGAAATCAAATCAAATGATTAGCAGAGCCTCATTCTTAAAAAATAATCACCTGATAGAAATATGTTTGGCGGTTGATAAATTTACATTCACATGTCTATAAACACCTGCAGCAGCAGGTTGACAACTACATAACTAGCACTGGTGGGGAGACAACTTCGACTTACCGATACTATTTAGAATATGTTTAGCATCATGCAGTCCTATTATTTGACTGGGGCTGTCGGTTTGTGTTTCTACAAAATCACCAATAAATAAACAAAATAGGGACACAACAGCGAGTTGAAGTTGAAGTGAGATTTCACACTATACTAGCACACTATACCTACTACTATTTGATTATGCTGGTATACTACCGCAATATAAATGTGTGTCTAAATCTTAATATGCACCGTATATCAAGCAACAATATTATAGTGATTAAAATGCAATTTTCAGATCACCATTTCAACACGTACTAAAACTAAATTTTAGTATTCAATAATTTTGATGCTGGGTTCAAGTTCCAAATAATAACATCCTACTATCATTCAAAAACTAAAGAATTTAACATGGCGATAAGTTACTGACACCTACATGGATACCTTATTACACAACAACTTAACACCTGCAGACACCATACTATCCAATAACCTGACACTTGCTGACACCATACTATACAATACCCCAACACCATACTATACAATAGTCTGACACCTGCTGACACCTGACCAAACTAACCTGGAATAACAACCATAAGAGGTTTATGCTCCTTGTGTCGAGTCTCCTGTAGTTTATCATTAAACTGCTGCTGGGCCTGATATAGCAGCTGTAAGCTCTTGCTACGCTCATGTTTACTGTTGACCAGTCCATTGGTCAGCTCAGACAGTGCTCCAAAGAGCTTCTCTTCTCCAGCTTTCTGATTGGCTTCTAGCATTGAGACATGTTTACTAAGAGAGTCTATCTCTTTCTGTACTTTGGTTGCAACACCCTGTGAGGTATAATTGTTAGCTATAGACAAGTTTCAGGAATGTTAGCGTGTTAAACGTATTTTACACCAGTTAGACTACTACCTACATCTGAACAGATAAAAATGCTATAAAAAGTCGAAAAATCTTAAATCGTTTATCAACTTGAAGAGGATGAATAATTCACACAAAAATTAATTTTAATGTTACTCGTATTTAGCCTTTGTGCATCGGAACTGAGCAACATCAAAAGTGAGTCGAAATGAAGAAAATACATTTAGTTGTTCTCACCTCCACTGTTTTTAGATTTTCCTGAATAACCTGTTCATGGCCCTCGACATCCTTATCTAGTTTAGCTTTATTCATCTCCATGTCTTGAGTCATATGATGGGGTATGGCTGTATTAAAGTGATATCATTTATCATATCCCTCAATCGAAGAGAATGTCAATAAAGTTAATTAATAAGTAACTTGAAAACCGTTTCTATCTCCAATAATTCCTGATTGTGAAGTTGCCTTCCTCGTAAAATTTGTTGAGAGGGTAAAATATCTCCAATATAGTTTGAATACTTTCTACCAGTTTTCAACCTAGTAACAACTCTATATATTGACTTGATTGAATGTTGTGTGTATAATGTAAATCATTCTCATAACAAAATTATAATAATATTGAAGTGGAAAAATACATTGTAAGTACCTTGTTTTTCATCAGCCATAACATGCTGTAGGTTTTCTATCTGCATTGAATTGGTGTTGAGTATACTCTCTAACTTATTCAGCTTAGCAGACACCACGCCTGCTGTCCTACCTAAACATACAACATAGATTATAACTTTTAGACTTTGTATTCATTATCAACAAGAAATAAATCCCTTTTCTGCACTATGCATGTAGCTTTGGTTTGCAGACTAACATATCTGAGCAAAAACGCTTTGATCTAACTAAGCTAATGATAAGATGAGCACAGAAAATAGCTGATGTTTTGCTACTCGTCAAATTATTCTCAAACAGGACGATTGTAAATTAAGGTGAGTCAAATCAAAACGATGGTATAATGGAAACCTTGGCTAAACATTACAGTGGTGACCACAGGCCTAAATCTGATGGAAAAGTAATATTTAAAACTGACCTTCAGAGGCCTTGAGGTTCTTAGCACTGTTTTTCTGAGCACTGAGAGCATTCTGTACGTCCAGCTCTACCTGCTTGAGAGAGTCAGATAGACGATTCATCTCCTTATTCACAGCAATATCCCTGCTTGTGTCTGAACTCTACCAACACAGGCATAGGGGCTCATTGTCGATAGTAAGCCATCGATTATAACAGGAAGTTGTCTTCTTTTAATAAAAAAAATGTAATCAAATGGGGAAAACCTTTTATGATGAGCAGCCTTTGAGCATCCATGATGGGACTCTACCATACGCATTATATCATAGATTCTTCAAATTAAATATTACTTGGCCAAACAAAGTTAGTAGGCGAATACAACACCCTTCTGATCAATCGCTATTGACCAAACCAAGGTTGGTCCTACTGTATCTGTAGTTGACCTACTTATTGACCTCACCTGGTCATGTTTACCCTCCTCTATGTTTGTAGACAGTTGTGACATCTTCTCTTTGTTCAGGCTAATCTGTTCAGCCAGCTTCTCCAGCTCAGTCTGGAGCACGACGTCCTCGTTATCCACAGAGTGTATCGAGTGATGACCTTCACTTTCTGTAGACGCAACATAAACTATACTCAGTGCTGTATGTATACATGCAAATAGATACCGATTTACAATGTGCTAAAAGTTAGAGAAACAGCTAATGTATTGCCTGACTAGACGGTTCCGATGCCCACTCAAGAAAGCTGCAAACATTTTGACAGGCTAAAATAACCCTCAAATAATATAAGGAGTAGTGGTAAAAGACATGAGCGTGATGTGAGAGCGTGAAGACAACTCCGACTAACGTTAGAATACCTATACTAGGGAGGAGCTAGACAGAAATAAAGCTTTTGGTTGGAGGTTGGGGTTAACAAGAGTTTGATTTCTAACATTAGCAATCTTAGTTGGAGTTGTCTGCTTTTTCTCTCAAGTCATTCCATTCTCACGTCACGCTCATCTCTTTTACCACTACCGAAATATATACTTACCTAACATGTACTGTATATGTTTATTATTTTATGTGAAGATGCACTGCATTGCACTCAGATATCTAATAGATTGAACTTGCTGTAACTGTATTACTGTAATAAACACAAAGTAAACCTTGCACCAGGGTTATGAGTAACCCTATGAGTACTAATTCCTTACCATGTTGGATCTCGTCTCGATGATAAGGAGGCTGAGGGTGATAATGCTGCCGGTACTGATGACTTTGTCCATTGTGGTAGCTGACTGGACTCTTACCATTGTTATCACCTCTAATTCTACCAACTGAATAACACGCAATCAGTACACATTATAATATTATATTTAACCAACAGAGGGAACATAACTAACAATCTATTAGGTATGACATAATGTTTGAACAAACAACTGAATAAACGCTTCAAATTAAATTTAAGAATTTACCAGGTCTAGTGGTACTATTCTGAAAGAGATTCAAGTGTATTCATTAGATGTGAGAACATGCAACATACGAATAGGTAGGCACTATATTGTACTACAACATACGAATAGGTAAGTACTATTGTACTACAACATATGGATAGGTAAGTACTATTGTACTACAACATTATGTAATAGGTAAGTACTATTGTACTATAACATACAGATAGGTAAGTACTATTGTACAACAACATACGGATAGGTAAGTACTATTGTACTACAACATACGGATAGGTAAGTACTATTGTACTACAACATACGGATAGGTAAGTACTATTGTACAACAACATACGGATAGGTAAGTACTATTGTACTACAACATATGGATAGGTAAGTACTATTGTACTACAACATATGGATAGGTAAGTACTATTGTACTACAACATATGTATAGGTAAGTACTATTGTACTACAACATACGAATAGGTAGGTATCATTCATCAGTACTTGAAGTGAAATAAAGCGTGATCATACTCTACCTTCCCGCTCAGAAGTCTAGCCAATGCTTGGTTTAATTGAGAGTCCTTATCATCGAAACGTTGATGACCCGACCCATAATCAGTATTGTCAGTCTCATCCTCAGTCTAAAATAACATACGGTGAAATTACAACTAAGCAACTTACTAGTAGGCCTACAGCAAATACATGTATATTGTATATTAATTTAACAAACAATTTAATCTACATGCATGTATCGATGGGCCTAAACATAATAGAACGGTATCAAATACTAACCTCTGTATAAATATGGTTTAGCTTCTGCTCTAACAATTCATGAGCCTTGAATACTTCCTGCTTCAATGTTGCAGGTGTTAGAACTAAGAGGGGTGACATAGATGTGTTCCCAGTCTGTGGTGATGAGATACTAAGCTACATTACAGAGGATACATTATAATAACTCAACGGACAATTCTGAGAATATTTGAATAACAATTCTACTGATTATATACAGTACAAGTATGACATCTCTTTCATAGTGTTTAGTGATGTGAGACAAAGCTACAAGATGGAATTATCTACTCATACACCAACATTAGTAAGAGAGGGTAACTCCAATATGCCAATAAACCACTAGGCTTATTATAACCAAAAAGGTTAATTGCACAATGAGAGTATTTTAGAAGGCTACTTGGTTAGACACTATACTGTTGATGTTTATACACTAGTAGAATATCATTAGTTGGTTGGTTCAACCATGGCATTAGAATTACTCATATAAGTATTAATAATAAAACATGGTTTCTAGCACTACCGTCATACCTAGTGAGACATGCATGCACCATGTACCATGTATGTACAGTATAAATGCACCACGTATAATGTATGTATAGATGTATCATGCATGTATAAATGTATCATAGATAAGTACACTTACATTTATAGATAAATTTGCAGACTTTGTTGTCGTAATCCACATCTTGTTTCCTATCCCAGAATCCTTACTTGACGCACCATTTGAAAAGCCAGCATATGCAGCACCTGTAGATCCAATATGCATTTGTAATAATATGCATTGCAAAATATTTTACAGTGAACACATAAGTTACTCGCATTGGTAACGAAATATGCCTTGGGAGTTGTGTTCCACTACTGCAATGTTGAGTACCAAATATGCTATAATTCCTTCTTCTCCAAACTTTATACTACGCTTTCAAATGCTGATGCAGTTGACAGTATAGAAGGTCAATACATGTATAGTTGTTACTGTACCTTATATCACAATGCACATGCATCCCTAACTCTACATTGGTTGGGTGAAATACAAGGATACTAACCCTGTATGGCAGCACCCCGTGGTATCATAGCCTGAGGGTCATCTACCCGATGATTCACACGCCACGCCCACCACTCTGCACTTCCGACTCGAGGAACAACTTCTGCAGTTTCAGAATTTACATCTGTGGTAAAAGGATACATAGCTTGAGAGTCTTCCTCCTCCATCTATCAATGCAATATGAAAGACATAGGAGAGACTAACCTCAAACTTCTATCATACATGGTTCATGATTCTGACTCAGAAAATAAATTATTATCAAAAAACCAAGTGAAATCCCTACATCAAGAAAATAGTAATTATAGGATGCTACTATGCGATAATTTTAACAAGAGTTGCTTTCTCTTATCCTCCACTTACCACTAAGAATAGACAACTCCAGTCACAATTTATAGAATAATAGTGTCAGTGCCCTATAATTAATACAACTACATCTATTAAACTGGCCCATGATTTAATTACATGGTTGCATTCTTGCAAGCCGTGTTATACTTTATTTATCAATAATATACTATTGATATCCACATCAACACTAGTAGAATTATTGAAAAATTTCTTAAATTGCCTTAGTTACATTTTATAATCATACATATAAGATACCCACAGGTATTTTCTATACCGTGTAGAATTAAAAATGTACGCTCATTGATTTGAATTGGTTCACAGTAACTTGGGAGTTGCTTGTCCATGATGCAAATGTCAATGCAAACAGTGCACAAACTAACCTATTGCTTGCTCAGGGGAACACATAGTTGGAGGTGATTTGGAGTTATTGTCTAGAGAGAACTACATGTAATAACAGCTTACTATGCTGATGTATATAATCAAAGATACAGTGTAGGTTACCCAGACATGGTACCTTGTGTTTCGGTCTAACAGGACTACTTAGTCTGAACATACCTTGACTCTGTGGTTCAGCAACCACTGGAGACTCTTTGTAACGTCAGAGTAAGCATGAGGTCTGACTGTTTCGTCTATGACGTCTGTAATATCAGGGTGCATTGTGGGAACCCTGTGTAAGTTCAGCCATTCCTTACTACGCTTATCTAATAAAAGCAAGAATAGACAGAATAGACCAGCTTAGACTAGATGGCCATTCAATTCGTACCATCATATTAAATCTAACAATGTAACATCTAAAAACATTCTTAATTTACCAAATTATATTACAAGAGATGCTGCTATTTTAGATGAAGCTGGAAAAGGTCGCTTATTCCATATATGGCTCTACTAAATTAACATCAATCAATCGATCACAACTAATTGGTCAAGTTATGAGTTTAAATATACTAATAACAAAACATAGAATGTACAACAAACTTGTTGCTTACTAGCTACTAGCTTACTAACTGTAGCTTACATAGTAGTAATGTAACACTTAATCATGAAATAATCAAAACAATCACACATCGATAACCCAATTATTATACACATAGTAATATAATCTAACTTCACCTGCTATGACAGACATTAGAGCAGATATACAATGTACATGTAGTTAGGAAAAAGCTACAAGCTTTAGATATAACCCAATATACTCCATTACAAAACAACAATGAAAAACATTGCTAATCACACACCGTGATGTCAACTTCAACCATTGTTACATCACAGCTAAGAGATTATAGTGTAATCATACGTATTAAATATGACAACACTCACTCAATATACAAATGTATCAATGCAGGGGAGACAACTGCAAAGTAAGCTTTGTGTCCCGGCTTTGGTATATCCTTCATGTAAGGCACCCACAACAATATAACTAGCCTACTCTATATATAACAATATACTACAATAGCTTGTATAATATAGAATGCTGTTATATAGTAAGCATCTTCTGGTAGATGAGTGTTTAATTTAGATGCAACCCGAAAAAGTTCATGAAGGCCATATCATATAAGTCAAACAGCCTTTGGTTAGTGTTCATAGACATTGGCAGGTACGAAATGTTTGCACATGTGCTACTAGTTGGGAGAAACCCTGGTGGATCTTCAACAAACTGAATAGTAGGCCGCACATATTACCCATAGCAGAGGTTGCCATTTAGCGCCAGTAGTGAACCAGTAGTGAACCGTAAAATATGTTCTAAAGTACATCTACCATCCACTCTTTTTCTATCTAAAACAGGTTATATACCTTTGTTACATAAAAACAATTGATGTGCACCAGACATGCCATTTCACTTCATTCTACCGAGTAACAGCTTTTCATCACTTTTAATTGACTTGTGCTCTTCTCTTGCAATGTGTGAAATGTGGGATAGACCAAGGTTTCTACTTTGCTACTCTAAATAGTTATCAATTTTAATTGTTTGGGGAGCCATGTAATGAGTCTTGTTTATCACAGAAAAGCTATAAGGCATGCAGTTACCTCTGGCTTAATAAATAGAGTTGGAAGCAAATAAGAAATAGCCTTTGTCTTTCACTACTATTGTACCTACATGTAACTAGCTTTTAACAGCAAACACATAATATATTGATATTACCAATGTTTTTTTTTCACAGTTATATACACACTTTGCCCTCGCCTCAAACACTATTCAACCTGTTATATTCCAGGCTTCGGCAATCTACATTTATGCAGTACGAATTTTCATTGGTCGTCGCAAATGCTAGGTCAGTATAGATTTGCCTGATATACAATGTCATCTAGAAGCTCGCTGGTAAAAAGCTGACCAAATATATCAATCGGATCATTTTTTTCTAACTGAAGATTGACTTTATGAATTCCCATAAAAGGTGGGACATTTCCAGAAAGGCTGCTATCCTTGCCGCGATTCCACTTTATATCCTTCGGATGGAGTCTACCTTTCTTAGTGACCTTCTGCTTCATGATGGGCGTTGAAGTTGATGGTACATCATTGGACTGTTTGGGCAACTTTGGAGTGGCAACAGTCGCTGAGGTAGAGGGACCTGAATAACTAGACTCCCTAGAACTGCTGGCAGATGTTGATGGAAAAAACACATCAGGGGCATGGGAGGAGGAAGCCTCACCCCATTCATTATCTAGCCCGGGTGTTGGGTGAGATGCCGCTTCCCAAGATGGATCACAATCACTGTCATTATCAATCAAGCCATCATCACTGTCTTCTGCAAATACTGCATGCATGACATCTTCGCCTCTAAAGTGTTCTACTTCTATCTCGCATCGGTTTTTGTTCCATGGTGACCTGCAGTAGCAAACATACCAATGTGAATGTAAAACCAATGTTTTATTTTTTCTACACACCTATAATATATACATGTATATATATGTGTGTTGATATTGTTTATTGTTTGGCCCTGGTGTTTTTCTACAAGTAATAAGCTAAGCCAGTGTATTAGGTTGCTGCATTTGCTACATCACCTGACATCAGTAGAAACCAGAAAAAATCCAATTGATAATACTATATAGTATAATGCCTTCAACAATGAAAGTGCACCAAGTACTGCATGATGTACACATAATATGTGTACAAGTAATAGTTTCATCGTTGCATGATGTACACATATGTGGACATGGATGAAAATGGGCATCATTTGAACATTTGATTATTGGAGCTCAAAACATTTGTGTAGTAGGTTAGTATTCATGTCTGACTGACGAAATAAAAAATATGAAGCTTGACCATCAGCTATTATGCAAGAAAAAACAGACAATGTAAAGAGAATATTAAGTTGCAGCTTCCCTGTTGGCAAGCAGTTCCAAATTTGTCTCCAAAAATCTTTCCTTGATCTGAGGATTCCAGGTATTTTGTAGTTGGGTAGACAACTCTCAGAAATTCCTAATTTTGTATAATATAATTTAGAAACCTACAATTTCATGGTGTTTTTTGGAAATAAATTGAGGTGTACACATATATGGACGCTGCGCATGAAAGAAAATGAATCACAATCTACATAATCTGTATAAATCTTCTAAGCAACTAATAACTTGTTATTACTAACGGTCTATATTGCGGTCTATATTGCGACACATCAGTGCTTTATTTGAGAAGTATTTTTCTATAGACTTCTCATCAGTTCATGTCTCTGCAAAGTAAGTATCAAATTAAATTAATAAAATATAAAAATGTCTTTTCAACTGTTTTATGGTAGATTTGACTCAACTTCCCAAGCTGACTCAGATTGACTTTACATTTTGATTGTTCTCTTGTAATTATGTAATAATTCTTGTTGAATAATAAAACAACTGAAAGGCATGCAGCTAGAGTTAGAAGCAAATTAGAAATAAATGTATTTGTTGTAGCTTTTGTTTTTCACTATTACTGTGCCCAATAGTATATAGTATATAGCTTCTAACATCAAGCACTAGTTGATAGAACCAATACTCACTGTCTTTTGTCACACTTGTACACTCTACCAAACCGCTCCCCAACACTATTAAATCTTCTGCAGTAACTTATGGGATACGCAGAATGAATAACCTCTCTGCAATAATGAATAACTTCTCTGCAATAATGAACGACATAGTTCAAATATTGAAGCACTACACACAGAGAATGCAGGTAGGTGCAGAAATGGAGAAATTTGGAAGTTTACGAAACAGTTGCAAAAGTTGTAGAAGAGTTACGAAACATTGTAGAAGAGTAGTGAGCCCAAAATTTCTACACCCCATAGGAAGTTGAAAGCTAGTGGGAAATTGTTGAGCTGGCAGTAGCTATATTTGTTGACTTGTTGAGATGTTGAATTTCAATGATAGCCTATAGAAACAAATCATGAAAAAGTTGAATTTGTTGGCAATTCACTAGTTAGAGTTTGTTGAACAGCCATTTGTTGAACACTAATACTACTTATATATTAACAACTATGCCAACAAGTTGAAAACTTTGTTTATATATAAAGTAAAGTGGAGAAATTTAGAATGTTGGTTGATAAATTCATATATAAAGTCTCAAATATCTCCACTTCTGCACCTAACTCCAACAAATTCAACTTTTTCATGATTTGTTTCTATAGGCTATCATTAAGATTCAACATCCCAACAAGTCAACAAATAATAATATATCGACCCAACAACTTCAACATGTTGGCATAGTTGTTGATATATAAATACTATTAGTGTTCAACAAAGGGTTATTCAACAAACTCTAACTAGTGAATTGCCAACAAATTCAACTTTTTCAAGATTTGTTTCTATAGGCTATCATTGAAATTCAACATCTCAACAGGTCAACAAATATAGCTACTGCCAGCCCAACAATTTCCCACCAGCGTTCAACTTCCTACAGGGTGTAGAAATTTTGGGCTCACTACTCTTCTACAATGTTTCGTAACTCTTCTACAACTTTTGCAACTGTTTAGTAAACTTCCAAATTTCTCCATTTCTGCACCTAACTAATTTGTTGGCAATCCACTAGTTAGAGTTTGTTGAACAGCCCTTTATTGAACACTAATAGTATTTATATATCAACAGCTATGCCAACATGTTGAAGATGTTGGGTCGATATATTATTATTTGTTGACTTGTTGGGATGTTGAATTTCAATGATAGCATATAGAAACAAATCATGAAAAAGTTGAATTTGTTGGCAATTCACTAGTTAGAGTTTGTTGAATAACCCTTTGTTGAACACTAATAGTATTTATATATCAACAACTATGCCAACATGTTGAAGTTGTTGGGTCGATATATTATTATTTGTTGACTTGTTGGGATGTTGAATTTCAATGATAGCATATAGAAGCAAATCTTGAAAAAGTTGAATTTGTTGGCAATTCACTAGTTAGAGTTTGTTGAATAGCCCTTTGTTGAACACTAATAGTATTTATATATCAACAACTATGCCAACATGTTGAAGTTGTTGGGTCGATATATTATTATTTGTTGACTTGTTGGGATGTTGAATTTCAATAATAGAAAGTTCAAACATAGAAAGTTAACACCTTAGAACGCCCAACATTGAATCAAAATATTCTTAGCTGATACCAGTTGAAAACAATTGAAAGTGAAATTGTCAAATGCCTTAACACTAATAAACTAATAACTAATAAAATGTTCCTTTGATTTTCCTATGAATCAACTCATTTTTTTGATTGATGACGGTATATAGAAAAAATCGGATCTTTGGGCTGTCATGTATTTTACAGTTTGTTTAAATCTCTTGATCCAGGAGGATGTTTGTTCCGCACACTCTGTGTTGACTTGGGTAATCTCAGAAAATTTTGGAAGATCCAGATGAAACTTGCATGCTGAATTCGTTATGTCGTATGCTGGCTTTGTATGTCCTCTGATGTGGAATTTGTCGACCAGGTAACTTTTTTTGGATAGCTCCACTGCACCAACATTCCCATTTTTTGACAGGTTGTTGATAAAAGGCTCAAACTCACAGGCACGGTCGTAGCCAATATATTTCATGTCTACCCCTTCGTCGACCAATTTAAGTAATTGGGTAAATAGCTGGCTAGATGATTCACTTGTGTACATTTCTCGATGATCTGAAATAATGCCACAAGCTCTTACTACAGCCATGATTCTAGCAGTTTTTTTATGAAACATAGTTACATTTGCTAACTTTTTACACCCATCAAATTGACCTTGGCTACTTGGTATATTTTTAACAATATAAGCTATTCTAGTAGACACCTTCTGATCAGGCACATTTATCGTTACAATAATGTGTGGTGTAGTGTTTCCCGGTTCTGAACACTGATGCTCTGTGCAATAAACAGATGGTACTTTGTTTTTACCTCCCATAGTTGGAGAATTAGGGCAACAGCCAATCGTATTTGGCATACCTCTACCTAGCTTGAAATGCCGCGGCGGCGCTGCACAGATTCTTCTGTTTAAATTTTCATTCCCATCACACATAAGAAATCCCTCAGCACAACCCTTTGTGTCACAAATGTGTCTGGTCCACTTGCCTGGACTTACAAATATCAATTCGGAGGCTTCTTGGCACAAACTATCTATGTCAAGTCTGTTAGAAGTACTGTCGACTATTAGACTAACATTGTTGTTGAAATATTGCAATAAAATAACTAAAAAGTAGACATCTTCAAGACGTGTTTTAAAGATATCGCCTCTCTCCTCATCTTTGCCATACAGGTGATTAAACCGATCACATACTTTCCCAAAACTCCTGCCAAGCTGAATGTCAACTATCACCTCTCTTACATATTTCGCAGTAAATCCAGTGCTTCGGCTAGTCCTCAAAACTTCATCATCCAGTGCTGAGGTGTAAAATGTCCTAGTTTGGTTCATTTCTTCATAGGACATGTATTATGTGTTTTTACATGAGACACATGTAGTGTGGTACGCATAGCCTGTTTCTTTCCCATCTCTTCTATACACCATAACCTCACATGGTCGATCTTTGTCAATTTTCATTATCTGTGGGATTGAAATAATAAATAATTTAACTCCATAGAAAATGCATGGCAACAGTAATAGAATAAACCTCCCTAATTAAGATACAGCTCCTGGTCTTCTAGAATCTAGATGTTATCAATCCGCCAATATATCCAAAATAGCAGATTGTGTGAAGTTGATCCATGGAGAATTTAAGCAAGTAGTTATTGTTAATTTCATCGCACTAGTATCTTCTCGTAGACCTTACAATGTCATGCAGCCTATGTATAAAACATTTATATTATAGAGCTAAATTTTCAAAGGCTGGTTGGTTGTAGGATATATTTTTTGGGTTTTCACCATAATTTGGTAAATTTACGTGTACAAGAAGGCCTACATATACCTTATCACAGCAGTACTTAGTTTTAGGTAGGAATATCATCTTGAGGGACAATGGCTGGTTATAGCCCTTCAGCTCACGTTCACTAATGGCTTTGCACAGTTCTTTATATAGATTGTCATTGCTGGCATCAAAGTCAGTTAGCTTCCCATTTCCTACCTGTAGGCACAAGACACTACTTGGAGTAAAATATGTTTGACCATTGGACAGGCCAATTAATATTACTATACATGTACACTTAGGCCTACATGTGTATGAATCAGGCCTACAAAGGCTAACATAATATGATTTAATCTGCTGCTCTAAAATTATCCTATATGCTGTTAGCGGATAAAAGTTTGGAGCGGATGCAGGGGTGGTGCACCAATACCGCTTGAAATTTCAGTAAAAAATACATTTTTTCATGATTTTGTTGATTATTTTGGCTAATTAATCAAATGTGTGTCAACCTAGCACACAGAGATTTTTTGAAATGTGTAAGGGTTAGAAAACATGTGATATGTTGTCATCTTTCTTGATTTATGCAAATCTTCTAGCCAATTACAATTCGGAATTGAATGAGCACCATTGTCACATCTCAATAACAAATACTTTTTTATCTATTTTCTTTATTTCAGGCCCTACACAATTGATGAAAAGATATTTTTAGTCAATTTACTTATATTGTATTAGTTATTTATTTAGTTACATGTATTTAGTTATGGTATAGCATAGGTTGCAAAGAACTAGGGATTAGACGCTTGTATTTCTGAGTAGTTCATTAGTTCATGGCCAAAAATTTCAAATCAATAAGCACCAAACGAAATGCAATTGGTATAGTTTCACCCAATTTCAGTCGTTATCAAACTTTTTCAAATGAGCTAAGGGATAATGACTGCATTTATTAGATGCAACAAATTAGTGAACCTAGTAAATGAGCCTATCTGATAAGTTTCATTCTATTACAATAATTATTATTTTGAGGTGAAGCAAGAGCAAAAAAAAGTATACACTGTCCAACTAATAATTTTTTGTTCAAATTAACACAATAATAGAACGTACTGAACTGTTAGTGATTATACTATTCGCAGTAACAGCTAAGATGCCTAAAATTTATGCAATATTTTCTACTTGATGATAATGAAAATTCGGGTGCATTCGGCAACGTCGCATTATATTCATTTAATGGATTATAATGGATTATACGATGGATTATACGATAGCGTTCGGTAATGGATCGCATAGTAATAAAAAATGCGATGGCGTTCGGTAATGGATCGCATAATAATAATAAATGCGACGGCGTTCGGTAATGCATCGAATAAATTATTAAAATAATAATATTTTATTATTATTTTTATTAAATTTATTATTTTTCCCAATGCGACGATCCTTCGCATTTGAGAAAATATTATTTATTATTTATTTTAATAATGTTAAAATAATGCGATGCGTTCGGAGTACCTTATTGCTGAGAGAGCCACATGTTGTAGTCCAACAACAATGCATGCACGTAGTTTATTGATCGATGTTGGTTCGTATTTTGTATGCCAAATAGCACATTAGCACAGCGCACTGGACATCTTCTGTTTACCAGGGAAACCAAAACATTACTCAAGAATCACTAGATACTTACTCCTCGCTACTACTTACTACTTTGTATTCCACTTATTAATATTTAATAATGGACAGTTTTGAGCAACAGCTTAATTTTGAAGATGGGATTGATCAAGGTGAGTTAAGATTTTACACTTGTTTACATGGCTATATTATCGCTAAGGTTTAGTCAAGGAGTAACCTTGGCTAAGGTTTAGCCAAGGAGTTCTTACTCTTTGGTTTAGTTAATAATATAATTTCAAATTTGACGATGAATGTTGGTGCGAGCTGGTAGTTGGTGATAAATAATATAGGTTTGAATTTGGCTAATAGTGTTCATTGATGTTTATGTGAGCCATGAGTTATGCATTCCAAACTTTAAATGAAACTTTTTGAATAAAAAAAATAATTAAATTAAAATGAAATTAATATTGTGCAATCGATCCATCACCATGATAAAAATGCTAGGAATAATCAAAGCTTTCAGAATACATTTTGTTATATCATATTCAGGAAGTTTATTATCATTGACTAGTAAGATAATTACCTTTCTTTTAATTTAAAAAAATCATTGCAGAGTTTAAAGTGCACGACTGATGTTCAAAATTGATGTAAATTATTAGCTAAATCCAAACTGTAGTTTCCGTCAACTGCTACTGTGCAACAGTTGACGGTGTTGTTAGTCAAATATAATACTAGACTATTATTGCAATCGTGTGCTCATTCATACAGTTTAAATTTCCCGGGCTCTGTAGGGGAGAATGTTAAATTATAAAATCAAATTAAATGTGAATTCTTCCTCAGTTTCATTGGCCGACCTCACCCATCTTCCCACTATAAATTTTCTACTATTATTCATGGCACTATTATAAACAATAATATTTATATTGTTAAATCTTTACAGCAAGCACCCAAGTCACTCATGGGTTATTTCTGAACAGGTTTGTCAGAGTAAAAAATAACCACTACTTATGTTTACCTTTATTACTGCATCTTGCATGTTTGCTTAATTTCACTGCATGCTAAAACCTACTCCAGTCCTCTTAGCTTTCATTCTTGCTCTCAACTTTGAATATTAGTAGTCTTTGCTGATGCATAAATCAATTCAGCCATCAGGATCAGCTATTAGTTTCCTGTTAGAGAACAGCTACACATGACCGTTGGTAAACAGACATTTTCCAACAGTCACAAACCTATGACCATTATGACCACTTATCTTGGATTGAAGTCACCCTGTGTTATGGGCAATTTATAAAAAACTTGAATATAATATATTTTTCTTATTATTCTATTATAGGTCGAGCCAAGATCTTTTTGGGTCATATATTGATCTGGATGGTAAGTTTTTCTAAATGTTAACTTACATGCTTTTATGTATATATGTAATTGTTAAAAGTATTTATTTACATTTTAATGGGTGATATTATTTAATGTTTAATGTTTGATGTTTTTTGCTTGTCCATACTTATTTAGTTTAAAATCTGATTTTTCTTGATAGAGAATCAGTCGCAAGAATCGCCGGTTCCGGATCTCCCAGAACACCAAGTCTGGACGTCCTCATCTGTGAGAGTTGCAGGTATGTAGTGTAGATGCCGGTTTGTGCCAATTTTGTTATTTTTTCATGTGTCTGAAACGCAGAGTGAGCAAAGAATTCCAATGTTTTTAAAATCTGAACTTTCTTTGTATTGCCATAGGCTGCAACTACTGTAAAACACCAGTCACAATGTTCAATAATTTAAAAAAAACTGTGTCTATTTTTAGAGAAGAAGAGAGGCAGACCACCAGGGTCTAAGAATAAAGCTAAGAGGGTTGCCTTAGGTCCCGTCTCGGCCAGTACTGCTAGAGCAGCAACCTCTACTTCACCAGCCACTGCCACTACACTACCCACTGCCACTACACTACCCACTGCCACTACCACTACATCAGCCACTGCCACTGCACCAGACACTGCCACTACACCAGCCACTGCCACTGCACCAGACACTGCCACTGCACCAGACACTGCCACTGCACCAGACACTGCAACTACATCAGACACTACAGTCAGCGAGGTTCAACAACTGGAGGACTTATCAAGCTCTGAGGTTCGTTCAGCTATTACTATATACTAAGACTCAAATCATTTGCACCTGTCTGCCCATTTATTTCTGAAGGCTCGTAGATTGCATGGTAGTACATTAGATATAATATATTTTAGTGAACTGCTAATTTCATAGAGTTTGAAATGCAGTTATACTGTTATTTAAGGACAATGATGATGTCAATCGTTTCATCCTCCGCTGGTGGAAAGAAACTGGCAAACGAAGGTTCACTGATTGCCGCAGCAACGCTGAGAAGAGTGGAGTCTGGTCCACTCTTGCTCAAAAAGTCAATGATAGATTTGTGTCTAAGTAAGTACACTGTAACTGTCTGTTAACTACACAAACCTATGGTATTTTAACGAAGAGATGCTTCTCAATGCAGTGCCGTACCCTTGTGTGATAGTTACAATGTGTGTTCACAGTGTTACAATGTTATATGTATGTCCCTGTGTTGATTGCAGTTTAACTAAGGACAGCATCAAATCGAAGTTCCATAACTTAAAGGCCCGATATAGAGCAGCCTTAAGACACAACAATATAAGTGGGAACAACCCAGTAAGTTATAATTCTCTTTTGGATTGTTGTTGTGTTATGTATAAATCATTAAATATGCTCAATACGAGAGGTACTCTGGTACTCTGGTTTGCATTTGTAAATGCTGTCTAGTTTGCTTTATAGACATTGAATTACATCATACGTATACCATTGTAGGCAGAATTTGAATTTATGGAGGAGTGTGAGGAGGCGTTCAGCGACTGCCACGATATCAACCCTCCAGCTGTGATTGAGTCAGCAGATCAGGCAAGGCCTCGGCAGAGAAGGCAGGCAACACAGACACAGCTCCAGCAGGAGCGTCGAGCAGAGAGAGATCGCCGTCGCCAAGAACGGGCTGACTCCCGCCAGGAGACTGCTGAATTCCGGAAGGAGTTCTTATCAATTTTCCAAAAATTAGTTGATAAAATCAATTAATTTATTATGTATGTGTACCACAATAGCTATAATGCTATAAAATTATGCTATGTATGTGTATTAGTCTGTTTAATAGTGTTGAATAGTGTAGAATAGTAGTGATGTAGCGAATATATATGTAGAAATGTAGAATACAATGTGTAGAATATGGCATGCCATAAAGTTATGCTGTACATTTTGTATACTAGAATAGTCTGATATTATGCTATAAAATTATGTACAGCTAAGAATTGTCTGCTCTATATTTCACACATGTGGTGCCATCAGGTGCGTAGTGATGGTATCTCGTTTGTCAGATGCATCGGTGAAGTTGAGTTCGACGTTACCATCTCTCTGCTCACTGCTATTATACACAATGTCTTGATTGGTGACTGAAATGTTGTGAAGCACACAGCAGGCTGCTATTATCTTATTTGCTAATTGCAAGTCAGTTTCTAATGCATGCAACCTTAAAAATCGGTTTTTCAAGTCCCCAAATGCTCTCTCAATAGCCATGCGAGTTGAAGAATGACATTTATTGTGTTTAGTCTTGGCATCATTGAGCTGGTCACCTGGATAGGGCACCATGATATCTATCAAGATGGCTGAGTACATAAGAGATAGACCTCACTTCATTGCACTCCCAATCATAACTGAGTTACCACAGAAGATTTGGTGCCTTTTATAAAAAAACAGGCTCCACCCAGTGTCTGATGAGTTATCGGCATACAATAATGTCATACCATTCAAAATCCTCCAATTCAATATACCATCAGGAAGTTTGGTCATAACGAATTGTGATGTACATGTAGGTAAAAATATTAAAAGTACAACAGATAATAATATAATATTTAAACAGTACGAAATTGGCCATTGCCCCACATTATACATGTATATATACAGTTAAGTACAAGTACAAGGTTAAATTGATTACTTACAGTATGAGTAGAGTAGAGCATGCATGCATGATTGTCAGCTGCTGCACAGGTGAGTAAAGAAATTACATCATTAACAATTACTTTCAATTATAAATGTGCTAAAAAAATAAATGGCTTTGAATGAGTCTGACTGGCACAAAATGAAAACCTAAATAACCATGGCGTTGCCAATGGATCAACCATGAGCCATGATTGAAGAAAAGTCAGTAAAGCTAAATGAATGGGAATTTAATTAAAATTTTTCTGCATGACTTCACGGCCCATGCATTCAATCAATTCATTCAGTCCACAGTTTTGTTAACATAACAAAACATAAATGATAAACATTGTTTTGTCACATTTGATTTGATTATCTACTAACTATATTATACTATCTTACTCCTCCATGTTCTATGGTGAACTTGGTCTCAGGATCAGGATGCTTTGTTACTGTTTTGCTGGGATCTGGGAGTCACTTGACTGTGTTATTTAATTTTCAATTTAGTTCAATAAATGAATATTAGTTAAAAAATCAAATGCCATAGTGATTGTTTGTTAACAAAGTTTTTATCCACATTTGCTCCACTGTTGGATTTGAATCATCAGTCCAGTGTAATATTTCATTATAATTATTATTATATTAATTGTATTATTATTAATTATTATATAAATATCAATATAACATTTATATTATTTTTACAATAACAATTATACATGACTGTAATTAGTAACAGACTGAAAAAATGATCATCCCTTGTAAAACCAAAACCTTGGGTAGCAAAAGCTAAAAGCTAGGCCTTTAATGCCACCATCAAAACCTCAGAGTAAGTAACCGCTATGATCACAACTCTATGGCCACTATAAATCATTATTCACGATTTTAGCACGCAGTAAGCACGTGGCATGTATTGAAAGCGGGCTTTACGTCATTTTAGTCATAACCAATCCCAGGTCTTCCTAAAACTGTCATTAGCCAATTATGTCACACATCCTGTCACCATCTTGAGCCGGCTTTTCCACCAGCAATTCCCTCAGCAGCTGAAGGAGGTTCACTAAACACATTTAGGTTCGTCAAAAGTTTATGACACAGTAGAATAAAGTTGTAGGATATTTGTGTCATTATGGTTTTCATTAGTTTTAGATAAATCACGATTCTAACTGTATTTAATAATCTAATAAATATCTTACTGACTTATGTACTTTAACTTTGTAGCATGCAATCTACAATCCAATGATACATTTACATGACTAATTCTATTCTTCTAAACTTTTACTTTAGCTTACACTGGAATAAAATTAATCTATTTTCATTTTTATCTTTGAAATTTAAAAGAAGTTTATAATTATACTAATTGCATTTCATTAATATTATATTTATTATTGTTATACATGTAAATAAATAAACTATACTATTACTATGTAAATTAAAATTTAAGTTTACCTAACCTTTACGTAAAAATAGGCCTATAGATTAGATAGATAAAATGATAGTTGCTTTATATTATAATATAAGTGAATATATATTTAATTATTTATGAGTATCGATGAGAATGTAATGTTGAACCCTATGAGTAAGTATGTAATGTTATGTTTGATTGTGGTAATCTCATCTGATGATCCAGACCAATTGAATTTATTTACCAAGTCCAATAGAGTACAGTAGAGTATGAGTGAATTTATAGGTAACCTGAGAATTAGCATCCTATTAATGTTGTGAGTCGGTTAGCTGGAGGGAAGTGAATAGGGGTATTTCCAGTTGCACACCAGTGAACCTATCCACCTAAGTTCTGTAATTTGTCATGAATTATCAACTATTACTATTACTTGCCTCAAACCTTACAATGTATTGTACCAAAAACTAATTACCTTCTTGGCTTATTTTTAGCATTGTTTTGTAGGCCTGTATAATATTCATGCATTTTATGAATATATAGGTCCCATACCTATTGTATATACATAGGCCTAACTATATGTACAGTTATCTACTTCCATAAGACTATTAGTATTTAGCGTCAGTACTATACTTATCTATAGGCTACTTTGTTACTCTTGCTGTCTGCCCCAAATATTACTAATATATAAGTAATGCCTTATTACGCCTCTCTTTACTTATATTCGCTATTAGATACTGCATTACAATGTGAAATCCGAAAACTAGGGCCCGGCTTTGTTGTCAACTTTCACTTTTCCAATAAATATAATATTTAAAATTACTTTTCATTGTAGAAAATGTATCGCTCATTCATCGAAAAGTTTAAGGCAAATTCTGAGCTGAACGCTCAATGCCAGACAGTGGATCTACCTTCTAGAAATATGTCAGCTGCTGGTAAGTGCATTATAGTACCTAAATAGCCGAATTGCATTGACTACCACCTAAGTTAGCGGTATAGCCTGCTATAGGCAGTAATCTTATTACTTTCCTTTTTCAAGTTTGGACTAATAGATAAGCTGTGACTCGCGCTGGCCCACTATGACAAAATGGTGGCATGTAAATTCATGTGTTGTGCTACGTTTTGCTGTGTTCCTCTTTTGTTAGCCTAATTGTAATAGGCTTGCTGAGACTACTCCATTGCTAGTATATGATATTATATTGTAGCTACTCCAGAAACCAGCTGTGAGTTTGGTAGTGCCACATACTATGCATACTGCGGTTTCGGTGGTATGTTGAGCTGTGGTCTCACACACACAGCTATTGTACCTCTGGATTTAGTAAAGTGCCGTATCCAAGTCGATGCTGCTAAATACAAAAGTCTAGTAAATGGGTTCAGAGTCAGTGTGGCTGAAGAGGGCGTGAGAGGTGAGTAAATTTTCCTTGTAATTATTCACCTTGTACAGTGGCCATTACCAGTGGGGTAATGCAATACTTGGGCTATTAAACATGATAGGTTTATGAATAATTACATTTAACTGATTGCCATTAACAACTGATAGATTAAAACGTAATTAAAATCATGATGATCAATTATTCTGTGCAGTAGTACAGCTGTCTATGCTATAGTGTATGAGTGTGGTACATGTACCATGTGCTGCATTTCACAGGTCTAGCCAAAGGGTGGGCACCTACTCTCATCGGATACTCTATGCAGGGTATCTGCAAATTTGGATTCTATGAGGGATTTAAAATTTTCTATGGCAACTTGATTGGAGAGGTGAGTGTATATCGTATTTTCAATGTTGACAACGTTGTCGTTCCTGGTTGGTGTGGATATATTCTGTTTTGATTTAGTTTGCAATTTTGCTAAACTTATCCCATATTTTTCAATACTATTTAAATAATTATTGTTTTTACTTTGATCAGTTGTAACTCGTCCATATGACCTTTCTTACAGGAGAAATCTTACCTATACAGAACTAGCCTCTATCTGGTTGCTAGCGCCAGTGCAGAGTTCTTTGCAGATATCGCTCTCTGTCCCATGGAGGCAGTAAAAGTGAGAATTCAAACAAAGCCCGGATGGGCCAGCACCCTCCGTGAAGGTTTCCCCATCATCCTAAAGGAGGAGGGAGTTGGAGGTAAAATAGATGTGTTATATGCGGACATGTTTATATTATTTAGTCACTGCAAGGGGTTGTAATACGGAGCACTGTTCAACTTGGTCTCTACTACTGTTTATCTGGAACACATTTGAATTACAAGTAACTGCAAAGCAATCTTTAGAGTTACTGTTTTGAAATATGGGTTTGGTGCTGTAGTCGAATACTAATTATACCCCACTTAGCACCCTCAGGTCTAGATTGTATGTATAATAGTAATCGTGTGTTGCACCTCTTTTCTTATTACCTGCATGTACATTATTTACTGCAACTCATGATGGTATACTGTTACAGTGTACCTATACTGTATTTGTTGTAGGTCTGTACAAGGGACTGGTTCCTCTCTGGGCCAGACAGATTCCATATACCATGATGAAGTTTGCTTGTTTTGAGAGAACTGTAGAAGCCATCTACAAGTATGTCGTACCCAAACCTAGAGGTGACTGCACCAAGGGTGAACAGCTAGGAGTCACCTTTATTGCTGGTATGTCTAAATTTCTAACGTATAACATTAAAATAACTAGCATTCACATGTTGAATATGTTATACTTACAGCAAGGTAGACTTTGTAAAATATAGTAAAACACACAGAAAGCACTAGGTTTTTTACATACTGCACAAGTATTGTATGCACATTGTATAACAGTATAACAGCTTGTAGTTTGTAGTGTGGTGTCCTTTGACTATACTTACTGTACTTGGCATTACATGATTGGATATACTGTATGTTGTTATACAGGATATATTGCTGGTGTGTTCTGTGCTATCGTATCCCACCCTGCTGATACCATTGTATCCAAACTGAACCAAGACAAGGGAAGCAACTTTATGTCAGCTGCCAAGAGCCTCGGATTCAAGGGTGAGTCACCTCTACTAATCCTCAATTACAATACTTATGTGTCAATATCCATGTATAGAAAGGTGCTTGATATTATGTATTTCTGTAGCTGTTGGTAACTCAACTCGTAATATAAATACCGACAGGGTTACTCAGTTCATAGATACTTATATTTCTGTGGTCTTGTCTCAAGCAAGATACAATCATGTATTTCTACATCTGTAACCTTTGTTTGCAGCCATGTGGAAGGGTCTCGGCCCCCGTATCCTCATGATTGGTACCCTTACTGCTCTGCAGTGGTTCATCTATGACACCGTCAAGGTCGTATTCCGTCTGCCACGCCCACCACCACCAGAGATGCCTGCCAGTCTGAAAGCTAAACTTGAGAACCAGTCCTAGTAATGCTACCGTACTGTAGTATTATACAGTATGTATTAGGAAATTACTTAGCTCTCTCTCGGACTATAGGACTAGTAAGATTTCATCACCTTTCACTATTGTAATGACTGGCGTATGCTTGTTGTAGAATGATGTACTTGACCTTTCAAATAGCCTCACTACCAACTTATATTTATAATTTATAGCCTTAGTGGACCAGGCATGCTCAAGTACATGAAGTATCTCTTGATGTTTTAAGCTCTTTGTTGAGATTATGTAGGGATTGGTTTGGTGTATGTTGGAGACTTATTTTTGTGTTTATTTTTACCATGATGAAATAAAAAATATCACACATTACATTCAGCTGTTAGTCAAGAGATTATTTAGTGCAAGTATTCATGCTCATAGAAGACCTAACTTGATGCTGCACCATGTCAAAATCTAAACAGTAAGCTACATCAATAGTAATAGTAGCACATGTATTTGGTCAGACCTACCAAGTTCCCTGATTCCTGAAAGAGATTACTTGATGTCAACTGGTTCTGCTACTGTTGCTCTGGAGAACTACACTAGGTGCCAGTTTAATGCTGAACTAAAACTGTAAGATGAAGTATTGTTTTGGCCTCTTGCAAACAGGTTTTAGTTATATCGGAGTATTAATATGATTTATAATAATTTATGGTCAAAGTAGTATGTGTGATATAACATTGATATTTCTTGAATAGAATTTAAAATCTGAATCCAAGAATGAATGTAAATTTAAATGCAACTCCTGTTCAAGATGGTTTATACTATAGAACAACTTGGAAGTGTTTATAAAATTCCCTGTGCTGTATAAAGGTACATGCATATTTATATATACAATGAGATTACCTGCATTGCATTGTAAATAGTGATGTACATGTATATGTAGCGCAATGAACCATGGATGTTAGGAGTTGTCTCATGTTGAAATTAACTCGATTGTTGCTAAGCACCATGAACACAATGAGTGTAGTTTCAGTTTAACAATACTTTATTGTCCATTAATGAATGCTATGGTGCATGCAGATTAATATATAAGCATGCAGCATGTACAACTAGTTATGTATAAGCTTTGAGTTAGTACCAGAGTGTGTAGCAAGCATTCAAATCTTCTGATACAGTTACTTAGTAGATCTACCATGGAATAATTAGTGGACTTAGCCTTATAATCCTTACATGACTTTACTGATATAGCAGGTGTGGAGAGCAGTAGTAGAAGGTGAGTAACTTTATTAATACAGGTTAGTCACTTTATACTATTATTAGACTTTTGTTTTACTAACTATAAGTCTGTGTTTATTGGTACATGCATGTAATTATGGCAGCTAATCTCATTATATGGGTCATACAAGATCAAATGTTAACTTTTTGCCATGCAGTCGTAGCACCATTTAATGCATAACTATACATTGTCATACAACTTGATATATGTTTATGCAAGGAAAATATTCTACATAACCAACTAAAAAAGTCAGTAATTATAAAAGTGATGGTCTGCCGTTCTTAGGAATTGATTTCCATTAGAAATCTTTTTTCAAACCATCGTACATTCTGAAGAATGCTAAATGTTTGCAAAAAATATCCTTGTGTATTTATCATCATTTTGATGATATAGTGGAAAAAATAATACACTGAATCTAAATTTCATGTAGACCATATTATTATATAGGTATAATTATAATCTGAAATGCTGTACGAACAACAATTGGTTCCAACTCGATTTCTGCTCATTGTTTAACGTAATGTAGCAAAGTACAGTAACACACAATACAGTAACTGTCAAAATGTAGCGAAGCTGGTTCAGTTCTTTCACAAAAATATTATAAGATATCTATGCAACTCGAACGAATATAATGAAGCAGGAAATTTGTATGGCGGATTAAAGCTTGAAGGTACTGTACATGTAAATTCTAAAGTTGCGAGTTGAAGAGTGACGCTATTAGAATATGCATTACATTACATTACACTACAGTACATGACATAAGGTTGTATTGTACTACTCAAGAGTAATGGGCTTTCTAGCCAACCACCTCTTTATCCAAATAATTATAATATAACTATTAACACACTCCAAATTGTATTATAGTTTATTGATAGCTATACAAATGTTAAATGTTGATTTTTTATTTTATCAATAGAGTGTTGTTTACCTAGTCTCATTGAATCTGTTGATCTTACCACATTCTCATAACACAACGTAATAGTTATAACCTAGATTCTACAAATTTCTTAATCAACAGCAACAATGCAGTCGACTTGATATATCAATATTCTGCAACTTGATCAATATCACAAGTGGAAGCCTTACATTACATGTATTCAGTAATAAAATTTCAAGAACTATCCTGTAAAAATATTTAATAATTCACACTCTTTATACCAGAAGTACCATAATTGAAGTGTCACTTTCACATCCACAAGCACTTTGCTGGGTGTCAACTAGCAGCATCTCTGAGCCGTGACACGCTGCCATAGTCTAGTCAGGGAATAAGAGAGAAGACTGGGTGGAATAATAGTATTCCTACAGTTTAAATACATACAATATGGTAAACATAACTCAAACCCATGTGTTCCGATAGTGTGTGCAAGGTGTCAGAGGTGTGATGTGGGTAAAATGGGCATGTCATGCAGGAGTAGACTACTTACCATACCGTATATTATGTACATGTGCATGTACAAGTATATGCATGTACATGTAATGTATATAAATGTATGTACACCTATACACTCATGTACATGCATCTATATAATGTTACTACGTTACTACTAATCTACAACAAACCTTAACCATGCTGATAGTTTAGCAATAGCGCAGTGTAATACACTTTGATATGAACTGTAACTAAAAATAACATTTCCTGAGATGATAAGCAAAAAACATTATATTGTACTTGTAGAACGCAATTAGACTTGCAAATTACAACATAGGCATTAAATATCAGATCAGCTTTTCAAGTGTTGTTTAAATTAAACAAACACTCAATACTTAGGCAAATATCATGCCTTGACAAATCAGTAAAGGAGCAGGGTAATTAAATGACTAAAACTTTTCACTAACACAAGTGAACTAAAACTCATCTAAATATTAAAGAATAATTAATTTCACGTATGTTATAAACAATATGAAATGTAACTCTTGAGTGTTGTACATGTAGACTAAAATCTGGATACAGTATTTGAATTTCCTAAACCTGTGCATGATTATAGATGTTTGTGCCGATTATTTACATGTACACGTGTTCATACCTACTATTTCAGTATTTAGTTAATTAAACAGTATATATGTTTCAATGTTGATTTTTCCTGCCATCACTACACTTTCAACAACATGCACAAGTATTTACACTATTGAAACTAAATGACAAACCGTATAACAGTACGTCACTGTTATAACGCGGTGGTACTGGTGGCTATACAGACAGTAGGCTACACTCTACGCTCATTTTACAGAACCACAGGCTAGTGCTGCAATATGGAACTACCACAAAGTTCCGCCATACCTCTGGAGCCACTGCCGGTAGATTCAGAGGGTAGCAAGGAGTCTATAGTAGAGCAGTTCAACTCTGAGCAACCAGCAGATTCTAGTGACAGGTAGGTTTGGTATCAGTCAACAGGTTCTACTGATAGGTAGATATGACATCAGCTAACAGGTTCTACTGATAGGTAGGTATGACAACAGTCGACAGGTTCTACTGATAGGTAGGTATGACATCGGCTGACAGGTTCTACTGGAAAGTAGTTTGACATCAGCCAACAGGTTTTACTGATAGCGTCCCATACATCTCGATCTAGCTCCTGTAGCATAATGCAATACGCTCTGCAAAGACGAACCTGTATCATTTTATAGCTCTAAATTTCTAAATATGATATATAACATTGTGATGGTGTTTGCTACACGTATATCCTACTAGTGTGCTTTATAAGAATTACAATTAAAATTTACCTGTTTAATCTTAACCCAAAAGTTCAATATTTTATAACTGACCTAAACTAAACTATTGTATCTAGTATGGCATTCCACCATAAACACAGCAGGTAGTCGAGACTATCTAATTAGGTAATAGTAATATAATTTGTAATCAATATTTGTGTATTGTGTTGATAATAGATATTGATAAATCACTTCACAATTCACAGTATCTGATTTGAATTCTCAACAGGGACCATGCTGATAACGTGATGGTTGCCAACCAATAAGAGTTATTATAAATATTTATGCAACAACACGCAGTCAAACTTTGATATCATGAGTTGAACTAGTCGTATAGATTCATCCAGACGATTGTTCAATGCTACATTATAGCCCAAGTCAGGGCAATGTCTATCTGTGAATGTTATGAAGCTCCTCTGTGTGTTTTTTGATTATTATTCTCCTATTTCAGGTTAGCCTTATCTCAACTAACGGATGAGGAGCTTACAGAGAAATGTGAGAGTATTCTAACTAAGAAAATCAAAGAAGGAGACAAACAGGCCATTTTCCAACTCGGACAGTTGTATTTTGAATTAGTAAGTAGAAATATGTGTTGTCCACAACTCTCTCATGTAATCATGTACCCCTACTACATTAAAATATAAATTGTAGGCTATATGGTAATGCAATATATAAACACTGGATTGTAATAGTCAGTTAGAGTACATGGGTAAATATTTCAGAGGTTATCTTCCCTCTTTCACTCAAATAATGGGAAATAGTGTGAATAACTTCAAAGTTAAAAGCATCAACAATCTGTTCTACATGTAATAAGTTGTTTGATGGTATTCCTATTGTTGAAGTAATGTTACTAGAAGTGTAAATGTATAATGTTTACTTCCTGGTTTTGCAGTGTAATTTTAACTGCGTGTGGTTTAAAGTGAGAGGTCAAATGTCACCATAAAAAGTTTGACCATTCATGTGGCTCGTTAGCGATAATTTGCTTAGTGTACTAAATGCGTTAAAAATTACTATGCTATGTATTTTTCAAGATATCTTTATCAAAACAATATTACATTACAGGAAAAATATGACAAAGCTTTGAAGTACTTTGAGAAGGCACCCAAGACGGACATGCAGTCTCGCTATCAGCTGGCAGTGATGTACTTTGACGGGCTTGGCCTCTCTAAGCCAGACTATGTAGGTGGTCTTACCTGTGTATGAATCTCAGACTAGTTTACATAGCTGTCAACTGTTTGTATACTGAAGTCTACACTTGCATCACGGCTGGATTGTATTTTCTCACAATAATTATGCATACATGTACATTTTAGTATGTTAGTCATATTAATACTCAATACCTTTATAAGGATATGATCAATTCAAAGTTCTTTTATTGTATCCATGACCATACAGCACTGCACATACATTTACATGTACATACAATCACTACTTTGATTTCTGATTAGAGGCTAAAGTTGTCCTCTCTCTTTTCATATGCGAAAAGAGAGAGGACAACTTTGTATTTTGTACAATAATATAGTTTAGTTCTGGCCACCCTGTCACTAAACTAAATATCACCTATGAGTTATGATGTTTATTGAATTTGCACCCATATTTTACACAGACAAAGGCATTAGAGCACATGAAAGCAGTGGCCTCCTGTAAACTAATGTCAAGCAAACATTTAGTGCACGGTGCTGAGTATAACATAGGCAGAACTTACTTCCAGGGATACGGAGTCAGAACTGACTACCAGGAAGCTGAAAGGTGAGTCATGCTACCAAATACCAAGTAATACAGATAAACACAGTTTATGTTGTAAACCAAGGACACATTTTCAGTTTTTTGAAAACTACATGTATATATGACTTGCAGTCAAGCTGAATGCAAGAAATTTTAAATTATTGAGATGTACATGTATTTTAATTTATTAAATAGATATTCTTGTGAGAGATATTTCTAAGGCTGAAGCATTAAATTTAAAGAGCATTGTTAGAGTTGTGTTGTTGTGAAGCATTTAGGGATATAAAAAGACTTTCATTTTGCAATTATCACTTGAGATTGATCATGGCTAATAGAATTATAACGGGCAGATCAAAAACTGAGACTATCGTATGTCATCAATTTAGATGGTGGATATTGGCGGCAGATGACGGTAACCCATCATCGTGTGTGCGAGCACAAAGCATGCTGGGAATGTTTTATTCACGAAAAGATTCACTTGATTTAGCAAAATCTATCTTTTGGCATTCAGAAGCATGTGGTAACGGGAACTTAGAATCGCAAGGTAAGGGACGGTAGATAAGTTACACTAACAGTGAATTATTACGAGAACAAATCACAACATATACCATGTACATGTACATATTGAGAGTTTATTTTTATTTGCAATCTACATGACCATTGTAATATTTGACCACTTCGCTAATAAATTTAGAGGGAAAAATTTCTCCAACATTGTTTTGCTCATGAAATAAGCAATGCTTTCATGAGGGGCAGGACATTCATGTTAAACCAGAACAGTACTTTGGAGTTGTGTGATCTTGCTTTCTCAAGTGCTATAACAATGTTCCATATTACTGCAAACTTGTGAAGTGGCATGTTCATTTATGACTTGGCAGGTGCTCTTGGTGTCATGTACATGCATGGACTCGGAATAAAAAAGAACTTGCAGTCTGCATTCGAATGTTTAAGCGAAGCTAGTCAAAGAGGAAATGTGTACGCTATGGGTCACATGGTAGCTTTCTACTATCTTAGGAAACTCTACACTAAATGTGTTGACATGGCGTCAAGGTGTGTGTTCTCATGGTCTTCTAATTTTAAACCAGATAAATACTTGTGATAAACAGCCATAGGTTTTTTGAGATGTTTGCTGGAAAGACGGAATATTGGCATTATACATGTACATGTATTCAGCTGTTTGCTTTTGCAATATATCTGGTATTGATACTGAGGACATAAAATCATGCGTCGTAGGTAAGACGTGTGCCCAGGCCATCGTTGTATCCTTATAACGCTTATTCATGCATTGTGCATCTGTATCTATATCTATATACATGTACATGTGTATCTAAATTAATATTGAAACGTTCATTCTTCAGGGTGGCACAGCTCTCCAATGTAGAGGAAATTGCTGAGGAAACAGAGTGCCAGGCCAACTTTGTAAGGAAAGGAATTAGCATGGCTTGTTTCTACTATGCCAGATGTTTAGACAAACAACTTGGTATAAAGAACTGTAATGAGCTGGCAAAGCAGTATTACTCAAAGGTGCACAAAATGTTCAACGTCACATGTTCAGCGTTGCATGTTCAGTGTTACATGTTCAGCGTTACATGTTCAGCGTTACATGTTCAGCGTTACATGTTCAGCGTTACATGTTCAGCGTTACATGTTCAGTGTCACGTGTAAAATGCTAATAAAAACTGATAAAACTTTAGACATCTACGTGTAACTATTTGGTATCGTTACTCTTGGGTATTCCAAAGCACTGATTTTGTGAATTTGTCTGATAAATTATAATCCCACAGCTTACAAAATTATGAGACGAAAAAAACCAAACATTTATGGCAATCCATGTAAAACTATGAAGGATATTAAATCTTGCAAGAGATCCTCTTTATTTGTTAGGACTTATTAGTTTTCTACCAGAACCAGTATTATACCATCCTACACTTACACCAGTCCCATACCAGTCCCACACCAGTCCCATACCAGTCCCACACCAGTCCCACGCCAGTTCTATGCCAGTCCCGCACCAGCCTCGCATCAGCCCCGCACCAGTCCCGCACCAGTCCTACACCACTCTAATCTATGCTATGTTGTAGGCATATGAATACGATGCTGATGTGTGCGCACTACTGCAAGGAATCGTCACACATGGCAAGATCTGATGACTGAACTCAGTGAGACGCTAGAACAAATAGACGCACTAACCACTCCCTATGCAATATAAGATTACTTTATTTGTACAAGCACACTGGCACTCTTTACCTTCCCTGTCCAATATACACTCGGTATTTTATAGTATTTATGTTATAAATGTGCACTGGTGTATTGAACTGTTTGATTAAAAGATACACATTGAAGTAATGATTTCATCAATTTTCTATAATATGCTTTAATATTTTGGTCAATTTCAACCTGAAAAATTCGGGTGACAACAAAATATTTTTGTCCTATAGAATAGGAGCGAGCTGGGTATTTTTCGCGATGTCTAGCACTCAGAAAATACTCCTAACATTTATATACAATATACTGTTACATGACTAAAATTAATTTGTTATTGCGATGCAGTTTTACACGGCTATGTTAATAATGGATGTAGGATTCATGTGCACTTTTTAAATAATTATAATAAATTACAAAATACATATTCGATGGATGAACACTAACTACTACATGCTGTTAGACGGCTGTCATGTCATCATTACTGAATTAGTACCACAATATAATATTATCACTGGATCATCGTTTTTCAGTGAGTGTAACTGATATTGCATACACACATAGTTATGAACTACATGTCTATTACTTCCTCTCCAGGTCTGGATATCAACCTCTACGTAGTCTGTAGAGGTAAACTGTGATCTATAAAATGTTGCATATTTGTATTATGTAATACAGCTTGTCTAATGCTTATAATATAATTACATGTATGCATACATGATATAGTAATATTGCATTTCATGTTCTATAAGCCTTACCTACAGTAGTTAGAGCTCTGGACTCTCACACGGGAGATCCAAATTTGCTTTCAGTAAAAGGTGTTAGGAAGGACAATCAGTATTGGCACTCATAGGCTGTTGATTATAAGACATAGAAGTTGTCCTCAAATAGATTGATCAATAGTTTATCTTATGAGTGCCCATGGTTCTTGTGCCCTTTAGCCACTGGTCACTGCTTTCTTACTTGGGATCAATTGCAGAAAGTAAAACCAATAAATAACTTTATCTTACCTTTTATTAGAATATTGGTGTATTTAATAACTACTAATTATGATGATGCGGTACTTCCTTCATGGACGGATAGTGACCTGTATCTTACACTATCTTTAGAGATCGTAACTCCCACTTATTTCATATCCAGGCATGTGGTATTTATAACATGGGATGTCATTTAACACGATGTAACATGTAATTTATAAAATAAATTATATAATTATGTTGTTGTGCAACACAACTGTGCTTGCTTTAGTTCGTTATAAATGACGTTTTTGACGTCAATGGCTGTCACTCCTTCAGCCATTTAATTTAGTATATACACGTGTTTGCCAATCACGTGTTATGTTTTATAATACGTGATTATGTTACATGTATATAAATATATTCTGGTTATTTACTTCTTTAAGTTTATATAAATTATAATATCTGTTTTAACAAGGTATGCCCAACTACATGTACAATCTGGACTCTCTACAGATATCCTATAAGTAACATCGTAACTGTGATTCAAATACTAAACATTTTGGTATATAACATACATGTATGTGTATGTTATATAAGATCTGTATGTATATGTGAGTGTTAATAAACTTCAAATTCGATCACAATACTCCAATGTAATATACAGTGTATGTCAATGTGAATATGTATGACACTTACAACACCTGCGACACGTACAGCGCATGTGACATGTACAACACATACAACACGTACAGCACATGTGACATATACAACACATGCTACACGTAGGTCTACAGCACATGCGACAGATACAAGACAGGCACACATACAACACACAAATGTGTTTATTTAGTAAGTTTAGGCTTTGCTTTATAGATATTCTAAAACAGCCTGCACATCAACTGTCTAATGCCACCTCTCTGTATTAAATATTGTCTATTTATATCCATACCCACAGAGTTGTCATTTTATTTCAAACGTAATCTCTAACTCAATAAATCAATATTCCCAGAGGAGTATTTAAACTGATGCCACTCTCCATGCCGTCCACTACTCAGTATCAATCTCATCCGTGCAGCACTCTGACACGTCATAGAAAGAAACAACCTCTAGTTTGCAGTTGATCTCTAAACATTTAACATTGTCTATTATATTACTGCGATAGTGTTAGTCAACTGCCTTGCCTAAGCCCTTCTTCACCAACACAGTTTGATTCCTAATTCTGGTATTATTTGACACTCTATGACACAGTTTGATACTGTTTGATGCAACATCTGACATTGTTTAGCGTATGCTCAATCGTTTAATACACCACAACGACCAAAGCACCTGTGTCAAGGGCAGATTACAGGGAACTGAACACTATATGAGCATATAACCAGATACAGACGTCACTTTTCTACGATCTACTGGCTACTACCATACCTGAGGAAATGGGGAGTGAACATGACCAGGACCTCCAGAATATGGTTCATCTGCTTAAAGATGTACCACACGGCAAGTTATTATTTCATGTCTAGTCAGAGGAGATAATTCCCACTGTGGAATATATAAGACATGTATGCATATTAAAATGGTTATTTGATAATAAGAATTAAATCGAGATCTGTACAAATAGCCTCAAATTCTTCTTAATATTTCTAGAACTAACAAGCAAGCTATTGTTGTTTTGATACAAGTAACTCAGCTTATATTTTTACTAACTTATACAATGTATGCCCATAATAGTTTAGGGTCGATGAGCCTTCTGCATAACTGCACCAATAGCCATTTGAAAGTAAAATATGTTTACCTGCATGATTGTATGCGTGTTTCATGCTACATTAATTGCAGCCCTACCTTATTCTTCTGTGTAATTGTTATCATTTTGTGTATTTGTGTATTAGATGAACACTGAGCAAAATGTTTTCGATTAAAATGTGGTCCATACTTCCATATCTCTGCTTAAAATTTAATTTGATGATACTAATTTGCAGGCTATCTATATATGCTTAAAGAAGCGGTGGCATCAAATGAGACCGACTGGACTACCGGAGTTGTCCGATCATCTTTGAAGCAAACATGGCCGCTCTTTCTGACCATTCACATACTTGTTGCCGTCATTGGGTTAACTAGCTCAATATGCATGTTGATTGATATAATCTATGGTAAACTGTATAAGACCAGCACTGGAGTCTACTTGACAAACCTCATCGCAAACAACCTTTTAATTCTATGCGTTCAGCTGCCGATGAATTTCCTGGTCATGGTCTATAAGAACTGGGTATTTGGTATGATGATGTGTTATGTGTCCGCCATTGTGCCTTACACAATGCTTCACTGCTCTATGCTCACCTTCATCATCATGGCTGCCGACAGATACAGAAGTATCGCTCATCCAAATAAACGACAACTTAACGTCTCACTGTGTCTCGTTACTGTTTGGGTAGCTTCCATATGCGCTGCTATGCCAAGTGCGACGTACATCCATTACAGAGACATCCACCATCTTCATACTCGAGTACAGAACAATGGGCTCTGTTGGAGTACTGGGGATGAATACAGCAAGGTAGTGTTTGTCACAATTTTTACGCTGCCCGCGGTGGTGATCGCTTTTGTATTAGTCAAAACTTCGGCAGAATTGAAGACAAAGGAGGCTCTGTGCAAGCTCCATCAAGTCCAGCAGCAGAAGAATAGAGGTTGTAGTGATTCTCTAGACGGTGATTCACTAGCTGGTGACAACATCAGTGTGCAGTATAAGGACATGCATCTGATTGAGAAAGAGAAGACAAGTCAGAAATATCTCACTCTAATGGTCTCACTTTGGATCAGCTGTTGGCTTCCAATAAAAGTATTCGGAGTTATCAGCACTAACACTATTGAAACGAAAGAGAATGCACAACTGTTTGACGTTGCGCAGATGATTCTGCTGCCAATCTCTGCCATTAGTACATTGACCACTCCGGCGTGCTTTATGATGATGAAGAAGTCATTGACGAGGAATGAGGTCACCTACAAGAGAGGTCGGCACGATGAGATTAGCGAAGACAGTAAAAGTTTGTCGCGGTGCGGCAGCAATTCTAAGTTTCACGACTATCAAAGCGGATTTTCCGAAAGGCAATACATATAATGAGAGTAGTGTTAGAAAGGTGTTTTCACTTTTTATACCTGTCAAAACTTTGCAAAGTAAAACCGTGTTTGGAGCTAATACTACAAAACTATTCAATGATATTTTTGTTATTTCACTAATACATTTTGGCTTATTATTTTTATGCGCTTTACTTTTTACAAAACCGTCAGAAAATAATGGCCAGTAAAATTACTTATTACTTTTTGTGTTTGGGAAATGTTGTATTTGTTTTGTCACATATTCTCTTGTCAAACTACATGTTGTATTGTAATAGCAAACACATATACATGTACATGTACATGACTAAGACTTCAATTCTATTATCAAGTGTTGATGCCTGCGTTCTTGGCTACGTTTTATTATCAAACTGTAAAGGCTGTTTGATGTAGAGACTGAATTGTGCTTTCCCACAGGCTACATAATTTAAAATGTTTCACTCAATAAATGATATTTATTTTCAAAACACGGTATACTTGCTATTTAATTAGAGCATATATTTTTATATACAGGCAACATCAAATCCTAAACAGCTAGTTTTATTCACAACCTTTTTTCTAAGCTGTTCGTGTCATTTATTCCCCGTTGTCGAATAATAGCAATTCAGGTGTACAATCAAATTGTAATGGATACAAGTTGCTAAGTTGCAAAGAATAATTATATACTGTTAATATAACTGTCTAGTGCAGGGGTGCACAACACTGCTAGGCCTTTTCAGTCCACACAGAACGATTTCATCAAATCCAAGAATCGTCCATAAAGTCGTTATAGTCTGGACTCAGCTTTAGGCTACAATGGCCTTTAGACCCATTTTGTGGCCCTTTGGCATTTTTTGATTGTACATACATGTATTTATTATGTTTACAAATTTATTTTGCAGTGCTAGACCTCCCGCTCAATAAATTGAATTTGTTGAAGGCAGGAAAGCACTTCGTATATGCAATGCTAATGTAGGCTTGTTGCTCTAATATTATTAATCATCCGTTTTTCTCTTTTTCACCCCTTTCACGAGTTATATTATATTCTTAGAATGATACGAAGAATACTAGAAGCTGCGTTTTGATGCTTCAATAGATCATGATAACAGGGCGCCAAGTGAATAAATAAATAAATAAATAACAGTGGTAAACAATAACATATAACCAGAGTGCTGTCTGCTGTATGAAATTAAATTATTGCTAATTTACAAATTTTGTAAGTTTACAGATTTTGTAAAATAACAATCATATTTTTTGTATACGCATGATTACATAATGGTTTGGTTTTGCTGTTGGCCACTGTATCATGCGGGCATGCCGTCTGCTGTATATAACAGCAGAATTAAAGATATTAGAATTATTGTTTATCTCCGTTCAGTATTTGTTTATTTACTTGTTCCCTCAAGGAAATATTCATGAAGCTCAAATCTTATAAAAATACTAAAGGTAGAGTGACTGTTACTGTATATTATATCAATTGTTTGGTTAGTTGATGGTCAGCATCTTTTTCGACACTTTAACCTTATGATTTACGCGTACACAAGGCAAGGTTGTTTATGTATTGTTTATGTTAGTTGTTATGTAATATTAGCTATAGATTAGCACCCAATCTTATGAAATATGTAACATTTAGGTTTCCAGGAAACATTTTCATATTGAAGAAACGTCCCTAAAGATTTGATAAATTATATTAATTAAGTAAAATGTTGTACTTATATAAATATATTATGCAATTAATGGATATAAACTTGAGCTATTTTATGTAAATTGACAAGCAATTAACGAAGAATGGTACAATAACAAACAGCAGGAGTACCAAGAAGTCAAACTGACGTTTATATAACTTGTTTTTATGTTACATGAGGTCTCATGTGCTTCAGAAAATGAAGCTGGATGACTTATTATACTAAACTGCAAATGTGTAGGCCTATGCCATTGAATTATATGTATCATTGTCCATGCAAGCGTGAACATATACATGCAGTATTTAAATATCTAATAAATTGATATCCTGCAATTCTGAATGTTCTTAGTAGTAAATATGGTGGACACAAAAGAATTGAGTTGATTGGCTAATTATTGGTGCCAATTGACATGATATCACAAGTGCTTGAACACTTTGACATGCTGCTTTAGTAGCTCTAAATCACTTCCTATAGACATTGTAGTGTAGACCTACATTGTATAACATAATATGCATGTGTATGTATATATGATCTACATGTTGGTGTAGATTTGCAACTGAAAATATTTGTTTGATTAAATAATTAGAAGCTAGTAGTAGAATCTCAGGAAGCAAAAAATGATTTTCAAAAATGGTTCAATTCATAGTTCTAAAGTGCACTCGATAAAATCAAATCATGTATATGCTGTTATTAGAGAATAATAATTGCAGCAATAGCAATAAGATCCAGAGCCATTAAAAAACTTGAGCACTGATCAAATCAAAGACCGTTTCACTACTAATTTAGTTCAATGTAATTTTGCAAAAAATTACGTTCATCAAATCAAATGAAAGTACATGTACTTCCATTCTATCTGATGATTGTAAACTGTTGCAAAGTTACATTAAACTGTGTAATAAAATTGCACATGAGTTAGTCAATTATACATTGCCATGTTATTATTCTACTAATTTATTGTACATGTACTAACATGCATTACCAAATGTTAGTACGTTTTCCAAGAATAATGGTTGAGGTACAGAGATGTATCAGACAAGGAGTCAAGTCTATGGCACATCATTTTTTAAATCCGGCTTTGCATGATATATATAGGGTAACATTTTGTGAGCCACAGGGATTCTGTTATTGTAAACTACATGTACTATCAATTGTATATCTAACAGGACACTGCCACTACAAGCAACATATATAATATATACGGTAGTATATAATCCTAAGACATGTACTCTTTCAGGGAATCTCACAGTCTTGGCCTCCAGAAGGTTTGCTCTCTTGTATAAGCATTGGTCATAGCTACCACTCTTACCCTTTGCCGAACATTCTCTGTTATGACGTAAAACTGCCAGACTAATGCAATAATTTAGGTATATTTTTCTTTGCATTCTACATTCGTAGTCAGTATTCATTATTACATGCAGAATTGTTAGTCGTTTCTACACTATACTGTAATATTTAATGATAAAAGTAACATATTCTCAGTGTAACATGTACTAATATACTCGTACATGTAGACAGGATAGTGAACTTTTCATTATGCTACATGATACTGTTTATTAACCAAATTTATCCCTGAGCTCCAATCAATAACTCCTTTTTTAGTTGCCTCTATAATAAAAAACATCATACATAATACTGCGATTAAACTAATAATATTACATGTAAACCATAATAATATGTTATACGTATATCATAGTGTACAACATATGCATGCTTGTGTAAGGCTTACATACGTGGATATGTATATATACATAATCATAGAGCATATCAGTAAACAGTTGATGAAAAGAAGAACATTCTACTAATTGATGATCAATAGAATTTGCAGGTCTCTCTTGTCATTATTAATAAACATTTACAGCAATTACTGGTCTTAATTACTGACAAGGTCTCTTTGCCATTACACCATATTGAAGTGACAAGTTGTCCCAATAGAGGGGGTAATTATCTATATGCCATCTTATCGGAGACATCAGGGGACTGTTTAACCCTTTCCTTTGACTTCTCTGCTCTAATGAAGCCTTAGACATCAGAAATTGTACCAATTAACGCGCTCGTTAGTATGAAATTAATGACGAGAAGTATAGTGTGTGCCCCACATGGCCAAGTGTGTGTTTCCTACCATCATTGAGCCAATTAGTTATAATGAATCATGGTATATAACTGAGGGTACGTTTAAGTGGAAGTCATTTCTTGAAAATATACAAAATGGGTGACAACAACATAGAGGAAACGATTAGCAAACCCGTGCTTTCATTTGGTATATCAAGTATTTTAGGTGGAAACCGACATCAACGATTACTTCCAAGTTCGTATAACCGCGGCAAAAGACGATCACAATCAGCGTTTCATTGGATAAGTGAGACGTCCGACAGTACACCCAACTCACTCAGACAAGATAGAGATGATAATTTTGAAAGTGAAAAAAAATCAACTGCAAATAAATGCCACAAAGCTGAAGAATTTGAGGTAGACACTGAATGTCAGACAGTAGGGGTACCTGCACTCAAATGTCACCCGACAAGTCAGACACAGGATACTGACTCGCCAAGTGCTGGTGTTTCAAAATCAGAAACTATTAATATAGAAGAGATGATCACCTGTGGTGAAGATGAAAGTGACAGCATATCTCCTAGTAAATGTCAACAAACGCCATCAGTGGCAGCGTCAGCTCTCTCATTCCCAATTATACCTAACTTTACACCACAAAACTATTTTTTGAAGTCATTGGAGAGATTTCGACCAAAAAATTATAGTGAGTAGCGTTTTACTTATTGTACACGGAGCTAACTATGTTTATAGTACTACATTGTTGGCATTACATAAGAAAGAAGACAAAAATATTTTAGCTAAATGTAGAATCAAGATATAATGGAAATAAAAATAATTGTTATAATTTATACACATATTCTATTAGAAATTTGATTCATAAATAGCTGTATTTTAATAGTAACATGATATTAAGCTAGTGAGCACATTTTTAATATAGACCAATAAAAACGTACTAATAGCCTAAAACTAACAAGCAAGAAATGTTCATCAACAATGCTCATTAATTTTCCAGCAGGTGAATACAGAAGAGTGGGTCATCCGTATTCTAATAGAACTCCACCAAAGCGTAAGAAACCCAGAACTACTTTCAACAGAGAGCAGATAGCGGAACTTGAAGCAAGATTTCTGGGTCAAAAGTATCTCGCTTCTACTGAAAGATTACGATTAGCTAAACATTTACATCTAACGGATTCACAAGTCAAGACATGGTTTCAAAATAGAAGAACGAAGTGGAGGTCAGTTATGTTAGGAGAGTACATGTTTACATTGTGCCAAGAAAATGTCATGTGTTGCTAAGGAATTAATTGTCTACGTGTTGCTAAGGAATAGTTGACCTGCTGTTAAAAATTGGTTTATTTGTTGCCAGGGAATGATTTACTTGTTGCTAGGTCTATCTGCCTAATAACATGTAGCATCACAGCACATGCTTACCCATAGGCAACGTTGCATAACTTATACTATTTGTACATTACCTGAGCAAAGACCCAGTGATTTAATTATGTTCAATTACTTATGCTCTATAATGTACACAAATTTAATTACAATGCAAAAAATTCTACCGTGTAGATTACTTAATCTTAACATATTCAACTTGAAGTATTAATTATCTGCTTTCAGAAGACAAACAGCTGAGGAACGAGAGGCAGAAAGGAATGCAGCTACGAAATACATCCTGAAGATGCAGCATAGTGCTGCTGTGGTACACGCTGCCAACGCTGCTGCAATATGGCCTTCGTTAATGACCGCACATGTACCACCAGCCACTTCCTTAACTGCACCACCTGGTTTACCAACATAGCCAGAGGATAACATACATGTATACTTATAGCCGGGGTTTAATATACATATACAGTGTAATTTATCACCTTTACGTTATACATCCACTGGTTTATTTTATTACTATTTATTGCTCATTGTTATGCAATAATAAATAAAAAATTAATTAGTTAATTGGTCCTTGACTTCATTATGAGTTTCACGGCACCTTTCCATTTCACTTATAATAGAAACATGAATATAATTATACGCTAATAATATACGAGATCTAATCGTAGAGTGACTTTATATAACAAAAAACTCTCATAACAAGTTAAGAAGTTCAAATTCAAAGCAGACTATTGAAAATGCAACACAACGAATACAAAAAATTTAGCATTTTAAAAGGGTAACAAACTATTACAATATTATCACTCACTAAAAATGCAAGATCAAATTTTAAAATAATTGAGAATTGACTTTCTGCAAAAATCTTACACCGATTATCTGTTCAGGGAGCAAACAGCTCTAGATCCTTTGATAGGTAATACATGAGTAATGTACATGTACATGTAAGTAACATAGCTTTGATATCTCAAACAGTGATACCTAAGATATGCCTGTGTTGTAACATCCCAATCATGAGACACATTTTCTCTACCAATCATCGTCATCACCTTCAACTGTCGTACTCCTGATGTTAGACTGCATAACGTCATGTACTTGTTTACGGGGATTCTCTTCCATTTCAGATGGCACAGCGCCAATCTGTCCAAACATCCACTCTAAGTCTATGTAAAATAATGATAAATATTAATAATACTCAATTTGTTTTACTGCTTTGCAAAGTTAGTACAATAGTTAATTTGTTTTAGCATTTTGCAAAGTTGCACGAAAGTATTAGTAATAAAATTATTACCTATACTAATATTATCGCCCGGAAAAGCGTATTTCACTTACATGAACTACATAGCAACTGAGAAGATGGAAGTAGATAATAGGTTATATAGATTTTTTTGACCATGTATAAATTGGAGGAGACAACTCTCAAAGGAGAATATGATTATACATATAAACTCTGACATCCTTTGCTTCAAACCAATTGCTGATGGAGTAGTCAAGGCAAATCAAATTTATGATAAAGTTATATTATGAATATGTTCAACTAACCTTCAACAGTGCATTTCATTCCAAAGATCTCATGCGGTCCAACCCATTGCTTCTTCATGTCGCCATTTCTACAAGAAAGCAAATCGACATCCAATACTACATGTATAATAGTGGAGCAAGTACACCTCAAGTGTGCTATAGGCATACATGTACATGTGCTATAGACATACATGTACATATGCTATAGACATACATGTACATATGCTATAGACATACATGTACATGTGCTATAGACATACATGTACATGTGCTATAAACATACATGTACATGTGCTATAGACATACATGTACATGTGCTATAAACATACATGTACATGTGCTATAGACATACATGTACATGCGCTATAGACATATATGTATATGTGCGATACACACATGTACATGTGCTAGTAATAGACATACATGTACATGTGCTATAGACATACATGTACATGTGCTATAAACATATATGTACATGTGCTATAGACATATATGTACATGTGCTATAGATATACATATAGATATACATGTACATGTGCTATAGACATACATGTACATGTGCTATAGACATACATGTTCATACACTATAAATATATATGTACATTATGCGCTATTCAGACAATCACATACATATTACTTACATGTACATGTTATATAAATGAATGTTGATAATGTGTATGCAATGAAGTTTTGTCCTCCCCTGATGTATGAATGTAGAGTAGACAACTTCCAACAAGATGAGTATTACCAGAAATATGACATACATTGTACATGTAGCTTCTAGACAGCACAGATTAGAAACATCAAGTCATAACTGTGTACATGTGTTGATTATCTGTATAGTTAGCACATGTTTATCATATAAAAATAGAATTGCTGCTGAAGAAAGCAAATAACAGAGCCTCGTAGAGAAGAACCACAATGCATCAGATGGTGAAAGATGCACAGACTGACTGGGCAAGAGACCATTTATTACGTAACAACAAAAGCAACTTACTTGTATATGAATAATGTGGGCAGATTCTTCTCCGGATAGTTGGGTATACAGACAGACGCCCTTCCTTTGACAAATTTAGTAGTAGTAAAACGGCTAGCTAACTGTACTAAATGTTGATTGACTAGTTTACATAGTGGTAGCCTGAAATTCAGTACATTATGTGTACATGAAATATGCACAAGTGTATACTTCATAATACAACAAAAGAGAATATACATGTATATATATACAGCGGAACTTACTTAATTCAACCTCAGATAATTCAAAAGCTTAGTTCAAACTATTAGCCTTGGTCCCTGCTAAGCACGATATAATGACTTAGATTAAGTGAATTGATCATACAATTCAAACTCAAGCCTAATTCAAACCAACTATGGCGGTCACTTGGAGTTTGAATTAAGCAAGTTTCACTGTAGTTGCATGTATATAACTCAGTGAGTTACATGTATATAATATACCGTTTATTATGGAACTTTGAGGAAAAAACGACATTCTAAACTGATGTAGTTTTAATTTAGCTCAACAGCAACAACACCGACATTAGTAGAAAAAAGAGACTGACCCCTCACTGTAGACGTGTATGATGACCCATACGTTCTCCCCTGCTTTGTTAACTTGATCTACCCAATCAGCTTTACTAATCTCCAAGACGCTGCCAAATGCGCTCTTTTTCTGCTGCTCCATCATCTCCATCATCCTTTGCCGTCTGTAACATAATAATTCAACATGAAAACAAGTCTCAAATATCTACCCAGAATGCATGTACATGTATAATGTACGCAGTTGATAATTTACACTATTTTGCTACACCAAAGAGAGGCTATAATGTATATTACCATAGCTATTCATATTACAAATAAATCTCATACTTGGTATACTAGGCCTTGCACTGTGAATTCAAAATCTACATTTATATCTTTAGAAGTTATGTGTATCATACCTGTACATTTCAAACATTTTTTCATCTTCCTCATCAATGTCATCTTCTAAATCATCAAGCTCATCTTTGTTCATTTCATCATAATCTTTACCTTTAGATCTACAAAAAACGTCTGTCTATATAGGCTATGTATAAGAATCGTCTGTTTATCGGCCATGTCTAGAATCAGAAGTGGAAGCAGAATTAGAGGAATGAAACGTCTGGATGTATACAATGTAAACCTATTATATGATTTGGGCTGCAGTGCAATCTTCAGTTACAGGTAATGTACTCGCACATAGGGTTTCATCATGTGTGACCTACATGGTATGTGAGCTGAAAAACAGCAGTGCTAACTACCCAAAGACTGCTAGGACTTATCTACTCCTGCAAGTTTTATTCAATGCGGGTGATCACAGTCAGAAGAGCCCAATGTTAATAATAATTACCGTTTTTGGTTTCTTCTAATTGTAGTCACTGATATTAGTACAAGTGCTTGCGGAAGGAGATAACTCTGAGCCGCCCATGTAAACAGCTAATTTTTGTTAGACAATCTGATAAAACACAGCCTATGTAGCAAGCTAGAACAGCACATGGAAATAGAAGGCTTGAAATGACCACAAAAGATAGGCCTACACTATAATGTGATATACATTGAGCTAGCAAAAGTTTACTTTTTTTCAATTGTATGTTCTAGCATATTAACAATGTCATCTTCTGTAATTTCTTCTTTTTCTTTAGGAGGCAGAATTCCTTTTGCCCGAAGAACATCATTCCACTCTGTATCAGCATTAGGGTCCTGCAAGAACACCAATGATAGACAGATAAATATAAAAACATCAAAATTACAATAACTATTGTTGCAACATAAGATGCATTTAATATTAAAATTTCTACATAAATATTTATGGTAAATCGCAGAAATAGTTCTACTCTACTTTTACGAGCAGTGAAGTATAACTACTAATTACTATGATAGGATTGCAGGACCTCAAGGACAGACGGAGAAACCATAGACTTGCTCTGCTGACAAAGATATCAAGTGATGAAGACAGGCATGGAGTTCTGACCTCTGAGTATGATGAGATAGTAAATGACAGAGCATATAGGCCTATTACTTGATCAGCTGTAAGGAGTGAACCTGTCTGTTTTGACACACAAAAGGCTACCTACTACATAGGCCTACTATACATGATATGCATAGGCACAAAAAACAAAATTGATTAACATAATAAACATCGAAACCGCCGAATGCGTTGCTATGAATCTAAACCATTACCAAAACTCTTCAAAAACAGCATTATGCTGTAAAATATAACAGGCAACACCGAGGTGCTACTGTTGTAAAAAATTCAAAAGCATACTGATACTATTTCTTCATAAGTTTCCAAAAGCATAAAACTTTCCCACATTCCGTGGCCATGGTCTTGGCTTTAGGGTAAAACAAAAGAGCCACTGTAAAAGTCCAGTGTGTCACTTAGATGAGTGTGTTAAATTGCACAAGCTTTAGAGTTGTAGCAATAGTAAGTCAGTGATAGAAGCCGTCAGTATAGTATTGTCTCAATGTTTGTCACTGTAAGTGTAAATCACTATGACTATGAGTATGACTATCAGTTTAGTGGAAAAAACCTGAAATGGAAAAATTTCTATAACAACTTTCAATGCTGTATAAGTAGGAATAAAGAAGTAGAAAGTTACCTGCATGTTAATGAATCTATCTGCAAAGTCTCAGTACAAAATTTCACACAAACCACCTTAAAATGTGGGCAAACGTGACGATTGGTGGTGTAAAATAATTAATTGTTATAGTAATAGTAGTGAAATCCTTTCTTCTATGAAACAATGTAGGGGAATTACCCGGAAATAGAGTGACTCATGCAGGCTCGGGACGTCGCACAACAGCCTGTGAAACACAAGCTATAACGACTCGATGTTATTTTTTAGAATACAAAACAATACACGCCGCAGGTTACATTGGTCGATATATTATGAACAAAGGCTATCCAACCTGCGAGCATGAGACCAGATTTTCTGCCTTTTATGGGCATTCCAAGTTATGAATGAGTAACAATATGAATTTGTAATGTTCGCGAACATAATGTGTGGTAATAATAGTGCATTGAATGAAAACAATAAGAGTTTGTAATGTTCGCGAACATGATTCATAATAGTCTATTGAATGAATCAGAATAATTGACTTACAATGTAGATTCAGATTGGCTCAGACTTTGAAAAACTCAATAAAAAAATAAAAATAAAATATAGAATAAAATTAATAAAATAATATATTATAATTAAAGATTAGATATGATTACAGTAGACTAGACTGATAGTAACTGGCCTGTTACTTATTGAAATTTAATGTTTGCATTTGATTTTGAGGATGTTACATGAATCATTCAAGGAATGAAGAGAATAATCGCTAGAATTAATCAATTATTATTATAATTATTATTTTATAATTATAACCGATTTCAATAATCCTAATACAATTTTAATTTAAATTTCTTAAATCAACGAAAATAATGTTTTAACTTTGTAGACCCATGTAGTATGGATCCAGATTATGAGCATTATGGTGAGGTAACTCCTAATGTACGTGTAGCATCACCACTTACTGGTACCTCAGAGAATGGCAGTGAAAGAATCCGTGCTGTGCTCAATACCCACTTCTCTGATGAAATTACTGGGTTGGAAAATGACATTTACGAAGTTGACAAACGGTTGAATGAGACAAAGCTTATTCTAGACCGGCTGCGTGCAGCCATTTTAATTTCTTACTATGATAGAACTCAGAATGCACAATCAGGTATTCATCCGGCCGTTAAGACTGAGATAGGTAAATGTGTTCCTGTACCGGCTGATCCATTATCCTTCACCACTCCTACACATGCTCAACCTGAATCTAATCAATTAATGAACAAGTCAGACACAAAACACTCGAAACCTGATTCGACACCACAGAAAGTAGTGCCGGTGAAAACCAAGCATCGGATTGTTGTTGGCAATGTGTCAAAATATATTCCTGTTGACAGCCGACAGCGGAATGACCAGGTGTGTATTAAATAAGCTGAACACCAACATCCATGTACAGCTATTTACATGTATGCTTGATAATCATCTTGCGCATTTAATTCAGTCAAAATCATTATACCTACTAATATGCTGTACTAAACTATGCTGAACTTGTCATGACTTGGCAGATCTGTGTTGTGTTCACTGATATTGCTCGGTCACTATTATTTAGTCTACACATAAGTGGATGGTGTATGTAAGAGGTCCAAGGGAGAATCCAGATATCTCACCAATAGTTAGTAAGGTGTGGTTCTTCCTCCACCCCACCTATAAACCCAATGATCTGGTTGAAGTAACAAGCCATCCGTTCCATCTTACTAGACGAGGTAAATATAATATCATTCAGTAAGTGTGTGGCTGACGAATTTTCTTTTTCTATGTGTGAAAATTAGCAGTAATGACGGTAGTTTACCAAATCCCAGTTAGTTTATCTTAGTTTTAAGTTTTACTTGTATTAGGCCTAAGAAGTGGTACATCGATTTTATGAGAACAATCAACATCTGTTATACTACTGGTGGGCTAACGAATATAAGTTTGATGTTGATTCTCTGGTGATATTTTCTGATTTTTTTGACAAAGTGCAACAAATTATATGTGGTTAAGTAGAACATTGAGTTTGCAGTCTCACTTTGCCAGCCTGGGCGGCATCATGCTTGTAGTGTAAGTACAGATGGCTTTCTCTAGTTACCATTGCAATTTCATGCTCTCTATCCATTACACCAACAGGGTGGGGAGAGTTCCCAGTGAGGGTACAGTTACACCTGAAGGACTGTAGAGGTCGGAAGGTAGACATTATACATATGCTAAAGCTAGACAGGAGCTACACAGGGGAACAGAGTCTTGGAGCGGAGACCCATGTTGATGTCGAAGTGGAGCCCCCACTACCCACCCCTAAAGGAACAGAATCAGCTACCAAGGTAGATCACCTCCATCCATACAAATATAACCAATTTGTATTATATACCTATGCACTTACCTCTCACAGCGCTTATGTTGGTTTAATATTTTCAGTCTATTATGTGCAGTGTAGAATGGAACGTATCAATTGCAATGTATATTATGAAAATCCTTGGTTATAACCTGTGAAAGTTATAACCTGTAACCACTGATTATACACAAATCTCCATCTGTCACTATCAGGTTTAGAAAGCAGATGTGTGCAGATCAGAAAGTTAGTCAATTTAAGGGTGCAGTATATTGCATCTAGGGATTGATGGTAATTACTCTGGTCAGAAACTTCTTGTTATCGTTGCTACATTGTATCAGGTTGCAATATATAGGCTTATATGAAATATTCATTGCAGGAATTTGAGAATTATTGATAAAACAATTGTATTCTACTACTAGTTTTATGCTGTACTTTTAGCCTGGTCAGATAGTGTCAGGAGAAGTTGAGCAGAATGAGCCGTCCACTGATGTAACAGCTGTGGATTCTACAATCAGACACGCGTCACCGCACAAACCTTCTAGTAGTGAGAAGAGAGATAGTGGAGGGACAGAAAGCCGTGTTTTAATACCTTTACAGGAGCAGGTGCCAAAACATCCTCAACATTCCAGCTCTGTATATTCTACCACAGCTGGTCACTCGCCAGCCAAACGAGTTAAAGTGGCACTTGTTAATAAATCAACCAACAATAAGGATCCTGTAACGAACAGCCTACCCAATGGTCAGGACAGTTTATCATCGCAAGGTATCACACGGAAAACGGCAATCATTAATGGGGTCAAGGTCGTTAGCAAACCACCAACTAGACCAGATGCAAGAAAGCCTGTTTCTCTTCTAGCTAATAATAAGTTATTGACTACATCACTCTTGAAAGCTCGGACCCCCACAGGCTCTGTCAGCTTAATATCAAAAGTAACACAAAATAAACAACCATCTGGGGCACAATCTCTGCTCCATACGCCCTCTGGTGGAAAGGTGCACCAAACCTTAAACAGTAAGGCAATCACACCGGCTGACCCCATTAAGCTAGGAACATCTAATGTACAGGGTGCAAATGGTAAACCTGCAGTGTCAGGTCCTTCTGAAAGAACCGTACTTTCGTTCACTGTGAAGTCGGCTACACCAGACGTTGTGGGGAACTTACATAGTCGTGAGTCACCACTAATTAAGTGCATGCTTCCTAATGGTAAGGTTATGTTTGTGAAGAAGAGGCTGGCGGGTGGCGTACAAGATTCTGCTCCAAGACCATCGTATGCTGGTCGGGCCACTCAGTCTACAAATAGTAGAGTTCCATGTAAGTAACTATACCATTATGTACATACATGTACATGTATTATGCTATTTATATTACGCAATATGCTATACATACGCTACACATGTACATACTCTAATGTATACATAATATATAGGCCTGTCGTACATGTAGGCCATGGATACATGTGTTGCGTTGTAATAATACTCTGTACTATACATTACATTGTACATAGGCCTTCATATTGTGTTGCATAATGTATATACAGTGTACACACATTGTATGTTATACTATTATAAACATGTACAAGTTGCATTGTCCTAGTAACATGTGATATAATAATTTATTTCTCCTTTCACATTCTAGCTGTGAACAAACATATGAACACAGTTTCTAGATTACCTGATGCTACTACATCCACAAAAGGTGTCCTCTCTGATATATATAACTATAAGATGCCAGATATAACACTGATACATGACATGGACTCTCTTATGAGACACCTGGCTAGGTTATACCCTCTGGTGGGCACAGAGGAGACTAATCACCCTCAGCTCTGTCCTACTCTACAGAACTACCTGTCCTGGCCGGTTGGTAAGTAGATTACAGGTAGATGGTGCACATGCAGTGAGTGGTCAGTTATACTACTTCACTTGTATTCCAACACTGTATAGTATACTACAGAACGCCTCATTAGTGTGTTATGTAATACTCTACTGTGGTCCGTTGCTGCAACTATCTCTTCCAAACCTGTGCCGTGGCCATAACTCCACCTTCCTCAGCTCCCCTCCCCTTACAAGTGTGTGAGTAATAGGTGGGTCTGAGGGAGAGACACATTCATCACTGTATATGCAATTTCACCATTACTATATCACATCACCACCAACCATGTCCCACATATAGTACTTGATGCACCTATAATATGCTGCCGACGTCTGCTGTATTTATTGAATACTAAATCAAGTTTAACTTGTCTTTGTAATTTTGCCCACTCTACTCATTGACTAAACTAGTGATACTATAAACAACATTCATTATTGAGTCGCATCATGTTGTAGGTAAACGTAGGGCTCTGGAGTTACAAAGGGCCAACTCTATTAAGTCATATATACAAAAGTGTACCAGAACACAAGGTACTAAGTTCTATGGGATGGCTCCTTGGACTGCTAAACAAATCATGGTAGGTCAAGGTTGCCTATGCTATTCACACAGTGACTTCCAAGACTGATGGTTCCCACAAATATTTTTCAGTAATTTGGAGTTGTCACATCCTGAACACATTTAGCAATAGCATGAAGTTGTGGTACGTTGCCAAACATTTGAACTGTATGCCACAATTATACAATATTATAATTGGACTGGTTGCATGTTTCAAAGCCCAGAAACGGTGATGAGAACCTCAGGTTGCCAAAAACTTATGCTATTGATAGTCCACATGTAATCTAATATATCCATAGACTATGCTCTATGTAATCAATCAATTTACACATTCATTTTATAGGTTTGGTGTAGACGATATCTTTATACACCCTGCTCTCTATCAGAAGATAGGCTGATCCTGACCTCCCCGTCAACCCAGTCCAATGAGGAACTCAGTCTAGTAGCTAAGAATTTACTCACTCGGGAGGTGAAACCCACCAGCACATCAACCGCTGATGCTGATGAAGGAATCATTGAGGTTGATGTCGACCTAAGTCTCTCAGGTAATGATGAAGTATATATGCCTCTGTGGCCTTATCTATTTGGTATCCAGGTGGTTGTAACCTTTATTATTTGACAGCAGTGAGTAATCTTGGCATTCCAGACTTTAGGAAAATTGGGCAAATCTGCCTCACTAGTTGCTGATAGGAGTGTGTACTACATGTATATTTATTGTTCTGAATACTGAATCATACTAACCGTCATCAAAGTGTAACCAACGAACACAACAGATCACTAGGGTAATTGTGTTCCTGGCAGAAACTAATATATTTATGTGTACAGTAAATAGTTTTATGGTACAACTGATAAAGTCACATGACCCTAAAACCTATACGCTAGACTGAAAATTCAATGAAATGTGTTCAATATGAGAGACTGTAATACACAAGACATAGCAAAGCCACCTAGAGTTGTCGTCTCATCAAATTATTATTGAGAAGGAAGGCAACTCCAAAATTCTGCCCTTGGCATAGTGCATCAGACAGTGTATTAGTAAATCGTGGAATATCATAAATAGCTTTTGCTTTTGCAGAAACTACAAAGAAGAACAAGTTGAAGGTCACAGATTCATCAGAAGCTGTTGAAATCTCAATACTTCCGACAGAGGAAGATGACTATATTCAGCAGCTTGTGTCTGAGGTCAGTGTTAGACTTGGTCCTACAACACTAACTAAAGGTGTGTCTGCCCACCTAACCGCCCCTGTAATGTACAAACTCTACAATGTATTCATGGAGGACGTGATACGCAAGTCTTTTGCTGCCAAAGTAAAGAATAACACAGATATACTCACTACTGCTGATGTAATTACTGCCATAAAAACTAATGAATCTCTATCATTTCTGATGCCAACTTTTATTAATGAAGGTACCGATCCTCTTGTATAATATTATACGCTCTGTTCTAGGAAATGCACTATGGAATTACTGAAATTTAATGTAATATCGTGATGATATATTAGAACAAATTGAATAAATGCAATGTAAAATGGAGAGAAATACTTCCAATGGGGGATAAACAGTGAAATAAATGGATTAGGTAGAAATATTGTGCTCTGGTGCACTATGGGTAAAAAACTAGATTTGAAAGTAAAATCATGAATTGAAAATATAGTAAAAAGTGGCACTATTTAATTATAGTTATAGAATCTATTACCTAATAACAAGATGCATTCAGTGTAATGTGTTATAATACAAAGGCATATGTACAGTTATAATAGCTCTGTATAATAGCTGTGTAAATTATATATTATTATTTGTAAAATATGTCAACAACGGGAATACAATGTACATGTATATAGAATCTGAAATATCACTACGGACTTGTAAACATCACTTGGTAAATGACTCATATTTTACAATGCATTTTGTTTGAGATTATTAATTATAATTTAGGTCATAAATCTGTGTTTACATGCACTGGCTTGGTGTTGCAGTACTAGAACATTTCCTTTGTCATATATTGGCCAAATAAGTTATTTTTGCAGTACCTTGAGAGTTGAGGTGTTTGTAAGCCAGTCCCCAAGGTACACTTCAGGTAATAAATAGTTGTAGCTGTTTACACATCATACATGTATACATACATATTTAAGCCGAAGGTATCTGCATCGCTAGCTTTGGCTATCGACCTTTCTCATTGAACATCCGAGCATGCACGAGATGACGATTCCAAATATCTAGAGATAAAATGTGTGATTTGATTTTCCACATCACTAATAACCTCTAACTGAGTTTTGTAGTCCAGAAGTTCAATTGTCAATATAGGCGAGCAACGAACTGTGTGCTCTAGATGTAAGACTTTACAATACATGGAGGGGGGGGGGGGTAGGCTGGTGCTCTCTGAACCTCCACAAGTTCTAACTTTCAAATCCGGTAGATATGGGGAATACAAGTTTGGCCACATGTAGCAGAGTTTGGGAGAAAGGTGTGAATGAATGATACTAAGCACACATTGGGAAGCTGTGATTTGAAACAGACCAACCGTTTGAAAGCTACAAAATAAATTAATTGCACAAATGAGACTTAGTCACTTAGAATATTTGTCACCAGTTTGTTAGATAAGTTAAAATGAAAGACTAGACTTTACCTGAATTGCAGCGAATGTAACGGTAACAGCCCCTAGTATGAGGATGTTGTCATACGCATAGTCCACAAAGCTGTCAACGCAACCAATCTGGAAATATATATTTCGTATAAAACATTAGATGTCAAGAAATTGCTGTCTAGTTGTATAGTTGAGCTCCGGACGTCGTACATGATAAAAAAAGGGTACATCGGCTATAATACTGTATACCCATGCATTGGTCTGCTGTACTAGTTGCTTATTTTCACGATCCTACCTGTCTTTCAGTTATTATTTATATCATCTTACTTTCTTACAGATGAATCTTCATATATCTGTTGCCTGCACTACTTATGGTGTAGTTATATTACACTGTGAAGCATAAACAGTATTACTTACTGTGTAGTTCTGGCAGCTCTCAGGAACCATGCCATTCTGTTGTCTAGCAACAGATATGTTCCTCCAATCAGATCTTCCTTGAGCTCCGCAGCAACTCTACAAATTATCACTGACGGACTTAATGGATGCAAAATGGCCACCATTATATTAACAGAATGCCATGCTGATTGCTCATCCCGATACGATGTGGTCCAAATGAACCTAAAGCTTGTATATGTATGTACACTGTATGTGTAGGTTCTAGGTTGATAGAACATTGAGTCACGGTGTAACTGCTCGGTTAAGTTATATACCAAAAAATTAATAATTGTTCCTAATCACATGGCCATATAGTCGATGTGTGCAGGATGCAAACTGCTGATGAACAATGGCTGTTGGGGGAAATAGCAAATAAACCACCGTGATCAAATGAGGGTTTGGGATATTGCAACTTATATTCTAGCCTATCCTTGCATGAGAAAACTAGAGTTTTGCAAAACATTCAATGGATTTATTAGTTGATGTTTATAAATTTCCTAGTCTGTAGGGAAGACTTGAATAAGAAGATAAAAGTATTACATACATGTGGTTAATGGAATACATTCATAAGTTGTCCTCTCTCGAAAAATGAATTGAGAGAGGATAACTTTCAATTATGAAGAGTCTACTAGTACCCTTGCTACTGGCTAGTACCGTGATACTAACCAACTTATCATGCATTTTATCCCACACTGACTTGACGTCATCATCTCTGCTTTCGTTGTATGCACCCATTAGCTTGGCAGCACTTTCAGTGATGTATGTCTGTAGATCTCCTCTGAACAGGAAAGTGATACCTCCACAGATCATCTCTGTGCAGAGCAGCACGCCTATCACTGCAGCAAACTGTAATAATATGTATAGTGGTACACAAATATACAGTGGTGACATACTTTATGTATAACTATAGTACATGTGTTAGTATTCCATATGGCGTGTTTGTAAAAAGAAGCTTGTGGGGCACTGTAATATAGTCATGTAGACCTGTATGTACCACTGCTATTACTTTTGTTGGACGCAACTGATCAGCACTGAGCTTGAGCTCCACACACACACTTCCCAAGTCAGGGTGTCTGCGTGCTTAATTGTCGATTTTGAGGCTCGTCTCCACCAGATGCCCGGAGTTTCGAGAAGCCGATTTCGTTGTTTGCTGGCCTGGCATCATGGCACAGTGCCAGCCCATCGATGGCCTCAATTAACATCCAACCAATAATAAAAGCCTATTTCTAATAAATTAGATATTATAATCGGAATCGTTGCATCTAATATCACCAATTACAACTAAAACAGTGCGCAATATGCCTGGACTGAACATTGTAGACCAACATGCTGGTCTTTGCATAGGAAAACAAAGAGTGCGACAATCTGCCCTAGAATGAGACTTCGACAGGTGAAAATAAACAAACGGTCTCTTGTGTAGTTGAGCCTTTAGAACTGGGACGATTGTGTAATTTGGAAATCATCAGAACTGACTGTTCACTGATTTTACTGATTGTATTGGTTTATAGTATGAGCTCAGAACACTCAGAATCAGTCCAGATAGTGTTTGTATGTTTATACTCACTTCTACATATTATTTTTTTAAATCAATAACTCTTTCTTACCACAAAGAGCAAGCATGGGCTTTCTTTAAACGCTCCTAGACAACCAATAGCAGCCACTATGAATGTAATACAACCAAATAGTATAAGAACTATCGCAGGGGCTGTGACATCGAGGTCTCCAAAGAATTGCTTGTACTCCTTCAATTGTATATAGGCATAGGTACCAACTGCTACCAGCCCTGCACCTATCATCTGAAACAGTACACAGTATACATATTATGTATATGTTATATTTCACATGCATGTACAGATATGCATGTAATATACAGATATATCATAGATAAATCTGTGTACAAGTATGTGTACATACATGTATACATGTACAGTGTAAGCCTAGACTACGAGTTATAATGGCACGCACATTGGTACAGTATTATACGCCTATTAATAGCTACATGAATTGGTTTAGTTGAAAGTCAGTTTGATCAAAATACAGCGCAGAGGCAAAGAAGGATTAAAAAAGACGAATAGGAAGTGTCAACACTTCACTGTGTTACGAATATTATAAAACGTTGCTGCAAGACAAAAGCAGAGTAGACATCAGTTTTGTGATATGTGATCTCTGAGTATGCAATAAAATTTGTGGCTGCCTTGAATTAAGATTTAAAACTATAATAATAGCCAAAGCCACTTACACAAAAGATGATATTGAACACAACCAAGAGATACTTAATGCAAGAATTACACTTTCCCTCAGCAGCACCGGACCCCATCTTTGTTGGTATGTAGTCCTGTACATAATGATGATATCCACCTACTGAAATGGAGTGTTTGAAGAACAGGCAGCATCTATCAAGGGATGTTCTGTGGTCCTACAAGAGTGACATAGACACAAGTACACGCAGCTCCCTGTGGACATGACATCCCGTATCAAGGGTAAACAAATATATACAATTGTATCATATAAATATGCACCCTGGATTCTGATGATTAACCAATAGAGTAACTAGTATGACTTTCACTCTTCATATTTAATTTCACATCCCAAAAAAGTTATTGCAATTTAAATAAAAAGCCAGGCTAGACGAGTTTAGGAGTATGAAACTTTAACCAGAACTCGCAGTAAAATAGAAGAAGACTGCACGAGCGCTTTGATAAGTTGTTGTCTTAGTGATCATGATATGAAGCTCTATTACCCTGTGTCTTTCTTTTCCTACTGCCTTTTATTCTGTTTATATGAGAGAATAATAGACGAGAGACTGGAGACAAGAATTTTTGTGTTAAAACACAATATTACATTTGTGCATGCATACTATTGTTTATAAATTGTAATGAGAGCTCAACTTCAAGAGTTTGCATAATATTAAAAGTTGTCTGCTCTTTCACGCGATTAGACCGGCAATGAGCAGGCAACTCATGTATGCAAGACCAACATGACTAACACGACTGGCATGATAGTGGCGCGTAGAAAGTGGAATTATCTCCCTTTACTTCAAGTTACAGAATTAGCTATTTAAAATACAGTGCCACAAATACAGTGGGTATAACTGCTTCATGTACTTCATGGTATATTAATAAACATTTGGGGAAAACTTTGACCACGAATATGGGTTTTTATGACAAAAACACGTAAATATATGCGGAGAGGACACAAAGCATTTTGCCATCAGATGGCAGGCCGAAAGCGATTTATAGGTCATTTCCTAACTGCAAGGTGTTTGGTCAGTTGTTATTGTATACAAAATTTATAAACGTACTACAAGCATATGGCATTGTCAGTTTCTACAAACGATAATCTGATTACTACTGAATGGTTTTTCACAATGGAATTCCACTCATTAGGGGAATGCCGCTGTGAATAGACTAGTTCAGTTTGCATCCTACATATCACAGTGTAAGTACTGCATAGAATTAGAATAAGAATAGAATAGCCAATTCATATTTATGATTAAGATATAACATCACTATGGCTACTACAACTATAATGTAATAATGATATTATTAATTATAATGTAATAAACTCCTTGAATAAATGTAACTATACATACTGTAACTATTACTATACCATGAGATTTAAAATAATTAGTATTTATTTTTTATTTTATTTACACACAAGACAATAAGTAAAACAACAACAAGGCAATTGAATAGTAACTATTGAATTGTGTTGCTATTGTTTTAATTATTATTTTATAATTGTGTGTGAATAAAATAAATAAAAATAAAATTTAAATTCAAATTGCTATTCTTCTCATTCTGATTCATCTGCTTTTAACTTTACATTGGATTAGATTTACATTTTATTCGTGTTACTGAAATAGTAAGTATTATCATTATGCTTGCCTGTTCTGTTGCTCACACGTCGGGTGTGAATGGTTCCCAATCATAGGTCATAAAACGATTACAATAAATAAGTCATAAGGAGAATTCATAAATCGAATAGGCCTAATCCATCCAATGCGAATGCAATGCGAATGCAATGCGAATGCAATGCGAATGCAATGCGAATGCAATGCGAATGCAATGTGATTGTAATTTAGTCAATTACCTCAGAATTACCTCAGATGAGGTAGAACTTCTCCAGCAATTTTATTTAAATCTATAGGGAAGCCTCTAGTTGTTTAACTATTTTTGATTAGGGTTTTCATTTGTTACAGCACATCGCTGTTTAGGTTTGGTGGTTGTTCTCTCCTCTCATCTGCAAGTGTTCAAGTCACTTTAAAAGTGTTGGTGTTTCCCTTTATTAATTTTCTAATTTTTGATGCTATGATGCTGCTATGATAATATCTTTTATTGAGTTAACCATTAATGTTATATTTACTCATTAAATTACTTAATTAGTATTAATAGGCCTACTAGATAGTATCTATTTTTAATTTGTTGTTTGTTACTTCTTTTGACCATTTGTATTGGTGATATAGGCCTACAATATCATATATTTGTAGCTTGTACGTTAAAAAGTCGCTAATAAAAATAATATAATATTTTGTTGATATTATGAATTTATATATCTATGTGGTCTAAGAAATTTAATTGATTGTTGTTGTTACAAATGCGGTCTAATACCTAGTTAGTCTAATATAGCAGTCCATATCACTATCGCCTCTGTTGTGGAAAGTTTAGGTGAAATCGCAGAGAATTGAGAGGATATTGAGCATTCATTAGCAACAAATTGATATCTGCTTAGGTAATATCTGGTACGAAATTGTCAGCTAGTTAGTTATTTTACAATGTCTCTTTGTAGATTAGGCTATATGCTATGAAAAATATAGATTGTGTGCCGAAAATATTATGAGAGAGTAGACGCTGGAAGAAAACTTCATTAGAGCTACAGTATTATTTCTTGAAGACAGATTTTTGCGGATTGATTACATTTGAACTTATTACTCTCGATTTTAGTTTCAGCAATTTGACGGAGATTTCTGGTGTTACCGGCTGAAGGGATTTCTAGACTTGACGTGCCCTGAACGACTGATCTGATTTTAGACCTCGGGATTTATAATAGGTCAATTCTCGGACTATACTGGATCTTGCTCATAACAACATACAAGACTTTGCTCTGAGTGTTTCTACAGTACATGAGCCTACAGTATATGAGCTGAAGATATTTAACTTGATTGGCGACGGTATTCACTGTTTTCTACCAACGATAGTCGACTCTTGTAAGCCTCAACATTTCCATGCTATTAAGCACCCTATCAAGAATGTTCCTCGGGACATTTTTATTCAAGGTAAGGTTTACGTAAAACACTTTGGATTTCATTTTAGTTGATAGTCCGAGGTCAACTCTGGGCCAAGATTTGCTAGAGGCCTACATATAGAGCCTACAATATAGGCTACTAATATTCTGTTAAGTATAATCCATGTAATAGTTTTCAAATTCTAGTATGAGCTGAACTAGTAGGCTAAGTAATGTTTATACAGGCAGCTTAGTGATCACATCGTTGTATATAGACGTACACTCAACAGTTTCTATATGCACAATGTGGTGCGGGCCCCACTATGGCCTTGCATGTCGTAGCTCTATAGGTGATAGAGTTATAGAATTTCTGAACTAGTGTGGGATTTTGCCGCATTCTATTACTAAACAATTGCTGCTGTCTTTGCTATATACAGTATATACAACACTGAAATAGTGTGTATATATGAATTTACTGTGCTGTAGGACTGTCAATGTTGAAGAAACCATTCTCATTATCTGCAACTAACAGCGAGTGGAGAAAGTGTCAGATGTGCACCATCGATAGGTTTATGAGGTCTCTACAGGTTGGCAACCTTCTTAGTTCTTACATTATATTTACCTGCATACCCACTGCATATGTTGATAATACTTACCTGCATGCCCACTGTATATGTTGGCAATACTTACCTGCATACCCATTGCATATGTTGATGATATTTACCTGCATACCCACTGCATATTTTGATGATATTTACCTGCATACCCACTGCATATGTTGGTAATATTTACCTGCATACCCACTGCATATGTTGATGATATTTACCTGCATACCTACCGTATAGATCGGTGATACACAGACTACAGAGGATGCAACAAGTGCTAACAATATAAAAGCATCCATCACCAGTGACTATGGTACCTGTACCTGCTCAGGGGGCTCAGCTTCTGGAAGAGGCGATGGGGAAACCCCCGGATGTCAGTCAAGTAACGGCTGGACTGACTCTTCTAGCTGCCATGGGGATTACAACAGTGACAGCGAGATGTCTGTCGGCTCAGACGATAGTTCTTGTAACTACGAGGAAGGAAGTACGTTACGTCACATTAGTACAGACTCTGATGAGGACGACAGCTACTTCGAGAGGTGAGCTTAGGCCTATTTAGTATTATGTATATAATAGTATTATACTATAACAGTACACACTGACCCACTCATAGGCCTAGAGGATAACATATAGTCGTCATAGCCTATGCATCTTGCATGCGTACATAGTACATAGCTGAATGGTGTAAATCTGTGTTACCAGTTACATGTGTACATGTATATCTGTTACTTCAATAATAATTGTAAGGCGATTAGGCTATTTAATATAATATAATTGATCTAATATCATTAGAATAATATAATTATGATGATATAATATGATAATGTAACATAATTATAATATAATGGATATCCATGTTGAGGTGCTCAAGCTATATGATGAGTAGCTAAGGTAGAAGCTGTAATAGCTTGTACTACTGTAACCAATAGCTGAGAGCTGGTTTACAGTAACAACTGTGGGGGATTAATACAGGACTTAGCACTGTATGTGTGGAGTTACTACTCTAGTATTTTCAGTATATTATTAGTTCAGATACCTTGTGTACATATAGGCTACATGGTGTAGAGTTGTACCAGCATGTGTAGTGCATTGCATGCTACAGCCTATTGTACAGCACAGTATCATAGTCACTGGCTAACTACATGTACTTTCTTCCAATATAATAGTATAGTAGTCACGTACTTCCACAAACATAACCAAGATACTAGTGTGGAAATGCTAACATTGTAAGGGGGCTAAACTCTGATAATCTCACTTGGTATATCGACTGCTTGTTAATACATGTACAGGCCCTACATGTTGTATATATACATGTATTTTAGTCAAAAATATATTATTACAGTGTTGTTTATAGTCTTAGTAATACAGTACTGAATAGCTGTAGAGTACTGACCATGGTAGTATAGGTGTATACAGCACATACATGGTATAGCTGTGTATTATGGCGATTGGTTCCATATTTTCTGTTGTAGGTTCGGTAAGACTTTACCTGATCGCTCTCGTATGCTGAAGTACAAAAGAGTAACAGCGTTGATACCCGGTAACAACCAAAATGCTTTCACTCCAGATGAGTTTACTCTGAATGTAGTGGAGGACCTGTACTATACTCCTGTATTAACAGAGAGAACGACTATGCACGCTAGTCAGGTACCCTCCCGTATTCCTATTATATCTGTGTGTAGATATAGGGGTATTTTGGTTGGCATTAGCTGATGTACCATGTGTGATTTGTATCATTGATTTTGACTAGTATAACATTGTGTCTAGTTGTATACACTAGCCTATGGAAATATACAAAGTCATCACATGTTTGGCTTATATACATGTAATTATCATGGCTTTCTCTGTCTCCAGATATTAATTCATGTATCCCTACATATTGTATATATAATTATTATGTATAATTATATACACTGGTATATATACATGTATTATGTGTGTGTAATACTGCGTGTAGTAAATGTAAAGGGACTACTCACAGAGAAGAACTATTAAATTCTTACAAAATTATTCTATCACTGTTAGTCTCACCAGATGAACAGCTGTATCTACATGGAGACAACTCACACATGTATATATGCAGGTAGTTTCTCTCGGACCTCACGGCGCTAAGTTCTATGACGATGAGCCGGCACTCATATACCTGCCACTTGGTGCTCATATAGAAGATGCTGATAAGATTGTATGTCTATGCAGTGACACTAGTGAAGGAGAGATACCAGATTGGCAGCCTCTACCCAAGTCACACTATCACTACATCGCTAAGGATAACAAGGTAACTAATATATACTTCCTGTCTGACGAGTAGTCACCGAGTGAAATAAAGTTACATTTTACTGTGTCCACTACTAGGCAATCACAGTTCACTATCTGTTTGTGTTAAACTGCCTTATTTGCTACCCTTAGCTGATAGTACTACAGCTATCATAGGAGTAATGTAAGTGTTTTATAGTACCTTGTGTTATGTTATGCTTCTTGTCTAGTTTTCCTCATACCCTTGAATGTACCCAGTCTACTTGCCATTTATATTTAGTCAACTTTACCTGCTATAAGTTAGTGTAATCCCTAAACAGCACAATGTGGTGATAACTATTGTATTGCCTGTGTAAGTTATAATGTAGCATGTTTGATGTATGCAAAAGAGTTTTATTTTCAAGCGCTGATGGTTAATTTCTGTTGATTTTCTGATGCTAATGCAATCTTTGCTTGCTATTTTAAATTAACGCATTGCGTGCACATTCTATTATTGTAAGCAGGTACACTGTATGTGTAAGTGTTGTATATATCCTAAGTCTTTACTGATTTTACTACGGTATATTCCTGTAGGTAATGGTAAGGGCGTGGCACTTCAGCCTCTACACTGTCATTGTATCCTGCCCTTACCCTGAGGCTACAAGATATATAGACACAAATAAACCTACCACTGTAGAAATAGACGAGGTCAAAGGTGTCAAAGTTCATTTTCCTGGTCATTCATTGGCTAATGAATTCAAGGCAAAGGTTAAAGTATTTTACTCGGACGATCCTACAACTCCTGAAGAGGAAGTTGGAGAGGAAGTTGAAGGGAATGCTTTAGCCACGCCCATCGTAATGCTCAGTCCGCATGGAGTCGAGTTTGAGAAAGATGTACTTGTACAGTTACCTCTACCTGACTGTGAGCAGATAACAAACATGTTTGACCTTGACCCTAGAAAGTCCTTGACAATCTATCACTCTCCTACAGGAGAGAATGAACCTTTAAATTGGCAGCCCTGTCAAGTGGAATATAAGTTTGAACAGGAAGCAGACGGCAACTATGTTATTGTGTTTCCTGTTCGTCACTTCTCGTGGTACAAAGCAGTATGGGATATATTGTCCTCTACAGTACACGGTGCTAAAGTTGGAGTCTCGTATTTCTATCCATATATAAGGTTTGCTATGATGTGCACGGCCATGATGGACGAGACAGCGGACACACGTAGCTTTGGTTTAGAGGTGAGTTACCATGATGGTGTCCTAGCTTGTTGCTTGCCGATTACTAATTCGTCTTTGTGATTATTATAGAGGATGTTGTTCTCAATAGATTCGGTCATTTTAGTTGTTGGATTCCTGCAATGCCATGCTCTTCCCTATGTGTAGTATAATTAGGCTTATGTGTGACCTGAGGAAGTACATGTAGATGTAGTGCATCAGATGGAAAAGAATAAATAATTTTATAATAATTTTCCAGATAATTTGTTTCCGAAGTGATAAGAAATTACCGGAGGTTGGCAACTATAAACACAGGGTCGGAGGCAGTCTCAAGCCCAAGTTTGTCAGACCAGGTTGGTGCTATTATAATAACTTATATAATAAAATTATGTACCACTATAGCTAAGTAAAATCTACCCCCAATTCCAACAGGCAGACAACAACCCTCTCGTTATTTACAGTTCTGTTACTAATAGTTAGTCAGTGCGAAGAGCTGTTTTCTTATTGTATCATAATACTGAGATGGTATATCAGCTGTTAGAGTGACAATCTGTATAAAACCAGATCTGAGTCTGTCATGCTTAATGGTCCAAAATTCTTGACTTTCCTGTCAATATTATGTAAATTACATGTATATTGGTGAAATTTATGTCAATATTGAAGGATTACTACAACACAATTTACCAATCAATACGTCTGTATACTATAATATAATTTACTGTACTGTATGTACTCTAACAATGTTAGCAACCAACCTCCTTTATTGACTTTGTTTATAAAATGACAAGCAGTTGCTTAGCAACTAGCTTGTTTACAGCGAAATCACAACAATAGGTTTGATTGAGACAATTATGTTGAAAGTTTGGTTGAAAGCTGCAGTGAATATTATGTGACATTTTGTGTTAATGATCCAGGCTCTATGATGGCAGATATTTATGTTAGTATATAAAAATAGCCTATTATGATATTATAGTGAGTGATATACTAGAGAATAGGCTGGTAATGGTGCCAATTGCTGATATTGAGGATATTCCTACTGCTGTAAAAATGAGACAATTTTTTTTCTTAGAGTTCTCTAAACGTTTGTTTGATAACGTCTACAATGATGAACCCTCAATTTGTAAGATTTTATAGAGAAATGGAGTTTTCCACAAATTTAGTCAATTATACAAAGTAGGCTACATTATATTGGTTTGGCTAAAAAGAGGAAAGGGCTGAGATAACTGGGTTAGGTTTGAAGTGCATGGTGTCCATGTATATATGAGTTACCTGGACAGTGGTGTATTGTAATTGGTTAGTTGATGATTTTTTTATATGGAAAAAAATGGGTTTATATATTTTTTACAGTCATAATATTAAATTTTGGATCATATCAATAGCTGACAGACAGACATACACACAGACAGAAGTAATTATACTATTTGCAATTGCAGGTGCTATTATAATCAAACTAGTCTCTAACGACTTTGAAGCTGACACTCTACATGGTGAGAGCGCACAACTCCTTAAGGAAGAATCAGACTTCCATGGTTTGGAATTTGAGAAGCAGTTTGCATGTGTTTATAAGGTATAACCAAACATATAGCATATGCGTGTAGAGCATCAGATTCTAGCCTAGTGTTATTGGTATAATATTTTAGTTTAACTGTATTTTATACTTACATGTACATGTATGCCCTACATGATTACCATGTGATGTGTATCTTGGATTTATCTGCTTTTGACCTGTGGTGGACATATTTAACGGATTTCGATTATGTCAGGTTTCGGTGAAACAAATTTAGATTATTTTGCATAATTTGATGTTATTTCACAAGAGCGTTACAATTCTGTGTTCTTTTTCCGTAAAGGGTGAACCGGTGAAGAAAGGAGTGTTTGGTAAATGTATTGTGGAGAGGAAGGCCTCTGGTTTCAATGAGAATATATTTGAGTTTAACTTGACCAAGTGTGGCAATGAAGGCGAGTTTCAGTTTGATAATACTGATGGCTGGTCACTGATGGCAACTAGAGAACTAGCGAGTAAGTACACTGTGATGTGACTAAACCCTTCACTAGTGAATACACTGTGATGTAACTAAACCCTTTACTAGTGAGTACACTGTGATGTAACTAAACCCTTTACTAGTGAGTACACTGTGATGTAACTAGACCCTTTACTAGTGAGTACGCTGTGATGTAACTAGACCCTTTACTAGTGAGTACACTGTGATGTAACTAAACCCTTCACTAGTGAGTATGCTGTGATGTAACTAAATCCTTTACTAGTGAGTACACTGTGATGTAACTAAACCCTTTACTAGTGAGTACGCTGTGATGTAACTAGACCCTTTACTAGTGAGTACACTGTGATGTAACTAAACCCTTCACTAGTGAGTATGCTGTGATGTAACTAAATCCTTCACTAGTGAGTACACTGTGATGTAGCTAGACCCTTCACTAGTGAGTAGGCTGTGGTGTACATGTACATGTAAATAAGACCCTTTTCAAGTACATGCTGTATAGTAACATGATTTGCTCATATAATGTGAAGTAATGTTCTCATGCATCAGTGAGATGACAACTTTCAATATTCATGTTTTAGGTATGCTTGGTATTACTACTGATGAAAACTGGAAAGAATTTGCTAAGCATCTTGGATTCACCAAACATGAAATTAGAAATAGACTTAGCTCCACAACAGACCCGTTTGCTCTAATAATGGGGGCTTTTCAAGCTAGAGGAGGTATGTCCATGCATATAAATGTATACTTTGAGACACCATAGGCTTACATTATAGCATCCAACTGTATGCATATACACATGTATATATAATCTAGGTTGGCTCAGTGGTAGAATAATATGTGTGGAGTATCAATGGTGGTGTCACATTATAACGGCAGAATCATTGTAACTAGCTTTCCTTTCGCTTATCATGTCTCACCTTCATAGGAATAGACTGTTTTATGATTCATATCAAACTTAAAAAATTTTGATGGGAAGGATAAATCCTAATGTACTAATATAAAACTAGTCTAATCATTCACATACTCAAGTCTTATCTCCCCTGTATGCAAGTGTACAAGACTAGTATAATAGGTGTACCAACTCTTTGTACATGTCTAAGTCCAATCTGTTAGGGAAAGAGTTTAAGAGTTGTTTACTTAACCTGTCATGGAATTACAAGCTGGCAAATAGTATCAATATTACATTTTGTGGGGCTGGTTGTTATATGCAGTTGTTTCATATTTAAACCAATGTGTGGTGACTTCAAATATAAAGATGGTGACATGTTGTTATCATCACTGAATAAGATAGTTGTGTCTTATAGAACACCAACAAGAATATCAATTCTCTGCACCAGGTACCCCTGATGAGTTTGTCCAGGCTCTGTACGCTGTTGGCAGAGGATTCAGGATAGCTGGTGACTCAACTACGACAGCGCTTGGTTTTAATAAGTCGCCATCAGGCAGTGGGTTCAGAAGTACTAGTGAAGAGGACAGTGATACTTCAGCAGGTATGGCATGATATTAGGATGCATGATTTATTGCAAGAAAAATAGCCAAACATCATTCAGTTCTTCAAATGTAGCTGGTGTTGGGAGTTGTCTTCTTTTTGGAAAATTAAATACTTTGCAATAATTATTTTTCTAGAAAGAAGACAACTCCCAATACTGACTTTCATACTAGAAAATAAAGCGGCAAATTTCAAATATCAATAACAATGCTAAAGAATTCAATTAATTATGCTTAAAACTAGGTAGTTGCAGTTACAATCATGTCATTATATGAAGTAGTAGCTGTAGCCTACTGTTTTATCTCATTAGGCAGAGCAATAAATATGAATTAATATATTTGTGTGAATTTGTTTCTGTCAAAGCAATTGATTTAATCATTAGGTCCAAGTCAATCAAGCACCCCGTCTAGAAAGAAGAGAACATTTCCAGGTGTGAGTTACAGTGGAGCTACCAGCAAGAAGAGACAAAGGTCAGACGTCTCTGAGAGCGCTCAGTCTAGTTACTCTTCGTATCACGAGGATCAGCTACATAGAACAGCCAAACAGGTCGGTGGATAGCTAGCTACATGTATTCTTGATAACATGATTGTTTTATGCATGCAAACACTGCAGAAATTGGGTGCCTCTATCAACCACTGTATGCAGTTAACAAGCTGAATCTTGAACCATTTGATATTTATTTGCCACTTTGACATGGTTTTTTAACAGTGTCATATATTACACAATAACTTGATGTCTATAGTATTAGTATAGAATAGTAAATGGGTGTTCTATAAAAATAGCCATTCAGAACATAACTAGATATTACGATCATGTAAAGTGGAAAGAAATATTCATGCTATTGTCATTATATTTTGATGTTGTTGAAACAAGATGGAAAAAAAGTCCAACATATCACAATGTAGTACAGCGCTGTAGTAGTCTCATCACTTGATTAGCTCTTGTTTGATTGTCTCGTTTTAGCCTCTGGGTACGAGTGAACTGTGGAAAATCTCTCAGTTTGTGAATCAACACTGGAAATCGCTAGGGAGGAACCTGAGCGTACCGGAGGAGGATCTCAACCAGGTGGAGCATGCTCACAAAGACATGAGAGAGTGCTCCTATCAGATGCTGCTCAAGTGGAAGGAGAGGTTTCCTCACAAATGTAGCTTTGGTACTCTATATGTAGCACTGTGTGACAGCGGGCTCAACTCTGTAGCAACCGCTCATTGCGTCATTCCGCGATCTCCTAAATAACTAACATCTCTATGTAGTTCAGATATTCCATCACCTTTCACCAATCAATCACTACCTCAAACCCAACAATTCTTCCAACTCTGAAGTACTTCCATCATATGTTCACCCAGAGGCAGATGTGGAACTCACCAGATAAGAAGCTGAAACAGAAATAAATTGAGTTGGATAATTCCAGCTTAGATGAACTGCTATTGTGATTTGTGCCAAATTATTAGTTGCCATGTATATTGTACATAGAAAGTGGTTCGTTCTATATGTAAATGTATATATTTATTTGGTACAAAAATGTACAAAATATTTTCATGTGTATACAGTGGTGTTATAGCCTACACTAATTATATTATGTATTATAGGAAATTTGTATCTAGATGAGTATCATGTTATATTTTTTGTACTATGCATTAGTTGTATAATATAGATTGTACATACATAGCGTATTATTATTTGTACATACAACCAGTTTTATGAATTCTATCTGTATTGTTTGCTAATTGTGGATGGCCATTTTACTTTTTAAAAGAAACCAAATTTGCATGACTTGTGTGAATAGATAATTTTGCTATAATTGTACATAATGTTACGGCAATAAAATGTTTATATAATAATATATGACATGGAGTGATTATTCTAAATATCTCATGATCAAAGAAGACAGATTGCACAAAAATGCAATATTCCTTATTGGGCTTCTTTGGTATCAGTTATGAATGAAGAGAGACATTTTATTTATTGTTAGTTTTTATGCAAGGATTTTTGATGTGTTTATAGAGCAGTCACAGACCTCACATCCATGAAAATACCCATTCCTGACTGGGATTTGAAACCGGGCCTATTCACTTAGCAGAGTGGATAGAAAATATTACCCTAACATCAGCTCAGCAACCTTAGGAAAGCAAGTGGTGCCAATTGATGTGCTCTGAGCCAACTGCTCACAAATACACTCTTCATATTATGGTACCTTGCTATATATGGTGTTGGGAAGTTTGAACATTCTATCATATTATTTGATGTTAGTTTGACAGTTGAGTCTCACATAGTTATCACAAATGTGTACAGTATGCTTCTGGTTGTGGGCGATGAGTCTTCCCTTCATTATACTAGCAGAGGTTTAGCCAAAAGAGATATGGGGTAGCAAAACTCTCATACAACAAAACGGAATGGGTCATTAGGAGGTAAGCCTTTATTCAATATGACCATTACATCTATTATATTTGAAGAACACCAAGCCACTACTCACCATATACCTTCCCATCTGCTAGGCTGCCTCTCCTTTCTTTATCTCTCTTATTCTACAAGGAGAAGAAAACCGATTTAAACATGTGGCACATCGGCACGGACCAGTAGCAGAAAGGAAGAGACGGCAGATGACATGGACCAAAAATGCTCCATGCCTACCAGGAGAGCAGAGGGAATGACCCAATCCAGATCACAGATGTCTTCACCATTACTACCAGCGCCTCAACATTTGGAGGGCAGACCTGGAATGTGGGATGTAGACATTTAACCAACACCTCAGAACAGGAGATGGTCAATACCACCAGCTATGGACTACAGGACAGATAACGACAGCAAGATTACAGTAGGAGAGCTGGACAGACTTACTACACACCACAGGAGAGGAACACCTGTACGCTTGGCAGAGAGGTTCACCGCAGCTGAGGAGGACAACACAGAAGACCCTGAAGTCATAGACAGTGAAGGTAGAGAGATGAGACACCCTACATCAGCAGGCAGACCATCTAGAGCATCACCAATTCTTGGAACTAGAAACTTGATCCAGTTAGACACAGAGGGAACAAATAAAACGACGATAGAGGCAGCAGACAGACAACTCCAAAACAGGAGGAACGCCGCTACAAAGAGTGAAAGTTCTGGCAATTTAAGAAGCACACACACCAGTGTCAGCCCATTGGATAGTTAAGGTATAGAGACAAGAGGACACATAGCAAGACCTTCACTCTCTGGAGCAGTACGACACCGACCATTTATGTGATATGATGGACAACCACCAGAGATGAAACCACACGGACCAGAGATGAAATCACACTGAGGAAAGATCAACATGGTCAACATCATGAAAGTGGACCATGACTCAGAAAGACAACCAGGATGATACAAACCCCGATATGTTGACAGGGAGACACAGATTGGCTACCCACCAGAGGGAGATAACCACTAGCACCACAGATCCTACCCATACACAAAACAAAGGGTATCCAATTCTAAATATCAGTACCAGTATGATGAAGAGGAGCTGTTAGAGTTGCCACATGAACCCAGAACGCCTACCAGGGCTGATAAACATGCCACAACCACACCCAGGTGAATATGACAATAACAGGAAACAGGAATACGCCTACAGAGGAGAGCATAAGCCGAAATATGTTGACAGTAGAAATCACTAGAGGGAGCTGATAGACATACCCACACATGGAACAGAAGGCACACAACTCCAACAAACTGTACCAGTTTGATGAAGAGGAACTGTTGGATATAGCACATGAATGTAGAATGGCCACCAGAGTGGATAGACGTATACAAATACATCCAATGGACAATAATCACTACATGAAACAAGAACATGTCTACAGGAGCAAGGAGAATGTTGATCCACATGCGAGATGGGATGAGCCTGCGCATAGAGACCTTGACCCCAGTAGCAGACATACAGAATAGAAATACAGGAGAGAGTATTGCAACCTCTACTTACACATAATGATGATGTATATGGTAGCAGGAGAGACATAGTAGGGAGGTGCTCACCTACACACAGAGGCCAATGCCAAGGTAGGAACACAGCCCAGCCATTGGAGAGCTCAATAGTATCCACTGTGGCCAACCCAATAGTGAATATATCTACACGACTACCTGAGCTGGAGAAATACACAAACTCATCAAACGACAACATCACATTCCTGGAATTCTTAGAAGAATTCAACCTACAAGTTGTGGCCTTACCCATCCACAAAGAAACTTGGCCAAAGATATTGCCTATATATTTGGCTGATGGAGCTATAATCACGTACAAAAATATTGTGGAGATACGACCACACATCAAGCACAATTTTGAACAGCTCCCAAGTACACCAGCCAAGAAGTTTGGTGATACTAATGGAATAGCCTCATCGGTGGATCTATACAGCAGACAGAAGCAGAGCAATGAGACCATTGGCAAGTACTACTCTAGTATATGCTCTATGGCAAACCGCAAATACCCTAACCTAGACTCACATGCCATGGACCAAATCATTCTCGGTTTCCTATCTGGACTGAGCCCAGCCTACAAGAGGCCATTGCTGAACAACCCAATTATAAAGACATCAGAGGATGTGCTTAAGGTAGCCCAGAGGATAGAACGCATAAACCATATTATGATCATAGCAGCAGGAGGAGCTAATAGGAGCATCACAGAGAAGGTTCACAAAGTTGAGTTCGAGGAGAGAAGAGATAGAGAAATGGAGAACCTAAGGAAAGGATTGGGGGATCTGGAGATGAGGGAAGCTGAACTAGCCGAGAGAGAGAACCAGACTGCTAGATGGACATGGCTCAACAACCATATGAAACCAGTGCCAATTGGAGAAACTAGTCAATATTATGACCCACCTCAGAGGCGAAACCCACAGTCATGGAATAGAAATCAGAAAGGTGCTCAACCATGGCGTAACAATAGTCGACCTAACAACAACTCCTTCAACAACAGGAGCAGATAACCTCAACCATTCCAACGCCAGAGGAATCAGGAATACAATAGGAACAGTACCTGTACATCAAATCACAGCAGAAACGACAATAGACCTCATGATTAGAGAAATAGAGGACGAAATGGAAGCGGAGATAACCACAGAGGGCAAGACTGGAGACAAACAGGAAATAACTTCTAGTGAGCCATGGAAAATAGGAGACATGAAAGACCTGATGACGAAAGGAAGTTGCCAGACACAGGCGTCAGATATGTTCAAGTGGTCTACAAAGATGACGAACCACCTAGTGTGAATGTCATTAAACAAAGGAACAAGCGCAGGAGAAAGGAGTTGGAAGCAAAAATGGAAACCGCACCAATACTGCTCTGCACACAAGCAACATTATTCACAGGTAAAAAGTGGCACCACTATGACAGACGAGACGAGATAAAACCCGAGTACAGAGAGCAGTGTACACACAAGGACTGCCACGACATAAAGGAAGAGCAGAAGGCGCTGTGTGAGCAGCTACACAAGATTGAGAGAATTAGGAATAGAAAGAGCAAAAATACAGGCGAGAATCAGATTGTCATGCATCAAGTGAGGACCAAGGCGAAGAATACAGTGCAAGCAGAAGCAGCAGGAAGACATACAGGTTGGTGGAACATGAGTACAGGAATGACAGTAATGATAGGACTACTAACCTTGCTTACACTGGTCAATAGAGGAGCCGTAATTCCAGAACATCATGTTACGCCACACTTCATCGGATGAGAGGTCACACCCACACTTGATGTTGGAACTACCAAAAGAGATCCACGGCGTCACGCCACTGGACCTGAAAATATATAAAACAGCTTCCATAACATTACAGAGTAGAGCATTTCTAGGTAATCACAGGAAAACAGTTTCCACTACGTTACTGTATTTCTTTAATGAGAGAATTGACAAGAAGGAAGTTAGCTACAACCCAGTGACAGTAGAGGAATGCCAGGAGATGTCAGTGCAGAGGACGTTCCAAGGACAACCGACCCCTAGTGGATAGCAACGGATTCATATCAACTCACGCATCAACCGAACCAGAATACAAGTGGTGCTACTTTAACTATGAACGGACCACAGATAACTACGACCTAGTACCTGGATACATATATTTCCACAGGAACACCGAGGCTGATGCAATCCAGTTTGGGCAACTGAAATGTTGTAAATTTGAAGACAACTACTGATACACCATAATCTACTAGCTATCTGTATTTACTAATGCTTGGTAAAGATATAATCTATAAGCTACTTGTATACTTCCCAGTACAAATAAATATGTATACATGTATATATATATATATATATATACACTCTACAATGGACATGATTGTATATTTTTTATGCCGAGCATTTTGATATACATGTATTTCACTATTTTGATAATTTGTGAGTGATCATCGTAGACGTGAGGCTCTGCCAATCCCCAAGCTAAACCAAATATGGTGGAGAAGCTTAGATGTTGACTAAAAAACGAATTGCCATACAATAAGGATTTGTGTGATGGCTCTGATTATAGCACTAGTGGTGGGGAGCTCCCACAGACCAAGCGGAAACACCAAGGTAAGTGCCTTAAGTCATGAGCGTAACTATAAACTAACTGAGTTGCGCATGTTGTAAATTTATGAGTGTCATATCAAAATCCACAATGGGGCATTATTAACGATAGTTTTAGTTGGATAATATACCATATCCTCGTATAATTTATATGTTGTGATAGTTTCTTTTCTATTACCATAGATGAGGACAACAGGGAGGTCATCTGTCTCAGCAATGGTACAGATGGTAATGGGACTGACAGTTCTAAACTAACCGTAAGAAGCCAAAGAAAACAGGTAGGTGACCCTTGGAATGACTGGTATAGTGACAGTCTGGATATCTGGATTTTAACCATAGCTAGAACTGGGAAATGTGCGCATTTGTTTAAATGATGTTGTCTTCTATCAATTGGTCCTGTAAAACAATGGAGTTTGTTGATTTTCACCTACACCACCAATGAGTACACACACTAAGATAAAAAGAGAAATAAGACATGCTATTTTTTCTTTAGGCGCAATTCTTGGTATATAGCAGAACTAATGGATATTCTTATAATATTAAAATAGTTCAATCATTGTAAAGATTATTGCACAGTCTATGTACTGTTGCATTGTGAAACAGTAGCACTAAATTTAATATGTGTGGCCCTGTCAAAATGCACAACAGACCTCCCAATATTGATGCTAACACTCCTGTATGGCCTCCTTTGTTCTACAGTTAGATTATTAGGCTCAGATATGTGGTCAAGCCCTACTAATATTCATCCCACACACTTCAATGACGAAGAGAAGACCTCATTCTGTTCCATGACATGTATGCACAATAAAAAAGACCAAAAAGATGTGTTTCAACGGGCCCTGCAGGGATTGAACTTCGATAAGACTTGTACCGCTGTACCATATCGCTGTGAAGCAAATGCAACGTTTCTTGTTGATATCAGTTGCATTACATCATACTACTGCAAGTCAGATCAAGTTAGTTAAATTAGTCGTTACCATAATCATTACCATATTAATTAAATTTCGAAAAGGAGTCACAGGTTTGCTTGATTGAAGAGGGTGTAGTGGTAACATCTGTTAGTGCTATTTTTCTTCTGGCTCAAGAGTTGCAGGTCTCTGGCTGCAAACCTCTATTTTTAATTACTATGCGAGTACCTTGTTTTAGGCAGCAATAAGATCGCTCCATTCACTTTTGTGGCAGATGAAGCATTCCCATTGAAGAACTGTATCAAGCGCCCATTCCCAGGTAGAGCGAATGGTTTGGAGAAGCGCATGTTCAGCCTTCGCCTATCTGGAGCCCGCTGCACCATTGAGGTGAGCTAGTTTAACTATCTATACTGATTGTTTATATGCGACTCTAGGCTTGCCACATAGATTTTATTTCTTGATGGCAAATGCGGTTTTGATACAACAATTTATTCCTTTATATCTTAGTAGTCTATCTAAGAATTTACAACTTGACGAGAACAATATCTAATGGACTTTTTTCAAAATAGAAATGAAATTCTGATTTCAAATCGACAACTTGATAATCCATGATTTGATTTTCCAGACTTTCATGAGGCTAAATGTATATTTTAGAATTCTTTTGGAATAATGGTTTCAAGGTGGAGATGTTTAAGGAGTCACTTACACACGTGACCAGATCATGCCACATCAGTAATACTTGCCTGCTGCGTGCTTCACAACTTGCTTTGTGAGCAGAAATGTGAAAGCTACAGCCCACCAGGCTATGCAGATGCCATGGGCATGAATGGTGAAGATGTATAGGGTGCATGGAGAAACAATGGTATAGGAGCTATGCTCGAACCGGTAAATCCAACCGCACATCGCAATCCATCTGCTACTGCTACACAAGTGTGTGATACTTTTATGTCATATTTCAACCAAGGTGCGTTGCAGTGTCAAGTCACTCATATAAATAGAACATAGAAAACACTGTGGTTCTACAAATATTATTTGTCAGTAATACTAAGTAAGCTACTATGCAATGTACTCTACAAAATAATTTTATTTTTACTTTTTCTACATGTATGCATATGTGATTAAACAAGCAATCTATTATTTGGTGCACAGCACATTGTTTTAAAGCCAATCCCTACTTCTAGTAGCATGTATACTTAAATGTTTAGTGATATTTGAATAAAATTCATGCCTGCACATGAATGTTATATAATTATGCTTCCTTGCTGCATTACTTAAAAAAATTAATTATATTCTTTGCCTGTATGAGTATTGAGTATGAATAAAGTCAAGATACATGTATCATAAAATATGATGGACTTGATTAGAAGTAGGCTTAGTTATCATGTGCCGAAATTAGCAAAGCATGAATAACAAAGCGTTATATACTTGGCTAGACAAACAAAGCAGTTTTACTATCATTGAGTGTCACATCATACAATATATTAACACTTTTCATCAGTGTGACGGCACCAAGCAGGTTGTGGTGAAGCAACTGAGGGCCGCGGATGGTGATAGACGGGAGGCCGTGAGACGGTTGGCAAATTTGACGGGTCGTACCCCTGAGGCAGTCAGACAATTGAGTAGAAGGGACCCTGTGGTCAAAGCTGGCCTTGAGGGCGGTAGGCCAGTATGCCCGGGCGAGGGCGGCACGGTTCCTGACAACCCCTCCAGCTCTGGCAGGAGAGGAACGACCGCATGAGAGCCATCCTGGATGTAATACCATACTAAGCACTGAGCGAGGCTACTGGCACTGTGGTTGACAGGGCTACAGTGGTGAGGGTGATGCGTTCCGGAGGTGGTGAGGCGAGGGTGCTAGTCGACAAGGTCACAGAGCTACTTGTCCCGACTGTGGGTGATGTGCTGCCCCAGCTGGGGGGCCGACCGAGGAGGCCACAGAACGTTTTTGGCCGAAGGGAAGAGAGGAGAGTGAGAAGGAACGCCCGGTACTCCGAGCTCCAGCACCTCTTCAGAGGGAATCAGGGTGCGGCGATAAAGCGTGTGTTACAGACAGATGAAAAGCGCACTGGGAACATCGATCCAGCCCAGATGTTCAGACACTGGTCAGAAGTGCTGTTAGCGAGGAGTGCGAGTGATCACAGACCAGTGAAGATAGGTACGTCGGTATGGGAGTTGGCAGTCCCGTTCGGCGTGGAGGTGCGTGATGCCCTGAGGGGGAGAAAGGGTGCTGCAGGCCCTGACAGGGTGCCATGGGCTACCCTGAGATGAATAAGTGCCTCTCTCTTGGCAAGTCTGTGCAACCTGCTTCTCCTGTTAGGAAGAATCCCACACGATTTGCTGAAGCAGTCACCTCCCTCGTACCAAAGGATGACGCCCCAGCTGACCCAGCCAGATACGGACCAATTACAGTCACCTCCACAGTCAGTCGGCTCCTCGACTCCATGGTGGCACAGAGAATGGAGCGGCGGCTCCCATTCTCCCAAGAACAGAGAGGGTTCAGGCGGGGCGATGGGCTACACATTAATGTTGTTGTACGTACAGGATATGTACTCCAGGGCGATAACGCGGCTCAAGTTCAAAGGTAGAAAATCCAGGACACTGCAGAGGCGTCAGGCAGGGCATGCTATCCAGCGGCCTGCTATTTAATGGGGTACAGAGTTTCCCGCTGCCCACATAGTTACCTGTTTTTTGGTTTATGCCAGCCGCCCCAACTGGCACACCAAGGTACTTACATGTGCTAGTCGGACCCATCACCTGTGATCATCGGTACTTATAAGTTTATGAACACTGAAACGAATATGGAAACCGACCAAGTTAAATAAATTAATTGAATCTAGTTATGAACCATTTACATAAATGGGGTCAATTAATATTTATTTAGCATTACTTGTTAGTTAGTGCTACATGGTAACATCTACAATTAGTCTACATGTAACAAAGAAAATTTGTCATAATATTTTCGTATTTAAACAAGCTAATCCGCTGTTATACATTTTGGACTAGGCATCGCAAGTAAAAAAGTTTTCGTTTGCCTTCAGGAATTAGCTACATGTGAACCACAATTCGTCCATATAGGGAGAAACAGCCTGGTAGCATTTACATGTATGTTGTTGTATAATTTTAGAAATTATGCGGAGCCAGTCTACGAAATATAAACAAATATGACAAGAAATACTTGTGTCTGCATTGCCTAAAGCTTGATTCTAAGCCGGGGCACCATTTGGAGAAAAAGCTTACTGATTGAACCTTTGATCAACAAGCTTATTCAGGATCCTCAAGGTTCCATAGCAATAAAGTTGGGTATAGCTCACATTTGGAAACAAGCACATTTCAGTCACACCAAGAAAGTGCTAGAAAGGAAGATGGATTTTTTTTATTGAAGAACAGTGTAATTCCAAAAATGATATGGCATACTACAGAATGTGGGTCTTGAGTGTTTGGGATTTTATCATAAGCACACGATGCAAAAACGTGTTCGAACTTGTTCCATTGAAAAGCTAGACATGGAAGTCTGTACACATCCTCTATCATTCTCTTTCTGCAGGCTGTGCTCCTTCAGAGTTTGATGCCGTACTTCCAGCGATGACAGCAGTTGATATCTCTATTTTAAAATATGGATGCCAACTTTAGGTTGCGTTTGAGCTCACAATGGCTTCTCACGCTTAATGCATATAAGGACAAGAAAACAGACTATGTCTAGGCAGTCTGTTTCACTACAATATACACTATACAGTATCTCAGGCCGACATACATACTTTCCTTCTACACTGTCTGGGATATTACAGAGGGAAGAGCTGTACAGATAAAGACACCCCTGCCTATGATGCATGTATATAATATTTGTTCCAGTAGCCTGCAACTTTTGACCTTCTAAAATAAATCAACACAACAAGTTTTTTATATATTAGGGGGTTTGGCCAGTTTTTTATATATTATACAGTATGATGCATTTTTTAGCAGGAACTGCTCAAAGAAAAACGCCTTGCTAAAAATACATCATAAAAGAAGCTCTTTCTTTTCTCCGTGTAATTTAGCTAAAATTAGTTCATGAAATATTGTTTGCTGAATAAATCTTTGAGCTATTAGGAGATCTACTTTTCTAAAGTAGTACTTTTTTACTATCTTCCTACAAGTAATATTTTTATTGGTTAGGGAAAGACGAAAATGCACTTCAAATCTGAAGTCAATCATTGAAGCCTACTCATAGCTGGTTCAGGGCTGATGCTAGCCAACTGGAAATATCAGATCTGGCTACCACCAATGACAATGGGAAGGACCTACCGGTAACGACAAACTGGTATGACATCATTGCATCTGCTAATGAAAAGTTTGCAGAGCTACATGCAGAGCTAGACCCAAGGCTGCCATTGGCAGCAATATTCCATATGGAAAAAATTTGCTTTATCTAAGTTCATTGCATAGCTGCAGTGCTTCATTGCCCCCTTTCCTCAGCTGGTGCTGCTACACCTACAATGTCCTCAGCTTTTCTGTTATCTTCATGATGCAATGAGAACATATACGGCAATTCAATAATGGTTATTGAAATCATAGTGAACTAACAACTTTCACGACTGCTAATCACAAAACAGGACCATTTGTCCTGTAACTATTAGTATGTGCCGACTATGGTGTGCCCTGCAAAGAATTCTTCTCCATATATCTCCAAACGTGTTTTGAAGATTTAGTTGAAAATGGAGCTTTGATTTGGTGATTCTCAACATGGAAACATCGTTGCCAGGAGATATTACTACATGGGTTTAGTGATGAGTAAGTGGTTTTCCAAACTTTCCATAATAATTGTAAAGTTTAGACTTGCTCCTGCTATACAAATTGGCTGATTATATGCGTTTTAAAAGGGCTTTCTTTGCTCCAAGGAGGAACCCTGCCTCCAAGGCTTGCCAACTTTCAAGGAGATAGGCCCCATTCTAAGCAACTACAGGATGGCCTGCAAGTAACGGGGCTTTTTGAGGTTGGTGTTGCATTTGGCATTTATCCAAAACCAAAAAGTAGGGTCAATATTAAACTAGTGTAGTTCTAACTACAGGTAAATTCTGTTAGCTGCACATGTATTTAGACTTGCCAATAGCACCACAACAGACAATACTGTAACTTAAAGCATCTAGGTTTTTTAAGCTCCTTTATTATATTGGTTCAGTTTGTATCTGTAGTTGTACTCCAAGATACCTCTTGTCAAGGCGGGTTTGACGTCCCTCGTACCACTAAACTCATTGAAGGTCCACACCTTACTTTCACTGTTCACTGCAGCTTCCAGTGAACCCCGTGGAAGTTCTTGTCATCAGCGAGAATGCCAATTGTTTGATTAATTTAGAAGATATTGTCGGGAAGCATAATTATGGTGAGTCACCAGAGCTTTGTTATCAGTAATTTTTTAGATCTTGGTGACATCCTGTTCCTTCCATCTTCCAAGTATTCTGCAGCATACCAATGCCAACATTTCCAAGTTATCAACGCTTAAAAATGTAGGGTGGAATGATCAACTTGTCCAATATCAGTTTTCAGCATGTTACAACTGATTTGGAGATGTGTAGTACATGTGCATAAAAATACTGACCTAACATTTGTGACGACCAATGAAAATTTGTACTGCATAGATTGCCGAAGCCTGGAATATAACAGGTTGAATAGTGTTTGAGGCGAGGGCAAAGTGTGTATATAATGTGAAAAAAAACATTGGTAATATCAATATATTATGTTTGCTGTTAAAAGCTAGTTACATGTAGGTACAGTAGTAGTGAAAGACAAAGGCTATTTCTTATATGCTTCTAACTCTATTTATTAAGTCAGAGGTAACTGCATGTCTTATAGCTTTTCTGTGATAAAAGACTCATTGCATGGTGCCCCAAACAATTAAAATTGTCATTAGAAGTATGATAATTATCTAGAGTAGCAAAGTAGAAACTTTGGTCAATCCCACATTTCACATATTGCAAGAGCACAAGTCAATTAAAAGTGATGAAAAGCTGTTACTCAGTAGAATGAAGTGAAATGGCATGTCTGGTGCACATCAATTGTTTTCATGTAACAAAGGTATATAACCTGTTTTAGATAGAAAAAGAGTGGATGGTAGATGTACTTTATAACAGATTTTACGGTTCACTACTGGCGCTAAATGGCAACCTCTGCTATGGGTATTCTGTGCGGCCTACTATTCAGTTTGTTGAAGATCCACCAGGGTTTCTCCCAACTAGTAGCACATGTGCAAACATTTCGTACCTGCCGAGATCTATGAACACGACTTACACTAACCAAAGTCTGTTTGACTTGCATGATATGGCCTTCATGAACTTTTTCGGGTTGCAGTAATATGATGTAATTATTTAACATGCAGTATCATCTTTAAACTTGTTACTATTATATTTCTTTAAAATTACGCATTATTACGTCCATTCATTAAAATTTTATTAACACTATGTTTCATGTTTTTTTCAATCTAAGTATTTATAGCTCATATTTTGCTTATAAATAAATATAGCTTTGGTAGCTGCATATTACAGCTATCGCTGCTGCAGGTTTTCCTGCTATATCTTGAGGCTGAGTGAATACTTACTTCATTAAAAATAATAAAAGCTAGTATGCTTGAAACTTAGGGACCAGTAGACAACACTATTAGACTGAGCAACCATGTTTGTCATCTAGGTAGGAGTTCATAATTAATAGCTTCCCTGTGATTGATGCAACTATTGCCCTAGTGTGAACAAACCTGTCTGAGTAGTGTTGAGCTGATGGAAAACAAGCAGAAAACAATAGGCAGCACTGTAACTTAAAGCATCTGGGTTTTTTAAGCTCATTTATTATACTAGTCCATTTTTTATTTGCAGTTGTACTCTAAGATACCTGTTGTCAAGGCGGGTTTGACGCCCACTAAACTCATTGGAAGACCACACCTTTCTTTCACTGAAGTTCTGGTCATCAGTGAGAATGCCAATTCTTCGATTCATTTAGAAGATATTGCGGGGAAATATATGGTTGCCAGAGCTTTGTTGTCAGCAACGTTTCAGATATTGGTGACATCCCGTTCCTTCCATCTTCTAAGTGTTCTGCAGCACACCAATGCCAACTATTTCCAAGTTATCAACGCTTAAAAATGTAGGGTGGAATGATCCAACTTGTCCAATTGTACAAGTGATATTAGTTTTCGGCATGTTGGTACTTGTAGAATGTGCTAATTATGGTGGGCCTGCAGAGAATTCTTTTCCATATATCTCAAAGAGAAAACCTGACACAAACACTGTACAGAGAACAACAACAAGCAAATATATATTTACTAAGATTGGTAAGTAAGCGACAAAAGGTTGCTTCAAGCACCAATAAGACGGTCAAAAATAGATTATTCAGAAGAGAAAATGTACATGTATCTCAATATTGTACTTTTGTGCTGTAACTGTTCTATAAATTAGATAAAAAACATCCATGGTGAAAGTTTGGCAATTTAGACACACCAAGAGCAATTGCACCAGAAACGGTGCATGGCCTAGTAATCCTGGTTACATGCAAAGTGACCAGCATTCTTGCATGTAAGCTAGAGTAATGACCAGGATGAGATGTTTGCTGTTTACATTGATAACTAAGTTAGAAGTCTTGGCTGAAATGTACCATGTAGCCATTCATATATTATGTAAATGTATACCATGTTGCACTTGTTCATCGCTACAGGCATTTAGATATACAATAGCAAAGATACAGATGTATGCACTATAATATGTTCATTGGTGAAAGCGCACGTTTAGGGATGGGTATTTATACTTGTTTGTTTGTAACAGGCAATCAGGCACATTTACAACAAGCAACATAGTGAGCTAGATTCCTCTATAGCTATGACTCCATGTACATGTATGTTGTGTACAGTCTGATGGATTCTGAAACTAGGAAAATCATTCCCTCTTCTCCCATAAAGGTAAGATGGGAGTCAAAGAATTATAATTACACACTTGTTCCAGTGGCAAGTATGTCCGGAATACATTGGTGTTTTTTCCGTAATCACAGTGTACAGAAGCGACTTTTTCTGCTGCAATGGAACTTGAAAGGTTAGAGAGATATAGAAAAGAAACAACTAAACTAAACCTGGAAATTGCTACTCTCACAACTGATCGGCATATTAGTATCAAAGCTTACATGAGGGACCACTGGCCAGCACTCAAGCACCAATTTGATACATGGCATATAGCGGAAGGTATTTGAGCTTAGTCCAAATGATTTATTGCTTTTTTCAACATGTGTGGCTTGCAAATGTTTACACAGATAACCATATTGTATGCATTTTGGGGTGTTTTATCCTATATTTTAATGAAGTCTCCAAGTGCTGACAAATCAATTGATATTTATGCCCAAATGGTAAGGGCTACAAAAAAAATTAGCCAAACTTGGGAATCAGAAGGTTGGCTACAGGGCTATCCTAAAATGGCCCCCGGCACTGGTCAACCACTTGTACCATGTGTTAGGAAATACAGCTCCAATTGAGCGAAGAAGAGAAGACTGGTGGAAATCTGCAGCTAACCACATCTGCGACATTCACCAGCCTGAGTTGGTGGTGGTGGTGCTCCCACGTTGTGTTCATGGAGATGGGGAAGGAGAATACTCTGACGGAAATGGGGAAGTATGGCTCTTGGGGACCACTTCAAACCAGGTATAATAGTAGTAACATGCATGTATCTGTAATATGCATTGCTTCAGTCTCCTGCAATTCAAACTTGAGATGCTGAAAAACTTCAACTTCAAAATTTATATGGTCTGTTTAGAGTCTATGTTGCTTCAGTTCCGTGTTGGAAGTTCATGTCCATTTGTACACGTTGGATATCTCTGTCGAGACTGAACTCACAGTTATGTAGGTTTTATCTGTTTCTCTCATGATAAGCAGCGGTGATAAGTAGGTACAGTATGTGGTATTGGTATACACTCAAGGAAACGAGAAAAATAATTTTTAGCATCAATCTGTTTGCAGACGAACACTTGCGCTGCTTCTACAAGATTCCGATTCTGACAGACTCTAATAACAGTCTCAGTTACAAGCTCAAGATATTTGCAGAAGGACAAACAAATTGTTGATCAAAGCTGAGACACACCTGGAACTGCAATTCTCTAACACAACTAACTGATAGTAATAGTGTAGATGAGATGCGCAATAGGTCTCCTCTACCCGGCTCGTCTGTAGTTGTGACCAGCCTCATTAAAGAGGAGAAAGATCAACTGGCAGGTGCTATTATATATATGATATCATCGACATGTACCAGTGTAAGGCTATTTAGATTTCGATTAATTAACAATAAATACTTTTAAATCAAAATCATTTTGACTGATTTAAAAGTGTTCATGCAAGTATAATAATAGACCCTTTTCCACAGCTCCTTGTTTCAGTTTTGAAACATGGAGTTGTCTTCCCCTCAGGGGAAATTTTCTTTATAAATACATCATTGAGAGTGCTACATTATTAGGATTCTTGGTGCCTCTAATTAAATGAGAATTTTATCTTGCAACTATGTTGTATAAAACTTGCACACAATTGCTATGCATAAAGTTGAAATAATTTTGTATCATGCATAACTGACTTACAAGCAAAATACCTCTGCAAAGCTAATGTCTTTACCTATATTTTAATAAAGTCTCCAAGTGCTGACAAATCAATTGATATTTATGCCTAAATGGCAAGGGTTACAAAAAAATTAGCCAAACTTGGGAATCAGAAGGTTGGCTACAGGGCTATCCTAAAATGACCCCCTGCACTGGTCTACCACTTGTACCATGTGTTAGGAAATACAGCTCCCCGTGAGCGAAGAAGAGAAGACTGGTGGAAATCTGCAGCTAACCACATCTGCGACATTCACCAGCCTGAGTTGGTGGTGCTCCCACACTGTGTTCATGGAGATGGGGAAGGAGAATACTCTGACGGAAATGGGGAAGTATGGCTCTTGATGACCACTTCAAACCAGGCATAATCGTAGTAACATGCATGTATCTGTAATAAGCATTGCTTCAGTCTCCTGCAATTCAGACTTGAGATACTGAAAAACTTCAACTTCAAAATTTATATGGTCTGTTTAGAGTCTATTTTGGATGGCGAAAAACCCGGAGATGGCTAGATGCTATCGGGATGGCTAGCGATACATCTACTTCAGAGGTAGGATTCTACAGTGCCATTAATCGAAACGCCCCACAAAATGGAGAGCTTTTCCTATTCTGAAATATTGATCAGGTAAAACACCATCTAGTATTATTTTGTTATTCTTTATCACATGCTGCATCTACCACCAAATTGTCTATAGGTGTTGCATGTGTAGGTTGTGTAACATATTCCTCCTTATTACAGTATTAAGTTAATCTTCTGGGTGTTGCTTATTTCAGAATACAGACTACCATCATGTCAGCGTTCTATTAAGCTGACAGCGGAAGGAAAATCATGGCAGAGGGTGAGGAGATCCAAGGCCACCAAGCTTATCCCTACATTGCAGTATGTTCAAACTAGTCTCACACATAGTGAGTGCTATTATTTTATTACATGGATATACACTGTATATACATATTTGCATTCCTTTTAGTTTGCTCTGAATGTTACTTTATTGAGCACTTTTACCATTGCTGTCATTTTAATCCTATTCTATTCGAGTTTCATCTATCTAATATGTCTGTGTTGTGATGCTGTAGGCGGGTTACGCTAGTGGTGCCCAGTTATCGGTGATATCTATAGCCATGAGCAATGGCATGGTGCATGTGCAGAGAAGGGGTTACTAAAGAAGACAAAATGATAAAAGCGGGCATCTGACAAGTAGTATGAAACAGCATAATAGTGGTAGTTGTTAAATTTTGTTTAGTAATCAACTCATGTGCAACTTGTATCTACCATGTTCATACTTTTTTGTTTTCTGCTTGATCTAAATCAATTTCATTAATCTATTATAGGAAAAAACATTCAGATTGGGATACCCATCTCTTCGCACTCTCATCCAAATACCCTACCTACCATCTCCCTTTCCCATCACCCTGCCTACCATCTGCTTCCATTCTCATCCTGCTACTTTGCCTACCATCTCCTCTGTAGATGAGCTCTTCCAATACTTGGCCAAATGTGTAAATGATAAAGTACAGCCAGCTTGTCCAGACCATCAACCGCGTGTTGACTGTTTGAAAGCTAACTTCATAAGCAAATAGACATAATTGCCTAACAGCCACATTATACCATCTAATAAATTTGTTTAAGATTTCTAGGTGTACCCATCGGCACTAGCTGATGAGTCACCGTTTTTGAACATTAAAAGATCAAAAAATGGTGGGATAGATCAGAAAAATAGTTCAAAACTTCTGAAAAAAACCAGTCGAGCTCTATGGTAAAAGTGAACAAGCTCAACTTTCTCTAAGCTCAGTGCTTTGCTTCAGAACGGCACAGTCAAAAAAGTGGAAAAACGAGTATTTCTGATAAAGAGATCAAATTGGATGATATACCCCCGGGTGAAACGGGATATTTTCATAGAAGCGAATCCCAATTTGAAATATTTTTAAACTAATGCATCAATATCTTGCTGATATTTATCAAATAGAAATGTTTTATTCAAACACAATATGTAGAAGATGCTATACATGTATGCTTGTGTTTTATTAGGACTTCTGTTGCTGTAAAGATCATGCAGTACCTTGTTGCAGCAAATGTTACTGCAAGCTGCAGCGTTTAAATTGGGTATCTGTTTAAATATATCCTAATCCATAATTTTGACCATTAGTTGCACCTACATTGATGCTAAGGATAGTACTTTCTTAAACCTTTATAGCCGAAACTAACACTTTTAGCAAAATTGATCAAGCAACATTGACATTTTTAACATGCGAGCAGAAAAAATGAGGGATAAAGGAGAGGAGAGCTGAATGAGTCAGACTAGTATGCAGTGACAAATCAAATGGAAACATCAGAAGTTTAACTACTTGGAACTGAAGACTCAGTGGTCAAAGTCTGGTTAGTTATTTCAGAGCTTTTAAACACTTTAATAAAGCTAACAGGAAGTACTTTGTAAAATTAGTCAATTGTTTTCACAAACCAACCTGCTGAGCTTTTTGAAACAAAATTATCGTAACAGCTCGGCCTCATATGGTAATTGAAAGGGAAACATTTTATTGGTGTAACCACCTATATATTTATTTATTACATGGGGGATATGTACCTATCATATTATATGGGCTGTGTTCATGTTCTATAGGCCCATCTCAAAATTCATAAGAAAAATGATCATGATAAGATTTGCCTATATACAATGGACTTTATTTTGAATAGTTCCAGTGTCCTCTCCTGTGATGTCAAAATTATTATCAGCAAAAATAACGAAAGAAATTTCACACTTACAGGTATAAGTCTTTAGCTACCATTTACAATGAACTAGGTTGTAGGTCTAGGTGGGCTATTGCTTTTATTGTGTTGTTTTAGATTCAGCAAAAGAGAACTGAATGAGTTGCAGAATGCAGTTTCAGCGTTAGAATAGGGAGTAGAAAGTGCAACTGAAGCAGCTTCTCCGAGTACAACAACACTAACAACCAGACTCGCATCCAAGAAATGCAAAAGCGCTGATGAAATTGTGTATCTAGAAAAGATGGCAGAACAGAAGAGAGAAGAGTCGCAGATTTTAAACAGCTAGGAGAACTAATCGAACAGTCGAATAAGACTTTAATAACCGGCATAAGCCAGTTAATATCAGCATTTCTTCAGCATTCAAGCTTTCGGCAACCCTCGTCCTTTCCTCTATGTCCACCTTTGCACTCTCAGCAGCCTTCCTCCCTTAACATCTCAACACCCATTCTATCAACACTCACTTGTATGTACTTGCATGTAAAACTTGAACAATATCAGTTACTCAGTAATATAGATTACGTTCTTAATTTCAGATACTCTGCAGCTTGCTTCGAGAATCTGTTCTATTATGGGAAGGGAAGGTCTAAGCAAGCACTTCCACATAATGCTACTAGTGGTAATGAATGACCCAGTAAGTTACTGATGGCAGTGTATTGAAACCACACAGTGAAAATATTCTAAAATCACAAAATTATATGGCACTGGTAACGAGTAGGTGAGTAAAAATCTGCCAAAGTTGAGATGAAGCGATGACACAAGTATAAAAACCATGTGAAGAAGTCTTAGATTTTCATCAATGTTTATTTGTAGCTTTTCTGCTTGTATGCATAAGCGCACACACTGTAAGTTACTGATGGCAACATATTGAAACCACACAGTGAAAACATTTGGAAATGACAAAATTATATGGCACTGGTAGCGAGTAGTCGAGTAAAAAATCTGCAAAATTGGTGATAAAGCAATGCCACAAGTATATAAACCATCTGAAGAACTTTTAGCTGTTCATCAATGTTTATTTGTAGTTGTTCTGCCTGCCGTGACCGTTCACACACACGCTACAGTTTATATAATATTATTGCTTGTAGTCATCCTTCGTGTTCATGGACGAATGAATGCCTGGACGCATTCAGCCAAGATAGGGACGTCAACCCTATTGGCGTCCTTGATTCAACCGATGACAATAATAGTATCACGCATAACCATCAAACAAGGAAGATGAATGAATAAACATCCTGTCCTTCATGACAAAATTGTAAATTCATGTGAAAACATGGGGAAAGCTGGAAATGCTAGACCATTTGGCAAAAAGAAGAGAAAGAAGGTATTCAATGTTGCTGAAGCGAAAGCAAACATTGTTGAAGAGGTGAGTAAAACATAATATGAGCACTTATAGTGAAGATTTTGTGCCAAAATTGTATTTATTTGTAAATAAAGCCAAAAAAAATCTGAATTACTTCGGAAATATAAAAAAATTCTCTAATTACCTCAGATACAATTTCAATATGAATTACATTGACAGGCTGGTAGTAGTGTTCAAGGAGATGTGGACAGGCCAGAGGAGGGTCATGGCGCAGAGGCAGAGATACTGGCAGATGCAGCTCCCACACCTAGCACATCTGAAAGGAAGATGGAGGCTCTTCAGGTTGTATTCTTCCGAGTCTGATCTAGACATATGTAGGGGCAATTCGTATAGATTAGTAGATATGAAGATTCTTAGGAATATAGTGAGTTCTTTGTGTTGCCCTGAATGTTTGACATGCAATTTATATCTCTAGATGAGGGTAGGGTGCTTGGTCTAGCTAGTCAGATGAGTGTACACTGTAGTTCTTGTGATTCAACTGTCTTTAGCCACTATACTTTTAATGTAACTGACAGTGGGGCATATGATGTAAATAACGGATTTGTTTATGCATGTAAAAGTAATGGAGTAGGCTATGAGCAGGCTAGTTCTCTTGTTACTGATCTCAATGCTTCTCGCCCAATTTCAGATATATCATTTCAAAGTAAATTAGAAAAGTTATCGAAATCATGCGATCAAGCCCTTGATGAACATTTAAAACTTATTCATGAAATTGTCAAGTCCGAATATGTCAAGGCAGGCCAAGCAGATTCTTGTGACCCATTCGTAAACGTCTCAGTTAGCTTTGATGGCACATGGCAGAAACGAGGTCATACTTCTCATAATGGCATAGGTGTTGCAATAAATATCCCTAGTGGTTATGTAGTTGATTTTGAAGTTCTTTCTAACTTTTGTATGGCTTGTGAGCGAGGACCTGGAAAAGATGATCCCAAGTATGAAGAGTTTTGGAAGAGTCATGATGAGGTTTGCGAGAAGAATTATGATGGTAGCAGTAACTCGATGGAGAGAGAGGCAGCGAAGAGGATATGGGAGCGGTCTAAAGATGGAATCCTACAATACACAACGATGCTAAGTGATGGTGATAGTAGTGCGCATGATGCTGTGGTAGCGCTTGATGTTTATGGTGGTGTTGTGTTGAGTAAGGAAGAATGTATAAATCACGTGGCAAAACGACTTGCGACTGCACTAAACAAACTTGTGAAGACTGTAAAGTTGAATGGGAAGGCTATTAGTGGACGGAGAATGTTGACCCAAACTTTGATTAGAAATTTACAGACTTATTACTCCAACGCCATCAAGAACCATGCTGGGGATGTTGATCAAATGAGAAGGGCAATTTTAGCTGCTCCAAACCACATTACTTCGACTGACTCTGACCACAACCATGACTTTTGTCCAGAAAATGGATGGTGTTGGTAAAAAAACTCGACTAAGACTCAAACTCAAGGACATAGACCAGATTTGCTGCCTGGGATGAGAGAGATTTTGATGCCAGTGTATGAGAGATTGTCTTCGAACGATTTGTTGAAACGATGTGCACGAATCTCGACACAGAATGCTAATGAATGTTTGAATGGAATAATTTGGAGGCGGTGCTCAAAGACGCAGTGGAACAGTAGAAGACCTGTGAGGATTGCTGCAGCTATGGCTGCGATGGTATTCAGTGGAGGGTTGACAGCGTTGTTTGGTGTGCAGAGAAAGTTTGGTTTGAATGTTGGTGGGATGAGTGTGGATGGTGCAGGACGAAAGGATGAGGCGCGAATGAAGAGAAAAGTTGTGAATAATGATAGGAAAGATAGACAGCATAGAAGAGTTACTGAAGACCAAAGAAGGAAGCAGAAAGAGGGTGTGACTTGTGCTGCAGGACGATTTGGTGTATAAAAATTATTTGGTTTGTCTCCCTTGTTGATTTTGTGCTGCTTTGATGTTGGTAGAATGGGTTTTATTGTGTTTCACCCCATATATTATTTCTATTTTGCAGGCTAGAGCTATATTATGAAGTAAAATTGTCTATTCTGTAGCTTATATTGTGGTTGACATCGCCAACATTTCGTTTGCAATTTTCAAAGGATATTTTCTACAATTTCTGTTTTGGCTATTATCGAGTTTCTGAAATTTATGCTGTGCAGCTGATTTTTTGTTTATGGTTCTAAAATTCCTATGTAAAAACACTGTAGGATTGCATGAACATCTTAGATTCCTCATACAAGGCCTCTGTTTTGAGCTATAAAGCAAGTTACTACCACATGTATCATGACAGCGGGCTGGTACGAGTTTAGAGCTTTCTAGAATTTGACACAAAAGTGATGCAAAATCTGTCTCGTTTATGATGTAGAGCAGTATGCTAGCTTTCATTTGAGTACTTGGTTGTCACTCTATAGACATTCCCCTAGTCAGGGTAGCAAAAATTCAGAACAGCGATTATCTCCCCTGAAAACCAAAATATCTCGGCCTCTAAAAGTGGCAGCAATACCAAATTTGGACAGATATATAGACAGCTGGCCAGCAATATGTGTGCAAAACTTTAAGCCAATTGGACAATTTTTGGCAAAGTTAGCTATTTGGTGTTGCATGTAGCTAAAGTATATTATATTGTACTGGTAAGTAGTCGGTATTATACTAGTAGCTAGTATATTATGCATGTAGCTGTACCAAGCATCACAATCTCCATTGTAAACAACAATATGCCATCATCTGACAGGCCTACTGGATATGCTTTTTATCCTGTTTCGACTTTGGATAACGAAAGCAACTATACATACACCAATGGAAGTTTGTTTGAGAGGAGGCTCCATAGAAAAAGAGTCAGAGTGAAGTTACTACTACTACTTCCTCTACAACCATTACCCCTAAGCTTGCTTCTAGTGTTAGTAACTCTAATGGAAATTACAAGTGTGGCAGTTGTAAAACAATACCTACTGATATCGAGCAGAAGTGCTGCTTAGATGAGTGCTTCGATCATACTCATTTCCAAGATGAAAACTTTAAACCAGTGAGAATGTGTCTCATCACTAGTGATATATTTACGACCAGCAGTGGGACTCATTCCTATACAGCCGAGTTGAATGAAGGATAACGAAAGCAACTATACATACACCAATGGAAGTTTGTTTGAGAGGAGGCTCCATAGAAAAAGAGTCAGAGTGAAGTTACTACTACTACTTCCTCTACAACCATTACCCCTAAGCTTGCTTCTAGTGTTAGTAACTCTAATGGAAATTACAAGTGTGGCAGTTGTAAAACAATACCTACTGATATCGAGCAGAAGTGCTGCTTAGATGAGTGCTTCGATCATACTCATTTCCAAGATGAAAACTTTAAACCAGTGAGAATGTGTCTCATCACTAGTGATATATTTACGACCAGCAGTGGGACTCATTCCTATACAGCCGAGTTGAATGAAGGATCAGCGGTACAAAGGATTCTGAGGTGATTCACTCCTCTTTGAATTGATGACTGATGAGAGCTATAGGTACCATGCTTACCGCTTTTACATCAACGTTATGCATGGCTACCTTGGAAGGCACAATTGCCGTGTCACTCCTGCATGTGTCCATTCATATATTAGACACAAATGGCCTGAAGATATCACATATACGGAATGCCACAATAGAGACGATGAGGATGAGGAATGTCAGCATCCTGACGAGTTTGAAGATGTTTATGGGGGTCATTACTATCCAGCTGTTTGAAAAATTTGAATCTTTGTTAACAAAGTTTTAAGCGACCTTGGATGAATAATCGCTTGCAGAAATTGGTGCTTAAACGTACTAAATGCCACCAAAAACTCAAGCAACAGCCTTTTAATACCCATTTTAAAAATAAGTATACCAAGTCTGGGAATTTTGCTACCTCTGAAATTAATAAAGCAAACCGGAATTACTATAGCACCCAGTTTGATATTTGCAAGCCTAAACCAATAACGAGAATTCAAAATTCATTCGGGCGCTGGTTAACAGAAATACTCCCACAAAGTATGATCTTCACTAAAACCCAGATATTGGTTTCTAACCCCACAGAAATATGCGAGGTCTTAAATGAATTTTTTACTACAGGTAGTGAAAAGCTAGACAACCATTTGCCTACCTGCAGCCCTGAAATTAGATTCACGAACTAGCTTGATGAAATTGATAATAGTGAGGTACTCAAAATTATTAACAAATTACAATCTAAAAAAGTTGCAGGTCATGATTTGATCACTAGAACGGCATTCAAAGAAAACAAATTGACCTTGACTACATTGATTACTGAGCTGGTGAGTCTGATTTTGAAAAATTCAGTTTTTCCTGCTTGAAAATTTCCCACCATTCTGATTTTCAATGAAGACTCAAAAAACGATCCAACTAAGTATCGGACAATTACAGATCTAACCATCCCTTAAAAAAATGCTGAAAAAGTTATAACAAACCAATGTTGCAACCACCTAAAAATAAACGACCTTTTAACTGCATCATAATTTGATTTTAGACATTATAAAAATACTTCGCAAGCCATAAATTGTCTTTTAGAATCTAAGGTAAGGCTGTGCAAACTATTTTCTTGGACTTTAGTAAGGCCTTTGATACAATAAATCATGAAATTTTAATCAAAAAGCTTTTAGTAACTATGATTATGAAAAATCATTGGACCATCTACTGGAAATGATATGTACATGTATTTATTGCTGGAAGCCACAAATTTAGTGAAAATTTGGTGGAGCCAAGTTTAGCAAAGTAGGAGCTACATGGAGACTTCAGAATCTGAAGAATTATGTATGAGCAACTCGTAGATTTTTATTATTTTACAGCAAATCCAATGATGCTAGAGGACACCCTATACAACAAACGAGAACATCTGGAGGAGTTAGAGGCGACAAGGCATTTTGTAGTGTGGGGTGACCACAGTGATCTGGATTCACACTCACATTATGTTATTATTTTATAGCATATCCAATGATGCTAGAGGACATCCCATACAACGAGCGAAGACATCTAGAGGAGTTAGAGACGACAAGACATTTTGTAGTGTGGGGTGACCACAGTGATCTGGATTCACACTCACATTATGTTATTATTTTATAGCATATTCAATGATGCTAGAGGACATCCCATACAACAAATGAAAACATCTAGAGGAGTTGGAGACGACAAGACATTTTGTAGTGTGATCTGGATTCACACTCACATTATGTTATTATTTTATAGCATATCCAATGATGCTAGAGGACACCACATACAACAAACGAAGACATCTGGAGGAGTTAGAGACGACAAGACATTTTGTAGTGGTGACCACAGTGATCTGGATTCACACTCACATTATGTTATAGCCATTTGGTTTATATATGATGAAGCAGTATACTTGACCCCTTTGCTATAAAAGCTACCTCTTCTATCAGATCTTACCTACCAAATGTTAAAAATAAGGACCACACCTCTGGTCACCGAAAAATTAAATTAGGACTCCCCCCCCCGAGGATTCGTTGTAGGACTGTTGTAAAAGAAGTGAGGGACTACAGTGTGGCCGCGATGTCATCGTCTATGGAATCTGAGAGGGAATGAATGGCACAAGCACCGTGATCATCTTTACATTAACAATGGTGTTTTAAAGCCGACAAATCGAAGGATAGCGGGGACGTATAAGTGCCACCTAACAGAAGAGGCTATTGAAAACTATAACCACTGAGCTATGGAGTACAAATCCACAGTACATTGCAAACAAATTGCAAACAATTTCTTAAAAATAGAAATACTATTCAAACATTTATTCTATTTTCGGATTAGTAGCTAGAGGTATTAAACCACTATTGTCGCACCATTCAACATTTGCAAATAATATTGTTCATTTTATTTCAAGAAGATTGATGTGTTGCTTGTCGTTGTAAACCTAGTTGCAGTCAAGATATACCCATTTGAACATTGGCTATGACCTCCATTCAGCACTGTTAAATTCCTATTGCTATGCCTGTCCTAAGTCTATACTTGTAATGTTTGTACATATGGTGATGATGGAAATAATGGGACCCCCTGAAATTTGTGTACACTTGTACTTATGCCCAATATTTCATCTCTTCACTTGATTAAAACATAGTCAAACTATATATCACTTGAAAGCTAATCCTCTGCTAATTCCAACCATCTTTTCTTCATGAAGCCTATACAAATATCATGTCAATTATAGAATTCTAATTAGACCAACTCAAAAATCACCATAATTACTAAAATTCATGAGTTAAGAATATACACCAGAGCCCTTGATCCTGCAACTGGTCATGTTGCAAATTTCATCTTATTGTCTTCCAACATCTGTAAGCTTCATGTAAGACATTGTGTCAACAGTGTGTATTGCACAACTTTGCTATAAAACATGCATTCAATCAGTAAGTTTTCAGTCAAGTTTCATCTGCAGCCATACTGTCTCATATTGCTGAAGAAAAGTGCGCCATCATTCATCTGTACAGACAAGGAAAATCTCAACGCGAGATTAGAAAGCAGGTTGCCTGCTCAAAGAATGGCGTGCTCACTACAATTAAACGCTCGAAGAAGACTGGTAATCTGGAGGAATGACAGTTCATGGACGAAAGAAACTAGCAACAGAAAGGGAGTGACCAGAAAGCTTGTACGTCTCTCACTAGCCGATAGGCATCTCACCAGCCCTCCACTCTCTAGAAAACTTCTAGAACTGAACTGGCTCCATCCACAGTCAAGCATTCCTCATCAGCCATGGTTTGGGACTGCTTCTGTGCATCTGGACCTGGACGACTTCATTTTGTTGTTGGGACAGTGAATGCCACCAATTGTTGCAAGATTTTGGAAACAGTGATGTTGCCTGCTGCCATGCAGGTGTTCTGTGAGATAATCCACCCTGCAACACAGCTAGGATAGTCAAAAATTGGACAAACAGATCAGAATGTCCCAAATCCTCGCATGGCTAGCCCAGCCGCCTGACTTGAACCCTATCGAAAATCTATGGATCACAGTTAAGAAGATGATATCTAAAGACAAGCCAACAAATATTGGAACGCTAAAGGAACCTCAACACTCTTGTGGAAAGTATGTCAAGACGTTGCCGTGCTGTGATTAAAAACGGAAGCTGGAAAACCAAATACTAGGCTACACACAAACCCAAAGGCCCTTTTCAGGGCTACTATATAGGTTCAAAAAGCTTCTGTTCAGTAAAATCAAAATATTTCAAGAGAAAAATCTGAAACCCGGTTGGTTAAATTTATATACACGTATTAAACTGTACTTATCTGAAAGCTGACATTAGAACCCCTTGATTATGATTATCATTGCTTTTCCATCCAAAAAAGGTATTAGAAAGGTTTACTAACAAATAATTGCAAATTTTGAGGGCGGTCCCATTATTGCCATCACCACTGTAGGTGGGCTATAGCATCAAAGAGCCAACACCAACTGTCATTCTATAAATAGCTTGTGCACAGCGATAGTGAGTTTTAAAGCAATAAAAAAGCTATGCCCAAACCTGGGAGAAAAAAAGTAGATAATGTACAAATCTGCTGAAAGGTGCTTAAATCTATTTTTTGGTATAACAACAAGACAAATCCGAACTATTGAGTCTGCTCTTGCTACATCGATTGTTACTTGAAATGTCAAGAGTCCCATTTATTCTTCTATACGCTCTTCACTTACATGGCAACTGTAAAATTGTACCCACTTTAGGTTTGACATGAAACAGTTTTGCCAGCAACAGACAAGCAGAGTATGTGAAGAAAAAATATCAAGAAGCATATTAAGTCAATTAGGGGAAGAAATGCACATTATAGCTTCAAAAAATAAAAAAAAGATGTCCCTATACCACTCAAGAGTAGCTGTTGTTCTCAGGAAGGAGTAAATAGCCAGGTCTTGCCCCTTACAGCTCATCATGAAGAATGTAGAATGAAGAATGTAGCTATTTATAAAAGGGTGCAATTATGTTCTATAGCGGAGTATAATAGGCTTAATATCCTTGCTGGATTATATTTTCCTGATGAACGCAACCAGACTACCAGCTACCACAGTTTACCACAGCATCCAGGTGTCATCATCACCCTTGAAGAATGGAGCCAGAGAGTCGTCAATAAGTGTAATATCTCATTGGGTTATCATCGAAATAACTCGCTCTACTTGTGACGAATATCATGCAACAACAAAACAGCTGTCTGGACAGAAGAATAACAACCCTGGTGCTGCAACAATCGGAAAACAAATAGACGTGGCGAAACAGGAGAATAACGGGCAATTAGCAAAGGTTAACCAGTTCTATTTACTTAAACGTTATGCAGAGCCGAAAGCACAGAGGAATAGTGCAGAAGGTGGCATATGTATGGGCTTTCAGAAGAATCTACCAGCACCCATCATCATAACAAATCGATGTGTAGTTTAAATGGCATGTATCTTTTTCCATAAACCTGAACTGATCCCAGGCCAAACTCACTTCTTACATGTAGGTGTATGACAAGACTGTGGCAAAAAGGGTTCTAATGATGTATACAGCATACTGGACCACTTCGTGAAAAACCACCTTGGTGATGACCTAAGAAGTTTGCAGACGTTTTATGAGTAGTGCGTTGGTCAAAGTAAGAACTACATAGTCTTCAGGTATTTGCACTACTTAGGAAATGTTAGCAAAATATCTAATGATACAACAGCTACCTTCCCTATTAGAGGCCATTCTTACACAGAGAGTGATAAAGATATTGTGCTCATCAACCAAAAGGGCAAAGCCAAGACAATAAGTGATTTATCCTCTGATGATGTTACTTGAACAAGTAACGAAATATAAGGTAATAAATCTATATAAAAATGCGTCTCGTACTACTATTAATAAGTGATTGGTGATTAATCTTAAAAAAATGAAGGGAGAAAACCTGTCCATCCAATGTTCTATAATGTCATCTGTCCTTGTGCTGGCAGACCTTTTTGAATAGCTCTAGGCAAGTACTATACAAGCTATTAAGCTTTTTGATTGGTTTTTGTCAATTTTGGAAATTCTCTCAGATGAGATCCCAATCTAAATGTGACTTAACAAGAATCAAAGGGTCAATTGCTAGGTAATGCATTTCTTATCCTTACCTTCTGGCTTGTCTCTATTCAGAACCAGTTCTCACTCTATGCAAAAGCTCTCGTTGCTCTAACGTCCATTCATTCAGCTTGCACACCATTTCCTTTTTAGCCATGCCCGACTCGGACATAGACCGCTGACACAGCTTTTTATTCAACAATAATATCCTGTCTTCCAGATGATACATCTCGTCTAACATGGGAAATAGACTTATGAATCTTGTATTTGGGAGATCTTTCGGTCTTAACTATAAAACACACATTATGGAAATAAATACAATGGCTGAAGCTTTTGGTCTGCCTTTAACTCATGAGACTAAGAAAACTGAACAAATCTTGACATAAGTGTCAAACAAGACAATAATTCACTATAGGTTGTGCTGTTCTATATTAATTTCATCACAAATCCTTACAATGAAGCTATTACAGCAGAAATGGTTAAACCCTTGCCTCTTCCAAACAAAAATTATTCATTGAAACAAATGTGAATACACATGCGTGTATGTAGCTAGCTTCCAGCTTAATTTCATAATAAAATAGCCATACATGAAACAAGTCAAAAACACCCAACAGTAGTTAATTCTACAAACTATGAAATATGGAAAACCTGCGGGGGAGGGGAAGTACCAGTATATAATGCGGAAGAGATGTCATTTCAACTTCAACAAGGGCACTGCTGTAATGGCTAAAGCCTTGAACATGGAAAGTAGTTTGCAGCAACTTGCAAACACCTAGCAGACAAAAGTTAATACTCTGCAGTGGTTAAATTAGTCACCAAAGTAGACCTAACCATTTTCATGAAAGTTACAGTTCAGCTGATGCAATAGGTGTTACGCAAGGGATTTTTCATCAGCATAATACAGGAAGATACATTCATGTTCACAACTTACCACCATGTTATCGCAGGCCACACCCACATTTGTTGCCTTCATTAGTCTTTCAGAACCATCTGGAAGATAAGGGTATCGGGCACTGAAATGAGTCAGTAGAGTGAACTTAGCCCCTGCTTCCTTTGCTATATCCATTGCCTGATCGATTGTGCTGTGAGTTTTCATCTGTGAATCCTTCACCAACAGCGAGGCAAAAGAGGCTTCATGTATTAGCAGGTCGACACCATCAGCTAAGAGAATGAACAGAATGATTTAGACATAGTAGAGCACAGCTGAATTACCCAAATGTTTGAAAGCTGGTGTGGACTTGATCCAAACTTGTGCCACAATTTGATGACTTACTTAAATTCAGTTAAATTTCAGTGTATCACAAAGCAGGAGTAATAAAAGCAAGTACTATGGGCCATGCTATTGGAATCCACTAACTGTTCCATTACAAAAATTGTTAAAAATCATTGTTGTTAGATACAAAATTTAATTTTTCCACAAATTTATTCTCAGTACATGCTGCTCAAAGTCGAACCAGTCTTGGATGCAATGACAGGTAGAATCACAATCCTCTGGTGATTACTACCTCCCCCCCCAACAAGTAGCTTTCATTACACAAAATCCAATTACCAAGTTCACTTGTTGAATTGGTAGAGCAAAAGATGGTGAACTATGGTTGACAGTTGACCTTTGAAAACTAGCACACTAAGAAACATAATACAGATGTCACTAGATAGGTCTCATCATAGTTATATACCTGCTTCAACGACTTCTTTACATGGCATAGTATCCCCAGTGTATACCATTTTCCAGTCTTTGTGCTCCAGCCTAATACCATAACAATTCAATTCATATGCATGTCGCACCTGCAGAAATCAGTGGAATACAATAGCATGATCAACACCATAAATGTAATTACAAAGGTGGTTTACATAGCTTTACAGTCAAGTCACATATTTATAGGCTGAGCTATCCGTGGCACAACTTTACCTTGAAAGTTTGAACATTTCTTAGTCCAAGACTCTCAGTAAACTTGGCATAGATAGCAGATGGAAAACGTTGATTTGCCGAAGTGCATTTCTCTAATAACTCGGCAGACCTGAAACTGAAACACAATCATTGGATAAAAAACATAAACCATTTGGGATAGCAGACAAAAAGTTATTGGAAAAATTAATCTCAAACCACCTGCTGTTTTACAAGCCTATTGAAAGCTTGAGCATATGTTACAATTGCTCACAATGTCGTTTACAGCAAATAAGCTACCCTGCTTTCCATCAATTGCACATATTCAGCAAATGTAAGATTAGCTATCAATGCCAAAAAAGTGACCAACAGTGAACCTCCACTTACACCATCAAAGTGGAACTAGTGATGTTTATAAATGGTATTATACATGTACAATAAACAACCTGTATAACCTATGAAGCAAGTGATTAGTACTTACTGTACTTTCTTCATACTTTCTGGAAATTCTGCAGCTACATATTTGCCATAGGAATCGATTAATCTGTTAGGTAGTACAAAGGTGAGTGTTGGTACTGGTACACCTTTAAAAGCCTCCTTCCTGGCTGACAAGAATGCTAGCACTCCCTTCAAAGATAAGACTACAATATTAAATAATTACAGTAGCAGTAAGTTAGTTGGGTCCCCTAATCTATTATTAGCAAAGCTGTGGCGTTCAATTTCGGGTAGTAGTGTTGGCGGAAAGAGGAAAAATGGTCGAGTATACTCTTGAGCTCATCTCACTAGCTGTAGTCAGTTTGGTTAAATTATTTCTAGTACCATCTTTCAATTAAAGACTAAGAATGAAGCTTAACAGAAATAAATGTGCATTTATGAAGAGTTCCTAATAATACAAAACATCTTGATGGCTAGTATAAATATTGTACCCACCTGAACTAAAATCGGTAACTTGTAGAAAAAGATACATATACATGAAGCATAGACACAGAATTAAGATAATAAAGTTACCCCGTGATGATCAAGATGGCCGTGTGATACAAATACAGCTTTCAGGTTTCGCAGAATCTCATCAGTTTTTGTCAAACCATACAATCTTCGTAGTTGACCAATGACTCCGAAGCCACAATCAAGTAGAATATATTTGTTCTTTCTACAATTCAAATAGGATTTTAACTCATAGAACAATGCACTTACAATACTTATTAATGACAGAGGTCAATGTGGATGTGACCTAAACAGAGGGTTATTTACAGGAATAACTAGGCCTACATACATATAAAGTAACTTCATACATTAGCCATTAGGTATGCAGCTCTTTACTGCAAGCTGCTATAGAATATACATGTAGGTATGCACTTCTTCAAGAAAAACATTACATCACACCAATGGCAGTACTAAGAGCAACACGACAACTGTAAATTTTACTACAACGAACACTCACTCTGTTTCCACAAGTATGCCTGTAACATTTCTAGTCTTGGAGTTGATGGATGCACCAGTTCCCAGTATAGTAACAATAGGATACTTCCTGGGTACACTATCATCAGTTAATGACACTCTGCTCCTAGCGACTTCCTCAATTCTCTCAATGTTGTTGAAGTGTTCCCTGGCAGAAGCAATGGTACCCGGGTGTGTGTTCCTAAGACAGCAATTAGAAGAACTAGAACAAGGAAGGTTTTGGTCGTTTTGAAAGCAGTAAGTTTTAGATAACTATCATTACACCAATACTACACTTTTCCGACATATCCACAAATTATTACTAAATCAAACATTAACAAATGATAACTTGCATATTCTCAAATATAGACATGGAATAATTAGAAATAAATACTCACGTATGATGAGCTCCTCTGTCAACCACTGGTCGGAGGATATATTGAGACCCTGAGACTAGAGATAGAGTGTTAGTAGCGCTATCCTGCTACAAATATAAGCATAGTGGCAGCAATCACCTACTAGTTATAGTGCCTAATGGTAATAGATGGCACTGACATCTCTCCAACTCCCAAGTACAGACGGCTGTATTATTTGAAGGTGATTACAGCTAACAGTTAAGCCTAACAAAAACATACCGCGGAAATAAAATATTTCTATGTCCTTGTAAACTACAAGTGAGGGTTGTTACGAGGAGATCACAGTTTGAGTCTAAAATTTAATATGAAAGAAAAAACAATATCTGTACATGTATCAGGTATACGGGCAGGTGTTATAGGAGTGGCTAAATACCTGTGTAGGAAATGGGTTACAACCGACATATTTAGCGCACTGTCCCTTGAGACAGTAATCAACAGATAACCGTACAAACATAGATGCCTACATATACATGTACATGTTGGTGGAGGTTTTGTTACACTTTTGTATCATCAATTTTACTAGATACATTGTAATAATCATACCCGTGTTCATGTAGAGTACAATAATATAAATCTGATACATATAGGCAATCCACAAACTCCCACACAGAAAGGCTTAATATTTGGCTCGGCACAATTAAGAAACCTTACTGTAACGCATGACTGACTCAAGCTTAAAAAGTATGGTATACATGACATTGTATTACGTGGCTACCTGCTGACCCACTGCTCCATCACATTCTTCCATAGGTCTGGGATAAGGCAAGGGAAATATGTTTTTATCCCAATTGTGCATTTGTACCTACAAATTATTATAAGATGATAAGTGGTATGGATTAAATATGCACTTGCAGGTCAGCCTACATCAACGTAGGCACAAGGAGAGATGTCAGAGTGAAACAAGTCTAGTTTAACAACAATAATATTGAAAGACAAGCCCACAAGCTCATCCTAAGAATAATTCAACACACTTCACAATAATATCTGGCTGATACACATACATATAATTTGCTGTAGTCTGGCTAATACTAGATGTGAGCATCAAAAGAGCATGAAGGTCACACCATGTTTTGGCAAAGGTTCTGGAAGCCATTAGCACTATAGGTAGAAAAAGGTTACTAGCACAACCAGGCTGGAACTAGTTCAGTTCAGATACGACTTAACGCAGAGTGATATTGGTCCAATGTGATTACACAACGGCCTATGTAGAGAAGTATGCATTACCTGATGTGTCCAGGCAGTCTTGAGAGAGACGCACCTCCTAGACTCTGATATGACAAGGTGAATGGTAGACTGAGGAAAATGTGACATCCACTGTTGGTACTTTTTATGACTGACAACCGCATCAGGTGTCAGGTGAATGACAACATCCACAAACTGTAATGAGAACAATTACCATGTTAACAATTTTTGTATGTTTGCAAGTCAAAGCAGATTACCAACATCAAACATATATACATAAATTATATATTTATAGCAATCAGAGAGGATAACACATAATGCAGGTACTGTACTGTACTTGATGTGGAGCAATAGAATATTTCAGTTTTGTGTATCAACCAACTATCATATTTCACCCTCACCTTTCCACCATCCGACCTTCTTGAGAGCTTCTTGCTATTCCGTAACATATCGGGTAGGTACTGGAGAGTTGGACACTCTATAACTTTAAAACACACAAAGCAATGATAGAGAAGAACAAAATCCATTTCTACTCCGACATAGCTCTAAAAAGAAATTCCTGATATACCCGAGTTGTAGATGACAACCCTCAAGTAGATGACAACCCAAGTGTCCAAATTCAGTAAGTTTTACACCTAATGCAATCGCTTTATGGAGGCAGTAGCTAAGCCTAAACGTACTTGTTACAAGTGAGAAAAACATTAGACCTACCTAAAGCTGCCTCATCGTAATCAGAACCATAGAGAACATCCTCTGGAGAGATGAACCTCCCGTCAACCTCCACTGTTTTCCCTCCTTCCACAACATCTTCGAGCCAAGGGCCCCTGAAAACAATTTTATTTCCTTAGCAAGGGTCAGGTATTCACTATTAACAGCTGATTGATATATAGAGCCTCCACTATGACAAACACACGCAGTAGGAAATGCTTGTCACCTACACACAGAAAGTACGTCTAATTTTATACGAGTTTGACATAGTAATAGCATTGAGCTCTCCCAAGGACATTCTAGTAGAATGCTATGTGACCTTCAAACAAAATCACGGTAAGAGATTATTTCATTTGAAAACATTCTTACAGGACAGTAGGATACTACCCTTGAATCACCACTGGTTAGGCCGCAACATGAGAGAGAACAACATCTAATAGTAACTTGGTCCAATAGGCTACTTACGGTTTAACACACAGTCTCAGGAGATTATTCGAGATTCTTTCTTTTATAGAAGTTTTAAACTACAATAAAAATAGCCGAAGCCGAAAGCATAATGAACTATATTCAAAATCATCATCACCTACAGTGAGCATATGTCGGTGCCACAATACTATTTCAGCTATTATAACAATTGAATTTCCCTAATATCTTCAGAGCCTTAGATACCACCACAAATGGCCAACCCGACACTTCTGCTAGCTGTGAGCATCGCAATAAGTAGCTTTGGTGCTAGACTCAAACAGATGGCAACATAAATATCTAGACGTAGAACTTGCCTTCTGATCCATTGGTTCGATAATGTAAACTATTGCAACTGAGTCAGCTATGTGTATGTAACAAATCTCACATGACATACATTGTAGCTACTTATACATTGTGCTAGAAAGACTTGTAATCAGGAAATCTAATGCTTTCAACATATAAGTCAAGATACCAATATAAATGTATTAATGTGGTGAATAGAAAATTACGTGAAATTAGTTTCTCCTAGAGTAGTAGAAACCAAACTTTTGACCATTTGAAGTTCCCCACCCAACTGGTGAACTTATATAAATTGTTACGTACTAGCAGTTTGTAGGCGCAAGCAGCCGTCAGCTTCTTGCTGTGATGGGTACCGTTGAAGAAGAGAACAGGGTGAACGGTCAATGAGTGGTCTGTATAGATCTGACCGGGTGGATACCGGTTAACAATATTAGAAAGGTGTGGTGCAAATTGCTTGGATCTTCTCTTTGGGTCAGTTTTTACAAAACAGTCCTGAAAGGATAATATAAATTATGCGAAAAATGACTTACGATTATGTAGGCCTACTAAACAGTTGAGCATTTTTTTAAAGAACAGCTCTAAAGTAAATCCTTTATTGTTATCATGTTATCATGCTAAACGATGTCTGTAGGTGACAGTATGTCAAAGAACTTATAAAATACTACAGGTATTAGTTAGGTTGTCACTACAACAGTACCAAGTGGGTCTTGGATTATACACAGACTAGCATTTCAAAAAGTGTGAAACATGATATTTTTATTTTTTAACTAGCTTTGACTATACACCAATTGGGTTCCTTATTTTTACAGTGCAACCATAGCCGTCACAGGGGGTGGACTTACCACACCTTCTGGTCCATGGATAGTGAATTTGGTCTTATGTAGGTTCGTCACGTAACGCATCTTTTCTACTTCCAGTATTCCAGCAACATTTTTGGGAGACTTGTGAGTCATAAATACATGATCTAGATGTGGCAGTGGTCCACTGTAGAAATACGACATTACAACAACTTATCAACTAAGATTAGTAAACAAGTAGCCAGCTTTAGCCTTTATATGAGGTTTATCTACACGTATGGGATATTTGATGGTGAACCGTTGAATACCAGAATAGTAAATCTTGGTCTTACAGCATTGCAGCTCTATTAAACACAATGTAAAGAGAATAAATATTGACATATTACTACACGTAATATGTCAAAAATATTTTACTCAGAATTATACAAGTCATAATGATGATATAACATCTACCTATTTTCTCGGAGACTCCTCACCACATCATCTCCGCCATTGAATAGATATCTGAAGCATAATATGGAACAAAAGTTACATATATAACACAAGTATAGTTTCAACTAATCATGAAGTTACTAGCAATACATTTACAGATAGATTGGTGATTGAAAAGAATACAGTATTTAAAAAAACAGATCTAAAGCATCTACTTAGGGATTCAATAAAATATCTGCATTTGAAATGGTATGTTACATCATTCTAAACAAACAAGAACACAAGTTTATTCGTAAAAGAAAGATTCTACGAGTACAACTAGAGTAACAGTTGACTTACGAGGTGAAGCTTGTATGAAGGACGACTGATTTACCAGAGCTGTAGAAGCCATTAGATACCACATCAAATTCAACAATACAATTGAAGCAACCCTTTAGTCCATCAGTGGTCCTATTAAAATATAAAGTAAATAATTACAGATTTATTTACTTAAAATTATAATTTATACAATCTACAAATTATAAAAAACCTAAGTGAAAGCTGACCATTTACTTTATAATCAGCAATGTGCTGACTAATGATATACAACCGAATGAAATGAAATGGTTGCTCGCTCTATAACAATTATTATTTTAACAGTTATCAATCCGATGGCCTAGTTCTCAAACCCCCTAACTGGCTCAAACCATAAAAGTTGAGATAAAGGCATAATTCTATATTTCTTAGTTCTCTCTATTCTGCCCTCTGTTGGTATTACCAGTTATCAATGTAATTATTCTAAATTGTGCTAGCCACCCAAGAGTTTTATGCCAACAACCTTTATATTCTGGGTAAAGGTGTAAGTAGTCACCAAGTATAATGTGTGAAAAGAACAAAGGCCTAAGTTTATTTATGTTCAGTTTAATCTCATTAAACTACTTATACCAACATAAATCTCAACAATAGTCCTATATAATCTGTTGGCATAACTAGTTAGCAAGTGCTAATGAGTTATGACAACAGATTACCTAACAACAAGATGGTATATACTGCGTACATAACTAGTTTTGCAGTTGAATACTCTTCCTTGTTTGGCCCATGCACTATTAGAACTTCACTCAGTGGATTATTGGAAGATAGATTCCCCCTTTGGTGCCAGTTTAGTTACCTTCCTTCCTTCCTGGCACTTTGGTTGCAACCATGGCAGAGGGTGGAAGTATGAAACGGTCCCCAGGAGTGGGCGAGGAGACTCCACCGGAGGTACCCGACACCTTCCTTCTGCTATGGCGGGGGAGGAAGGACCGCATGAGGGCCATCCTGGACGTGATCCCGTACCAGGAGATGAGCATGGCTACTGGCATGGTTATCTCTAGGACCATAGTGGTGGAGTCGATGCGCTCAAGTGGGAACGAGGCAAGGCTGCTAGCGGACAGAGTCATTGAGCTTCTTGTCCCAGCCAGTAGGCAGCGGGAGGAGGCCACAGAAGGTTTTTGGCCGAAAAGGGGAGAGGAGGGCGAGGAGGAATGCTAGGTACTCAGAACTCCAGCATCTCTTCAGGGTGGACCAGAGTGCTGCAATTAAACGCGTACTCCAGGCGAAGGAGAAGCGCACAGGGGACATTGACGCAACACAAATGTTCAGCCACTGGTCGAAGGTGCTGGAAACACCAAGCGTCCATGACGATAGATCAGTGAAGATGGGCACGTCGATGTGGGAGGTGGCAGCCCCATTCGACGTGCAAGAGGAGCGCGACGCCCTGAGAGGACGAAAAGGGGCCGCTGGCCCAGATGGTGTACAGTGGACCACCCTCAGGGGCCTAAACTCCTCCCTCCTAGCAGGTCTGTGCAACCTGCTCCTCCTGTTGGGGAAGACCCCCACACGCTTTGCTCAGGCGGTCACCTCCCTCGTTCCGAAGGACGATGCCCCAACTAACCCAGCAAGGTATAGACCGATCACAGTCACCTCCACAGTGTGTCGACTCCTCGACTCGATGCTAGCACAGAGAATGGAGCGCCTGCTCCCATTCTCCCAGGAACAGAGAGGATTCCGGCGGGGCGATGGGCTACACGTCAACGTTAAGATACTGACGAGGCTCCTCTCGAGGGCACGCGAGGACCTGAGCCCACTTGCCCTGGCTTTCCTGGATGTGAAGAGGGCCTTTGGCACAGTTTCCCATGACAGCCTTAACCGAGCACTGTGGAGGATTGGCACCCCCCCCCCCAGTCGTGGCTTACTTCGCCGACATATACGGTCGCGCAGAGACAAGGCTCAAGGTCCACGGCTCCCTCTTAGACCCTGTCCGCCTAGGGAGGGGGGTGAGACAAGGTATGCTGACCAGCGGCCTGGTGTTCAATGCTGTGGTGGACATGTGCACCGAATGTATGGATTCGGACTTAGGTGTGCAAGTTGGGCAACATCTGTCAAACCGCATCCTCTATGCTGATGACGCGAAGCTGGTTGCAAGAAATGCGCCTGTCCTGGGGATCCTTGTGGGGGAGTACGTGGGTGCTCTCGCTGGGGTCGGGCTGACGGTGAGTCACGAGAAGTGTGCGACCCTCTGTATTGAGGTCGATAGAGCGGCAAAGCAGTGGTATGTTGCTGAGAGACAGGTGGCAGTAGGGGACCAATCCCTCCCTGTCATGGGCCCGCTTGACACATACCGGTACCTCGGTGTCCCGGTCGGCGCGGCTGGAGTGAGCGAGAGGATGATGGAGGAGGACGCCCAGGCCATGCTCAGGAGGGTTACAGAAACGCCTGCCCTCCCACAGCAGAAGATGACGGTGCTAAAGCTGGGTGTCCTGCCGCGCCTCCTATTCCCCTTCCTCTTATGCAAGACGAGTGGGGCCAAGCTAAAGAGGGTCGATAGAGACATAAGGGATGCAGTGCGCAGGTGGTTGAGGCTCCCAGGAAAGGTTGCGAATTCCCAGCTATACTCTGCCCAGAAAGACGGTGGGCTAGGCATTTGGCGGCCATGGTGCCGCAGTTAAGGCTGGGGAGGCTGAAGAAGCTCCCATGGACGCTGCCGGGTGATACACACGCCCAGTGACTGGCAGAGGACAGGAACATCCAGGGAGAGGTCATGAGGTTGGAACGCCTCCTGACAGTAGAGGGAGAGAGGATGTTCTTTAGGTCAAACTTCCTCTCGGTGCAGAAGCGCCTCCTCTACGAGACAGCGGCAGGGAAAGGATTGCAGCAGCACGCACAGGCGAAAGCCTCGAGCTGGTGGCTCCGAGCGGGAGCGGATAGGCTGAGTGGGATGGAATTCAGCAGACTCGAAGGGGGTCTGCTTTTGGACCCGGTGAAGATGTCCCTCTACTCCAAGGGAGTGATATCTGATGAATGCAGGCTCTGTGGTAAACGGGCGACGCTCTACCACGTCGTCCAGAGCTGCGCGGTGGTGAAGGCGTACAGGGTGGCCAGGCACAACGACCTGGTCTCCAGAGTGGCTGATACGCTAGCGGAGAGAACAGGGTGGACGGTTGAAGTGGAGCTTGATGTTCAGGACCCCGTGTCAGGAAAGAGGCTCCGGCGGGACATTGTTGCTGTCGACGAGGGTAGGGGAGCCCTCTACGTGGTCGATGTAGTGTTGTGCAGTGACAGGGTGCCACTGGAGTTGGCACAGTGGCAAAAGCAATCAAAGTACTCAGAGGCGTGGCTCTGGAATGTACTGACAAAGAGATACAGCATGGTACTCACCATGGAAGCCTTCGGCATAGCCATAAACTGGAGAGGCTCTATGGCTAGGACGACGGAGGTGAAGCTCAGGCGCGAGCTGAGGATGACAGCGGCCCAGGTCGGCTGGATGGTGGTGAGATCGATGAAAGGGTCCCTGAGGGTCTATGACGCCTACTGGCGCATGGCGCAGAGACAGGATGTGGCCGGTCTGGCCGGGTAGATAGACGAAATGTCGAAGAGGAAGGACGCCTTCAAGAGGCCCCAAGGAGAACTGGACGCTGTGGAAGAAGGACTGGTACGCCTACCCCCCCCCCCCCCCCTAGCATGTATTGTGACAGTGACACGGCACCGATGAGATGTAACCCACCCCACAGACGGTTGCATCGGACTTCTAAAAGGCACCTGCCTTGATTCAGACATATTTATATTGTTGGCTTCGGCCCCCCTTCCGGGGTTGAACTGGCCAAAAAGTCCGTTTTGGCGTCCGTGCGAGCGGGATTACCGCTAGGGCATGAGGGGGGAGGCCGGAGTTGTGTAATGGAATTGACAGATGCTATCCACAGCGTTGGCTTATCACTGCTATGAGTCTTTCTCTTGACGATAAGCTAGAGTATGGAAGAGCCATGCATTCACTTAAAGAACCCTGTACTAACGCAGACTGTAAGAAATTACACGTACCACTTGAGGGACAGTGGTGGCACAAAACGCGTAGCGTGTAAAAAGTTTTCATGCATACGCTTGGTTACAACGTTGGGTCCACTGTCATTGCTACGGCTAAAGCTAATCATGCCCAGGTTGCAGTTCAACCAGATCAACGAAGACAGAAAAAGCTAGGCATCAATCCTCTACATGAAACTATTGAATCACACATTAGATCCTACAATCCAAGCATCTCACACTACCGGCGAGAACATACACCAAACAGACTATCTGCTGCATGAGTTGACCATAACGGAAATGTACAACAATTTCCTTTCTCGCCACCCACGATTGCAAATTAATTACACAACTTACATGCACAGAATGAAGAGTTTGAACATCTCCTTCGCCAAACTAGGAGAAAAACAGTGCGAGGTATGTTCACAATTAAAGTTGTCCGAAGAACACACGATGTCTAGTGGCACATGCCAAAAGCTCGAATGCACTGCCTGCTTCAACTTTCGAAGTACGTCAGACTTGTAGACGAAGCTCGCCAGTCATATAAGTAAGACAGAGCAGTCGTTCAACCAGGGAGAATAGTAAGAAGCGTGGATTTGCAGAAGGTTGTAATACTACCACATCTTATATTATTATATCGTTATATTACACTGTATGCGAGGACTGGCACGTGTTGAGATTAACTATTGAGTTTGGCACTTTCATGAACTCCTCTTGCATCATGTTTAACTTGTTCTGGTTTTAGTTTATTACAAGATATCTTTAATCATATCATATATACATGTACATGTAAGTGCAAACCATTCGGCCTTTAAACATTAAATTCTCATTCCAAGCCAATTGCCACTATGAACTCTGTGTGCTGAATTTAGTCATACAGTTTAGTTGTAAACAACATAATTGAAGCTCAAACAGGTTGTTGAGGTGCAAACTAGTTCTGTTCACAGTATATACCATCCTATTGTTAGGTAATCTGTTGTCATAATTCACTAGCACTTGCTAACTAGTTATGCCAACAGATTATATAAGACGATTGTTGAGATTTATGGTTGTATATGTAGTTTAATGAGATTAAACTGAACATAAATAAACATAGGCCTTTTTTCTTTTCACACATTATACTTGGTGGCTACTTACACCTTTACCCAGAATATAAAGGTTGTTGGCATAAAACTCTTGGGTGGCTAGCACAATTTAGAATAATTACATTGCTAACTAGTTATACCAACAGAGGGCAGTATTGATGTGTTAATTTTTCTTTTAAATCTCATTCATTAAAAAATTGAGTATTTTGTTTGCCGACCTTTTGATCATTAAAAGTGGCAGTCTGCATGCCAATAAATTGACATCACATTTATTTTTATTTAGGCACTAGCTCTTGTTTAGGCATCGAAATGCAAATTATATAACATGAAATTAAGATCACGATCTCATGCTTCTAATTTGAATAACTTTCGTTGAACAAATAATATTGGCAATTACTTTTCGTTCTGTCGAATTTTAGATTTGTCAACGGAAGAGGCAGTGTGGAGAAGAGCATACTTCAAGAGATGAACTGTTCTAGATGCGCGCAACATTACTGAGGAGTCTCATCAGAGAATATTCATTTCCTTCTGGCAACAGGGTTGGAATAGCCAACAACATTTCTTTTCAGCAAAAACGAAGAGGGGAGAAGATAGCAGCAAGAAACGAAAAGATTACAAAGGCCAGAGAAAATGCAGCACCAAGTACTTCTTTGAAGTCGAAGGGTCTACTGTACAAGCTTGTAAATCATTTTATCTGAAGACATTAGATATAGATAAATACAGAGTGAGTGCATTTCATGATGAACAAAAGTGTGGTCAAATTTTGCATGGTAATATGTCTTTTGCCAAAAGCTGCAATACACATCGCTTAAGAGATGTGGAAATGTCTCTTCAGTTGTGTGGTTGCTCAAAACACTAAGATTTAGTGTGTCCATTGATGAGTGCATTGCTTTGGGATACGCATTTCTTTTTATATGATGCTATAAGGAATAATCTCTTTTTTTCTGCATTCATATACATGTAGTTCGATGCAACTTGTACCTGTAATAAAGCTATAGTAGATACATGCAGATTTAGCTGTAAAGATTAAAATAGTGGTATATATAACTTAGGGCCATGGTGAAAAGAATGAGAATATATTGTCTAATTCATGTACATGTATTAAGAGAGTGTCTGCAAAATTTAAACTTTATAGAAAAGATAATTGTGAATTTTAACATTCTTGCTGACAATAAAAACTCCATAGCTCCAATAATTGTGTCAGCATGTACTTTGTTAAACATCTCCATAATTTTTTTAATATTTGAAATAGTTACTTTTAACATGACTACAAGAAATAGACTAAGACTTGCCCAATCAAACCTAGCCCATTGGCACATTGGTAGACATGAGGAATCCCGGCACAAACAGGCTACAGGCTGTTGAAATTAAAAAAATGAAGGGTAGAAAGCTGGATCAGAAGAGTGTAGTGAAACTATGACAGGCGCGCTTTGACGCCACGTGGTTGTATCGTTTCGCCCTTTGACACTTGACTTTGCGTGATTTGTGAGCAACTTCGTCTGCTGCACAGTTGTGTTCAACTGTGGGCCTAGACACTTGAGCTTTTGATGTTTTACTAAACGTATATTTAAAGGAAACTAATAGGTAGGCTAACAATTTTTCTTTTATAGAATAGTACGTGATTATGTAATACAACTTTTCGCTTGAACGTACATGTTTTGTTGTTTTTTGTCGTGACGGTGTCAATATGTCAATAAATAAACTATATGTCAGATACGAGTAAAGATTCACGCTATAGAGACTACGCAGTTTATTACAATGACAAAATAAACACAATTCCTCCTGACATGTTTGTTCAATCAACTTCTGACCACATTAAAACTCGAATGCTAACTACAGTGTCAAGGAAAAAACAATCACGAGCAACGTGCAGCATCTTGCATTGACATATACAATGATCTAACTGATGGAGCTCTGCTCCTAGACTTGTCCACTTAGCAGAGTGATGTTGCTCAAACTGATTTTGGGGAAAATAAAATTAGTGGAGTATAATCTTCTTCAGCTGGATACTTTTCCTGTAATTTCTGATTTCAAAGCCTTTAAATGCAGAAATGGATTTGGCGGGTGTTCTGAAATGGCTGGTCTAGGGTCTCTAAAGCGTTGCCTTGACACAATCCTTACAAGTATAGCTGATTGTGAGAGAGGCATTAGTGTCCTCATTGCAGTTGTAACTAAGAAAAGAAATGCGCTGCAAATAAACATCATATCGGTCCACATGTTCTGTCGACCACCAACTAGTTCAGTTTAATCCCAAGCCCTATGTAAAATAATGGCTAGCAATGGTCACCACTCAAGAGCTGAAAGAAATTCTAAATCAGGAAATGTTGCATTATTGTTACAAACCAACTCAGCACTGTGGAAAGCCTTAGGTTAATTGGTTGTGGTTGGTTTGTTTTGTTAATCAAATAACTTGGCAGATCATTTCATTGTTTGCAAAAATAAACCATAATATTGAAACATGTGTCCTATTGCTTACTATAGACCTTCAAAGTTTACTAAACGTTTAAAGTTCTCTAGCAACAACGCTCAATTAGTAAATTCATGGCTGCTCTTTCTAGTTGCGCTATCTGTTTGGTGGCTATAGCCCTCCCTCCATCCGAAAACTGAAACCAAACCTGTTGCTAAGATTTGACCTCTAGGCACAAAACGATTTGTTAGAATATTTTTACTTTGAGAGCAATAGCAATTTACATGAACACACAGACAGCGACTCTTTGTCAGATAATTCAGAAAGTGGGGATGAGGGGATTGGGAAATAGTTGATTCACTAATAAAGAATGTTGTGGCTCAAACGGAGGAGGAAACTGTCACTCCAACAGAAGCTGCTCAAACTTTGCAGTAAGACACAGTGGGTGGTTCTAGCACTGAAGTCAACTTTAGACAACTAAGTAACTGTAAATGTAAAGATGGTTGTTGCATGGACTATTTCACTGAGCAGAAGGCAAAATCCCACAGAGCCGACTGTCTAGAAAAAGGGCAGTTGGATTTGGTAATTTTAGGGAAGTTGTCATGTGGCTTGGTCAATTCCATCAGTATTGCTTTAGCCAACATACACAGACCTCCATATTTCCACGGAAGTTAGTAATGGATACAACTTTACATGCAATGTATATATTTTTGTATGTAGAACTCCTGGCTCAAGCACTAATAGCCACAACTGTCGCAGCAAGACGGCAGAGAGGGAGGGAGCGGGCAGCGCCATCAGGTAGGTCATATAACAGCTCTACTGCCCCGCTGTTAGAGAAAAAACACAGAACTCAATACTTCTTGGAAGGTTAGTAGTGAATAATGATAGTGACACCAAATCAAAGAAATCGATACACACGAGACTTGCCAGTTAAAAAAAACCATCCTGATTGTTGAATTAATATGTTTAGGCAGAACATTATGCAGAGGGAGTTTTCTGTATCTAAGTCGAATTGGTAATAGCAGACTTGTAGCCTTAACCAATCATTACAAAGAAAATGGCTTCGTCCCTAGACAGTTAAAGTACAAGGGCAGGAATAGTACAGCCATTACTTATGAAGAGGCTGTAAAGATAGTAACCTTTCTGCGGAACCTAGCTAATGTACATACATAAGCTCTGCCAGGACGCGTTCCACTTGTGTGCCATGCAGTAATATATCTACTCCGTCCTCAGCATTTTTGTTATTTAACAGTTGAAATTCCTTGTTAATTTTTCTTGGCAGTAGATCCTACGAAATATCTCTTATTAAACTACACTTTTGTATGTTGTCCATTTGATGAGTCTGCCACTTCAATGTTGTTTAAGATCTTCATTATCTTATTTGTCATTTTTCAAGAATTTAAGAAGACTGATGTCCAAGTACTGCCATCAAATCTCACGATAAACTCTATATACACCTATTATGTGAATAGCTGCCAAGCAATTGAGATTGCTGCACGATCACTCAGGAGTTTTAAAGGGCTGTCTACGTTTCCGAGTGTAGCTAAATGAACATATTATTCATAAAATCATTGGTGTTTGTTTAACAAAACCTAGAAATCTTATTAATATTAATTACTATCGTTCTACATGTACATGTTCTAATGAACCATAACAACACTAACAGGTTATTCTAGTCAAAATATTTTTCGCCATGAGATGTTATGAGGTCCTCTAAATCATACGTTAAGTCGAATGTGATATAACAAGATGCAGTGGAAATATATCTTAAACAACTAGTAGGGTGTGCAGTGTCTTCTTTCTCCTCAAGGATTCCCAATCGAAACCAGGGTGTGCTCAAACCCTAGACCAGCTTGTCGAAATAGCAAGTAGTGAAGACGACAAACCAGTTACTGCCTAGCTTCATAAGACAAAAGGACTTTCAGTAAAAGAGATTATCAGAAGGTTTATTACAGCATCGGGAAGTTGAAAGACCATTACAGCTGCACTAATCAACTTATCACTAACCAGCGAGCAAGGAACTCGGGTCAACGAGAGGATCGAGAGCTCATCCGTCTCAGCTTCCAGAAAAGATGTCAGCCCAGCTCCGATTTAGCTGTTCAATGGCGAAAAGACCAAGGCGCGAATGCTAGTGCTCTGGCGATGCGGCGAATGTTGGCATAAAAGGCTCAGAAGAAACCACTCATCAATGAGATTCCGAGAACGAAGCACTTACAGTGGGGTAAGAAACAGAAGTTGGAGCGTTGGAGAATGGCAAAAGGTAATATTTAGTGATGAGTCTTTCTTCTCAATAGAACGCTATGGTGATAGCAATTTTGTTACTCGGCATATGGGTGAAGAGTATCGACCAGAATGTATAGTGCTAACTAAAAACCACCCTGAAACGTGAGTTTGGTGATGAGTAATGAACATTCCAAAAAGAAAACACACCTTGCCACCAATCTCAAGTGGTTAAAAAAAGGATTGGCAGACGAGGTGTAAAGGGTCGTGACTGGCCACCTCAATCTCCTAATCTCAATCCAATAGAAAACTTTCGGATGAGATTAGGAAATCTCAAGGACCAGCAAAGTCTAAAAGAGAGTTGATCAAAAACATACAGTGCTGGTTTCATGTGATGGGTAGAGAGGACCTGCTCATGTTGGTAGAAAGCATGGCTAGAAGGTGTGAGCTCATCATTCAAGCTAATGGGCCTCAAACTAAATATCAAATTGCCCAATATAACCCGAAGACCCATTTCAAGCCCACCAAATCTCCAAAGTGTCTCTTCATAGCATATAATGTGCATTGAAACAAAAGTAAATCTGTAGTGCTTTACCAAAATGTTTTAAAGATTAGTACTAGAACCCATGAGTTGTGCTATGCTACAGGCTGATCATGTGCATATGATGTCTGTACATTAATCACATTGGGAAATTCCTTGTATTGTGCATCAGAATATTTTGAACTTTCATAGATCTGAAGGGACATCTTAACTATACCATAGCGTTTACTAAACATGACTACGCTAACTTTGCTTTACTTGCATTTGACAATTTGTCAACTATGGAGGCAGCTTAATCAAACAATGGAAAGGTGAAAGTGAAAACAGGTTATTCAATGATCAGTGTTACTATTTATTGATACTGCTAAAAGAGAAACCCCTGTGCTTGATATGCAAAGATAATTCTGATGCAATAAAAAAGAAAATTTTTAAGACAAAGCACAGTGGGAGGTTCAAAAAAGGAACAGATAAACCGCATGAAAGCAAAACTTCATCAGCTAAAAAATAGTTTGCAATGATTCAGATCAATGAAGTGAAGGGCAAGTTGAGGTTTTATCCCATGCTACAAACAACATCTCCGAAGGTCTTGTGCCTTTTAGTCATGCCGATGCAGTTATTGAATACATGACTGAGATTGCCGTAACAAAATTTCCAGATAAAGTCGACAATGTAGAAAATGTGTTCTTTCAGATTTTCAAGAAACACGTGCATGCAGAGCAGAAGACATTAATGGAGACATTGTGTCAGTATGTCTAGGGCACTGCATGAGATATTAATGGTATGACATGCTGTCGATCACTTCTATAATTGTGCACATTTATTTATAAGCAACTTGTAAATCGTTATCCTGAAAACTGAATTTTTCTATAGCACATTCGTAGCCAATCAGATGTCTTAAAATAGTAGTTTTTATCGCTTTCCCGCTCTGAAGGAAAGTAGTAGTGGACAGCCAGCCAGCTGAAGTAGTTGCTGTGCCAGATCAACACTGGTACAAACGATACATTATTACGATAGAATTAAACCAAACCAACTTAACCAAAACTTTGAAAGGAGCACGACTGTTTGTGACCACTATTATTTTTTATGTAATTTATTCATCCATTGTAATTTTTTATATACAACTATATATTGTCAAGATAAATTAGGTAGCAACGATGAGAGAGAGTGAACTGTAGTCCAGTTCAGATACTTTGGGCAAAACAGTAGGGCATGTCTTTCAACAATAGCAAAGAATGAAGTGCTGCAGTATAAAAATTGGCCCTATGCTAGTACATGCCTCTAGCACCAGGTATCTTGGAGTCATCTTACAAGATAACTTAAAGTTTGATGAGCACAGAAACCAATTTTCGAATTTTATACACAACAAAGTTGTTTATTACATGTAGCTCACAAAAAAGCTATTTTTCTAGTGCTATCCCCACCAGTCTCAAATATACCCTATTTGCCTCTCATCACCTACGAAAAGAACTGCAGGTGGACGGCTGCAAGTCACCTATCAAATGCCTGAGGCTTACGAACAAAGTACCTTTGGAAATTTAAGAGACAAGACCTGAATGTTATGATTCTGGAAACTAACCCTCTGAATTACTTGTACACAAACCTTAAATTTTAGGCCAAGTTCACCTCAACAAAAATTGCCAATATTTGCCATTTTTGATGGTTTGCAAACCTCCTGGCATTAAATCCATAATGCATAAGCGCTTCATATATCAATATCCTAATGTTGTTACAAACAGTCCAATGCTCGGTGTAAGATTTCATGAGTGTCAGTCTAATTTTTTATAATTCTGTCCAATAAATACCAAGCTATAATGTCTCTGTTAGAACTCGGTCTCAAAATACAGACCCGGCATGTTATACTCTTTTATACTCATTTTCCAAGTCTGATATAGGAGTAACACAAGCTCCATGTTCTCTTGCGGCCAGTAACACAATCATTCATAGGGCAATGACACGGAAGCTCTCGAGTGCTAGAGTGAATGGTGAGTAGCATTGTTTGCATATATAATAAAACATTAATTTGACTCAGCGCGCTGCTAGGCTGAGCTCCAGCTATGCTCGAGTTGGCCCTTATTTGGGGACCGCAGCTAGTTTGTAGTCTTTATGAACACTCATACAAGCCTAAATTACTTTGTATAATGGATGAAACAACATATTTGAACACAGCATGCAGGTTTGAATTTGTAAAGCATTGTGCAGTATAGAAATTGTGACTGTGCGAATTATCTCATACGCAGTGTTACGTTTGAGTGAATACATGTAAGTTGGGATACAACTTTACATGCAATGTATATATTTTTATATGTAGAACTCCTGGCTCAAGCACTAATAGCTACAACTGTCGCAGCAAGACGGCAGAGAGGGAGGGAGCGGACAGCGCCATCAGGTGGGTCATGTAACAGGTCTACTGCCCCACTGTTAGAGAAAAACACAGAGCTGAATACTACTTGGAAGGTTAGTAGCGAATAATGATAGTGACACCAAATCAAAGAAATTGATACACACAGACTTGTCAGTTATAAAATATCATCCTGATTGTTGAATTAATATTTTTAGGCAGAACATTATGCAGAGGTGGTTTTCTGTATTGGTAATAGTTAACTCGTAACCTTAACCAACCATTACAAAAATGGCTTCGTCCCTAGATAGTTGAAGTACAAGGGCAAGAATAGTGCAACTATTACTTATGAAGAGGCTGTAAAAGTAGTAACCGTTCTGAAGAATCTTAGCTGCTGTATATGCATTAGCTCTGTCAGGACGTGTTCCAGGTATGTAGTCCCACCATGTAGTCAATGTATCTTCACTTTATCCTCAGTATTTTTGTTACTTAGTTAGCAGTTGAGATTCCTTGTTTCTTCTTGGCAGCAGATCCGGCAAAATATTGGTTTTTAAACTATACTTATTAATTTGTCCAGTTAAGGAGTCTATCACTTCAATGTTGTCTAAGAACTTCATTATCTTTTCTGTCAATTTTCAAGGATTTAAGACTGACGTCCAAGTGCTGCCATCAGACCACACGATAAACCCTATATACACCTATTATATGAGGAGCTGTCAAGCCAGTGAGTTTGCTGCACGATCACTCAAGAGTTCCACAAGAATATGGAAGGCCGTGTTGCCCATGATAATCATATCCAAACTGTCAACACACCTGCGGTGGACATGCTAGCAACACCAACTACAAACACAATCTGTAAGTTTAATTCAGTGTAAAAGAAAAAAAAAACAAGAATACAAGAAGGTGATGTGTGGTATATATTCATACTCTATCTAATCATAGATCTGTGAATCACTCTGAAGAAGAAAAGCAGGCACTGGTAGAGGAGCAGCATAGCCCACCTAAGGAATGCTGCTGTTGTCCAACAATATATGAACAAGTGTATTGCTGACAGCAAAAGACTATTGGGTGGGTTTACTGGTTTAATGGACCATTGACTGGGCCTGAGAGCCCACATTACTGCTTCGGTTTTGCCCATCAGGTCAGTGTTACCACTGGTGAAATAAAATTAACTGAGCTGCATTTACACATTTAAATCAAGCCATTGAAATTCAAATATATCAGCATCACGTTAAAGTCATTGATTATAACTTGCATGAACACTGCTGTGTCTTTAGCATGCAAAGGTAAGCAATCACTGGGTGGTTAATGTGTGGCAGTGACAGCAATTTCTTTAGCTTATTTCATGTAGAACACACTTCATAGTTGCTTGCTTCCAAGATGTTATAGGCCTATTAACCATAGTTCCTCTGACTTCTGCTGTGCACAGTCAATGTAATATCCTCCGGTTTAGTTATTTGATAATTTCTCAGAAATCATACTTTTTTCAGCTTTATTACCTCATGACCCCCATCAACCTGGACCGATATATCTCAAGTGTGTACTATTTGGAGTTTGATCACCCCCATTGCCAATGAATTATTTGGTAAACGAGCTTGTGGCTACATCTAAAGTAGTTAACGCAGTGGTGTCATTGTTACATCATTTATTTGAACATTGTGGAGAAAAAGATGCAATCGCCCATGCAGACAACTGCATATATTATTAGTTATACATGTTTCTAGTTGTGCAGCAATATTAAATTCATATTTTGCAGCAGTCAGAATAAGAACAACACCACGCTTGGTTACTTAGCATGGAGGGTGGGCACAGGAAGACATAGATCTGCAGAGCTGAGCTTCTTAATTGCTGAACATACCAAGTTTAGCTGCAAACCTTCAATTTGGCTATTTGAAAGAGACAACGAGACAGATGAAGATGTCATGTCTAGATGATATAAAACAAGTTAGTTAAATATAAAAGTTCTATTGGACCTTGACTGATTGAAAAAATTGCATTGCTGAGAGTTGGAATGCTACATAGACATTCTGTTTAGCACATTTATAACCAATGCATTGGTTGTTAAACAGGTCGTGAAACAGCCCTTCTCTATAAACAGAGTGCAGCTGGTTAGAGCCCAGGATGGCTAAGTAATTGTGAACATGTACAATTGGGCAGAGTTTTTAAACATAGAGAAACTGATTGGAACCAGGGAATATCACCAAGTGATGTAGCGCTGCAGTTGAAGTCTACAGTAAATCTCCAAGATATGGAATTAGCAAATCTCGTGAGCAAGGCACGGGCAATGCTGGCTTCTCGAGGTGATTGTTCTAGCTGTGTGTGTGCAGGTGTCACTTGTTCCGGAGGAGTTGGTAAGTAATGCCATAACTGTCAGGGAACGGGACATTTGGCACGTGATTGCCCATCTGAGAAGCGTGGAAGAGGATTAGCTTCACGGCTGAATCGAGGGAGGAGATGCTATATATGTGAAGCAACTGATCACCTGTCAAACAGCTGCCCTCAGCGCTCATCGGGAAATACAAGTGGGGGAGGTCAATTTGGATGTCACTGTTGGAGGAGAGACAGTGAACCTGTGCTGTTTGGTATCTAGGGAATTAGTGTGTGACTGTTCTATGGTTCTAGGTATGGATGCCATCACTGGCCTGGGTGGATTAACAGTGAGCATTGAGGGGATTCCTAGAGTTGGTGACACTAGGCCTAGAGAGCAGTTGGCGGTCGCTGCAGCAAGTGTATGCACAGAGAGTAAAATTGTGGAAGTTGATGACACAGATTTTTTGGTAAACTTTTGATGGTGAAAAATGGACCGTAAAGTGGAAGTGGAGGGATAAAGAACCAGTATTGAAAAATTGGTGTGCACAGTACTGCATTTATGATGAGCATAGAGAAGGCTATGACAACGAGATTGAGGCTTGGATCCAGAAAAGATGGCTTGAAGAATATTCTGAGTTAGTACATGGACAAGTGCAAGGTGTAATACCCCTCATGGCTGTTATTCAGCAAAATAAGCAAGGGAAAATTAGACCGGTGATGGACTATGGAAAAGAGCTGAATCAGTATATCAGTAGCAATCCGGGTGCAGATGTGGCAATTTGCTAGAAGTTACAAAAATGGCGTCGCATGAGTTCCAATTGTGCATCAGTTGATCTAAAGGCAGCCTATCTGCAACTGCACATTGAAAGGGAACTTCAGAAGTTTCAGGATGTGCGATACAATAATAGAATGTATGTGATGACAAGAATGGGCTTTGGACTCAACGTGGCACCAAAGATCATGTCAAAAGTACTCAGCAAGGTGCTCTCCTTGAATAATCAAATTGAGGCCGGTACGGACAGTTACATAGATGACATTGTAGTAGATGAGGATAAGTTGCCTGTGAAGGATGTTATAGATCATTTGGCACAGTATGGTTTGGTGACGAAGGAGACTGAGTATTTGAGTGATGCAAGAGTATTAGGGCAAGAGACAATGACATTGACGATATTGGAACACACATGGCGAAGAGAAAACTGTTTTCTCTCTGTGGTAAGCTCGTAGGACATTATCCTATTGGTGGGTGGTTGAGAGTCGCCTGTAGTTTTGTGAAGAGAGCTGCAAATGATTGTGATGAGCATATTCCAGTGTCAGTTCATGTTATGTTTAGCGAGATATCCATTATCTCGGTGAAAGGTGATGATCCAGTGAAAGAGGTGTAGTTAGTGCCAAATGATGGTAAGGGTATCATTTGGTGTGATGCAAGCAACCTGGCCATCGGGGTGTCTGTAGAGATCGATGGGCAGCAGGTCGAGGATGGTTGTTGGTTGCGGAAAGATGATGGCAATCATATCAATGTGGCCGAGCTTGATGGTGTCATTCGCGGTATCGGTTGTGGTGTGAAATGGGATTTGAGACATATGCGTGTGTGCACGGACTCGGATACTGTATTTGGTTGGGTGAACTCACAAACATCACATCACAAACAGTAAACAACCAAAGTGTGTGGTTTGGGCGAAATGCTCATCCGCCGGAGACTCGGCATGATTGCAGAGCTCATTGAACTGTACAATTTGTCAATTGAGATGAAACTGGTTAAATCAGAACAAAACATAGCTGATACCTTGACACGAGTGCCCAAGAAATGGTTGTTACATTCACCGTGTGCCACTATGGGAGCTAAAGAACTAGGCTTATCGTACTCCACCCAAGCTGTTAGAGACCTGCATGATACCCATCACCCCGGTGTGGCTAAAACTATCCACCTAGCAAGAAGGAAATGGGGTAGCTTGGTGAGCGAAGATGATGTTAGGAAGGTCGTCTCTCAATGTCATGTATGTAAGAGGATCGACCCTGCACCAGTGAACTGGGAAAAGGGTGAATTATGCGTACCTGAGTCCTGAGCGAGGCTGACATCCGATATAACTCATTTTAGAGGCACTCCCTATTTGACTATTATAGACTGTGGACCAGCAGATTTGCTATTTGGAGACGACTGGCAAATGAAACAGCTGAGAATGTGGTAAAAGAAATAGAGCAGATGTTTTATGAGAGAGGCCCACCTGTTGAACTGCTCACAGACAACGGGCCCTGTTATCAGAGCCAAAAATGAGAGAATTTATGTCAAAATGGAATGTAGAACACATCTTCAGTTGTGCTTCCCGTGCCTCAGGAAATGGAATAGTCGAGGGGCACCATTGCACAGTGAAGAGAATGTTGGCCCACTCTGGAGGTACCATACAAGAAATGCTGTTCCGGTACAACTTCTGCCCCAAGAGTGACGGAGCTGTTCCTGCTGATGGTACCTATAAGTAGAGCAGTGAGTGTGTGCTTGAGGTGTCAGGCAATTCTAAGAAAGGACGTGGCACTGGACTAAATCCTTATAAACCGGGAGATCTCGTGTATATCAAACCGCCAAATGCTAAATGTGTAACCCCTTGGAAGGTTGGGAAGGTGACATCACTGGTTTCAAACACAACTGTGGGAGTAAACGGTGTTGATCGTCACATCAGTGATCTAAGACTTTGCCATCCGGCTGGTGATGTTATATTTGAGCAAGGAGTTGAGGTATGCCCCGTGGACACTGTTTAAGCAGATGAAACAGATGATGATTTACATGTAGATGGCGATGCTGATGAGGATATGATGATAGTGGGCAATGAGCCTAGTGAGGCAGTTGATTATGTAGAAAGACAACTGCCAGCTAGATCATGCAAACCCCCTGAATGGCTTGCAGATCTTTTTGTATTTGACTAATGGTGATTTAGAAATTAAGGGGAGATGTAGTCTGTAGAACAGTCAGCGGTATAAAGTAGTTATAGTTCATAATCTGACCTGTGAATAATTAGCATAGCATGCAATATTGTTTACTTGTTGACTGTGTGTTAGTTTTATCATTGTCATTATGTATTAGAGCAACTCTGATGTTCCAAGTGATTGCACAGGCAGTGCCTTATGTGAAGTAGAGCAGTGTGAGTGTAGTCGAACTTTGGGTTGCGTACTGGATTTGAATAGTAATTACTAGTTGTGCTTGATTATATTATTGCAATAAATAGAGTTAGCAGCAAATTCCCCATACGTATTTAACCGTGGTACAGAAAATAATAATTATTTTCTGTTAACTACAAGGCTTTACAAGCAAGTTTCAATTCAATTATTAATTATAATTATTATAATTGAATTGAAACTTGCTTGTAGTTAACTTGGATAACTTGAGAAATAAAAACTCGAGTTTCTGGTTACATGCAAATATTTGACTTGAAACTTGAAAGTCTTGATCTGTCACTAAAAAGAATTGACTTGTAACTTGAAGAATCACAACTAAGAGTTCGGAGTTGGTCATGGAAACTTGAGTTACCAAAATAAAACTTGCACGCATCTCTGTTTATAATAACATAATTATAACAATTATTATACAGATTAACTAAGTACTATAACTGTATACTAATACTTTACTGCAACTTACATGTAGTAGAACTTACTCAATCACGTCTTCATTTTGATTTTTTAAGAAAAAGGCGCGTTTTCTTTGAGTCCTGGCGTAACTTCGAAAGGCATCATGCCCTTCTACATACGGGTGATTGTGATTTGAAGCCTTGCGGGTCTGAATCCGCATGCAGTGAAACCTGTTCAATCTCATGTATATCTTGACAAGAGAGACTGAGTAGGATTTATCAAATATTGTACTCCGAAGGCACGTGAATGCCATAGGAGTCGCCATGCTTTATAATTTTTTGCTCCGAAGTGGTTCATCACATTGTCCGTGTTGTCCAATCAATGCCGCGGTGACAAACCTCACCTAGGGCTTCTTCATAACTCGAAGTTGTACTCTCTCTAAAATTAGATTGGGAGAGGACAACTTTATTTTTTCCTGTTATGAAATTATAAAAAGTAATTGTGAACTATCTAGTGTCAACCAAAGTGGTACCACTTTGGTGTCAACTTACTGTCAGGCCTGCCAAGTTTCACTGATGGAAATCAGGGAGATTCAGCATTTGGGTGGGGGTGTCCACAGTGCTCAAAGTCTAATTTTTTTCTTACCTATTCTCCAGCAGGGGGTTTGGGGGGCGCTGTAAGCCCCCCAACGGGGTCCGGGGCGGAGCCCCGGCCGCTGAAGCCCTATGAGCGATTTCAGTGCCTAAAAGCCCTTCAAAAACCAATTGCAGAAGTGTTCACACACTCACCCATACTAGGTTTCAACAGATAAACTCAACTCAAAATCAAAGACAAGACCGTACCAACAAGAGTACTGAGCAAAGGGACTAAGTGAATGCTGACCATCACACATGATGGGGTGCCACTAATATCCAGAATCCTGTGTTTGAATTTCACAAGTGTGCAAGACAAAGTTGTGGGCACTCATAACCCATTGTTGAAGTTGTCCTCTCCCAATTGTTATTGACATGACAGATAAAATACATAGCAGCTGAAAAAAGTTAACTTTAGCAACAGTTATGAGTGCCCATGCATAAACTGCCTCCTTTGTGCTTTAGATTTAGTAGTTGACAAACTAGGAACATTTGGGCATAGTCAATGAAGCTACATGTGACTATTTTAATATTCCACAATATAACACCGCATACCCTCAAACCAAAATTTCTAATTACATTCATTGCACAATTTATTTACATTTTACAATGAACTATAACAATAATATCAATAAAAGATACACTTCGAAGGATGTAAACAAAATTAAAATGGATATTATAGTGCTCTACACTACCTCATACATTGGTGGTATAGCATAGTTGAGCATAAATATAATAATGATAATTGAAGTGATATAAGTTTAAGTTGACTCATCTATCCTGTTCAGTTTCATACATGTGCACTCTCAAGTAGATGGTGTAGAACTGAATATACCAACCTCAGACATTTTTAATTTTAGTGGAATAGAAATAAATGTGAGCGCGACATATATGTAGAAAGTTGACACTGATCAATCACATCTATTCCACAAAAATTCAAAGTTGCGGATGTAGGTACAACCATCCCTACACTATCTACATGCACATGCACAAAACAGAACAGGATAGATAAGTCCACTTAAATTTATATTACTTCAATTATCATTATTATAACCATTATACTGACAAAGCATTTTAATTATTCAGAGTTCAATAATGAAATACTTTCATATTCCTGCGTCAAATTAATGATTGCCACAGCTGGTAGAATTGGTGGTCAGCGTACGATTTATGCTTCTTGGCTAACGATTGATTGTCATCAGCTAGGTGGCCACCTTGCCGCAACCAAGATTTCACATATCTGAGTGGCTCAAAAAGACTCAGTGGAGGGCCAGTGGTGTAAACAAACAAACAGTCTTTTAGCCGCTGAATCGACATGGACGCTCTCTGCGGAGTTAGGATTCTATTCATCGCACTAAAGCCACGCTCACACTCTGCAGTTTGAATGGGAACAAGCTGAATAGCCTGAATTAAACTAGTGAACCCACTCTTTAGAGCCTCATCACCTCCAGCAAAGGCATATTCCCGAAATGCTCTTACTGTTGACTGCACATCTACACGAAACATGGCACACAATCTGGTAATAGCCTCATCAGCAAAAGTTGGGTCATCCAACACATCATCTTTCCAATTAATCTTATCCAACACTTTCATGTCATCAATTGCTTGGTTATATTGCTGACGCTCGTTAGCGTTGCTGTTGCTGGCACCTCTATGAGAAACACTAGTAAACATCCGTTCATCAATTGTATTTATGATAGACTGGATGAACTGTGCTCTATTAATCAGCGAGGTACCTCTTAGATGCTCTGTAAGCTTTACATCCTGAAACTTGCAGTTACATGAATCCACAAGTTTTTCATGCTTACCATCTTTCTCTTTCAAAGCCACAAAAACTTGACGTGTGAGAGTAATTTTCCTATGAGCTGACCTAATGTCAATATTGTTGTTCTGCAATTCTAGAGAGAGTGCTGACAGCTCTGTGAGAACATCAAACATTAGGGCCAGATTTCTAACGAAGGGTAGTGATGATATCTGGTTTGCTAAGCCTTGAAACTGGGTTCTCTCAGAGGATGATCTAAGTGTGTCAGCAGCTGCTTCTTCGAAGTGCCGATGCAGTGCTTTATAATTGTTCCAAATCGCCCTTACTGTTCGAACTGATGATGCTACCCAGCGTATGCTGAACACTTTTCCAATCTTAAGCACCTCCATCTCAAGTGCTTCCGCAGCAGCAGCCAACTCCCTCTGGTTTTTAGGTGACATAGAATATAGACTGTACAGTTTGTCCATAAATGATTGAAAATGGTTGATGGCAGTACAATCACTTAGTGCATCACTCACAGCAAGCTCCAATCTATGAGCAGCACAATGCCAAGATATCAGCTTAGGGTGGTCTTTCTTAAGCAGTGCCACCAAACCAGACTGTCTACCAAGCATTGTGCTACAACCATCTGTGGCTATGGCAAGCCAATTTCTTTCACGGCATTCAGAACTAAATCCGTAGGATGTTAGGCTTTGAATAAGTCTATTTTTAATTACTTCTGCACTTGACCTCTCAAGTTCTACTAGATCTAGGAAAAATGTAGTTGGAGTAATGTTACCAGGCAATACACATCGAATGTATATTATAAGGCATGACTTTCTACTTAAGGAAGTACTCTCATCTAGCAGAATGGAGAACTTGCAATCGCTTTCTACAACCTTACGAGTTAGGGTGGTTCTCATCTCCCCTGAAATGTGCGAAATTATCTTTGCCCCTGTCACATCAGAATGCAATATGCGACCAAGATCCACTCCATTGAGTTGTTGAAGCTGAATGTTGTCTTCAAAACTCCTAAATGACTCTGCACACTTAGCGATTTTATAGGCAGTACGAAATACCTTTTGAGTTGTGTCATGCAAATGAGTAAATTGTTCATCAAATTTTCTTTTGAGTGGCTTTTCGCGTTTTGGGTTGATTAGATCGGCTGCTAATTTGTGTGCCTTAGACTCCTTATGCTCAGCCAACTTCTTACGAATGCTAGCTTGCTGAGTTGAAACTGATCGGCCTGCAGGCTCAACCAAGGTATTGGCCCACTGGGTACTAATGTTTATCCCCCGCCCTTGCTTCTCAACATTATTAAATGTTCCTACTTGGTGACATACCAAACATCCTAGCTTCTTGCCTTTACACAAAATCCACGGCTTGGTTTTCAGTTGGTTAGCATAAACTCCCATGGACCAGCATTCTGGTAATTCCTCTAACGTAACCTCTTTATCACCTCCAGATGATGTGCCCGACTCATCTAAATAAAATCAAAAGCCATGGTACAGTAAAAGTTCTAATATATTTGTACATGCAATATACATAAATGCAAAACACACTTTCCCAAGACAAGATAGACATTCACAACTGAAACACACCTATTTTATTGAGAAACCAGAACCTGATAGTTCATCTTACTTCGCCTGACATAATTTTCAATACATGATCACAGTCAATTGGAAAGTCAAGACTGGCATGGAGAGCACTGTAGCATATATCAACCCAGTCCATGAACAAAAATTATTATACATGTAGACAAAAGTATGAAGTGACTTATCTTTCTGAGAATATCCAGTAAACAGTCATTTCAACAGGAACCAACTAACACTAGTCATAACAGGAGGTAGGCTGATAGGTAGACACTGCAAGAGAAAGAGAGAGCAGTCATGCATCGGGTTGAGGCGGAGCGTTCCAATTCTATATATACAAAAGAATTCAAAACAATTGCATGCCATAAGTTGAGTCCATGAGTTAGAGTAATAGATACACAATGTAGATTAGATATCAGGATATGCAGCATGCATACCTACCGAAACTCGATCCCAGGGTCTCAGCAATCCTGGCTTCAGCTGTGGAGCTGGTTGGTTGACTGACATCCGTACTAATGGCAGCATTGTTAGTGGTAGCTTCCTTCCTATATGAAATATATTTACTTGTGTTTATTTTTTTCTAATGACTAACGCCAACTCAAATTATGGTATTTGATAGTTATTATAGTGGGCTAGAATCACCCTCATATGATCCTGGTTTCTAACTTTCAGTATCAGATGAAGAGTAGTATTTGCTGTGCATCAATCATATGATATTTTTATCTTTGTACGCTCTCATAGTCACTGTTGATGTTAGTTACGGCAATGTGATTCAATGTTTATAAAAATAAATAATCAAAACATAATTATTATAATAATTAAAATTAAAACTAATATTTTATACACTTTTATCACTATGCACTATTATCTGCAAAATACAATCATTTTCAACTATATAGAATCAAAATAGCAACAACATATAAAAAATTTAATTATTTATTCAAATATTAATATAATTATTATATTAATATTTGAATAAATAATTAAATTCTAGAATTTAATTGAATAAAAAATGGTATATTGATATTATAATAATAATATAAATATACCATTTTTTATTCAATTAAATTCTGGAATTTTTTTAATATTTTTAATTTTGTGTTGTCTTCAGTGAGTCAACAGAATACTTACTCTAATCCTGAACTACTAGCAGTAGTAGTAGCAGCAGTAGTAAAAAAACTTTCCAGTCTCCTTTGTTTTGACATGGTTGAAATAGAATTGATATGATAATTGATAATTTGATATCAGAAGAAGATTGCTTGTTCAGACAAAGTTCTATAAACTTTGGTTCAGAGAAGAAAAAATCTATTGCCTAGGTTCTAAAAGTGTGATAGTTATTACCGAGAGCTTAATAGCACCTTCCCAGTATTTTCAAACTCCTGCTTTTAGCTGTTCAAATTTTCCCATTTCTTAAATCTACTTGATCTCTCATCCAACTGAGTTGCAATCTCTCACCTCAGCTCGTTTTCTAACGGCAGATGACAATTTTTGCTGTTGGAATTTCCCACAATATTGCTTGGTGATCAATCAATTGAAGAAATTTTAATAAAATAATGCAAAACTTTTTTCTCCAACATAATTATTTTTTACCTATTCGGTAGAACCGGTAAGACAGAGTGCTAATTTTCTTAGGGGTTCGGCGAACCGGTCCGAACCGGCTGACTTTGAGCACTGGGTGTCCATTTCTGGTGGGGTGCTAAATTTTCAGTTGAAAATCAGGGAGACAGTAAACCTGTCAACTGTCCATTATGGGTTGGTTAAGGATATGACCTGCACAAGGCTGATTTTGAACCTACTAAAGCATCCAGCCCATTCCTACTAGAAAACGTACAATTATGATTGAACTACAATAGTTGGGAATTTTGTTTTTGATAGCTGTGATTCATCAAACTTGTATATTGTAATGTTTTATGGGTAAGTCACACTGGTGCCGATGTAGACACGAGTGTGGGAAGTGCTTGGGAGTGGTCTGCCAAGTTGTACTACCACCATTACATAAAGTGTGAACAGTTATGTAGCTTTATCAGTGTTGTAAGGACGTAGGCCCGATGCTTAGACTCATTGAAGGGTCATGGATCAACATAGGTCTGATGTTTATACTCCTAAGAGTGTAGGAGTTCTTAGTATTAAGCTAGGAACGTAGGCCCGATGCTTAAGTTCATTGAAGAGTCAAGGATCGGCGTAGGTCCGATGTCTACACTCATAGAGTGTATTGAAAAAGTCGTATACGAGTAAGAGGACGAGCTCGGGCGCTAAAGGTCAGAAAGGACCAAGGCTGGAGCTGCCTGCCTGCAAGAGTATGACTCTGTAGGTTGAGTTGAGAGATGTTGCTTTATTGGAGAATCAAGGACCGGCGTAGGTCCGATGTTTATACTCATAGTGTTGAAAGTGTCTTAAACGAATATGAGGACGAGCTCGGGCGCTAAAGGTCTAACGGGACCAAGGCTGGAGCTGCCTGCCTGCAAGAGTAAGACTCTGAAAGTTGAGTTAAGAGATGTTGCTTTATTGAAGCACAATTGAATCTATGACTGACTAGCATAAGAAAATGTGCTTGCTTTTATACTACATCAGCTTCCGGTAAAAGTTCTGGTAACAAGCCCGATTAGAGTATAGGGTGTGACGATAGAGTATCAGCCCCGGGAATTGCATAACAATATGGTGGAGAAGTGCCCGATGTTCGACCTTAAAAGGGTCGGCCATGATGAAAAGGGCTTATAATCATGTGAAAGATATTATATGTAAAAAAAGGCAGCTGAAACGTCGGCCATCATTTATAATAGGCAAAAGACTTAGAAATAATAATATTAACTTTTGCTACAATGATTGCGTAAGGCATAGTAAACAATTGTAGGCAAGTTTAAGTGTACATGATTGAATAATAAGAATAATATAGTAAACAATATTGTAAAATGCAATGTCTGTTGATGTCATGGGGTTATGGCTTGCAGGTTTTTCTCATCTGCTGGTGCTTAGTCATCAAAGTTGAGCTTCCTATATGAGCAAAATATTGTGATGTTTCGGCATGCCAGTCATGTTCAGTCTCATATAGACTGCCACTCTTAATTAACTCTACATTGCCCACAGTTGCGTTGCATTACATTATCCTTATATGCATGTATTAATTACTGTCTGGCTCATGTATTATCATTATCCAATCATGTTCGCCTAAACTTGCCTATTATTCGTTATTACGCATCTTTATAGCAAGTGGATATTATTGTACTATTTCTAAGTATTTTGCCTATTACAGATGATGGCCGATGTTTCAGATTATGCTAGTTTTTACATATAATCTTTTTCACATGATTATAAGCCCTTTATGTCATGGCCAACCCTTTTTAGTTTGGGCCACGGGCACTTTTTCAACATATTGTTATGCAATTTCCGGGGCCGATACTCTATCGGGCCTTTTACCAGAACTTTTACCGGAAACTGAATGCGTCCCAGTTGGTCAGCGTGACACCTATAGATGGGAAGGGTTAATGCTTATGCAGTTTTGTAAAACGAATAAGGATAAGGTTTAAAATGCCAACTGCCTACATACATGACTTACTCCGTTGATTTTGTACGAGGGTGCTGTAACTAATTTATTGGCCACTTTACAGCGGAGCGAAATAAACAGTACAGAATTTTTGTTTTCGGAAAACTACTATATTTTTACAGCTTTATTACTAACTTGCCATTATATAATAAGGAATATCTCAAATGTTATAAACTGTCTTGTTCAACCAAGCAATATAATTCACAGCTATTATCAACATTTTACATACATTGTACTCACTATGTACGACATGTATCAGCCACATGTTTCTCAATGGTCTGCCAGAAATTTTGTTCTTTTAGACTTAATTCATTCAATTTTCGAACAATGTCTTGTGGCTCCATGCCCGACTTTCGGCAGGTGGCTAACTCTGCTTTTATAACATCATTAAAATAGTCAATATGATCTGGATACATAGCTTTGAAGATGGGGTAAAGAGCTCTTGCTGTAACATTTGGTAAGTCCTTCGGTCTCAACTGTAAAATATACAATCAGTCTTCGCTATGTAATTGAAAAACACTAAGTTTTTTAACTTAAAAATCGTATAGGCAGTCACTATCGTAATATGCTGAAGCCTTACTGATGTTTTAAGCTTCTTTAGCATTAAATACTGGTTCTCAATTGGTTATAATTACCGTACGATGTTGACCAATCACGACGATAAAATGAGAACAAATCATGACGATAAAATGAGAACCAATCATGACGATAAAATGAGAACAAATCATGACGATAAAATGAGAACCAATCATGACGATAAAATGAGAACCAATCATGACGATAAAATGAGAACCAGTCATGACGATAAAATGAGAACCAATCACGACGATAAAATGAGAACCAACCCATCGTGACCAGAATGATCTGAACGTTAGATATTTACAATCTCAATCTATCAATCCCTATTAGATGGCTAGTTAGTACAGCACACAATAGGAGCTGTCAAATGTAACTACACGGGATGGGCCGACCTCAATACACAATATATAGTTAATAAGGTTGGCTCACAACTGACTAATTACAAAGCTTTCTGCACGACATTTACAACACTGTTTTAAAACGGTATAACTCTGGGAATTGGGCATTAAATAATGCTATAGATAGGGTTTCCAGAAATATCCATTTACTGCTCTCAGAGGCATAATACTGCTTTCACTGTTCATTTGTTACAAAAAACCTTATCTAATGAGTTCTCCAAGATGTAAAGACAATGAATTTCTAACAGGCACAAAACAACCTTAGTGAAAGATGAACAGAAAAAATATCAATAATAACTGAAAGAAAAAGACATAATTATACTATCACTATTATAGTTGCGAAAGTATGTGTCACTCACCACCATGTTATCACAAGCCACTCCCACATTTCTTTCATAGAGTAGCCTTTGGGAGTAAGCAGGAAAATATGCATAACGAGCACTGAAATGTGTCAGTAGAGTAAACTTGGCTCCAGCTTCCTTTGCTATATCCATAGCCTGATGCACTGTGCTGTGCGTTTTGAACCGTGCATCTTTCTCAAATTGTTGACCAAATGTAGCTTCATGTATTAGAAGGTCCACACCTTTAGCTACAATAACAGAGACACAATATATCAGACAAATGTAAACAAGTGATTGCTATGGAAGGTGTTTATATTACAACAACACCAACTCCCAGCAAAGTTGGTAAAACTTAAACGCAAACGGTGTTGGAGTTGCATATTGTTGGAGACGGAGTTGGAACAACCCAACAGTGCTGCATTCCAGCAACAAGTTGGTGATTATTGTCCAATCAAAAATCAGTATTGTATTTATTGCTAGCATCTATTTTGCAAATCTAGGACTGGCTTTGGATTATTGATGACAAACTTGAAGCTTTATTATGGGAAAACTTTAGTCTAACACAGGAATCTGGTGGAGAGGCAGAAAGTTTGGGTGGGAGGGGGTGGGGAGTGGAGTTGGTATGGTGTAAACGCACCTTTACACAATCAAAAATCATATCAATGCCTGATTCAACCACAATGATGGTGACTATCCTACATTCAAATCATAGGAAGCCAAATGTAATATCACTTGATTTAAATAGTAGCCCCTTACCTGCTTCCACAACTTCTTTACATGGCATAGTATCCCCAGTATATACCATCTTCCAATCTTTGTGTTCCAGTCGAATACCACAACAACTCCATGCATAAGCATGTTGTACCTGCAAGAAAAATCAACTTGCTTGATATTACATGTAAAGGTACTGCAATGAGATGCGTCTAAAAATGAAGATTCAGGATGGTTCAAAGTAAACTAATTATATAGAGGCAATGATATATGATGAATATACACAGTGGAAGTAGAGGATCAAATGAGGAGTAAAAGCAGAAGAATAGATTGAAACTTTCCTCTTCTACTCAGGGATGAACACAGCTTAGTGTTAACAAGCAAAATCTGTCTTATTTGAAAAATACATTGTGACTATGAGACGAGTACAAGACACTCATCATACCCTGAATGTGCAGATATTGTCTAGTCCAAGATTGCTATTGAGCTCCTCCACCTCGGCAAGAGAGAGAGATTTAGATGGAGCCCTGCTTCTGTATAGTAGAGAATCTTCGGCATTTTCAAAAAAGGTGTGCGATATCAGTCTGAAAGATGTTTAGAAGGGATCTGTTTTGACTTGAAGTGAATACCAAAGAGATTGGCTGCTTACTATTGTATCAAATGTATATGGTTAGTTTTCAACTAAAAGACGCAAAACCTGTCCAGTTTTCTAGGTGATCATATTTTTAGCCTGGCGAATGATGGGATAACTAATTTTTCGAGTGATCGAGAGTAATAAGAGAACTTTTTGAAACATTAGGTGATCGACCATGAGTACCATGTACATGTACATACCTGCAATGAGGACTAATGAATTTAGCAACTTAAATATTTTGTCAATAGAAAGAACTTAGACAAGGACTGCTGCTCAGCCTGGCATGAATTACACCACATGAGTAAACGCTTGTGGAGTGGAAATGAAACATTCATAGCAGCATTACACATGACTGAGTGGTGTTAATGATTAGGATGATGTTTCACGTTCAAATGTCTTGGTTACCAGGTTTTACGCCGATTAGTTTTAATCGAATGGCAGACTGATCAACGAATACCTGTGCAGGGGTGATCTCTGTCATGCTACTCCTATGTGAACCTCAACAAAAACTAGTTTTGTAGTAATTGATGCATTTTTAGTTTTTGCAGTGTTGGGTAATGTTTTTCTACCATCTAGGGATCTGGCTAATTGCACGGCCAATTGCTAACTGTTGAATTAACGGAACCTCTGTGGCCATACTAAATTACCAGAAGTTAGGCTCAGAAATGAACCACTTACCTTACATTTGTCAGACATTGAGAGAATTCAGCATTTACATGAATATACCAAGAAAGCAGTTTTTGTGGGAATGTGAAGTAGAGCTTTGGCATCTGCCCACCTCTAAAAGCCCTTTTTCTGGCAGATACCAGTCCCAATAGCCCCTTCAAAAGAAAGATACTATAGAATGTTATCACCAGGCATCTAACAATATTATTAGCTAAATTATTAGGGAAGCAGTTGGGCCTATATGCTGATATGGAGCCAGGGAATATAACTCTAATACTGCTCCATCCTTCACAGTTTAAGCAAAGTTTAGCCCACAACAGTTGGTTCAGTTAAGCTCATCTTACCCCATGATGGTCTATGTGTCCGTGTGAGACAAACACAGCCCTTAAGTTTCGTAGAATCTCTTCAACTTTCTCATGGCCATACAATCTTTGTAGTTGACCAACCATTCCAAAACCGCAATCCAAAAGGATATATTTATCTTTACTAAAATAGCAAACAGAATATATTTCATTTCCAATGTGATTTAATTAATATAATTCTCTATCAAGGGTGTCTAACCTTTCCGTAAAATTCAGAATTGAACAATCTGGTCCAAAGCTTGCGACTTCAACGGCGTACGCAAATTGAAAAACAGAATTATTTAAAACAGATGTTTGATAACCGGTTGACTGACACCAAAAATTTCCAATTTGAAATACCTACTTGGTACTTACTCTGTTTCCACAAGTATACCAGAAAGATTTCTAGTTTTAGAGGAGAGGGAAGCCCCGGTTCCTAACATAGTCACCACTGGATACTCTCTTGTTTCACTTTCATCAGTCATAGAAACTGGGTTTCGGAGTTCTTCTTTGAGAAGGTCATAGTTAGGAATAGTTGCTCTGGTAGCTTTGCACACATCCCTATATAAAGGTTTGTGGTAGTTGTATAAGAGCTAATATAGAATAGCAAAATGAAGTAATGCATGAGGGTGTATTGTACATTAATCAGAAACAGCTGCATGAAACTTTGGATGGAAAATATACTTACAAGTTATTGAGCCCTGCAAGAGGCTGAACTGTGTATTTAGAGCCAGGCTGTAGAGTTATAATGTTTGTGGAGTCATCTTCCTACAAATAACACAATCTATTAATAGCACAATATATTAATAGCACAATGGTGCCCTGATCAACGGAAACTAAAGTGGCCTATATATAACGATAGAGCACCTGGATACAAAACATGTACTTTTACGGCATGATTACCTGTTGTTCCACAGCCTCATCACATCCCTCTATAGGTCTAGGATACGGCAGGGGAAATATATTCTTGTCAAACTCATGTAGGTTCACCTAAAAGCATCGTCATGCCATATGTGAACATTATATCATTTGCAATTTGATCAAATTCACACGGTGCTTGATAGTTTTTACTATTTCACTTTTAACAATTACTCTTTTCAGTGGCACAATAAAACTATATACATTGTACATTGAATTACCATAATATTAACCCTTATTTACGTGGGAAAACATTTTCTACTTTTTGTTCAAATAGACATTTGAGGAAAAATTGGTACATACACAGGTAGTCGTCAGCGACGATGTAGAGTGAGCTACTTGAGAAGATTTTGGACAGAGGGACCGGCACTACAGTTTCCAGTAGGTTTACTGAGTACTGTAGTGATCCGGACAATTTTGTGACATTGTGAATAATTGACATAATTGTGCATTTATTGGACACTACTTGTATTGTTGCGTATCAACTGTAGTGATAGGCCTAAAACTGAGCCTAGTGGACTTGCTTGTTATGAATAGTATACAATGTATGTTATTTTATCGTATGCAGTTATATGTGTGTCCGACCTTGGAGGGTCGACCTTTTGCATCGGACTCGGACCCAAAACAATGTATAGGATCGATAGCCAATTATTTTGCATTGACCATTATTTTACGCAATTAATATTTTTCCCATTTTAAGACACTTTCTGTTGATTACAAATATCTCCACCCAAAATTATTGAAGTTAAAACAGCAAAACTTCTGTTTCCCATTGAAATTATCATTAACATTGCAATTCAAGTTTCTTTCTACATTTCCGAATAGCACTATGCCACCAAAACTAGTTGGTAGAAAACGCTATAGAACACTGAGAAAGGAGAAAGAGAAGGAACGCAGCAGAGCTGCTAATAAAAAGTGTTATGACAACCGCACAAAAGAGCAAAAAGCTACACGTAGAGAAAAAGACAAAATTTGGCATCGCAACAAGAAGCAACAACAGCTTGCAGAATTTGAACAAAGCAAAGCAGCAGAAGAAAAAATTCAGAGAGAGAGAAAGCTTGAGCATGAAAAAGAACTATCTTGTCTTCGCTCAGCTAATTATAGAGCTCGGGTAAGCAGACAAATATGCTGTAAGCCTACACTATGTGTCCATGAGAAATGATAGTATATAAACATTCTTCAATTTTCACTTGACCTTATATACGTTCTACTAAATTGCCTTTGTCTAATATTTGCCAATAAAATGTTTTTTGTTTGCAGAAAAAACAGAAGTTGCTCAAAGCCAAAAATAGGAAATATTTAAAATCTTCAAACTAAAGTGCTTCAAAAAAATGTATTTAGCCTGACTAAAAAGTTGAGCGAAATATGCAGTCAACTGCTAACAGTTGAAGTTGAGGTCAGGACTGATAACAATTGATCGGACACTAAGAGCTGTTCACACAACAACATAGGTTTACACTTCTGATCAACATGTGTCAGTTAACCAGTGAAGTTATGGTACTGCTGAGTTAACTGGATTACGATCGGCCTATTAATTGCACAGGTGAATCAGAGTGGAGAAATACCTGTTGCCGCCAAGCAGTCTTCAATGAGGCACAGCTTTTTGACTCTGGTATCATAAAGTGTTTGGTAGACAGAGGAAAATGTGACATCCACTGTTGGTACTTTTCATGACTGACAACCTCATCAGGTGTCAGATGAATGACACCATCTACAAACTATAAACAGTGAATGATATAGCAGTAAAGATATAAATGTACATAATAAAAGTAGATGGTGCCAATCATGCTGCTAAGAGAAGAATTTTAATTCATAGCACACACCTTTCCGCTGTCGGATTTTCGAGTAAGCTGCTCACTCTTGCGTAACATGTCAGGAAAGTATTTCATATTTGGACACTCTATAACTGCAAAACACAATATTTGGCATTAGGAAGCAAAACTTTTAACTTGCATGTAGACTGGTATTAAAGCGGTTTGAAAGTCACAAATACAGTTTGTATGTTATAATTCTGCATCTTTCATCAAAGCGCCAATTTCTCCAGTGTTTAAAAGCCCAACTTAAAATTTTAGCAGATCTCGCCTTTCCACACTTTAGAAAATTATTTTGAATCATGTCTGACATACCCGCAAGTATATATATTTAATTGTACAGTTAGCGCCTACTACTTTGTTTGTACTTTTATACTCAGAATTTTTCAATGTGTGATGTTGGAAAGACAAAGGTTAGTCATGGCCTTCTATTAGGTTGACTATGAAGCATATACATGAAATGGCGGACATACTACGGTAGGTGGAATCAGATAGCAGGGTCTATGCATTTTATTTAGAAACAGGATGCATATTATATTCTTAACTTGTTATCCCTCCTTCAAAAAGAGAAAGAACATCAATTATTTTCTCGATACATTTAAACTTTATATACATGTATATATTGTATCTGTATATCCAACATTAATCAAGTCGTCCTTGAAATCAAGGTTCTTTGCACACCTGACAAGAAGACACGGGTAAAGGAGAATTTTCTTTACTAAAAGGTGGGCCCATGTCTGTTATATCCCCGCGAATACGCATACATCCCAGGCATAACTGGTCACCTGCGATAAATTGCTCAGGGATCAATTTAAAAATCCTGTGGCTTTAGCATTTACAGTAAGTGGAACAAAAACTTTCAGGTTGAAAAAACCTGTGAAGCATCCATGAGAAATGAATTTTGTATTTCTAGTCAATTTTTTGCTTCTCAGATATGCAAATAACTTGGTTATACAAATTTTCTAGTTACACAGTGTGACATACCTAATAATACATTTGTGTTTGGTGGAGGTTCTAGAATATCATCTGGTGAAATTGCTTTACCATTAACCTCTATTGTCTCATTCTTCTCAATAACTTCATGCAGCCAAGGACCGCTATAGAAACATTATCTTGATATACCTCACAGAATACAGAATAACATTTTCTTATAGATTCTGCACTCTGTGCAATGAATCAACAGACCTAGAACTCTTTTAACACAGTGCCTTCTGATAAACTATACAAGATAATATACGCCGATTAACTGAAGAAATAGGGCTTGTGGTTTGTAAATTTGCTTACATATTTTTTGCTTTAGATCACCTGATTTTGTTTATCGAATATGAAATAGCATAGATGGAATCTAGACTAACCTACATGTAGTTGTGATGCTACCCATTAATTTGTAGTATACACGGGTCACTTACGGTTTCACGCAGAGTCTCACAAGATTGTCTGTATTCACTCTCCTCATTGGAGGTTTGATCTACAATGGAGACAAAATTTCCTTTCTTTCTCCTCGAGGAAACTAATGATGAAGTAGCAATGAAAAATGGAGGAAATCATTCAATTATTATGCTCACATAGCCTTGTGAAGAACTCGTATTGGCGGCACTGAAATGTTGATACTGATTCACTGAATATAGTACTCGTATTAATGATGGTAAGAAACATTTAGAAAAAAACAGTTCGAAAAGGACGTCTCACAATCGAACAGTTCGAAACTGTGTGGATTACAGTTAGAAAAACACAACTCACAGATAATTAATTTTGATTAATTTAATTAAATTAATTAATTGAAAAATATAGCATTAAAAATCAAAATTAGTTGAAATCTGGGGGTTGGGGTTTCGAACTGTCCGGTGTGGAACTGTCCGGTGTTGAACTGTTCGGTGTTGAACTGTTCAGAGTTGAAATACCTTTTTTGAACAGTCACAAATTCATTAATAACATATTATTTTCTAGTCATACTGGCAATGGACCAAGCACGTTTGACATGTCTGTACATGTTTGAGTATAGCAGCGAAAAAAACTATACATGAGTTACACATTAACACAGGAGTAGTAAGATGCTAGAATGATTCCACAATTCTTCCAAAAATGCCAGGCAATGCATATGCAAACAAAATATTGTTCAGTTGAAGAGAGGAAAGAAGATGTAGATTGAATATGAACTCCATAATTATGAAGTTGACATACCTCTAATTTATAGGCACAAGCACTGGTCTCCTTTTCACTGTATTTTGTAGAGTGAAAGTGGATTGGTTTGACAGTTAGTGCATGATCAGTATAGATCTGGCCAGGTGGATGCCGGTTAATAATAGAATCAAAGTCCATAGCGAAGGTGCGTTTATACTTCTCCACAGAAACTAGACAATCCTGTAAAATGATCGATGAAGAATGGTCATCTTGAAGTCATCACTTCACAAAGTGCATTATTATAATTCCATACTGGTTCACTTTGGGTTGATATGTTTATCATCTACATGTATATAACATTATTTAGAGAAACCGATAGTACAGTGTACTGGTATCTACACTTTGTTAAATAGGATTGTTAAATAGAGTCATTATATAAGCTGAGAGTTAATTGTAGATGGAGTGAAAGCCTGAAAGATGTTAAGTGTATCACTTGCTCAAAAAGCTAAACAAGAGCATGTCACCTATTAGGAGTGGTTTTTCCTCTTTTAAAAGACCAGACCAAACTTGGAACTGTCAAGGCAATGTTGAAAGATTAAATAGAAACTGAACAATTATTTCCTTATCTATTAAACTGTTAGCCCAAATAGAAGATAAGACAATTCCAAATTGCTATAAACCTGTTGCGTGGTTATCATTGAGCGAGATCAACACCAACTGTCACAGATTATGTTCAGTTAAACAGACCCTTGCCAAGGCCATTGAGAATGTAGAAGTAATACTCACCACACCAGATGGTCCATGTATGTTCAATACTAACTTCGGATTTAACAATGCCATCATTGATGCATTCACATCCAGCGTTCCAGCCACATTCTGGTAGGACTTATGAGTGATGAACACATGCTCTAAGTTTGACCATTTCCCCCTATAGAGTTATATTACCATATATTATCATCATTTGTAGAGTGAAAGTGGATTGGTTTGACAGTTAGTGCATGATCAGTATGCCTAACATATTTATCTTCTTTATGCAAAGAACCTGTTACTGCTGTGAAAACAGGTGAATGCCGTGTTCCATAAAGGTTGGTTTCCACTCAGCAGGTCCTACCTCCAGGTGGCCTGGGGCATCCTGGTTTTCACTTCACAGGCTTTAGCCTTCAGGTAGCCTGCACAGCTACAGCAGAGTGCCTGCAGGAGACCTGAAGGGGACCTGGAAGGCACCTCGAGAGAGATGTTTTAACTCAACACATGCAATAAACAAAGTAATAAAGTGCTATTATTATTCATTTAGGGCTACTTTACAACTGGAAGGTAACTGCAGGACATGATATTCATTCTCCAGGCACAGCCTGCGGTCAATAATTAGCCGCCGGCGAGTTGAAAATTTTGAACTTGCCAGTGGTCAGCTACAGGCTTTTACGGTCTTCCAGTGTCTTTGATTCCCACACTGCAGGCCTTATTCTACAGGTCAGCCGGTGGTCAAAAACTAGCTAAATGGAAACCAAACTTTTGATAGGCGCAAGTCATTGTAATGCCTTATTATTTGATACTATTTTTTATACTTGCCCATTTTCTTGCAAAAGTCTTGTTATATCATCTCCAGCATTGAACAAGTACCTGAAACAAACATTATCACTATTTTTTGGGCGTACAGGCTTTCGCTTTCCCTCTATATGTAAGAAGCAATGGATGTGCTACTGTCTTATATCCTATTCCAAGAGATAAAACTCCCAATAGTTTGAAGTTCTGTTATGTTCTAATGCACAAAATTCATACAAAGAGCAGCAGCCTGGAACTATGGGAATTTTTAATTACAATATACATCGATTTATATATTTAGAAATTCAACATGATAGTTTTGTAGAACTGACTTACGCAACATCATCAATATGTAGAATGACAGATTTGCCAGAGGCATAATTCCCAGTTGAAACAACTCGGAAATTTACAGCTGCCTGCAATATTTTATCTTTCTGCTTCCATCTGTATGAGAAAAAGAACATAACTTCTGTGCCATGATAAATGTGATGTCAATTCTTTGACGTTGTATATAGGCCTATATATTCAGATGTGCAAATTATTTACAGGTGACTGCCAGAAAATTGATTTAAATTATATTATTACTTTCACAAATAACTACAATACTAATATTAAATATATAATAATTATAATGAATAAATAATAATTATAATAATTTAATAAATAAACATACTGATACTACATATTCATATTGATATTCCTATTCTAATTCTATAAGAATTAGAATATCAACATGTAGTATCAGTATGTGTATTAATTAAATTATTAATATTTATTCATTTTCAATATTTAAATATAAATATATTTAAAACATATAGTGGTAGTATGACTACACTAAATGTAGTCATACTACTACTACTTTGGCAACTAAACCTCTTGCTGGTGCTGGTAATATCCTTACTTTTTATCTTTCCTGATGGGGATACCCTCTCCACTCCTAAGTCGTCTAAAATGATCTAACAGTTCTACACGGCCATTTAGATGACTTGATGAGTCAATTGTTTCATTTGAAAAGGAGTTGAAAAGAAGTTTATTAACTGGTTGGAGTCTATGTATACAATATGTGTTGTCACGTGAAAAAATTGAGCTGAAAAGGCTGTTTGAAATTCTCTTGCATGGAGACCTGATTGGGGCAGCCATTGTCAGAGGTTTTTATAGACCATGCTTGTAGGTGGAGGAAACATGCTTGGCTTGTAAAACGCACAAGATTTACAGCTACTCCGTTTCTATGCAAGATTGGTCACAAAGCGCGAACTATATGGTCGCCCCAACATAATTTACTCAATAGTTCAATATAGTAAATGTTCGTGCCATGAAGGACGAGGCTAACACAGTTGGGAACGAGATTGTAAAGCCCAGATTGCCAAACTAAATCTTCTCTTTTTTTGGGAATTTCCATTACTTACTATTCTAAAGATAGACACTGCCCTTTATAATGCCGGACTATAAACAGTATAGTCGCATTAGTAAAACCGCCGGGGCTGGCGGATGTTTTGAGCGGAAATAGTATGGCAGCCTCCATAAGATTTCCATGTATTGCAAATAATTTGAGCAAATACCGTGCAGTCTTTAGTTGGTGTAGAATAAATACAAGTTTTTACCCATTTGGGGCATTTGCAAATATGGCCTCTAACAATTCTTATAACCAAGTCTATCGAGAAGGTGCTGAGAAGCTAGTGCGCCACTTCTCAGCCAATCGATCTAAATGCCCACCTAGAAAATCTCAACAGTAAGTACGTAACCCTATAACCGTGATCCATTTTGCACCTGTCAAATTGCGAATACTCCTCACTTTTCAACTCAGTGATCAATAATATGAACAATCATTGCCTTGGCCTAGTCCTTGATTTGCAGATGTAAGCCAACACCCAACATGCAGGCTACACAATATTGCCTTAATAATTTTCCTTATTGCTAATTACAATGTTTTGCAGAGTGAAGGAAAAGTATGGTGTGTCATTGGAGTGTGAACAAGTGCAGTTTACAGTTGTTTCATCTGGATTCTATACCTCGGGTAAATCTGTTATTCTCCATGTAGGCCACACCGCGTAAGTGCTTTACTTAACAAATTGATATTGTCCTTCACATTTAATGATTTATGGTTTATTTACTTACCATCAGATCATGTTCATAGTTTACATGCATCACGCATATGTAAAATAACCAAGGCTGTAACAACCAGGGGGGCAAGGTGGGCATTTGCCACCCCAGAAATCTGTCCAAAAAACTTGTTTGTTGGTGTTGATTTTCAAAATTGAACTTCGTACACATTGATCACAAATTTATGGTCAACATTATAGTCTGAAAGACAGTATTAGCAGCCTGTGATTCTATCTATTTGACTGGAATTTGATACAGACCATTTTAAGATATTTTTAGTATCGGTCTGGGCAGCCCGATACTCCGGCTTGGGCATTTTGCCCCCTCAGCCAAGAATAGTTGTTACAGCCCTGAGAATAACTAATGTACAATGTGCACAATGAAGAGGTTAAAGTGCTTCATATTTTTACTTATTGTATCGGCTAACCAAATATGAGTTGAAGTGTATTTAAGTAGTTTTAGTGGTAGAACACTGATAAAGTCATTGATACAATATCATGAACCATTTGCTAGATTTGAGTTGTTGTACAAAAGGTTTCTATTTTATACTGCAGAGGGTTGAAATATTATCATTTTTGGTGAAGTTATCATCACTGTCTATTTTAGATATCTTTTCAATAGTGGAGATGATGCAGCAAGATGTTTATTTGAAAATGGGTGAGTTGGGTAGTTACTCACACTGTTAGTATTATAGAAGGTTATGTCATGTGAGACAATTGAATGCCTACTCACAATCCACATTTTTGCTAGTATAAATATGTTCTTACATGTACATGTATATGTTTGAGAATATTCAGCTGTTACCTGCAAGGTGATACGCAGACTACATCCGTTCACAAATTTCAGATCTCTAGACCTACATGTATGTTCAGGCATTTTCCTCTCACCTCTCTTTACACAGAGTACCTCAGAAAGTAGTGTAATATGGCCCCCTAGCCTTATAGGTCGTGAGGTTTGGACAACTGGATTGCATGAAAAATTTGCCAGAAGATGGAAAAATTAATCACCACCACTATCATGTTGGTTTAGAATATGAGTGCAGTGCTTCTGAGAGCACTGACAAGGTTGTTGTGTATAATTATCTAGTGGCAGGTGGTCCAAGTTGGAGCATTTATTTATTACTCACAAATCCTACCAGAATGTAGCTGGAACACTTGAGATGAATGCACTACTGGCAGCTACAGGTCATCAGAAGATCAAGCTGAAGCTCCATGGACCAGAAGGCGTTGTACGTATTTATGTTTTACTGCTAAATTTGTGAGTTGTGTCTCGAATGGATCTGTAGGATTATATGTATTTATCATGTGTCTCTTGCATGTGCGACTGCTCTATTCAATTACCCTGAACATACAATGTGTATCTTTTGATACTTATGGTTTATTTAAGTTACTGAATTGGTGCAACCATCAACAGGCGATTCAGTTCACCTATTTTACTCTACAGAAATGTACCAAATTTTTTTATATTTCCTGAAGGCGTTGACGTGGGTTGATAGTTTAGACGCATTTTGATGATAGGCCTACATGCCTTTTGCTTCAATATTAATATGTACTAATACTAGTAGGGAGAAAAGAAAATTACTTTTACTCTGATTAGTATCGAAATATGAGGAATAGAGTCATAGAAATGCTTAACTATTACTACTGTATATCATTATTTGTTGTCTTTGAAAAAGATGAGGGAGGACCTACACGTTGTTGTCATCCAAGTTATTGCCTGTTTATATCTACATGTGCTTATCTGTTACCGTCTTTACGTCACTGTAGGACTGTTTGGTAAGTGTTGGTGGAGATATTCGTGCATTCTCTACAGATGTACTACGTGTTATAGAGAGACAACCCCCAGAACAGCTCTATATTGATCAGTCCGTCACAGTTCAATCTATTCTCTTCTTTCCAACTCATAAATTCCACGACCAAGAGGCCGCTGCCTGTGCTTATAAACTGGCTGTAAGTGTTTTGAAACTGATTGTTGGTGTAGTATCCTACACGCAAGTGTGACAAGATCGTTTTTGTGGCTTTTATACATGTAGGTGCCCTATTCACTAGATATTTCCATCCTCAATAAGCATCTATTTTTAGAGTTGTCTTCTCTCTTCACTGAAAGTTCCCATAGTCCATTGACAATAAAACTTCGAACCAAATAGAGATAATAATTTTCAGCAAATGCTATTAATCATATTTGAAACCTAGCAATCCAAGTTCACTAAACTTACAAGTGCACAATTTATTTCTACCTATTGGGTAGTTGAAACAGTTGATTTAATATTTGTCTACTTATTAAAATTAATGATCTGTTATGTTATCCATTACAGTTCAAGGCACTAAAAAGAAAAGTCAACACCGATAGCCTGGTGAAACTATGTGTTAAACCGTAAGTTAAAAAGAGATTTGTGAAAAATAAATTGTGGTCTCTGTCACAGTTTGATAGCTGTTTCAGCAGACCCCATACTTCACATATACTGCACTGCACTTTGGCTATGAATGGTCATTGGTCACCTTTAAATATTCCGAGGTTAGCTATTTGTTTAGGCTATTGGTGATTTCATCTGTACAATGTGTTATGTCATGATTAATAATCTTAGCCTAACTGTAGGAGCAATAACTCTAAATGATGATATCACAATTATTGGCTGCATTAAACACAGAAGTTACTAAGTGACAACTTTCTGTTCTCGGGGTTTGAAGTGGGTGGAGAATATATATGACCAACATTGCCATTGGTCAAATATTGCTTCTCTGTTACCTTGTTATTTGTTAAAACCTCGGACATTTTTAAAACCTATATGCTTGTGTGATGTGTATCCGAAAGCGGAAAGCTGTGCTATATGCATATATGTTACTTTATAGTTTCTATGCTAATAGGCCTACTTCTCATATAATAGTATTTCGTAGAGGTCCTTGGTTGAAGAAAATTGTAGAAGAAAATGAGACAGTAGAGGTCAATGGTAAAACTATTTCACCTGATGATGTCCTCTTTAAAGCCGGCCACAATGATGTCGTCTTAGGTAACTGTCGGTCCTATCTCTTTAACAAACCATACCATGAGATGCTTGGCTTACCTGAGATATTGTGAACTACATGTAGTAATGTACTAAACTACATGTAGTAATATGCTAAACTACATGTAGTAATATGCTAAACTACATGTAGTAATATGCTGAACTACATGTAGTAATATGCTAAACTAAATGTAGTAATATGCTAAACTACATGTAGTAATATGCTAAGCTACAGGGCATTGCATTGTCTATTGTAGTCATAGAATGTCCGACTACTCAGCACCTACAAGATATGATGTCTAAAACAGACAAACTGGCTCGTAGAGCTGACAATGGGGAAGTAAGTATTACTACTGGTTTAGAGAAAAGTGATAATAATATGTACATCTCGCTGTATTCTGATACAATATGATAAGATATGATGTGATAATTATGATGTGCGTCTTCTGTCTTATATACCTTATTGTGGATGTATTATGGTTGAACTTTCTCAAAATGCTGGAGTGGAGTAGAGTAACGATCATTATATTCCACTTCTTAAATGCAATGTAGTATAGATATTCTCTATAACAGACTACTCATGGCTAATGGTGCCACCAATTTCAAGTTGCTTAGCCTATAATTTGGTGTAAGACAGGTCAAAGACTGTAAAGTTCATGATGGATGTCTCCACTAGTTAATATAATCAATACTTTACAATGTAATTTGATTATACTCACTTTTTATACATTAAGTTGAAGCCAAATCAACTCTGATATGCCTAAACTGGTTGCACAGAATGAATGGTGAAAGTGTTTCTTAAGAAGGGAACACCCAACATATATATTTGCTACCTGAGTACCTGGTAAAAGTTTCAGGGTCCGATGAGCTAGTAGTATCGTATGTCCTGCTTCCTGCTTATAGTTGTGTAGACATCCGTGTAAATCACCGAAGTGTGTTGCCTCATTGTACTTTACTTTATATACCTTCTTTCTAGTTTGTAGATGTCATAATTCATCTGACACCTGATGAGGTTGTCAGTCATGAAAAGTACCAGGAATGGATGTCACAGTTTCCCCAGTCTACCACACACCTTGTCATATCAGAATCTAGGAGTTGTGTCTCTCTAAAATATTCTTGGGACCAACAGGTATACTTAAATATATCTAATATTTACCTAATATTTCATTTTATTTTGTGAAGACATTTGGTTCAAAAACTGAAGGAATGAAGAATCCCAAATGTTTCACCACACTCTCGCTATTCTCACACTACAGTTATAAAGATTGAATAGGCTTGCAAACCTTTTCTGTGCGATGTAAACCAAGTAATTTGTTGTGGTCGTATAATTTTTTGTATATTTTTCTTCTCATATGTTGTTTTCTGTTGGACTAAAGTCATTAGAATACAGGATGTAATATATGCCCACGGTATAGATTGCATGGAGTGTGCAGTCATCTCCAATGAAATCATACTTTAGGTTGCACTGAATAAGTTGGATGAAAATATATTTCCCTTACCATATCCTAGACCTACTGAAGAATCTGATGAACAAATGGATGGCGATGTAAGTAATGTAAATAATAGAAATTACTTTACTACAAAGATATACATGTATTTAAAACAGAGATTTAGACTTTTTCCTGTGGGACACAATGGCTCGTGCTTGAATATGCTAGAGTCCGTTATGGTGATCTGCAAGTTGGAAAGTCAGGAATAGTTTCTCATATTATGGTTGTGTTTGTAGAAAGACATTCCTTCAAATATGCTACAAGTCCAATCAGGTTCAAGCTATACCCTCAGACCACTCAGCTCACGAGGACTCAGCAATATGCAAGTTATTACCTCATTAATACCATAGAGACGGAAATATTTACCTGCTTTAGTTATGCAGGTTTAGGCCAATAGTTTAGAAATGTTATTAGGAAATATTTGTAAGTATTATGGCTTTTCAAAACTGTAATTCGTGTCCGGAGTTGGTTTTCACAATCCTGCTAAGTAGAGCATGAGAGAAAATTGTTGTGCAAGAAAAGACAACTCAAACATCTTTTTGATCGAACAAATTTTAAAACAGTAAAATTTTGTAGTACCTGTGGGATACGATACTGCGGTTCTATATAGAATGTATGACAATGGTGTGTTGTGCTTCTCTAGGCAAACGCACAAAAGTACGGAATCCTCTGTATGGGAAAGTTTTAATAATATTGGTCAAGTTAAGCAAGCCCTTGAAGATAGAGTCTCTTTGACTGATGAAAACCAAGTCCGAGAGTATCCTGTGGTCACTATGTTAGGAACCGGGGCTTCTACTAGCTCCAGGAACAGAAATGTATCGGGCATTCTTGTGGAAACAGAGTAAGTATGCTCATAATGCTTTGATTCATTTGATGCACTTGCTGTTAGATTGCAATAGTTTCTTCATTGATTGACAGATTTCATATTGGATCCTTTACACAATATTTTATCGTAAATATTTTCTGTAGAAAGGATAAATATATCTTATTGGATTGTGGGTATGCAGTTATCGGTCAGTTGCGAAGGTTGTATGGCCATGAGAAAGCTGATGAAATTCTACGAAATCTGAAGGCTGTGTTTGTGTCCCATGGTCATGCGGATCATCATGGGGTAAGATTGTCATATTCTGCTGTACTTGTGTATGCTTTTAGCTTGTGCATATCTTCCACTTCCACCAGGAAGGTTTAGTACGAAAGACCAATACCATGGATTACATTTGTAACGGTTGAGAGTTTCCCATTAACCACACTCTTTGCAAGGCAAGTGGATCTATCTGGATTTTTATTGCTTTTCACAATTTTGGTTTCATTATTTGAAGCTATCGATGGATATTAGCCTTGAGTGGATTTTTATTGCTTTTCACAATTTTGGTTTCATTATTTGAAGCTATCGATGGATATTAGCATTGAGTGGCTCACTCTACTTGATAGACAGATATTCTAATGTTATTCTAATAGATACCTGAAATAAGGGAAATTAAACCATTGTTTCAAGTCTTTTTTGTATTTGAACTTCAGAAAGAGGAGTTGACTTCCTTTTAAACTTTTAAATTATCAGTTCAGAATCAAAGTTTTAGCGGAAAGATTCATGTTGCAGTAGTTGTACTTTCAATGTTGTTTATCTGTTTATTATCGCTCAAACTAGCATAATTTTTAATACCTTTCTCCCCATTTGACACCATATCGGGCTCAACCCACACCACCCGACTCATGATTATATTTTAAAAACTCAGGTTTTTACTTCTTACCACAACTGATTAGGACGTTTTTTTGTATTTTCAGATACTGCTGTGTATTTAGCCATGTATCATTGGGATTGTTTTCTCTTTGAAGGGAATACTAGCCTTCATGTGTGCGAGGAGAGAGGCTTTCAAAGATAAAATAGTGCCAAAACTCTACTTCATATTTCCCAGAAAATTAGGCGTGTGGTATTTCCATTTAGACAGGAATTTTCCAGGATATATGACTAGTGTCAGGTACGTGGTAGTACTTTAAATACTCTCTCAACTGTGTGCGCCTTTGATTAATTTAAAACAGAATGTTTACTTTCAACTTTTGACTTTATCACCCAATTATTCCTATTAGTTGGAATGCAGAATCCCAAAAGGCCAACAATCTGGTGGCTGACAAGATTACTAGGCATTAGTGCTATCATAGTCTACTGTTAGCCTATATCACATGATATTTGATCTACAAGCACGTCGTGCTTGGTCTGCGACGCAAGCTTCACTGCAAAATTTGCTCGCTTCGCTCAGATCAAATGATGGCTTGTGGTCATGTACTGTGGTCATACATGTACATGACCTCTGGTGGCACAGGCATGTTACAATGATTCCATGAGGAGTTGTGCCCCCTTGCATTAAGAAGACAACTCCAAGTCAATAGCGCGAGTTCTAACACCAATGTGTTGGGTGGGGTGGGTCATGTACCCACCCGCCCTTGGTCAGGGTTGAGGGCCTAAGGCTACCGACCCGCCCCGGCAGCGATTCCTGGGGACCCGGTTCCAAGGTCCTACCACCACCCAGAACCGAGATTCTCGCCGACAGCATTATAACATTGTATTATGAATCATGGGTCCGGGAGGGTCTTCGCCGTCGGCATAGCCCGAGATCCAACACTTCTTTGGCGTGTGGGGTGGGTTGTGTACCCACCCCACCTTTGGGTCGGGGCCGAGGTCCTAAGGCTAGGGACCCACCCCGGCAGCGATGCAAGGGGACCCGGTCCCGAGGTCCTAGCACCACCCGGAGCCGAGATCCTGACCGGCAGCATTGCAACATATATGAGTCGTCCCGATTTTCGACCCCGAATCTGATTGGAGGACGGCAGACCGCAGACCGCGGACCGTTTCGTCTTTTTATATATGATGGCTTTGAAGTATATAGTGCTGTTAAGAAAGTTGTGGCCATATATAGAAATGTTATAATTTGTTCCCAGTGAGTGTCGTGCTTATTTGTAAATAAACCAAATGCAAGTTTTTATCTCCTTGTTCCAGATCCCTGTTTTGTGGTTACCTGAAGGAGGGCAGTGAACGTCCCAAAAACTTTGAGAATATAGCCAAGCAGTTTACATTTCCAGCCGCACTGGCACCTCCCGAACGTGCTGCACTGCATAAGACTTTAGGACTCACCAGTCTTACAACGTTTACAGTAAGTATTGAGCTTAAATTTTGGTAAATGAAATGCTTCAGGATAATTACGCAGCACATTCTTTGCAACTGATTTAAATATCCTGTACTTACACTTGGTAACTACTATCATTGTTACAGGTCCAACATGCATATGCATTGAGTTGTTATGGTATTCGGCTAGAACACAAAAATTGGAAAATGGTGTACACGGGGGATACTATGCCATGTAAAGAAGTCGTTGATGCAGGTAAGGGTTTAGTAGAACTTGGGCTGTTTGCCTTCACATCAATGAAAGTAGCTACTGATATAGATATAGTGACAGGAATGAGTACTGTTTGTGTTAGGTAGATGGAATATGGTAGTATAAACATTCTACTAATCTTCTAATTCACAATAATATAATTATGTTGACTTTCTGTTAACACAGTCACATCCAACATATTCAGGTGTTGAATTTGATGGGAATTATCTTGATTATGATATGATGTATTAGAGTATTTAGTTAATTATGGAGTGTTTGCAATCGTTGCACTAGATAGTAACAATAGTCGGCATCTCATCTAATACTGTGTACAAAGGCACTGCTTTGAAGTTGCTTCCCCCTACCAATTTGACAGCATTGTGCAGATAACTTCACATCCTATTCTAGTTTTAGTTACATTAGTTCAAGGAAACAAATAAGTGGTGATATAATACAGAATGATATGGATTCTATCAACTTGTAGCTAAAGATGTGGACCTGCTAATACATGAAGCTACATTTGGTCAACAATTTGAGAAAGATGCTGAACTCAAAACTCACAGCACAGTGCATCAGGCTATGGATATAGCAAAGGAAGCTGGAGCCAAGTTTACTCTACTGACACATTTCAGTGCTCGATACCCACGTCTACCTGAATGCACAGAGAGGTTAATGAATGCAACAGATGTAGGCGTGGCTTGTGACAACATGGTGGTAAGTTGTACACACCTCAATATAAACATTTGTAGTAATAGTACGGAAATAAATTGGTAATACCTAATTGCTAACGATAATAAGTGATATGGAAAAAGTACAGAAGATGAAATACGATGAGGAAAGGGAGATAACTCCCAAATGCATAGTAAAATAATAGTAGAATAATTAATATGGCTCTTTTAAATTGTGTATAACTACATCTGTGTATTGACATACATGTATATGTGCCAATTTAATAATGCCATTGTTGATATTAAAATATTTATGCGTTTTTACTGTGCGGTTTCAATATGGAGCAAGTGGCTTCATACTATTCGCCACGTATTACAACTTTTAAATTCATGATCGGGGTCCTAAAAATATGTGCGTGTACGTGTATGCTATTAATCAGTTCACTCCAAGCTAGTATATTCCACAGCGTACAGACTCATCCCACAGGACGCACACATTATCACATACACACATGCAGTAGATACACCAATTCTACAATGTACACACACATTATACAACACATTCCCACACTCTACAGTTTACACAGATATTTTACATTCCACATTTTATATAATATGTCTTTTGTAGCTGAGACCTAAAGACCTGCGAAATACTACACTCCAAAGTCTATATTCAGTATTTGAAGCTATGTATCCAGACCATGTATCTAATCCAGCAGTACAATATGCCGGAATTGATCCTAAAGATGTAGTTCGCTTGATGAACAAGAAGACCGAACAAGAACACAAACACAAGCAAAATAGAAAGAGGAAACATTCATCACCTCAACCTGAGACTAGCACAAGTACTGCTCGTTTAGACAATCAACAAACTGCAAGCACTAGTTCTAAAACATAATACTGAATGTTTTTATTTCTGTAGTCAAGTTGTTGTGCACAGATAATAGGTGGCTACAAATCATATATTGTGTTTTGGTAACTCATGAAATGTAATATATACTATATACTATATATTTGATGAATTTAAATCCATTTGCAAGTATTGAGTTAGATTTGTTGCATTGCAAATACTTTATCCCTGTGTATGGAATTGTATGAAATGTACATTGTACATGTTATTATCTTGATGACATAATACATCTGCCTCTTCTCTGGATTTTCATTGGGTATGTAGAATGTAGTACGTAACTATGTAGTATTGGATCTGAACCAACCAATCAGAAGTAGCCTAATATCATCATTCGACATTGTTAGCACTACCAGCAATTTGACTAAGACTAGTATTCTATTCTCACAATGCTGTTGAAGGGAAGGTTGTCTTTTCTTAAATGGGAGAGGGCAACTTCACATCATTTTTAACTCCGCTTCACACTATAATTTAGGTATAATAGTCATCATATTGTGTTCTGCTGCAGATATTTCAGTATTTACAATGTACATATGCATGTAGGTATAGCTGGTGCTTGGAGGGGCTCTTCAAATTGTGTAATACTCTATAGGTTGCATCTTTGGGTTAGATTTCGACTTTCACCATGTCTACGGAATCAAAGTTAGACATACATGTAGATTGCTTAAAAGCACCTACTTGTGCATTTCAAAATGGTGAATTGATCAGCTTCATTTTAAGTTAACAGTCACGAAGCACAATTACTACTTCTATTCATTACTTACTCTGTACTTAGTGGCTAGCGTTTATTGTAGTTTTTGCAAAAAATAGTGAACTCGGCTTTGATCAACAATCTTTCATCCTACAAGTTCATGTGCTTGTTATGTTTAGTGTAAGCAGCAGCGCACATATCACCGTTATTCATTCTGTTGGAGTTAATTTGCATTCAAAGTTGATTGCCCCATACCTGTCAATGATGTCATGTACAATGTATGTAGCCTAGATGTACATTGTAAAAGAAACAAGAAGTTGAGAGACAACAATATTTTGAAGTTGTCTGTCCTGGCTGTATCATGGGTGAGCAACTTCAACCTGTTACGAAGGTAGCCTAGGAACTGCACCATCACAGTCAGCAGATTAGGATTGAATTATCGTACTCTAAAGCTACTTTACCTTATGTCCTCCATAGAATATGCTAGCCCGCTAGGTTTCCGACTAAAGTGAAGGTTGCTCAACTTCTGCACATGTAATAACAAGGTTTCAGTTTGAGTTTGGATAGTGGTCTCAGATTTTACAAATTACTTTATAGATTTTATAATGCAAACCCGACGATATGAATTAAGGTAAATCTAATAAGAATGCCAATGTAATAATCGTTCACTATTTACTAGTATTATTATCTTAAGTTCAAGTGGTCATGGTCTACTCTAACTCTCAGTTACTAGTTAGTTAGCTGCGATTGATTAATGATTGTCATTGTTACAAGTAAAGAATTTCTGGTGGATAATCAATCACAAGTTAAAGTTACAGCTAAATTTTGCAATGTTTACTTTGTTACCATAACTCGGAGGTTTGTATTCTGCTATGATTAACTCGATTCTTTTCTAGCTTAGCTCTAAGCTCAAGTTTAAGTTCAGTTCTTTTTTATAGTCATTGAGCGTTGAGCTGTTACTGAAAATCTAGTCATGTATTTTAGTAATTAATTTTAACACAGTGACATTGAAGCTAAAAGTTCAGATTTCAAAACATTTTTCCACTGTTCTATTTCAGTAATATCAATATGAATTGCAATTCCTAGCCTATTCTATTCATTACAGATTGGGCTTTTGTTTCCCAATGAAACTGAAATTTGTTAGTCAGTGAATATAATATTTATAACATGAACATAGGAGTTCAAACTCTTTGGTTTTAGCGATAATCAAATTATAATTCAAGTCTCTCACAAGCTATTAATTGATTATATTATTAGCCTATTTAATTCTATTCTCAAGTGATTTTAGTGAACCACAAATTTGAAATTAGCTCGAGTGTCTGGACTCAGTAGGCCCTACTTTGACTTTAGAATAGACACGTCTAAAAGTAAGAAAGAATAGGTAGGAATTTTGATCTATTGTCAATAAAAAATAAAAATTAGTTATAGTTTTGATAATGGTATAATATATAATGTATTGTAGGTTGTATCTGACAAGTTTAAATAGTAAATGACCTATAAAATCTTGTAATCAAATATTGATTTCACGGTTCAAATATAAATTTGATATCTAGGCTAATATTAATGTAAGGGCCTATAGGCCTAATCAACAAAATGAATTCAAATTATAAAATATAGTGATCAATACTGATACGTTAACTTGTTTGCACTATAAAACAAATTCACACCTTCAAACAAAATTTTAAAAAATTATATACACCACCATGACTATTTCACTAGGCTCATTAGTTGCTACCTGTTGTATAAAAAAGGTGACAACCATTTAGCTACATAACCCTCTGCTCCTGAATATTATTAATATAGGCTAATATTAATATTTTGTTAATGTTCAGCATACATAAAAGACTATCAAACTAGGCTAAATCATTTGGATTTCAGTAGCCTACAGACAGCTTCTAGCACCTAGGCCTATATTATCACTCATATTGGCATGAGAGAGAAATAATTATGTTAATATTATAAAGTTCCTGTTTTATTTGAAGGTGTGAATTTGTTTTTTAGTACTTTTGGCTCTATATAAGATTTATGTTGCGGACAGACTACAGTATGAGTATTTTAGTACTAAAGTTATCATTACCTTTGACCTCATGCTCCTATGTGTTACTCCTATTCATTCTTGCTGCAGACTATCGTGACAATTGGTAGATTGAGTCGTTGACTAATCGGTTGCATTCACCATGGCCTTCACAAATGGTGGCTATACCCATGGCAGGAAGATTGTTGAAAGAGTTGAAGTTATTCAGGTACAACTACTTCTAAAATGTACTCTGCTATTGATTTGATTCTAAAACAGTGAAACGCTTTGTTGTTAAAATAGTTCTAATTATGTTTTTTATTTAATTTCAATTTACATGATGGATATCAATGGCGCATATAATAATTGTTATTGTTAAGGTGGTTAATCCTGGGAATATTGATGTGCGGAGGATCAAATCCAATGGTGAATTCACAGACTTTGATAAGCTGAACTTTGACCTTTCCGCAATGCTTTCAACAGCTGACGCTTACCACCCTCCATTTGAGGTTACAATCAACGAGGTGAGATGTTAGTCACTTCCTTCTAATTCCTAATCGGGTAGAGTTGTAGGTTTAAATTTTGTTGTAGACTGCTAGAATAATACTTCATACACTTTAGGTCTGACTTTTAGACTCAATGACTTATTAAGCCTAGCTCTGATTACTAAATGGTGACAATATTATTATAAACAGGTGGAAATACCACCTCACTATGTAGGCTGCTAGTAGGCTACCTATTGCACCACTCAGTTTAGGAGAAATGTCTAAGTTGTCACCTGGTCAGAAAACTCAATAATGAAATGTCACCTCTGTATCAGTGTCAAGGTTTTCTTGGCACATCGTCCACTGATCTTGCTAATTAACGACACCAGTTAATGCTTTCAGTTAAGCCTTTTAACAAGTCACTACTTTAAATTAGCCTATTATAGCAGGTTACTAATTCTACCAGCCATTATACTGTGACTTTTTAGGACTATATTGCGAGGATTTCCAGTAGAGGCAACCAGTTTTGTCGAGTCAGAGTAGAGGATATTTTATCAGGAGCTACTCAATATAAAGTAATGTAAGTGTAGCTATTTGTTATGAATATAAATATATGAACTGGCTAAAGACAAGCATGAGCCAAGTTTGAGTACTACTGAAGTTATTATTCAAATAATATAGTGTGGTGACATCTTTGGTAAAATTCTGTTAGCTTTGCCTAACATCATTATTACTGTATATTCCGACAAGTTATTTTTTTTGCATTGCATTGAGTTGCAATTTACATTTTTCTCCCTGCATTAATGACAGTGCTTGAGTGCGTAAGTGTTGGATTGGTATAACGTTCCCTGGTCTTACCTTGTGGTGTGATGAGGGAGTTCATGTTCAATCATGGAATGAGCACCAATATTGTCACGCCTTGCTACTTTGCTATATTATACATAATACCATAATGCTAAGTTATTAGATAATAATGTGACATTTGTAGTGAAATAATTAACTGGTGACTTGGCTGGACTTATTCTGAGATGTAATACTATTAAATTGCATTACTCTAATTCAATAATTAGTTCATTCTTCTTCTTTGATAGTGTCCACTGTAGTCGAACATTGACTCCAAGGGGTTGTATGTGGGAGGGTTATGAGTATTACATAACCCACTTAGAAAAGTATTTCTCCAATCCTTCAACCACAGGCCTGGGCCGAAAGCAAATTTCCCATTTTTGTGTGGAAAAAGCAGCTGTGCTTGTGAGCCAAGGATGGTTTTCTCCGACCAAGCAAAATCTCAGGCCAATCATCTTTTGGGCCTAAGCCGGACGGCCATCTTTGGATTTTTATTTTCGACCCATGTCGGTCCAGGATGTCACAAAGACACTAAAACTCTATGTCCCAAGTAGTCCAAGTGTCCTACCTGCAACTGTTTATGAATTCCCAGCCTAAAACTCTGTGTCTAAAATTATATTGCCTCTGACTATTGTTTTGTTCAGAGGTGGCTTGCAACAGGAATGCCTTTTCATAAATTACACAAAGTCATTGTGCCATATGACTGTAGCAATGTGTATTATGACGTAACATATTATTGTTTTAGATGTAAACTCATAGACTATGGTGAACAAGTCACAGTGGATAGACATTGGTAAGCAGTTGTACCACATAACCATTTAGGCTATGTGTAAATACCAGCACAATTCATATTATAGACAGTGCTCTTCATTGTGTCTGATAATAAACAGCTGCACATAGAAATAATATATTATTATATACATGTATGTACCACCCTCTCTGCTTATACCAATACTTCCTATTTTATGCAGGTAGATGTCCAACACCTATAATACTTGAGATTATCAATACCCTAAAAGCAGAAATATTTCGCGCGAGTTTGCTAATCCTGGAGCAATTTGCGATAGAAATATTTAGCGAGTTTGGCCTAGGCCTATCGCCGAAATTTGTTTAAGTCCCAAAATTGATGTTTAAGCATATTCCAGCATTAAAACCAAGCTTAGCTAAGCTCTCTGTTTACTCAGATTTAAACCCCACTTACATACAGTACAAGACTACAACTGACTCCTATATAGTGCAATAAGCCCACCTGTGAGGTAGAGTAATTACCATAGCTTGCTAAAAAATCCTCTGATTAAGCTCCTACTCTAGGCTACTTACCAATTATGTTATAGAAAATACTTGCTGCTTTGTAAAATATTAAACTATGTATCATATAGCTATATAGCTGCATGCATGGTCTGTTTAAACCAGAAATTATTTAAATCAGTTTGAAAGCAGATATTAATAGCGATGGAAATTATTTGATGGAAATTATTTGCGAGCTTGTCACTAATAGTACATGTAGATGCTATTGACATGATTATACTAGTATAGTGTTGGGCCCCAAGTCTATATTGTGCTGCCACAACCTTTTATTGTTCACTTCTGGTGTAATAACACACATCGAGGACAGGGCACTGGGCTTATAATAATGTCCCAGGTTGTGATCAGGTTCATAGCAGCTCAACGTTGAACTCTGCTTGGGTTTGGGTTCTCCATTCCCTTTCAAAGGCTTGAGTCAAACCAAAACGGTTACATTTTCTTAAATTTGTAGTCTCCGAAAAGTACACCGCAGGTACTTTGACCTTCCAGCACAGGTAAAATCTGTGAGATTAGCAAACATCTTACCTGCTTCTCTGCACACAGATATGGAGAGCTTTAGAACTGAACTAAGGTATGTTGGTTCGTTCAAGTATAGAGTGAAAGATTTCTATTTATTGTGATCTAGCAGAATACAACACAAATTTCAGCACAGGATCAATACCAACATGTATGCATATACAATGTAGTATATAATTACATGCTTTGTACTTGCTAACACTTACTCGATTCATTTGTGGGAGGCCTGTTCTTATGATGCTGGCTGTAGCACTTTACTGCCAGAGTATTTCGTTATCTCCTCTCATTCACCCATACAGATACATGTACATATAATTTAGGTGGAGATGCTACAGGATAGCCTGTAGATATCACAGTCAGAAACTAGTTCTATTACTATTGGTTTCACAGCTTGGAGCATGCAAACTATATTTAAAAGTAGTACTCGTTTTTTTACATATTCCATACCTGACTTTCCATCTACCAATCTATGCTCTGCTTATGGGTTTAGTTTTCATTTCCTGAGCTAATTGGTATGTTTTGGCAAGCAGAATGGAGCCATTAGCTAGCATGTTTACATTCCTAACTTTGTTAAACCATGTGAATTAAACTTTATAGACACCACCTTTAGTTGGAAATTTCTTTCCCATTCTATTCTTTGAAACAGAATCTGATAGAATCTCCACTTTGTTCTTGAGCCATGTTGAAATTGTATACTTAGAAAGACTTTTTCTTTGAGTAATGACCTTTGCAAACTGGTTTACCCCTTGCTAATCCAAGAAGAATTTCCCTCTTGAAGTCAACGTTTTTGATGAATACAAACTGACTTTTTTACTACTTGATTCTGTGATGTCTAAGTACTTGTATGCGATGCCAGTTTAGTTTATGGCCTGATGTTTTGAGAATAACTACGTTCATGTTCTAACAAATCTATGATCCCAGGCTAAAAGCTTTTAGACCAATTCATCTGGCTTTAAATTTGAACGGTTAGAACATGCTTCCAGGCTAATTCAAAGCGTGTTGAATTTGAACAGCTAACTGAACAGATTCACACTGGATTTAGACGAGCAGTTTATTGGCAGTTTATTCCTATGGATTTAAATTAAAATTGGAAGCAGTGGTAAATGCTTTTAGGCTTGGAAATAATACATTTCTTATAAATCAATGAAAGAAAAGCAAGCTGTAGGACCTTGAATGATACGTAACTGGAATTATATGTAGTCATTTATGAGAGCTGGGTCCATGTCAAGGATTTGACTTGCCAAGTCAAGTCACAAGTCGACTTGACTTGAACTTGCCAACATGTTGACTTGACTTTGACTTGCACATCAACTTGACTGGACTTTATTTTGACTTGCACATCAACTTGACTGGACTTTATTTTGACTTGCACATCAACTTGACTGGACTTTATTTTGACTTGCACATCAACTTGACTGGACTTTATTTTGACTTGCACATCAACTTGACTTGCACATCAACTTGACTTGGACACATGAATGACTTGTGACTTGGACTTGGCTTCTGCCAAGTTAATATGGAGGATAAAGATTTTGTACAGTCTCAACTGTAGTGCCGATATTACTACGCATATAGGCTAGTCCCTGTAATTAAATAACAACATACATGCCAAGCTACACCTTGTCATGCTTTTTCATGCATTAAAATATTTACTAAAAGAAAAAAGTGATGTTGTGAAAAATGTAAAATTTTTGAAGCTGTCCTCCGCTTGACTTGCATTTCGACTTGGAAGTGGACAAGTCGACTTGACTTGACTTGTGACTTGCATGACGGCTGACTTGAAGCAGCACTGACTTGACTGCAAAATTTTAGAAATGACTTGACTTGTTGACTTGCAAGTCGACTTGGACCCAACTCTGCCATTTATAAAGTGCTCAGCAGGGACCAAGCAGTTTGAACTATCCAAGTTTTTGAATTAACCGCCGAATTAACCGAGTTCCACTGTATATACATGTAAATGTACTTATATTATATGCTGTATATATAATATGTGCATAATACTGTCCATAGCCCTAGGCCCCACTAGCACTTGCATTTAGTCTATAAATTTTAGGGAGAGTCGAGACTGGAGTCCATGTGCTACTCAGTATCTGAAGAAACATGTCACTGGTATGCATTATTATATAAATCACTAGGTCTAAATAATAATAGGTGTTACTGATGCTGGGTATCTTGTTAGTAGTATTATAATAATATCATTCACACAAGCACATGCTGGCATACAATAGACATATGAATAGCCCTAGATCCCACCAAGGCATCTTATCACAATGGATTGGTTAACAACTTTTTTTTCAAATCTGAATTAAACTGACATCACATGAGGTTTAATTTCATTTCATATTTTTTATGTGAACTCTTAAATTTTGTATTGGGTCTGGATGCGGGAAATATTTGAGATCGGCTTTGGTCAGTTTTCAAGACTGAAGAGTGAGAAGTTGTCCTCTCTACTTATTCTTGACTAACCTCTCTTGGACGTAGTTGCTCTACATTAGAAGAACCTGTTAGTCTAGTACATGTATTATATACATGTACCGAGCTACATATAGGTTCTTGACTAAACATGTAGACCCGTTGCACACGTGCAATGTGCAAGTATATGCAGTAAGGGCGTGTTGTATTCTACAGGTAGAAATAATGTACAGATAGAATACTATAAGGACTCGCCACATGAAGTGACTATGTATGCTGAAAATTACTGTATAAATAAGACGCTAGTCTCCCAACAGATGGCTGTCTGGGTGAACAGCCCTGGTGAGTAATGTCACTATTGGCAGCCAATGTCATGTACTTGGCAGGTGGTTATCCTCTATCCATGCTATCAAGGAGTTTTAATGTTATACCAGCATTCAATAGTTGATACTTTGATATTATGTGATTAGACAAACAATTATCACAACTTATAAATAATAGCCTATTAGCGTATTGCATGTAGAGGGAAATATGGGGGATTATTTAGTGCACATGATTATATGCTGACAGCTACCAACTACCAGTGGATGTGTTTGTTTGTGAAAGTTACTGGCTGTATGCATATACATGTACACTACAATATGTGCAACTACTGTAGTACTAAGCACTAAGTACACTTGCACAGAACACATAAATATATGAGTAGTTGGTAGACGTACATGTACATCAATGTTCATCTGCCTCCTTTACCCTCAGCTCCCCAAGAGCAGAATAAGGTGTATACATTTGCTGAATCTCAAGAAATGGAAAGGCAGCTAGAAGAGGAGGAACTGAGGCAGGCAGCAGCACTTTACACCCAGTCCACTGGTGGGGGAGATGGTTCAACCAGGCCACAACTACACAGGTCACCTATGCGTCTAAGGTTGGTCCACGCTTTATGTTTCTATTTTTGTGTTTAGCCAAGGTATTTTCTTGAAGTTGGACTATTAAATTGTTGTTTTTAATGAATTTTGAGAATACCAATAATTGTTCATAGTTAGTTTTTAAGTAATAATTAATATTATTATGTCTAGGCCTTCATCTGCATACCTACTACATGTCTATATATTGTTAAGGGATGTGTGAGTTTTACCATGCCAAATGTAAATACAGATGAAAGTCTACATGTAGATTGGGCACCGAGTTCCGGTGTCAAGCGAAATTTCTGAGCTTGCAGTGAAAAAGGTGACACCCCCAACCACTAATCAAGAAGCTGAAGCTATTTTGAATTTAGTATCGAAAGCTCGGAAATTTCGCTAGACACCGGCATATCTACATTACCACCTTCCGTTCCCCTACTACCATGTAGCTGCCTATAAGACTGTAGGTAGACCTATTATATTATACTTGAGTTGAGCAAAGTGTTGATCCTGTCTAACCATAAAATCAATTTCGAGTTTATTGAATCGTTCGCTTAGTTACAAATAGTAAACTTTGCTTTCGATCTTCCCAACTTATATTTTTAGCAGTTTGTTAATTTATTGTTGTTCTACTTGGCTGTACGCTGGTGGTGGACACCATCTGTTTGATGTTAGAGAGTGTGTTAGGAAGCCAACCTCCCTCGTGTGATATGTAGTGGTTTACACTGTGATTGAAATAGTCTACAAACCATGACTTGTAATTGATAACTCTCTCCGGTACATTGTGCTTCATAGCTTTAACTGAGAGCATGCTCGTGACTATCACAGCCTGCAAGAGAGGAGGATTAGATTCTAATCAGGGTGTTCGTCTGATGGATGATGTATAACGGATAGCTAGCAGTTTCAAAATGTCTTTACACACGACGTATAATAGTTAAGCAACTGTATCAATGTAAACAACTTTGTACATTATTAAGTCATATGTGGTTAGGAGTTGCTCCCTCCCTATCTCTGTTGTTGATTACCTTGAATATTCTGTTCCAGTCAACTACATGATTCTCAAATATGTCATCTAGAATTTCTTGAAATCCTTCCTTTGCTTCGTCTTCCTTGCGGTTGTAAGACAGCCATCTTACATATTCCTTAAGTGCACTCTTAGTCTCTTTGTCAGTTTGTACGCTTTCATCTGCGTTCAACACAAAATCATCCATTGACACAACTAACACGTCACTGATTCGAGATGTAAGGCAGTCCTAATTTTGTGTTTTTACTGGTGTACTTATATTATATGCAGGTTGAACTCCGCATACTTCGGTAATATGTTTAATCAAGTCCATGACCTGCACACTACACAGAATAAGGATATATAACTGCGTTCCCCTTGATGTGTAAATATATTATTGTACGTGGAAATACTTACAGAACATTTTCAGTCTAGTAATTATCTTCTCCATGTTTTCCTCGTTAAACCTAACATCATGGAAGGTCTGTACTTTACTGGTGTCATATCCTTCCTCCACCAATCTAAGGTATAGAGTGTATATGGCTGTATGATATACATATGCAGTGGAACTAGCTTAATTCAACCTCAGATAATTTAAAAACTTGGTTAGCTCAAACTATTAGCCTTGGTGCCTGCTGAGCACTTTACAATGACATCAATTAAATGATCTCACAATATAAACTCAGGCCTAATTCAAACCAATTATGGCGGTCCCTTGGAGTTTGAATTAAGCAAGTTACACTGTAGTTGTCTTTCATTGGTACAGAGCTACAACTTTTATATATTCATCCTGCTATACCAGACTTGATTCTCATGAGCTGGATGAGTCGTTATTTTGCCCCAGTCACCATCTTTTTCTTGCTATTGTCTCAGCTTTGATTTCTATTGGCTGTTCCCATGAATGGGTTAATAGATAATATGATACCCTGTTGGTAAACTTGGGTGTGTGTGTGTGTTACACAACCTCAGCACATGAACCAGAATCGATTTCATAAGATTTCTGGTTTCTAAAGGCTTTATTTTAGAGGATGAAACTGTTTACAGAGTATTAAAGTCTACAAGTTCACACTTCTTGATATGATATTATTATATCCCAATTGCAGAAGTTATTCACACAATAGTACCTTTTGAGATTGCTTGGAGTTGTCTTCTCTACACATCATGAATTAAAGGGGATGCAACTCTAACAATCCAACTGTTTTAATTTATGTAAGGAAGCAAATACACAGTCCAGCAGAACTGCACATGTTTATACATGCATTCGTGCTTCTACATTGTAATGTTTGTAGGTATGCATGACCATGTGATATGGCCTTAGGCCATGGTTTAATTAACATGTTGTTAGTGTCATTAGTTAAACCAAAACCTCATATCGATAGCTAAAGTTTTCTCAATACCTTTTATTAACATATCCCTGGACTACTGCAGCAGTCATAGATATTTTGCGTATTTGAGCCATACTCTAGCTTCCTGTCCACCTTTCCATTCCAGTTCTTGCAATCACATGATTTACTCACCTCTGCAAGTAGCTTTAGTTCGTAACTTCACCAATCTCATTGTGTCATACAGGGCTTCACGTGTTTCCCTGGTTTACTGGTAAATGGCTTCTGCTTGTCCAGTAGAAATCCTATTGATGATCAGTAGTGTATTTAATGTTCGAATGCAAAATAATCATTTTAGTTCGGTCTATCGAGAGTAGATAATTTCAACTTTGATAATATTTTATATTGTTGCTATTTAGGCATCATATACTGTAGTACTAACGGTTTTCTGCAGTGATATAATAACTATAGTACTTTAGCTGTACGCAGTGATCTTTATATTAGGAGTCTGTCTACTATTATTATATGCATGTCTTATCTTGATCAAGAGCCAATAATGCACGTGTACTGCATGCATGTGTAGGTGTACATGTACATGTATGTGTACATGTACATGTACATGTATGTGTAGGGGAGAGCGGGGTAAGTTGGGACGCGGGGTAAGTTGGGACAGGGCTGTTTTGGGTATTATGAGACCCATTACATTTTTATGGTATGGACCAAAGGTTAGATCAACATAAATAAACATAACCCACTATTTTGTTTTTTAAGTTGAATAAATATTTTTTTTGCAATTTGCAATAGTGTAATATTTGCATGTTTGAGTAAATTTTTTTTTCTTGACGAGTTTCTAATTTTTTTAATGAAAGAATGACTCCATAGTTTTGAAAATTTGCACATAGAGACTCTATAGCATCTAGTTACAGCAACTAAAGTCAAAATAGGCTCAAGTCAAAAATCTTAATAAAAAATTGTGTTTTACAAAAAATTGGGGGTGTGGGGCAAGTTGGGACACCATTTGTAATAATAAATTATGTTTGTGGAATGATATGTATCCAAGATGACACTGTAATTTCACCTTTTATCTAACTAAAAGTTGTTTGATGAATCTTGGATAGCAGTTGACTTTGGTAAAGAACTCCAATCCTGTGTGGGGATGGCACTATAGCTAGTATTGATATTACTCGTAGTAGAAACAGGTCAAACCTGACCCATTGCTATAACAGCTTTTGATCTCTGTTCTGTCCTCACTTTACTCATGACCCTGACAGCAGTGGGTAGCACCAACACAATGTATAAACTACATCCTTTTCCTACTCATACCTACACTTCGAACACCGTTTCTGCGCCTATTGAAACCCCCACCAGACCAACTAACACCATCAGGCAGCACCAAGCTAATAATTCAATAGATTATTAGGTATAATTTAGTTATAAAGTTTGGGAGATTCACTCTTTGTTGTTCAAACTAGACAAGTAGGCTATATACATGTACACTCACTCAATGTCTCTCCACACTTATTGTTACCCAACCCCAGTTGAACTGCCATCTTCGGTGAGAGTACCAAGGAATAGTTTAATCAAACATCATCGATAATCTATTTACAAAGTTATAGGTTTTACATCCGTAAATATCCAATTTACCACTGTCCAAAACCCAGGAAAGGTAATTAGCACCAAGAGAAAGACGCAGGTTGGATCAACTCCATCACACGAGTGAGGCGGATTGACTACTATCGCCTGTGTCATAAATGCTGCCGTGAACTCTGGGTTGGGTTGCCAAGTGGAATTAAAATTCAACAATCTTTTTTCTGCTCAATGATTTTGTTTTATCTAGAGTGTCAGTTGTTCAATTGTACATCGAACTCTAATAATAATTACAGTAAAAATCAACATTTTTGCCTATATTTTCTAGTATTGGTTTATTTCTGGTGTTTTGGTTTTATATTCTATTAATCTTAAGTGACAAACTTAAAGCTTAAGAAAATTTTGCTGTACCAAAATTAGAAAAATGGTCACCTACGATGCGCTAGTTTATTTTATAGTTTTAAGTCTAATATGCATAAGTAGACTGGAACTTGGTCAAAAAAGAGCTTTATAAATTATTACAGCTAATAGAGCTATTATAAATTATTGCACAAACTCCTATAAGGTGCCAAACGAATTAAGGGTTTTTCATGTTCAAGGTGGTATCCTATTCTAACAAAGATTTACTTAACAAAAAAATTCTCTTTTACATCAAAACAATTTTCATACCTTCCCTAGACTATTTTGCAATAAAAGAAAATTAAACACTTCGAGGCCGAACTAAATTAAGTCCACAGTTTTTTACAGACATGTTTTTGACATACATACACGTGGCTATAATTTTAAATATGTGTAATATTATTGTAACATTTCAATTCTATCTGTTCATGATAAAAAATGAGACTAATCTAAATCTAAAATCTATATTTTCAGTGGTGTCCCAACTTGCCCCACACCTGTCCCAACTTACCCCGTCAGTGGGGTAAGTTGGGACGTTTGACATGCGCTGCCAAATCATGGATTACCGCACTATGCTGACTTATCAATGTGTCTGCTTCAGGCTATAGTTAGACAACATATTAAAGTACCTCCATGCAAAAAATGATGATGCTATGACCTCTAGACTCCGTATTATTCCCAAAAAACCAAAAATTGTCCCAACTTACCCCGCTCTCCCCTACATGTACATGTACATGTATTTGTGTGCATGTAGGTTTATATAATAAATATAAATTAGCAGTGAATTTCTAGGTCATCCCTTATACTACATAATGTATTACAGCAACGATGCTGGTGAGAAGCTATCAATGGGAAGAGGCAAGTCATTGCTAGATGCACTATCGAACAATGAGGCAGCTGAGTCTACTCTTCGAATGCCGAGCACCTTGTCCATTGGTAAACTGAAGTACTATTTGGGCCCTGAATAGTCTGATTTCAGTAATACAATAAATTTTGATTTGATTTGGATTTGCTGTTGGTGTACAATGTGGGCCTATATCATAATTTAAGGGTAGATATCATAGCATATTAGTTTGGTCGCTTGGTTAAAAATGTGCACTTTGTATTATTGCTTGAAGCGGTTTCTCAGCAAAGAACACCTGATACAATATAAACTACACGTCTTCTCAATAATAGCTTGTAGTTTTTATAGTGGTGAATAACTCTGAAATCTAACTGACTTGCACAGCAACTATGAGTGCAGAGTAACAATAGCTAGATGGCTTTTCTCAGCGAAAGTTTAAGAATTCTTCAGTTGGGAAAATTTCAAACAGCAAAATAATTATGATTTGACAAATCACCTGGTGGTTTCCAGATGATGCTAAACTTCCATTCTCTCGGCACATTATTCTAGTTGGAAATGCAATATTTGGGGTTCAAATATAGTAAACGGAGACAAGGGTTGTATGATTGAGATGTTACTGGCAATTATTAGTAAGATATTGCTGATATATATGTTATGTTGTAAAACAGGATAGAGCTGGGGTGGAGGTTAAGAGTGCTTTGGAAGTGCCCTTCAAGCTGGGCGTCTCCCAGAGAAACCTAGAGACTTGTCATAGAATTTTTTCATGAGAAGACAACTCATGGAACTGCTAATGCGACTACTGCTTTTACATGAAGGATTATTAGCATAATTCTGTTGGTTTTACACACCACGTCTTAATCTTTGTACTTTCAGCTCAGACCTGTTCACCTCCAAGACCAACCACTAACAGCAAGTCGTCAGTATCTTGTAGTGCTCTCTCAGATCTGACCAATCAGCTATCAATCTCCAACGGAACTGATTCAGGTGGTAGGTCAAATACTTATGATTATGTATGTTTACTACTGGTTTGATATACAAGCCAAATCTAAGCCAAACTCAACATTGCTGAAAGGAAAATTGCCATCCTTTCTGAGTAAGGAGCTGACTGCTTTGACAGTAACATTACTGTTACCTGGACTCCTAATAAATGGTGTTGATTGCAACATTGACCAATTACACACTAAGATTCTAACATCAAGATGTTGGTATCGCATGCTTGTCATCCTCTGTTCGTACTATTGCAGGTTCTACAGAAAGAAATGGAGTATTAAATAAAAAGACAGGTAGACTGACGTTTCCTGCAGTGACTAATCAATCTTCTGGAGATCCCACCAATTACCAGCCACTGCAAAATGGTGTTCACACTGTCTTGTCAAATGGTCGGTATATCTTCCTGAGCACTTATGTTGTTTCTTATTGACCTGGGTCATTTGTGTGTGAAGGTTGTTGACCTTGATAACTTATCTGTCCACAATGCACATATACTGCATATTATACATGGAGCTGACAATGTCTTGTCAAATGGTTGGTGTATATTTCATGTTATATATGTACATGCCTGGTTGTATCACTACTTCCCTTCGAATTGATTTATAAATTGGGATATTATGAATTTACCCTTATACCTTATTTTATGGGGAAATATAAATCAAAGCCAGCCAGATCTAAATGTAAATCACACGTAGGTCTACCTAATGTACATACTGATACACTGTTTGAATCTGATGTTTCCTATCTCTGTCGTATCATCTTATACTTTATGTATGTCAGGTGATGGTGGCAGAGCGAGAAAGAGTGTCAGCTTCCACAATACGGACGAACTTAACGAGTGGGTTGAAATTATTCTCTTGTCTAGGCACACACTTGTACCATTGTATAGATTTGGAAGTCGGCTTCCATTTTCATCTTTCTTAAAACCTACGTAATTCTACTTCCCCTTGCTCTATGAGTTCACGCTGTTGTGCTAATGTCATGGATTCGAATTGTAACCAATTAGGTTAATGTGCTGTATGTGCGTTTGCTACAGATTGGCTCTTAGAGATAAACTTGTACTCTCCTCCGGTTGTGATTCTGGTGATGACACTCTCTATCAGCCCTCCTTAGAGGAGCAAGAGCCCACAACCATGGTCTACCAGAAAAGGTGACGTCTATTTTATCTTATACGAGTGCTAGGAACTTGTTGATACTTTAATTTATTTAATCTCTGATAGAGATAATAATAAGGAGTGGGCTGGAAAGGTTGATGGTGTATTAAATTGTCAACACTCATTTAAAATCTGATACCCTACTGTAGGTTTGATCAACAAACAACATGAAGTAATCACATATAGCAGGTAGTTATTGTTAAAATGTATTACGTGTTGTTTGTCGATCACACCTACTGTACATGTAGTAAGGTATCAGATTTTAAATGAATATTGACAAAGGGGCTCGCCCAAAATTTTCAATAAGTTTACAATATTATTTTTAATAATAATTGTTTACTTAGAGCTATGAAGTTTTGATAATCTCTTGTGGGTCTGTTTCAGACTGAAGGTTGATGAGTCATACCCTGATCATGGAAGTAGTAGAGAGTTTCAGGTATTGTAGCCAACGTACTATCAATGCTTTCCATTTTATGTAATGAATGTTTACAGTGGATTCTGTTGTTTCGTTTATACACAAATATCATGATTGGTTAATTCTAATCATGTTTGAAATGAAAACTTCGTGACTTTTAAAACACCGGCTTTTATTCCCTTAACCTCGACATTTTCCAGGGGGGTACATTTGATTTAGCTGGTCATATTTGATGTTTATGTTCAGAGATTTTTTCTAAATTGGCATTGTTGGGATTGCGATATAAACTATACCTAACGCTAGAGTGCTGTTTGTATTTCAGGCCAATGCAATCAGTTACAGCCAATCACAGGCCAACGCTTTAAAGCGACAGGTTACGGTATTCAGTGATGTGCCTGTAGTGCCAGCGTTTAGTATACACAACTCCAGACTCCATGATAGATCTATCTGGGTAAGTAGATAATTATATACCTTCAAATTAAATATTCAACTTATATATACTTGTTGTATGCGATTTATTGTTAGACTAAACATCTTTTTGGTCAGAAATAGGATTGGGAAATTTTTTCCATATATTGCCGAATTCACGACAAGTTTCACGAGTTTATATTCCAGTAACAATCAATACACAATATTATGGCAGTGTTATGTCTCTGTGTTCTGCCTACAGCTATAGTTATCATCATATACATATGCATAATTATATATTACACGTATCCTGTATATACTGAACATACAGTACTTGGTGGAGCTGGGGTCACTCCAGGACGGCAATAGAGTTGGCATGTTTACTATAGTCTATAGGTACTTTATATCCAGAGTCTCGTGCTCCAATAATGGCCGCACCAATTGCCCCATTACCAGTTAACTGCTTCAGTGTAACTCCATGAAACTGTTTAACAACTGGGTGGAGGGTTTGTTCAAAGGAATCCTTTAGGTATTTGTAGCTTTTCCATACTGAACCGACACACACTAGCGTTAAACCAGCTGGAAATCTTTCTGCACTACTTCTCTTGCAAACTGCTTTCACATGTCTGGCTAGCATAGTTCCTGTTTTCTTGAATACGGCTAAACAGAGAGCGTCGCCTTGATCAGCCCCTTCTACTATTCTCTTGGTGAAACCGGCTATTACTGACTTGGTAAACTTGGTATAAAGGTGCGTCAGCATGTCTAGGTTGGTGGAGACCTGAAAGTAGTCCTTCATAGCTTGACGGACAAATTCTACGCTGTGCTCACATTCATTGAAGCAATCGTCGTGATCGATGAGGGATTTTAGGGCTGTCCAGGCTGTATAGTATCCACTCCCCTCATCTCCGATCATATGCCCCCATCCACCACTGTTATAATGGGCTCCACCGTTGGGTTCTACCAGTCTGCAGTTGGATCCAGTGCCACTTATTATTACCACTCCTGCAATATTAGTGTAACAGTGTATTCTCAGCTGATATCTACTGATATTGTTCTATCTTTCTATCTACTGAAATACACAAATAATTATACCACACGCCCAGTCCTTTGTAGCCTGTGTACCAGCCACACTGGAAAATATTCCATGCCTGGTTTTAATTAGTTGAGCTGAATCCCAGGCTAATTCCCTTGCTAACGAAACAAGAACATGAAATCTTGTAAAACAGCATTAGTGGCTGTGCTTTGCATTATGTTATGAATGACAGTACAATGTACTACATATATGATAAGATATATAATGTATATAGTATTAGCAGCAGCACAGAAAGAAGTAGATATATAATATAAGCCTACCCACCTCCTTGATTAGTAGCAGTCTCTAGTGCAGAGATGGAATCGTTGTACGCCTTAGCTTTCTTCTCATCGACTATAAGACTAGGCCTCAGTCTATGTAAGGTGTCTGCCATGTCTATAACATTCTGCGGCGTGTCCATTCCACTTAGTGATAGTCCTATAGAGTGTACAGGACTGCCCTTGCAGCCAGCTTTAACTAGTAAATCATCAACCAAGTCTAGGATTCTATTGCCCACTATGTCCAGCCCTATATCCCAATGGTTAGTACAGCCTGTCTCCCCTACTGCTAGTGTATTTCCTTCTCCATCCAGTAGTATACCTTTACTGCATGTTCCACCACCTTCTACTCCTATGTGTAAACTCCTTGACATGATTCTATTGGAAAATTACTTTGTTTTAGCTGCTCTGCTGAATGAAAATGTAGAGGTTTACAAATTTTCATTTGAATTGTTATCTACTTCCTGTCACATGATCTGTCATGTGTTGATCATGTGACCTAATTTATTCAAGTGCAGACAATAACCTATTTGGAATGTATCTGTGCTTCATTACACTATTGTTTACTTTACAATATTTCTTGTTCAATGTTAACAATTAGTGGCCTCTCTCAGATATCCGTTTAGGGCCTTCATTTTGCATATCCCATGCACTTTCAGATGTAATCAAATTGCTGTTTTCAGGATAAATTAGATAGCGAGTCACCCAAAATGCAATCCATGTCGTATCACAATTCATACACAATGACAAAGTTTAAAATAAACTCCTGAAGTGGAATGACTTCAGTTAGTCTGTTTTCTTATTTACAGCATTGGAAATCGTTGGGAGGGAGTGAAACCCACCCGCTGCGTACAATTCAGGCTTATACTTGGCCTGTGCTTATAAGAGGCAGAGAGCTTGTAGCAATAACAGATCCTTTCTACATGGAGGACAAAGATGGAGTCTCACTGACATACGTCCTGGCTCTAGCCACTCTACTACTTGATGATGCTAACTACCAATGTCTGCCAGATGGAAACGGGGTATGTAAATCCATATTATTGATGATTTTATAGACTGTGGCAAACTGCTTGAATAGTGTTAAACCTGGCATATAGCCTAAAAAGTCAACTAGATTTTATCTTAATAGTTTATTGGTCTGAAGGAAAATGAATGCTAGACAATATAACTATTACGATGGTGGATTATGAATAGTAAGACGAGACGCATTTTATATTCTTATTGACTCCTAATATTTCGATGTATGTCCATACATCATCATCAGAGGAATGAGGAATAATTCCTCTGATGATGATGTATGGACATACATCAAAATATTAGGAGTCAATAAAAAAATATAAAATGCATCTCGTCTTACGTATTACTCGCATCAACATTTTCCGATGATGGATTAGGCCTATACAAAATCAAATTTTGATAATTATTTTAAAATTTTCCTATCTAATACATATTACAAACCCTAGGGCCTAGAGTAACTGTTCATTTTTATTGCTTATAATATGGTTTGTATTATCACAAATTGTTTTTTAGTAACATTTAGGCCTATATGTATATACATACATGTAAATAGCATTCCCACAGTAAGAATTCCTATGGGTTATGTACTTTTAGCCACGGTGTCTAATTCTCTGTGCGTCATGGTCAAAGGCAAGGCAGATCTTCTTTCATGTTTCCAGCATATTTGGTGACAAAGCCGACAAGTGTCTGTTAGTATTACATGGCCGTAGGGAATCGGAAAACAGCCTCAATGTGAGTTGAAGTGTGAACACACAATGTACAGTACAGTGATAATAACCTTGGAAACTGCACCTTCACCATTATCATCAGAGTGTTTCAGTTACTCTGTTCTTTTTTCCATCTTTTAAAGGAAGTTAACAGCCAACATTTGTAACAGGATTATAACATATGCTGAATACACTTGAGGTACTAATTTAGTTGCCGTTGTAAATGTAGGATATAGGCGCTCAGTAACAGATACACAGTAACAGATGTAATTGCTGTGGTGTATAGACCTATATATAGCTGCTAACTGTGTGTATTTAACAGTGTCAGCTGGTAAATGGTACAGATGTCATAGTCTCCACCCCCTCTACCTTCATGAGAATGTTAGAAAGTGGATATACTAATGTACTAAGGCTCTGCCATCTTGTTGTTGACGATGCCGACATCATCACTAAAGAGTTTCCTAGCCAGGTGCGTACCATCTCACTTCCTGTATGGAGAGTGCCTGTCATATCACTTCCTGTACGGAGAGTGTAGGTCGTATCACTTCCTGTACAGAGAGTGTGGGTCGTATCACTTCCTGTACGGAGAGTGCGTGCCATATTACTTCCTGTACAGAGGGTCCGTTTCTGCATGCATTGATATCTACAAGTATCATCAGACCAGTCATTGTCACACACCTGCTGACACGCCTTTCTCTGTATTCACCGACTTCTCAGGCTACCTCAGAATCGTTATTGTTTCTCATTTGTATGGGAGTTGTGGACCCTTGTTAGTGAGAAGATAACTCTATTTCTGTTAGATAGTAAATAGTTGTGAATGGAGGTGCACAAGTTAAATTATTAACTTTTCGATAGAGGAGAGGGACTATACTCGATCTAGTGTATTTTTTATGATTTGGACACAGTTTCAACGTAATATTGTTGTACTTTAGGAATAATAATTCTGTTTATTTGTTGTCCAGGCACAGTGTGATCATCTACATTAGTGTTGGCAGTACTACAAAGAGAACCTGTTATACAGAACTACTGTACGAGTGGTTTTTGATGGGACTTGAACATGTACATGTAGATAGTTGTCTTGTCGCTGCAAGCACCTACCTACTCTGCCACCCAAGACGTTGTGTTACTGATTAGTTTAATTTAACTTTTCCAGCTGTCGTCTATTATGAAGGAAATAGCAACAGCAGTGAATAAAAATGTGGAACGAGCAGCACCAAGGCAGCTGGCTTTGTTTGCCAACAGCTGGACACCTCTAATTGGTGTATTCAGAGAAGAGTTTATGACGGCAGCAGCAACAGTCATCACAAACAAGATAGAAGCTGCTGTCGCCAGCAATGTTAAACAGGTGAGTGTGTGTTCTATACCTATTATACACCTTCTTACACGCCTAATGGTGTACATGCATAGTATACTTACACCTAATAACTTATAGTGTATCTCCACTGTGATCTCCGTACACTGTATGTACAACAATATGATATGAAAAATGTATGAATATTGTACACTGACTGACGTAGCCTAGTTCTACTACGCAGGTGGTACATTACATAGACAATGAGCAGCAGAGACTCTCTACCATGCTGAAGTTGGTAGATATGAGTGGATGTCCAGCTCTCAGACTAGTGGTGTGTGTACGTTTAGAGTCGGATGCTCAAAAGGTCTATGAGGTACTGGTTTGCTCTATTATACTTTTCTTACAAACACTGTATTTTCATATTTTCCTTACATGCACTGCATTCTTATCTTTTTCTTTCAATAACTGTATTTCCATGCATCATTTACAATCAGCAGTTTTTCACCCTTTCCTTGTAATCACTATGTTTTTATACTTAATTTGCAACCTATCACTCACGTGCATGTTATACAGATACCTATTATATTATACTGTTATAAACATGTCATCAACTGTGTCGTTGCGTGTGAAGGCACTGCAAGCCTACAGCCGGGAAGTGTACTTAGCTATGAAGAGTCTGAGAGACGTAGATTGCGCTATGGAACTGTGGTCGCAAGTCCGTTCTGAGAACTCCTACCCTATACTAGTAATCACAGATGAGGTGCTGCAGATGCTACTTCAGGAAGGTAACTACTACCTGTTAATATGGAATACATGCCTGGCATGTACTCACATCTGACGCCCATATCTACATAATGTACCGCACATTTACCCACTCTGATTATTTTTCAATGATAGCTTTGCTGGTGGATTGCGTCATGCATTAGCTACTAGAATGAGTTGAGTCTGTACATCTGACTATGTGTACTATCTGGTTTTGTTCCGATGATGTCTGTCGAAGATTCTATAGAGACAGGAGCAGACAACTATACTGTTGCTATATGTATAGTAAACCAACTGTTAGACAGACATAAGCACCCTGATATGCTGATATATATTTCTATCACATCCTGTACTTGTAGGCAATCCTGTGGTGAACGCACACTATGTACTCCACTACAATATGCCCAACAACAAGAAAGATTTAGGACTAAGACTTCACTGCCTCTCCTCACATTATGCAGAGGTAAGCCGTACGTACACCCCAACCATGTGCATGCTTATTCCGTATCATTCACTAATTCTTGGTTTTATGTTGAACTTTTATCTGCTTGGGTTTTTATCTCTCTTGTATAAGCTCAACAGTTTTTCACAATTGTAATTTGGAATCGTTGTACTGAGGCTATCCTAAGAGTGGTCTTGCGCCATTGAACAGTTTCACCCTAGTGCTTCCAACTACTTCAATTGTTTCAGGTCTAGCTGGAAAGGTTAAGGCACCAGAAAGTAATCTAGCCTATTGTCTTGTTGTGTTAGTGAGAGTTGTCTGTTCTTTCTTATTTAGTTCCCATTAGGAGTTGTCTCTGTGTATTTTAGTGTAATTAATGTTTTGTAGAATGCTGAGAACTTGATGCTTGCGTCACACATAATATTCTCAGCTAAAGACAGTGAGGCAGCCACCACTATAGTCAGAATAATGAGAAACACTGGGTGCGAAATACCAGAGGAAGTGAGGCAATTGTCTGTTAAAGCCATCGAGGTAAGGGGGATAACTTTCACTATACCATGTCAAGATCGCTGGTTAACACGTTTTGAAAGGAAAAATATTTATTTGAAATGTTGAGACAATCTTCACAAATGTTTTTAGTTCTCCATCTCATGGTAGAACACTTCCAATTATTGGCTGGATGCGGTCATTTAAACTCAATCAAAATCGAAGAATTGGCTGAACAAATTTACATCTTCTACAATGCTACATGTGTCAGATTGGCATAGAAGTAGGGCTGATTCTATTCTAGTCTAGTCTAGTCTAGTCATTCATAAATCTTACCTCACACTGCTTATACATTGTATAATATAATAGTTCACAGTCGTTGAACAAATTCAAATTATGGAAACTATGAAACCTAACGAATGATAATGTAAGTCTTTCGTTCACCCTGTAGAGAAATGAGTCTGGGAAGAAGAAGGAGTTATGTCACTACATGAAGTCATATGGCAAGTGTCGAGATCAGCTCAAGTGTACAGCTAGACATCTTATATCTGTTCATCTGGACACCCCAAGCAAGACCATACCCACCTCCGGTGATGTCGAGGTATTTATATAGTAACTTCAGGCACTTTTAGTTCTTGAATGCCCATGAGAACGTTCAGGTTCCGTTGCAAAGATTTTTGATTTTGGTTGAAAAATGATTAAAATTGTGTGCCAAAATCACCTGCTGTATAGGAATGATTTATTAATAATTTTTGGTGATTTCCCTGAGCTCGGGAAGAATTCTGCAGTATAGCAGCTTATTTAAAACATTCACTAACAATAATGACAACCATAAACCCATGAATATGCAGATAAAGCACCTGTTACAACCCTTTTAATGGATATTAGCAGTGTCACCAAGCACCTAGCTACTGGTCAATACTTGCATGTACATTGTATATAGGAGTGACAATGCTGACTAATTTGCGATGATCACGTGCAAGATGTCAACTGATGTACATAGCAATGACGAGCATATATTTTATAGTGAAGTCTTTGTTACAATATTGCATATATATACAATGATAGTTGTTGTGTATATACTGTTAGTTCAAGGTGGTGTATGTGAAGGATGCAGCAACATGCTACGCCCGTCTCATTAGACATAGAGATGTCAATGGTGTGCTGCACCATATACAGAGTAACAAGTTTAATCTTGACCTCAGGCTTCAGGCCTACTTCTCACAGCCTCATGTTAAGATCTGTATGGACCCTGCAAAGCTCGAGAATGATAAACTGTGTGTTTATGAGAAGGATGGGATATATTACAGGTAACTGGCATGGTGTGCTGTGATTGGTTGATATATAATGTGTATTACATGTAGCTGTCATGGTGTTCTGTGATTGGTTGATATATAATGTGTATTACATGTAACTAACTGAATTTGTGTATAATTGTGATTGGTGAAGATTGATATGATGTAGCATAATAGGTTCAGAATATAGAACCGTACTTTCATTTGATTGGTTGACTATTATTCTTGATATGGATTGAGTAACCACAGGATTTGGGATACCATCATATTCTAAATTTACTTATTTATTATTTTCTGTATCACCATTTCTTTTCCTGTCTATATTTGAGAATGTGTTGTTAATATTTTCACAGGACCAGAATAATAAAAGTTTTACCTGACATCCACTCTGTGTACATCCCCAACGCATATGTACATCTTCTCGATGACTCCAAAATGCTTACAGTCAGGACTACCGACTTGTACGACCTTCCAGAAAGTTGTGATTTGGAATCGTTCCCCCTTGAGTTAGTGGAGGTAGTTGTGGTACACATTGTTATTACTTTAGATCGTGGTTTTTCTCTCTAACTGAACAATTACATTCTCTCTAATGCAACATCTTCATTCTCTTGATCCACCCACAGTTGATCAGCATAAGCTGGCCCGCCCACAGTTGACCAACATAAGCTGGCCCGCCCACAGTTGACCATCCTTTTTCCTCCTACATTTTTGGTTCCATACAGAGTATCAATAGCTTATCATTCCTATTGGTGGCCAATCATGTAGCACCATCAGAGGTAACCTCACCTCATTGGTCTGTTGTAGGTGATTGCCTGCAAACTAAAGCCTATGGACCATGATACTGACTGGTCAGGTGAAGTCAATGCACAGATGAGACATCTACTGCAAGGGGAGATCGTGTGTGGGAAGATTCAGCTCTGGTACGTACAATTCATTTACACATTGTAATGTTGTATTACAAATCATTTACACATTGTAATATTGTGTTACGAATCACTTAAACATTGTAGTATTGTGTTACAAATCACTTACACATTGTAATATTGTGTTACAAATCACTTACACATTGTAATATTGTATTAAAAATCACTTACACATGTTTATGCTGCAATATCGTATTTAAACGTGTATTATTGGTTATACATATACACTGTATGTGGATGATTAAAAAGAAGTGAGACAAGTAGTGTGTTGGTTCATCTTAGTAAGATATCTCACCTCACATTTTTATACTTTCCATTATTAAAATAGGGAAGGTATACAGCGACATGTTTGTTTTCTTTTATATTTTGGAGTAAGCATGGAACCTCACCATGTTGGCAACATGCTTGAGACATCAATGCAAGCATGTTATGTCTATTTCGTTATACCTACAATTGTAGGTGTTCACACTAGTACAGTCTATCATTACTGTAGGCCATTGCCGTAAAGGGTATGCTACATGGACGCACAACTTCTGCGAATATCGCCAGTTTAAAAAACGGAAAACGTTGTTAGGTGCTACACAGAAGTTGCGTTTTTATTGTAAACAAAAGAAGTTGTCTACTCATTAATTCAACTAAAGGCAAAAGTAGATAAATCTAAGAAATTAATGTAGCCTGTGAGCCTACAAAATGATAATGGGGGTTGTGATACATTTACATTTAATCTCTTTAGGATTAGCCCCTCCATACTGTAGCTTAAATTAAAACCTCCACTATTTTAGCAATATATCAGAACACGCAGGTTGAAATCTTTCTGCTCGGTGAAAACTAAGTTCAACTACATGTTTCCTATACGTAACGAGCACCTGAGAGGCTTGACTTGAATTAATTTATTGTTTAGGATGCACATGATAGCTTGACTGTTGATCTAATTTATAATAAGGATTGAACTTCTCCCACAGTGCTGGTCTTTTGTTGGATTAATTTAAACAACATAGCTATACAGCTTTCGTCCATTTTGGGGTCAGTAGAATATAGCACAATTTAAATTAAATTATTAAATTAATTTTAATTTATTCAGTGGTTTTATTTTATTATCCTAAAAGCTAAACTCAACTGCTAGCACCTTGTCAAAGCATCTTAAGTTAGCAGTAGCCAATCAACACTCGATTCGCATTTTGTAACGTTAAAAATTTATAACATGCAATAAACATGCGATTTCGCAAAAGTTCAACATCAGTAATCGCAAAACGCAAAATTTATGCGATTCGCATAAATTTTGCGTCCGTGTAGCATACCCTTAACTCCTGAACTAGTTTATAGCTGACCAAATTCAAACCCATACTACGTGATCACAGTACAATGAATTGTGCTAAGAATAATACTGATTGTAATCGTGTTGATTTTTAGCCTGGGTAACACACTATGGTGTGACCCAATAGTGAAGAGAGAATACCTGAAGGACTCGAAGATGTGGGTGTCTCTTTGGTATGCCAACCTCAAGCTCCTTGGGGATGTTAATACCGGAACCTTGGCTACAAAGAACCCTGAGGTGTGTGATCTAGCTACAAGCTCATGAATGAACACCATGAGTTTCTTAATAGTCACTGAGCTATACTTTTACATGTAAAATTTAGTATCACAACTAGGGCTCTGGTTGCGAAAGTATTTGTTAAAAATGGGCATCTACCTGTATAATAATGACTTTGTAGTATATATGGTAATTCTTTCAAGTGATGTCATCATTCTAAACACTTTCCAGTCTTTGTTTTGCTACTTGGCTCTCTGTAACCCAAAGTGTTTTATGGTAACAGCATATAGAGCTATTGAAAGAGGCATGTAAGGGGAAGATTACCCTACCAAAACAGGACGTGAAAGCAGAAAAGGCATCTCGGCCAAACCAACTGATTCCCAATGAACTGATCGCCTCTGCACCCGAGGACATCGTTGTTGTCGGTACAAGTCAGTTGGATGAGATGGAGCCTACACATGTCTACCTCTCGATTGTGGAAGATCCCTCCCTTCTGTTTGTTATCAGGACAGATCAACATGACAGGTAAGCTTTGTTTTATTTTCAAGTTATAATATGATTAGTTGAAAATAATTCCGGATATCATTTCGTGCGGCTGTTTTATGGCAGTTAGTTGCTACTCAAGTTAAAGGAATTAGGCAAATCTAGATCATGCATTAGATTTTAGCCATTAGTGTAAATCCTTAAGGGTAAAAACTGTGGTGATTTTTATTTTTTGTAAACCGGTAGTTCATCGTTTCTCGTTTTTTGTTATCATGCACACTTCAAAACTTCAAAGATGCACCCAAATCAGTATTAGCAACTGCGCTACGACTACCATGAATCGATACAAGAAAGATAATCGCATGAGTTAGATTGCTCATTTTATATTTGAGGTTGAAAATTATTAGAATAATAATGACGTTCAACAACTTTTAAAAGAAAAGAATGAAAACATTGAAATGATTTTGTTATAGCACATGAAAAGTGCCCAACAACATAAGGAAATGCTGTTAAAATTTCTTTTGCTAATATGATAGTAGCAAGCGTTAGTGAAATGTCCGGTTTATTACAATAAGTGAAATCTGCTAAGCCAATTTCAGTTAATATTTGCCTACACATCAATGCGCTTGACCATACCAATTTTCATCTCTACAGGTATTTGTACTTTTTGATGCAATGATTCTTTTGGTCAGCCACATACACATGGCCGTCGGACGTCACAGCCAGTCCTCGTGGGTCATTCAGTTTGCTGCCAAAACTCTCTATGCAGCTTACGAACTTTCCGTCATATGAGTAAACCTGTAATACATGAAGTTTTACAGATTTATTGTCTATTAGAGTTGTATGTACTGCAACACTAAGGATACGAGTCAAAAGAGTTGAACAACACACTATACATATCATATTCTTAAAATAGCCATATTGAGTTTTACAGGTAAAGATATTACATTTGATATGGCGATTTGATTAAATCTGCTACCATTGATAAAGAATCAAAGTAGTCCGAGTTGATATAAGCTATCAATAGCACCGAAAAAATGTTATCGCCATCTGTAAAGGAGATGCGGCGAATATATGCCTCCTAATTACTCCACACGCACGCTGAGACCCATGGCTCAAGAGTGTACGATGTAGTAGTTATGATAACTTAAAATGGACTTGCAGTTCAGAACCACAAATTGCCATAATGTAGGATCATATATGCCTTACCTGTATGCGGTTGTTCACACGATCTGTGACCAAGATCTGACCATGGTTATCAATAGCCACTCCCGACGGGCCCTGTAGTTGACCTTTACCACTTCCCTTGGTGCCAATCTGATATTTATACTCTCCAAACCTATTGAGAACCTGCACACGGCTGTTGCGGCAATCTGATATGATTATATCATCGTCTTTTCCGATGCACACAAAAGCCGGTTCTTTGAACTCACCCGGGCCTGTTCCTGTTTGACCAATACTGTCTATGAGTTCTCCTGTAATGCATAATGTAGAAGTTGTATTTGCCTTAACAACACTGAAGAATGTTGTGAGTTGAATACTAATGCACTTCAACTACAACATACCAAAATTTGACAAATTGACTCTAGATAATTAAATTTTCGGATGCCCATGCTACATTTGCATGTTTACAATGAATTGAACAGTTCATTCAGCGGTGTACTCATTCAATTCCAGATGTACATGTTAGTACATAGAGGTATGTGTACCTTACCGTTGTGTTTATAGATGAATAGTGTATTCAGATGATAGTCTGGTACTATGATCTCTTGGCGGCTATTTATCGCCACATATAAAGCTTTCTTCATCTCTGGATTTGTAAACTGATGCTTTGGTTTTCCATCTAGTGAGAATACTTGAATCGTATCAGCCCATGCCTTTCTTTGTTCTACTATTACCTATATAAAAAAGAGTTTCATCTCATTTGATGTCATTGAATGCAAAACTTGGATACATTTTGATAAGCGAACATGTTTGAAGAAGTTCAATGCATGTTGTAGGATAAAACAATCCTCTACTCGTAGGCCTATATTTCAGTAAGAGCTGGTAATAGTATACATCTTTATTGATGTGCTTACTTTTGGACAGATGAGCTCATCATTTTCTAGGTCTAAAGCGCAATCAAATGTTCTGGCTGCCTTATTTGTTCCAGCAGCGGTAATTATTTCAACTTCTTCCTCGTGGAACTTTTGTATTCGCTGGTTTCCTGTGTATAAAAACTTTTATAGTACAGTGTGACCATTATATTGTTGGAATAAATCTTGAAAGTATGAGTAATCAACTCTTGTCATCGTCATGGTTCATAGCTGAGTGACTTACCTTCGTCTACCACATAGATGGCGCCTTGTCCATCTATCTTCAGAGAGCAGGGATACATTAACTTTCCTTCGTCTTTGCCCATTGCCCCAAGTACATGCACTGGGTCATTGCTGAGCACAGCTGTGCTCATGCATGAACTTAAGATCTTGTGGCCCAAGAATTTCACTGTCAATACAAGAGCTGCAGTTATTGTCACTGTGCGAATTCCCTCATGTCGTTGGCATCATAAGCAGAGGGGAAAGAAATGAAAATGAAAATCAAAGTTAATTTATACTAGTATCACACTATTTACCAGTGCAAAGATGGGCTCCAGATATCTGGGGTGTAAAGAGCACGGTGTATGTGCCATCATGATTGTCAGTAGTTTCACAGTGTATCTCATCACCAGCTGGGTCCACTATTGCCATTGACAACGGATATCTTGGCAAGGGTTCACTATTATGTGTTGATATCTGCAGATAGATAAGATCAAAAAATAATCACACTGAGTTTGCTTTTATGCAGGGGGCTATATAATCTAATATGCATAAATTTTTCAATTTTATCTACCTTCATGACAATATTAGTCTCTAAGCAAGCTACTGCGACATTGCTTTCCATGTCTATTTTAGCAGGAAGTTTACAGATATCTCGAATTTCTCCTGTCGTTGACATCAGCTGCTGAAGCTGGTTTATTGCATCTTTAGCTTGGTATGAGAAGTAATTCTTTCCCAAGTTCAACTCCTGAATGTCTGTCATGGCTCTAATCTGATCATGTAGCTCACGGTCAGTTGCTACATCTACCAAATCTCTCAACTGGCCTACAATTGTAAAACAGTAAATTGTGGCGACCACGCTTCTCCATCACGATTCACATCACATGCTCCAAATTTTCATTGCCAGTAAGCTATCCCCCCCCAACTCCTGTATTGGTCACAATTTCCCAAATACAGTTGAGCTTTAAGGCTAAGAATTCATCATTCAGAATTATCTTGGTGTATCTTATTTTGCCTTGTTGTTATTTTTACCTTTGCATGTAGCGTCATCCAGCTGCTCTCTAATGGCTATCAGTTGGGTGGTTTGGTTGTCCAACTCAACCAGCTGTTCATTTACAGCTCTATGCCGCATCTCATGGTTTTCTTTCAGCATGTCTTTAACTTGCTGGCGTCGTGCATTTACTACTTCTACTAAGGCATCAAATGACTTGTCAACTTCACTCATAGCAACCTAGAATTACACAAAGTTATTAAGTCACATAGAAATCAGAAAATGGTTTCTGAATCCAGTCATATTAGCATGTAGACTGTAGAGTATATTTTTACCTCACTAACGATGTCCATGGAGTCGAGCTCTACCCGTAAGCATGACAGATGGTCTTGCTGCCGCTTGATGCCATCTTCAACCTTGATTCTTAATTGTTCTAAACTCACTACATATTCTGCTTTCACCTCGTTCAGCTCCTGCAGCTCATGGCCATCTGCTTTGGAATGGGCCAGCACAATGCAATCTCTACATACCATCTGCGTGCATGTCCTTCAAAAAACTCAGTCATTACTAACAAGGCATTAAGAAATGAGAATAAGTCATAAGGATTATATCAGGCAAGAATGCACTTGCACATATAACTGAGTTGAAAATTCCTATTTGTTCAAATTTAAAACTGTGCTGGTTACAGAAAACCTTCATTGGAGAACTGACAAAGTGGTGACAAGTTGAATGGCCTTTAATCCGATGTGGTTAGCCCGGCATTGCTTACAAATACATGTTTCTGTCAACTGGTATTTAAGTCACGCTGTCAATATTAACTTGGCTATTGATTAGCCTTTGTTACATGTACATTGTTAAAAATCAATAATATACTTCAAAAGTATAAATATATAATTAACGGAATCAATGGTGCATTAGAATGGCAACCATCTTGTTTAAACTATCTCAAACCTACTTGCAAAAGAACGAGAGTGGTTGTAGAGCATGCTTGTAACAAACATTGTGATTGCTTTTCATCTGATCACCGAATTTCTGTTTCATATACATGACATAGAAGTTAGTTTGCAATGAGGAGATTCCATCAGTTACCAAAGTGTCCTTTCTGCATGTTGAGCACTGAAATATGCATGACGTGTTGATTAACCACAGTGGACAATTATTTGCTATGCAACCTAGGTTGCTAGCGAGTGTTTCTCAAGAACCTTGAGGTATGGTGAATTCTGTTGGTGTTTGGGTTTAGAGACAAGCGCAGAAGATAATAGGAATAATATTTGTAAAAAGGGAAGTATGCTATTATGGCTCAGCTGGTATGCCACATGGTTAAAATTTCAGAAGCTGTGGGTTCCATTCCCAACCATGGTTTCCTAGGTATTAAACACTAAAAAATTGCCTCCTCATGCTCTCCTGTACCTTGCAAGAAGTACTCCATTCATTATTACATGGTTGATAAAGTTAGGCATTTTGATGAAAGATTCCATAGTCTTGTGATGTGTTGGAAAAGTTTTTGTCATAATATAACGTATTCACTTGATGGGACAACAAGTAATCTGTTACATAATAAATAAATATTTGTAAATGATAGTCACATTACCTGAAGAAAGGTTCTCCCACGTAAAATCTTCTTCAGACATCCCTTGCAAAACGTGTGGTGACAGGAAAGAAGTTTCGGCTGCCTGGCTTTATCATCATATAGCTCCCAGCATACGGAGCAGGAAAGAAATTCCTTCGTAAAACTTTCATTAACATCTCCAGGAGTGAATGATGCTGTAGCCATTGCTTCCTAAAAGTGAAAATTATATATGAGCACCATTTCTGTTTAGCGTATGAGAAACGTCTTCATCTCTGCATACGGTATCACAAACGGAATATAAATGATATTTCCAAGAATTCTTACCTCATCAAATCCGTCTAAACCACAGGATGCCATCGTCAAAAGTTAAAATTGAACTACCCAAAGGTTAAATATCGCACAATGTTATTGTCTCTGTTGAATTAATATCAACTGTGCATAATTCTCTGTAGACACCTCAATTCTCACACCAACAGCTATCACAATACGCTGACTCCAGGCCCTCCTTGCAACTAAATGCGGTTAATGATTATTGCTAAATATATCTGGAAGTGCTGACGTGCTGCCATTATATACACAATACATATACATACTGTATATATACATTTTTATCTCAATTGTTAATTATTGATTTCTTATTGTATTGACTCTCTTTGCAATGTTTAGCTTATTCAAGAAGCAAACAAGAGAAGCTCTCATCCCTGCTTGATTATGATATATTTTAGCTTGTAATAATTTTATTCCCCTTGCTGGTTAACAGCACTGTATTGTTCTTTGCTGCTGACCTTTAGTTGAACCTGACATTTTGTATCACTCTTGTACCTGCTGAACTAAATAAAAAAACTACTGTACTGGTTTTAGATTGGTTGAGCCTTTAAGCTTCTCAAATGTGTAAATCCTAACTGACTATCACTAATTGTCAAGTAGAAATATGCTCAAAACTAGCTAGCCTAGTAAACCATGTTTCAGAGTTAAAACTATGTTCAATATTCAATATTTTTCATATTTTTAATAAAAATTAATCAACGCTTGTTTTCAGAAGCTTGATTTCACCCATTTCCAGTTAGTAACTGAGCTGTCTTCTGTCATACTATTAAAATATATACATGTAATTTTTAAAATTGCTGAAAATGATATCAAGACAATGTAAAAGCAGGCATGCGGGTGGAAAATCTCTAAAAAAGGTAGTATAATGTTTCAACACATTTGTGTAGCCCTAGTGGCACACTATCCTCTGTAGGAAAATTCCTAAGCTTTTTGGGAAACAACCATGGGATATATATAAAAAATTTCCAATTTATTTGTAGGTAAACATGTAATGCATTACATTAGTATTATGGGCGTGCTACACGGATGGACGCAAACAAATCGCATAAATTTTGGAAATTGCATGCTTATTGCATGTTATAAATTTTTTACGTTACAAAATGTGAATGTGTTGATTTGCTACAGCTAACTTAAGATGCTTTGACAAGGTGCTAGCAGTTGAGTTTAGCTATTAGGATAATTAAATAAAACCATTAAATAAATTAAAATCAATTTTAATTTAATATTTACAATGTAATTTGTGATATATTCTACTGAGCGCAAAATGGACGAAATCTGTATAGCTATGTTGTTTAAATTCATCCTACAAAAGACCAGCACTGTGGGATAAGTTCAATCCTTATTATAAATACCAGGAAAATAAAATAAATCAACAATCAAGCTATTGTATCCATCCTCAGCTATAAAGTCAAGTCAAGCCTCTCAGGTGGGTGATACGTATAGGAAGCATTTAGTTGAACTTAATTTTCACCAAGCAGAAATATTTCAACCTGAATGTTTCGGTCCATTGCTAAAATAGTGGAGGTTTTGATCTGAGCTGCAATAAGGAGAGGGCTAATCCTAACGAGATTGAATGTAAATACATCACAACCCTCAATTATCATTTTGTAGGTTTACCTTTAGGCTACAATAATTCCTTAGATTTATTTACTCTTGCCTTTAGTTGAATTAATGAGTAGACAACTTGTTTCGTTTACGATAAAACGCAACTTCTGTGTAGCACCTAACTACGTTTTCCGTTTTTTAACCTGCAATGTTCGTAGAAGTTGTGTGTCCGTGTAGCATACCCTCAATAACTGGCTTTTGTCACTTTTATCAAATAGTGCATTGTATTTATATATGTGCTACGGCTGCCCACCAAGAAATCAGTTGTTTATCTACACTTATGTTTGTATAATTACCCCATATACACGTAGCCTATGTAGCCCTAATAGCTTTCAACATAAATTTGTCCCTGCGCAATATTATTTACAATTGCAATTTGCCACTACTAACAGGCGCATCACTATCAAGTAATATTAACCCATTAATTGGAATTATTTCAGTTGTCTGCTCTTTCAAAAGCTCTATGAGGAGTGGATAACTCTCGCGTTGGTATCCCATAATCAATAATGGATTACGTCAGCACACTCTGCTAACAATGTGTTATTGTTCTTAAAAGTATTGAACTTAACACTACTTTCTGCTTTCATCAATAAACCAACAGTGTATGAATACTGTGTGCAAACTTATTCATAATTCTATTTACATTGCATTACTAGAAATATATGACAGTCACTCAAATACTGGATTCGTGTCTAATTTCCCTGTTTACAGCGATGTTTCTGGTGAATTCTATTTTTGGTTTGTTGGTACAAGCACATGACATGACATGTCATCTAAGTTGACACTCAGATAATTATTATCCCTATGAGTACTAAAATGTTGTATGCTAAAACATTTACGTGATAGATTATGAAATTAAAATCCATTGTCATCCATTGCTTCAATTCAAATTGCTAAAACCTGAAGGTCAGTATACAGATGTAACACACAGGTAAGCGGTGAAGTCCTAATTTGAACAGACTTCACAAATGTAGGTTGACCACTTGCTGGAGACTATCAGAGATTTTGCAGCTGACATTTAAATTTTACACCCATTCCTCCAACTGACAAACTATTCAGTCCTCGGTGTCTGTGTCTCCCACTTTTAGCGAAAATAAGCTGTCATATGATTGGTCAGCTCTGCATTTCCCCTGAGTTCTTACCATAACCACAGTCACCCACACTGCACGTCAAAACACTCCTATTGTGGCACTCTAGTGTGTCTAAATAGCTTTAATCAGACACTCAGTATTTGTCATTTCCCAAAAATGGTGCTAAATGAATTCCCAGAGCAGAGATACTAAGACATCAATGGATTTTATAAGATTGTTATATGGGAACAGGTGGCTACCCAATATACTTCTAATATACTGCAATATTATAAATAACAATTACCTGTCAGTGAATTGCAGCCCAGCTTGTCCGATTCTAAGTGCAGAACTGAATATCCCTGCTTCGCTTAGTTTGCTTCAACGCTATTCTATCCTACTTGTTTGTTAAGTTTAAAGTGCTCTGACATCACATGACACTAAATATTAAAGGGTATCTCTGAATGTTACAGGAAGCCCTTTAATAATTTATTGATCATTTCCCTTTAATTTTGTTGACACAACTTAGCTAAGGTTACTGATCTCTTTTGTTAACATAACTAATCTATTGTATAAGCTGGCATTCGATACTCTCCACTGGCAGTGCTTTAATCCAAGCTCAATATCCGTTTTATGACTTCAATTAATTCTAGACTATCAATCTGTGTATTATCTTTCATTTGCATAAATATAGCTCAGTATTGATCAATTTGTGACTTGCATAAATATATACATATATATATCTACAATATAATATATCAACAATATCATTTTCTTATAGATATTTTTTAAAAGTCTACTACCAACATGTTCCCTGTGGCAAAAGTTAGCTGTAACATAATTGACGGGTGTTTTGTTTTTAGTAAATTTGATTAGTGTAAGGTACACAATAACCAGGTTCGTTTCCAGCCAGCAAGTTCAAAGTATTGAAATCTGTTAACTGTAACTATTTTAGATTTATCACCAAAAATTATCTCAAGCAAATATTCTTTGAATGGTAATTTACATGTACATTGTATAATCTAAAGACGGTTTAGTACTAATCACTCTCTGATCATTGTGTGCGGCCTTAGCTAGACGATAGACTACATGTAAGTGGTTGAGCTGTCGCATTGATTTCAAGGTAGCGGCACCAGTATGATCCATATATGTGAACTCTGAAATGAATGAATTTTTCATGAAGATCATCTACAGTTTGAAATATCCTCTTTTGGATGAAGGTCGCTGGCACAATATGTTATGAAACTCCATTATCACCAACTGTTTTATTTTAAAAGTAACACTGAACTAATACTCTTTTACATTGCTCTTATTCCATTAATATTTTATTAACTAGATAGTCCTATGTTTTATATTAGATATAATAGTCAGCTCCCCTTATACCAATTTGATGTATATTCAATGTAATATGCGTGGGACGAATTACTTGATTAAACTCCAGTCGCTTGCGATTTGAGACACTAAAGACCGCTGAACGGCTTCTCATTTTCAGCTTCAGCTAACAATCTGGGGTCATGATAGATAACAAAAACTTTTCATGTTTGTACAAGCTTTGACCGTCACTGCAATTCCTATTCTCATGACGTGGAAATTATGGGTAAAGTAAGTTTGTGGCCATGGATATTCTATTGGAGTCTGACCCCCAATTAATGATGTCGTAAAATCCATCGAGGTCTGGTTAAAAGTTAGTAGAATAACCGTGGAAACTCAAGTTTGTTGAAGCTGAGTTCCTATGATCCTGATGTAAAGGAAGATGCTAAGTTCCTTGCACTCAGTAGACTGCTAATAACTACCATAAATGTTCTTCTACTTGAATCAAATTGTTATAAATACTCCAAAAGCTGCTGACATCTCTTAGAAGCACTTGTTGTTACTGGCATGGATATAAGTGTTTTTTTAGTTTACAACCCTAAGTAGTGTCGTTTTTGAAAATCAATGAAACAGGTCGTTCAAGTCGAGGTCTTCATCGATAAGGGGTGTCTTCAACCTGGTCATTAGTAGTTGTAAGTTGTGTTCCAGTAAAATATTAATGTGGTTGCTCTGAGACAGAAGGTTATGTCAGGACCTACCTGTACAGATTTGAACGGCAGATCGATGTTAGAATGGGCGTAGGTTCTCCTCATCTTGTACCGATGTTACCAATCATTCCCACAGTAAATATGTTCTAGTTTTTATCTCCTACCACGGTTTAATAAGCGCATTCACCTCTCACATTGTTGTAGAGACTAACACCAAAACATCATACTTGGCTTGCCATCCATTCAGCTTTTATTAAACGATATTGATTGCTTTTCTACCTGAGCATCTTCTTTATGCGTATTACAATACTCAGCCTTTGTTTATCCATGTATTAATGTCTCAACAAGTTTGTTGAATATATCCTGCATCTTTGATAATTAGCCTACTCTTTAACTATATATATATAATTTTCTACAAAAGTGCATCTAAAACATCAATTTTTTTGATGCTAATATTACAAATAACTCTTATTAACTACATTATTTTAAGTGTCGGATGGACCACCCAGTTGGGGTTTCATAATACTGTGATGGTCTACGTGGCAGTTACTGGGTGGAGGAAAGTTTGAAACTTTTACCATTGGTGTCACCTAACACCTTATTGTTTTGTTGTCCTATAACTTTCTCTAAACCTAACAGTAATATTTAAGATGTTCTTAAAACAAAATTACTCTAACTATTATCTCCACTTGGACAAAGAAGTGGCCAACTGCAAGGTGAATGCTATTTGTTTCACACCAGTGTTTTTTAAGAAAACTTGAAACTTTGTTGTTGGAGTTGTGTGGCTAATTTCTCAGGTTTGATGTTTGAGTTGGCCCTACACAACTTAGTTAGAATCCGCTCACTAATAACTGGCTGGCAGGAATACCACTGCATGTGCACTCCACATGCCATTTGACTTGGTATCATATTGAATACATGTGACTATGGGATTTCGTGGCTGGACCAGCTCCATGTTCACATAGCGGTTTTTGTGTACCAACCAGATTGAACGGTACCCATCAAAGTACTCCCAACTGTAATGTGTCAAACCTACCACAACCCTGACTGAGTGGGATCTGACAAAATCATATAGGCTACAATATACGTTTAGGTAGCACTGTAGTGACATATAGGAGCTACCAAGCACGCTTTACTATCAATGACTCGTTTCTAATCGAAAAAAAATATAATTCTAAACAATCCTATATTTCTTTTTGTGCGAGTTCACTTTGGATGGTAACAGAATCAAAATGTGGGTAGTCCTTCGAACCGCCAACTCTTTGGACGGACTTTGAGTTGCACTTTGAAGCTCAGACCCCGTATTGATAAAACTATTATAGGCCTACCTAGTGTTGTATCGATCTACATGGGTTATCATATGCATATTATATGCTAATATGCATATGTACTGTACTAACCTTAATGATTTGACCTCCAGGTTACAAGCAATGGAGGATGACCTACAGGAAGTGCTGAAGAGAAAAGGAAAGTTGAAGGTAAAAAATGCCGTCCTCAAGAATCTATGTGTGGCAAAGTATCCTGACGATGGCAGGTATGGGTGGCCCATAGCTCAGTAAATAATAATATGCTACGTATGCTATATTAGTGCATTCATTTCTCCTGGGAAACATAAATTATTCTGAACTATGGAAAGCTTATCAGTCATCTCCAGCTCTCAGCTACTATGATATGTATTATGTTTCATTTCTTTTCTAAGCGTACTGTACATGTATGTACTAGCACTCTAGCTGCACAAGATTTGTGTATGGTTGTATATCTACTTAGACGTTATGAAATCTGCATAACTTAGCCACAAACTGCATTGCCTCTAGTTTCCACTCTCTACAGTGAAGTTGCTTTTACATTGCAGTAGGTCGCTCAACGGCGCTAACCACAATGTGGTTAACTATTACCATACTATATAGCCTAGCTGGTTCGTGTCATTTAGCGATAGGGTTTAAAGTTCAGCCTGTTGAACTTGTTGACCTATACCCCCACTGGCACATGTCACTATACATTGTATAATATAGTTGTAGTTGTAGTTAGCGTTGGCCGCTCGTCGTTAGTAGTCAGTATAAACAGCAGTCTGAAAGGCTTTTAGTGGTTTCCGTTCTACTTAACCAGTTAGTTACCCTGAAATATTTTTGTTTCCCTACAGGTGGTGCAGGTGTGTCATCATGTCTTATACAAGTGGGAAGTTTCAACTCCTGGCCATAGACTATGGTCGTGTCTTTCAAGAGAGTGAGGATGATGTTTCTGCCATACCCCCTTCTCTTCCAGAGCTTACAGAACTGCCATATCAGGCTATAGAGTGCCATATGCCTACAGTAATGCCAATAGGGGCTGAATGGCTTGAAGCTTCGGGTGATTTAATATGGAATCACTGTGGTCAATCAGTCTCGTTATACGCTAAGGTTAGTGTTTATACCTGCAGTGTCGGTGTTCGTAACTGCAGTGTCGGTGTTCGTAACTGCAGTGTCGGTGTTCGTAACTGCAGTGTCGGTGTTCGTAACTGCAGTGTCGGTGTTCGTAACTGCAGTGTCGGTGTTCGTAACTGCAGTGTCGGTGTTCGTAACTGCAGTGTCGGTGTTTGTAACTGCAGTGTCGGTGTTCGTAACTGCAGTGTCGGTGTTCGTAACTGCGGCGTCAGTGTATAAGCCAGTATTGTATAGTCAATCCATTAGGTTCTGTAATATGACCAAGAATACGGTTGCAATGTTTATAAATATAAAAATGCTACGGAACAGATTTTCTCCAGCTTATATTCACCAGCGGAATAAGAAGACATGCGATATCCTCACTGGTGTACTGTAATAGAAGTTTCTTAAACTGATTCCCACATTTTATACATTTCACAGCTATATATACCTTGTAATGCATACAGCCCCTTGTTTTGTACTGTTTACTGTATTGTAGGTGGTGAACAAGAAACCTGCTAAATTTATAGGAGACTCTAGTTATGGAATAGAGTTGATTGATACGACGACAGAGAGTGATGTGTATATCTCACACCTCCTCATCTCTAATGAACAGGCTATAGAGAGAAAACTAGATCTGCTGGTAGGTCTATATTATCTTCTCAGCCAGACTCACGATAATACTGTATTATATGTGTTTCCAGCACAATGTGGAGATGAGGGAGCAGTATGAATGTCCTTTAAATATATAAGGTCACACCTTTAATAAGGGTCAGGGAGTCACAGTCTGTGCTTTGGCAACAGGAGCGACTTAATGCTGTGAAATTATCTGCCCCAGTTAACCCTGCGATTTCAATAGCAGTTAAGGAGGAGCCTTTCCCTCTATGGAAACTGTATTTATGGCACTCTGTGATATGGGTACAGTGAGTGAATAACTGCATACTCCATACAGCAACTCTAGTAACTATTTGATGTAATAATATATTTATAGCAACAATTGGATGTGCAGTTTGACGCTGAACAGTTGGAGTATCCATATCAGCAGATACCCAAGTTAATCCGAGTTCTAAACAGAACAGACGAGCATAATAAGAGACTGTTGATAGCCCAGTACATCCACCAGCTAGTTCAGCAGAGTAGCAAGTATGTGTGACACATGACTGTGTGTATGTACTGTATGTACAGATCTACATATATCTACATGTCCATATCTACATATATATTACATATATCTACCTGTCTATATATACATATATCTACATGTCTACATCTATATGTATCTACATGTTTAAAGCTATTGTGTATCTACTGTGTTAGTCTGAAGCATGAGATGAGGCGTCAAGGGATAGTAAAGAGCCTCTGCTCTCTGGTCAACACTGTCAACCTACACGATGATCTCCTATACCACATCATTGAGTGCCTCACTATCCTCACCACCAACAACCTAGACAACTGTGAGGAACTGTGGTGGGAGAAGGGATTCTCCTACCTCTACGAACTTGTTGAGGTAAGTCCTGGGGCTATAAATAATATATCCCATGCTACCTGCAAACCAGAAGCCAGCATGACTTATGATACATGTAGGTGAGCCGTGTACGTCCATCTGATATAATACGTTATTATACGAGAAGTTGAACGTTTTGATGTAAGGATAACTTTGCATTCAACTCAGTCGTGTAATGATACCTACATCTACATAGCATAACCAACAGTCATTTAAAATAAGACTGTCGACTCAATACATAATAGCATGCGTGCAAATGTCAACTCGTACACAGAGGAGATAATTCCAATTAGCCTTTGTCTTAGTTCTGATTGGTGCTTATTGGTCCCATTGTATGCTAAAGTTATATGGCTAATATGTTAGTAGTCACGTAATCTTGGCATGCATTGCGACGATTGGCAATAAAATTTGAGACATTGGCTGACTGGAATTGTCTCCTCTGCCTGCTCTTTTGCGCACATTTTTCCTCCTTTGACAGGTTGGTCTTTGCCTATGTTCCAGTTATGTTTGAGTGAACTGCGATATCATAGATATATACATGTATGATGTCATAGATATATATTTATGATGTCATAGATATATATGATGTCATAGATATATATGATATCATAGATATATATGATATCATAGATATATATTATGTCATAGATATATATGATATCATAGATATATGTGATGTATGGCCATTAACGTAATCACCCTTCTGCTACAGATATGTGATGACAACGGTATACTCACTAAAGCCCTCACGTGCCTCAAGAATCTCATCAACTCATCCAGGTACATGTGTGTATAAATGGTGTAACAAACGGGTATGCATATACACTGTATATCCCCAGCATCTACATTTTATAACCTCCTCAATGTCTTGTTAGACCAACCTATGTAGATCTTACTTGAAGTAGAAATAATCAATGGTTGTGTAATGTAGAGCATGCTCACCTGCCATTCTCATATTACAGTATAAAACAGGAAGCAGATACTCTGGAGTTATTCACTATTAACTTGGTTCACATTTGCCGTGTGTCCATCATAATACAGAACAGGATGTTGGCACTTGACATATTAAACATCTATGTGCAGGGAGAGGCCAAGTGAGTATATTGAATCTGACCAATATAGTATTCAATGGCACATACTGGGTAGCCAATAATATAATAGGATACGTACTAGGTAGCCAATAATATAGTAGAATACATACTGGGTAACCAATAATATAAGTTTGAGAGTAGCCAATGATGTTACATGTATCTGTTGATCACCGTCCTGAAAGCTAAACTGACATAGTGGACAATGGAGTGTGATACTTGACTAAACCTTAGCAAACGTACTATTTTGGATTGAAACTATTTTAACTGACCGAGCTTACATGGCTAACATAGGTTAAGAGGCTTTCACACAATCCCGAAAATCGGATGAAATTTGAAATTTTTTAAAACTTGGCAGGTGTGTAAGGAGTTATCAGCTGATGGTTTTGCAATTTGAGGCTGATAAACCGCTTTTAGCAAATAAAGTAATACCTTCTAATTTAGTGCGATTCGGCACCACTAAAGGTGGTTTTGTTCTATAATTTGTTGTACGAGTATTGTATTATTTTAATTTAAATTAGTAAAAAAATGTGCTTTAAGCTTATTTTGAACTAAGACTAATTCATTATTATACTGAGTAAGAGTTTAGAGCTTTAGTTTGAAATGATCGTCAGCAGATTGATTTTAAATAAAAGTTTATTGACTAGTAAGTTGCAGTTTCAACTGTTACCTTTACAATCCTTGAACTCATTTATTTATATAGTTTAACTGACCTTTGTCAAAGTAAGCAAAAGTGGTCAAAACGTTTTTAAATTAGGATTCAAAAACATAAACAAAATTATTTACTTTCACTTTAGCGACATTTGAAACTGGCCATGTAGCCATTTAATTAAGAGAAAAGACAACTTCATGAAAGCTAACCTAGCATCAGCATGATAGTGGTAAAGGGCTTGGTGGTCGATAAGATAACTCCAAACTTTGACCAATTTTGTATTACTGAAAATGGTGTGTTTGATAGCTGCTTTAACCATTCAGTAATTTGTCGGCTCTGTATTATCAACTGTATGTTTACTGCACATGTTACAGGAGGGCAGCCATGCTGATGAAACAGGATATAGTTAAAGTGCTGACTGATATGTTGGACTTGAACAACGACAGTCTAATGGAGAAGAATTGTTTGCTCATGAACAGTATCATATCAATCAATGGAAAACAGGATGGTATGGAGCCATGGACAACCACTGTATCTCTGCTTGCCGCTAGAATGTTCAAAATAACAACTGACTCAGTAAGTTGTTCTAGTATTGTAGCATGAGTATAGATTGACCATTATCATTTAGCCAAATAGTTACATGTACTTAGTTTGTAGATCGTTTATTAGTTAGATCTAACTATCCACTATTTCTCCACCATTTATACTAATATCTTAGCTATAACAACGATATTTGGGGTAGATTATTCTCTTCATAGTATTTATTATATTGTCATATTATATGGTACAGTGTGTGTCCTTGCTACTCCATTGTCACCAGTCACTAATATATTAATATATCTCACCACTCCTCAGGTGGAAATATTAACTGCTATCACTACCAGTACTACCACCACCAGTACTATCACTCCAACCACTTTACTATCACCACCAGTACTATCACTCCAACCACTTTACTATCACCACCAGTACTATCACTCCAGCCACTTTACTATCATCACCAGTACCATCACTTCAGCTACTTTACTATCACCATCAGTACTATCACTCCATCCACTATACTATCACCAGCACTGCTGTTGTCAGCACCTGGATATTACTAACAGTGTTACACTTGTAGACATTGCTGTCGTGTGCCAAGACCCTATATACAATGCTCAAGAATCTCAATGGTGCTACCGCTATGCTTAAGTCTACACAACTGCATGATAAAATGCAGAGGTAATGTAACCTCCCTTCTGGGATATCGACCGGTCGCTACACATAATTAAGTGTCGTGGATAAGGTTTTGAAACTAGTTATTTCATATGACAAGCAATACTAGAGTACACATGCACTTGTTGTGGCATAGTCGACTTATTTTCACTATGTCCTTATGACCTTTTGTATTTATTATGCCCTACAGACCTTTTGTATTTGCTGTGTACTAATGATCTTTAGTGTTCACTATGCCCTACAGACCTTTTTTATTCACTATGCCCCACAGACCTTTTGTATTCACTATGTCCTACAGACCTTTTGTATTCACTGTGTAGCCTACTAATGACCTTTAGTATTCAATATGCCCTACTTGTGTTCCATGTTTGTGTCATGTGTGTACAACTGCTCATTATCTTGTCTCTAGACTTGTAAACTCAGGACTGAATGCTCAAACTAGAGAGATGTGTATTAATCTGCTGATTAAAGTGAAACCAGATGTTTCTGCTTCTTCAGAGTTTACACCAGATGTAGCTGTAACCTCCAGGTGGGTTTGCTAGCTACACATACATGTAGTTCCATTAACTCTAAATACGAACAACATGTCTGATGCACATTGTTGCTGCGAAAATATTGAAATTTCTAAACTAGGAATTTTCCAACATCTAGGCTTACCAGTCATATACAATGAAATAGAAGGTTGCAGACAGCTGCAAACTTTGTTGTAAATACTTGTAAAAATAATAATTAAACAGCTTGGATTAGTGGAATGGGGCGTTGGGTTGGTTTTTCAAAAACATCTTTAGCTCCCCTAATCTGTGGCTATAATAATCCTCTATCTCACAAGTACACAGGAAGCATGCGATAGTATTGTCAACGTGGGAATGTATATTCTTGCATTGAGGAAAGACTAAAAAAAACTTGCATTGATATCTTGTGTATTTACAGTAAAGCTAGCAGCTATCTCTAAACTTATTATAAATAACTAGTCAATATTGGGAAATTCCTAGTTTTAGAATCTTTCCTGTATCTACCTGTTGTACATGTGCAGTGCAAACTGTGTTGGTTTGTAGTATATCACCTAATGGTATATTGACCCTATTACCATATTATACACTTATATCTACCTGTTTCATAGCCCTCAGAACTGTTTATATTCTTAGTTGTAGACCAAAGACTACTCGAGGTGCGCGAGCTAGACAAAAGATACTCATTCAACCAATCAACAGGGATAACCCTAATCCAATCAGAGAAAAGTAAGATAATATTACGTCTGTTTATACCTAGTAGCCGTGGTAACAGAGTGTTTATACCTAGTAGCTAAAGTAACACTGTTTATTAATAGGTTCTGCAATGTAATATAACAGATAAGGAATACATAGGACAGTCCCAATTAAACTATCCATGCCATGGATGAAGGTAAATGCAATTTATAAGGTAATTAGATATGAACCTTTCAATGTTGTCACTAAAAATAAAAAACACAACCTGCAAACACGTTTTTGGAGCAGTTGTTTTAGAAAAAATATACCCTGTGACATCACAGTGTATTTTGCAGGTGATGGCAATTAGAAACCTCCTTTCACATGTCCAATAACAACGCTCGTAGCCGAAGCAAAATTGTGCACAGTGATTGGATAATAAAACCTATTGTTTATTTTATCGTAAAACAGTAATTATTAATTGTTATATTCTATTTCATGCACAGGTTTACACTAATTATTGGACATGTGAAAGGAGGTTTCTAAATGCCAACTCCTGCAGAATAATCCACTTCTGATTGGACAGTGAATACTTTTAAAAACTACTCAAAAAACGTGTTTGCAGGTTGTATTTTTTATTTTTAGTGACAAATTTGAAATGTTCATATCAAATTACCTTATATATTGTATTTAGGTTTCTTCGTGACATCAATAGTTTAATCTTGACTCACTCACTGTATATTGACACATGAGACTAACAGGAGTTGTGTTTCCCTGTTTGTATATTAACTATAAGTTAATGTTTATTATAGGAAAGTTCCTCAGGTTCTGTGGTGGGAGTGTTCCCAGTTCCTTATGCTACAGGTACAGGTACATGATGCACGCACTCTTGACCCTATACCTACACTTAACTATAAACAAGAGAAACTTGTATTTCAGTAAGTAATGTGGTATTCTACCATAAACCATTTAATTATATCTGATATGTGTGCAACTGGCAACTCCCCTGTGTGTCTGACCTCAGTATTGGGAGCACAACTACTGTTGAGCCGGTCAATGTATCATTTTCTAAATGTAGTTCCAGTAAACAGAGAACAACTCTATTGTTACAAGTGCCTGACACAGTAAGGTTCATTGTAGTCGCATAGGGAATGATTGCTTTGACTATGTGATTCTGGGGTGAAATAATTCATTTGAGGATGGGTGGGGGCCCATTGTCCCTTTCTTCTACACCTGTTTTATTATATATGTATCTACTAGGTGTGGGGAATATGAGTTCTCACTTGGACCAATCTATGACAGGATAGAAGGCAAGAAAAGCGCTAGAGAAACTCGATCCTCAGAGATCAAGTATGCTCTGTACAAGAAGACCCCAAAGCTCTGGACTAGGTTAATGGCGCCTGGTTATAAGGTAGATAGATAATGGTAGCCGACCACTGTATTACAGTGTATGTCTGTTTATTAGGAAAGTGCCTACATTTTTAGTACATGTCTAGTCTATAACCCATTACTTGAATCACACATGTACCTGTTCATCAGTGCTGAGCCCTATCTAGCTGTACAATTTAATTTTGAACAATAATGGCTGAATAGAAAATTCTAATTCATTCTCTACTATGTTCCCAGTGCTCTGCACGATAGAATGGCGTATGGTTATACATTATATAATGGCGCATGGTTATACATTATGTATTTTAGAAGCCGTCATTTGTGAGGCCAAACATGGATCTTATGGTCACTAGTTCAGATGATGAGTCATACATTGACTACAAACTCTCTCCTTTCCTCATCAAACCCAGTAAGTAGTGGCTACCCTGCTGTGTTAGTGCCATGTTATATCAGTGCTAACATCATCAGCATTCAGTTTTTGATGATGTAGTATTATTATACATTAGTACTTGGAGAGTGTGCTCATGTATATACATGGGTACTTGCAGGGTATGTGCATGGTAAATATAAATCTAAGCCAAACTGTAAATTTCCCTCTGTTGCAACATTTTTATCTTCTAATACTTGCTATTCTGGAGTTGTCTTTTCTCATATTCTCGCATATTCATCTCATCTTAGTATCTAATATCATGTGAGCAACTTCTGACGTTATGGTATTGGATGGGAAACAAGTGTTTCATGTCGGAGTTGTGTTCATATTAGATTCTATGATTTTGTGGCAGCAGTCGAAACTATACAATATTAGCACTGGGGATGTTGTACTGTAGTGATGTCATGTGATGTGCTGTAGTGGAATCATGTGATGTACTGCAGTGGAATCATGTGATGTACTGTAGTAACAGTAATGTGATGTACTGTAGTGATCTCATGTGATGTACTGTGGTGATGTCATGTGATGTACTGTAGTGATCTCATGTGATGTACTGTAGTGGAGTCATGTGATGTACTGTAGTGGAGTCATGTGATGTACTGTAGTGGAGACATGTGATGTACTGTAGTGGAGTCATGTGATGTGCTGTAGTAACAGTCATGTGATGTACTGTAGTAACAGTCATGTGATGTACTGTAGTGGAGTCATGTGATGTACTGTAGTAACAGTCATGTGTTGTACTTTAGTACAGTCATGTGATGTACTGTAGTGATGTCATGTGATGTACTGTAGTGATGTCATGTGATGTACTGTAGTAACAGTCATGTGATGAACTGTAGTACAGTCATGTGATGTACTGTAGTAACAGTCATGTGATGAGCTGTAGTACAGTCATGTGATGTACTGTAGGGCCACAACTGAAGTACTCCACATTTGAGAGTATTAAGGGACCTTCGAAGCCTCTATGTGATAATCATTTACCTGCCGAGGAATATATATCCACGTCTGAAGAAGAAAAGGAAGAGGAAGATGATGATCGCTATGATACGACATATAATACCCGGTCAGTTTGCTACTATTATTGATAATATCACCACACCATGTAGTCTATATTGTGGTGGGCGCCTTCAGGGTTGGGCCAAGTTGAACAGTTGCAACTGAACAACAATCAATGAAATACATGTAGATGGACAAATTCAAAATTCTTTGCATAAAAACTAATATCACACTTAGAGGGATGATGGAAGAGTGTCATGTATGAAAATAAGGTTTTGTTGAAAGTAAAAGTTAAAGCTAGCTTATAGCTGTTTTTATAACAGTAACAATACAGCATAAGATAAAATACTCAAGAGAAGCTTTCCAGGGTTATATTGTCTTGAAGTTTAGCAGAATTTGAGGTATAACATATACAATCATGTAGATTATCAGTTGATGGGTTTGATTATCATTAACTGTTTTATTACAATATAATACTGCTAGAGCAACCATTAAAAATAGTTAAGTACACAGTTACATGTACATTACATATTTATATTTAAGGAGCCGTTCTTTTTTAATATTGTACATGTCACATGCAAGTCCTGGTTACATAATATATTATATACATGTACGACAGTATCTGACTATTACATTATATCACTATTCCATTGCAGAGCTGTTTGTTATTGTAGGTACGACTTCTTCAACATTTAGTGGAGTTGTCTGGGCTGCTGTACACTGATCTGCTGGTATCCCATGACGGCACTGTTACAGTCTGTCTCTACATTATCAACTGCATGTTGTGGTTACATACAGCTATTGCCGTGTGCCAGTGTTACACTCGGTATCACTTCCCTTTCCCAAAGTATCATAACGTGATGTAAAATACACAAGAAGTACCTGCACTTGTGTGTCAGCTATTCATCAGTCTAGAGAAACGATACAGGTACAAATGAGCCAACTGTATGATAAAGATGCTTGTATTACATTATTATGGGCTGGTGGATCAATTGCCTTATAATTCATTTTTGTCATATTGGTAGTTATACTTCGACTTCACGTTATACATCGACTTTACATTATATTATAATAAACTTGTATGGTAAACTAGAATTCTTTTGCAATAATATGTTATGTAAAGTGCCTTTACCACAGATATCATATAAATATCTTTATACCAAAGTGCTCGTCTGTATATATCTGAATTGCGCTACTTTCTAGTCACAGAAATGTCCATTTATTTCGCAAAAGTTAGATTCCTTTATTATTTTCTAGAACAACATCAGTTTAAAAGTTATGGTTGTTATATTCTACTTATAGTTCATCAGTTTTATATTTTAACATAACGTTATCCTACTAGAAATCCAATAAAATATGGTTATAGCAATTATACACAATCCGCTTCCTGTATATGTATTATCTAACTTGAAGAATTATTTATATACATGTATGTACTGTACATACAGAATAGGTCTGTCTTACAAATAAGTGATCCAGGTGCTCATTTTCGGATGTCGGATATCGTGCGCACGTATTCTTAAGAATTGAAAGGCACCGAGCAGTGCAGGGGAAGTAGTAGAGCTAGGGCAAGAATTTTCAGTATAGACTTTTGTCTAATCTGAAAAGCTGAAAACTCTACTACTTCCCCAGCACTGCTAGGTGCCCTTCAAATCTTAGGACTACGTGCGCCTGGGTCACTTGGCACTATGTTATATAATATACCGAGTGGAAGTGGAAGTTTCTGTTGTATGCTTATATAATTATTGTGATAACATGATATACACATGTAAGTTTTGTTCTTCTGGATTGTACATGAATAATTCTAAGGATTATTTATAAAAAGCCGACTAATGAGCCTTCTGCTTCATTATTTAGACGAGCCAATGTTTTGCCTGTCGAACAACTTTATCCAATGAAATTGGCGCTGATTGTCTATCAACAATTTAGAAATTGCTTTATAAATTCCAGTGAGCACTTGTCTAAAAGAAGATCGTTTGATATGCCTGTGCCAAGCTATGTCACGGCTCGCGGTTAGCGTTGCTTTAAATTCCAAGTGCCAACGATTTGGAACAGTCTGCCCGTCTCGTTGCGCTCCTCCGTGCACGCTGGTGCTTTCCGGGTGGCCTTGGGGCGGCATCTCCTGGCCTCCCTGGAGTAGGGTCGGCTGTTAAATTAAATCATATTTCTCTCTCTGCCAAACTATTTCATTAACTGTATCACCGGTCTATTTAAATTGACTACACGGCCTAGCGCCTCGATTAGCTATGCTACTGCGCACATGGGCCGCATTCACTACATACTTTTATCTATCATAAATACAATGTAATTAAACTTTTAGAATGAAGCAATAAACCAAACCAAACCAACACTAGATAAATTAAGTGAGTCAAAGACGATTTAAAACTGAATTCATCCAGCAGAAGGTTCAAATTGGTTTATTCAAAGGTCATGATATACTTGTACTTACACACATAATAACAATAACAGTATGTTTATGCTAGTCATCATCTACATGATTATTAACTGAAAGTGTTGATAAAAATTTTCTTAAGGTTAAGAAATCATCTTTTTGCATCTCATTGTTGGCAGTGTTACAATAGCGTTGGATTCAACATTTTATTAAGCAAAAAAACACTCCATTTTACATACACCATTTCCATCCTTTTTGGGAGTAGAATATCGTCTGTTAATGCCAATGTAGACAGTACCTCCAGTAGTTGAGTTATAAAGGTTCATATTTCTCATGAAACTCGCTGTACCATCATACTTCACAACTGTGAGGTCACCATAGCCCGGGAATAGATATTGAGCAGGGCTGCAATGAAATTTTCAGGAAAATAAGCGACGTGTGTAACAATCAGTTCAGCTGATGCTATTATTTTTTTGACATTCACTCATTCAGTATGCAAAATCAAGGTGAAACCGGGTTTTAGGTTTGGGGTAAAATAATTATGTGATTGTTTCAATCAAAATTAGACACCGAGAGGTTCATAAAATTTCAGTAAAGCCTCTAATCAGCAAACCTTCTCTGCTCTTAATCAATCCACAAATTGCGATGTGATTAAAAAGATAATTAATTATAAGTTATCTAAAGTATTTCCTGCAGAACTTGTACGATCTCTGGTTGAAACTTGTCAAAACTCATCTTTATAAAAAATTTACCTTCCTAATGTCCAATTGTAATAGCAAGGGGTCACATGTGTTTTTGTATCATATACATGTACAGTGTACATGTGCTATGCATATTCACACATTATTGTTTACCTACATGTACATAGCTACATGTACGTATTATACATATAATTATTATGTATATATATTGTACAACATATTATTTTAGCAACATCTTTACATGTATATAGACACATGTATATGTACATGTAGATCTACATTCCTCTGAGCTTGTATTTACATGTACATACAATTAAACATCTTTGTACATTTCACAGTAAATACACCAACAGTTTTAAGAAATTCAAATTCCACTAGTAATGCCTTACCTTACTATCTGCAGTAGGTGCATATCGTTCAAAGTTGACATTGAGCCATTTTTTTTTCTCACAAGTACATTGGGTGGAAGACCATAGACAAAAGCGCCTACAACCACAGCCAACATGTTTAGGAAAATAAACATAATGTGCTGTAATCCTGTGTATACAGTGGGTAAATGTGAGTATTGTTATATAATCAAGTTAGCATTTACATTTATACAAAATTTCCACTGCAACTTTACCAAATCAGGTTGAAACAAATTCAAAAATGCATGTAAGTAAGTAAATGGTTTTAAATTATTTGAATTTTTACTGTTGATGAGCCAATCATTTTGAGCAAATAAAAAATTTTAATTAGTGTAGTATAATAGTTGTTGAAGGTCTAGATAGAATTTAACCCAATCTAGTTTAAGATAGATGGTGTGGAATTTTGAACTGCTTCCTTTACTCATATTGCTTCCGTCACTAATTATATTACAATAAACTGCTGTGTCCTTAGCAGTACTCAACTTTCATAAATGAAACAATATTAAAACATAAGTGAAGTAATCCTATTCCACCAATATTTTCAAAAAATTATGAGACGAGAATCCTCAATTCCAATTTACAAATTTTATTAGAAAAATCAAAGGGAAGCCGGCCCTTGTCATACTTGCAGCTGATCTCTGAACTCAAGTTGCAAATTTATTAAAGGCATTGGATACAAGGGAATATACTATTTCCACCAAAGATTTGGAGAACTAATTTTTCAGACCATTCCGTCAAGTGAATCACGAATTATCTACAAGTAAGTTATTTCAGACCTACCTTCATCATTCGCAGTATTTGAAATGCTGTAAATATATTTCCCCAACCCATATGGTCGTAATTCCGTGTTGAAGATACATCCAAACCGATATCCTACTGGTACATGGATCTCAACTCTAAAATATCAAATCATAAAGTTTCCCATTTAATCTCTAAACGTTGAAAAAATGTGTTCGAAAATTCCTTCTGATTATGACAACTCTTATACAAACCGTAGCCTGATGTTCTCAAACATGAAATGTGAAGACTGATAGCCTGTTTTCCTGTTGCTTTTAGGCGTGGTTTTCTCACATAAATTCTTATATAATATCAACCAAATGAAAAACAAATTAAAAACTTTGAAAATCTACATGACTTGTAGTTTCATTAGTGTGAAATATGGAAAGCGATACGGTTTTATATTGTAGAATAGAACTACATATTCCTTCGCCATCAGATTTCAAATGTACATTCCATACGGTGTTAGGATTCTTTGGGCTGACACACTATGTCTACGGTATTTCCAACTCTAAAACTGATCAAGGTAAGTTAAGTTGAATATACATAATAGTGTATGTACTTTAATCTGTATACGCACGGCATCGCATATGATCCATACTGGTAAATTGGCTGTCCAACACCAGCTATAGGATAAGCCATAGCAGTTTCTGACTCTCTAGTCTAGCAATATAGCAATATATAGCAATATAGCAATATATAGCAATATAGCAGTATACAGCAATATAGCAATATATAGCAATATAGCAATATATAGCAATATAGCAGTATACAGCAATATAGCAATATGTAGCAATATAGCAGTATACATCAATGTAGCAATATACAGCAATATATAGCAATATACAGCAAAATATAGCGATATACAGCAATATAGCAATATAATTATAGCAAATCCAGAAAGTTTTAAAGGTGGACTGTACTGAAATTTTGGGGTTATAAGCTGAATACACCATTAGAAAGCCTAGTAGCAGCTGAACCAGTTAGCACAATGCCAACTGGAATACATGATGTCATCATGGTACCCAGCTCTGTTAAAACTAGTGAATAACATCATTGCAGGGAGTGAATGCCAGACCACACATTATGTTATTATAAACAGAAAACTTCAATTGAGTTTTTATCCTTGTTGTACTAGGAATATCACAAAACGAAAAAATGGGTATGTAGAACAAATGCTAGTTAATATTCCAAGACAATAAAAAGCACAATTTGTTGCAAAAAATTATCAAATGACTTTTGAGTTTGCAATTTGATTGGTCAATATAGGCTACTTGTTTATCTCATGAATAACAAGCCAACACATAGACTGGTGTGTTGAACCTGTAGCATGTAGTGCTATAACTGCTAATATCTGTTTTATTGAATTAACACTGTATTTCTTATAAAGCAGTAGTGACAACTCAATATTTCTGCTATATAGTGAGTCAGAGTTGAGATAACCAAAGAAGAAGTTTTGAGAATTGACATAAAACTAGGTGGTGATAACTCCTAATGCTGACATCACTATGGGTAATTTAGAAATTTTGGGGTTACTTTTTTGCAGTTTAGCATCTATTAGCTACTACCGAAACAGTTTAGATAAGTTTGTAGAGGTATCAAGTAATGCTAACATAGTTAATTTGATGAAAAACATTCTAAAATTTTCAGTACAGTCCAACTTTAATCTGCTGTTTGTGGTCCTTCATATACATGTACAATCTGTACATTAGAAGATAACCCATACAATCACTGTACACACTAATATATTACATGAGAAGACAATTTCAACGATCGCTGTGCACATTAATGTAATTATTGTATCCATGCATTAGCGGATTGTAACAGAATACACATTACAATGCAATTTAAATCATTACGAATCTTGTGGGAGATATTGCAGTGGACGCTACTTAACAATCCTCTGTTGTTTTTCTAGGAGCATATATCCATGGCAAGGGACACAGGGCATTTGTAAGAAGTGAGCAGGGCCACTCAAAGGAGTACAAGAATCTGCTCAAATTTGCGAGGGAAAGGTCTGGAATTATAATATTCTAATGATAGATTCTTAGGCGCATGAATTATGCTTTAGTATTTCACCTTTTCTTAACACATGAGTACATTGTATATTGAGATATTGTTCATTCGATAGTATCATACTGTAATTGAAAATATACCTGAAAGTACTGAGAATTCAAAGTAAAAATATATGGTGTAAATACCTGCTGCGTAGTTCTATTAAAAATTTAATTTGGCTTCGACTATGCTTACTAATATTCAACCACTCTAATTTTAAACAGCAATGAAGTTATATGTATAAAACACATAACTTACCTGCCTACCTATATTGCAGCAAAGTTGAATATTATTTTCGAAGAGATGGCTCCCTCGGCATCACAGCGTCAAATGGTGAGAGGACATATCTCAGAGATTTAGACTTGTACAAGCCCAGCAGACATGGAGCAACTGTCTACATTGGTATCAACACAAGATATTCGACTGGCACAGACGCAGCACATGGTGTTTCTGAAATGGAATGCCCGTTTGTCTAACGTTGCATAACATTGCATTTATTTTATTGTACCACCACAGAAAACTAGTTGTAAAAAAGTAGTATTCCATAGAAGAAAGTTTCATCATATTTTGAGTTGCTATGGATATTAATATGCACATGCGCATTGTATACCTTATTATAATGATTGTAAAAATTTGCATTAAAATATTATTACTTTGAAGCACCTTCATATAATGTGATATCTGAATAAAAATTTGCTGATAAAAGTTATAGCCTTTAATCATAGACTAATCTGGTAAGAAAACTGTCATCTAATTTCAGTGCGAGGTTTGAACTTAGAAGTCATTTCTCCAAATGATAAAACATGATAATTCTACAACAATAGGGGGAAAGATTACTATATATTATTTCAACTTCAAATTTGGTTTCGAAATAGAAAGTGGGCGGAGCCCAATGAGAGCTTCCAATCAGATGAACTAAGTTTTATGCATATTTATTGTGTTCAGAGATACCACCATAACGTTAGGTTCCTTGATATCTTCTGCAAGATATTAGTACTGCATATGTTACTCTATTGTTGTAATTTTTATAGAATAGCAATAGATTTAATACCTGACAAACGAAACCTATTTTAAAAATATGAATGGACAAATGAAAACTTGTACAGCTACTGCTGTGCGCTACTACGCATTTTGTTTCAGAAACGATGGTCTATCACTTGAGGAGGTGGACAGGTTTTTCCAAACAAAGCTTCTTCAGCATTGTTGAAAGATGGTGCATCAAAGATTGCACATGAAACAATTGTTGGTTGCTGCAGCTGCTTGCTTCTCTTGCCAAACAATCGGGGGAAATTGCGTTCTAAGTGTCGTCACACAAAATAGAATAGCGCTCTAGTTGCACATCACATACAATAAAATTATGTTTGGTTTACGACTGTTGTGAAATAGTCATAGATGTAAATAGCCTGGCATTGCTAGCCATTCACCTCCAAGATGCTGAAAAATGAAAATATTATTGCTAACATGTTATAATAGATCAGAGTTCCAGTGAAGAGGTCATAGAGTATTTATTAGTTGTCACACCTTTGATTGTGAAGATAACTCCAATGGTATTATGAATTGTTGCAACCACTTGAACTACTTGCATGTATTTACAAACAAAGATCTCCTTTTTTCATGATTTTTAAATTTGATTGAATAGTTTTCCTCATTTAAATTTTTAATCTACGATGTCATGCACCAGCTGCATCAGCAGAGTATAGTATTTGTTTAAAGAATTAAAGTTTGCTTATTTTAATGTGGCAATACAATGCTGCCTACAGATTGCATATGATACTGTATGAACTGTATCAGTATCCTCACCTCTATATAGCCTGTACATGTACAATATAATAAATAACAGACTGTCCCATTGTGACTAACAGACTAATGGACTCGTACAGGGCAGATAATAATTATGTATACCTCTTTAGGTATCACTGTATCTAATAAACATCAAAAGGTACAGGCTCAGGCTTCAGTGGAATAGCATTGCTGTTCCTTGGCATGGCAATATAGGAAATGAGTAGCACTAGTCGACTAGTGGCTTTGACTGATAACCAGCCAATAATCAAAACTGATAAATTACATAATTAGAGCATTTTATCTGATATTGACCAACTACAGCAGCCCACCCATGAATTGTTTTGGTTTCAATACAACAGGGCACAGCATGGACATGTAGTCGAAGCAAGTACTTCAAAGATGCTGAAGTTAGTATCGAAATTTTGGAAACATGTTTGAGATTTCAGTTTTGCTCCTTCTAATATACAGTACATGTACTACTCACAGCTTACTAACTGGTTTAACTTCTCACTGTAATCAATCCAAGGTAAGAAAGCATTTTCTAATTTGGAGTAGGGAAGGAGTATTCACTACACTGTCGTCAGTGAGGCCAATGACTAAGTATTACAGGATCATTGTATGTCTGGAAACTCTTCTAAACATCACTGAGAAGACACCCAGATAAGTCTGACTGATGTTATACTGTAAAGTTGATTTTCTTTTGCTTTCTGGTGTACCACTGCACTGAATGCATGCACTATCATGATGTGGTATGTGTCATAAAGATAATCATCAGACAGATTGCTTACCATTATCATGGTACATTACGCGTACAGTGTTGATATTTTGTAGTTAGATAACTTGGATAACTTACACGCAAATGCCTTCCTACAGTTTAAGCCAGGTTTGAACTTGTTTTTTGTGATAGTACTCTAGTTAGTTTAGATTAGCTGATGACATCTCTATATTGGTTCATGTTTTGTTTTAAAAAAAGAACAACATGTATTACATGATGACATTGTTGCTGTTGTGTAATGGATGACCCCAAGTCATTTGCCTGCCGATCTTCCTATTAAAGATGACTCAGCTTACAAGATATTTTTCTCTGTTGACTAAAAATGATTGCTGATTATAATCTAAATAACTAATAACTGCCTTTATAAATACTGCCATGCAATCCCATCGATGCCACTAGTGTAATGTTTTTGTACATACCGATAGGTCCGAGTTGTTACTACTGATTTAGAGCTAAAATATGTTTATCGTTGCTATTCTAGGATTTTGGGCTTTCAGTCCCAAAGAACTTCGGCTAGAGGCATGCTACTCTAAAAAGATATTCCAAATAGATTCCTTGTAAAAGTGGCTGCGCATATATTGAGCTCCAAGTAACAGCTGTATCATTGCAGAAAACATGTTTGCCTTTTATACTATTTCACTTTCGATGGCTTCGGCAAAAAGTACAACCGCTGCTTGGTCTTAAATATTGCGCAACAATAGCAAAAAGGACAAGGTTGGACCTGTTAAGGTTGGTCATGTACAGAAAATAGCACGTAATATTGCACATACAATAGGTATAGAAGGATAACCATACATTTACATAACATCTGTGCAATGTATATAAGTTAGAAGACGATACAGCTAGTAAGGTACAGTGTATAAATTGGCATTATGAATTATAACCTCTAATAAGAGAGTTTGAGATGAAAGGGGCATTCCCACCACATTATTCTAGCTACATGTAGTAGACTAGGTATGACTGTACACCTAGTAATCACTCTAGGCTAATAATCCGAGTACTAAGATCAGATGCTAGAATCAATAGTCATGGATAAATACAAGTACAAACAAATACATACTTGTTAACAGCAGTTGTCTACACCTACCAGCATGGACAGTCGTACAACTCTGTGCTAAGTCTAGTTACATATATCTGTTTGCCAGGTGTAGCAGGGAAATTATTTAAGGTAGATACCAGTGTGTGAGTCGTAGGGCTCATCTTAGCTGGGAGTGAAACTCGAGCTAGTTGCTCCCAGGTGATCCTTGTGCAATCACACTAATATTCTAAGTGATTAGTGATAGTGATTAGTGACAGCATCATGTAGTATGTACAGTAATTCTCACTCTCAAGATGACAACCTCTTCCGACTGTGTTCTACTGGAAATGCCAGAGAGCTGGTTGTGCTCTCTACTCTGCACGTTGTAGTCTTTATACATGTAGTTAACCTCATAGTCAAAATTAAAACTTTTTCTCTGTTCTTATATGAAGTCATCCTACCAATATCTACATGTATATCAAGAAGACTAGTAAACATTTGCAAATACAGTGGAACTTGTTTATTTCAAACTCCAAGGACTACCATTTTTGGTTTGAATTAAGCATGAGTTTGAATTACGTGAGTGCATGCTTTACATTTTGTATATTATGTACATGTACATGTATTTGGTATACTTTACGCATAACTTGCTTATGTGATGTGAATAAAGTTTCACCAACGCCCTCTTTAGTTAAAAATTTCTTTTTTGTTCTATTTTTTGATGAATACTAACTCAGTGTGCAGCATTTTGCTTTGTTTTGAATTCCACATTTTTATTAGGCCTCCTGGTTAAAAAAGACTGATTCAAAGCGTTTTGAGCTTGAAAAGCCTACATGAATTTAAATTAAAATTGGAAGAAGTTGTAAATGCTTTTTGGCTTAGTAAATAATGCAAATGTGTTGCAAGCATATGAGAGAGTAGTTAGCAAATTTTCATTTTATGTACAAATGCAGTACATCCACATCTGCAAATTTAGTGATATTAGAAGTTCTCTTGATGCGGGATCACTGCATATGTTACTGTTTAGAATACCTCAATATCCTCACCCCCACATAGCCAGTGCATGTACAACAATATTATAATGAATTAAATACCGTCCCATTCTGAACTACACTATAAACTATTATAAGACTGATAATCATTATCAATTTATTCTTACTTTGAAAATATATAATTAAAAGAGGAGTCAGGATTGTAGACTGTAAACCAAGTCTTTTAAGGATCTACATGTAGATAAAGTTTACTTGGAGCCAGCTGGTGTTGATTCTAGCACTGTTGTCAGTGATGTTATTGTTGCAGGTGCTCATGCCACTGTTGTAGTTGAATCTGTAGCTGTTGTTGCTGCTGTTTTTTTGGTTTCTAGTCCTATTCTTTTGCAAACTGTAGCAGCTACGATTTTACAGATCTCCGCTTTCTCACTCATCATGTTTTTAGCATCACATTGATCATGTAGACGTTTCTTACACTGCTGAAAGCTTTCTGCAATAAAGTAAGCAGTATAATTCTTAATATCAAATAGCTAGTGCAGCTCCTATACGTAAAGAGACATTTACAAAAAATCAGTTTGAAACAGGATGTTTCTAGAGTTGGGTCCAAGTCGACTTGCAAGTCAACAAGTCAAGTGATTTCTAAAATTTTGGAGGTAATTCAAGTCCAAGTCAAGTCAGCGCTGCCTCAACTCAAGTCAACTCAGCTGCCATGTAAGTCACAAATCAAGTCAAGTAGAAGTCGACTTGTCTACTTGAAAGTCAAAATGCAAGTCAAGTGGGAGACAATTTCAAAAATTTTACGTTCTCCAAAACACCACATTTTTCTTTTAGCAGACAATCAAATGCATGAAAACCATGCCAAGGTGTAGCTGGGCATGTACATCATACAATTATGGCAACCAGTCTATATATATGTCTATGTAATAATATTGGCACTACGGTCGAGTAGAGGTAGAACAAGATGGCATTTTTGGATTCGAGACAAGATTTGATACACTACTTCTAAAAAATTCGAGTCGAGACTGGGTTTTAGGATTCAAGGGATTTTTCCTAAAAAGTTGCCAAATTTTATATATCTGCATGTTAGAACTCCGAGAGTTTCAATTGCTACTCTGTGAACTATTTATATTTCATATGCCTTGTATTTTATCATTATGCATTTCAATAAAAGGTGAACAGAAGGCTGTGAAATATCTTGCACATGTTTTCCATGTACATTATATGTACTACAGGGGTACTAAATATTGTAATTTGACAGATTGGTATAGAGTTATGCTTCCATTAATGAAAGAATCTCATGAGCAGACAACTTTTGGTAAGAACATACCATTGCATTATGGGAGTGGTGATTGACAGTCGTTAGTAATTCTGCACGACTTGTAGTGATCGACTAGTAGCTCAGCGTTAGCTGCAATGCTATTACTAGGAAATCAGTGCTGGGAATGTAAATTTAGGTAGCATTACTAAATAATTTGAATAATAATTTTCTATTTGATAGATTTATTGTTTATTCGCAATGAATTGTATCATATGTATTAACTTATTATAAATGAAAACTATTAGGTGCTATTTGTTTTCCAGTCTCGAACACTAATTGCCATCTCGAGACGACTTCCAAGACAAGACAAGTCGATATGAGCCTCGAGAAATCCCGAGTCTCGTTCTGCCTCTACAGTCGAGACTGGTTATATAGTATTATATTATATTAATACATTAGTAACCTACAGTGATACAGTGTTACATAGTATATAAACAGCACGTGGTACAGTACCGAGTGTCCACTGGCCAGTCCTGCAATTCCAATCTACATACAACTTTAGTAACTAACTAATTATTGCACTGTACATTGTATTCCCTACTTATACCATACTTACACTACACTTACACTACTTACACTGTGTGTACTTGTGGCTATGCACTGTGTAGTCTCACGTACACACACCCTAGATTTTACATGTGATGTGCATCCTCATTGCCAACCTTGATATAATCTAAATGCTGCTCATAGCACTGATAAAATAAGTGTTGAATAATGTACATAGACAATTGAGATTTTTTTCCATGTTGTACAAGATTTTTAACCGCCACATTGACTTGGCAGAACCCAAATCACAATCACAAGTCATTCATGTGTCCAAGTCAAGTCAAATAAGTCAAGTCACATTGATGTGCAGGTCAAATCAACCTGCTGCCAAGCCCAAGTCAAGGCGATTTGTGACTTAACTTGCTTTGTTTCTCTAACTGCATCACGAGAGACTTTAGCAAATCAAGTCAAATCTATGACTTGGACTCAGCTCTGGGCATTCCACAACTGGACGTTTCACAACTGAACATTTCACAACTGGGCGTTTCACAACTCGACAGTACAAAACAGGACAGTTCGAAACTGTGTAGATTACATTTAGAAGAACGCAACTCACATATAGTTGATTTTATTTAATTAATTTAATCGATCAAGTACAAAAATAATATTAAAAATATAAATCAGTTGAATTTTAGTGGTTGGGGCTGGGGTTTTGAACTGTATGGTGTTGAACTGTCTGGTGTTGAACTGTCCAGTTTTGGAACGTCCTGTTTCGAAATGTCTTTTTCAAACAGTCACAAATTCACTTGTATAGTATCAAACCAATTTGTCCCCTGGGCCTGTGCCAAACAAGGGAAACTATCTGTAAATACCAGGACAGTCTTTCTCATGGTGCAGTTGAAGAGACATAAAGTGCTTCATGGACCATGGCTAACAGTAGAATACCACAATGATTATATATTATATATACATTGTACATGTAATGCAAACTTTAAACTGAATAGTCAACATGAGAGTAACAACCCTGAGGCTATAGACTAAAATAGTTCAATATCATATCCTTACCTACAACAATACACTATTATTTAATATTTAATAAAAATCTAGTATTTTTATTACTATGGCTAACCTACCTCACCATGCAATGCTTAAGGCGTTCAATAATGAAATGTATGTCTGAACTATTCAGATAAATGAGTGAGTGTAAAAATCTGGAAAGTTGATTTACAAAAAGATACAATATTGACATTAAATGACAGCAAGCCATCCGGCATTAGGCAAAAACTTTTGTTTGGTAACATTTACATGTAGTAGGCTGATATTTACCATATTTGAGTGGAAAATACCAATTTGAGGCTGCGACAGCAAACAGGCCAATCAGAAATGTAATCAAGATTGTTGTCCTCATCTTGTTTTGGGAATCTCTAAAATATAAAATTAGTGCTACTAACAGATGCTAGCTGTGATAATAAAGCATTAGTTCTACATGTGGAATGTTAGATTACAATGGTGTTGTGTTATTATATTAATGATAGTGTAATGTTTCTGCCGATGAAAACACATGGGTACCGATGGCACGAGTGATCAACCAGACTTATGCTTTCAGCATTACATAAAGAGTGAACAGTATGTAGTAGCTTATGCACGTATAAAGGCCATAAGCCCAATGCTGTGCTCAGAAAGAGTGTAGAAAGAGTATGTTCAGTCGAACTTGTAGTGAGTCCAGGCTAGTGGTCCAATGGGACCAAGAGATGGAACTATCTCTCTCAGAGAGAGGACTCTGTAACGTTGAGTTGAGAGATGTGACTTTATTATAGTCTAATCATCAACTGATTCATACAGTAAAATGAGCTTACTTATATACCAAATGTGTTTCCGGTAGGAGTTTCGGCAAAAGCCCGATAGAGTATCAGGAGGGACAATAGAGTATCGGCCCTGAAAATTGCATAACAATATGGCGGCAAATATGCTTATAATCCCGGGAAACGTATAATACATAAAAACTAGCACATTCTGAAGCGTCGGCTTCCTACAGGTTATTACACTCGAGCCTGACAAAGCCACCTCAACTCTAGGTCCGAACTTGGAAAGAAGCCCAGAGTAGGAACTAAATCGAAGGACTTTTTAACAATCTATGATAACTACTTTACCTTACAAGTGGACTTATTGAACTATATAGGAGTCAGTTGCAGTTTTTTGTAAATGGGGTTTAAATCTAAGTAAACCTACAGTTTAGCCAAGCTTCTTTCGAATGTTGAACTATGCTTTAACATTAATTTAGTATTTGAACAAATTTCGCGATGGGCCAAACATGCTAAATATTTCTATCGCAAAACACTCTAGGATTAACAAACTCGCGAAACTTTCTTCCGCTAAAAATTTCTGCTTTTAAGGTATATTGTACTTACCTGTTCTGCCTATGTGACTAAACCAGTTCCCTGATCAGCAATGTGCCACGTTTCTCTATACATTCACTCTTTAATACTCAGCACTCTACATATCATCAACTATATACTTTACATGAGGGTTGGTTGACCGCTGACAGTTTAATAGTTTAATACCATAAAGCCACCAACTTCCAATGTACATGTATATACCCTTGGTTCACATAACTTCTTACGTAGCGCGACGGTCAGGGCTGCGTTCTACTGTGTACTATTGGCTATGTCATTTTAGCCTGAGATCCATACAACACTGTAGCTAATATAACCGGATGAGTTGCCATCTGTCTCATAAGAAAGCAATGTTGATTATTATTATATCGGGCGTAACTATTGGCTGAACTTGTAGTTATTTCAACTTCATTGAACGAGTAAAAATATATAGATACCGCTTTGAGGACTGATGCTGGTATAATCGTGATCAGTTGTGGTCTCTGCAGGCCCCATCCCTACAATATTGGGATTCAAATTACTGTGCTATTCTGCTTAGTTTTTTAATCCTACAGTAAAGTTAAATTAATATTCTAAAAGCTCAGAGTTTTAGTATTTAATTTGTATGGATAATTTGATTGACAAAATATATTTGGGTAATCCAATTGCTGATTACTCAACAGTGTCGAAAACCAGCCCCAATTGCACTGAAATTGAAATCAGTCGGTGAGGTCAGATACCCGAGTAGAGTAATAGTCTCCATGGCAGAAGCGTGCTTTAAACATATTTCAACGATTAAGGTTGATTAAGATTGTTTTACTGGGAGCTAAAATTAATTAACGATTGGTTTAGTTAATCTTTTTCAAGATTAAGAATAAAAAAGGATTAGATAGAAAGTAGGAAAAACTGTTTAGAAATAGATTAAGTAATATCACTCAACTTGATCTCGATTTAAAATAAGATTAGATTCCTGGGGTAAGTGGTCCTATGAACAATGAATCTCATCTGTCTAATCAACTACAAGGTTGATTATGCTTGTATACAAGTGCATTTTTATACAGATTAGTGGCTACATAGTAGGTAGACCTCAGCGCCCGAGCTCATCTTCATACTCATTCAAGTACTCTTTCTACACTCCTTGTGAGTCTACACCATCGAACCTTAGCCGATCCCGGATTCTTCAATGAAGCTAGCATATGGTGTACGTCCCTAGATCAACGCAGATACTTTCTACACTCCTTTGGAGTATAAACTATAGGACCTACATCGACCCTTGGCTCTTCAATGAGTCTAAGCATCGGCCTACGTCCTCTCCAATAACTACAACAGCTTAACTTAACTGTTCACTCTTTATGTAAAGTGTGAAAGTTTACCTTGGCAGCTCACTACCACTACCAAGCACTTCCCGCACCCGTGCTATATCGGCACTCGTGAGTAAACCTAACACAAATCCATTACAATTCTATACATGGATGGGCGATTTCACAGCTAATAGATCATTTATTTTATCAACCAAGTAAATACATAGAAAAAGTGAAGACAATGTACAATCAAGGAGTAAGAGAGGAAGGAGGCTCGTGCATGAAAACCTGCATATATGTTACAATGGGCTTCCGGTGTTCATTGTGCGCCTCAGGTACTTGGTAAAGTCAGAGGAAAAGATGATGAATATTTTTAAAACAGTAAAGTTCACACATCAACTAAAATTAAAATATAAAGAATGTCAACAATTGGTAACACTCTAATGAACAGGTTGACTATATACACACTACATATTTCAATGGGATACGAAAGATATTGGCAAGTAAATTCGCCAGATTTGAAGAAAATTGCGTATCTCAACATAAAATGACACTTTATGCAAATACCAACATGCTCAACAAAATAAGCGAAAATAAAACTAATAGATTTAAACTTGCTGCAATTGGTGAAGTTAAAATTCAAATTTAAACTTTGCTCCTTCATAATAAAAAAAAACGTACAAACGCTGAAAGCCCGGTTAAAATGAGCAAATTTGTGCAACACGTTTCTCTAAGATCAGGACTCCATATACTTAATCTGATTTATGGTGTATAGTTCAGATACCATTTTAGTTGGTAGGCTAGTTTGTGGGCCCTACAGCATGCCCACACTAAATGAAAATAGTGCTCAAACTATTGGCTATGTCAATAAACAATAATGTTTATCTCTCCATAGAAATGATTTTTATTGGATGCTATAACTGTGACGTAATAAGTGCCAGAGCCGTGCGCATGTGCATTGCTTTCATACCTGTTTAGCAATGAGGAAGCACATCATGATTCAACGGAGTTGTCTACTCGCTTAATGCCAGCACAGTGGCACAGTTGGTGGCATACATGCACACAAACCGAAAGGTTGTGAGTTCAAACCCCCAGCTGTGTCATTTCTGGCCAAGGCCTTCAGCAAGTCTTTCACCCTAGCTGCGCCTGTTCGGATCAGGGCGTATAAATAATACAGGAGGTCCCGTGCAGTGTCTACATCAAAAACACGCACGTTAAAGATCCACCTCTGCCCTGATTCGCAAAGAGAAGCCAGATTCTGGCGGGGTATGTGACCACATTGGGATGGCAGGTTGATGTAGTGGTCACTGACCATGCACCCCTGTTGTGGAAGGTGAGCTCTTCCACTCGGAGCCCAGCTCCTGTCGCTCATACAAGTTTCGAACTTCTGAGGTCCGTTAAATAGGATGGCCAAGTGGCTCGACAGTAACAAAATACAAAAATACCCATGTGCTCATATTTTTAAACCGAGGAGCACATCGAACACAAAATTCTGATAGGCGAGCCTCCTTCTCTCTCTTACTCCTTGGTACAATCTTGCATGCCATTGTAGCAACAAACGGAACTAAGACATCTCAAGTAGTGTTGAAGTTATAAATATTTTAGTACATGATGTACAAATATATGTCACAGTTGAAAAATTAGTTAGGCCTGTCGGGTATGTTATGCAATATTTAATTGGTCCTCAAAGAGATTCAATATATATTCCCCTTTGGGTATTAGAGTATCTAGAATACATCAAAAGGTGAAAGCTTGGTACACTAGAGGTTGTAGACTTCTATGGGATGAGGTTGTTGCTCAGTGGTAAAGATTTATAGGAAATGAGTTGCACTAGTCGACCAGTGACTTTGACTGATAACCAGCCAATAACCATAACTGATTCCGAATAAGCTACATAATTACAGCTTTTTTTTCTAATATTAACCAATTATAGCCGCTCACCCATAAATTGCCTTGTGTTTCAATACAACACGTCACAATATGGACATCCTGTCAAAGTAAGTATTTTAAAGATGTTGATACATCTTGTTAAAGATGTCAGTTTTGCTCCTTCTCTATTAACAATCTAATATACTACTCAAAGATTACTAACTGGTTTAACTTCTTACTGTAATTAATCCAAGTATAAGAAAGCATCTTTTGTTTTGGACTAAAGAGGGAGTACTCACTACACTGTTATCAGTGTGGCCAACGACTAAGTATTACAGGATCATGGTATGTCTGGAAATTCTTCTAAGCGTCACTGAGAAGACACCCAGATAAGTCCGACTGATGTTTTACTGTAAAGTTGATTTCTCTTGTTTTCTCACTCTGCACTAACTGTATACCCTGCTTACATAATACACTACTGCACTACAAATGTATGCCCTACTTACATGTGCATGTACAAGGCTTGAACCACTGCACTGAATGCATGCACTGAACATGATGTGGTATAGTGGTATGTGTTACACAGATGATCCTGAGACCGTCAGCTTGCCATTATCTTGGTACATTACGCGTACAATGATAATATTCTGCTTTCTTACTGTATCAAATCAGATTAGAACTACTTGTTTCTGTGACAGTACTCCAGTTAATTTCTTCATAAATGGATTTATACATTTTTGATTTAAGGAAAACAGTACATTACACATGATGAATTTGTTGTCATATTGTGGCGTTCATAACATGCAGACTCTTATAATATAGCAGCATGACATTGACTCTATACTCTATTAATTACTGCATGTATAACTTGCCTAAACTCGCCTGTTGTTACTGTCTACCTATAATTACTAGCCAATCATGCAAGCTCATATATTAGCATTGTAAATTACCAAGTCTTTTCTACTAACTGTAGTTTATGGCCGATGGTCAGAACATGCTGATTTTCACATATTGTATCTTTTACATGATTATTATAGACCTATTTTGTAATAGCCGACTCTTTTTTTTGTCGGACATCGACTTTTTTCCCGCCATATTTTTATGCAATTTTCGGGGACGATACTCTATGCTCTATTGGGTTTTTTACCCGAACTTCCGCCGGATACTGACTTAGTATGTAAGCAAGCACATTTTCTTATGCTAGTCAGTTGCTGATTGCGCTCCAATAAATCAACATCTCTCAACTCAACCTTCAGAGTCTTACCCTTGACAAATTTTCCCACCACCACCCCCTTGATATTTATCACCACCTTCACCTCCAAGACGCTCTATTTTTTTAGATATTAATATTGTAATGCTTCCGCTGAGCCCGAGTAGTAGTGCTATGCATTTTATATTACATATAAAGTGAGCAGTACTTGTAGTTATAGTGATTAACCAAGACGGCCTGAGTCAATGCTTAGACTATTCTTGAAAAAGAGTATATTTAATCCTAGTAGATAGTTAGGGCATCAAAATCCGATAAGACCAAGAGCTCAAACTGACAATAGCTATGAAAGAAGACTCTGTATAAGTGATATACATTAGATGTGTATTTATTAAGATCCAAGCATTAACTGACAGCACAATACAAAAGAACACACTTTATACACAAAAAAAAAGCCTGTAACATGCTATAATAGATCTCTCTATTATTTTTGAGCAAAAAAGTTATCTTTTAAGCAGTTAGAGACTTGTTTCACATCCATGAAAATACCAGTCCCTGACCGGGGTTTGAACTGGGGGCATCTAGGGCACCTATACGCCTTACACAGTGAACAGAACATGCTACCACTTTCTCATTTCACTCTCAAAGAACTATCCTATCAACATCTATACCAAGAAAATTTTAGTAAATATTTGCAAATGTAGCTAATAAATTTTATTTTTCTGCAGTGGTACATGTACATACATGTACATGAGATGTAGTTATGTACATGTAGCTCAACTAGATCTGCAACTTTGTGCAACTTGTGCAACTTTAGCGATACTAAGAGTTATGCTCTCTTAAACAAGAATTTCTTCTTGGTATCTAGAGTAACTAGCTAATTAGCAAAGGGGTCAAAGAATTAACATTACTGACATCTGATAATCAGGTAGTGCATACTTAATAACACAGAGAGTAAGTTAAGGAGACGGAGCTCCAGTGAATACTGAATAGGTCATAGACTAGAGTATTATTAGTTGTTGCAACTATAATGGTTGTGAAGATAACTCCAATAGTATCACAATAAACTTTTGCAACTATTTAACACTATTTGCATGTATTTACAATCAAAGATTTTCTTTTGGTATAAATTGTAAACTTGAATCGGTGGTCTTATTTAAATTATTAATCTACAATGCCATGTATCAGCTGCACCAGTAGAGTATACATGATTTACAGTTAAAAAATCAAAATTATTATGGTTATTTTAATGAGACGTGTTCAAACTGTATCTACTTAATTTGTATTCAAAGGTAGTCTAGCACCTTGCGGCAGCACAATACTGACTACAGACAGCATATGATACTGCATAGACTGTATCAGTAGCCTCACTCCCTCTCTCTCTCATATAGCATGTACATGTACAATATAATGAATTACAGACTGTCCCATTCTGACTTACAAATGTATATGACAAACTATTACAAGACAGATCATTGTCATCAATAGCATTTATTCTTACTTTAAAAACCTACATGTACATGTACATGTGTAATTGAAAGAGGAATAGAGAATGTGTACTGTAAGCAAAGATCTGCATTAAGCTAACTTGGAGCTGGCTGGTGTAGGTTCTACCACTGTTGTCCGTGTTGTGGTTGTTTTAGTTGGCGTTGTTGCTTTAGTCGGTGTAGTTGCTGTAGTTGTAGTTGCTGTTGATTTTGTAGTTAATGCGGTTTTGATAGTGGGCACTGTTGTTGTAGTTGGTATTGTTATTGTAGTCGGTGTTGTTATTGTAGTTGTGTTGTTGTTGCTCCTGGTGCTGTTGGTGTAGTTGATGCAATTGTTGTAGTTGATGCAATTGTTGTAGTTGGTGCAGTTGTTGTAGTTGAAGCTGTTGTTGTGTTTGGCATTGTTGTTGCAGTTGTCGTTGGTGCAGTTCCTTTAGTTGGTTTTGTTGCTGTAGGAGGCGTTGTTGTTGTAGTTGGTGCTGTAGAAGTAGTCGACTTCGCTGTTGTAGTTGAAATTGGTGCAGTTGCTGTGGTTGGTGTTGCTGCTTTTGTTGTTGTTGTAATTGCTACTGTCGTTGTAGTTTGTGTTGTAGTTGTAGTTGGTACCGTCCCTTTAGTTGACTTTGTTGTTGTAGGTGGTGTTGCTGTTGTACCTGGTGCTGTAGATGTAGTTGGTATTGTTGTTGCAGTTTCACTTGGTGTTGTAGTTGAAGTTGGTGTTGTTACTGTTGCTATAGTTAGTGAAGTTGTTATAGTTGGTGTTGCTGAGGTAGTTGGTGCCATTGTTGAAGTTGGTGAAGTTGCTCTAGCTAATTTTGTTGTGGTAGGTGGTATTGTTGTTGCAGTTTCACTCGGTGTTGTAGTTGAAGTTGGTGCAGTTGCTGAGGTTGGTATTTTTTGTGTTGTTGTTACAGTTTGATTTGTTGCCGTTGTTGGTATCGTTGTTGCTGTTGGTGCAGTTGCTTTAGTTGATTTTGTTGTTGTAGTTGGTATTAATGTCGTAGTTGGAGTCATTTTCGCAGTTGGTGTTTTTGTAGTTGGTGTTGTTGCCTTTGGTGTTGCTGTAGTAGTTGGTGGTGCCGTTGTAGTTGGCTCAGTTGTAACTGGCGGAGTGTGCAGAAGTGCTTTTTGTTTCCAATCTCGCCTCATTTTTTTACAAGCTATAGAAGCTACCCACTTGCAGATCTCCTTTTTTCCTTTACTCATGTATCCAGCGCTGCATTGACTCTTTAGATGTCTCGTACAGTCTCGGAAGCCTCCTGCAATAAAGTGAACAGTATATGATTAACACTAAGTAGCTAGTGCAGCTTCTATAGCATCACACCAGTGTGCTACCTGGGCCAGTGTCACACAGGTGTCTGTCAGGCTGGTAAGAAGTCAAACTATATTATACTTTGAGCTGAAAAAACTACAGCTACAGACCACACTTTATGAGTTAGACGACCGCAGAGCTACAAAGCAGTGTCTACTAGAGCTGCACATAACTGATTACTAATACTTGTATTTACACCGAAATTACTATACTCACTAATTAACTAATAGCATACTGCTAAACCAGTACATAGTCGGCCAAGGGTCATGGAAATCTTGACCTAAGTAGAAGTTGTGCTCTCCTGACAATATTTCTTTGGGCAAAAGCCCATTGGTTATGCTAGAGCGCACTGACAGTAAACTAGCCTAGATTAGTATAGGCGAAAAGTTTCTTTTTTGAAAAAAAAACTTGGTTTTGATAGGGTGAAACTATAGATATAATAAAAAGACTAGTTAGGGCGCCCTGTGTTAACGCTCCAATGCCCAAATTTCTTATTTAATTATGGGGAAAACCAACAACGTACATGTAGAGTAATCTCACCATGGTACTACAGTGATTCAATAATGGTTCACACTATACACTGTATATTATAATGGAGCATAAGCTGACTCCCCTTTGGTTTAAATCAAGCCTTCCTGCCATAAAACCGGTATCCTGGCAAATTGACGACTACATAGCACATTAGCACATAAAGGCCTATCAGCTGGTACTAACCACTACCTATTTTACACTGTCTTGAAAAATTGCTAATGTAAACATGATGTATACTTCATTAAGTTTCCACAGTCCTTGTGTTTTGATATATCAATGTCTTGCAAAGTTATTGCCATGAAGAAATCTGTCAATGGGGGCTACATGTTCACTCTTTCTGAAAGCAATTAATTGGTTCTACATGTAAGATTATAATAAAGTACATTGCACATGTGTACAATATGTCATGTTACACCAAATTGATATAAAGTACACATAGTCGCCCATGTGCACAGCAGGTAGCCTTATGCACTTACACTTCATACTCCAGTGATGCTTCATTTTGCATTTAGACATGTATTAGTCTATGATCTATTCCTAATATCTATTAAGAACAGTGAAAATCTCCAAGGCAGATCCTCCAAACTTGAAGCTCATACATAAGAAAGCTGTAATATGCGCACTCCCCTATGCTGCCACAACTAAAATTTCCCAAAGACTTTCATGTGATAGTCATAGCAACTCGCTTATAAAGACAATCATCAACAGGTGCTGCATCATTGGCATACATCATGATGATTAAATATCAAAAGTAGGCAATAAAGGAAACCAGCGACAGAAACTGAGTATAATAATTTTGTACAACAGCATTTAGAAAGCAATGTACATGATTGTGATTCCATAATTATTTTAATAGTCAGTTGTTGGAAAAAACATTCAATCAATACTTATACTTATTGTTGAAGAACACAAAATGGTTTTTCTTGCAGAGATTTATATGTATTATTATTTTCAATTATCTGTGGTATGCTATTTGGATATATTGTAGTATGGTCAATACATGCCTACAACTATTAGCAAATCAAGGTGTTAGTGTGAGACCAAAACAGCATGCTGCTCCAATTGTTATACTCAGCACAACACAACACAACACAACACAACACAACACAACACAACACAACACAACGCAACGCAACGCAACGCAACGCAACGCAACGCAACACAACACAACAGTTTCAAACATTAGAACCATTTAATTGCTTTTAGAGAGAGTGGCAATGAACTAGAGAGATTTCTTCACTGTAACACATTTGCAAAACATTAATATGTCAAAACACAAAGACTTTTAAAACTTATTGAAGTATACATCATGTTTACATTAGCCATTTTTAGCACCTTTAAACAGTGTAAATAGGTATAGCCTCACCATGCATTGTTTCAGGCAACATGTATGTGTATACTATTGAGATAAATGAGCGAGTGTAAATCTGAAAAGTTGATTTACAAAAAATACAATGTTGGCAGTAAATTAATAATAGCAAAGCACCCAGCATTGGTCAAAAACTTTTGTATGGTGACATCAGTAGGCTATAGCACAGTCTACATGTGCCTGCTTTAACTTATATTTACCTTTCTTGAGAGGGAAATACCATTGTGAGGCTACGACAGCAAACAGGCCAATCAAAAATGTAATCAATATTGTTGTCTTCATCTTGCCTTGGGAATCTATAAAGCATATAAATAGTTCTACTAACAGATGATAGTAATTTAAGTAATGGTGATAATAAGCATTAGTTTTAGAATGTTAAATTAAGATGGTGTGGTAGACCATATATATATAGTGTATAATATCATGTATATTATATACATACACACATAAACATATGTCTATGCATTCACACCCGTCAGTCAGTATGTAAATAATTTTGAATATCTACATTGTACCTACCTGTTCTCTTCATGCGACCAAAACAGTTCTCTTCAGCAATGTGCCACGTTTCTCTATACATTCACTCATTTATACTTCGCACTCTACGTACCATCAGCTGTGTAGTTTAACATGTGGGTTGGTCGACCACTGACAGTTTCATAGTTTAATACCATAAAACCAGCAATTTCCAATGTACATGTATATTCACCCTTGGTTCACATAACTTCTTACATAGTGCAACGTTGAGGGCTGCGTTCTACTGTGTACTATTGGCAATGTCATTTTAGCCTGATATCCACACAACACTATAGCTTATATAAACGGGTGGGTTACCATCTCTCTCATAAGAAAACAATTAAATATTATTACATCGGGTATAATTACTGATTGGGCTTTTAGTTATCCCAACTTCATGGATTGAGTAAAAATATCTGTATATAATAATTATGTATACCTCTTTAGGTATTATTGTATCTAGTATATATCAAAAGGTTGTGGACTTCAGTGGAATGACATTGTTCTTCATTGGCTTGGTTCTATAGGGAATGAGTATCACCAGTCCACCAGTGACCTTTACGGATATCTAGCCAATAATCAAAGCTGATTTCTAATAAATTACATAATTGAAGCCTTTTTTCTAATATTAACTGATTACAGCCGCTCACCCATAAATTGCCTTGTGTTTCAATTCAACAGGGTAAAATATGGACATCTTGTCGAAGTGAGTATTTCAAAGATGTTGATGTATCCAACTTCAGGGAACATGTTAAAGATGTCAGTTTAGCTCTTCTGTTCATAATCTAATAAATACTACTCAAAGTCTACTAACTGGTTTAACTTCCCACTATGATTGATTCAAGGTAAGGAAACATTTTCTAATTTGGAGTAGGGAAGGAGTATTCACTACACTGTCGTCAGTGAGGCCAACGACTAATTATTACAGGATCATTGCATATCTGGGCATTCTTCTAACCTTCACTGTAAAGATATCAGATAAGTCTGACTGATGTTTTACTGTAAAGTTGATTTTCTTTTGCTTTCTGGTGTACCACTGCACTGAATGCATGCACTGAACATGATGTGGTATAGTTGTTGTGGACATATATATTATTAGCAATTATCTCTTATTTAGTATCGTTTATCCATTATATATTCACGATTTGTATAACGGCAGCAATCAAGACAATTAGTTCCTTTTTATATATATTATATTTTATCGTCGTACACAGTAATGAGCACACAACTCCTCTTACTGACACAGAGTATTATAATTACACGGCATAGTCCATTTCGCAATATTGTATTAATTAAGTACTTCCGACGGCTAGTATTTCATCACTATTATTCATTAACTGCCGTTATGGTGCAATCCTTTTTATGATTGGTCTCCGGCCTTCCGTTGGAGACACTTCTTTTTCTTATTGGTTCGTCTACAACCAAACCTTTAGTATATAAGGCGTGCAATTCTAACTACTTATCAGTCTTCTATACACTGCTGTATTTTATACTCTTATACCTTTTTGCTGGAACATTAAATATACTCTGATTACGCTACCAAGAATACTGGAGTTCTGCTGTTCAAGCACATAGGTATGCACTTACAATAATACTTACACGGGAGCCGTTGCCGAAGTGTTCATACAACTCTAGGGAGTTGTCGAGGGACACGGAGGGAGACTATCCTTGCTGAAATCCATTACATAGTGGTATGTGTCATACAGATAATCATCAGACAGATTGCTTGACATTATCATGGTACATTATCCGTACAATGTTAATATCTTGCCAAAATTTGTAGTTAGATGACTTAGGTAGCATACACGTAAATGCCTTCCTACGATTTAAAACCAGATTTGAACTTGTTTTAATGATTATACTCTAGTTCGTTCAGTTTACCTGGATTTTAAACAAAAATAACTTCTTTATATTGGTTCATGTTTTTGTTTTTCAAGAAAGATAACATACATGTAATACACAATGAAATCATTGCTATAAGTCTTTATTGTTTTGAAAAATTCATTTACATGTACATGCAGATATTTTTTAGCACAGTTGAGTTTCTGCAGAAACTTTTTTGGCAATCATACGCGGAACGGGAGTTTTATAATACATTGTAGATCTTCTACTCCACGATCACCTAACCCAGTTTAATCTCGTTGCGTCTAATAATAATTATAAATGTATTGGGGATCAAATCAAGGTCTTCAAAAATAGCCTGATGCCAATTTTTAATATCAGCTAGTTTTCTCCACTTAAGTAGAGATTAATTTTTCTAAATTGTCAATCATCATTATCAGCTTTACAAAGTGACGTGAGACATTATTTTAGATATCAGAAGCTTTGCACTGTTCTAATATTAATGTCAAGTTGTTGGCCTTCCATTCTGATACAACTTGTGTAGATACACTGCCGGACTTGATTGGTTTTGGTCAATTTTGGAAGTTCTCCCCCTGTTTTTATTTCAGACTAATTCAAAGTGTTTTGAGCTTGAACAGCTTACATGGACTTGAATTAAAATAAGAAGCACTCTGATTTTCTATTTCATACTTGGCTTTCTACCTATCAATCCATACTCTGCTTACGGGATAGTTTTCATTCTCTGAGCAAATTGAACTTGGTTAAATTTGCTTTGGTGAGCGGAAGGAAGCCATTTTACTGGCATGTTTACATCCTAACTTGCTTACACAATGTGAATAAAGCTTCACCAACACCCTCTTTATAGTCGACAATTTCTTTTTCTTTCTCTCGTTTTGATGACTCTCTGTGCAGCATTCTGTCTTGTTATGAATTTCACATTTTTGTTAAGCCTCCTGTTTCAAAAACAGTTCCCCCTTGTTGGTACCATCATTGTGCTATAATATACCAGATTTTCTCTAAAGTCTGTTTTTCTTGGTTAGTATTAAATTTACTCAGAAGTTGCCTTCTTTTATCATAAAGTGCTCGAAGACCGAAAGAAATTCATTCCAGCACACCAAAATACAAATTTTAATTTGCTAAAGCCCTAGACAAATAACACTTATTCTTTTGCATCCTAGCATGCTAAATATGCAGACATGCTCTAAAACGCCCACCTCTATCCCACTGGCTACCACCCTCGTGCCTGGTCACACACTTACTACATAGACAAAGTAACAGGCAGTTCAAACCAGTAGTCTAGTAGCACAATTTCCCCAAAAGAAATGGAAAAGAAAACAGGACGGCTAATACATTCTTACTATAATTATTACTATAACTATCTTTGCTTATTAACAGATTGTAGGTATCTATTTATAAGTTGAAAAATTGCTTCTTCACGTTGTCAAGATATCCAGTACAGGTGGGTGCTTCCAGATGCCATACCACTTCAGAAAACTGTGTCCTAGGTGCCATCACTTTCAGACAACTGCATCCTAGGCGCCATAACCTCTCACCAACAACTGCGTTCTAGGCGCTATCGTCTCCAGACAACTGCGTCCTAGATGCCATCGTCTTCGGCCAACTGCGTTCTAAGCGCCATCGTCTTCAGACAACTGCATCCTAGGCACCATCACTTTCCAAGACAGCCCAAAAGTTGTCTCCCGGGCTGACTGAGGCCCAGAGATCTTTGCTGGGCCGCTCTCATTTTGATATGCGGAAAAAGAAAAATTGTGATTCTACGCTAATCAATGCAGTTTAACTTGAACAGCTAAAAGCTTCAAGACTGATTCAAGTGAGATGCAGATAGCAAATGCTTTAGCTTAAAGTGGTTGTGGCATGTGATTTAACCCACGAAGTTATCCCTTGCTGTATATTAGCAACGAGTGAAAACAATGGAAACTCATCTTATTTCTAATCGAGTTTGCTGTGAGGATTAAATTGTTGGCTTAGTAATGCACAAGTTGCAATTGGAGCCGCTGTGTTCACAAAATTGAGGCAATGTGTTCGTGCAAGAAATGGCTGACTGTCAACAAAGCGGTGATCAGTTAACTCACAATCGAATTGAATCAAGTGACACTTCATCGGGAGACTATTGTTTGGAGCCACAGATGATGCAAGGGTGAGAGCTGGGCAACCTTGTTTAGACTCACAAAAGACAAGAACTGAAAGTTCAACTAGAATATTGAAAATGAAAATTGCAATTACATGCACATGTACATACCCTAAAAGCAGATACATTTTGCGAGTTTTAACTTTTGCGAATTTCGCGAGTGACAAACTCGCAAATAATTTCCATCGCTATTAATATCTGCTTTCAAACTGATTTGAATAATTTCTGGTTTAAAAAGGCCATACATGCAGCTATATAGCTATCTGATACATAGTTGAATATTTTAAAAAGCAGCAAGTATTTCCTATAACATAATTGGTAAGTAGCCTAGAGTAGGAGCTTAATCAGAGGATTTTTTAACAAGCTATGGTAATTACTTTACCTCACAGGTGGGCTTACTGCACTATATAGGAGTCAGCTGTAGATTTGTACTGTGTGTAAGTGGAGTTTAAATCTGAGTAAACATAGAGCTTAGCTAAGCTTGGTTTTAATGCTGAAATATGCTTAAACATAAATTTTGGGACTTAAACAAATTTCGCGATAGGCCAAACTCGCTAAATATTTCTATCGCAAATTGCTCCAGGATTAGCAAACTCGCGAAATTTTCTTCCGCAAAATATTTCTGCTTTTAGGGTATTGTTTTAGTACAAGTTGCGCTTGAGTCAGGATCCAATAGCGTCACACGATTCAACGTGGCCGAGAGAGCACAACTCAGTGATTTTCAAGCCAATTCTTGGCAACCTGAATAACAGAGTCTGGTTTTAGTATGAACATAAAACATATGGCATAATCACTTTAACCATTGATACATGATTTAAAGTGGAAGCAGTTGTCCTCTTCTGGCATGAGCAGAGGAAAACAGTTGGAAAACATTTACGCCAAATTTAGTTATTAATCTCTCTTTTGACACTAATATGTGTATTTTGAAAAAATACCGGAAAATAGGCTACCAAGTACCTCTATTCACTCATGGGAGTTTTTAGAAGCATGAAGAAGTTGTCTTCTCATTGTAGTATGCTCTCAAATAAGTGAGAAGTTTTCTGCTAATTGCACTTCCTTAATGTTTGAAATCAAAGAAACAAGTGAATATATGTGGCCAAGTATCATGTTATCAAAAGTGTAGAAGGAATTTATAAACTCTTGATTAATAGAAAAGTTACTAAATAAAAACCTTTCCATGTGCTTTATAACACGGTTAACTGGGTTACTCAGATGACATAAGCTGCTTTTGTTTGAGGTCAGTTTGTGACAGATGACATCACCTGCCCTAGCACTGGGAGACCATTTTAAGTAGCTCTAACTTAGTACTATCCAACAAGCTACCCAGCTTCTTGATTGGTTTTGGTCAATTTTGGAAGTTATCTCCCTGTTTTTATTTCAGACTAATTCAAAGTGTTTTGAGCTTGAACAGCTGACATGGACTTGAATTAAAATAAGAAGCAATTGTAAATGCGTTAGGGCTTAACAAGTAATGATTTATTATAACCATATGAAAGAGTAGCTAGCAGATTTTTATTTTTTCTGTAATTGTAGTTACGTAGCTCATCCTGATCTGCAACTTTAGTGATACTTGAAGTACTCTTGATGCAGAATCACTGCATATGATACTGTTTAGAATACCTCAGTATCCTCATCCCCACATAGCCAGTGCATGTACAACAACATTATAATGAATTACAGACCATCCCATTCTGCACTACATAATAAACTATTATAGGACTGATAGTTAATTATCAATTTATTCTTAATTAAGAAATGTATAATTAAAAGAAGAGTAAGGATTGTGGACTGTAAACAAAATCTCTTAACGATCTACATGTACATGAAGTTTACTTGGAGACCGCTAGTGTTGGTTCTACTTGCAGCACTGCTGTCAGTGTTGTGGTTGTTGCAGGTGCTCATGCCATTGTTGTAGTTGAAACCGTAGTTGTTGTTTTTTTTATTTCCATTTCTATTCTTCTACAAGTCGTAGCAGCTACCATCTTACAAATCTCTGCTTTCTCACTCATCTTGTTTTCAGCATCACATTGATCATGTAGACGTTTCTTACACTGCTGAAAGCTTTCTGCAATAAAGTAAGCAGTATATGCTTAGCACCAAGTAGCGAGTACAGCTCCTATACGTAAAGGGACATTTTGAAAAAGACAGTTGGAAACAGGACATTTCATAATTGGACAGTTCAAAACAGGGCAGTTTGAAACTGTGTAAATTACATTTAGAAAAATTGACTAATTTCATTAATTAAATACAAAAAATAATATTAAAAATATAAATCAGTTGAAATCTGGTGGTTGAGGTTTGGGGTTAGGGGTTTTGAACTGTCTGGTGTTGAACTGTAGGGTTTCGTAACATCCTGTTTCGAACTGTCTTTTCGAACAGTCACAAATTCGCTTCTAAAGTATCACACCAGTTTGTCACCTGGGCCTGTGTCAAACAAGGGCAACTATCTGTAAATACCAGGATAGTCTTTCTCATGATGAAGTTAGAGCGATATATCACTATAATAGGGGACCTTGGCTAACAGTAGAGTAGCACAATGGTTATTACACATGTATAATGCAGGAAGTAAACATCATACTGAGCGGGTAGTATGACAGTACCTACCCTGAGGCTATGGAATATAATAGTTCAATATCATAATATTCCTAACTACAACAATGCATTAACATCTAATATTAGATATTTAATAAAAATCTAGTATTTCTACTACTAAGGCTAATCTATCACACTATGCATTGTTTAAGGCATTCAATAATGAAATGTATGTCTGAAAACTTCAGATAAATGAGCAAGTGTAAATCTGACAATCTGATTTAGAAAAAATTACAATATGGATATTAACTAGCAGCAAGCCATCCGACATCAGACAAAAAACTTTTGAATGATACCATTAGTAGTGCTGTCTACATGTATCTGCTTTAACTTATATTTACCTTTCTTGAGAGGGAAATATGATTGTGAGGCTACGACAGCAAACAGGACATTCAGAAATGCAATCAATATTGTTGTCTTCATCTTGACTTGGGAATTTCTGCAATATAAAAATAATGCTTTGAACAGATGTTATTAATTTAAGTAATGGTAATAATAAAGCATTAGTTCTAGAATGTTAGAATAAGATGGTTTGTTATACATGTATTAGTGGTAAATTATGTACATTGTATATAGCGTAATAATCTTATGTGACTTACATACGTACTCAATATATTGATTAGATACTGTATAAACTACACCAGTCAGTATGTAAATAATCTTGAATATTTATATTGTACCTACCTGTTCTGTTTATGTGACTAAACCAGTTCTCTTCAGCAATGCGCCACGTTTCTCTATATGTTCACTCTTTTATACTTCACACTCTACGTACCATCAGCTGTGTAGTTTAACATGTGGGTTGGTCAACCACTGACAGTTTCATAGCTTAATACCATAAAACCACCTATTTTCAATGTAAATGTATGTGCAACAATAGTTTACATAACTTCTTTCACAGTGAGACGCCCAGGGCTGCACACGAGGTACCCCTCGGAAGTCAGAGGGGTGCCTCGTGTGCAGTTCGCTCAGAGAATGTCTACTGCTCACCTGTGAAGCTTCCTTTTTGAAGGTTGCTGAGCTGGTGTAGTGGGTAGTATGTTCTGTTCACCGTGCTAGGTGATTAGGTGCCGTAGAGGCCCCGGGTTCAAACCCCAGTCAGAGTCAGGGACTGGTATTTTAATGGATTTGAAACAAGTCTCTGACTGCTCAAAAACAAATTCTTTGCTAAAAATACATTACAAAACCCCCTAACATCTGTATACAATATATACATGTACATGTATTATATATATACCTCTTTAGGTGTTAGAGTATCTAGAATGCTTAGGTACACGAGAGATTGTGGACTTCGGTGGAACAACATCATTGTTCATTGCATGGGCCTATAGGAAATGAGCAGCACCCATCCACTGTTGGCTTAGACTGATAGCCAGTCAATAATCAAAGCTGATTCCTAATAAATTACATAATTTGGGCCTTTTTTCAAGTATTAACCAATGACAGCGGCTCACCCATAAATTGTCTAGGGCTTCAATACAACAAGGTACAATATGGACATCTTGTGGAAGTAAGTATTTCAAAGATGTTGATGCATCTAACTTTAGGAAATATTGTAATGGTTACGCGCAGCCTCCCCGACTACATGTCACTAACTATGTACCTATACTTGCATTATACCTACTTGCACCCGTTGTCTATGTAGTTGAATGTTACCTGTACACTTCTTATATGCATTACTGAGTCATTATACCCTTTTTATACCCATGTAAAGAGGCCCGACCTCTCAGAAATACTTGATATTGATTTTGCATATGATCTAGATGATTTTAAGCATCTTTTGTCAAACTCGACCTATTTTGGGTCGGCCATCGGGCTTCCGGGTTGTTGCGTTACGACACTACGTCGGCCTTTTTACCGGAACTTCCTCTGGAAGTTCTCTTACTAGATAAAGTGCATTGTTTTCCCAATTATTGTCTCAGTTCATGTTTGGATCTCAATAAAGACACATCTATACTTATATATAGAGACTTTCACTTCGTAGATAGGTCATTCTAGTTGTTAAGGTCTTCGACCTTGCAACCCGAACTTCCTGCTAGGTCAGATCACTCTCTATCTCAGTATAGCAAACAAGCATTGACTCGAGATCATATAGGTCGTCTTTGGTAGTCATTTGACTACTAGTACCTGTTAATCTTTCATGTAATAAGAAAGCCTAGCACCACTCATAGGCACTTCATTTTGGACTCGGGAGTCGCCTCAGGACGACAGTACCAAAACCCGAAAACCATTACAATATTATGTTAAATATGTCAGTTTTGCTCCTTCTCTATTAATAATCTAATATACTACTCAAAGATTACTAACTGTTTTAATTTCTTACTATAATTAATTCAATGTAAGAAATCATTTTCTAATTTGGAGTAGAGAAGGCTTATTCACTACGCAGTTTTCAGTGAGGCCAACGACTAAATCTCACAGGATCATTGTATATCTGGGCACTTTTCTAAACTTCACTGTAAAGATACAAGATAAATCTGAAGTTCTACAGTAAAACTGATTTTCTCTTGCTTGCTGGTGTCTCACTGCACTGAATGCATGCGCTGAACATTATATATACATTATATAATATACAGGTATGAAAATGACAGGAAGTAAGTGTGTGACTAGTGAGGGGCGTGGCTTATCAAGTAATGTCAGTATATAGGAATATCCCCCTTACTACAGCATATAGGAATATCCCCCACCACATTATCATACCACTGCACTAAATGTATGCCCTGCTTACAACATCTATAAACCACTGCACTAAATGCATGCACTGAACATGGTGTGGTATAGTGGTATGTGTCATACAGATGATCATCAGACAGATAGCTTGCCATTATCATGGTACATTACGTGTACAGAAATTGTCATTGGACCCCATGCATGTAAGTGCCTTCTTACAGTTTCAAACCAGATTTGAACTTGTTTTTATGATGGTACTCTACCAGTGTGGCAACTGGTTAATTTACTTGGATTTGTAACAAATGATAACTTTTTCATCAATTGATTCATATTTTGTTTTCAAAGGGGAATAATATATTACATAATAAATTTGTCGTTGTATTGCATATTGAAGAAATACATGCATACGTATTTTTGTAGCTTAAAGACATATTACACCTTACAAAGCTGGGTTTTTGCAAGAACTTTGTTGGCGGACATTAGAGTTTTATAATAGATCTTCTACTTCAGAATAACCTGACTCAGTATTGTCTCATTGCATCTAATAATGATGAGTCTCCAACTGACAATTTAAGCTATTATTAGCTGAATGTTTTAGTTCTACACGTACATGGATATGACCAAGAACATTTGTAAATCTGACTATTTAAAATAGCCCAGCAACCAATTTACAAGATAAAATAAAATAATTACTGATTACAATGCAAATGCTCTTTAACTGCCTTTGTATGTAAGAAACTGCGTCTGATTGCAGTGTTAGTTTAGTGATAGTGATTTGGTGTCGTCAATACTATTCCAAAATTTACACAGTACACTGAGTAAGCAGTAACAGTACAGCGCAGAGTACAGAGTACTGTGAGAATTTACAGTTAAAGAACTGATCACAATCAACCAGTCTGTAAGGATTTGTCACAATTACTACAACTTTTCAATATAATCCCAAAAGATAATATGACTGTATAATAGTCTTTATATATATAATCCGGCCTTCTCTGTTAACTCAAACCTGAGCATTAATGGCAGTAAAATTCAAAACAGATTAGTGAATAATTTTGCTGTGCTTGTGCCAAGCATAAAACATCAAACATGTTTAAATTTGGGCAAACAGTGTAAATACGTAATCATTTTAGTTCCAAAATCATATTTTCTTTGATTAGTCTTGGAGTTATGTTTCCTTGCTCTGTGAAGATAAGGAAACAATAGAATATGCCCCGGCTTTGTTTCAAGGCGTTTTTTCCTAGCTTGCATGGGTATAGCTAGCCCACAACTAGACCACCACAGTGGTTATTTCTCCTCTACACTAGCAGGAGAAGGATATCATTACATTCAAATAATTACCCACCACCACCCCCTTGATATTTATCACCACCTTCACCTCCATGGCGCTCTATTTGTTTTAGATATTGATATTGTCAGGTTTCTGCTGAGCATGAGAGTGCTGGCCCAATAGTGCATGTGTGAGAAAAGCCTATGAGTGGTGCTATGCCTTCTATAATACATTATAGAGTGAACAGTACTTGTAGTTAAAGTGATTAAGGTTATGTAACTGGGGTCTGAATTTTCTTTGGAAATTTCTCCCACATATTTAACCATGTCTGAAAGGACATGGACAGCTTTCAGTGTTAGCATTAAGTCATATGACGCAACGTTACAGGGGGTCAAAGACCGAAAACAGTACTATGAAGTTTTCCCGCTGTTACTTGAATAATTTATTGTTCAGTTAAATTATTGCATAATACTGTTAATTATGCATGGATGTTTACCTAAGCTGGTGTTATGAAAAGATAAAATAAAATAATGGCCTTCTAGAGCGTCTTTTTATGCTGGCTTTTTGCATGTAAAATCTTATCCAAGCTTTGTCTTATTTGTAGAATAAATTCTTTCCCATAAGGTAAACTAGCCTGTGCAGGTGTTTCTCTAAGTGTGTAGGAACAGGTAGAATAGTATTAGACTGCAGGGCACGTATATCATGTGAAGTTATCCTCTCTTGATTTTGGCCAATTCACGTTGCGTTATTCACATTACTTTGGCATCAACTATCTCACTTCACTTTGCAGTAGTAGCCAATTTATTAATAGTTTTAGCTCAATTCAAGCATGAAGAAGCAGGCTTGTTATTGATTTGTTATTTGGCTTTGTGGATGCTTCAAAAACTCTGGGAAATCTCTTTTTTGAACCACTATCAAAATTAAACTTAGCAACTTTTAGCATCAACTACAGAGGAATAGAGCAGCATTTACTCAGATATCTAACCAAATTCATTTTCAGCAAACTTCCATCATGGGGGCTACATACATGTAGATTATAAACAAATTCTTATAATTCAAATAAGGCTCCTAATAAAGTAGATTTAAAATACTTGTTCAAAATTTGAGAAAATAAAATAATAATTTGCTAATTTAATTTGACATGTAGCTATTTAAAAGAAGCTCTACAGTTTAAAAGGTTTTATAGTACTGGTGGTATGATATTCCATTGCAATATTAATGAATATTGAACATCAACTCATCCTAATGCTGCTAACTGGTTTAAAAACGATCAACTTTTCTATTTCTCCAAGCAATTTTGTTTTTATGAATGAAAGTAGGCGGAAGTAGGCTTCCGGAACCTGTCAGTTGCTTAATTATAAGGTAGGATAGAGCTGCAAACTGTACATGTAATTATTCAAATATAAAATCTATGGTCAAATCATTGCTTTTTTGTATATTTTGTTTTGTGTTGGCTTTTAGACTGTCACTAGCTGCTGCTAAACAACCCAACAAACATATCTAGTAGAATAACTGCCCTTATTCTATCCTAGAATAGTGGATATAATTATGTCTTTTATAAGAATATACACCACACTTAATGTTTTACATGGGATATTACATATATGCAAAAACAGAGAAAAAACTTGTTAAAACATGCATTATACATGTACTCTAGCCATGCACCATGTAGTACTATGTTAATGAGATTGATTATTATTCTTCAACTGTAACATTGTGTCATACCTTCACGACGGAGTTCCCTGTCTAGCCATTTCATTCATAAAATTGGAGCTGTAGTATATGGACCCCAAAATTACTATGGACCATAACTTGAAAAATGTTTCTTTGACCTTCCCAGTTTTTAATTCTTATGTCTTTCCAGGTAGTAATGTCTACATAGTGTTGAAAAGAATTTTATTTTTGAGAACCCCAGTTACATAACCTCAACCAAGACAACCCATAGGTCTCGAGTCGATGCTTAGACTATTCTGTCGTAGTGTAAGTTGTTCCAGCCGACAAGGTCCTCGACCTTGTCGGCCGAACTACCTACTCGGTACATACTCTTTCTCAGTGTAGCAAAAGAGCATTGAATCGGGACTACATGGGTTGTCTTGGTTAGTCCTTGGACTACTAGTACCTGTTAATCTATGTAATGACGAAGGCCTATCACCACTCATAGGCTCTTCACCTTTTTTTACGTGGGTCGTCCCAGACGACATCTACACACAACACAAAAACCATTGCAATGTTTATACCAAAATGTTTTAGGAAATATTTACACATATACTTGTACATGTAGCTAGTAGAGTTTTATTTTGCCTCAGTTGTTGTTATGTACATGTAGTTATGTAGTTCACCCAGGTCTCCAACTTCAGGGATGTTAGAAGTATGCCCTCTTGAAGCAAATCACTGCTTGGTATTGTGATGAAGAAGCCGACCTATGCTGAATTAGCAGGGGCCGCCCCCCCACATCTACCCAGGTCAGTCTCATAACTGACAATTAGTAGGAGATCACTTCATAACTGTATATATACTCATTTATAAGTATCTTGTATTGTATAATCAGTACATTATTATATGCATTTTTGGCTATGACCGACCTTTTGTGGTCAACCCTCATACATTTTGCCTTCATGTCGTTACATAATACCTATGTAGATGCCATATCTTACTTAACCAGAACTTTTACCGGAAACGCTAGTACTAGATAAGGCGAATGCTTTTTATATGCTAGCAACAGAGTCTTCTTACCCAGCTAAGCTAGTTCCAGCTCTAAGTCCTACTGGACTTGCATTGTAGAAGCCCGAACTTCTTACTGAGCTAGAACCTACTCTCCATACAGACTAAGCAATAACTCAGACCTTATGGGTCGTATCTATAGCTCTATACAATAATCTTATTTTAATGGAACGTGTACAAACTGCATCCTTTAATTTATTTTGAAAAGCAGTCTGGATACCATAGCAACACAATTATACTGACTACAAACCGCATATGATACTGTCTAGGTATAGACACCCCTAGATACCCACGCGATATACCAGTTTACAAGTGAAGTATAATGAATTACAGACCAACTCGCTGTGACTTGTGTTATAGACTATTACAAGATACATGTAGATAATTGTTATCAATTTATTCTTACTTTAGAAATATATAATTAAAAGAGCAGTAAAGATTATGGACTTTAGTAAACCAAGATCTACATGGAGTTTACTTGGAGCCAGCTGGAGTTGTTTCTACCACTATTGTCAGTGTTGTAGTTGTTTTAGTTGGCGTTGTTGCTTTAGTTGGTGTTACTGCTGTAGTTGTGATTGGTGTTGTCGTTGCAGTTGGTGCAGTTGTTTTGGTTGGTGTTGTTGCCATTGTCGGTGTGGTTGTTGCAGTTGGTTTTGTTTTCTTATTTAAAGTTGTTGTTGTAGTTGGTTTTGTTGCTGTGGTATGTGTTGTTGCTGTACCACTGTTGTTATTTTAAAACTGTACCACTGGTGTTGGTTCTACCACTGTTGTCAGTGTTGTAGTTGTTTTAGCTGGCGTTGTTGTTTTAGTTGGCGTTGTTTCTCTGGTTGTGGTTGGTGTTGTTGCTACCGTTGGTGTAGCTGTTGTGATTGGTGTTGGTGTTGGTGTTGTTGCTGTTGTTGACGCAGCTGTTGCAGTTGGTGTTGTTGTAACTGGTGTCATTGTTGTTCTTGGTGCTGTTGCTGTAGTTGGTACAGTTGTTGTGGTTGATATTGTTGTTGTAGTTGTAGTTAGTGTTGTGGTTGTAGTTGGTGCAGTTGTAGTGGTTGGTGTTGTTGCCATTGTTGGTGTGGTTGTTGCAGTTGGTTTTGTTATTTTAGTTGATGTTGTCGTTGTAGTTGACTTTGCTGTTGTGGTTGGTTTTGCTGGTGTAGTTGGTGTTGTTGTTGTAGGTAGCGTTGCTGTTGTAGCTGGTGTTATTGTTGTAGTTGTTGTCGTTGCTGTAATTGGTAAAATTGTTTTAGTTGGTGTGGTTGCTTTTGTTGTTGTTGCCGCTGTTGCTTGAGTTGGTGTTGCTGTTTTAGTTGACGCTGCTGTTGTAATTGGTGCAGTTGTTGTTGCCATTGTTGTTGTAGTTGTTGCAGTAGTTGACATTGTTGGTGCAGATGCTGTAGTTGGCATTGATGTTGTAGTTAGTGTTGTAGAAGTAGTTGGTGCAGTTGTTGCGGTTGGTGTCGTTGATGTCGTTGGTATCGTTGTTGTAGGTGACAATGTTGTTGTAGCCGGTGCTATTGTTGTAGTTGATGCCGTTGCTGTAGTTGGTGCAATTGTTTTAGTTGATGCTGCTGTTGTAGTTGATGCCGCTGTTGTAATCGGTGCAGTTGTTGTAGCTGGTATTATTGTTGTTGTTGGTAATGTTGTTGTAGTTTTAGTTAGTGTTGTAGTTGTAGTTGGTGCAGTTGTTGTGGTTGGTGTTGTTGCCATTTTTGGTGTGGTTGTTGCTGTTGATGTTGTTGCTTTAGTTGACTTTGTTGTTGTAGTTGGTTTTGCTGGTGTCATTGGTGTCGTTGTTGTTGGTGGCGTTGTTGTTGTGGATGGTGCTATTGTTGTAGTTGGTGTCTTTGTTGTAGTTGGTGCAATTATTTTAGTTGGTGTTGGTGGTGTTGCTGTTGCTGTTGTTGCTGTTGCTTTAGTTGGTGTTGCTGTTGTAATTGGCGCAGTTGTTGTAGTTGGCAGTGAAGTTGTAGAGGCTAATGTTGTTGTAGTTGTAGTTATTGTTGTAGTTGGTGCAGTTGTTGTGGTTGATGTTGTTGCTGGTGTTGGTTTTGTTGCAGTAGTTGGTGTCGTTGTAGTAGGTGGTATTCTGGTTTTAACTGATGCAGTTGTTGTAGTTGGCATTGTTGTTGTAGTTGGTATTGTTGTTGTAGTAAGTGTTGTACTTGTAGTTGGTGCAGTTTGTGTGGTTGTTGTTGTTATCGCAGTTGGTTTTGCTGTAGTTAGTTTTGTTGTTGTAGCTGGTGTTGCCGTTGCTGGCGTGGTTGTTGTAGTTGGTTTTGTTGTCGTAGTTGTTTTTGCTGTTGTAGGTGACATTGTTGTTGTAGCTGGTGTTATTGTTGTAGTTGGTGCAATTGTTTTAGTTGGTGTTGGTGTTGGGGCTGTTGCTGTTGTTTTTGTAGTTGGTTGTGCTGCTGTAATTGATGTCGCTGTTGTAATTAGTGCAGTTGTTGTAGTTGGCGTTTTTGTTGTAGTTGGTGCAGCTGCCGTGGTTGATGTTGTTGCTGCTGGATTTGTTGCTGCAGTTGGTGTTGTGGTTGTAGTTGGTATTGTTGTTGTAGTTGTAGCTAGTGTTGTAGCTGTCATTGGTACAGTTGTTGTGATTGGTGTTTTTGTTGTTGGCGCTGTTGTTGTATTCGGTGTTGTCGTTGTAGCCGGTACAGCTCCTTTAGTTGATTTTGATGTTGTGCTTGATCCTTTAGATATAGTTGGTATTGTTGATGTTGTGGTTGGTGTTGGTGTTGTTGTTGTAGTTGTAGTTGATGCATTTGTTGTGGTTGCTGTTGTTATTGTTGGTATTGTTGTTGAAGTTGCCGTGGTTGGTGTTGTTGGCAGTGTTGGTCCTGTTGTCATTGGCGCTTTTGCTGCAGTTGGTGTTGCCGTCATAGTTGGTGCAGCTCCTTTCGTTGATGGTGGTTTTGTAATTGGTGCCGTAGATATAGTTGGTATTGTCGATGTAGTTGCACTTGCTGTTTTAGTTGAAGATGGTTTAGTTTCTGCGGTTGGTGGTGTTGCTGTTGATGCTGTTGTAGTTGGTGCAGTTGGTTCTGTTGCTGTAGGTAGTGTTGTTGCTGTAGCTGATGCTGCAGTTGTAATTAACATTGTCATTGTAGTTGTAGTTTGTGCAGTTGGTGTGGTTGGTGTTGTTATAGTTGGTGTTGTCATAGTCGGTGTTGTTGTTGCAGTTAGTGTTGTGGTTGGTGTTTTTGTTGTAGTTGGTGTCGTTGCTACAGTTGGTTTTGTTTTTGTATTTAGTAGTGTCGTTGTAGTTGATGTTACCTTTGTAGTTGGAGCAGTTGCTGCAGTTGATTTTGCCATTGTTGTAGGTAGATGTGTTGTTGTAGTAGTAGTTGGCTCAGTTGTAATTGGCGGAGTGTGCAGAAGTGCTTTTTGTTTCCAATCTCGCCTTATTTTTCTACAAGCTATAGAAGCTACCCACTTGCAGATCTCCTCTTTTCCTCTACTCATGTATCCAGCATTGCATCGACTCTTTAGAAGTCTAGTACAGCGCCGAATGCCTCCTGCAATAAAGAGTACAGTATATGCTTAACACCAAGTAGCTAGTGCAGCACACCAGTGTGATACCTGGGCTTGTGTCAGACAAAGATAGTCTCTGAAAGCAGGTACTTGTGTGGCACAAGTCTATTTGCTCTCAGACTAAGTGGGCTACTGGTCAGCTAAGAAAGTAAACTTCATATCAGAATTATTTCAGCACATAGATGTGCTTAATACTACATTGAGTGAAAGAATGGCGTTATAATTTAGGAGTGCATCACTTACAGTATATACTGAGTGTATCCTCCCCCCAGTTTAGGGAAAACAACCTACATGTAGTCAGGTCAGGCAGACAGGAAGTCAAACTATGTCATTACTACTTTGAGCTGAAACAACTACAGCTACATACCATACTTTATAAGTTAGACAACCACAGAGCTACAAAGCAGTGTCTACTAGAGTTGAGCATAACTGGCTGCTGATACTTGTATTTACACTGAAATAACTACACTTCCTAGTTTACTAATAACATGATGCTAAACCAGTGCATGTTCACGTTTATTGTTTTAGTACAAGAAAGAGAGTGAGTTGCACTCCATACAAGCTTGGCATATCAATCCATTTAGTCACCGAAACAGTACACTGTATGCAGATTGAGTAGTCATAGATTACTATAATGCAATGTAATTATAAAATTATAATAATTTAGAATGATATTACACAGCACATGTACTGTATATTAACAAAAAAATATTTCATTTACATCATAGGGCAGCAAATATTTATGTAACAGGAACATGTTGATTCAAAGTGTACGTGTGCATAAATTTACTTCATTTAATGCAAAATTCATCATATTATGGCTTCGGTGTGGACGGGGCGTTGCCCCAGACCGCCAGGGGGCCTGTTGGCAGAACCCTTCAAACTGAGCCAGATCCACCCCTGCGTTAGTAGTGCTGTCTACATGTACCTGCTTTAACTTCTATTTACCTTTCTTGAGAGGGAAATACGATTGTGAGGCTACGACAGCAAACAAACCAATCAGAAATGTAATCAATATTGTTGTCTTCATCTTGACTTGGGAATCTATAAAGCATATAAATAGTTCTACTAACAGATTATAGTAATTTAAGTAATGGTGATAATAAGCATTAGTTCTAGAATGTTAGAATAAGATGATTTGTTATATTAGTGGTAAATTATGTACATTGTATATAGCGTAGTAATCTTATGTGACTTATATACGTATGCAATATATTGATTAGATAATGTATAAACTACACCAGTCAGCATGTAAATATTCTTGAATATCTATCTTGAACCTACCTGTTCCGTTTATGTGACCGAAACAGTTCTCTTCAGCAATGTGCCACGTTTCTCTCTGTGTTTGCTGTTTTATACTTGGCACTCAACATGTCATTAACTATGTACTTTAATATGTGGGTTAGTCAACCACTGACACTTTCATAGTTAACACCATAAAACCACCTATTTTCAATATATATTATGTATCTTGCAATATAATATATAATGTACATTGAAGATTGGTGGTTTAAGGAAATTCAACCACTGTAAGCAGCCAACCAACCCATATAGCTGATGACACGGAGAGGGCTAAATATGAAACATTATTCTGTTCCTCTTAGTGATAGCCTTGTTGATTACAGTGCTGATCCGATCCGATAGGTCTAAGTTGTTACTCTTAAAATGGAATTCTCATGAATATGATCTGTGCTAGTTTAGGACTTTGGGCTATCCAGGCCAAGAGAATCAAAAGCTAGAAGTACAACGTATTCTAATCTATACGTAGGAAAGACAATTTCTTCGCAGTAGATACATGTACATCTGTTTGTCTTTATTGAGCTCCAAGCGACAATTGCTTGTATTACAGTTATATAGTTGTACATTTCCGGTTTCAACTTCGCTACTCTGCCTTAAGTATTGCGTAATGACATGTACGCGTTTATAAGAAGACGTGGTGGAACCCCTTAGGTCGGTTATTCCCATGCACATAGTTTTGCACATACATTGAGTATAAAAGTAGAACTATACATTGTATACATGTAATAGGCTCTCGGATTTGTAAAACAGTGCATTTAGGTTGCATTTTCAAGCCATAATGAATGGGTTATAACAGGTATAAGATAAGTTATATGATATAAGACGGTCATATACATGTACATGTAAGATTGATTACACAATGTAGAACAAGTACATTGTATATCCAAGTTAGTATAGGCAGTTTATACTGAATTAAGGAATGAACACATAGTGAGTGTCTGACCGGTAAGAGACGTGACTTATTGATTGCAATTTCAGTACATAGAATTGTCCGCCTCACCACAGCTCTGTAACAAATGAGTAGCACCAGTCCATCAGTGGACTTGACTGATAAGTAGCCAATAATCAAAGCTGATTTATTTTAACTTACATAAATAGAGCCTTTTTTCTAATGTTTACCAACTAAGACTCAGCTACACGAGAGGCTGTGAGCTTCGGCGGAGCAACTTAGTTGTTTGTTGGCATTACTCGATTATAGGCAATGTGTGGTACCAGCCCACTAGTGGCATTGATTAATATCCAGCCAATCACCAAAGCTTATATTATATAGTTAGAGTCTTGGCATCCAATATCAACCAATCACAGTCAGTGCTCCAAGATGCCGTGACCTGAAAAAACCAACATGTTAGCCTTTGCACAGGTAGACAATTGGCGTACCGATTTGCTCTCGAATGAGGCTCCGAAGGCCAAAGAAGAACAATCGGCCTCTCACTTAGCCGAGCCTTTACAGCAGTGCACACATAAATTGTCTCTTGTTTCAATAAACCAGGGTTTAATATGAACATCTAGTACTTCAAAGACACTGGTTTCCAATTTTAGGGAACATGTTAACGATGTCAGTTTGGCTCCCTCTCTATTAATAATCTAATATACTACTCAAAGATTGCTAACTGTTTTAATTTCTCACTAGAATTGATCTAAGTATAAGAAAGCATCTTTTGTTTTGGACTAAAGAGGGTGTTATATAGTGGATTACGACTGCCCAAAGCGTCTCGTAAGAGACTACGCTAAAGGTCGGAGCTGATTGGCCAACCGGACGACGAAGGACTACGCTACAAGCCGAGAGGATTAGAGAGACTATTCAGCCCTTATCTTCATGAACTTCGGTGAGTGAAGACGTACCTAACTACGCTAAGTATATTACGAACCTGACTATTTAACATGGCACAGTTGACAGGATAATTTTTTTTTATTATTATTGTTAAACTGAAAGGTATTACTGGTTACAACTGAGATAATCAAGAGCACCCTTCGGGGGAGGAGTAGCAGTCACTCAAGGAGGAGTGACTGTGAGTGAGTAGCGTAGTGTAGCCTTAAGGACTTAGTGACTCACTAGTCCTTGACTGCACTACGTGAGGGGTAGCGTAGTTACGTGAATGTAACGTGACTACGTGAGTGTAGAGTAGAGAGAGTAGAGAGTTTTTGTAGCGTAGCCACACGAGAGTACCGTGGCTACGTGAGAGTAAAGTGTTTCAGTAGCGTAGTCACGTCAGTTTAGCGTGGCTACGTGAGTGGAGAGGTTAGAGTTAGAGCAGTATTAGAGTTAGAGTAGTGTTAGAGATAGAGTGAGAGTAGTGTTAGAGTTAAAGTAAGTGTTAGAGTTAGAGTAGTGTTAGAGATAGAGTGAGAGTAGTGTTAGAGTTAAAGTAAGTGTTAGAGTTAGAGTAGAGCTAGAGTCAGAGTAAAGTTAGAGTGGGAGAGAGTGTAGCACAGCAGAGCTAAAATGGCTGCTGCTGCAGGCGTAGACTTAACGAGCTTCCCTAAACTAAAGATTGAAGGGAGTGATGTAAGTGGCTGTTGGTCTGAATGGCTAACAGATTTCGAAATAGCGGTGGAAGTAGCCACCTTTAATATGGGTAAAGAAGGACCCAATGAGGCACGAGTGAATAGGTTTAGGGGTAGGACTAAACTACTGGCCCTACTCAGCGCGGCAGGGAGAGATGGCAAAGCTGTCCTCACTGCCTCAGGCTTCGATCTGAAAGACAACGCAGACGATGCCTACGATAGAGGTCTTAAAATATTAAAAGATCATTTTGAGCAAAAAGATAGCTTCTTTTTAAGGCATAATAGATTCATTACTGCATCACAAGCATGTGATGAAGAATTTCATACGTACCTACTCAGGGTAGAAAGATTGAGTAGGGATTTGGATTTTGGCGAACAAGCTGAAGTACATAGGCTGCGCCTTGCTGTTTCAGTCGCAGTTAACGGTTTACGCGAAAGCTCGCTCAGGCAATTACTTTACCAGCGAGCTGAACTCGCCTGGGAAGACCTGGTGAAAGTGCTCAAAGCGAGAGATACTGCTAAAAAAGAGGATGACCTCCTCTCCAGGCAGTCTAACGTAGAACAGACTTCTAGGGCCGATAGACCCATTAAACAAGAAGTGTGCAAGGTAGACTCTGACAAACAGAGCTACCGTAATGTAAGCAAATATAATACTGACGAATCAGATGAATCATCTGTATGTAATGTAACTAGACGCAGATCTAGACATAAGTATAGACCTAGAAGTACTAGTAGAGATAGTAGTACTAGCAACGGCTCCTACAGTCGTTACAATTCTAGGAGGTATTCTAAGTATAGACCTAGAAGTAGAAGTTATGAGAGTAAGGAATCCTACCAACGTAGAGATTCTAGCAATGACAGTTATTCTAGATACTCCCCTAGTAGGAGGAATAGACAAGAAGACTCTCGTTGCTATCACTGTAGTAAGCAAGGACACCACACAAGGGAGTGCCCTACGGTGACCTGTTATGTATGTAATAAGAAAGGCCACATCTCCAGGGATTGTCGGTCCAGGCGGAGTGAACGCCACCCTAAAGACCCCCAAAGTCCTCCCATGCAACGGAGGGAATCTAGAAGGGACTACAGGAGCCCCTCTAGAGTGCACAGAGTCAGATTTCCTAGCTGACTAGAGAGTAAAACAAATACACTCAACCGCACCTTGTCAGTAAACAACAAGTCTATTGATTTTGTATTAGACACTGGGGCAGATGTCTCAGTTCTTACGGAAGAGTCCCATTCCCAATTGGACTCTATTATGTCTCAACCCAAGACTCTATTAAGTGGAGCAGATGGGAGTCCCCTTAATGTTCTTGGTATGACTACTGTAACTGTGAAAAGTACTTATAGTAGTATCGACACTGACATGTACATACTTAGGGGTTCCAAAAGGAATCTCCTAGGCTTGAGCGATATTAGACGGCTTAATTTATTAGCTGTAGTTAATAGTATAGTAGGTACCAAGGAGTTCGACCCTATGTCAGAGTTTCCTAAACTCTTCACAGGGTTGGGCACATTGCCAGGTATATTTAAGATCAAGCTTAGACCTAATGCAGAACCCAAATGCTTATTTGCACCTCGTTCTATAGCAGCAGGTTTAAGAGATAAGGCCAAAACGGAACTTGACAACATGTTGCGGGATGGCATTATAGACAGAGTGGAAGAACCCACTGATTGGTGCTCTGGTCTCACAATTGCTCCCAAAGCAGGGGGCAAGATCAGAATGTGCATAGATCTAACAAATCTAAACAAATGTGTAGCGCGTGCAGTATACCCGCTACCACGTATTTCTGACATGCTTAGTCAACTATCTAGTTGTAAGATGTTCTCGAAACTCGATGCAAATTCGGGATTTTGGCAAGTGAAACTAGAACCCAAGAGTAGATTACTCACTACTTTTGTGACTCCTTGGGGAAGGTTTTGCTTCAATCGCATGCCCTTTGGCATTTCGTCGGCACCTGAATATTTTCAGAGTGCTATGGAAAAAATATTAGTAGGTTTACCAGGTGTCATCTGTTTAATGGATGATATCTTGGTTTTTGGTAAGACCGCCAATGAACATTGGCAACGTCTTAGAAAGGTACTCTTACAATTAGAGAAAGCAGGGTTAACACTGAAAAAGGAAAAATGTGAATTCGGTGTTAATGAGATTAAGTTTCTTGGGCATCTGGTAAGCTCCACCGGAGTCAAACCAGACCCAGATAAAATCAAAGCGATTTTAGAGATGCAACCTCCTCAAAATAAATCGGAGGCACGTCGATTTACTGGGATGACAAATTATCTTAGTAAATTCAGTGACAAATTAGCAGGACTGAGTATACCTATATACGCAGTCTCGGGGTCTAAAGCGGAATGGCTGTGGGGTCCACCCCAACAGGAAGCCTTTGACCAAATAAAAGAGGAGATGACTAAGTCACCTATCCTGTGCCCTTTTGACTTGAACAAAAGGCACCGTGTTTCAGCAGACGCAAGCAAAAATGCGTTAGGGGCAGTTTTACTGCAACTCGACGAGGAAGGCAATGGCCGACCCGTGGAGTATGCTTCACGCAAAATGACGGATGCCGAAGTAAAATATGCTATGGTAGAGAAAGAAGCTCTAGCCATAACGTGGGCATGTGAGAAGTTTAATTACTATTTAGTAGGTAGGCGATTTGAGATCGAAACTGATCACAAATCATTAATATCCATCTTAGGTGAAAAAGATTTATCTGATTTACCTATTAGGGTACAACGTTTTAAGATGAGGTTAATGAGGTATGATTATGTCATTTTCCACACGCCTGGTACAGAAATGTACTTAGCAGATACTTTAAGTAGACCCAATAATCCTACTTATAGTACAGTAGATTTAATAAAATCTAACGAGACAGAAATGTTTATAGGTTCTGTCTTAGCCTCCTCACCCTACGTAGATTGTAGAGAGGAGGAAATACGTAAAGTATTGTTACAGGACCCCGCCTGTCAGTTACTGGTAGAATATATTAGTGACAGGTGGCCTAAACGTAAGAAAATCACCAATGAGGAGTTACTTACAGTATATCCTAGCAGAGATAGGCTATCTATCTATAACGGAATAGTATTCTATAATTCTAGAATGTATGTACCTTTAGCATTAAGGAGAGAGTACCTGGAAAGGTGCCACGAGGGACACCAAGGTGTTTCTAAGAGTTACAGACGGGCACAACGCCATTTTTGGTGGCCTGGGCTGTATAACGATATTACATATCATGTAGAGAGATGTAATATATGTATTATGCATAGAGAAGTCAAACACCAACCACTAACACTGGCAGCTATGCCCAGTGGTCCATGGGAGGTGATAGGGGCTGACTTATTTATATTCCGTAATCAAACGTACATTGTTGTTATCGATTACTATTCTAGGTGGATCGAGGCCAAACCTGTTGCCTCTCATTCATCAGACTCGATAATCGAGACCCTACAGGGGGTATTCTCATGCTTTGGGATGCCTAAAGTGTTTCGTTCAGATAATGAACGGTGCTTTGCTAGTCATGCATTTAGAAATTATGCTTCCTTACACGGCTTTACGTTAGTCACGAGCAGCCCTCGCTATCCTCAATCTAATGGGTTAGCAGAAAGTGCTGTCAAAACAATTAAACGGTTATGGGAGAAAACTAATGATAAACATAGTGCTCTTCTTGTATATAGGACTACACCATTGTCCACAGGGTATTCACCAAGTGAATTAATGTTTGGTAGGACCATTAGGAATAACCTAGGGACCCCCTACCTCAGTGATGTTGATTATGAAGCATTTGAATGTAAAGAGACTATTAAACGCAGAAAATTTAAATCTAAGTTTGATAACAGGAAAGGTACTTCCCTTTTACCTAAATTGGAAATAGGGGATGTTGTTTGGGTTAAAGCCCCTACTGATCCAGGTAATCGAGGAGTGGTGGTCCGAAAGGACAACACGCCTCACAGCTATTGGGTAGAGATAGGGGATAGTCAAGTGCGTAGGAATAGAAAACACCTATTTATTATGTTTGAACCCTACGATACTAACTACGGCAGGCCTCCATCTTCGGATGAGGATATGCCAGAGTGGAGTGAACACATTTCTGGTGATAACTCTATCGTAACCCCAGCTTCTAGTGCTAACGCTAACGATGTAGAACAGGATACTAACGCTTTTCCTAGTGACCTTGCTAACCATACTGTGTGTGACCAGGCCCCTAGTGAGACAAGTGGCCACCCTGATGGTGAGCCTATAGCAGGCCCTTCAGGGACTCCATCCCCAGCCTCACCAGCCGATCTCCCGGTTGAGCCTGAGCCCCCTGACATCACCGAGGGGCAGGGGAGTGGTTCTACGTTGTTTAAACCAACGAAGGACAACGTGGTTAAAACACGCTCCGGAAGAACCGTTAAGAAAAGAAAGGAAACTAATATTGTATACTATCAATAAATTTTATTGTTGTTACAGGTTTCTGGAGATATCACAGAGTTACAGAGTTACAGAGTTACTTTATAGCAGATGACGGAGGTAGCGAGCGGGGGAGGGCAACCTCCTGGTCGTCAGCCGCCTGGTGGAGGCGGTGGCGCGCGTCCCCCTGCCGATGGGAGCGGCAAGGGGGGGAAAGGCGGACCCGGCAAGGGTCGGAAGGCCTATGGCAAGAAAGGCGATAAATGGTGCAACCATTGCGCAAGGCTAAGGGACCACTTAGCTAAGGACTGCCCCGGATTCGTCTGCAGGAGGTGCAACGAATGGGGACACTACGCTGCCAGCTGCAAGGTAGTGATTTGCACCTGGTGTGGAGAGCGCGGACATGTCATGAGGTCATGTCCTGTCGGAGGAGCTAGCTACTCCAATAGCAAGAAGAGGAAGCACCCCTCTTCTAGCCCGGCAGACGCTGAGGGGCCAGCACCCAAAGCGCCGGGGGTAGAACCCTCTGTGTCCTACGCACAGAAGGTTAGCGGCAAAGGGAAGAGGGCTAGCTCTTCTCTCTTAGCGCAAGTTTCCACCTTCCTGAGTGGAATCCGCAGTAGTTCTGCCATGACTACTGACGACTTCTCGAGGAGAAGTACGGCTCTTGGTGAAAGAGAAGAGGCACTTCGGCGCCAATATGAACTCGGACTGAGTGAGATAGCTAGAGAGAGAGCTGCTCTTCAGAAAGAGTACGATGATGGTGAACCGGTAAGGGAAGCCATCAGGAACCTAGAACTGGCTGCCAGGCAGTTCACCCAAGGTTCCACGTCTGGTGTTGCTACAGCTCCTGTAACACCAGTAAGACCAAGTACCAGTGCGGAGTCCGAGAACTCTTCTGGTACTCGAGAGAGGGTGGAGTCTCCCCTGGAGACCAAACCCGCAGAGACAGTGCAGGGTGCACAAGAATGCGGCTCTGCCCCGGCAGAAGAGGAGCCCCAGGCTCAACCCACAGAGACAGTGCAGGGTGCACAAGAATGCGGCTCTGCCCCGGCAGAAGAGGAGCCCCAGGCTCAACGAGAAATGGTGCATCGGAGCGAAGCACCAGCAGTAAGGGAAGGGTCCCTTGTCTCTGCCCATGGAGGGGATGTTGTCGAGGACAACTTAACAGAGATGGAGTCTCTCTGGGAAGCCCACCGCTCAGGGAGTGAGTCGAGTCTGGTTTCCAGGCTTGAACGCACCACAATGAGAAGTGTCAGCCCTGCTGGGAGCAGCGACACTTTATGCGGCAGCGAGGAGGACGAAGGGCAGGGCCTTTGTACCTCAGCCACGGACTCTGGAGAAGTCGGTGGTAGCGGATAAGGCCGGGAGGGCCTTATAGCGGCTGACAGGTTCCCTACCTGCAGCAACTCGATGATGAAACGAAGGAACGCACCAGAAGGCTAGTCCTTTCGATCTGAGAGCATCCTTGAAGCTACCACTGGGGAGTGGTAAGAAGGGCCATACGCTGGCACTACGGCCTTCAGTATAAGACACTCAGGGTCCTCCTGATGTTAGCCACAAGTATAATGTTTATGTGTTGCGTGTATACTCGCATCTGTATATTACAGGAAACGGGGAGACCCGACCGAGAGAAGGGGGCATGTTATATAGTGGATTACGACTGCCCAAAGCGTCTCGTAAGAGACTACGCTAAAGGTCGGAGCTGATTGGCCAACTGGACGACGAAGGACTACGCTACAAGCCGAGAGGATTAGAGAGACTATTCAGCCCTTATCTTCATGAACTTCGGTGAGTGAAGACGTACCTAACTACGCTAAGTATATTACGAACCTGACTATTTAACAGAGGGAGTATTCACTACACTGTCGTCAGTGTGGCCAACGACTAAGTATTACAGGATCATGGTATGTCTGGAAACTTTTCTAAACATCACTGAAAAGACATAAGATAAGTCCGACTGATGTTTTACTGTAAAGTTGATTTCTCTTGTTTTCTCACTTTGCACTAAATGTCTACCCTGATTACAAAATACAGTATTATACGGCACTAACTTCTGCCCTACTTGCAGGTTTAAAAGCCTGTTGCACTGAACATGATGTGGTATAGCGGTATGTGTTATAAGACAGATGGTCCTTAGACAGTTCACTTGCCATTATCATGGTACATTATGCGTACGTTGTTAATATTTTGCCAAAATTTGTAGTTAGATAACTTACATCTACACATAAGGAGTTTCAAACCAGATTTGAACTTTTTTTATGATAGTACCCTAATTAGTTTACCTGGATTATTAATAAATAGTGATGAATTTTTTGTATTGGTTCATGTCTTGTTTTAAAAAGAGAATAACATGTTAGACATAATGATATTTTTGATACATTATGTATTGAAAAACTGCATGTATTCATATGTTTTGTAGGACAGTTGGGTTTCCACAAAAACCTTGTTGGTGTGTATAAACGAGATGAGAGTTTTACAATAGATCTTCCACTCTGTAATTATCCGAACCAGTTTTATCTAATTGCATCTAATAATAATTATAAAAGTAGCTTCCAAAGAGAGACTGATACCAGTTGTCAATAACTGAGTTTCCAATTGACAATTTGACCTAAATGTTAGCATGATATTTTGGCTCTATGAGAAGGTAGATGAGTGCTTTATTAACACTTGCAAATCTGACCAATTAACATGGCTCAGTTTAGAAGATGATTTCTCTCTTCGATTTCGATTGCTGATTAGAATCTAAATATATATACTTTTTAACTGTCTTTTCAAGTAAGAGGCTGCATGTGATAACAGTGATAGTCTAGCAACAGTGATTTAATAAAGTCAATACTATTTCAATTTTACAAAGTACAGTACAAGTAGTACAGAGTACCTTTTCAGATACCGCTGTGTGGAAAGGATTTGCAGTAAAGCACTGATCAACTTCAGCTAGTTTGTAAAGATTTACCACGATTGCTACAACTATTCAATATAATTACAACAGATTATATATAATTCATCATTGTCTGTTAACTCAAACCTGAGCATAAATGTGAAGATCAGAACAGACTAATAAATACTTTTGCTGCGCTTGTGTCATGACTGTCTTACCAGCATAAGTTGCTGCTAAACCAAGCACACTAGCAATGTTTCCTTAAGAAGATCCATATCTAATTCCAGTGTGTGTATCAAGACAGGCAATTATTATTTTATATGTGTCCCCAGGGCTGGAATAACTAGCTTTGACTGAGGGGGAATAACTCTCTAGGCAGAGTATCTGGGCTACCCAAGTTGATACCAAAAAACTTCCGTGCCCAAGTTCAAAAGTACATTTATATATGAGGGATCTGCAGTGATGACAGGTGCCAAAACTGTCACAACACTGACAAACATCGCATAATTTCAGCGGCAAATGTCACAACACCGTCAAAAGTCAAAACAATTTTTCGACAAACGACCCAACATTGAAAAACCTCACAAAGTTCAGAGACAAACATCTCAACGCCAACAAATACCACAAATGTTCAACAAAAAACACCATGACACTGAAAAATAAGTGCTGGGCGGTTTTTATTTACCCTTGAACTCGATCATTTTTTTGCGTTTCATAAAGTGAATCAAACCAAAGATGTCTGCTTCTGCTTGGCTGTCTTGGGTTTTGGCTAGAGAATTGAATTGTTAATTTTATATCCTCTATTGGGAGTTACCGGAAGTGGGCAAACTAAATAGAATATTGGGTCGAAGCGTTTTTCCAATATGAAACATGGATCGAATCGGGTCGATCTGTATCATGGTTTCGATACAAATTTCGGTTAAACATTTCAGTCAATTTCCAAAGAAAAAATTATATTAAAATGTTGTGTGACACTACTGACAAACGTGACAACAAGTGTCTAGTAGCAAAGTATATTATAGAGCTCCAGATACTCAGTTACAATTAGTGATAAATAGGCTCCATCCGTCTTCATTTTCTGGAAGCAATTGGTCCTTAAGATAGGGTGTTAAATCTTCTGCTCTTTAGATCTGTTGCTCGCTGGATGGTAACTTTAATTCAGAGATGGGTGGTGTATGCGAGGCCTATGCTATGTGTGCAAATGTGATGCAAAAGTAAGTACTTCTGCCAGAATTTCTACGTATATGATATTCTTCAAACCAAGCAGTTCAGAATGATATACGTGTACCTCACAAAGTCTCATACTTTTACCATAAAGAAGTCTTGTTTTAAATTGGAATACACTAGTATCTAAATCAAATCAGGTGTCATCACTGCACTTGGTTAATTTTCAAATTTCGAATTTTACGGAAAACTCTTCAAAGTGCATGCATATTAATAGTATTGCTATACAGTCTTTCTCTCTTAGTGCAATATAATCAAATACTGCAGATTGTTCATACAAACTGTTTGATAAAGCAAATAAAGCTGGCAATGCTTTAATCAGGGCAAAAGTCAATAATGCACCCAATTTGTAAAGGCATTATTTCATGTAATATGAGGTACTAATGTTCATCAGAATATACAGTTTTGCCATTGAAATTTATGTAGGTAGTATGTAGTATACTTTCTCCATTGAAATTTATTTGGGTAGTATATAGTATATATTAGTGTCCATATGTATGAAGGTAGTCTATAGTCGAGGGTAGTCGATAGTCAACCTGCTTTCTCCGTTGAAATTTATTTAGGTAGTATATAGTATAGTATATATTAGTGTCTATATGCATAAAGGTAGTCGATAGTCGAGGGTAGTCGATAGTCTGCAGATGTGTGGAAATTCTAAATAGCCTTTGTTCTTCACCAAAACTGAACCAGGGAACATTGTATTATTTTATCCAACAGTACACGTAAATCTAATCATTAATTAAAAACTGTTTTTTGTTTCATCACAGGAATAAATACTGTGGTGAAACAGCCTTCGTGGCAATGGCCTCCCTCCCTGGGCTAACCACACGAACATTGACATTATATACTGACATTATTATGTATTACATACGTATTCATATCCAGTGGTCAAAGTCTAAGAAAAGAGGTGGGGGGGTCTCTAAGGTAGCAGACATAATCACTTGAGGCCTCGAAGCGCCTGAACAGTGCGTGCAACGCACTGGCGGGGAGGGTCTGGGAGGGGCACCTGAGCGCCCTCCAAGAAATTGGAAATTTTATCAAAATTAGATACCGAAATGGTGCAAGATCTAAGAACTTCAGGTTAAAATATGGTCCAACACCTCAACGCAAAATATGGTCCAATTAGTATTATTATTATAATAGTAATCTGTAGGGGGGTCTATCAGCCTGAGGGACCCCCTGAAACTTATGGTGGGGGGGGACTGCGTCCCTCCACGACCCCCCCCAACTTTGACCACTGTTCATATCCATTCATGCGTGTGTCTTATCTTATACAATTATTATCATGCATGCTTATACCATTTATATATCTAATCAACTGCTATTGTGTGCCTTACTATTATTACTTGTCAATCAGACTATTGGAATTACAACTTGGGTTTTCCCACATACTGTTAGCAATTATCTTCTCTTGTCTGATTATATTAAATAGAGTCTTTTGCCATATATTATAAGTATCACTTGGGGCCGATGCTTCAGAAAATGCTCATACTCATACACTTTATGTTTTACATTATTGTAAGCACTTTTTGTGCCAAGGCCGACCCTTTTTATGGCCGACGCCAGGCGGAACCATCCACGTTGTTGCATCAGTTCCGGACCCGATACCTTATCAGCCGGCCGATACGTTATCGGCCTCTTTTGGCCGGAAATGGAATTAGTATAAAAGGCAGTGCATTTTCTGTATGAAATCAGTTGTTGATTGCGCTCTAATAAAGCAATATTGTAATGGTACGCACAGTCGTCTCCTACACCTGACACTCATTATTGTGTGCATATACATGTATATATCTGCTTGTACTTTACTATATGTTATTGTATATACTTGTATGATTATTACTAAGTCTTTTAATGCCTTTTATACCCATGTACAGAGGCCCGACCTCTCAGAATCCATTGATATTCATTTTGTACATGAATTGAACCATTATAAGCAACTTTTGTAGAACCCGACCTATTTTGGGTTGGCCGTCGGGCTTCCGGTGGCCATCTTGTTGCGCAACTTCCGGACGACCTCATGTCGTCTTTTCCCGACACTACGTCGGCCGGAAGTCCTTATACTATATAAAGGGCATTGTTTTACTGTTCATTGTCTCAGTCTTCACTTGGCTTTCAATAAAAACACATCTATACTTGATACAGAGACTTTCACTTCCTTTTGTCAGGTCATTCGCTTAGCGAACCGCCTACTAGGTCGGATCACTCTCTTTCAACGTATAGTCTGAAGGTCAGACTTGGGACCAGATGGGTCGTCTCTGGTAGTTATTGGGCTGTTGAGACCGCTCGATCTTTCATGTAATGCGAAGTCCTAGCACCACTCATAGGCACTTCATTTCTGGGTCGATAGTCGTCCAAGGACGACCGCACCAAATCACAGAAACCATTACAATACAATAATAAGAGCACCTAATAACTGTTCACTCTTTATGTAATGAGCAAAAGGTTACTTGGTCGTCCTCTACCACCTTCCAAGCTCTTCCCATACCAGTGGCCTATCGGCACTCGTATGTAACTATACTCTAAAACATTACAATACATGCAGTTTCACTATTAAAAGTGGGACATTTTTTTCATAATAAAATTTTCCAGGATGTTATTTTCGCTGAGGTACCACTCAGCAGCAATTACTGAACAGGACAGCAGTAAAATACCATCCTGGAAAAGTTGCCCTTTTTAATTCCTGCTGTATCAACCAGCCCAACCACCAAATTTCTAACCACAGTTACATATGCATGTCAATGCATGCATGTATACAGCATATTAGTCAGGGCTAGTACAGTTACTTTCATAACGAATGGGACAGCCCTAGTAAGCTGTTCGGGCATCAAGGTCGTAAGACCTGATCAGTTGGAACTAATCTTAGCTACGAGAGAAGACTCTATATAAGCAATATAGAAGTGTCTTTATTGCGATTCAAGCATCAACTGAGACAATAACAGTATAAAACATTTACTTTATACAGTTTTAGACTTCTGGTAAAAGTTTTTGGTAAAAGGACAACGTAGCATCGTCTGAAAATTACATAACAAGATGGCTGCCGGAAAGTTGAGGCCCGACCAAACATGGGTCGGCCCCAAACAAAATATGCTTAAAAACATACAAGACATGTGTAAAATTAATTGCATCAAGTTCAGAGACGTTGGCCTCAGTTACATGGGTATAAAACAGGGTAGTTACACTTAGTAATTTGACAACAGATAACTATAAGGTATGGTGTGTACAATTACATAATAAATACATATAATAACGATAACAATCCTGTAGTAAGGCAATGTAATACGAGATGGCTATGTTTATAGTTATAGTCTGGTCACTACAATATTTGTTTGCAATGTGAAGTTTGTTGTTGAACTTTGTGGATTTTGCAGTGTCGTGCCATTTTTCAGAAAATTGTTTTGAAATTGTTTAGTTTTGCGACAGTTTAGATGCGCGTAGTCGCTACAACATATAATCCTATTATAATCAGTTAGTAATATAACTGCAGGATCTCAAGTATCTGTACACATTCTGACGAGATTGCTTCAGCTTGAATACTAGATGGGATAGCTACAGACCTAGTAACCACTCTAGGGTGATAATCGGGGTACTACGGTCAGAGGCTAGGCTCGATAGTCATGGATAAATACAAGTGCAAACAAACACGCATACTTGTTGACAGCAGTTGTTTACACCTACCGGCAGTGACAGCCGTACAACTGTGCTTAGACCAGTAATATATGTTTGCAAGAAGTAACTTGCAAGTGAATATTAGGAATATTGAAGTGTAATATGTTATAATAATGCTCTCTATCACCTTTTGAAGCAAGGAAGTTATCTTTTGAGTAGTCAAAGACTTGTTTCACACCCATGAAAATACCAGCCTCTGACTGGTACTTGAACCAGGTTTCCCCAAACAAAGTTTCTCCATCATTGTTGAAAGATAGTGCATCAAAGAAGTTTGTACGTGAAACGATTGTTGGTTGCTGCAGATGGGTGCTTCCACTCGCCAAACACCTGTGGGAGGAAACTGCGTCCTAGGCGCCATCACACCAAACACTCGTGGAAGGAAATTGCATCCTAGGTACCATCACATAAAATAATTTATTTTAAAAAATAATAAGGGTAAAATAGAATGGCGTTCTAGTCGCCCACCACACACATTAAAATTATGTTGGTTTATGACTACTACAAAATAGTCATAGATGTAAATGGCCTAGGATTGCCAGCCATTCACCCCCAAGATGCTGGAAAAAGAAAATTGGCATTTTTAGTATTTTTATTTGGTGCAGCAAACAAGATGAATTTGTGCAACAAAAACCTGATAATTGTGTCTCAAGCATCATAGAACCCTGCACCATGCAACATAAATACAAATTCAAAACGTAAAAATAGAATTTGAAATGCAGTTTGGCCAGTTCAGAAACTTACATAAGCTAATTGAGCTGATTAAGTGTCTAATGCAGGCTGAATCACATGGGGAGCGGAAGGGTTACGTTGAAAATGTGTGCAAAGAATTTTCTGTGCCTGCAATGGAAGTGAAATTGTGTAATCTCAAAACAGCAGAACTCAAAATAGTCAACCTCGAAGACGTCTGGCAAAGGCCACTACTGCAGAAGAGTACCCTGAGTTGACAAGTGTGGAAAGATATCTACTGACGGTGTTTGCAGTAACCTACCATTGCAAATCTGCTTTCTCAAACCAAAACTTTATGAAGGGTAAATCCAGACCAAGTCGCCATCCACAGCAGTTGCATAAGCTACTAAGGGTGTCATGTACACAATTGGAGACTAGATATGACTAGCAAATCAGAATCTCATCCGTCACGTACACCCACACCTACATACACAGCAGCATGCAGACTTACAGCTACATGCACACCTACAGCAGCATGCACACCTACAGTTTCACGCACATCCATTTCTCCGCACATCCATTTCTCTTAGCATTTTAAGTACATGTACATCTACTTTCAAGTAGCTGTGTAATTAGATAGAGGTTGTGCCTGTTACTATTTGTGAACACTGGGAGGTCAAATTATTTGCTCTTTTCCCTTGTCCTCTATTGAATGAACATGCAAATGTCAACAATGTTAATCACTTAATTTTATGTTCAAATATATTTAATTGAAACAAGAACAAAGTGGCCCACTTCAAATATGAGAATTTTATGTGGCCCACTTCAAAATAACTTTAGCCAGCTCTGCTGTATAGATTGTATCAGTTGTAGTCTCACCTTCATATACATGTACATATGCATGTAGCATGTGCATGTAGCATGTGCATGCACATTATAATGAATTACAGACACCCTTATTCTGACTTATATGGTAAACTATTACAAGAGGGATAGTTGCTGTTTTCAATATTTATTCTTACTTTAAAAATGCACATGTACGTGTAGGTGTACATGTACATGTACATATAATTGAAAGAGGAATAAAGATTGTGGACTGCAGAAAGCCAAGGGTCTACATTGAGTTTACTTGGAGCTACATTGTAGCTGGAGTTGTTGGTGTAGTGGCTGTTTCAGTTGGTGTTTTTGCTTTAGTCGGTGTTGCCTTTGTAGCTCTAGTTGGTGCAGTTGTTGTTGTTTATGCTGTTGGAGTTGTTGGTGTTGTTGTTGTTGGTGTTGCAGCTGGTGTCAGTGTTGTAGTTGGTGCTGTTGCTGCTGTTGGTGTTGTTGTTGCAGCTGGTGTTATTGTAGTTGGTATCATTACTGTAGTTGGTGCAGTTGTTGTGGTTGGTGTTGATGCTGTTGTTGGTGTCCCTGTTGTAGTTGGTGCAACTGCTTTAGTTGGTTTTGTTGTTCTAGATGATGTTGTTGTTGTAGTTGTTTCAGTAGTTGTAGTTGTTTCAGTAGTTGTAGTTGGTATTGCTGTTGTAGTCGGTATTGCTGTTAGAGTTGGTGTTGTTAAAGTTGGTGTTGCTGTAGTTGGTGTTGCTTGTGTGCTTGGTGCGGTTGTTGTGTTTGGTGTTGTTTCTGTAGTTTGTGCAGTTGTTGCGGTTGATGTTGTTGTAGTTGGTATTGTTGTAGTAGTTGGTGCAGTTGTTGTAATTGGTGTTGTTGCTGTTTTTTGTGCAGTTGTTGCAGTTGGTGTTGTTGCGGTTGTTGGTGCAGTTGTTGTAGTTGGTATTGTTGTAATAGTTGGTGCAGTTGTTGTGGTTGAGGTTGTTGTAGTTGGTATTGTTTTAGTAGTTGGTGCAGTTGTTGTAGGTGGCGTTGCTGTTGTGGCTGGTGCTAGTGTTGTAGTCGGTGTCGCTGTTGTAGTTGGTGCAATTATTTTAGTTGGTGTTGGTGTTGTTGCTGTTGTTGGTGCAGTTGTTGTAGTTGGTGGTGTTGCTGTTGTTGTTGCAATTGTTGTGGTTGGTGTTGTTTCTGTTGTTGGTGCAGTTGTTGTAGTTGATGTTGTTGCTGTTGTTGGTGCAGTTGTTGTGGTTGATGTTGTTGTAGTTGGTATTGTTGTTGTAGCTTGTGTTGTTGTTGTAGTTGGTGTAGTTACCTTGGTCGATTCTGTTGTTGTAGGCAGTGTTGTCTTTGTAGTTGGTGCATTTGCTGTGGTCGGTGTTGTTGTTGTAGTTGGTGTTGTTGCTGTGGCTGGCGTTGTTGTTGGTGCAGTTGTTGTAGTTGATGTTGTTGCTGTTGTTGGTGCAGTTGTTGTAGTTGATGTTGTTGCTGTTGTTGGTGCAGTTGTTGCGGTTGATGTTGTTGTAGTTGGTATTGTTGTAGTAGTTAATGTTGTTGCTGTTGTTGGTGTCCCCGTTGTCGTTGGTGCAACTGCTTTAGTTGGTTTTGTTGTTGTAGATGATGTTGTTGTTGCAGTTCTTGCAGTAGTTGTGGCTGGTATTGCTGTTGTAGTTGGCATTCCTGTTGAAGATGGTGTTGCTGTTGTTAGTGTTGCTGCTGTAGTTGGTGCAGTTGTTGTGGTTGGTGTTTTTTCGGTAGTTGGTGCAGTTGTTGTGGTTGGTGTTGCTACCGTTGTTGGTGTCCTTGTTGTAGCTAGTACAACTGATTTAGTTGGTTTTGCTACAGTTGGTGTTGTTGCTGCAGTGGGTGTGGTTGGTGTTGTTGTAGTTGGTATTGTTGCTGTTATTGGTGCAGTTGTTGTGGTTGATGTTGTTGTAGTTGTAGCTTGCGTTGTTGTTGTAGTTGGTGTAGTTACCTTGGTCGATTCTGTTGTTGTAGGCAGCGTTGTCTTTGTAATTGGTGCATTTGCTGTGGTTGGTGTTGTTGCTGTAGTTGGTGTTGTTGCTGTGGCTGGCGTTGTTGTTGCAGTTGGTATTGCTGTTACATACATGTATGTAGTTGGTGTTGTTGTGAGTTTTGGTGAAGCTCTTGTGGTTGGCATTGTTCTTGCTGTTGGTGCCGCCGTTGTAATTGGAGCAACCGCTTTAGTTGGCTTTGTTACTGTAGGTGTAGTTGCTGTTGTACTTGTTTCAGTATTTGTAGTTGGCATTGCTGCTGTAGTTGTAGTTGGTGTTGCTGCTGTTGTTGGTGTTGTTGCTGTTGGTGTGATTGTTGTAGTTGATGTTGTTGTTGTAGTTGATGTTGTTGTTGTATTTGATGTTGTTGTATTTGATGTTGTGGTTATAGTTTGGGTTGTGGTTGCAGTTGGTGCAGTTGTTGTGGATGGTGTTGTGGTTGTTGGTATTGTTGTTGCAGTTGTAGATGGTGTTGTAGTTGATGTTGCTGTTGTAGTTAAAATTGTTGTTGCGGTTGATGTTGTTGTTGTAGTTTGTGTTGTTATTGTAGTTGGTGTTGCTTTTGTCGCTGGTGTTGTTGCAGCAGTTGGAGGTGTTTTTGTACTGGGTGTTGTTGTTTTCATTGGTGCTGTTGCTGCAGTTGGTGATGTTGTTGTAGTTGGTGTTGCTGTTGTAGTTGGTGTTGTTATTGTAGTTGGTGTTATTGGTGTAGTTGGTGTTGTTGCTGCAGTTGATGTTATTTTTGTAGTTGATGTTGTTGTCGTAGTTGGTTTTGGTGGTGTTATTGTAGTCGGTATTGTTGTTGAAGATGGTGCTGTTGTTGCACCTGGTGCTGCTTCTGTTGTTTGTGCTGTTTTTGTAGTTGAAGTTGTTGTTGTAGTTGGTGCAGTTGTTGTGGTTGGTCTTGTTGTTGTTGGTGCTACAGCTATAGTTGTCGTAGTAGTTGTAGTTGTTGTTGTTTCTGTAGTTGGAGTTGTTGTTGTAGTTGTTGTTATTTCTGTAGTTGGTGTTGTTGTTGTAGTTGGTGTTGTTGTTGTAGTTGGTTCAGTTGCTTTAATTGATTTTGTTGTTGTAGGTGGTGTAGTATTAGTTGGTACTGTAGGTGCTTTTGTTCCTGCTTGCAGTACTATTGTTGCTGCAGTTGACTTTGCCATCCTTGTAGTTGAATGTGCTGGCTTTCTAGTTGTTGTTGGTGTTGTATCCGGTGTCGCTGTAACTGCTTTGTGTTCCTTCTTGCGCTGCCTTTTTCTACAAGTTAGAACAGCTATGCTCTTACACATTTCCTTTTTATCTCTGCTCATGTCTTTAGCATCACATTGACTCTTTAGACGCCTCTTGCACTTTTGAAAGCCTCCTGCAATAAAGTGAACAGTATATGCTCAACACTAAGCAGTAGCTAGTACAGTTTGTATAGTATCACACCAGTTGGCTACCTGGGCATGTGCCAGACAAGGGTGACTCTCTGTAAACACAAGGATAGTCTCTGAAAGCAGGTACTTGTGTGGAACAAATCTATTAGCTCTCAGACTAAGGGAGAGTTTACACGAGGCAATTTATCCTGGCGATTTATCATTTCAATTAATATCATCCAATGAAAGCACAAGGTTAATCTCTGCAATTTTATGGTCAAGCTACAAAATCTCCAGATATCTATATTTACATTAGGCGATTTATTCGATAAATCGCCTGAATGGATCATGGACCCATTCAGGCGATTTATAGCTGAATATTTATATATACTTTGCATCTTGACCACAACGCTCCAGATAATTAATCCTGACGATTTTGTTTTTTACGGCGAGGAGATTTTGTTGTGGCGATAAATCTCCTAACCAGGAGATTTATCGCCAATCGCCTGTGTAAACGCGACATTAAGGGGCTATTGTGCAGCTAAAGATGTAAGCTTCATTTACCAGACTCACTCCAGCACATACTTGTGCTCAATGCTTCATTGAGTGAAAAAATGATTTTGTATGTACTGTAGGAGAGCAACACTTATGTACTGAGTTCATCCTCATCCTGTTTATCACAAGTTTATCGGCACATTTATCGTACAGATTTAAATTAAAGTCTTATACTCGTAAATTGATGTGATGACTTTTGTCTTTTATGACATGTCTTCGCCGAATACAAGTTATCAACTAACTTAAGGTTATGTAACTGGGGTTCTCAAAAATAAAATTCCTTTTAACAATATATAGGCATTACTACCTGGAAAGGCATAAGAAAAAAATTGGGAAGGTCTAAGAAATATTTTTCAAGTTATGGTCCATAGTAATTTTGGGGTCCGTTTACTACAGCTCCAATTTTATGAATGAAATGGCTAGACAGGGAACTCCGTCGTGAAGGCATGACACAATGTTACAGATGCAGAAGAATAATCAATCTTATTGACTTAGTACTACATGGTGTATGGCTAACATATAATGCGTGTTTTAACAAGCTTTTTTCTGTTTTTGTATATGTAATATCCCATGCAAAACATATGTGTGATGTATATTCTTATAAAATACATATATCCACTATTCTAGGAAATAATAAGGGCAGTTATTCTACTAGATATGTTTGTTGGGTTGTTTAGCAGCAGCTAGTGGCAGTCTAAAAGCCAACACAAAACAAAATATGCAAAAAATACAATGATTTGATCCTAGATCTCATATTTGAATAATTACATGTACAGTGTGCAGCTCTGTGGTGGTCTAAATGGCTTGTATATGCGCAGTTTACTAGGAGTTATCCCACCTTTTAATTAAGGGAAAACCTTGCTGCTAAGCAACTGACAGGTTCCGGAAGCTCCGCCTACCCTCATTCATAAAAACAAAATGGCTATAAGAAATAGAAAAGTTGATCGTTTTTATGCCAGTTAGCAGCATTAGGATGAGTGGATGTTCAATATTTAGCAACATTGCAATGGAATATCATTCCACCAGTACTATAAAACCTTTTAAACTGTAGAGCTTCTTCTAAATAGCTGCATGTCAAATTAAATTAGCAAATTAATATTTTATTTTCTCAAATTTGAACAAGTATTTTAAATCTGCTTTATTAAGAGCTTTATTTGAATTATTAAGGATTTGTTTATATGTAGCCCCCATGATGAAAGCTTGCTGAAAATGAATTTGGTTAGATATCTGAGCAAATGCTGCTCTATTTCGCTGTAGTTGACGCCAAAAGTTGCTAATTTTAATTTTGATAGTGGTTCAAAAAAGGGATTTCCCAGAGTTTTTGAAGCATCCACAAAGCCAAATAACTAATCAAAGACAAGCCCCTTTCTTCATGCTTCAATTGAGCTAAAACTATCAATAAATTGGCTACTACTGCAAAGTGAAGTGAGATAGTTGACGCCAAAGTAATGTGAATAACGCAACGTAAATTGGCCAAAATCAAGAGGGGATAACTTCACATGATATACGTGCCCTGCAGTCTAATACTATCCTACCTGTTCCTAAACACTTATAGAAACACCTGCACATGCTAGTTTACCTTATGGAAAAGAATTTATTCTACAAATAAGACAAAACTTAGATAAGGTTTTACAGGCAAAAAGCCAGCATAAGAAAAAGTTCTAGGAGGCCATTATTTTATTCTATCTCTTCATAACACCAGCTTAAGTAAACATTCATGCATATTTAACAATATTATGCAATAATTCAACTGAAAAATAAATTATTCCAGTAACAGCAGGCAAACTTCATAGCGCTGTTTTCGGTCTTTGACCCCCTGTAACGTTGCGTCATGTGACTTAATGCTAACACTGAAAGCTGTTCAGACCCTTTCAGACATGGTTAAACATGTGGGAAAATTTTCGAAAGAAAATTCAGACCCCAGTTACATAACCTTAACACATTCTGACAGTTATTTTCAATTACAGTGACACTCGGTCTCCAATGCATAAATATTTTAAAGTTGAGCTAAACCAGTAAGAAAGCTAGAAATAACTACAACATATTAAAGTGATCTTACTCACTTATTATTTATTATACATTTGTAGCTTAATAAATTAAATGTAAACGTACTGCAGTTACATGTAATAAGCTTCCTAACTGGCTAATGCGCAGTCATAATACTCTAATCAAATTAAAACAAAGTTATCGATATCCTTGGTTAAACTCAGTTTTACTAAGGGATGCATTGTTTGCCATATGACTGCCAAAGGGTACTAAGGCAAGAAAAAGTTCGGAAATCCCTGGTTTAAGGTATTCAATAATGAAGTAATTTTGTGTTTATAATATTCAAATAAATAGTGAGTGTAAATCTGACCAGTTGATTTGCAAAAAATACAATATTGACATTAAACGACAGCAAGCCATCCGGCATTAGACAAAAGATCTATGCTCATGACATGTTTACTGTAACTTATATTTACCTTTTCTGGGAGGAGAAAACCAATTTGAGGCAACGACGGCAAACAGGCAAATTAGAAATGCAATCAAGATTGTTGTCTTCATCTTGCCTTGAGAATCTATAAAATATAAAAATAATGCTTTGAACAGACACTAGTAATTTAAGTAATGGTGATAATAAAGCATTAGTTCTAGAATGTTAGAATAAGATGGTGTGTTATATTAGAAGTAGATGGAATGTACATGTAAATCTAGTGTATAATATGTATGTGCATTAAAATATACATATCATAATGTACGTACATAATATTTTACACTAGACATATATGTAATGTAAATTTTTATTATGTGTACATAAACCGTACATGTACATGTATATGCAATGTGCGCACACATAATATATTACACGTATAGCTACATGTACATGTACATTATGTTTATGCATCTACACCAGTCAGTATGTAAATAATCTTGAATATCTATATTGTACTTACCTGTTCTGTTCATGTGACCGAAACAGTTCTCTTCAGCAATGTGCCACGTTTCTCTATACATTCACTCATTTATACCTTGCACTCCATTTTTATCCACTATATACTTTAATATGATGGTTGGTGAACCACTGTGTAATTTAAATGTATATACATGTACATATGATGGTGTGTCGCACTACAATATACACACTATTTGTTTTAATGCGACACATAAGTACTAATGTAGTCTGGGTGCAGGAAGGGTTTAGAAGTGGTCTGCTAGATCTGCTTCTGATTACATAAAAAACTGAGCAGTGATTATATAGTAGATTGAGTTATGTGTATGACTGAGGTGTGAGTTATTGCTTGCGGTGTGCTTGTATCAGTATGGTGCTAGTTTAGTCAATTTGGGCTTCAACGTCCAATGGGACCAAGAGTTGGAAAAATTCTTTCTAGAAAGACACCTCAGCATTCTTTTGTATAAATATTGTGTCTTTATTGGAGTCCAAACAATAACTTATTGACCATAAAAAACTATCTCCTTATATAGTTTTATATTTTCAGTGAAAGTTACATGGCACAATAAAAACAAGTATTCCAAAATTGCATAATAGGTATTTCGCAATCTGTAGGATGACAAGAGATCAGTACTTTATTAAAGTCACAGTATTACATGAAAATACACATAAGGGTAGAACAAGACATGTACATCATGGGAAAAATATAATAAAGTGCGTAATAACAATATTAAACCAATTATAAGTACTTGTCCAATACTTGGACTCGGTCTCCTAACATTATAGTCTGCAAATAGGATTATTGTTTATCCAGATAACTGAGTAGTGGTTAAAGTGGAAGTAGCACCAAAGGCTGGGTAGTCTTCCTGAGTTGTCCTCTCTTGTATGAGTAGAGAAATATAATTGGAAACCCTTTTATGCTACATTGAGTTCTTTATTTCTCTTCCGGCACTAATATTGTTTTACCACAAGCATGTTATGTGTATTTTAGAAAAAATACTGGAAAATAGGCTGCCCACTACCTCTATTCACTCATGGGAGTTTTTTAGAAATATGAAGAAGTTGCCTTCTCATTGTAGTATACCCTCAAATAAGTGAGAAGTTTTCTTGCTAATTGTACTTCCTTGATGTTTGAAATAAAAAAGACAAGTGGATATATGTCACTAAGTATCATGGGACCAAAAGCGTAGAAGGAATTTATTAACTCTTGATTAATATAAAAGCTATTGAATCAAAACCTTTCCGTGTGCTTTATAACAAGGTTAACTGGGTTACTCAGATGACATAGACTGCCTTTGTTTGAGATCAATTTGTGGTAGATGACATCATCTGTTGTTGCACTGCCAGACCTTTTTGAATAGCTCTAGGCGAGTACTATTCAACAAGCTGTTCAGCGTTTTGATTGGTTTTGGTCAATTTTGGAAATACTCCCTCTTTAAAGCTGTGCTTTCTGCAGGTCTAGCATGTAGTCCAGGCATACATGACAATATTGTCAGTACTCAGAGGTAGTCGAACCTCGGTCCTCAGGAGTTGTTGGTTTCCTCATCACAAAATTATACGTGTATAAACATGTAAGATGTACATCTGTATAATGTAAGCCTATAATGTTATAACCATACTTATATATATACATGTATATTATATTACACATGTACAATTGTATATTATAGTTATACATTGTCCGCTGTATATTGAAGGTTGATTGTTTTATGGTACTCAGCTATGAAGCTGTCAATAGAAGGTATTAAAAAGTACATAGCTGATTGGTACAGGTAGCTAAGTATGTAATATTATAACATATTCAGTTTCTCCTAACATCAACTACACTGCAATCATGCATTGCATTGACAGCCTTGGTTCGTATAACTTCTTACATAGTGCCTGAGATCCACCCAATACTAGCCAATATAAATGGGTGGGTTGCCATCTCTCTCATAGAATAATCAAATATTATCAATTCGAGTACAATTATAACTGATTAGACCTGTTAGTTATCTCAACTTCATTGAACGAGTATACCCCTTTTGGTATCATTGTATCTAAAATACATCAAAGGGTCGAAGCTCGGGTACACATAAGGTACGGGTACACATAAGGTCGCACGCTTCATTGGAACAATTTTATTGTTCGTTGGCTTGGCTCTATAAGCAACAGCGTAGCACCAATTTACCAGTGGCATTGATTGATATTCACCCAGTAATCAGAGTTGATTTCTAATAAAACTTGTAACTATATTCTTTTTATTTAACGATATCAACCAATTACTGCAGAGTCTTCATAAAATGTCTGGTGTTTCTATACAGCAGGAAGTTACAAGTGTTCAGGGTTAGAAATACACATTTAGTTGAAACAAGTGCTGCATTTGTGAGATTGCCAAGTCTCCAAATTTAGGGAACATATTAAAGATGTCAGTTTTGCTCCTCTATTAATAATCTAATATACATTGTACTACTCAATGCTTACTAACTAAGTGGTTCAACTTCCCAAATCCAGGAGAACTTTCTAATTTGGAGTAGAGAATGAGTATTCACTGTGCTGAAGTGTTGAATGACTAAGCATTACAGGATCACTCTTCTGAACTGACTTCACTGTAAAGATATCAGATAGGGCTCTGATTACAAGATGTTGTACTGTTTCAGTGCTGAGCACGCACATGAGTGTGGGAAGAGTCAAAGAGTGGTCTATTGGACCTGCTTCCTCATCACATAAACTGAGCAGTGATAGCTTTGTTAATTTTGGTGTGTGTACGACCCATAGGTCCGAGTTATTGCTTATCAACTAAAGTTCTCATGAGTGTGATCTACATGTATGCTAGTTTAGTCACTTCGGGCAACCCTGTCTAATGAAACCGAAAGCTGAAAGAATGTTATTCTAGAAAAGGCAACTCAAAATTATTCTTATAGTAGGTGTGTCTTTATTGAACTCCAAGCAACAACTGACTTGATTAAAAATAACGATCGTCCTATATACATGTAGTTCCGGTAAAGTACGACCTACTCTGTCTTAAGTATTGTGCAATAATATAAAACAGGATGAGGGTAGGTCATGTACAGGCAGATAATCTTGCACATACATTAATTATAAAACTTGAACTATAATGTATATAATAAGCTGTCGGCCTTGTAAAACCAGACGTTTAGGTTACATTTACAAAGAATAATGAATTAGTTATAACAGGTATAAGGTAAGTTATACAGTACAAGACGATTATATACAATATACATGTAAGATTGATTACACAATGTAGAACAAGTATATACCTGTATTAGAATGTCAGGAAGTAATTAGGGCATAGTAAGTGTGTGACTGGTGAGGGGCGTGGCTTATCAAGTAATGTCAGTATATAGGAATACCCCCTTACTATAGTATATAGGAATGCAGCCTCACCACAGTATTATACCACTGCACTAAATGAATGCCCTACTTACAAGGCTTATAAACCACTGCACTGAATGCATGCACTGAACATGATGTGATATAGTGGTATGTGTTACACAGATAATCCTGAGACAGATAGTTTGCCATTATCATAGTATATTACGCGTACATTGTCAATATTCTGCCGAAGCTCGTCGTTATACCACATAAGTGCCTTCTTATGGTTTCAAGCAAGATCTGAACTTGTTTCTATGATGGTACTCTACTACCCTAAAAGCAGAAATATTTCGCGGAAGAAAGTTTCGCGAGTTTGCTAATCCTGGAGCAATTTGCTATAGAAATATTTAGCGAGTTTGGCCTATCCGAAATTTGTTTAAGTCCCAAAATTGATGTTTAAGCATATTCCAGCATTAAAACCAAGCTTAGCTAAGCTCTATGTTTACTCAGATTTAAATCCCACTTACACACAGTACAAAACTACAGCTGACTCCTATTTACCGGCACAGTAGGCCCACCTGTGAGGTAAAGTAATTACCATAGCTTGTTAAAAAATCCTCTGATTAAGCTCCTACTCTAGGCTATTTACCAATTATGTTACAGCAGATACTTGCTGCTTTGTAAAATATTCAACTATGTATCATATACATGTAGCTATATAGCTGCATGTATGGTCTGTTTATACCAGAAATTATTTAAATCAGTTAGAAAGCAGATATTAATAGCGATGGAAGATGGAAATTATTTGCGAGTTTGTCACTCGCCGAAATTCGCAAAAGTTAAAACTCGCAAAATGTATCTGCTTTTAGGGTAGTATAAATGTAAGTGTTGCGACTGGTTAATCTACTTGTATTTTAAACGAATGAGCATTTCTTCATGTTGACGCATATTTTGCTTTAGAATGAGAAGATTATCTAGTGTTATGATATTTTTGTGATACTATGGGTTGAGAAATACATGCGTATTTTCATGAAGTTCAAAGACGTATTACAGACTGAGTATTAAAGCACCAGCACTTCCTGTTACGGCCTTGTAGCAGTGTTTCACTCTGGTTTCATAACAGGCAGTGACTGAAGGATGGTGGTGAGAACTTGGTAAGCTCACACACCACTATAAAACTAAGATACACCTAACTGTGGTATATAAAATACCACCGACATTCTCAGAAATGAGGGTCTACCCTTGTAATTATTACAGTTTATGTAACAATACGAAGGCACGTGCTTTTGTTTACTAACATTCTCGTGAGAGCTCGGATTACAAATGGCAGCCTCCTATAAGAAACACGTTAAAACTGACTACTAAACATTAATGGACATTGATTGTTCACAAACCCAATGATCTGTCCCCTGGCCGGCCAGCCCTTTCCCAATACCCCTTGGTTACTACTAATATAAATATACACGCTTTACAATACACACACAGGTAAATATTACTATACTTAATGTTACAGTTTAAATATTAGATAACCCTAGTTGAAGGATTGTAGATATCTTATAAGGTTTAAGATATAGTGCGACAGCAGCTCCAGCCGCGCAAAGAATTTTCTATTCATACTCTTTGCTGCCAACTATTTTACAACCTGTACTATTTTGGCTGTACTTCACGATAGACCCATTCACTATTTTTAGCTCTGTTAGTTCTTCCTTTGCATTAAATAAATGAAATTCTTGCTGTAATTATTTGCAAAATCTTATAACTCTAACAGGTTATGGGCCCAGGCTGGAACTTGTTGTGTTTTTTTTCTGTGGACAAATTAACAGAGCAGAAATACAGCATTAAGAAATTCAAACTAAAATACCGTTTGATAGCTAAAGAGGGGGCTTTATTGATGGCAACACAAAGCGACTGGCTGACTGAGCAAAAGTGTCAAAGGTGAATTATGTCAACTACCTAGTAATATACTAGGTACTTTCCGGGAATGAAGATGTATTGTACCTTGATGCAAGGACTGCATGGGTATGCTACACAAACGCAAAACTGATGTGAATCCGCATCAATTTTGCAATTACTGATGTTGAACTTTTGCAAAATCGCAAGTTTATTTATTGCATGTTATAAATTTTAAACGTTACAAATTGCGAATCAAGTGGTGATTGGCTACAACTAAATTTAAGATGCCTTGACAAGTTGCTAGCAGTTGAGTTTAGCTTCTATGATAATTAAATAACACCATTAAATAAATTGAAATCAATTTAATAATCAATTTGGAATATTATTCTACTGACAGCAAAATGGACGAAAGCTGTATAACTACGTTGATTAAATTAATCCAACAAAAGACCAGCAGAGGTTTTAATCTAAGCTATGATAAGGAGGGACAAATTCCAAGGAGATTGAATGCAAATGTATGACAACCCCTAATAATCTCTTGTAGGTTTATCTGCTAAATTAAGTACTTAGATTTATCTACCCTTGCCGATAGTTGAATTATTGAGTAGACAACTTCTTTGTTTACAGGAAAGACGCAACTGATGTGTAGCACCTATCAACGTTTTCCGCTTATTAAACTTACGATATTAGTACAAGTTGTGTCTCCATGCGGCATGGCTTTTACAGCAGTATTTTAAGCATGTCAGCTTGGCAAACAGATTAAGTCTGAAGACAGCCTACTGTACTGTAGGTTGGTACAATCATGAAGGAAATAGCTGGCTAGTTAGCTGCTAACAATCAGACATGTGCCAAGCAGACAAATACTCAAGTCAAGAGTCAAGTAAGAGTATATATTCCCAATTGATAAAAAGTAATTAAGAGTCAACTCATCGGATGAAGCAAGTCAAAAGTAGAGTAAGAGTAAGAGTAAGAGTAAATAAACAGCCATTTTGAAAAGTAAAGTAAGAGTCAAGCAACTAGTGCCAAAATGCTAGAGTCAGAGTAGAGTCAAAAGTACAGCGGTATGTCAAAGAGAATACCAATGGGAATTTTCTATAACACAATTTTCTGATGTATACAAGTGTGACAACACACAATAGGTAATACTTAGTGTTAGATCTGATTTTCTGTCTGTTATAGTAGTTCTGAGGAACAAAGGCTACTTCAAATTTGCACTTGTTATAATGGTAGGTCTGTTTATCTATAAGCCTCTCAGCTTCTCTATGGTGGACAAGACTTATTACATAATTACACCAAACCAATAGAATTATCATTGGTAGCTGAGAGATTAGAGTAAAGTAAGAGTCAAGCATCATGCTTTGTAGGAGAGTAGAAGTAAAGTCAATTCCCAGCTTTCACACAGTACAAAAGCACAAGTCAATTAAAAGTAATGAAAAGCTGTTGCTCGAGTTAACTTGAGTCGAGTAAAATGACTCGAGTGCCCATGTCTGCTAACAATACAGCTATAGCTAAAGATGACCAAGCTGCAACATTGCTAGATAATTTATATGGGGCTGTCTCTCCAACTCAATAACATGACTTTTAACTATGTGTAGCAAGCTCTAGTTAATTAAGAGCAAGGAGAGGGTCTAAGTAAACCACAGTTTGGTAATGTACAGCAAATGACTGCGCCCCACAATCAAACTGATACGCCATGGACCCAACTAGGTCAGGGAAACCTAGCCTTTTCTTCTCCTTTATGACATTTTGAAAAAAGTTGTGGAAATTGTAGGATGTGCAAAACTACAAATGTGGATGTTATTAACACCGCTGTACTTCCTGCTAGTGTCAGACATGATAGAGTCATGCAGCAAACAATAGCAAATTTCTTCATGTACATGTATGTCATGAAAACACGATAGAACACTGTTTACGTAATTTACAGTTGTCTGTAGACTATTGTTTAATAAAGTTATTTTACTGCACTAAACTTTTACATTTATGGTACAATTATATGTGATGTGCTGTAAGACAGTAATGTGATGCAGAGCTGTAGCACCCTATACGGGCGTGCGGCCTGGCCAACCCAACTTTTGCCATCCTAAAGTCGCATGTCCAGTCAATTTGATATCCTGATCAACCCAGTGCTTAAAGCTTCTTTCACTTTATAACTTAAAGAGAAGAGCAACTTCCGAAATAGAATATGCCTATTTTCAAGAGCAATGCATGGTAAGTAAACAATATCACTGCACTTTTTTGTACTATTTAGCACTAGTTTACATGTTTAAACATCAGATGAAGCAAGAATCAGATGATAAATTTTAGTTGCAGCCGCTGTAAACAAGCAGCAAAATCGACTCCTTTTCTCATTTCAGGACAATTTTCAAACTTATGAATGTGGAGTTGTTTACTTTTATGACCGATGAAAAATTCTCAAAGGATTCGTGTCATTTTGGAGAACCCTATAGAGTTATCTTCTCTATGATGCCATGGAAACCTCTATAAAAAGGTCACAGGCCCAAGGTCATCAACTGCAAGAACTGTTCATCGATTTTACAGCAATACAGTGGCAATAAGTTACAAAAACAATTAGGCAAGTAGTAGCACTTATATAACATTTAAATTTTTTTAAGATGTTTGGGTTTGTTTGTTTGTGACTTTCTAAGTATAATTAAATGTTGTTATACCTACCATCACCATGCTTCTTGCTCAGTTCCGACTAGTAGTTACCACCACAATTTGACTGGGTATACCAATTTAAATTTATATCATAGCAAAACTTTATGTTATACATAAATATATAATATTGACCATCCATGTCACTAAGACGAGTAGTAACATGAACAGTCACAAACCAACAGCTTATGCAGGACAATACAGGCACACAGTGTCAAAAAGACTGGTGAATTGAGATAGTGGTGGCAGCAGCAGCTAGATAGGTTCAAGGTGAGACCGTCCGTTTTTATTTGGAGCTCAAGTTGGTAACACATGTGGCAATGGAATATTATTTGTCCATGACTTGCAACAACTGAAGTCGCTTCCTCGGTTTATTTGGTCAGATCAGCCTAAAGACCACCAGCTAGTGGCTCCTGCACTTGTGAAAGGAACAAGTTTGTGACATACCCAGAACGATAATGGGGCAGTGGGGTTTCAAGTTTTCTAGGAATACAGATTTATCTGCACATTTGATACAACTTTATAAATTAGCTGATTTTATAAATACAGTAGCTAAAAGTTATTGTTTTGTAAATTACTTTTACATTTATTTGAACAATTAATAGTTTTCTATATTATATTTACTCTGTCTATAGAAAAAATAAACATAGCTTAAACAATGTGCTGTTCTGATGTCTTCCAAAGTTGGCTTTTTTGCTTCTCTTGTAATAGGAAGATGAAATACTGTCAAAATTTACTATATTAAACTGTTACAACTGTGGATATCACACTGTTATAGTGGGATATGTTTCAACTGGATAGCAGTCTCACAACACTAATACCGGTAGAACTATTATAATATATGGCCATCATTCGGCAGATTTATGTGCAACACCATACCCGCAACACATAACACAATTACACTTTTGAATTTTGCTCTGCTCAAAAAGAATGCTTCTTAGAAGAAGGTTGTTCTATCAATATTCATGTACATGCATGTAGTTTCTTTTTTACATTTTACACGCCCTAAGTCTGCAGTTGAGGAGTCACATACTTGTAAAAATGGTATAAATATGTACACTAATTATTTACTAACCCTCTTAGTAGTTCTACCAGGTATGTATTCTCTAGTGTGCTCTTTTATATCTGCCATAAACTTGTGCCAGAAATGATAAGAATTGGTGACATACTGTTTTCTTAGCCTGTAGCTCCTGACAGCCTTACTCCACACCAAAGTATAGTAACATCTATGGAAAACATGGTACAACGATTGTCACCAGGAAAATGAAAAGTAAATGTGTATATGATTGTGTTACATATTTATGCATTGTATTTTTATATATTATCACTATGTAAATGTATCAATCTGGATGTGTTGTATTAGTATAACAAGCCAATGTACTAGATGTTTTGGTATTATCTTCTCTTGTCAAATCCCGATCAACTGAGAGTAGATAACTTCTCATGTTAATTTCTCAGTAATTTTGAACTCCAAATGTGCGGTCAAAATAATTCTCAATGTGCTGAATCCAAATTCTCCACCAAAAACTAAATTGTCATTGTTTGCAAATGCTGCTTACAAGCGTAATTGTTTTACAAAAAAATCTTTTGTCTGTCAATCTCAAATTAAAATCAAGTACTCTGCTGAAGCTGATATAAAAATCAATCTACCTCCTTATAAAAAGGGAATATATATACATGTATATAAAGACTTACATTGAGTCTGTGTTCCAAAATAGCTCAAAAAAAAATTAATACTGATCAGTTGAAAAAATGAGCACTGTATAATTGTTCCTTGTATAGTGTCCTCATTGTATCCTCTGTATTACGCTCTGTATGCTCCTTAGGTGAGCTCTTATCAAAGCTCTCCCAATGTGCTCTTCTAGTATACTCTTATTTGAATGTATTTCTCTTCTTCTTTTATACTCTTTCTTGGGTTTTCCAAATCTATTCTTGTCTTATTCTACATATTTTTCTCACCAAAACATACAGGTAATTTTAGTCAACAGCGATCTATAACATAAATGAAGACATTTACTATTTCCTATGGATTTTATCAGCCATTTGGAAATTTTAATTTCCAACCTGGTCATCAAAACGAGTTTCCATTAATGAGTCAACCATAGCTAGTTTTACCAGCATAATTTTCTTGAAGACAAACAAAATTCCTTGCGATCTTTCCAACCTAGTCAGATAACGTGATTTCTATGTTGAGTTAATACTCTAAGTGCACTTAACCTCCTTACCAGTATAATTTACTCTGACAAAACGAAATTCCTTACGATCTTTCTAAACTAGCCAGCCTCTAACTCTTTAGTGTAGTTAGTCTATGTTACCTATCTTGTGACTTGGCTGTTGTCTATCTTGAATTGGAATTAGCTGTGGGTCCAATCCTTCCATAGAGTATCTACAGTTGATAGTAGTAGTTTTACATCAATGACTGGTGTATGTTATTGTGTGATTACACTACATCATAAAGAAAACTATCGATATTTACAGATGCTGACTTCAGCATTTGTGCTAACCTGGTGCCATGGATTAAGCCTACTAAATTATATTATAATTGACACCTATTAATACACCTTTTAATACTAGGTATCTGCTGACTACACTCCATGCATGTGTATGTCTCCTCCTGTGTGTACTGAGTGATATACAATGGCATCAGTAGAAAAGTAAAAAGGAAAAAGCTTGAAACAGTTAATATACCAGCATAATATTATCGTCGTGTGCTGTGTTACCGCTATGCTACTCTATATGTTTATATGTATGTAAGTTCAATGCTCTTAGTATTCATTGTCTATTAGTTCTATAGACGTAGTAATGCATGTATCATATAATGTGATGTGTGGTAACTTAGTGCATTGCTGCTCTGTAAAAAAATCTAATGATTAAAATGATGTTTTGATCTATACCTAGTTCTCGCTATTTTTACTTATGTGTCAGATGTGTACCCAATTTATACCCTCGTATTTCGCTACATATTTATGCCATTATACATAGAATAGTGTGTGTAACCTACTCTATATCCTCATCTCCTATCGCTTAGCTACCATATTATATCTGCAATGTTTTACATCCTATGTCATATCTGACACAATTAACATATTCCCAAACAAGCAAAACCACTTCACGCACTGCACCACATAAGATTTATATAAATACAGTTTTAAGTGGCGGTTCATATTCTCATTGTGGTTCATTATCACTGGCAGGATCAAAATCTATCCTATTGAAAGCATAGCTAAAGATTAGCCAATGAAAACTCTCTAGAGAACCAGTATGGATTCCATAACTAATTCGCTAACACTGTTTTACAAAGCTGGGACTACTCAAATATTTAATAAAGACTAAATTGAAAGATGAAACTGATACTTTAGCTATTGGATTACTATTAATAGAGGTGGTCAAGACATCCTGTTTTGGCAAAGCACTGGACTTGAGCTGACATTACCAGTAGATAACATGACATTAAACTCAAATGAAATAAACAGTGAGCTGAGGTAGGTACAATTCTACAGGACTTCGACATAGCCAGGGTGCTTTAGTAAAATAGTTCTCTTCCTATTATAGTGTACATGTATATGGTGATGCCACCTTCGTAACCAAAACTATACACATATGGTACATAAAATTATGAAATATTACACCTACTGGTAAATGGAGAGGAGAATAGCTTGCTCAATCCAAGAGTGTAAGTGCAGTAGAGTCACTATAGCCAGGACTGTCATGCCCTCCTATCTCCTGCCTAACGAACCTCATGCCCTGTTAGAATATCAGTAACATACTTATACATTGTATATTATTATTAGGGCAAACAAAATCTTATATAACCATAATAAATAGTATGCACCTGTTCTGTAAGGTAGTTGATACATGCTGCCTTGGTAGCTATGGTAGCTATGGCAATATGCAGTGTTCGAGTTTGAACAAGTAAGGTGGGTACACTGTCCATGCAGAAAATGGTGGAGAAGTTTAGATTTGTCACCCCTGTTTTTCTGCCGATATCTAAAATGTTGTATATTTGTGGGTAAACAGTAGTACTTTGGACTTGCTAATATAAGAATGTTTGCCACAGATATTATTACTTGTTTCTCAAATGTTATTTTGTAAAACCTATTAATATCAAAATTAAAAAACTTGAAAAACCAATTTGGTCAAAGTACTAAATTGACTAGGTTAGCGACTTCCCAACGTGTTAGATGAGCCGGCCTCACTGACTGCAGTCAGTAAGAGTGCTAAATATTTATTAACTTAGCTGGTGACTAGCTAATGTACTGATGGGCTGCAAATAAAAGCAGATTAGCTCAACTGCTATTGAAAGAAGCCTAACATTTCCACTTCTAGTTCTACATGAGGGTACACGCCTGTTGGCCGTGTACCCACTAAAATTGAGGTGGGTACACGCCGTATACTCCCGTATAACCACCCTTCAAATTATTATTATTTATCCGAACTACTATTAACTATAGCTGTATATTATATTGGCACATATTGTTATATCGCCACAGCACAGGCGACCTACACTGTACTTTTAATCCAACAAGACTAGAGTAGGGTATCCTAATATCATTGCATTGTAATAGTCATTGTAATGTCTCAAGAAAGCATCTACATCTATTAACTAGTAACTTGTCTTGCTACCAGTACATGCAGTAGCAATACATGTATACGTGTATTAATGTTTAAATGACCACAATTATTTGCCCTCATTTGCAAGGGATAGGATATAGGCCTAGTATTATTATCTCCTAAGACAGTATAAGTATATAATATTAGTGCAGTATATACAAAAGATGTATTCGTTCATGGTACAGTATGCTGTTGACCTCTTTTCCCTTATAAGGTAGTTGCAGGCCCCTTATATGATGTGGCATCAGATTCTTAGACGATCTTTGACCAGAAGTATATGCTGGTACACCAGACTCCTACTGCTGAGTTGGCAACTTTTGGGCTTTCAGAAGTAGAAGGGACTCTTATGCAAGCTCTCACCGAAGGCAGACGTGTCTAGAGGTCTACAACTGAGTCAACAATAAATCCTTAAGGTAATTACAATTAGTACTAATACTACAGGGTTAATAACTACTGTATAAATTATATCTACAGCACAGTAGTATAATACTATTACTACTAATAAAACAATAGAAAATTAATATAATAATGTAATGTTTTCGCTAGTTGTGTGTATATGGTAGGGGACGACCTACTTGCAAAAGTGAAGAGCTTATGAGTGGTGCTAAGCCTTCGTCATAATTATACTCATAATCAATACGATAACCGTAATCTAATCACTAATGAGAAGAAATTCTACTCCACTTGTTCTTACTTTAGATGGGGGATTATTTCGACGGGCAGCAGCTTTCAATAGCTGTGAACAGTAGCTTAGTTTTCTTGCACGGATTAGTAATTGCAGGGGCGTATTTTAAGGGGCGGCAGGGAGGCACTGCCGCCCCTGTTTTCAAAGTAAAGTGGCCTAAAAACACTACTTTTGAAAATTTGACACTGTTTTCCTTAATATTTGCTTCATTTCCGGTTTGCGACCGAAGCGTTATATCTATCGTTTTAACTCTATGGCGTTATCACTTTACTTATAACTCTATGGTGTTGCTGCGTAACAATAACCAGTAATCTTGGAATAATCACTACATTGCAAGTGGCACACAAAGAGGCCCATAAAACTGTGTATTCTGCTAAAAGACTCTATGGTTATGCCAAGGTTAAAAACTTGCGATCGTGTGAATGAATGAATAAATATTTTTATGGATAGTTATTTATACCAAGGAAAAAATAATAAATGTGAACCTAAAAGTAGTGAACAGTTGAATCAGGTGAATCAATTTGTAAGTCACTGCTATCAATGAGGTGGTTTCTTCCCTGTCACTGACTATGAGCAGATGCATGAAACTTAATTCCAATATTATCTTGGCTTCTTTTAAAAATAAAATATTTATGATTTTTTCTTTTAATATAATATTGTAATGGTTTCTGTGATTTGGTGCGGTCGTCCTTGGACGACTATCGACCCAGAAATGAAGTGCCTATGAGTGGTAATAGGACTTCGCATTACATGAAAGATCGAGCGGTCTCAGTAGCCCAAATACTACCAAAGACGACCCATCTGATCTCAAGTCCGACCTTCAGACTATACAGTGAAAGAGAGTAGTTCAACCTAGTAGGCGGTTCGCAAAGCGAATGACCTAGTAAAAGGAAGAGAAAGTCCCTGTATCAAGTATAGATGTGTCTTTATTGAAAGCCAAGTGTAGACTGAGACAATGAACAGTAAAACAGTGCCCTTTATATAGTATAAGGACTTCCGGCCGACGTGACGTCGGGAAAAGACGACGTGTGGTCGTCCGGAAGTTGCGCAACAAGATGGCCGCCGGAAGCCCGACGGCCGACCCAAAATAGGTCGGGTTCTACAAAAGTTGCTTATAATGGTCCAATTCATGTACAAAATGAATATCAATGGATTCTGAGAGGTCGGGCCTCTGGACATGGGTATAAAAGGCATTAAAAGACTTAGATATAATCATACAATCATATATAACAATATAAGAGTAAAGTACAAGCAGATATATACATGTATGCACGCAATAATGAGTGTCAGATGTAAGATACGACTGGGCGTACCATCACAATATAATTAAAAGTGTTTCCATTCACTTTAGTCATTCATTCCAGCCATTGCCACTCCACTGACAGCTACTACTCTACTGCTACATTCACTACTAACAACTAAATATGTATTGTAAAGGAAAAATACTAATTTAAAAATAACATAATACAATAATAATTAAATATTTTAATTTTAAATTTATTAAAATTAAATTTATTAATATTATTTTAACTTTAATAGGCTGCCACACTTTTCTTGCAAAAATATTTATTTTCAATACATTTTATTTTAAATAATTAATTTATAATGACAACAGTTGTTGATCAGCTACTAAAATTTGAAAATCTTAATTTAAAAAATACACTTGTGCCTATGGACTCTTTGTTAAAATATACAATCATCCAGTATTGTAGTTGTTATAAAATTCTACTAACTAGTAATAGTACTGTAACACTTTCACTCCTGTTGCAAGTAGTAGTAACTTTATTAAGCAGAAGTAGTAACTTTATTAAGCAGAAGTAGTAACTTTATTAAGCAGAAGTAGTAATGAGTACTTGTTGTAGTGATGCTAGAACTAACTTGCTGCTATGTCTAATTTTTGCACTTCAGAGAGTGAGATTTGAAAATTTTCCGCTGCGCGTGCATTTGCGGGGGGTGCCCACACCCCACCCCCCGCACCCCCCTCTCACCCAACTTTCTGCCTCCCCACTCAATTTTTCTAACCTACGCCCCTGAATTGTTATTCAATAATGGTGCTGGGCAATTACAAGATAAAGCAGCTCACTAAAACTTTAAATTCACAGAACGTAATTTAGTTTCTACTCTTTTTGAAAGCCACCGTGCCACTGTGCCAATATTAGCCTTAGTTTAAACAGAGTCACATTTTATTGCAAGCAACCAAGGACGCCTCGTAACGCCCTAACTACTTTTGCGAGTATCAAAACTAAAGGCTATACAGCCCCACAAGTCTGTGTGGCGCCTGCGTAATTACATTTCCGTCCACCAAAATCCAAACTTACTGGCGTCCACAGTGTCACATGCTCCAATATATTTCACGACTGTTTATTATGCAACGCCGCATGAAATTCACTGGGATATGCATTATTGGTACCATGGGGGCATAACTGTTTATTTTAATTGAAGTCTAAACTAACGTTGTCCTTCACCTTAAAAGGATTTATGAAATATGTAAGGACAGTGCAATGATAGATGTGGTATACACGCTTATATAAGAAATTCCTAAATACTACCACGCTTAACCACAAATATGTGATATTTTAGATATTGATAAGAGATCATGGGAGATAAATCTAAATTTCAAGAACATTTCTGTTGTAGTATTAATCCCAGTGTATGCACAGACCATTATTTTACTGTACACTGTATGTGTTAAAAAAGATGAACCTTAAAAATCTAAAACAGCTACATTAGTTTTCAATTGAATAAATATTTTCAGATTCAGTTATCTGCCAGCGATGCATTGTTGTCAATATACTTACATAGTCATTCAATCTTATAGGAAGAAATATCTTTATGGTAGGAAAGAAACGCATGCTTTTAGCTGCTTTTTGTAGATTCGTTAGATCTCCTTCATTCCATTGCATGTTTTTCATCATTGTAAAGCAGTAAAATAACAGTACATGTTGTTAGAGTTGAATAATGTACATTCAGTCATAATTGAGAACACATACCATGTATACATGTATATATGTATGAGGCTGGGTGATGTTTGGTGTTCTTACACGGGTATGTTTCATAAACCTGAACTTCTTCAAATTTGCTCTATTTTTCTGATAAGCACTCTCAGGGTTTCGGTGGCCAGGGTGCTGCCTCGGACCCCGCCAGGGAGCCTAGACAGTCCCCTGGACCTCGGCCTGATATTTTAGCTCTACCAACATTTCTTAGATGGCTACGGCTCTGATGTGATGTACTGTAGGCTCACAGCTAAAGTACTCCATATTTGAGAGTATCAAGGGACCTTCGAAGCCTCTATAAATAAATTAAGATAACCTGTCGAGGAATATATATCTACATGTGCCTCGGAGGAGGAGAAGAATGAGGGTGTAGGTATGTACAATGCAATATAAAAATAGAGCAATAAATATTATTTATATTTATGGGTCATTACCTACACATGTATTTGAGTCTTGTTCGTCCAGAAAACACTTTATACTGCCTGCCAACAACAATTCTTAGAATACAGCCAGTGTTATCTATTTTCTAATCTACTGCTATATAAAGCTGTGCACCTTATGTAGAGGTTCAAATCATTTACTTGAATTCAAGACAGCTTTACAACTTCTAATACAATGATGTCTATACCTACTCTCCTGCTTATTGGGTGGCTGTGTGTGCTGATAAATCCTGCAACTACTGTAGAGATATCTGCTTCTGGAATGGTCAGATATCTAAAAGGAAATCGTACGTATAAATTTATTTGTTTTTAAATTCTATTTGGGATGTTGTAGCTATGAAATAGCAAAAGATTTATATGTACGGGGTACATGAATTTTTTTTTGATGCTGTGAAAACTGTAATGGCAATCACACATGATCATCCAATTGAGAAAGCCTCCAACGTTTGAATTTCAGTGTGGGCTGAGTATTTATATGATGTACGTGCATGTTTGTATTCAGCAGTAGCATCACTCTCTCGGTGATGGTCGCCATCTGAACTGTTATCCATATCCCGTCGGTGAAACAAAAGTTTCTCTCTAATTTGTTTCAGGTTGTAGCAATGTCGTGATTACCGCAGGACACGGTGGCATCGAGAAGGATGGGTATGTCAGCAGGCCAAAATATGGCTGTTATAATGCTGGTACATGTGTGTATAGTGGCTCCGGATGCATAGACACTGATTCTAAGATAAACTGCAAGACAAATAGTTTCAGAGATCTGGCTACTTCAGAAATAGCGATGGAGTTGGCTAAGAGAGTTATGTATCACACATCCCATACAGGTATGTAATTACTGATCTACTACAGCTCTATTATCTCGTAACTTGCTGTGCAATTATGACATATTTATCATGAATGTTTGATGACTGCTCTTAAATCTCACTTCGTAAACGATTGTTTTACAATGCTAAACATTGATGGCTTAAATATCTCAACTAATATCTAAACATTCAGTTAAAAATTTCTATTTACGAACCGTCTTTCTGCACTCCGGCTATACTAGTTTGCAATGTTATTCCTCACCCTCTTTAGCTTTGGGTCTTCATCAGTATTACTAATCAGAATCGTTGTTTTACATTTTCCAGTTAAGCCACATGTCATACTCTGTGATCTACACAGATCTAAAGTCGATGTCAACAGAGATCTACCAGAGGCAACATTTGGAAATCCAAATGCGACACAAGTTTATAAGGAGTACCACAGTTACGTACAACAAGCTATTGAAGCAGCTTCTCTGAATAGTTCTCGAAGTACCCTCTACATTGATGTTCACGGTCAAGTACGTCCACAGACATGCTCCTAATCTATTGGTTCATTTCTATATTCTGCATTTCTTAAATGCAGTGTGCTACTGATATGGCCAAAGACTACAATTACTAACATACAAAAATGTAGGTTACCTGCACGCGTGCAAGTCACACAGTATTTTATCATTATGTCTATGTAAATCATAATCAGTGCTAAACTAGATAGGTTGCAATACCTGCACACCAAATGTTAAAATTACATATCGATCTTTAATTGGGCGCTGCCAACCTATGACACAATGTAGCCCTAGCTGTCATATTACCTACAACTGATTGGTTCACAACTCTGAACTCCCTAGTATGTTTCCACTCTAAAACTAGAAAATAGAAAAGCACTTGTATTGTTCCAAAGCGCTATTTAATAGCATATAATAACGGTAAGTAGGGCTTATACAACTATCATTTACCATCCATTTTACTACCAGGTTTTCTTAAAAAATTATACTGCTAGGCAGGCAATTGCAAGAATATAATCGGGCACCTGCTTGATAACAATACACCAACCGGACTGAGACAGACCGTAATACCTGACAGTCAAGCCCCTGCAACCTCATTGGCTCATCTGTTTACCACTGCCAATCAAACACTAGAAGAGCTAGTTCGAGGAAACTCATCTATTGGTGGGCTGATGGAGAAACATGATCCCACATTCCAAGTCATTCCATCTCCAAAGAATCCAAGATCTCTGAGAGGAAAGTGGTACCGAGGAGGATTCAGCTTAAGAAAGTAAGTCTAACTATATAATTTACATGCTTGTATAATGTTGTGGGTACACTGTGCAAAGTATACATTGTAATTTGTAATATACATGTAATATGGTCTGTAGGTTTCCAATAATTTGGCTTACTGTTGGGAGTAGTAGATTGAGCATTCTATACATTGTAGAATAATTGTACAGTATTTACAGAGAAAGGTCAATACATGTATATTCTAAGATGATGGTATAATTTTCAGATATACCATGACTCCCATCAGTGTTAGTGGAATACAAGTTGAAGTAAACTCAGCTGTACGGAAGGCAAAAGATGAACAGAGAAGAACCGACTTTGCTGATACACTCGGCAAAGCTGTAGCTGATTGGCTTAAAATGTATTATTAGAGTTGGCTACCCTTTTTTCTTTACATGTAGGAATTGGTTATGACAGTCTTTTATGTAGGCCTACTGATGAATTAGAACTGCATTAGTATCACGAGGAAACAAGCTATTTACTCCTTTATAAACCAATTTATTATTATATTTCTCAGCTATCTGCAACATAAGTTGATCTAAATATGTCTGTCTGTATACTTTGAACTTATAAATAAAACTTCATATTTTGAATTTAAATAAAAGTTAATTCTGTTTTATAATTTCTTGCAATGTTGGTGCTACAGATTAACATAGCCTGGTAGCTGTTTGAAACTAGTGAGTTTAGGTTGGAGCGTACCGTTGGTGACCCGAATGTCTGGTTAACTCTACATGCAGGCAGTGAAGACTCGGGTCTAATATCACAATATACAAATATGCACTGAAGATATACGGTTATTTAAATACAATCATGTATGAAAATATTTATCAAGATAATATATAACATTGTACTTTAATTATGATTCGTAGGCAGCCATAAATCAAGAAGCATGTACAAGTAAATGTTGGAAGGTGTTCTTCATTTGTTGATATTTTGTCAGGTGTCATGTCACTGTTCAAATCAGCATTTAAAAGACTTTGGTCTATGCAGTAAGACTGTTCTGATTCCACATTAGGTGCCAATACCAACCACTCGGGCAGGTCAAATTCATTAAGGGAATTTTTAAAGTGGCTGTTTGACCAAAGCAGCTGTTAGAACGCACTGGTGCAGCTTTGTCTTGCCTTAGCCCTTAGGTCAGTGCATTCAGGGCTTCTTAAAACAGCATAGGAATGTATTACATTGGTATATAATTTTATGTTACCGTATGCTGACAGGAAGTAGCTAGTTTCTTGTCAGTGCATGGTAACATAGACAATTGATTTACACAAGTCATACATTATAGTGAAGTAGATTGATATCATTTTAACTTTGTTTAAATGAAGCATTGAATGTTACTGTGTAATATTGTAATGGTTAAATGTGACTCTAAACTCAGCCTCCCGACTACATGACACTCGTATAAACATTACATTGCATTAATCTGCCTGTGTTAAATTTTCTGTGTAGTAAACTGTCATTTATATACTTATAATGTGCATTACTGAGCAATTATGTCCTTTTTACATTCATGTAAAGAGGGCCAACCTCTCAGAATTTCTTGATATTCATTTTGTACATGAGTTGGATGATTTTAAGCATCTTTTGCTGTACCCGACATGTTTAGGGTCGGCCTCGGGCTTCCGGCCGCCATCCTGTTGTGAAATTTCCAGACGACACTACGTCGGCCTTTTTACCGGAACTTCCTCCGGAAGTTCTTATACTATATAAAGCACGTTTTTTATGTTCATTGTCTCAGTTGATGCTTGAATCTCAATAAAGACACATCTATACTACTTATACAGAGCCTTCACTTCATAGTATTGGTCGCTCCAGTCGTCAAGGTTCTCAACCTTGCATCTCGAGCTTCCTGCTAGGTCGGAACATACTCTTTCTCAGTGTAATAAACAAGCATTGAATCAGGGCCACATGGGTCGTCTTGAGTAGTCATTGGACTACTAGTACCTGTCCATCTTTCATGTAATGAGAAGACCTAGCACCACTCATAGGTTATTCACTTTGGACAAGGGATTGTCTTAGGACAACATCACAACCCCCCAAAAACCATTACAATATACACGTACAGTGGACAGGTGTGCAGTGTTGAACTTAGAGTTACAGGTTTATGTCTGACTGTATTTAGAACGGTTGGTAAGCAGCTACACACAGTCCTGTATTACAATAATTTATATTATGGTACATTTATTTACTTCTGGATGCCCCACTGAGACCTCGGTGGTCTGTTTATATTGGATCAAAATCGGCAAGAGCTTTAATTCAACACCCTCTGTCACAGCATATGGTCATATCACCGAGATTTTATGATGATCTGAAAACAAATTGAAAAAGTTTCTTAAATAATATTAATCAAACATTAATTTTATAAAAGAGAAACATTTCTAGTTAAAATGAAATCCAAAACCCGAAATCTAAAATTCATTGAGAGGCAAGAAAGTATTTTTCAAGTTACTGTGTTGGTAGGCATCAGCGCATGTGCCATGGTTACATTCTGTCTTTGAAAATAGACTAGTAAGATCAGTTGCATAACATTGACACTGAGAGAGGTGTATATACTGTAATTTTACAAACATACACACATACGCATACGCATACACGTGCGCATACGCATACGTAGACGCATACGCATACACACTACTTTCACATTCGCATGCATAGACATACACATATGACATACACATATTACATACTACACATTATATAAACATACACATACGCACACATAGACATACATAGGCATGCACATATACAGACATATCCATGATACACATAGAGTCTGCATGGGTATTATACACACTTTTACATGCAGATAATGATCAATACTCTGTTTGATATTCCACTATAGGGTTTGCTCTTTCTTTGGCTAACGAGACATGACCATATAATCTGGTAGCTACTACACCATATTCCCAGCTCTATGAATTTTACCTGGGCAGCCAAACTGTTATACATACATGGTACACGTGGGTCCTAATAATGTACTTATTTCTATAATGGATTCACACCCATGCCAAATATTTCTATTCGATGTTTCTAAGAATCCTATCTGACCATAACCATCCGGGTCGTTTAATAACAGAGAGATGAATGTTCATGTCTCCAGCCAGTTATTGTATTTTCTGTCAGACTGCTATTTCTCAGCTAGCTACTGTGTCTTCCTATCATTTGGTTATATACAAGTTAGAGTAACAGTTTTTGTAGTACGGTGGAAACTTCAGAAAAGTAATAAAATATTTGAAACAGATTTTTCAAGTTAATATAACATATTCATGTATTACATATGCGTCGTCTACACATACGAACAGCACCATACTTTCATATCAGTTTCATAAATCAACAGCTTGTACTGTGTGGCTTTTGCCAGATTTAAATATTTTAAAAACATAAATTTTATGAGTAGTGCTGCACTAGGCATTTTATGGTGTTTTAGAAAGACAATTATCATAAACTGCACTATAAACCAGTCATGGGCAATACGCGGCCTTTACGCCACTGTGGCCTTTTTTGCTGATTTGATGAGCCTTTTTGCTGTTGGTATTGGCAAAATAAAAAGATTGCATTTATTTTTTCTAAATTTTCATGTTTATTTGCATTTGGTGAATAAGACAGTCATTGCAATAACTAGACGAAGATGGAGTTTTTTAAATTTCTATAAATATGAAATTTATGAACTATTGATATGAAGTAACACATGTATGAATAATCATGGTATGAGCATTAGCATCTTAACAAATAGTGTTAGAGGAAGTAAAAATTTTGTCATTAAAAGTTATAGGTAGGTGTTGTTGGCCTTTTATGAAATCATTATCCAAAAGTGACCTTAGGCTTAAAAAAGTTGCCCATCCATGCTTTAGAGTTAGACCAACATTATCTCCTATCATCTACAGTCTTAACATTTGAAAAAGGACAGATTATCAAGAAGTACAGTAAAAATTCCAAGCTAATTATATCATTATAGAACAAAGCATTAATATAATCGACCTGGCTACTTTATCACAGAGTCCACCCTTTCAGTTTTGCAGAAAACTAGACAATTATGTGAAACAATTGTTTATACGTTATACGAGGGTCATTCAGTAAGTTACGTTAATCATGTTTACGTCTACGTCTATGTCTATGTCTACATGTATGTACATGTCTATGTCTATGTCTATGTCTATGTCTATGTCTATGTCTATGTCTATGTCTATGTCTATGTCTATGTCTATGTCTATGTCTATGTCTATGTCTATGTCTATGTTTATGTCTATGTCTATGTCTATGTCTATGTCTATGTCTATATCTATGTCTATGTCTATGTCTATGTCTATGTCTATGTCTATGTCTATGTCTATGTCTATGTCTATGTCTGTGTCCATGTCTATGTCGGTGTCTATGTTTATCCGATGCCTATGTACATAGACATGTACATGTATGCATATGTGGTGAAACTCTAGTTGGCCAAAAATTCATACTTATCAATACTTGGAAATCTATGAAATAATTCTGCTGCCAAATATGGGTGGTGTTAAATTCTAAGAATATGCAGTATACATGGTACGTATGTTTCTGTGGTACGAAGTAGTTCAAACACCTTCAATATTGACACTGAATGAGATAATACAATGTACAACACCGTTTTCATCTGAGGTATATCATATTATATTCATGTATGTTTACAATGTCACTAAAATTAATGGACTAAAAAATGGACCCAAAAATGCTCAGCTTATTGCTGATAATGCAGAGTTTCACTAGAGTTCTGAATTATTAAATCTTGGCTCCTATATTGCGGATATTTGGCCCTCTGTTATCTTTGTTATAGCAATTTCGAAGAAATACTTGAATTCACAATGGATGCCAATAGAATGGGTACACTAAAGTTTTAATTTTTTGTGCGTATCAAGGGGATGGGGCCAGTAGGGATTGCTGAGCCCATATTAGCCTGTGATGCAATCAACCCCTGGGTTGTCTATTGAAGAGATTATGGCAGCTAAGACAAGTTTTGCCATCTGGAAGAAGATGGTTATTGTCATCAGGAAGCACCCAACTGTATTGGATACCTTGATCCGAATCTATTTTGATTTCAATAATAATTAGGCATAATCTCTTCTCTCTTATTCATTGAAGTAACAGTCAGTTATTGTAGGGTAATGGCATTGTAGTTTAACAATAGATTTTAACAATTACCCAATTTTTGGCTGCAATCTCACTTGTCTGGTGAGCTTAGTATGCCTGATCCAACTCAATTCATGCGCTGATGTACAAAATCCATTATATTCTTCTATCCGCCATGCTCCTATGCAGAGCTTGGTAATTAATGTAATATATGCAATGTATATGTATATGTATTTATTTGTAAGCTATTGAATATCGTTGAGTAGTATCACTGATAAGTTAAATAAAGTCACTCTTATTACAAAACTAACCGCATTCACCTTGCTCTCAATCTAAGCTAAATTGTATCACTGGATAAAGTAACTGATCATAATATGCATGAGAGGGCAACTCTAAAATGCAACTAAGTGAGCTGTATGCATGCAAATATTGTGTTAACTGGAACAATGAAATTTTTTTCTGTTTGTCAAAGGTAACAATAAGAACAGTAATAGAAAGCAAAATTTGGCATGAGTTGGAATCAAACCCAGCCACCAGACTTCAGGTCTGTCAAATAGAAAACCTAGAGCCTGGTCCTAGTCCACGGAGGATTGATACAGAACCTGTGTGTAACTCTAGTGTAAGTATATAATGTACAGACAACATTACAACAGTTTATAAGTCAAACTTTTTTAGAGATGGAGCCTGGGTCCAAGTCTATAAAATGATCACCCCAATGCAATGGACATGTATATAGTACTTCATGACTAAATGCAGTGGAGTCCAAGGTACAGAGATAGGTTTGAGAACAGTAAGTACATGCAGATACCAGCAACCCACATAAATTCTGTCAATTCTCAATGCCCAATGTACCTTCTGCCTAACTTATGAATTTAATGGATCTTGAGAATGAGTCGACAAGCTGAAATTATATAAACTTATAAAGAAAACAAAAAGAAGGAAATAGTGGGTAACAAGCTGCAATGGTTTTCCAATAAAATTGCAAGAGAAGGAAAAACAAGCAACAAGCTCTTTGCTGAATAGAGTTGCTGTAATTAGGAACATGCTGACTATTTGATAATTCGCAGATCAAGGGGACAACTGGTAATAACTGGGAGATGCCAATAGTCAAAATAGTATTTAGTATGTAGTAGCAGCAGCACCAGCAGATTGAGGAGGACAGCTGGTAATAACTGGGAGCTACCAATAGTCAAAATAGTATTTAGTATTTAGTATTTTTACAGCAGTGGCAGCGGCAGTGGCACCGGCGGCAGCAGTGGCAGCGGCAGCAGCAGTGGCAGCGGCAGTGGCGGCGGCAGTGGCAGCAGCAGTAGTAGCAGCAGCGGCGGCAGCAGCAGCAGCAGCAGCAACAATGCTTTCCAAAAAGTACCATATTGTTGGCACCCCAGCTTGCAACAGTCATATTGGCAAGCTTTCAATTTTATAGTATGGGTGTTTTCATTCATGACTGTGTTGTGTAATAATATATCCTACACAGTATGTAATAATTATAATAACTCATATCTATGCTTCATTAAGTTCACTTCTATAGTATACGTAGATGTATGTTATACCAACAGAACCTGCCAATTTCTTGCCAATAATATACTGAATTCTTAGAACCTAATCTGTGTATTAAATCAGAGATCTGTTAGTATATAAAGTCCTGAACTCACTTGTAATCCTCATATCAATCTCATTCTTATACTGAAGAAGGTCAACTCTCTACAGTACAATGATGTTAATGTCTACTCTACCTCTCTCTGTCTGGCTGTCTGTTCTGGTCAACTCTGTTTTTTCAAGAATCACCTCCGAGTCTGGCATGGTCACATACGACGAAGGATATGGTAAATGTCATTTAAATTTTATTTGTCATTTGTGCATAAACTAGCAATTAATGACTTTTCAAGATTTTTCCTATTCTCATCATTATCGAAGGTCAAGTTTTGTTACCGTTTGTAAAAAATGCACACAAAACTTCATATTGCATTGTATGTTTAACGTTGTAATGATCAACGTTGTTGAATTTTTAGGTTGTAGCAATGTTGTTATCAGTGCCCCACATGGAGGTTGGAAGAAGTCAGGGTATTCAACCAGACCCTCAAATGGTTGCTATTCCGATGGAGGATGTTATTATAATGCAACCAGTTGTACAGATGGAGACTCAAAAGCCAAATGTAAGACTGTCCGCACTAAGGAACGCTCTTCTGGTGATATGTCAACAAGATTGGCTGCAAAAATCTTAGAGCATACAGAAAATGCAGGTATGAAAATCTACTGACGATCCCTATGAGTAGCCTACAATGTACGATGTACATAATACATATATATAGCTTTAAATCTACATGTACATGAATTGTAATAAATATTATAAGAATAGATGAAATTGATGATGGCTGTTTATTTAAATCATTTTACTACTATATAGTTTCATACTTACAAGTAGAAACTATTATAGTAGTAAAATGATTTAAATAAACAACCATCATCAATTTCATCTATTCTTATAATATATACTAGCTCTAGGGCAATACCACATTCTATAGAGCACTTTGCCTGACAATACGAAATTCAACATTGCATTCAGTGCTTTTCCATGCTTCGTATTTTCCTTCGAAGGGAGTTGTTTCACCCTTCGAAGCTCCATTCCAGTCTAATTCCATGCTTCGTATATTGTTCAACTGTTTTGTGGCAAACGCATCTAAGTTTTTCCGCCTATGACATCATAGTACAATAACCTCGTGAGTTAAAAATAGCTATGCGTTGTCTAATGTGAATTCAACCGCAACAAGGAGCGCACAGACAAACTGACGTCATAACCATAATGCAGTTATCAACAAGCAGTTATTCAAGCGTGAATACTATTGCGCCAGCCAAAGATAGTGTACTACTAACTAGTACTTGTACATTAGCTTCGAAGGATGGCATTCCATCTTACGAAGCAATAAAAATCCCTACGTATTTTCGGAAATACAAAGTCTCGCGGTCGAAGGAGCTTGCTCCTACGAAGGTCAGGAAATACGTATTTTGTGCCAATTCCATCCTTCGTATTTTAAATACGAAGCTAAATACGAAGCAAAATACGAAGCATGGAAAAGCACTGATTATAACATGCATGAGTGCATTGCATTATAATATAGCTGAGCATCTGATCCTGCCAAATAGCGAGTCTTTAACCACAACAAATATTCCCAAAGCATGGAACTATTTGTGAGTTGTCTAACTTTTAGTCTCCTTTTTCTACTGAATAATCACTCCAGAAGTATAATGAGTCACTGCCTACCTACCAACCATTGACATGTTTTATTGCAATAGTAACCAGTCTAGAACATTGACTCAGAAATGCTATAATATAAAAGTGTTATGAATTCTATTGTATGAAAGCTGAAAACAGCATGACAACAATTGCATGTGCATGTATATCAAACTTCAAAATACAAAATTCGAAAAAAACTGGACTTTTGACATATACAATGTATTTACATGTATACGGGTGGTAATAAGTCAATACTCGCACACACAAATATAACAGCTGATATAGTCGTAGGCAACATTCAACAAAATGTCTGTGTCAGCTCTTATATTCTTTATCAAAATTTAAAATACTGCATCCTAATAATCATTTGCACATGCGTATTTTCCAGTAAAACCATATGTCATTCGTTGTGACCTGCATAGAAGTAAACTAGACGCAAACAGAGCTATTGAAGAGGCCACATTTGGTAACGAAAAAGCAGAACAAGTTTACAATGAATACCACAGTTTCATAGAACATGCATTGGATGTGGCATCAGCCGGAAGCAAACAGGTGCTCTATATTGACATTCATGGCCAGGTGGGTGCAGACCATATTCATTGTTGGTGCTTTCTATAATTTTTTTTGCTTCTATTAAATTCTGCACCGAACTTCACAAAAATGCTGCCTGTGTGACACTTTGAACCTTATGCATACACCGAGTATTGAGTTAGATTTCATATAGATGTAAAAATAAAATGTTGCTGTAGTAAAAATGTTACATTCTTAATTACCTTAAATTTCAAAATTTATCTGTGCTGCTATGTCTTCTTTATCCCAATGAGTCACATCATACTGAATATCCTTCGGGTGAAGAAAAGCTAAAGACACTTAAATGGGGGGTAATTATTTGAAGTATTCCACCATCAGTTCTCTACAATAAAGAGTAACGTTATACATGTAGTTACTGCTTGTTTATATATGGGACCAGTTTGTGACCTACATGTAATATGATATATTATTATAACGATTTACAGGTTGAGTCTAATCCCAACACTGTGATTGGATACATGATTGAGAATGAGCCCGAAGGCCTTAATCTGACAACTCTGCCTAACAGTCTAGCTCCTAGCACCTCATTGGCTCATCTGTTTACCACTGCTGGGCAAACCCTTGAAGAGTTAGTTAGAGGGAACTCTTCTATTGGTGGGCTGATGGAGATGTATGACCCCGGTGTCAAGGTTGTTCCTTCTCCAAACAATCCAAGGTCTTTGAGCGGAGCGTGGTACACGCCAGGATACAGCTTACCAAAGTAAGTTGAGCTGCTATAATAATCATGTACATGTAGACAATGAGCTATTTGTAACCATGGTAATTCATGACAGCAGTTATACACAATACTTTTATAGTTATGGTAATGAGACTGTTCTAAATAAATACGTTTCAGGTACACTGCAGATTCGTCTGTTAGTGGGATGAAGGTGAATGTGAGGAAATACACTCTAGCAAAGTCAAGCAGAAGGACTGCAATGGCTGATACACTTGGCAGAGCTGTTGCTGATTGGCTGAATGATTACTACTAGAAACTGATTGGCTGAATGAATACCTCTATGATCCACAATAGTACTGATTGCATGACCCAGTGTGAACAAATCTGATTCATAACATCCATACTATGTATATAAATATAGTCGACATATGCATGTATGCATGTTATGATGGTAATTCTGGTTCATACGAGTATTCATTTCATTTTAATAATCTTGTTATTTCATCTAATATACTTTGCAGATACATGTCGTTGTATTCTCAACTCTAAACATTTAAATGTTCTACTTGAATAATAATATTAATAATAATAATAGTTGTGCAATAAACAAAGTTCTCTCTTTTCACTTTCAAGATGGCAGCCTCTTCCCATCGCGTTCTACTGGAATTACCAGAAGGCCCGTTGTGTTTGCTATTCCAGTCATTCCAGTTAATCTCATGGTCAAAAGAAATGAGAGTATGTACATATGCATGTGCATGTATGGGAAACCATTTATAGGTCTACAGTTGCATATTATTACACTTACATCACAAACAGACATCATTATTATTGATGCACTATGAGACAAAGACCATTTTACTGCAGATAGAAGAGATTACCACTTAACAGAGCTGAACAGCTAAAACACTCATCATCAAAACCTCTTCTCCCCCCCCCCTACCCCCTCCCTCCCCCCCCCCCCAGTCTGTTAAAAGCTTTGCAACATCAGAAATTTTGTACTCTAGAAATGTGTTGCCTTGACTCTTGAGTAACTCATGCTAAAGATTGCAGGGGACAGAAAAAACATTATAAAGTTAGTCTTTGTACATAAGACACATGTAAAATAAAGTTATATTATCTTCTTCAAATAGCCTGATTTCTTTTGAGCAACTTAATGGCTGTTGAATATGGTCAAAGACCATGAATGTGTTATATTACCATTGACACGCCGAACTGAAGGCTAGACGACAGATTACCTATTTATATGGGAGTTATCCCTACCTATATTTATGCTAAGAACATTTTAGTGAACTTTTGCAAATATAGGTTCTAGGTAATGTACAGAGCTGTAGTTATGAAGCTCACCCAGATCTGCAACTGTAGTACTATTAGGAGTTATGTTCTCCTGAGAAGTGGATAGCTAATAACAGAGTAGAAACAATCAATAAAGTTGTTCACATTTGACCGTGAAACATGCTTACTCTATGCCCTGGAGAATAGCCTAAGGAAACAGAGCTCCAGTGGATAGGTCATGGAATATTATTAGTTATTGATTGTGAGGATAACTCCAATGGCATCATGGTTAACTGTTACTACCAATTAAACTACTTACACGTTTTCCAAACTAACTCCTGAAGTTGCAGTGTATGTCAAAGTGGTATATAGAGAAAGTGGCGACAACGGCAATGTTGACCTTCACCTTGTGGACGCCATCTTAGGTCAGTTTTCCGGACGATAGCTAGCTGTGCGGTGCTTTATGGCTGTTCTAATAACAGCAAAAATGGCTTTTAATGCACAAATTTCTACTAGATCCTGAGCGACGAGCAGCCTGGGCCCATAGAGTGTCACAGAAAGGATGGGAGCCTACTAACAGCAGTGTTTTATGCAGTGTTAGTACTTAACAAACTTCCACTATGACTATCACTATGATAATCACAACTACTGAACTAACTAGTACTACTACTAAATTTAAAATTATTAGTCTTGCAAGTGCATTGCATGTATGTTATATACTGCTACTACTACTGCTGCTACTGTTACTACTGCTATTACTACTGCTATTACTACTACTAGTGCTACTACTTGCATCTGATCTTATTTATTTATTTATTATATTATAATTATAATAATTTATAATAATGTAGAATATATAAATTATTTATAATAATAATTATTATTATAACTGAATAATATATTTGGAATTCGAAACTTGTTTATTCAACAAATGTAAGTAAGTAGGCCAAGTAGTAGTAAGTTCAAAGTCAGTTTGTTGTTGCTGCCGCATTGCAAAGTTTCCCTTTTTAGTTTTCTTTTTGTTACAAGTAATTAATTACTGGCAACTACATGCAGTGATAGTTGTTGACATTGTTTTAGCTTTAAATATTCTTTAAAGCTTAAGTTCTTTGATGGAATTTGGGTATGAAGAGAGCTTTATTTATTGTATCAGCATGAACAGTGCATACAAAATTGATCTAAGCTTGAAACAGAAACTTAGCACAAGAAGTCTATAGTTCAGCCAGTGCTTTCAGTTTTTTCCTTTGATTGAGATGTAGTGTTTAATACAATATAAACAAAAGTTAACTGTGCTAGAAATTAATTTATTTTATATTCATGTGCAATCTTTTATAGGCTCACTTCTTACACGATGACTATGAGCAACATCATTCCATCTATCTTTACTCACCGGCTATTGAATCAATGCAAGGAGCGGTCTAAACGACTGAAACACTGTGAGAGTGCTTCCGGAGCAGCCAGTCAACAATCTATCTTATCCTCTGCTTCAGACCACAACCATGCTCTGTCCAAACTGACATGTTAACAGGTATATCTAATGTCAAATGTTTAACAATTTTTTTGACACCGTATTCACAAAATGTAATGGTCGACATTTAACACAGTGCAATCTTTTAGTATGTGCAAAATGTGGATGTGTATATTCAGAAGACGTGGTGATTGATACCATAAGGATGAATAATGAGATGACAGCTCGCAGTGTCAGTGAACTTTCCCTAGAACTGTCTTCTGTAAAAAAGAACTCCAAAAGGTATGCTGAGCACAGATCCATATATTAAATCATTTCAAAAATGTAAATGAACACGTAGCTAGAGCAGTCATGTGAGTTATATTAGAAAATTAGAGTTGTACGTATGTTATATTTTTCTATTGTAAATATAGGTTAACGCCATGAACGATCAAGAATCATAATGTTGCTTGCTACTGGATGAGATGGCACTAAGACCTAGCATTGATTATGATCTTTCAAGTGGCAGTGTTATCATTTTTCAACAGGTCTAACAGTACGACGGAAGCAGACAGACGGTGGCTTATTATTTCTCTGGGCCTGGTAACTTTTGATGAACTGGCACATGTTGTTTGAACATTGTTGTAGTAACATAATTGCTGCTCTGTATGATAATCTCATAAAGCTATTTAGTTGTGCAATGTCTTTATTTACAGTGGTTTTAAGTGCATATATATGTATTTCATGAGTTGTGTGTGACTAAATGTCAAAGTAAATAGAATTTATCACTGTTATGTAGAACAGGTGTGTAAGAGCGAAAATTTTACAGTAAAGTACAATTTTCATTTACTCAGTTTTTTGTATTAATGCACATATTTTAGTTAGAAGTTGTATGTAACTAGTTTTGTCTGAAATCCTATTTTGATGCTCTAATGGCAAGCATTTGTACAATAACTTTTACTTGTTTGTTTCAATGCATGAATTTTAGGAATTTCTGAATTTTGCAACTGTAGCTCATACCCACACTTAGCTGTTTGCCTGCTTTCATGTGCTCTATGTTTGAGTGGTTGCTGCAAATAAAGTTATTTGTGCTATAAATACCATTTCAGCTTGATTCTAAGCTGTATTTTGGTTCTTGAATCAACTAATACAATGGGAATTGCGTTTCCATAGATGGGGTGTGGAAAGACAATCTTAGGAACATTAAAAATTAACGAAAAGTAGATTAAAAATTCCAACAAGTATAACAGTTGTCAATAGCGACCGTTAGTTGTTTGACTCAATATGGCGTTCAAATCGCCCGTTGTCGCCACTTTGTTTATATACCCCTTTGGTGTATGTAGGGCTACATGTACATGTACATGCATAGACTATTGATTATAATTAGAAGTTATCCTCTCTCAATTTCTCTGCTTCCGGAGAAAGGAAAGGAAGATAAATTGAGAGAGGACAACTTCTAATAATGATCAATAGCTTGTGCAAATACTGACTACAGACTACATGTGAGGGGGTTTGGCCACTTTTTTATATAATGATGTATTTTTCATGTAGTTGTTTGTTGTTATTGTATACACAGATTTGGGGTAGGGTAGCTCTATGGTATGAGCATACCTTATGTTAGGGATAGATTCCTCGATATCAGCTATTACTCTCTTACTTTTACTAACGCTCACCTCCTGTACATATAGAGAACATAGTTAATGTTTGATGGGATCTCAGTGTTTTATGTCTTCTATTACTACTAGTTTCACGCTATAAACCAATGTTTCAGTTGAAATTGCTGGAATAAAATATATAACAATCATCATACATGTGTGTAGTCATACATATTATGTATCTTACTACATTCCTACATTATTGTAGCAGACCACAGTTTTGTAGTGGTAGCATGTTCTGTTCACTGTGCTAGGCAAATAGGTGCTGTAGAGGCCCCGGGTTCAAACCCCAGTCAGGGATGGTATTTTCATAAATTTAAAGCAAGTCTCTGACTGCTCAAAAATAATTTCCTTGCTGAAAAATATTACATCATTAGACTACAAGATGTACATAATTATAACACTGTATGAAGTACATCAGTAGTCTTGTCTCCATATAACCAGAAAGTGTGCATTTACATAATATAATATATATAGATAATGCAGTAAATTACAAGTCGCTGCATTCTGAATCACATGATGGATCAGTACAAAATTAAATTTATATATTTATTCTTACTTTACTTTACAATAGGAATTCGAAAAAGGACTAAAAATTGAATGTACATGTAGTTGAGACAATGACTGCATTGGTACTAGTGTTTTTGTTGGTATTGCTGTATTCGGTACTGTTGTTGTCAATGTTGATGTTGACAATAATTATTGCATAAAAAAATTATTGTTAACATATACGTGTTGTACCCAATAACAATATAGTAAACTATAATCTACATTATAACTGCAAATGTCTGCTGTACCTTATATTTACCGTTTCTGGAAGGTACACCCTCATTCGTCTGATTCTCAGGCTAATCTAACCGACATAATGATATGAGCAGCGATGACTTGGTCTAATGGTAGCTTGGTCTAATAGTCTCCATATGTATGTATAAAATGCAAACTTCTACTTGTTCAAGATTCAGTAGCACCAACCCCACCCGCACTGCTGGGATTCTGCTACAAACCAGTCATGTTGTTGACTAATCGGTGTTCAGAATAAATACTTGTGTGCTAAAGGAAGAAAAGCAATGAAACTTTCATAGCAGTTGCTCACTGAATAAAACTCATCAAGTGATTGGCCTAATCTTTGGACGCATATAAAGTTGTGAACATGTAAACAGTCATGGAAGAGAGATGTGCGGATTACTTGTGTGAACACTCCTTTAGAATTGGTTGCATGATCGTGGCTATCTAGGCGGCCCTAGCCGCCTGAACCTTTTGTTAAAAGAATAAAAAATTAAGCTAGCATCAGAAAGCATAGCTACCCTGCCCGGCATGTATAAACATACTCTAATGAAGATGACGCTACTATTTGTATCATTATATTGATGGCTAGTTTTCGCAAGAAACCACTGTGTAATAGATAGAGTGCTCGGTCTCCATCATGCATAGGGACACTCGTTCGAATCCCACTGAAGGACAATTTATTTTCATTTTAGTAATTCACTCAATTTGTTGGTTACTATAAGATTAAGTGGATAGCTATACAATGCTAATCTGTAAGATAGGATTACTGCATGTGTAATTCTATATACAACTATAGGGATGCCCTAAGACTGCATGCACAGTGTACCTATCCACCTCATTTGTTCTACTTTCAACACTGTTCTTCAGGGTTTTAGATACCTAGAATACCACACTTGCCAACTCTATCCACCAACTAATTTTGCACTATTTCCCCATCTTATTAATGTGTGTGCACTTTAGGCCTACGTCATGTAAAGGACTACAATGGTACATCATGGCCAAGCCAAAGAGAAGAGCACTCCAATGCAGTATTTTAATTTGAAGTTTACTATTTGCAGATTGCTAAACAATGTTTTGTACTTTTGCACCATCACGTAGTGCTCAAATATACAGGTCAAGTGAATCGAAATGGCTGTTTTCGTGTAAATTTTCAAAAAATTACTTGGAAGAGGTGCACCACCATCTTTCTGTCCCCTTTCCGCAAGCACCTTCACCGTGCACCCTCTCCGCACCCACACTACCCGCACGCACCCTTCTCGCATGCACCCTTCCCGCACCGCTACTGCTAGCCAGCTCAGTTTTGGCTGCCTCAACTTTTTTAGGAAAGTTACCCCCTGGATTGACTTAGTTAATTACACTGTTTAACTAGTGGTAGGCCCTACTCTGTGTATTGATAGCATACTAATAGTGATTTGTGACAAACAACCTGAGCCATGTAGGGGAGCTACATAACGTAACATTATACAAGTATATACTCTCTAAGTAGGCTCTTTAGCCCTACATATACAATATAAAATGTAGATTGAATACTTCCGTCAGCTAAAAGCATCTTACCAGCAATATACACGTAATTGGTAAACATTCTAGATAATGTTATGTTGGGGTTTCATGGGCCACAGTAGTTTAGGGTGGTTACTTTATTTACTTCATTACCCATAGTCCTCTGTTTCGATTCTTAGAAATCTGATAAATTTATCTGTATGCCAAAACTTGGTAGATTAAACATACCAGAGGAATGGACTTACGTAATATAAATGGACTAAAGGCATCCATTATTGAACTCTCAGCCAATCGTATTCGCTTCAGTGCACTATCCTATTATTTACAATAGACTGGGAGCCCAACGACTGATGCCAACTGTTTCTCAGGAATTTCTACTAAATTTCTGGACCATTTAACATTATTTTGCCATCATCTGATTAACTACTTAGTGTAGACTTACCACCAACCAACTATGAGATCAAAATCTTGGGTGGCAAAAATTCAGAGAAAAGGGTGTTTGTGACGAAATATAGGGGAAATAGACATTATAGCTAGTTCATTATATTTCCATTATTGGCAATATCTTGGGGTATTATGCATGGAATTATTATTTATGCACGCAAACTGGATATAATCATGTTAGGATCTAAACAAAAATGTAATCCTTGAATTTCTACTAAACTTCTAGTTTATTTAACCTTGGTTATCATCTCTGAACTTGTTGATATAGCCTACAATGCAAATCTGTGATGTTATCAACAATACAGATGTATTCAGATTGCAGTGTTTAACTAACCTATGAAATTTGACTCACAAGTAGAAAAATTTTATAATGGTATTTTTGGATGTAAAACTCCACTGTTACAACTTGATGGCTTGTGCAAAATAAATAGAATTTGTTAATGGGTTTGGCCATCTTCTTATATATTATGATGTCTCTTTATGCAAGAAATCTGTCTATTGAGCAGTCAGAGACTTGTTTCACATCCATAAAACTGCCAATTCCTACCTGGGTTTGAACCCAGGGCCTCTACGGCATCTAATCACCTAGCACAGTGGACAGAACACATTACAACTTGATAGTAACTTGTGTAACTATATAGTGTATATGCGAAAGATGGGTTTGTTCAAGAGGTAAATTCATTAAGGTCACTGGTGATGTTAAGAAATATTAATGTACAGTAGGTATGAACAAATTTAAAGAAAAAAAAAGTGAAAATACACCTATACATACAAATGCAGTTACCTATGGTTCCTGAATTCAAAAATACCCAATCTAAAGTTTGTATACATGTCCATGCAAACCTTTATAATGATGCACTTCTATATAAATTTAGTATATACATTACAACAATATATAATTAACTGTGCATACAATTTGCTAATTTATTGCAATGCAGCCCAAAATTTATGAAGTTTTGGTAATACTGCAAACGAAAGTGTATGTTGTACATGTAATTAGTCCAAGTATAATCGCATGTAACCACAATCCCACCCCATACTGTCAGCATAGCAGGTAAATTTACAGCAGGCATTATTTCTGAATTTTGCAAGACACCTATAGTTTTACTTGAGTTTTGATGGAAAAACGCTTTTAGGCTTGTTAAACTCTGCCCTCTGCTCTACTGTGCTCAGGTGTAGCGTGCAGCAAGGGGTTTGCTAAAATACCCTTTTTATGATATTATTAGATCATGCAAATAATCATCACATCTCTGTTGCTATCAAGTATCAGTAAATCATAGCAAATGTAGGTGATATTATGATGTTACAATACTAGAGATTAGCCAATTTTTTGCTATTCAATATAATTACGTGTATATAATGCATGCATTGCAGTTAAATGGATTTTATCAGGAATTGTATCACAAAACGTCGCAGGTAGAAGTTTCACGCACATTCCCATAAATTGCAGTTACGACTACAGACCACTTTTGGCTTTCGGCCTCTAGTTCTACACTATACACAATGTAATTCTCACTTTGAGGGAATTTACTTGGTATACTCTGTTTGTAGAAAGCTGAAATGAATTGCACTAATATCATATTGACTAATAATATGGTTCAATATACCAAGCTTGACATTAAGCTAAGCGCAATGCTGTGGACAGTTAAATCAGAATGTATTCATTGCATTCACTAACAATGTGTCATAATACAATATTGCGCAACATACATGTTTACGTGGTTATTATCATGCTTCACTAGGCATACAGTTCTACTAGCCCTATCCAATGGTTAGACAGGATTATCTGCCAATAATATACTGAATTCTTAGAACCTCATCTGTGTATTAAATCAGAGATCTGTTAGTATATAAAGTCCTGAACTCACTTGTAATCCTCATATCAATCTCATTCTTATACTGAAGAAGGTCAACTCTCTACAGTACAATGATGTTAATGCCTACTCTAACTCTCTCTGTCTAGCTGTCTGTTCTAGTTGGACTGACTGCAGCCTTCACAACAAATACGTCTACTTCTGGTAAAGTCAGATATGAGATAGGAGATCGTAAGTAACATACATCGCTTTTCATAGAACTGTACATCCATGCATTGGTATTTGATCTGCCAGAGGAACAACATAACTTTTATACTTTCAATTACCAAAAAGATTTTTGCTTGTGTATTCAACTGAGTTTTAAGGCAGCTACTTGAGTGGAAGAACTTTCCGTTCATAGCAAGATTGTGATTAGACATGTGACCTTTACATCTACAGATGAGCAAATAACCTGTGGTGGAAACGTAGTCATATAGTTCAGTCACATCATGTCCGGCACCTCTTATTGAAACAAATTCCACTGCCACCATTCTTCAGTGTTTAGTCTGAGTTCCTAAAAGTTTAAAATAGTCAAGGTCAACTGGTTTTACATATCTGTTTACAGAAGGCAGCATTGTCGTAATCACGGCAGCACATGGAGGCAGCAAAACAGCAGGGTATACAAGAAGAACTGGAAACGGTTGCTATGTGAACGGTAAATGCACATATGAGACACTGGGCTGTACAGATACAGATTCTACTAAGAAATGTAAACCCAAGACACTCAAAGATACAGCTTCAGCAGAGATTGCAGAGAAACTAGCAGATAAGATCAAGACCCATTCACCAAACTCAGGTATAAATCATCTTCTTGGATTATTCTAGAATCTTGAACTTTGACCTTTATAGTAAATAATGTGATAATAGTATATATATTAGTAATATTTATTCAACCTATGTATAATATAATATAATATAATATAATATAATATAATATAACATAATATAATATAATATAATATAATATAATATAATATAATATAATATGATATAATATAATATAATATAATATAATATAATATAATATAATATAATATAATATAATATAGTATAATATAGTATAATATAATATACGTAATATAATATAATAACTATAACTATAATTTCAACACTAGTGCTAGTACTAGTGCGATGCTAGGACTAGTTTTGAAATATTAGAAATAAGGGTCAGTGTTCGAATTGTGGTTATACGGGAGTATACGGCGTGTACCCACCTCAATTTTGGTGGGTACACTGTCAGCAGGCGTGTACCCTCATGGTAATTGGCTAGTTTTGCTGAAGACACGGCAGTTTTCGCAATCGAAATAGGTTTACTGGTTGCTGAGTGACTGCTGATCGGAAAATTTCCCTCTAATCTAGCGATCGTTTGACTGATAACAGCGTGTTAAGTCAATCCCGAAATGTCAAAGTAAGTTTATAGTAGCTTGAACCAGCAACCTGCACACAAATAAATCTTTCTGCTTTACTAACAAAGTTAGTCATTGTATCAATGGTTTCACAGGACTTGAATATGGGTTCCACTTTCTTTAGTATTTTCAGCTTTCCGAATGCGTTTGCAGAACCATGAGAACTTTTTGATAAGGACAGTGGCCAAACAGTTGAATCTAAAAGTTTTTTAGCTCTAAACCTAAATTTCAAAAGTAAATTATTGTACTCTATTGGAATTTGACGTTTGACTGAGTGATAAATATCGGAGATAGTTGTATTTTTCTTACTTTGCTAATAAAATATAAAATTATAAAATACAAAAATTAAAAATAAATATTAATATTAATTTAATATGATCATCCATGATGTTGTATATAACAATAACATAAATATTCGTATTTGTTAGATTATCACTAGAGAAAGAATCTGTATTCAATAATATAACATATAAATAATAAATCAAACATTATATTAATTATATAAATAAATAAATATAATTATTTATTATTTATAGTGATTATTATAAATTATAGAACTAGAAATGGAAGTGAATCAATAGAATTAGATAATCAAATGGTTAACATATCATAATGATAACCATAATTATTTATATTTTCATTAATTTTTATATGAAATAAATTATTTTGGTAATAATTGTTGTAGCAATACGCCTGCATCAAGTATAAATAAAAATATTGCTTACTGGATTGTCACAAGAACAAGAGTCGATATTCAATAAATAAAAATGAAAATATAAAATAGAAATAAATTGTTTTTAATAGAACAGGGAATTAGATAATTAATTTATATTTAATGATCATTATTGTATCGAATATTTAATGCAAATAATATAGCAATTGTTGTATTGTTTTATATAAAATATTTTAATCTCATGTTGATATTTTTATTCTAGAATAGGTAGGAATACTATTTGTTTTTGCACATAGTATTGAATTTCAACAGCTATAGGTATTGCACTACTATTACAAACTACTTCCAAGTTTAGTAAGTGAGGCAAAGAGTGAGGTTATGACAAATTGGAATTCACAGAGAGCTAAGAAGAATCCTGTCACTGTTTAGTCTAGATGGTACTAGTAGAAACTATGTATTTCGATTGAGTTTGGTTTTACTGGTTGACTGCAATTAAAGTAATCGTTTTGTTTGTATTCTCTATTTTTGTTGTTTTGAGGTGATTCATTGCTTTCAGAAGTCCACAAAAGACCACAGGTAATGAAGTTGTATGCTGCCTATTAGTGTACTTGCATGCCGCATATTAGTGTACTTGCATGCTGTCTATTAGTGTACTTGCATGCTGCCTAGTAACCTACATGCATGATAGTTTGTCGAGTATTTTAGGTAGCTGAATAGTCTTTTAGGCAATACTATATTTTTAGTTTACATTGAATTTACTGTCAGTATGATTTGATATTTCTTGCTAAGGTCATTTTCAGCCATGGATTTAACTTTGAGGCCAGTTTTTACTAGTGATGCCAATTTATAAAACATTTAGCATTTTTGGAAGATGTTGTCACAAGTGGTGAGGATACTTGTAATACAGTGTTTAGTGATCCAAAGGAAGCTGGTGAGGAATTTAATTTTGCAGAAATGATACCCTAATTTATATTTTTCATATCGACTGCTCGCTGGTGAAGCTGTCTTTTTCTAACATTGCTGTACTGGTGTTGTGGCAATGTCTTCTGTTCACTTTTTCAGGCGATTAGGCACTGTAGAGACCATTGGTTCAAACCCCAGTCAGGGCCCGGTGTTTTCATGGATTTGATGCAAGACCTGACAGCTCTCACAGATAAATTCCTTAAATTAACAAAATTATAATAGTATTAGAGAAAACCCAGTGAGTAGTACATGTACATGTATATATCCTAGATAAATTGGTGAAACTCCTTTACACAGGTATGTATGTTTTATAGGCTTTAACCTTTTAACTTTTCCTTATAGCTGTTGTTCAAATAACATTACTGGTGTTATATAATAAAGTCTACAGGTAGGTTGTGACAAGGGAAATACATGTATTTTATTGTATAATACTTTTGTTCATTATAATTTTGTTGATAAACTTCAACTCCTCCCCCTCTCTAATGTTGATGTCAATGTCATAGCTGTTTTGTTGAATTACTATAGTTTTCATACAGTTGCAGTTACATGCTGTTGTTGTTTGTGTTTATATACTTTTGACAAAATTTACAACTGTAAAATGTTGTAGTTCAGCATTTTGTAATAAATAAAGAAGTTGTTTTCTCTTTGACTACATGTACTTTTATTACAGTGAAAGAAAGATAAGGGGAGTTGTCGTGTTTTAAATAGTATAGATCTATTCATTCTTACAATCAATGCAGCAGTAATACAAAATTGAAGGACACAAAGCACACTCAGTAGTTTAAAATATAAGGAATGGTCTACATTGGTACCATGTACTCTGTGTAATGAGGTAAAAGAGCTATCAATCATAATTAGAAATTGTCCTCCCTTGTTTTGTCTTGCTGAAATGGGAGAACAACTTCTAATTATGATCTGCAGCTACTGAGTGACCAATGCACCCTTTAGGAAAGGTCCTAAGATTGCAGGTAGGAACCGTGTACCCACCTCATTTGTTCCACTTCGAACACTGATAAGGGTGCTTTCGGCATCAATGCGATGGAAGAGCAAATAATACGATGAAATACGATGGAATAAATTTTCCAATAATGCGATGGAAATAATAATAAAAAAATAATAAAAATAATATCGCATTATTGAATATTCATCGTATTTTCATCGCATTAATTTAAATAAAAGTCACGCATTAATGCGATGGATGTTGCTATTTTTCACGTATTATTGCCGAACACCTCTTAATTATGAGAAAGGCTAGGCTGGGAATTTCCAAATGAGCTCAAATAATTAAGTCAGTCAGATTACTTTAGATTACCATCAGTTAGAGAACAAACATTACAAATAATCCTACATAGCTCACTACTCAGCATTTTAAAATTATATTTGAATGTTACAAAAATATCTGCAGCTTGTTGGTTGTTGGTTCACTTGGTATCAAAATTAATCTTTGATCTACAAGTCGTAACATTCAGTCCACATGTAAATAGTGCACATTTGTATACAGCAGTCAAATCGAGCGGAGGGATCTTCATGCAAACGAATTTACCTGCACAGTATTGTGCATTAACCACATTGACATCTGTAATTCTATTGATCGATCAGATCATTATGTAATAGGCTGAAGACAGCAATGATACTGGTCCCAATTACTTTCAGCATTGGTTATTGATAACAAAGACAGTTGAGTTAGTACACCGATAACAAAGACGGGTACAATAAGTAACATGTAGACTCTTTTATTTTCATTGAATGAAGAGAACAGCAGTAGTCTGTATTTGCAGACAAGGTATGTACAATAGCTGTAGTAGGTTACTATTGACAACTGATGGCATAACAGACACAGCAGACTGGGCGAATTTATATTAAATATTTTCTTGACTCCAAATGCGAAGGATCGTCGCATTGAGGAAAATAATAAATTTAATAAAAATAATAATAAAATATTATTATTTTAATAATTTATTCGATGCATTCCCGAACGCCATCGCATTTTTTATTATTATGCGATCCATTACCGAACGCCATCGCATTTTTTATTACAATGCGATCCATTACCGAACGCTATCGTATAATCCATCGTATAATCCATTATAATCCATTAAATGAATATAATGCGACGGTGCCGAAAGCACCCTAAATCATAAATATTTACAATGCGTTTTGTACTACTGCAATTATTATGAAATACAACGTCTTCGAATAAAAATTTATAATCGTATTTATTGTGTCAAAGAAGGAATATTGTTGTGGACTTTTTCCTGGGAGCAATGTGGTCTCGAACCGCCAACCTCCGGCACTGCGCCTAGCATGTGTCTGAAGCCGCTACCATCACGGCCATCTCGGCAACCCCAGAAAAGGAAGCTTCAACGACCGCATGTATAGCGGCAATCAGCCCACACACACGGCTGGACAGTTCCACCACATTCTCCCCACCACAACGAGCCATGGGTCTTTCAGCATCCCACTGCTGCCACCAATGTTGTGGACTTTTTCCTGGGAGCAATGTGGTCTCGAACCGCCAACCTCCGGCACTGCGCCTAGCATGTGTCTGAAGCCGCTACCATCACGGCCATCTCGGCAACCCCAGAAAAGGAAGCTTCAACGACCGCATGTATAGCGGCAATCAGCCCACACACACGGCTGGACAGTTCCACCACAATATTTTTATTTTTCCAGTAAGACCACATGTCATCTACTGCGATCTGCACAGATCAAGATTGGATGCCAATAGAGATGTTGCAGAAGCCACATTCGGAATGGCCAAAGCGAAGATAGTTTACGACGAGTATCATGGTTACATAGAAGACGCCATCAAAGCGGCTTCTGCAGGATATACCAGAAATGTCTTCTACATTGATGTTCACGGCCAGGTTTGTTTGTATTACCCTGTAATACAGATGCATACGTGTTTTAGCTTGACTCCACCTACATAGTTTGGGGTACTCAGTGAATATTTAATATGTATTGTATATACATGTATTTTGTATAACTCTCTGTGGCATAAGTCCATTGAAAAATAATGTTGTGGTCAGACATTTTTGAAAAGAGACACTTGACATATATCCTGATGTATATTATTTCAGGCAGGTAATGCTAAGTCAGTGATCGGGCACCTGCTTGATAACAATACACCAACCGGACTGAGACAGACCGTGATACCTGACAGTCAAGCTCCTGCCACCTCATTGGCTCATCTGTTTACCACTGCCGGACAAACTCTAGAAGAGCTAGTTCGAGGGAGCTCTTCTATTGGTGGGCTGATGGAGAACCATGACCCAAATATAGAAGTTATTCCATCACCAAACAATCCAAGATCTTTATCTGGAAAATGGTACCGGGGAGGATTCAGTCTACGAACGTTAGTATTAATAGTTCAACAGTTGGTAGTTTTGAGCACATGCTTGCAAGTGTGTTTCCATGTGGCATTTTTCTACATCATAATTATTATACTATCTATGTTGTACTTATTCTAGTCACATGTTCTACAAATATACAATATTCAATGTAATATACATATATGTGTGCGTTGTTATTATTATTATTGTTAATTCGTCGTAGGTATGCAGTTAATCCTGCCAGCGGAATTCAGATTGAGGTGAACTCAGCTATAAGGAAAGCCTCAGATCCCCAGGTGAGGACTGACTTTGCTGACACAATGGCAAAGGCTGTGGTAGACTGGCTCGACACTTACTACTAATCTGCCATGGCAATGCGATGACATCGTGGCATGATTATCTTGTAACACAATGAACTCTTGATACATAACTATTTTTCTAAACACACTAAATGCTACGTACCTAAAATTCGACAGAAAGTGTAACACTGTTGTTATACATAGCTCATTTAATTTCATTATTTTACTTCCCTTCTGTAGATTAATGATTGTTTTTCTAAACATAAGTATTTGAGCATTATAATGTAATTCACTTGACCTTCACTTGACCATTTTAGTGATTTTAAATAAACTGATGACACTTGCCTCTTGCTAAAGACTGAGCAGTTACTTATGCTGAGGGGAGGGTAACCAGCGCCCCTCACAAATAATGAACACTACATTCAAGACATTGCTGATGAAAATAAAACATGCTTACACAAATAAGCAAACTGTACATAAAATAATCATGTGTTCAATTTGTTACAATAATTACATTTAGACTCAGATTCATAAAACATTATTAAAATGTGAAAGGAATTAATCATTCGCTGGCTTTTGAAATAGTAAAATCAGACAATAATATTGTAGCCTGTAAAAAATTTGGGTGAAAATCATGTTAAAAGTATGTATGTGTGAATAGAACAGAACTAGACAGGAAATAGCAACATGGATGGGTGAATCAGACAACCATTGTGTATCAGTAAACAGCTTGATGATTTTTGAATAATGAAATTTAAATAAAACAGATTCATAGCAAATATATCATTTGTGAATAACTTTTCAGATAATTTAATTTTATAAAGTGACTGAAGATAATGATAAAAATCTGGGAGTCTAAGCAGCTAGCGTCCGGAATCTGCAGTGTTATAGCCTAGTGTACAGTTAATGAAAACCAAGTATCCAAAGCTGACATGACGATCTAGATCTAAACCTTGTAGTTGACCTTCATATCCTGCTACAGTTTTTGTCTGACACTCAGCTCCACCTCCACATGATCCTTATTCAAACCTTCTAGCTTTGAGTTCATTTGTTCAGATTTAAAAGGATTTGGAATCATTGAGCTAAAGTTCAACTTTGAACAAAATTTCTGTTAGATTTTCACTGTTTATGACCTAGGTAACAGCAGATACATAGACCAGCACTGACTGGCTAATCAAAATTATATGTGTTGGATCGTTTTTTGGACATTCAGGGGAAGAAAACTGTTAAGAGACGTTTAATGCTCAAAAATGTCTGTTGTTTGAGAGAGGGCAGCAAAGATTTATTTTAGAAATTGATAACACAACTCATATGTCAAGAAACCTGGGTAGTTGAAATTCAAAGAAAAATTCTCTTGTGGTGGAATACATGCGAGATAGACATTATAATGTGACACACAGTACCAATGATTAGTACGGGTGCAAGAGGGGTTTAGGAGTGGTCGGCTAGACCTGCTTCCAATTACATAAACGACTGAGTAGTGATTGTATGATAGGATATTGAACTATGTTGGGTGTACGACCCATAGGGTCTGAGTTGTTGCTTAGATACAGGTCTCGTGAGTATGGTCTATGCTAGTTTAGACAATTCGGGCTTGAAGGTCCCATGGGACCAAGAGCTGGAACTATGCTATTCTAGAAAAGACAACTCTTCTGCTTCTTATAGTAGATGTGTCTTTATTGGATTCCCAGCAACAACTGAATCATATCATGAAAAGTAATTGCTTTATATAGCATTACATTTCCTGTGAAAACTTTCGGTAAGGTACCATAGCCTACCGGCACCAAGTATTGCACAATAATATAAGAAGTACGACATCGGACCCTTTACAGTCGATCATGTGCAGAAAAACATGTACATTGTATAACAATGTACACTGTAGATACATAAAGGGCATGATTGCAATTGTATAGAAGGGCCCCAGCCCTATGAAACCAGGTATACATATAAGTTAAAACCGATATATTATGTTCAATGCACAATATACAAGTAATTTATACACAATATAGCGAAGTATATGCACATGGTACGATGGTGCAATAATAATTAGCTTATACTAGGTTAATGTTACTGATACTGAGCAGTGCTCAAAGTGTACCGGCTCGCTCAGGCTCGGCGAGCCTGTAAGAAATCGTCATGGCTTTCTTCTAGGCTCGCCGAGCCCTAACAATATAATGCGCCAAAGTTGGGTTTTCCCATACGCAGATGCTGGGAAAGTCTAAAACAATCAAGACTCTGGCACGTTGCTCATATGAAATCGTGTGATAGTATTAGTTTAACGACAAAGCTAAGGGCGCAGCAATGTTGAGTAAATCCCCTTTTGGTCATCGTGATAGGCAATTGTAAATAGCTAGACCTTTCAGTGCAGGGAACAGCTTATGCTTTATTTCCGGAACAAGTTGAACTTGTTTTCTTTCCATACTCTTGAGTTTCAATCAGTAAATTACTAATTATTTTTCACCGAAAACTATTGTAGCAGCTGCTCTTTATGCAGTCAAGTTTGCAAAGCTGGTTAACTAAGTGAGTCAGTCGTTTCTAAAGTTCCAGAATGTTCTATGTGGCCCTGTGTACTATCTAATTTTCTTTTGTGATTTTTTTTGGTAGTCATCATGATCATCCTCATGATGAGATGAGCAAATTGCATAATCAATCATAATGATGATGATCATCATCATATGATGTATAAATATTAATATAATTATGATAATAATAATAAAATTATCATTGTTGTTAGAATAATGATGATAATAGTAATTATTATTATTGCTAATAATAAAAATAGTGGTTGTAGGCCTACTGTAGTGGTAGAAGTCAACGGCAATTTGTAAGGCTGCTGGCAAATGAGCTAGCAATATTTGTTTGGTGGCTGTCCTGAGTTTTTGTCACTTTCTGTATTTTTTATTAATAATAAAAAATGCCCTTTTTGATAAATTATTATTATTATTAATGATATATGGTGGTTATTATTATGAAAATTTTAATATTAATATTAAATATTAATTCATCTCCCAAATAAATCATATCTTGCCCCTAAAATATACTTCAGCTTGCTTGTAAGATGTTGAATTCTTGAAATTTTCCGCTGCGCGGGCTAGGCGGGGGGGGGGGGGGTGCCCGCACCCCACCCCCCCCCCTATATCAGAGCCTGTAAGAACTCCCATACACTTTGAGCACTGATACTGAGTAAGGGCTGCTAAGACAAGGTTTGGTAAGTGTCCTGTTGTTTGAGACTATTAATATTGGGATATCTGCCTCACAACAATATACTGCTACTAGTTCATTATACCATCATTATTGGCAGAATGCCATGTTATTTGTTCACAAAAAGCTAGTTGTTGGCATAATCTTGAATTTCCATTAATTTTCTGGTTCATTAATCCTTGCTCATCATCTCTTGGTTACTTGATCTGCTGCTACTGAAATCTGAAGGTAGAATGTTACGCCTGATTTAAATACATAAATTGCTGATAGATCTATTTACTACTAATTTTTCCCCTCAATACTGCCAATATTTTGATACTATATTCATATTCATATAGTTAGGTTGTTGTGAGTGCTTTGAGAAAATATTTCAAATATTATTCCACATGTACATATGTTCACATGTTCACATGTGTTCGAAGTGTGGTTATACGGGAGTATACGATGTGTACCCACCTTAATTTTAGGGGTTATATGGCCAGCAGGCGTGTACCCTATTTTAATAGCTAGTTTTCCCCCATACAGTCACTGCGGACCTGATAGGGTAAAGATAGAGTGTTTGACTATCGTTCATGGGGTCTTGAGTTTGAATCTCACCAAAGCATAACTTTTTTCATTTTAGTAATTCACTAATTTCTTAGCTGCTATAAGATTAAGTGGATAGCTATACAATACTGTCTAACCTGCAAGATTGCATGTACCGTGTACCCACCTCATTTGTTCCACTTCGAACACTGGTGCACACCTATAATACATGTATGTAAACGTGAAAATAGACCCAAATATGGGCTCATTAGAGGTGTCTTCGTGACTTAAGCTTCAGACCCAGGCCGATTCACTAAAATATTTTCTGGCACACATCTGCCACAGAGTCGCGAACACACCGGCCTGGGCCAAAACCAAAATCCTTGTTTTCGCGCGAAGAAATCAGGTGTGCCAATGAGCTAGGGATGGTTTCGTCCGGCCAAGCAAAATCTCAGGACAATAGCCCTTCTGGCCTTGGCCGGACGGCCATCTTGTGACTTTTATTTGCGACCCGAGTCCGTCCAAGAGGTTGCGAAGACACCTTAGGAAGTGTGATCCGATAGTACACTGGAGTTGGAGTTATATACCCTTTTTCCATTCATGTCAAACAAATACAAAAAAGGATTTGTCAACAACAATAAAGTTCATTCAATAAATTCAGATAACTGCTATTTGCTATGTACTCTACATTAAACTAAAGATGCAATATTGCTTTATGTTTTCAACTTTGTATAAGTGGCATTGCATGGGTCACCATTCATTGACAGCAAAACTAAAGGTCATTAATACCAAGACATCTCAATGATAGTAGCTGACAGCTATTGTAAGGAAATTGTTTTGGCATTAGGAACTTCTTATTTTTTCAGCAAGGCTACATGTCAGCTACTATGCCTTGACGTATCAGATAGAAAGATATGCAAACTGAGACATTGCCGAAGCTAAATTTCTGAAAACAGAGACAATGATAGTCCACAATATGAGTCTCATACAATGTACAATGCAGATGCATGCAGGACATTAATTAAACAACCTCGGTGGGTGAACCCAAAAATGTATTTCACACTGGTTTGGAACTGTGATTGGGTACCTGTTTGATAATGATAGGCCAACTGGACTGAGGCAGACCGTTTAACCAGACAGCTAAGCCCCTGTCATCTCATTGGCTCATCTGTTTATCTTTGCTGGCAAAACTTTAGAGGAGCTACATTGTAGGTCGAGGGAACTCATTTATGGATGTATGATGGAAGCCTATGATCCTAAGTTCAAAGTAGTTCCTACAATAAAGATTCCAAGATCCTATTTCAAAAAGTTGATTCAGCCTCCGAAAGTCAGTGACACTAGCTGACAGGTTGTATGTTATACATATATATTTGTAATGCTGTATACACATACCAAAACTTCTTTGTGGCCCAAAATTGACTACAATTTAGAGTTATCTCATCTGCCAATATTTGGTTTGCTTTTGGGAAGTTGTCTTCTCTGTCTAGCAAGGCAGATTTCAGTTTTTGCTAGAGTAGATAATTTGGTGTACATAGTTGAATGTTTTTAAACGCTAATTTTTAATCGTTTCACACATTTGTTACTCTATGTAAGTACATGTAAGTACATTTAAGTACATGCAAGTACATGTAAGTACGTGTAAGTACATGTAAGTACATGTACTTACATGTAAGTACATGTAAGTACATGTATGAGTGTAATCTAATGTATTTACATATTTTTAAATGAGCTACATTTGTATGCTTCACACCTGCTTTATCCCTTTCAAACTTGCCAATTTTCAAAATTACAAACTCTGGCCAATTTTTTAAAATTTTCTGAACTCTTTAAGGACTGAACCATTATAATCTAAGCTATTCACTTTTACTTTGATAAAACAATCTAGCATGCTATACTACTAGTACTACTAGTGGTAAAATTTTGAGACCGCAGACTTGTATGGTCACAGGTTCAAAAGTCTCGCCCAGCATCTGTTGTGGAAGGTGAGCTCTTCTAGTCAGAGCCCAGCTTTGGCATAGTACAACTATAATTTGCATGACTGCAACTAAAAATAACAAAATTAAATATGATTAAACTTTGAGTTGCGCTGTCTTCTTGATGTAAATTTTTATGTTTTAGAAGATTCTTGTACACTCGTATAATGATATGTGCATTGTAGTTACATGGCTGTAGAATAGATATATTATATAAATAATATGTTCATTACTTTGTGGGCATGCTGTAACTTCTAACAGTTGAAACCAGGTTGAGGTACACTGAACAGTAAAATACATGTATATATGAGAACAACCAGAGGAGGGTTGACCTTGTTGATGCACTTGCTAAAACTGCTGTAGACTTACTACACATGGTGTCATGTAGATTTACATTAGACAGCAGAGTCACATACGTTGATAGCAAAATAGAACTTCACATGTATAACATGTATAACAATTATGCAATGCTACTTCAATATTACTTTATTCTCTGCCTGTTTTACTCCCTCTGATGTAACTCTGAAAATACTGTATAACGAGACGCGTGACAGGAAGTACATAATCTGAACAATGTAACGAAACTGCTCATAGTGGGTACAGTATTGGCTCTTATATTTGCATGTCGGATGTTGTTAACATAAGTCCAGTTTAATGCATCATTGTGGTAAAAGTGAGTCCTTTCTAACAAACATTGGTCACAACAATAGCATGTTATGTTTGAAAACATGTACCATTTGTAAGTAATTTATATAAAGTTTTACCTAGCGTTCGAAGTGTGGTTATACGGGAGTATACAGAGTGTACCCGGTTCAATTTTAGTGGGTACACGGCCAGCAGGTGTGTACTCTTTTTTCCCAGGGCTAGGACTAACGGTAGAAAAGTTGAGCCTTCTTTCCATTTTTAATAGCAATTGAGCTAATCTATTTTTATTCTCAGCCCATTAGTATACATTAGCTAGCCGCTAGTTGTTTTAGTAAAGGTATAGCACCCTTACTGGCTGCAGCCAGTGCACTGCCTCATCTAAAACATTGAGAAGTCGCAGCATGATCAAACTGGTTTGTTAAGCCTTTTCCATTTCTATATTAATAGATTTTACAAAAAAACATATGAGGAAAAGGTAATAATATGTGTGGCAAAAATTTTCATATTAGCAAATCATAAGTACTGCTGTTTACCCACAAGTATATAACATTTTAGATATTAACAGAAAATGAGAGAAGATAAGTCTAAATTTCTCAAACATTTTCTTCATGCACCGTGTACCCACCTCATTTGTTCCAATTCGAACGCTGGTTTTACTAATACGTTTTTAAGAAGACAACTCCACACTGGCTTTCATAATATAATATTATCACTATCATGATATACCTTACTCACTTACACAGGGCTTTGGGGTGGTAAGGGGGATGGGAGGAGTCGCTCATAGCTAGTCAGTCTGGATTCGGGGGTTGTATCAACCTAACAACAGGTACATGTATGTCATCTCTTATCAGTCCATTTGAGTACTGAGCAGAGTAAAGATTTGAGGTAGCCTTAGTTCTCGGCTAAAACAGAAGCAGGGGTAGTTGTCTTCTCCAACAAGTGATTGAGTAACGCATGGCTACTCTGTCTTCAAGACATAAAGTTACCAAAATATTTTAAACCCATTAAACAACAGACATAATGGTTACTGAATGAACAGTTAGTTCTACTCAGATATGATGAATGCACGAATGCCAATATTTTTGTACATCGCAAGTGTTTATGAGAATTTTTGACCTCTTATTGACTACCACTAAATTCTTGGGCTATTAGTCCACGTGTATACATGTCCACCAGTATACAGTACTACAACATGTACACCATGTGATGAAATTTTCAAGTGGTGCCTCAGTACATGTACATAGTACTAAGTACTAAGTACATTATATAGCAGTATAATTATAAGTCTACATTTAATACTGCAAGTGTTGTAGGGGTACTTCATGTACACACTATTTATATCCTTAGATAAGGGCACACAGGCTATAGTCATCCTCTGCTAGACCAATTTATTACAATAATTTGTATCATTAATTGCATGTCTAATCTATTAACAGCTTATGTACAGTGTATATGTTTTATCAAATCACTCTGTTCTAATCATTCTATTATAATGCCGAAATGTGTCAAATTACAAACTGATGACTTGATTGAAATGCTGTCTAGAGAGATATTAGAAGTGGGTTCTAAATTTAAATCCTTATGTATTTAACATTGTGTTGGTACCATCTAGCACCATGGATATCATACATGTGATCTGGGTAGTTATGGAACGTGCTGACTCTCAGAAATAGCTTGACTACTGAAAAATATTCAGCGTCAAAAATTACAGGTAGGGAGGAGTACCAAGATAGGAAATCTAGTATTTCCCAGCACATTCAATGTAACACTTTGTTCAATAGGCCAATTTGAAGATACTGAACCTGCCGGCAGCTTTACTAAGCTTAAGTGATGCTCTGCCCACATATACTTATGAATTCCATGGTGGTATGTAATTACTTACCTTTAAATGAGTCATACATTTTGTAAGCACTATACAGAAAATATTTTGGAAAGAAATACAATACATTATTATGCAATGATGTACGAGTACATTGTACATTTCCGTATGTGAGGATTAGTGACTCGACCATAAGCATACAAACGTACATGCTATTTAGGAAAGTTTATCAGCAACTCCCCTTTCAAGCACGAATAATTAAAACCCTCCAGTTCCAATAATAATTATTCCTTTTCCTTATTCATTTGTCTAGGCATGTAATAATACTGATAACAATAATTGTTTTAATATGTTATGTTTTAATTATCCATCAAAATGACAGAAAAGCTATTCACTGACATTTCATATTTCACTTGATAGTATTTACAGAGTGTAACTAAATAACTAGTAAGTAGAAAGTTACTCCATCACATTGTATCTCAGAGAATGCAGTAGGTGGCATCCTGTCAGTGTTGCTCAGTTGACACTTCAGGATTGTCGGTTTCCACCAGTTTTTGGTGAGCTACTAGCAGGCAAAGGAAATGGGCAGAGAAGGGAGAAATTTCTATTTCATATTAATCACTTTGTATTTCATGGTTCTCAAGTTTGGAGCATCACAAGAGAGTGAGTATTTTTTGCATTTCATTTTGATGATTGTACTAGAAATTTATTCTGCTAATAGAATGTATTATATTTTATACAAAATAGTAATGAGAGAGAGTTTAAAACTGTTTCTTAAAGTAGACTCAACACCTATGGGAATGAAGCAGAGAGCTTTCCAAGGAAACAGAGTTGATTTACAGGAAAAACTTTTGAACAAAGATGAAGTGCATGCTATAAAACATATGCAGTCGCTAAGTTTGCGCATATCTATGTACATTGTAAAACAGGATGTGGAGGAGAATTGTCAGGACCAGAAGGAAACTTGACTTCACCAAACTATCCCAATCTTTATCCTCACAATGCTTACTGTGTCTGGAATATCTCAGTTCCATCTGGTGTCATTAGTCTTACAATAACAGAACTGGAGGTTGAAAGTTGCTCCTCTAATGAATACGATTATCTAAAGGTAGGCTACTTATTCCATCTTATACAGGACATACATGTAGAACCTAGCATTACAACTACTGAGTTACTAAGCAAGTTTGTAACTACAATTTTGATGTACACTGTACGCGTAAATATTTACTAGATATATGACCAGGAGAGCTCTTCCTTATTAGCTCATCACTGTGGTACTGACAGTTCAGCCATCATCACTGATGGAATCTCTGATTCTGTGAGAGTTGTGTTTAGATCTGATGAGAGTGACAATGGACGTGGTTGGGTGTTACACTGGAGAGGTAAGTGTCCATGTATATAATAGAGGTAGTAGGAGTAGAAACAGACATAGTAATGCATACTGTAACCATACATGACAACTCTCCCGGTGACCGGGACCCTCCTGTTTTCAGAACCTATCTCCTGCAAACTCCCAAGCTCCTGCAAGTCCTCCTGGTTTGGGATTTTAGTTAATAATAACTTTTATTTGCTATTTTGGTGACTATTATGGACATATAAGCTGACTACCAAGCCAGCAGCTCATACATGTATTGTTTGTATGATATAATTTGCTTTGGAGCTATTTTGTTCATTAATGCTATGCAAGCTATTTAGATGAAGAACTTTTGTTTGTTTTGCAGTGGGTATTAAATGGATAGAATATACATGTAATATCTCATGGTCATAGTAGTATCTGAGGTCATAGCAGTATCTCATGGCCATACACACTATTAGATAGTAATTAATGTTCCCTCATGGTTGTTAATAAACTACCTCAAAACACAACAGTAACCAGAGAGATTGGTTACAAACAGTCAGGGAATGTAATGTGACAGCTTCTAAACTAATTGCAACAATTTAAATTAATATTATTTTATCTTGTATTATCTTCACACTTATCTGAGGCATCATGGTTGCCTTAGTCTGAGACCTAGCCTCTCTTTACTAGTTTTGTGCTGGCAAACAACTCCAAACAACTCCGTGTACTAGTATTTGTAGCAACCTAGTACATGTACTTGAAGCAAAATATTTTTCACCAGCTTAGTTTGTAATTACATGTAATTGAGAACTGTTCCCACAGCAGACAGCCCATAAAGTGTGGTGCTCATTGTTAAAGAACATTTTAGGTATTTTAGCAGTCAAAGAGTCGGTGAGGGTTGTCTCACGCGTGTAAAAATCTCCCTCTTTGATGTCAGCCCAACTTGTCATGTATGGCTGTAACCGAGGGCTTGGTTGATCCACAAAGAGACACTTTGAAAATTTCAGTAGATACAGGACGTTCCGAAAACGTTCGCTTGTAAAACATCCTTTACAAAACTGTACAAATTACATGTAGGAGAACACAACTCACAACCGAACAAACCAATCAACCAATCAACCATCAAACAATATTCGTCTAGTTTAGGTTTCTTCATCATGGTTACCTACAGTAAATACATTTTAACTAAAGATGACCTGCCGACCTTTCATTATAAAAATTTGCTACGAATTTATTAACTGACACTCCCTATTGTATACATGTTACTGTATTACCGATATGCACTGACTGATATTCATGCAGAATAGCGACTTCTTTATTAAAGTGTTCTCACACTTTCACTGGTTGTTGTATCATGTGGTGTAAGTGGTGTATACTCTTCTGAAGTATTTCTATCCTGTTATTAAGTCTTTGACATCTATGACCAAGTCTGCCCTGACTCACCTTGGTTCTAGAAGTGCAGCCAAATTAGCATGAAATGGACTTTAGTGTTGCGTATTCTTCAGTTGCTTTTGGGAATATAATAAATCAATGTCTCTTACTCTGTTATGTTCATGTTGTTCCGTATTTTGTTTACTTAATACATACATTGTAATTCCAAGCTCATGTCAGATGGTTTATGCGCTTTAAACTGAACACTTCTGTTGACTGTGTTTATAGCCAAACCAGAAGGTCAAGGTTGTGGAGGAGAATTGTCAGGACCAGAAGGAAACTTGACTTCACCAAACTATCCCAGTCTTTATCCTCACAATGCTTACTGTGTCTGGAATATCTCAGTTCCATCTGGTGTCATCAGTCTTACAATAACAGAACTGGACGTTGAAAGTTGTTCCTCTAATGATTACGATTATCTAAAGGTAGGCCATCTATTCCATTTTATACAGGACATACATGTAAAGCTTAGCATTATGCATGTGGTTACTGCAGATAAATATATTTGTTTATTTACTAGATATATGACCAGGAGAGCTCTGCCTTACTTGCTCGTCACTGTGGTACTGACAGTTCAGCCATCATCACTGATGGAATCTCAGAGTCTGTGAGAGTTGTGTTTAGATCTGATGGAAGTAACAATGGACGTGGATGGGTGTTACACTGGAGAAGTAAGTGTACCCTTTCACTATATTATAACTACTCTACACTCTAGCTGACTGGCAAGTTTCAAAACAAAGCTTATAAGTTTATAATTTTAATACTACTCCACAGTCTTACCTGTTCCTATTCCTGCAGCAAAACCAGAAGATCAAGGCTGTGGAGGAGAATTGTCAGGACCAGAAGGAAACTTGACTTCACCAAACTATCCCAGTCTTTATCCTCACAATGCTTACTGTGTCTGGAATATCTCAGTTCCATCTGGTGTCATCAGTCTTACAATAACAGAACTGGATGTTGAAAGTTGTTCCTCTAATGACTACGATTATCTAAAGGTAGGCCATCTATTCCATTTTATGCAGGACATACATGTAAACCTTAGCATTATGCATGTAGTTACTGCTGATAAATGTATTGTAATGGTCAGGACATTTGCCTACACGACCTCAGCTTGCCTGATGGACCCTATAGCACCCTAAGTGCCAAGTAGTTGTCGCAGCTCTACTTCTCTAATCTCTAACACTCTGCACTCAGTTGTCTCATGACTCGTACCTACATTGTGATGGATGTTTTTACCATACATTTATAATCCCATATTATCACTTATATACTGTAATGGTCATGTACAGCCTCCCGACTACCTGACACTAACTATATACTTATCCTTGTGTATATCTACTTGTATTCCTTACCTGTGTAGTTGAATGTTATTTGTATACCTGTTTATAGCATTACTGAGTCATTATACTGCTTTTATACCCATGTAAAGAGGCCCGACTTCTCAGAAATACTTGATATTGATTTTGCATATGATCTAGATGATTTTAAGCATCTTTTGTCAAACCCGACCTATTTTGGGTTGGCCATCGGGCTTCCGGCCCCCATGTTGTTGCACAATTTCCGGACGACCCTACGTCGCCTTTTTACGACCCTACGTCGCCTTTTTACGACACTACGTCGGGTTTTTTACCGGAACTTCCTCCGGAAGTTCTATTACTATATAAAGGGCATTGTTTTCATGATTGTTGTCTCAGTTCATGCTTGGATCTCAATAAAGACACTTCTATACTTATAATAGAGACTTTCACTTCGTAGATAGGTCATTCTAGTTGTTAAGGTCCTCGACCTTGCAACATGAACTGCCTACTAGGTCGGATCACTCTCTTTCACAGTATAGCAAACAAGCATTGACTCGGGATCATATGGGTCGTCTTTGGTAGTTCTTTGACTACTGGTTCCTATCAATCTTTCATGTAGTGAGAAGACCTAGCACCACTCATAGGCACTTCATTTTGGACTCAGGAATCATCTCAGGACGACCACGCCAAAACCCAAAAATCATCACAATACTTATCATGTGCATTACTGAGCAATTATGTCCGTTTTATACCCATGTAAAGAGGGCCGACCTCTAAGAATTACTTGATGTTGATTTTGTACACGAATTGGATGATTTTAAGCATCTTTTATTGTAGCCGACCTATTTTGAGTCGGCCATCGAGCTTCCGACCAGCATCTTGTTGCACAATTTCTGTACGACACTACGTCGACTTTTTATGACACTACGTCGGCCCTTTTACCGGAACTTCCTCCGGACTTCTCAGAAATACTTGGTCGGATCACTCTCTTTCTCAGTATTGCAAACAAGGATTGACTCGGGATCATATGGGTCGTTTTTGGTAGTTCTTTGACTACTGGTTCCTATCAATCTTTCATGTAACGAGAAGGCCTAGCACCACTTATAGGTTCTTCATTTTGGACAAGGGGTCGTCTCAGGACGACATCACAACCCCCAAAAACCATTACAGTATTTGTTTATTTACTAGATTTATGACCAAGAAAGCTCTTCCTTATTAGCTCGTCACTGTGGTACTGACAGTTCAGCCATCATCACTGATGGAATCTCTGAGTCTGTGAGAGTTGTGTTTAAATCTGATGGGAGTACCAATGGACGTGGTTGGGTTTTACACTGGAGAGGTAAATGTGCCCTTCCACTATTATAAATGTCTTACACTCTAGCTGACTGGCAAGTTTCAAAACAAAATTCTTCAGGCTTTTTAATCTTCATGCCCTTCTGCAGTCTTACCTGTTCCTGTTCCTGTTCCTGTTCCTGCAGCAAAACCAGAAGATCAAGGTTGTGGAGGAGAATTGTCAGGACCAGAAGGAAACTTGACTTCACCAAACTATCCCAATCTTTATCCACACAATACTTACTGTGTCTGGAATATATCAGTTCCATCTGGCGCCATCAGTCTTACAATAACAGAACTGGAGGTTGAAAGCTGTTCTTCTAATGAATACGATTATCTAAAGGTAGGCCATCTATTCCATTTCATGCAGGACATACATGTAAAGCTTAGCATTATGCATGTAGTTACTGCTGATAAATATATTTGTTTATTTACTAGATATATGACCAGGAGAGTTCTTCCTTATTAGCTCGTCACTGTGGTACTGACAGTTCAGCCATCATCACTGATGGAATCTCTGAGTCTGTGAAAGTTGTGTTTAAATCTGATGGGAGTACCAATGGACGTGGTTGGGTTTTACACTGGAGAGGTAAATGTGCCCTTTCACTATTATAAATGTCTTACACTCTAGCTGACTGACCAGTTTTAAAACAATTCTCTTCAAGTTTTCTAATTTTCATGCCCTTCTGCAACAGTCTTACCTGTTCCTGTTCCTGTAGCAAAACCAGAAGATCAAGGTTGTGGAGGAGAATTGTCAGGACCAGAAGGAAACTTGACTTCACCAAACTATCCCAGTCTTTATCCTCACAATGCTTACTGTGTCTGGAATATCTCAGTTCCATCTGGTGTCATCAGTCTTACAATAACAGAACTGGACGTTGAAAGTTGTTCCTCTAATGATTACGATTATCTAAAGGTAGGCCATCTATTCCATTTTATACAGGACATACATGTACATGTAAGGCTTAGCATTATGCATGTGGTTACTGCAGATAAATATATTTGTTTATTTACTAGATATATGACCAGGAGAGCTCTGCCTTACTAGCTCGTCACTGTGGTACTGACAGTTCAGCCATCATCACTGATGGAATCTCAGAGTCTGTGAGAGTTGTGTTTAGATCTGATGGAAGTAACAATGGACGTGGATGGGTGTTACACTGGAGAAGTAAGTGTACCCTTTCACTATATTATAACTACTCTATACTCTAGCTGACTGGCAAGTTTCAAAACAAAACTTATAAATTTATAATTTTAATACTACTCCACAGTCTTACCTGTTCCTATTCCTGCAGCAAAACCAGAAGATCAAGGCTGTGGAGGAGAATTGTCAGGACCAGAAGGAAACTTGACTTCACCAAACTATCCCAGTCTTTATCCTCACAATGCTTACTGTGTCTGGAATATCTCAGTTCCATCTGATGTCATCAGCCTTACAATAACAGAACTGGACGTTGAAAGTTGTTCCTCTAATGATTACGATTATCTAAAGGTAGGCCATCTATTCCATTTTATACAGGACATACATGTAAACCTTAGCATTATGCATGTAGTTACTGCTGATAAATGTATTTGTTTATTTACTAGATATATGACAAGGAGAGCTCTTCCTTATTAGCTCGTCACTGTGGTACTGACAGTTCAGCCATCATCACTGATGGAATCTCCGAGTCTGTGAGAGTTGTGTTTAGATCTGATGGAAGTAACAATGGACGTGGATGGGTGTTACACTGGAGAAGTAAGTGTACCCTTTCACTATATTATAACTACTCTATACTCTAGCTGACTGGCAAGTTTCAAAACAAAACTTATAAGTTTATAATTTTAATACTACTCCACAGTCTTACCTGTTCCTATTCCTGCAGCAAAACCAGAAGATCAAGGCTGTGGAGGAGAATTGTCAGGACCAGAAGGAAACTTGACTTCACCAAACTATCCCAGTCTTTATCCTCACAATGCTTACTGTGTCTGGAATATCTCAGTTCCATCTGGTGTCATTAGTCTAACAATAACAGAACTGAATGTTGAAAGTTGCTCCTCTAATGATTACGATTATCTAAAGGTAGGCCATCTATTTCATTTTATACAGGACATACATGTAAAGCTTAGCATTATGCATGTAGTTACTGCTGATAAATGTATTGTAATGGTCAGGACATTTGCCTACACGACCTCAGCTTGCCTGATGGACCCTATAGCACCCTAAGTGCCAAGTAGTTGTTGCAGCTCTACTTCTCTAATCTCTAACACTCTGCACTTAGTTGTCTCATGACTCGTACCTACATTGTTAAGCATGTTTTTACCATACATTTACAATCCCATATTATCACTTATATACTGTAATGGTCATGTACAGCCTCCCGACTACCTGACACTAACTATACACTTATCCTTGTGTATATCTACTTGTATTCCTTACCTGTGTAGTTGAATGTTATTTGTATACCTGTATATAGCATTAAATAGTCATTATACTGCTTTTATACCCATGTAAAGAGGCCCGACCTCTCAGAAATACTTGATATTGATTTTGCATATGATCTCGATGATTTTAAGCATCTTTTGTCAAACCTGACCTATTTTGGGTTGGCCATCGGGCTTTCGGCCGCCATGTTGTTGCACAATTTCCGGACGACCCTACGTCGCTTTTTTACGACACTACGTCGGCTTTTTTACCGGAACTTCCTCCGGAAGTTCTATTACTATATAAAGAGCATTGTTTTCATGTTTGTTGTCTCAGTTCATGCTTGGATCTCAATAAAGACACTTCTATACTTATAATAGAGACTTTCACTTCGTAGATAGGTCATTCTAGTTTTTAAGGTCCTCGACCTTGCAACATGAACTGCCTACTAGGTCGGATCACTCTCTTTCACAGTATAGCAAACAAGCATTGACTCGGAATCATATGGGTCGTTTTTGGTAGTTCTTTGACTACTGGTTCCTATCAATCTTTCATGTAATGAGAAGACCTAGCACCACTCATAGGTTCTTCATTTTGGACAAGGGGTCATCTCAGGACGACATCACAACCCCCAAAAACCATTACAGTATTTGTTTATTTACTAGATTTATGACCAAGAAAGCTCTTCCTTATTAGCTCGTCACTGTGGTACTGACAGTTCAGCCATCATCACTGATGGAATCTCCGAGTCTGTGAGAGTTGTGTTCAAATCTGATGGAAGTACCAATGGACATGGTTGGGTTTTACACTGGAGAGGTAAATGTGCCCTTCTACTATTATAAATGTCTTACACTCTAGCTGACTGGCAAGTTTCAAAACAATTCTCTTCAAGTTTTCTAACTTTCATGCCCTTTTGCAGCAGTTTTACCTGTTCCTGTTCCTGTAGCAAAACCAGAAGATCAAGGTTGTGGAGGAGAATTGTCAGCACCAGAAGGAAACTTGACTTCACCAAACTATCCCAATGCTTATCCTCACAATGCTTACTGCGTCTGGAATATTTCTGTTCCATCTGGCGCCATCAGTCTTACAATAACAGAACTGAATGTTGAAAGCTGTTCCTCTAATGAATATGATTATCTAAAGGTAGGCCATCTATTCCATTTTATACAGGACATACATGTAAACCTTAGCATTATGCATGTAGTTACTGCTGATAAATGTATTTGTTTATTTACTAGATATATGACAAGGAGAGCTCTTCCTTATTAGCTCGTCACTGTGGTACTGACAGTTCAGCCATCATCACTGATGGAATCTCTGAGTCTGTGAAAGTTGTGTTTAAATCTGATGGGAGTACCAATGGACGTGGTTGGGTTTTACACTGGAGAGGTAAATGTGCCCTTTCACTATTATAAATGTCTTACACTCTAGCTGACTGACCAGTTTTAAAACAATTCTCTTCAAGTTTTCTAATTTTCATGCCCTTCTGCAACAGTCTTACCTGTTCCTGTTCCTGTAGCAAAACCAGAAGATCAAGGTTGTGGAGGAGAATTGTCAGGACCAGAAGGAAACTTGACTTCACCAAACTATCCCAGTCTTTATCCTCACAATGCTTACTGTGTCTGGAATATCTCAGTTCCATCTGGTGTCATCAGTCTTACAATAACAGAACTGTACGTTGAAAGTTGTTCCTCTAATGATTACGATTATCTAAAGGTAGGCCATCTATTCCATTTTATACAGGACATACATGTACATGTAAGGCTTAGCATTATGCATGTGGTTACTGCAGATAAATATATTTGTTTATTTACTAGATATATGACCAGGAGAGCTCTGCCTTACTAGCTCGTCACTGTGGTACTGACAGTTCAGCCATCATCACTGATGGAATCTCAGAGTCTGTGAGAGTTGTGTTTAGATCTGATGGAAGTAACAATGGACGTGGATGGGTGTTACACTGGAGAAGTAAGTGTACCCTTTCACTATATTATAACTACTCTATACTCTAGCTGACTGGCAAGTTTCAAAACAAAACTTATAAATTTATAATTTTAATACTACTCCACAGTCTTACCTGTTCCTATTCCTGCAGCAAAACCAGAAGATCAAGGCTGTGGAGGAGAATTGTCAGGACCAGAAGGAAACTTGACTTCACCAAACTATCCCAGTCTTTATCCTCACAATGCTTACTGTGTCTGGAATATCTCAGTTCCATCTGGTGTCATCAGTCTTACAATAACAGAACTGGACGTTGAAAGTTGTTCCTCTAATGATTACGATTATCTAAAGGTAGGCCATCTATTCCATTTTATACAGGACATACATGTACATGTAAAGCTTAGCATTATGCATGTGGTTACTGCAAATAAATATATTTGTTTATTTACTAGATATATGACCAGGAGAGCTCTGCCTTACTTGCTCGTCACTGTGGTACTGACAGTTCAGCCATCATCACTGATGGAATCTCCGAGTCTGTGAGAGTTGTGTTTAGATCTGATGGAAGCAACAATGGACGTGGATGGGTGTTACACTGGAGAAGTAAGTGTACCCTTTCACTATATTATAACTACTCTATACTCTAGCTGACTGGCAAGTTTCAAAACAAAACTTATAAGTTTATAATTTTAATACTACTCCACAGTCTTACCTGTTCCTATTCCTGCAGCAAAACCAGAAGATCAAGGCTGTGGAGGAGAATTGTCAGGACCAGAAGGAAACTTGACTTCACCAAACTATCCCAGTCTTTATCCTCACAATGCTTACTGTGTCTGGAATATCTCAGTTCCATCTGGTGTCATTAGTCTAACAATAACAGAACTGAATGTTGAAAGTTGCTCCTCTAATGATTACGATTATCTAAAGGTAGGCCATCTATTTCATTTTATACAGGACATACATGTAAAGCTTAGCATTATGCATGTAGTTACTGCTGATAAATGTATTGTAATGGTCAGGACATTTGCCTACACGACCTCAGCTTGCCTGATGGACCCTATAGCACCCTAAGTGCCAAGTAGTTGTTGCAGCTCTACTTCTTTAATCTCTAACACTCTGCACTTAGTTGTCTCATGACTCGTACCTACATTGTTAAGCATGTTTTTACCATACATTTATAATCCCATATTATCACTTATATACTGTAATGGTCATGTACAGCCTCCCGACTACCTGACACTAACTATACACTTATCCTTGTGTATATCTACTTGTATTCCTTCCCTGTGTAGTTGAATGTTATTTGTATACCTGTATATAGCATTAAATAGTCATTATACTGCTTTTATACCCACATAAAGAGGCCCGACCTCTCAGAAATACTTGATATTGATTTTGCATATGATCTCGATGATTTTAAGCATCTTTTGTCAAACCTGACCTATTTTGGGTTGGCCATCGGGCTTTCGGCCGCCATGTTGTTGCACAATTTCCGGACGACCCTACGTCGCTTTTTTACGACACTACGTCGGCTTTTTTACCGGAACTTCCTCCGGAAGTTCTATTACTATATAAAGAGCATTGTTTTCATGTTTGTTGTCTCAGTTCATGCTTGGATCTCAATAAAGACACTTCTATACTTATAATAGAGACTTTCACTTCGTAGATAGGTCATTCTAGTTTTTAAGGTCCTCGACCTTGCAACATGAACTGCCTACTAGGTCGGATCACTCTCTTTCACAGTATAGCAAACAAGCATTGACTCGGGATCATATGGGTCGTTTTTAGTAGTTCTTTGACTACTGGTTCCTATCAATCTTTCATGTAATGAGACGACCTAGCACCACTCATAGGTTCTTCATTTTGGACAAGGGGTCATCTCAGGACGACATCACAACCCCCAAAAACCATTACAGTATTTGTTTATTTACTAGATTTATGGCCAAGAAAGCTCTTCCTTATTAGCTCGTCACTGTGGTACTGACAGTTCAGCCATCATCACTGATGGAATCTCCGAGTCTGTGAGAGTTGTGTTCAAATCTGATGGAAGCACCAATGGACATGGTTGGGTTTTACACTGGAGAGGTAAATGTGCCCTTCTACTATTTGTCACAAGATAGTAGTACTTGTGAGAGTTCGGTGAAGTCACTGTAGTCAGAGATAATCAAGTGACACACAGCTTGGTCTATCTAGTGCAGAGAAGATGTAGTGTGTAGTGTAATATATCCTTGTTTATTGCTAGAAGTTAACTGACTCTCTATAAAAATGTAGGTGTTTATATATGGAATGGGAAAGTTCTAGAAAGTTCTCCACCAAAAATATTACATCACTAAAAATGACAATCATAGTCAGCTGATAGAACATTCTAGCACATTCCATAGTATGCAAGTACTCAGTAGTAGTAAACATTATGTATAGTTATAATAATATGTAAGGTATACTAGTATAAACAATGTATGACTCATCATCACTACCTCTCAATATATGTAAATGGATGAGTATGTTGAAATATGCATACAAATAATATATTATTCTTACAATATGCCCTTATGCTATCACTCAGAATTTGTGACAACCCCCCATTCTAAGAGGAATTATCTTGATAATTTCTCACTATAAACTAAAATTCTGAGTCAATTCGGCTTAGATAATCGGCTCCGACATTGTCCTTTCCTTTGATTGACTCCACCTTGATTCTGAAGTTCTGCAAATACATAGCCCATCTCATCACTCTGCTGTTTTTAAACTTGGCCTGATTGATGTACACCAGTGGTTGGTGATCAGTCTGCAGCATGAATTCCACACCATATATGTATTGTAGATATTTTTTTACAGTCCATACCACAGCTAAACACTCCTTCTCTATGGCTGAGTAGTTCCTCTCTCGGTCGAGTAATTTCCTGCTTGCATAACTGACTGGAAACAGTTTTCCATCACAAGTTTGCATCAGTACGGCTCCCAGTCCGACATCTGATGCATCCGTCCTTAGTACGAATGGTTTATGTACATCTGGTAGTTTTAGGATTGGTGCACTGGTCAGCATGGCCTTCAAGCTAGTGTATGCCTTTTCCTGTGGTTCCTGCCACCTAACTTTCTTTGGTTCTCCCTTCTTTGTCAAATCTGTTAGTGGGCTTGCTATAGTTGAATAGTGTGGGATGTACTCTCTGTAATACCCAGTAAGTCCAAGAAATGACCTTACTTGCGTCTTATCAGTTGGTCTTGATGCAGCCCTGATTTTCTCAATATTGTTGTCCATAGGTTTAATCCCGCCTCCATGAAGCTGATGTCCAATGAACTCTACATTTGTTTCTCCTACTCTACATTTGCTTGGTCTAACAGTAAGTCCTGCTGTAGCAAGTCGGTTGGAAACCTCTGTTAGTAGTTTTATGTGTTCCTGCCAACTTTCACTGTGCACTAGAATGTCATCAATGTAGTTGTCCACTCCTTTCAGGTCTCCAAATAGTTTTCTCATTCCTCTTACAAGCGTCGCTCCAGAGTTGACCATTCCAAACGGCATCTTGATGAATTCATAGTGTCCGTCAGGCGTCACAAATGCAGTTTTGGGAATATCTTCTTTCATCACTGGTATTTGCCAGTATCCTTTAGACAGATCGAGTTTTGTGAAGTATTTGTCTCTATTGAGCTTCTGGAACAAGTCGTCCGCTTTGATCATTGGTTCAGGGTCAAATACAGAAACTCGGTTCAATTTGCGATAGTCTATACAAATCCTGTTGCTTCCATCTGGCTTCTTCACTATCACTGTTGGTGAGGCGTAGGGAGAGGTGGATGGCCTGATTACACTCATCTTCAGCATGTCATCAATGTCCGCCTTGAGAGTCTCTCTTACCCTGTAGGGTAATCCATAGGGCTTGGACTTCACTGGCTCATCAGTTGTGAGTTCAATAGAATGCTCCATTCCTGTTGCATTTCCTGGCAAGTCACTGAAGATACTTCCAAACTTGTCCAGCAACTCCTTCAGTTGTACTTTTTGCTGATTCTCCAGGTCTTCACCCAGAATGACATCTTGGCTTGTTTCTGTCTGCTGTTTCCCACTATATAAGTCCAACAAACCGTCTTGGCATTCTTCTGTTTCCTCTCCAATCTCAGGATTGATGATTCCAGCGCTAGCAACTTCTAGAGTCATCACAGCTCCAGCAGTTATAGGGTCGGTTGATGCTTCACGTTCGTAGTATCTCTTCAGCATGTTGGCATGGTATGTTCTCCTCTTGCCTCTTATGTTGATGATGTAGTCATTTAGTCTAACTTTCTCCTCAACAGGGAATGGTCCTTGCCAATGCATCAACAGTTTGTTTCCATCTGTAGGTAGGAGGATGAGCACTTTGTCACCAAGTTTGAAATCTCTCTGCTTGGCCTTCTTGTCAAAGTAGTGTTTGTATCTCCTTTGACTGTTTTTCAGTGAGGCTAGTGCAATCTCCATCATGTCATCCAAACGCTCCCTCAATTCGAAAACATGCTGATAGCAAGTCTTGACATCATCCGCAGTGTCCTCTTTTGTCCAAAGTTGTCGCAGGATGTACATTGGTCCCCGCACAGTCCTTCCATAGAGTAACTCAAATGGGGCGAAACCTGTTGACTCCTGTGGCACTTCTCTGTAAGCGAATAGAGCTGCATTGATGAAGCGATGCCACTGTCTTGGTTCCTTAGCGCACAGCTTCTTCAACATGCTTTTGAGGGTTCCATTGAACTTCTCCACAAGTCCATTAGCCATTGCATGGTAGGGGGAAGTAGGAAGTTGTTGTATATCAAGTAATCTAGTGAACTCCTTCATGTAGTCTGAGATGAATTGGGTTCCTTGGTCGCTAATCACCTCCTCTGGTATTCCAACACGGCTGTACATACCCAACAGTGCTTCGGCCACAGTAGCTGAGTCAATGTTCTTCAGTGGTGTAGCTTCAGGATATCTTGTAGCATAGTCAACCAGAGTTAGGATGTAGCGGTGTCCTTTCTCACTAGGAGGGTTGATTGGTCCGACTAAATCTACTGCACATCTCTTGAATGGGGTGTCAATGAGTGGAGTCTCCTGTACTGGAACCTTTATGACTGAGCCTTTCTTCACTGTTTTCTGGCAAATGTCACATGACTGACAGAAACGTACGATATCCCCGTTTAGGCCAGGCCAGAAGAAGTTGGAAAGCACTCTATCAGTTGTCTTCCTTACTCCTAGGTGTCCACTCATTATGCAGTCATGAGCCTTCTGTAGGACTTCCTTCCTCAGTGAACTGGGTACTATTAGTTGTTTAACAGGTTTTCCATTGACAGCTTTTGGGTCTGTGTACTCGCGGTATAGTAGCTTGTTTCTCACTACAAATCTAGTGGTGCGTCCTTTTTTTTCCTTCACCTCCTTTGCATTGAAAAATCGTTCCAATGTGGGGTCATCCCTCTGCAGTCTAACTAGCTCATCCTTCCCTAGACTTAGTGGGTTAGCTGTTGAGTCAATCACCAGTGGTTTGTCCCCTGACTTCTCCTTCACGGCCTGAGCTCTTGTGGTTACAGCGCAGTCGTTCCAGTTTTCTAGTGGCTGGTCAGCTGATCTTGCTCCATCCACATTCCCAATAAGCAGGTCGTAGAGTGTCTTGTCCATTACTGCAGCTTTGGTGACAGCATTGTAGAATGGTGAACGCACTGAGATAACTGCACACCGAGCTTCCTTAACACTCGCATCAGCCATTCTCAGATAAACTGATTCTCCGGTAAAGTGCTGAGGTTGTACATACTTTGCATTGACCACAATGCAGCTACAGCCTGTGTCGCGTATCACCGTGGCTCGTTGACCATTGACTTCTGCATCAAATGTTGCTGTGTTCCCATCTGTGGAGTTGGGTCCATTCTTGCAGACAGCAGCGTTGACAAACTTTTTGCCATTTACTGTGATTTCTGTAGACTCACCCACTTTAGATAAGATACCTGTATTTGTAACCACAGTCTCATTCTGAGTGGTCGTTGTTGCAGCAGCAGTAGCATGCACCGACCTCCCACCAAACTTTCTGCATTCTGGTGTGTTGTGGTTGTTCATCTTGCAGTGTGAACAGTACTTCTTTCCTCGTTGAGGGCAGTTACGAGCAATGTGTGACCTATCTTTGCAAATGAAGCATGCACCATCGATCTTACCTCCTTGTCCGGCATCCCTGTTGCCAGCAGGTGTGTTTTCCAGCCTTTTTATGTTGGTTTTCTTTGTCTTTGCTAGCTTTCTTCCACGAGCATGCAGGAATAGTGACGCTGCATCACACATGTCCTCACTGCTGTTGTAGGAAGTTTGTCTTAGGTGCACAGCTAGGTCTTCTGGGCATGATGATATAAATTGTTCAATTGCCACAAGTTTGGCTATGCCCATGCCACCTGACAGCTCCACCCACTTGTGCACATATGTTTCTATCCTAGTGAATAGTTGGGCAGGAGTTTCATCCTCGAAAGCTTCTGCCTCTCTGAGTTTTTTCCTGTAGCCCTCTTGAGTTAAATTAAAGCGCTCCAACAAGGCTTCCTTGACCTTTTTATAATCCTTACGATTGGTAGGTGACAAACGAATGTAAGCTTCTGTTGCCTTACCCTTTAGGTACTGACTGAGGTGATAGGGCCAATCTCCTTTGTCCCAGTTACATCCTTCAGCAACCCACTCAAATCGCTCCAAATAGCTATCCATTTCATCCACCTTCTCATCAAAGAATGGCATCTTTGGTTTTGGTTTGTTAGTTATCTCTAACCTGGTGCTCTCATGCCTTGAGTGCTCCAAACTTGTGTCAGCTTTAAGCTTTTCCATCTCTAGTTCATGTTGTTGTCTTCTCTCTTCTGCCTCTTGGTCAGCTTTAATCTTGAGTGCCATTGCCTCCTGATCAGCTTTTATCTTCAACTCCATTATCGCTTTCTCATTTTTTTGCTTGACTTTTTCTGCTTCACGCTCTAATCTGCGCTCCTCTCCATGTAATCTTTCCGATTCCAATTTCGCCTCTCGTTCCAGTCTACGCTCCTCTCTTTCCATGTCTTTTTCTACTATGGGCAAGTTCTTCTCTACGAACTCTACCAGCTTTTGCTCTGTGAGTCCCAGATCTCTGCCCATTTGAGCTACTTTATCTAACAGTGCCATCTTTCGCTGCAGCTAGTATCCGGTGTATGCCGACGTTGTTAATCTCCCTGTCTGCGACTGATGACTTCCCGGAGCAGCCCCCAATTGTCACAAGATAGTAGTACTTGTGAGAGTTCGGTGAAGTCACTGTAGTCAGAGATAATCAAGTGACACACAGCTTGGTCTATCTAGTGCAGAGAAGATGTAGTGTGTAGTGTAATATATCCTTGTTTATTGCTAGAAGTTAACTGACTCTCTATAAAAATGTAGGTGTTTATATATGGAATGGGAAAGTTCTAGAAAGTTCTCCACCAAAAATATTACATCATCACTAAAAATGACAATCATAGTCAGCTGATAGAACATTCTAGCACATTCCATAGTATGCAAGTACTCAGTAGTATTAAACATGATGTATAGTTATAATAATATGAAAGGTATGCTAGTATAAACAATGTATGACTCATCATCACTACCTCTCAATATATGTAAATGGATGAGTATGTTGAAATATGCATACAAATAATATATTATTCTTACAATATGCCCTTATGCTATCACTCAGAATTTGTGACACTATTATAAATGTCTTACACTCTAGCTGACTGGCAAGTTTCAAAACAATTCTCTTCAAGTTTTCTAACTTTCATGCCCTTCTGCAGCAGTTTTACCTGTTCCTGTTCCTGTAGCAAAACCAGAAGATCAAGGTTGTGGAGGAGAATTGTCAGCACCAGAAGGAAACTTGACTTCACCAAACTATCCCAATGCTTATCCTCACAATGCTTACTGCGTCTGGAATATTTCTGTTCCATCTGGCGCCATCAGTCTTACAATAACAGAACTGAATGTTGAAAGCTGTTCCTCTAATGAATATGATTATCTAAAGGTAGGCCATCTATTCCATTTTATACAGGACATACATGTAAACCTTAGCATTATGCATGTAGTTACTGCTGATAAATGTATTTGTTTATTTACTAGATATATGACAAGGAGAGCTCTTCCTTATTAGCTCGTCACTGTGGTACTGACAGTTCAGCCATCATCACTGATGGAATCTCCGAGTCTGTGAGAGTTGTGTTTAGATCTGATGGAAGTAACAATGGACGTGGATGGGTGTTACACTGGAGAAGTAAGTGTACCCTTTCACTATATTATAACTACTCTATACTCTAGCTGACTGGCAAGTTTCAAAACAAAACTTATAAGTTTATAATTTTAATACTACTCCACAGTCTTACCTGTTCCTATTCCTGCAGCAAAACCAGAAGATCAAGGCTGTGGAGGAGAATTGTCAGGACCAGAAGGAAACTTGACTTCACCAAACTATCCCAGTCTTTATCCTCACAATGCTTACTGTGTCTGGAATATCTCAGTTCCATCTGGTGTCATTAGTCTAACAATAACAGAACTGAATGTTGAAAGTTGCTCCTCTAATGATTACGATTATCTAAAGGTAGGCCATCTATTTCATTTTATACAGGACATACATGTAAAGCTTAGCATTATGCATGTAGTTACTGCTGATAAATGTATTGTAATGGTCAGGACATTTGCCTACACGACCTCAGCTTGCCTGATGGACCCTATAGCACCCTAAGTGCCAAGTAGTTGTTGCAGCTCTACTTCTCTAATCTCTAACACTCTGCACTTAGTTGTCTCATGACTCGTACCTACATTGTTAAGCATGTTTTTACCATACATTTATAATCCCATATTATCACTTATATACTGTAATGGTCATGTACAGCCTCCCGACTACCTGACACTAACTATACACTTATCCTTGTGTATATCTACTTGTATTCCTTACCTGTGTAGTTGAATGTTATTTGTATACCTGTATATAGCATTAAATAGTCATTATACTGCTTTTATACCCATGTAAAGAGGCCCGACCTCTCAGAAATACTTGATATTGATTTTGCATATGATCTCGATGATTTTAAGCATCTTTTGTCAAACCTGACCTATTTTGGGTTGGCCATCGGGCTTTCGGCCGCCATGTTGTTGCACAATTTCCGGACGACCCTACGTCGCTTTTTTACGACACTACGTCGGCTTTTTTACCGGAACTTCCTCCGGAAGTTCTATTACTATATAAAGAGCATTGTTTTCATGTTTGTTGTCTCAGTTCATGCTTGGATCTCAATAAAGACACTTCTATACTTATAATAGAGACTTTCACTTCGTAGATAGGTCATTCTAGTTTTTAAGGTCCTCGACCTTGCAACATGAACTGCCTACTAGGTCGGATCACTCTCTTTCACAGTATAGCAAACAAGCATTGACTCGGGATCATATGGGTCGTTTTTGGTAGTTCTTTGACTACTGGTTCCTATCAATCTTTCATGTAATGAGAAGACCTAGCACCACTCATAGGTTCTTCATTTTGGACAAGGGTCATCTCAGGACGACATCACAACCCCCAAAAACCATTACAGTATTTGTTTATTTACTAGATTTATGACCAAGAAAGCTCTTCCTTATTAGCTCGTCACTGTGGTACTGACAGTTCAGCCATCATCACTGATGGAATCTCCGAGTCTGTGAGAGTTGTGTTCAAATCTGATGGAAGTACCAATGGACATGGTTGGGTTTTACACTGGAGAGGTAAATGTGCCCTTCTACTATTATAAATGTCTTACACTCTAGCTGACTGGCAAGTTTCAAAACAATTCTCTTCAAGTTTTCTAACTTTCATGCCCTTCTGCAGCAGTTTTACCTGTTCCTGTTCCTGTAGCAAAACCAGAAGATCAAGGTTGTGGAGGAGAATTGTCAGCACCAGAAGGAAACTTGACTTCACCAAACTATCCCAATGCTTATCCTCACAATGCTTACTGCGTCTGGAATATTTCTGTTCCATCTGGCGCCATCAGTCTTACAATAACAGAACTGAATGTTGAAAGCTGTTCCTCTAATGAATATGATTATCTAAAGGTAGGCCATCTATTCCATTTTATACAGGACATACATGTAAACCTTAGCATTATGCATGTAGTTACTGCTGATAAATGTATTTGTTTATTTACTAGATATATGACAAGGAGAGCTCTTCCTTATTAGCTCGTCACTGTGGTACTGACAGTTCAGCCATCATCACTGATGGAATCTCTGAGTCTGTGAAAGTTGTGTTTAAATCTGATGGGAGTACCAATGGACGTGGTTGGGTTTTACACTGGAGAGGTAAATGATTGTGCCCTTTCACTATTATAAATGTCTTACACTCTAGCTGACTGACCAGTTTTAAAACAATTCTCTTCAAGTTTTCTAATTTTCATGCCCTTCTGCAACAGTCTTACCTGTTCCTGTTCCTGTAGCAAAACCAGAAGATCAAGGTTGTGGAGGAGAATTGTCAGGACCAGAAGGAAACTTGACTTCACCAAACTATCCCAATCTTTATCCTCACAATGCTTACTGTGTCTGGAATATCTCAGTTCCATCTGGTATCATCAGTCTAACAATAACAGAACTGGACGTTGAAAGTTGTTCTTCTCGTGAATACGATTATATAAAGGTCAGTGTGGTGCATCCATTAATATGTTATGCTGGACATGAAGTTCAGCAATGTAAGTGAATAACAACCTGTTTAAACAATGTAGTTATTTTTTATATAACCAGATATATGACCAGGAGGCCTCAACCTTACTAGCACGGCACTGTGGTACTGGCAGTTCAGCCATCATCACTGATGGAGTCTCCGAGTCTGTGAGAGTTGTGTTTAAATCTGATGGGAGTGAAAATGGACATGGATGGGTATTACACTGGAAGAGTAAGTCTACTCTTGGTGTCTACACACGCATGATATAAGGTGTCAATATTTTGAAATTGCATAGTTTAAACTTGCACTGTCTAACATATAGGAGCAGCAGACTGTAGATATACAATGTATTTAATCCGCTAAATCAAGTATGTAGTATATTTGGGTAATCCATTCATATGTGCTTGGAACACACATTATGATAATCTTATCACATGGTGAGCTTGTTCAAATGATAATCTGTTAGGTAGGTCATAGAATATAATATTGTTAAATTATCAGTTTTCTTGCATAGCTTAATCTTACAGCAAAACCGGAAGGTCAAGGCTGTGGAGGAGAGTTGTCAGGACCAGAAGGAAACTTGACTTCACCAAACTATCCCAGTCTGTATCCTCACAACGCTTACTGTGTCTGGAATATCTCAGTTCCATCTGGTATCATCAGTCTAACAATAACAGAACTGGATGTAGAAAGTTGTTCTCCAAGAGAATACGATTATCTAAAGGTATTCAATAGTATAGCAATATACAGTGAAACTTCAAACCATACATGACAAGTTGGGCTGACATCAAAGAGGGAGATTTTTACACCATGAGACAACCCTTACTGACTCTTTGACTGCTAAAATACCTAAAATTATTTTTTACGATGAGCACCACACTTTATGGGCTGTCTACTGTGGGCACAGTTCGCAGTTACATGTAGTTACAAACTAGGCTTGTGAAAAATGTTTTGCTTCAAGTGCATTTACTAGGTTGCTACAAATAGTAGTACACTGAGTTGTTTGCCCACACAAAACTACATGTGGTGAAGACAGGCTAGGTCTCAGACTAAGGCAACCATGATGTCTCATAAGTGTGAAGATAATATAAGATAAAGCAATATTAATTTAAATTGTTGCAATTAGTTTAGAGGCTGTCACATTACATTTCCTGACCGTTTGTAACCAATCTGGTCACTGTTGTGTTTTGAGGTGGTTTATTAACGACGGTGAAGGAACATTAATTGCTATCTGATACTGTGTATGACCATGAGATACTATCTTCTATCCATTTACTATCCATTGCAAAACTAACAAAAGCTCTTCATTTGTATAGCTGAAGAGACTAAGCTTGCATAGCATTAATAAACAAAATTACTCCAAAGCAAATTATATCATATAAACATTAAATGTATGAGCTGCTAGCTTGGTAGCTTATAATTATGTCCACAATAGTCACTAAAATAGCAAATAAAAGTTATTATTGACTAAAATCCCAAACTGGGAGGACTTGCAGGAGCTTGGGAGTTTGCAGGAGATGGGTTCTGAAAACAGGAGGGTCCCGGTGAGACCGGGAGAGTTGTCATGTATGCTTCAAACTCCAAGGGACTGTGATAACTGGTTTGAATTAGGCCTGAGTTTGAATTGTAAGATCACTTTACTTATTTGAAGCTGTTTATATAGTGCTCAGTAGGGACCAAGGCTAATAGTTTCAACTAACCAAGTTTTTGAATTATCCGAGGTTAAATTAAGCAAGTTCCACTGTATCTACTTTACATCAGCTGTTAGAAATCATAGGTATAAACCGCAAAGATTAGTTTGAAAGCAACATAAAGGTGACTTGTTTCATTTTAGTTAGAAATTCTGTTGGTCGAATGGTTTTGCCTTTCATAAGGAAATTTACTTTTTCATGTTTCTACATTATCCAACATTATAATGAGGATAGCTTATCCATTCTACATGCATGAGTGTCATGTCTCCTACTGGACATGAGCTTAGCCCCATATCTACAGCAGCTGTTAAACGTCCATTCAACAGTGTAATTATTTACCAGATATATGACAAGGAAACCACCACCTTACTAGCTCATCACTGTGGGTCTGACAGTTCAACCATAATAACCAATGGAATCTCTGAGTCTGTGAGAGTTGTGTTTAGATCTGATGGAAGTGAAAATGGCCATGGATGGGTGTTGCACTGGAGAGGTAAATAACTTTATATGGTTTATTATGCAATTCACTTGAGATCGTTCAGCTATCAATTCAACTTGATTTGGTAGATAATCACTGGTAGCTGTTAATGCGGAGCCAGAGAAATTCACAGATGTAGCAACCATGAATGCTCTGCATGTTACAATTTTTCACTAGGTGGCAGAACGAACTTTAATCAAAAGACCTTTTAACTGTCTGCTAATAACAAACACAATATTAAGGATTTTCTTACAGAAAAGTTTTGGCATATTGTCAAATCTATTAAGCAATTCTGAGATGGGATGGGAGCACAGCATTAATATACTCTCTGTTTATTTTTGGTCACTATATACTGGAGTAGAATGCAAAGTTTTTTGTTTCATCGAAATTTAAAACCATTATAAAATAGACGCAAATTAACAACACAAGCCACAGATTTCCATTGTGAATTTTGATCAAACTATTACACATTTTAAACCATAAAGTTGTCTGGCCCTGGTTCTTTCCTACACACCAATCAAGGCTATCGAATACTTCAGGTATAGGAGAATATGATTATATGTATCACTTTAATCCTGCAAATGAAATATGTAACTGAAATGCAAGTACAATGTAGGTGTATTTGGTGTTTAGATGGGTCACTGATTAAAAAGTCACTGAATTGTTACAGTCATAACGTAATAAACGAGCTTAGGAACACAACTCTGACTGCCCCTATACTTTGCAGGTAGCCCTGAGATGACAGATGCTCCTCCGCCATCAACCCCTGGTTTATCTACTCCTGCTTATTCCACCACTAGAGCACCCATCCCTAGAATATCCACCTCTGGTCACTTCACCACTTGGGCACCTACCACTAATTACCCCACCACTAGGACATCTACCACTGGTTATCCCACCACTAGGGCACCTACCACTAGTTACCCTACCACTAGGGCACCTACCACTAGTTACCCCACCACTAGGGCCCCTACCACTGGTTACCCCACCACTAGGGCACCTACCACTAGTTACCCCACCACTAGGGCACCTACCACTAGTTACCCCACCACTAGGGCACCTACCACTAGGGCACCTACCACTAGGGCACCTACCACTAGTTACCCCACCACTAGGGCACCTACCACTAGTTACCCCACCACTAGGGCACCCATCTCTAGCACATTTCCTGTTACACTACTCATTCCAACTAAGACATCTCTATCAAGTTCTACTATTGCTACTACTCCTACTCTTTCACCCTCAACTCTCAAGCCAACATTCCCCTTTTCTATCCACACTAAATCTGATCCCCACACAACAGACTCGAGGTATCCTTCTGCTGTTACTGCCAAGGGATCACCAGTCACAAAAGGGTATAATCTAGAACCTACAATGAAAACAAAAGAGGGGACAGCTTCAGGTCACACTTCAGGTAGATCAGATGTTGATTCCTCTATAGGAATATGCCAAGTTGATTGTAAATGGTTGAAGTAGCTAAATCCTGCATGAATTTGGCCATAATTTTGGCAAATAATTTAGTGTAATATACATGTACATGTAGATGCATTCATCAAATTTACATTACCGAATTTCTTTCTCAAATTTTCAACGACAATGGGCTGCATTTGTGCGCTATTTATAAATATTTATAACTTTCTCAGAGACTCAGAAGCACTTTTTTCTGGAAGGTCTAGTTACCCTGACCAGTAACTTTAGAACAATTAAATATCGATGTTTTCAATAAGAACTTTTGTAAAATACTGTTCTGTAGGTTCATTGAAGAGTTATGTCTGGGTGCTAATTATATTAGCTGTAGTTGGTGTGGTGGTAGCTGTCGTGGTGATAGCTGTTGCTATACGACGTAAAAGGTTAGTCACAGGACACAGTACTGCTACTACATCATATACATGTAATTGTATTCCCGACAAAAGCAGAACCCTTGCATTCTCATTGCAGAGCTGATTTTTTTCAATGAAGTTTTCTTTCAATACCAGAATAAATATTTTTATGAGGAATAAGATAATGTTCATTCTGTTATCTTGCTACCAATTTTTAATTTTTTATGTTATATTTGTATAAAATTGACAATCTCATTGTAGAAAATTGTCACATTGTCCTACTTTGTTTGACCTTATTTACACAGACAACAGAGATATGCGTTTACACAGAAAGGTTTGGAGGAAGATGTTCTCGTCCTGTTTGATGATACGACCATTTGAATTTATGCTGCATGTGAAACACAGCATGAAGTTATAAACTACTAGTATACTACTGCATATGCCTTCATTCAGATCTGCTGTTATGACATAAAGGTTCACTTTATTTAATACTCTAATTGATATTAAAATAATATTCAATAATGTTGAATTTTCTAGTAAAGCTGCTATTCGAATAATCTATTGCAGTAAATTAGATTGAAAAATGTTGGTGTGAGCTAATATTATAATAAGGAATAATAAAACAAGACAATTTTTTTATATTTTTGATTCTCCAAATATTTCAATGTTTGTCCAAACACATCAGAGGATAAATAATGATGATGATGATGTGCTTGGACAAACACTGAAATATTGGGAGTAAATCAAAACTGTGAAAAATATTTCTTGTTTTATTATTGAGTAAATTAGATATTAAATTACATATCCATATAATATATTATGCACATTGATATATAATATTATGTATTTACATGTAGATGTAGATGTATTATAATATAAGGATTTTTATGTACTGTGTATTTATATTTATTATAACTTATATGTACTCAGAGATTAAATTATAGAATGAAATTTGCCATAATCATACAATGCACCCTGCTGTTTAAATGTACACCCATATATATACTGACGTGAATACAACATATATGTAGTATTAGCTACATTGATCACACGCTGTCCCATGCCATGTTCTATCAGTGCCACATTCTACCATGTTATTCAGATACAAGCTCATTTTTTAAACCACAAATTGTTTGCCCCATCAGGTTAACCATTTCATATACGGTTAACTATACCATATATGGTCAACTATACCATATATGGTAAACTATGCCAAATATGGAATACTGTGCCGTAAATGGTCAGCTATGATCTGCATGTAAATGCGTGTCTACAAAACATCTTTTCATGTCGGCTATGGCAATTGATGTTATGCATAATATGTACAGTATGTACCTTCATGTCGATGAGTGGGCTTTTATCATCTCAAACCTACTATTAACTTTCTCAGTAGAAGTTGTATTCTCGTTGTACAGCAATTGACTCTACCTTCTTTGGAGTTGTCACCCCTCTTTCAGGAATAAGACTACAAATAATAATATGTACTTTTTTACGTTGCATGCAGAGAGATCGGCTCTGAGTACATTTACATTTACATCTATATGGTACACAGCATGGTACTCCCAATAGTTAGTCTGCTTCCTCACCTAGCCTTGCCTTGAAAGTGTTAACTTGTAATATAAATAAGTATGACATACATTCTGATGATTCGTCCAGTCTACTACTGTAGGTAACAGTCGACATTTGATCATCTAGCTAGGCAGATTTAGTGTTAACTATTCATTTTCTTAAAATATCGCAATCTCATCTTCATGAGATGAAAAAGGGATTTAGATAATCATAACATTTTATTGTTTGTCTATTTTGATACAAAAAACTGAATAAATGAGAAAAAGCATTTTTTGCCCAAACTTCATGCACACAACTTCAGCACAGCCTGTATACCAGTATCCATCATAATAATGTATGTACATGTACGAGTCACTATGTATACTCGTAGTTGTGTTATTGTATCTGCTATTCATATCCAAATGTATTATCTAGTCTTTTATATTCTTGGCTCTATTCTATGCAGGATGCATTTTAAAGTCTAATTGCATCAAAATCAAAAATAAGTAAAAAATACAGCTTTTGTGAGACACCATCTCATGCTGTTGTCAATAATCGTGCTCGTGTGTAATGTGTAGACAATAGGTTGTGATTTGTTATGCTCATAAAAAAGATGTGGGCTGGCTGCTGTCACCACTGCTTTCTCCTTAAAACAAGATTATGGCATCATGCCAACTGCAATCTTTTAGGTATTCAAATGAGAGGAAAGCACTAGCTGTATGGTGTCAGTTTATCAACTTTTACATTTAGTTTCTACAAAAAGTTACATGTGTATGGCATAGTGTTGCATTTGACATGCTGTGTGAATCTTCTAGCGGGGTGCACTAAGTGTCTCTGAGTTGAGGGTCGTTACCTTCACTTACACAACAGATATAATACGATGCCATAAAACGGTACAATTAGCAAGGAGGGTGCAATTTGGTAATTTAAAAGTCTCAATCTTCAGTTATCCCATATATGGGCAGATATTAGTAAAACAGTATCTATACCTTTCCTAATAAATCCACAATAAGCTGTTAGGTGAGATAATAATGAGGAACACTAGCACTTGTTCAAACTATCTCAAACTTTTACCAATCTTCAAACAAGTGAGTTTTACTTCATTTCTGATGTCCGGCATAAATATTATTCATACATACATGTACATGAATTTTGCATGATGTAGATGCAAATAATTTGTTATTGGGAAATACATACATGTATATATGTACATCTCTGAACAAAAGCAATTTTTAATGTGTGAATACTCTACAAACAGATAGCAAACGTCCTACAAATTTGTTTGATTGTCGCTTTCCAGTTGAATAATTTCTTTCCTCACTTGGAGCTAAGGCTAAGCAAGGAGATGGCTATATAGAATAGGTCTAACAATAAATATTTCTATTCAAGCATCTCCCCCATTAAACATATTACTGAATCAGGAGTAAGTTGTGTATGTGTATAGCTTACAGTGTGTAGGTATTATCCATTGAAAGGAAGCGCTAGCTATAGTAAGGTAGGCTAGGCAGTAATATGTTTAGATTTATCACCAGTTTATTCATAGTTCTGGCAGCGTCAGCAGTGCAGAGCTATGAAGTTAGATCCGGAACTAATGGCTATGTAACCTATCAGGTTGGGGGAGGTAAGTGTCACCCCCCCCCCTTACTATTATAATAATATAGTTGCTTTCTAGTTTTCTATCAAGTATCAACATCAATTTTGTTGGGCATATAGTTGCTCAGGTATCTTAGAATTTAATTCTTGAAATAAATTTCGAAAAATTTGTAAATTGAAGATCATAACATTATGACTGGAGGACATGATAAGTTATGTCTTGAGGTCGTAACGCTATTACTTGAGCCTATTTTATTGCTGGTGTCATCAATGGCATAAGTACTTGACTCACAATCCTGGAGGTTCCCACTGTACACAGTTCAATCCTCAAATGAGTTCATTTTTAAATAAGAAACAGAGATCTCCATAATCAGTTGTCTACTCTTTGGTTTACCAAATCGCAAGTTGATAACGATGCTGCTACACATTTAAATAATATAGTCAATCATATTTATTTTTGAGCAAATCAGCACCTCATTCTGCAAACACTTTTAATTCACACAAATTTAGAGCTTTATCAATTTTGCTGCAACATGTTTTGCATAAATATACCATAATTTTAGTATGTTTTACAATGTACATGTACATCAAGTGCACACGCAATAGGAAAATAAAAGCATAGATACATTGTACAGTTTGTACAGCTACTCCAATTTTACGAATTGATTGTACGGTTTGTTATTCTCAAAAATAGTAAGATATAGTTAAAACTTGTACAATTACTTGAAATACATGTACGATGTACATTGTAAATGGTGAACTCGTTTCAAAGAACTTTCCGGACTTTCCTCTATTTGAACAGCCAATACCAAGATAATCCTAAGTGCAGGGCACGGTGGTACGTTACGTCCAGGAACTATCCCATGTAGACCACAAAATGGCTGCTATAACGCTGACGACGAAGAGTGCATCTATACCACAGAGTGTTCTGCCGACGATGATAAAAACAAGTGCGGAGTAAAATCAACATATTCAGATGAGAATACACAACTCTTAGCCAATGAACTAGCTGACGCTTTGAAAGCAAAAATAGGAGGTGTGTATATTTTACAAATACACCTGTGTGTTCCAGATGTTTATGTTGTCGTAGTGACCTTTTGTATTCATGGAGGTATGTTTTGTGCTTTAGTATTACATTATCAAATGCATGCACCCATATTGTCAACTGACCATCTCATTAGTTTGCCTGTTTAAATGATTGAAAGAGTCTTTTTACAATAATACATTAGCTAACGGATTCCGTGGTAAAAAACACTCAAATAGTGAACACTTTATCTGTGCAAATAACATAGTATTTGAAGAGGTTAGGATTTCTTTAATTTTATTATACTTACAAGTTTGGAAGATGTAGACTTGTTAAGTTATTCATAGATGTTTGTAAATCTGCAGGATACTGGGCTAATAGGTGTAAATATATCTAAGAATTATGCATCAACAGACACATAAAATGTGCATGTAATTTATCATCTCTCTGCTGTTGAAGGTGCCACTCCAACAGATGCTGACAGACCTCATGTCATCAGATGTGAACTACACAGATCTAAAGTTGACGTGAACAGAGATCTGGGACAGGCTGCATTTGAGAAGGAAGATGCGAGTGTGGTGTGGAGAGAGTACCATGAGCTTATAGATGAAGCCAAAGCAAACGTCACGGCATCAGGCTTTAGAGCACTCTACGTTGATCTCCACGGACAGGTATACTGGCTAATCTACTTACCCTAAAAGCAGATACATTTTGCGAGTTTTAACTTTTGCGAACTTCGCGAGTGACAAACTCGCAAATAATTTCCATCGCTATTAATATCTGCTTTCAAACTGATTTAAATAATTTCTGGTTTAAACAGACCATACATGCAGCTATATAGCTATATGATACATAGTTGAATATTTTACAAAGCAGCAAGTATTTGCTGTAACATAATTGGTAAGTAGCCTAGAGTAGGAGCTTAATCAGAGGATTTTTCAACAAGCTATGGTAATTACTTTACCTCACAGGTGGGCTTACTGCACTATATAGGAGTCAGCTGTAGTTTTGTACTGTATGTAAGTTGGGTTTAAATCTGAGTAAACATAGAGCTTAGCTAAGCTTGGTTTTAATGCTGAAATATGCTTAAACATCAATTTTGGGACTTAAACAAATTTCGCGATAGGCCAAACTCGCTAAATATTTCTATCGCAAATTGCTCCAAGATTAGCAAACTCGCGAAACTTTCTTCCGCGAAATATTTCTGCTTTTAGGTAGTAAAATACATTGTAGACCTCTGCTCGTGAGAGCAAGAGTTGAAATTGTTTCCACTATTTTAATGAAGCTGAGAACTAAAAATTGTGAACAAAATTTTTTAGAAAAGCTGGCCATATTTTTCCCAGAAGTGAAATTATCACCACAATGAGTCTTTCATTATTCCAGATACAAACCATTAATAAGGCTTCCGCTAGTTCTTTCCTTTCAGCGAATATGGACTAAACCGATTTCCAACACAGTTCTACTTTCTGTTACCAGTAGTTTACCTCTATTTAACAGAGTACGGTGAATTTGCACAGATCTATAAACCAAAGTCCGTCTTATGTAGCATAAGCTATATATAACAAGCAAGCATATACATGTAATTGACATACATGACTGTACCTCTCTGTTGCAGAGTATATCAGAGTACAACATGATTGGATTTCTGTTGCCTGCTGAGGGTAGAAATGGACTCAGTAAAAGTGCTCTACCAGACAGACTGGCTCAATATTCCTCCATCATGCAGCTACATGTAGATTCTGGTGTATCTATGGAGGAACTGGTACGAGGTAACACCTCCATCGGCGGATTGATGGAACCTGATTTTAAAATGATTCCTGCACCTGACATGAAGAATGCTGGAGATACATATTATTACGCTGGTGGCTACAGCTTGAGAAGGTAAAGCATAAACATCCAGACATCACAGTAGATGTCTCTAAACCATCAAGTCATGCCCTACATGTACACATACATGTACATGTACACATACATGTACATATACACATACATGTACACGTATATAATAGCTTTTACAACATGCACATGTACATGTACAATGTAGGTGTGTAGTCAGTTGTGTAAATAAAAAATAAGCTTACTACATGTAGCTTACTAGTGAACATAAATAAAGTGTAAATACTGAATTCAAAATAGTTTATTTCCATTAGACTTGAGATATGAGTTGGAAAACCCATTCAGCTGAGGTGCTGCCTACACAAAAAGCAATATTGTCTCTCACTGTGTGTCACAAAAATAAATTAACAGTTATTAGTTCAAACAACGGAAACATGTAGAACTATTTCTCTTACAATGGTCCGTAATCTTGTATTGCAGACATACAGGTTGGGAGATCAGTGGGTTTCAAGTTGAGGCTTCCCGAGAAATACGGACAGACGCAGCTCAAAGACAACTGTTTGCTGACAAACTTGCTGATGCAATTATATGTTGGCTTAAGATGTTATCAGGCAATGTGTGTGTCTGAAGCCTTTCCTGTCCTTGCTCACCTGAATTCGTCTCTACAAGTAACATTAATTTCATTTTATTTGTACCTGACCACTAGGTCAGCATGATGAACATATAATTACATGGAATAAATATGTTCTGAAGCTATAACATGCTTTATTATTGCAATAATTTAGTAATAGTTTGGTATCACTTATTTACAATCAATATTGTAACTTACATGTACACTACGTCATGTGTACAGCTGCACGATAATGTGTAATCACAAGTATAAAATTGTGTACACATGATGTCACAAAAATGTTGAGATACGACAATCGAGTGCCTGGATGTTTGCTATAAACCATACAGTATGTACAGCACGTACAGTATTTGAACATACTAGCATTCTTCTTTATGTATGGCAGAGTAAAACTGTTGCTAAATTCACATTAATCTTGTCAAAACACCAGAAGCACCTGCATGTGGTCTTCCTGAACTTTTCTGTAATAGTTCTCATTGTATTTCACTTGACAATGTCAGTTACTTCCACAAAACACACATAATAAAGTAGATGCAGAAAATTATAAGTTATAAATTTTGTATTTTATTCTTCAGCATTTTATGTGCATTATTAAACATTAGTGACAAGAAAGCACCAAAATAAGCTGAGTTCCAGCGTTCCTCAATACACTCCCTGGTTTGGATACCATTTGGAAAACTTTATAACTGCATTGTACATTGTATATCTTGCCACTAACAACTGGCATGTGTATAGTAATGTGTGCACATCATTTAGATGAAACTTCTGACTGGTCGGAATATTACCAGTAGGATTTAATCAAAAGGTAACACAACTCCTAACAATGCTCTCTCACTTTCAAAGGACAGCTGTAAGAGATTTTTTCAAGCAGAGGTTCATATTCCCCCTCCACCCTCCCCCCCCCCCCCCCCCCCTTCCACCCATCTACTATATCTGAGATTACTGTAATATTATATCATTAGAAGAGCGAAACAATGTTTTGTTATTATTGTTCAAAAGATGTATACTCCCCTAAGGCTACATACTGTATACCCCTAAGGCTACATTGTGTACACTCCTAAGGCTACATGGTGTATCCTTCTAAGCTATATTTGTGCTTAGAAAACTGTCATGTTTACAAGAGCTCATTTGTTTGGTAGCAACCAAGTGGGTGTAGGCATTGAAAATGACTAACAAGATTGTAAAATATATCATTGTTATCTTTATAACATGCTATACAATGTAGATGAACACATTGGATATGACATAATAGATCTTATACTAGTCAACACCCTCATACAGTATCATCCAGTGCAAAGTAGATTTGTCAGTTGATATTATGCAATCATTCCGTGAGTGAAAATCAAATACAATTAGCTAGTTACATCATACATGTATATGTACGTGTAGTTCTTTTAATCAACTCAGTCAAACTCGTTGGCAATAAATAAAAAACATATAATGCGGGTAGCCCACATATATATTCATTTTTTATATACTGATAATAAACATGTTACTCATCTCTACTGTGTCACAACAACATGATCAAATGGATCACCAGGTTGAAATTGCCTTGGAATCTGGTGATCATGTTTTGCTACATTAAGTATGCCTCTTCTGAATTTGTAAACACCACTTGAATTTTACTCAGAATTAGTATAAATTCAATGTATTTATTGTTGGAGAAAAGCACATACTTGCCTACAACTTTATTTCATTGGTCGCTCTCTAACCAATGGCATTAAACAAATCTGTAATATTATACATAGTCTAATTTCAAATTATAGGAAACATACAGCAATATTATGTTACTGACTTGTGAGTAGGCTGCAACCTGATTGGCTGATTTAGTGTAAAGCTGAGAGATTATAATCAATAGCCATGGATCAGATTATTATAGTTCGTCATAATACACCCATATCTATTGGGTGTGATCAAACAATCCTTATATTTATGCCAACGACTGTCCACGATTGACTGATTATATGTAAGCTTTAATCTCATTCGCTGATGAGTTCATTATATCCACGGAAAAGCTTATATACATGAAATAGTCAGAGACCATGAGTTGTAGTTTATCATCTACATGTGTGTTTAATAGTAGCGCACCTGTATCCGTTGTATGTGGTCACACAATAGCATCATGATGAAGGTCTCTGCTCTGCTTCTGGTAGTTCTGGCTACTACAAGTGCCTATGTAACCAAGAACGGTACCAATCACTATGTAACATACCAAGTAGGAGGGGGTAAGTCCGTTTACCTTCAACTAGTTGTTATTGTGTATTTTAATATTGTCTGATCATGACTGTAGTAGTTATCAAAATATTAGAATAATAAGTAAACAAAACACTAGTGCTTCTCGTCTAATCAAACATCTATATGGAATTATACATGTGCATGTCTATGGTTACATTATACAACATTATCCGTTTGATATATTTTATCTTCTCACGCTGCTGCATATTATCTAGCTGGTTTGTGTGAGTAGCAACAAGTGAATTATGGGTAAAAAAGCCTAATCTCCATGACAAGTCGTGACTTTTACATATTACATGTAAAAACTAACAAGTCAAGGACTTGGCTAACTGCTACCAAGTGTTGTACTTTGGTACCAATGTTGTAGTGAACATTCCCGTGGTTATTGCTGCGTCTCATGGAGGTCGCAACAAGGACCCTAATCTCCCCAATCGTCTTGCGAATGGCTGCTATAATGAGACTGATGACGAGTGTACCTACACCTATGTATCAGAGTGTTCAGATGATGATTCTGTTAATAATTGTGAGACTAAGAACGAATACTCAGACTACAACACAGATAAACTGGCTAATGAGCTTGCAGACAAATTGATCACAAAATTCGGAGGTATTGTATTACAGTTGAAATAGTTTATAAACTACGTACATTCCGTACATTCCGTACATTCCGTAATTGCGCAGAATTACAAGCACTAAGAAAAAACCAAATAGATAATAAATGATCAGCGCACAAGTGTATGCATGAAGATAATTATTGGTATTACATGGCTAAGAAGGAACAAAAACTAAAGATGTGTTAAAATTGCGACAAACATATTGTTATTTATGATTTGCACACGTTTAAATAAGTAATTGAAATACTTAATATTCCTGTAGAGAATAAAGGCTAATTTCTGTTGTTATAATAAATGTTTGTTATATAACAAACGCCTATAATTATAACAACGCGTAAACCAGAGGTAAACGGGTTCCATTGCTGCAATAACTCCCAACAAACAACCCTGATACGGTTGATACGCGCCATTGCTCTGTGTCTACTGTATAGTTGAGAGTTGTCTTTCCTCTGTAGCAACTCCACACAATTATCATTAGAACTATTGGATATCAATAGCACTGATCTGTGTAAAAAAACTCCAAGTTCATTATTTCTGTCGAAAAAGTAGCGTTTTCAGACAATAATATAGTAACATCATAGCAATATACAATGTACTTGTACTAACATTAGTAGTAGAGGGAAACAGGTTAGAAAATTTCAGTGGAGAGGCAGACAATTTCTTTGGGAAGGAGGGGGTGTGGGGGTGGAGTGCAGGGTGCCGCCCCTTAAAATATGCCCTAGTAGTAATATATTATAGTAATGTAAAGTAATATAGTAGCAAAAAAATGCATCTCATACTACTATTCATAATTAAAAGTAATATAGTAGTATGGTCATATAGCAGTAGCAGTAGATATACCATTTGTTTGAAATGATTTCCAAAGAGTTCTAGTTGATATGATAGTGAATAGGGGCACCAATGGCTTTTTCTTTTGCTAGAGAAGATAACTCTATGTGTCTGCTACTATTATATTGCACTACTTGACTGTATGTTGCACTGTTTTAAATATCGACATATGACAGTGAGCATATTGGATCTGGTTTAACATTGATGTGCATGACAAACGACACCATGTATCTTTAACAAATTCATAAATGGAAAATCTAATCACTAATTCGTTACCTCCAAGCCATAAATGCAAGATTTAATGCTACACAAATTTCAGTAAAACTTCCAAGTTTTTGAAGCCTTTTTCCCTTCTGGTATATATTGTGATGGTACGCCCAGTCGTATCTTACATCTGACACTCATTATTGCGTGCATACATGTATATATCTGCTTGTACTTTACTCTTATATTGTTATATATGATTGTATGATTATCTCTAAGTCTTTTAATGCCTTTTATACCCATGTACAGAGGCCCGACCTCTCAGAATCCATTGATATTCATTTTGTACATGAATTGGACCATTATAAGCAACTTTTGTAGAACCCGACCTATTTTGGGTCGGCCGTCGGGCTTCCGGCGGCCATCTTGTTGCGCAACTTCCGGACGACCACACGTCGTCTTTTCCCGACGTCACGTCGGCCGGAAGTCCTTATACTATATAAAGGGCACTGTTTTACTGTTCATTGTCTCAGTCTACACTTGGCTTTCAATAAAGACACATCTATACTTGATACAGGGACTTTCTCTTCCTTTTACTAGGTCATTCGCTTTGCGAACCGCCTACTAGGTTGAACTACTCTCTTTCACTGTATAGTCTGAAGGTCGGACTTGAGATCAGATGGGTCGTCTTTGGTAGTATTTGGGCTACTGAGACCGCTCGATCTTTCATGTAATGCGAAGTCCTATTACCACTCATAGGCACTTCATTTCTGGGTCGATAGTCGTCCAAGGACGACCGCACCAAATCACAGAAACCATTACATTGGTGGCAGCAGTGGGATTCTAAGGTCGTACTCTTACGATACGAAGCGAAGGAAGGTGACCTCGGCCTCGGGTGACCGACCGACCTCATTCTTCAATACTTCTACGGCGATTTAGGACTCGGACCCGGGAACCTTGGATACGAGAAGGTGACAAACGCTAAAGTGCACCCATAATTCTCGTGGTTCCGCTGGATGTAGCCCGACCTACGCCGAATCTTCAATCAAAGACCGACCTCGGATCCAGAACAGATTGACGGTACTCAGTACGACCATTAGGCCGACACGGCCTAATAAACCAAAGCAGTTTTACTCACTACCCGACACCCTACCGACATGGACCGAATAAGGAACCTGCTTCAGCAGGTGATGTACCAAGCCGAGCAGGACCTCAAAACACTCAGCTACAACGGACAAGAGGACGTGGAACTCTTCATAGAAGACTTCACCGCTATGGCAGAGCGTTGCAACTGGAATGACAGAGCACGCCTCATACGGCTTAGAGCCGCCCTACACGGGCCCGCACAAGAATGCGGCCGACCCCGATCAGTCGAAGAGATATTTTCCCGACTGAGGGAGCAATATGGACTATCTGCCAAAGAAGCCCGATGGAAGCTGTCCATACTGGAACAGCCAGCCCACACGTCACTCAGAGACTATGCAGCTCTCATCCGTAGACTGATGGCAACAGCCTTTAAAGGAGCACCCCCTGCATTTTTGGACGAATGGGCTGTGGAGAAGTTCTGCCTCACAGTCCACGACCACGGCCTACGCTGGTACTACACATGGTTACAGCCCGATAATATGGAGGAAGCACTGGAAGCCGCAATGGCCTTCCGGAGTAACAAGGATGACAAGGCCAGCCCTCCAAAACCACAAGAAGAGCTTCCCGCCGACCTCCTACGGAAAGCCCTACATACCCTCCTACAGAAATGTCAAGACGCGGATGACGGACCAACGGTCACACCAGAACCCGTCCCAGTAGACGACCCCATTCCTACTGTAGCCGACACAGACAACAACCCAGGAGAAGGTGGACTCAACCACAATGGTCGTCCACAGAGGCCGACGGACACACCAGGACCCGTCCCAGTAGACGAACCCATTCCTACTGGAGCCCAGCAAGGAGAAGGTGGACCACCCCACATTGGTCGTCCACAAAGGCCGACGGATACATCAGAACCCGTCCCAGTAGATGAACCCATTCCTACTGCGGCCAAACCCAAAAAGAGTGGACCAGACCACAATGGTCGTCCACTGAGGCCGACGGACACATCAGAACCCGTCCTAGTGGAAGAACCTATACCCACTAAGCCTAAAGCCAAGAGTAGCCACTCCAAACAGAAAACCCCACGGGTAACTAGCCCATCACACTCCAGGCCGACGGTGTCACCTACGCCCGTCACAGTGGACGAACCTATACCCACTAGGCCAACAGCAGGCAAGAAACGACTCCACTCAAAGCCGGACACATCCAAAGTGACCACAGATCACCCCCCAAGGCTGAAAGGACGATTCACATGTCCCGCCCCGTCGGATCGAACCTCACAAGGTAAACCCGACCTATCCTCAACTCAGAAGGATCAACAGGATCTGGCCACGTCCAGACCCGACACTAATCAGCAATTGATTCCCGCCCAAATTCAGTATGCCCCGACGGACGACTTATCGTGTGTAGAACTGCCAGACACTACAGTCCAAGTCCGCGGCCTGAGGATCGACACGGAGCAAACCGTGCTGGACCAAACCGGAGAGCTACCTCTGAACCTCTCGAAGAATGTTCAAGTTTCAACAGCCCGACCTGATCCAGAGGACGCGAAATGTCGCGTAGCCGAACCTCAAGACATAATCCCAACGACGGAGATACAGTCTATACTGCCAGCAGTTCAAGTACACGAAGCAAAACGCTCTTGTACGGAATCTAGCATTGCCGAACAGTTTCAGCCGAAAATACAGATTGCCGAACTCTCGAAGTCCCACAAAGCGGATAAGAAGCAATCGAAGGCAACTATTGCCGTGTTCCCGCGCTTATTTGGCGAGTCGAACAAAGAAAATGTGCCTGAGGCATTGCCTACAATTGAGCCAATTGCTCATCCCTCGGCTAGTATAAATACGACAGCTCACAGACGAGTAGTCCTTTCTCGTCCAGCACTTCACCGAAGCACATGTATCCCTACATGTGGCAACTTCTGCACTCCTTGTGTCACTGGTGAAGCTAATAGCAGCACTCGTATCCTTTCTCATTCTCGTGCAGACGAGACGGCTACTCCTTCTAGTATGGATCACTCCAACCAGCCTGTCTTCACAGCTGAAGGTAAGCAAATCTCAGTGTTACCAGTAAGGACCGAATCAGAGTTAGAGGTACAATCAACACCTGTGAGACTGTCAGGCATGAATTCTCTCTCCCTCCCCACTCGGCATAGACCAGTCGGGACAGAGGAGAATTCCCCTGAACATTCTCACAGGAAAGAGCATGAGTTAGAAGGCGGAGGATACACATCAGATGAATTATGTGTTGTAGATGCATCTCCTCTACGGAAGACGCTCACGCCAGACGGCACGCCTCCACCCACTCCACCTCCTGTTACCTCTACCCTGAAGTTAGCTACAATTAAGCTGCACAAACTCACTGACAAGCTGCCCATAGAGTCGTCCCAGCATTCCGGAGCCACTAAGCCATGGATTAGTACCTTCACTCAACAAGCCCGAGACGACTTGGCTAGAAGGAGTCAACCTAACCTCAAATGTGCAAAGTGTGGCTTCTCCGGCACCCTCAAGAGACTGAACATTCACATTTGGCAACACTTTGCCCGCTTCTACTGTCGCTGCGGACGCAGCTCAGTTAGCCGTGATGCTCTAGGCCATCACTTCAGTCGGAGATCCAGTATCTGTGGGAAACGTCTCTTCCTCACGGACGGGCCCAGCTATGGGGCCCTCATGGAATGGTGGGGCGTAAAGGATCCCCCACCATTTCTACCATGTCGTCCTACTATGGACGGACAGTCGGGGACAAATAAACCAGTCTATTTGCCTAGCTCCTCCTCCACAAGGAAGCGACCTCCCAAGAGACGGCACAGCCCATCTCCAGAACAGACCCCCGACTCCGCACCTTCTGATGCTACCTCCTCCTCTTCCTCGTCGCCTACCACTCCTGCTGGACCTTCTCCCTGGCGACCTCCTGCTAGTACCTCCGCAGTAAGTGTCGGCCCCCCTGGCCGACGCGGACGTCTACCCTCTTGGAAGACAAGGCCTGCTCCAAGGAAGAGTATGCCTGCTCCTCAGTCAGGCCCTCTCTACGAAGGCTCTCCACCCAAGGTCTCATGTGCAGCTTCTTGTACAGCTTCTCCGACTCTACTGATCGAGCCACTGCAGTCCAGGCCCACACTAGAGGTCTCACCGCACCGCTCTCCTTATACACCTGCCAGGGACCTACTCCGAGCCACTCCAGACTCTCCTGCCGTCCAGTCCCCACCTCCTGCATCTCCTGTACTAACTCAGCCGAATGCCACACGTCCTGCATCTCCGGATCCGTCGTTCATGCAACAACTTGCTGAACTCAAGCCACGGATTCACTACCTTGCCAGCCGTCAACAGGTGGGAGACACTCTACGCCAACATCTGGAACCTCTCTGTGCTCGAGAAATAGCTCTTCGTGAACTAGCCAACCAGCATCTAAACCACCCCCGACAACTCCAGCTTGTACAAGCAGACTTGGATATAGTATCCAGAGAATCTACACTGTACCGTACCCTTCTTAACTTGACACTAGAGACACCCATGACCTAGTGTGAGGGGGCTATGTGATGGTACGCCCAGTCGTATCTTACATCTGACACTCATTATTGCGTGCATACATGTATATATCTGCTTGTACTTTACTCTTATATTGTTATATATGATTGTATGATTATCTCTAAGTCTTTTAATGCCTTTTATACCCATGTACAGAGGCCCGACCTCTCAGAATCCATTGATATTCATTTTGTACATGAATTGGACCATTATAAGCAACTTTTGTAGAACCCGACCTATTTTGGGTCGGCCGTCGGGCTTCCGGCGGCCATCTTGTTGCGCAACTTCCGGACGACCACACGTCGTCTTTTCCCGACGTCACGTCGGCCGGAAGTCCTTATACTATATAAAGGGCACTGTTTTACTGTTCATTGTCTCAGTCTACACTTGGCTTTCAATAAAGACACATCTATACTTGATACAGGGACTTTCTCTTCCTTTTACTAGGTCATTCGCTTTGCGAACCGCCTACTAGGTTGAACTACTCTCTTTCACTGTATAGTCTGAAGGTCGGACTTGAGATCAGATGGGTCGTCTTTGGTAGTATTTGGGCTACTGAGACCGCTCGATCTTTCATGTAATGCGAAGTCCTATTACCACTCATAGGCACTTCATTTCTGGGTCGATAGTCGTCCAAGGACGACCGCACCAAATCACAGAAACCATTACAATATAATCTATTTGTCTATTAAAGGACCAGCTGGAACAGAGGCTGATAGACCCCATGTCATCAGATGTGAACTACACAGATCTAAAGTTGACGTGAACAGAGATATCGGTGAGGCAGCGTTTGGAAATGTTGTAGCGGAGAAAGCATGGAAGGAATACCACGACTTTATCGATGAAGCCAAGTCAGCAGCAACAGCCAATCATAAGAGAATTCTATTTATTGACTTACACGGACAGGTGAGTGTGACCGAGTCATGTAGCAACAGAGGTAAAATTTTAACATTGATAACGAAAATTTCCTACTCATTTGATGCTTATACATTTGTGGTCAGTTACTTGGTCAGTGAAGCTGGTGATACCATTGGTCAATTGTATGCGTTGCACCCAATGTTCTTACCACTGAATAGTCACCCTTGCCAAGACTAGTGTCTCGATAGATGAATATGGCTTTCTACGAACCAAGTGGTTGCACATGTAGTATTCTCAATTGGAAATGTAAGTATGATGGTTGTAGAAATGTCTTTTGCCAGTGTAACTGGTTTATAGGGATCATATTAGCTAGTTGTACACTAATATCCACATATTTAAATTTAATAAAGTTATATTGTGAATTTGATACAAAAACTTATCATCCAAATAGGTTATTGAGCATTGCATATCAACAAACTTTGGAAGACACATGTACATATGAATTGGAATATTCTTAAGATTTCAATAATAATATTATTCTACATGCAGTGAATCAAATGTTGTGCAAATGTTTTAGTCTTCTTCGGAGTACAACATGATAGGAATGCTACTATCAGATGACGGTAAGAATGGATTTGATAAAAGTATCGTAACAGACAGACTGGCTCAATATTCTTCCATAATGCAGCTACATGTAGATTCTGGTATATCTATGGAGGAACTGGTACGAGGTAACACCTCCATCGGTGGATTGATGGAACCTGATTTTAAAATGATTCCCGCACCCAGCAAGAAGACATCTGGAGGCTCCAAATATTTCAGTGGTGGATACAGCACGAGGAGGTAAATAAAGTATGTAGGCCAGATGTTCTTTATGTAAATATTGATAAAAGTGGTGCTGTACTGGTTCGAGCCACCTGGCTGCTGTGTTAATATACAAGTCTAGGTTTGCGTTGTTTAGGCTGGCCATTACCATTGACTGGTGTTTAATTACTAGGAATAATTATACTATCATCTGCTTTTCCTACATACATAAAGAGTTGTCCATCCTCTCCAAACAGAATACACTCACACATTTGAACACTATAGACATTATCCTGACTAGCTGATAATGGTTATTACATGTGCATTATGGCTATGATCTCCACCAATACAGTACAGCCAATTTTGAAGTAAATTAGTGCTAAGAGAATATCTTATGATATTCAATGTCCATGTACAGTAGATACTTCATGTAGTTGTCAACATTGGCACAGTCATGGAGACGGAATGTGTTGTTTCTTGATCATACTATCCTCTAAAGGTTTGGCTACATCAGAGGCTTGTTCCTTTTCGGCCTTGGAAGCCTCGGCTCTGTTTGTTTGGTTGTGCAAGGATCAACCAACCAGATGTTATTTTCAATCTACAACCGTTGTGATTGGTTAATATTATTAGATTAGATACAACGACTCCAATTATATAATTTACTAGAAATCAGTCTCGTTTATTAACTGGATATTAATCAAGGTCACTGGTAGACTGGACTTTAGTATCAATTTATAAAAAGTTTAATAGTCCAAGCATAGAGTAGCAACAATCAGCATACAATGTGTTCTAGATACACATGTAACAAAAACACATTGTTGAACCTGCGTACCAGTGTGGGGACTTTTCTCTTTTTAAAGAGCACAACATAAATGTACATGCTTACAGAAATGCTTTACTCCATTGCACATACAATGTACAATGAACAAAGCACCTCTTTGTGTTCCAGACATACAGGTTGGAGAGTCAGCGGATTCCAAGTAGAAGTGTACAAACCCATAAGGTACGACCTTTCACAGAGGCAACAGTTCGCTGACAAACTGGCAGATGCAGTCGTGTATTGGATTGAAAACTACCTCAAAAATTGATCAAACTAAAAAGGTTGAAACTGCATAACATTACATCACAACTCTTCACAGAGATCATTGTATTCTTAATAGAGATCACTGTATTCTTAATAGAGATCACTGTATTCTTAATAGAGATCACTGTATTCTTAATAGAGATCACTGTATTCTTAATAGAGATCACTGTATTCTTGATTGAACAACCTCCCACATTAGCACCAAATACTGCCACTGTATGGTTGCTTTTTGTAAACATAAAACTTGTTTTCAAAAATATTTTCAAAAAATGTCAAAACAAAAGTGCTGTTATGCATACTTCACCAGACATTTTAATTGTAGCAAACAAAACAACTGTTAATAAATACTTTGGAAATTTTGAGCTTGAGCTTTTGTGCTTTTAAGGGCTTGGAACCCAGGCTAGATAAGCAAATTTACACAACAGTGTATGAACACTATTCTGGTGAGCTTCTGCTTTCTGAAGATATTTATTTATGGTACATGATTGTCTGGTTCCTAGGTAGCAACACCACTTGCAACCGTTTGACAACTCTAGACCAGCACTCTGCTATCTCCATTTTTCGGCACTATAAGAGTAACTGTATAAAATGATGTAAATACATGAAGTATTTTCATCTGCAAAAAACTAGCTGCTCCATTTGATCTGCTTTATTACAAAATAAGAAATCATGCTGAAATCTTCTTGTAAATTGTTGCAATTCTAGAACAAACTACACGTGTTATACGCATATACATAAAGCGGAAGAAAGGATGCAAAACTCACTAAATCTCGGACTCCATGCCACGGCCACTTTGGTCGTGTTAAAAACCAACATTTTTTATAATATATTGAGAATTTATTGTTTCTTTGGTCCCTATATTGTAATGGTTTCTGTGATTTGGTGCGGTCGTCCTTGGACGACTATCGACCCAGAAATGAAGTGCCTATGAGTGGTAATAGGACTTCGCATTACATGAAAGATCGAGCGGTCTCAGTAGCCCAATAACTACCAGAGACGACCCATCTGATCCCAAGTCCGACCTTCAGACTATACGATGAAAGAGAGTGATCCGACCTAGTAGGCGGTTCGCAAAGCGAATGACCTGACAAAAGGAAGTGAAAGTCTCTGTATCAAGTATAGATGTGTCTTTATTGAAAGCCAAGTGAAGACTGAGACAATGAACAGTAAAACAATGCCCTTTATATAGTATAAGGACTTCCGGCCGACGTAAGGTCGGGAAAAGACGACGTGTGATCGTCCGGAAGTTGCGCAACAAGATGGCCACCGGACGCCCGACGGCCGACCCAAAATAGGTCGGGTTCTACAAAAGTTGCTTATAATGGTCCAATTCATGTACAAAATGAATATCAATGGATTCTGAGAGGTCGGGCCTCTGTACATGGGTATAAAAGGCATTAAAAGACTTAGATATAATCATGTAGCTATATACAACAATATAGGAGTAAGGTACATGAATAAGTAATGAGTATAAACACATGGAGACACGTACATAGACAGTAATTAAGTGGTTTTAACATGCAATGCAGTTGAAGGTAAGTATACGAACAGCTAATTATGAGAGTGTGAGTGTCAGATGAGTAGCGCTGTAACAACTACTAGGCACTTAGAGTGCGGTGGAGCTTCGTCCGGGAGTTGGAGTCGTATACAAATGTCCTGTACCATCACATAGCCCCCCGCTCCTTGGCATTATTTCTTCGAGTATGTTTAAGGATCTGCTCCGTGAGCCGTTGGTGGAGAGATATTTCGCCTTGTACGGCTTCTGTCTGCTGAACTATAGTGAGCCGGTCTCGAACGTGTGAGTGAAGAAGTCTCTGCTGGAGTATATGTAATTGGTGCCGGAGGCGTCCGATACGATTGCTTAAAGTGGCACACAATCGTTCTCTCTCCTTCTGGAATTCTGCTGTAGGTGTGCGGGATTCAAGAGTCTTCTTTGTGTTTTTAGTATCTGGAGGGCTGGTCGACAATGGGACGGCCTTGTCTGGTCCGGGTCTAGCCTTAGGCGGCCGGGACCGACGTTTGGGTATGTCGTAAGTATCAGTCCCTCTATGGTCCAAGGCTGGAGGGTCCATGCGAGCCTGGGGTCGCTTTGGACTGCCTAGTCGCTCCCAGGGCGACTTTCTTTTACTTGTTTTCTTTGGAGCAGGAGGAGGTGTCAGCCGCACCACTGCTGCTCTGGCTTCAGCTTCTGGAGGAGCTAGTATAGCGAAAGGTTTTGGTCCTACGTCTGCTGGGATACATGAGGGGTAGGCGACCCTCTTGTCGAGCTTTATCGCCTTGAGGAAAAGCTGGAACATGTGGGAATCCACTTCATACTGGATGGCTCCGTGGCCTGTCTGATCTTGATGCCGATAGACAGTCTCTGCATCACGGGCGCTGACTCCACAGGAACAGAAGAACTGGGTAAAGTGTTGGCGTGTGTGAGCCTTAATAGTGTTCTCCGTCCCTTCTAGCCTACATAGTCGACAATAGGAGTTCCTTCCTTTACATCGGGCTGTCCGGCGTATATCACTACTGGTCCGTGGAGAGATCCAGCAAAGTTGAGACTGCGGTACTGGCGTCTCTGAGGAGGTCTCTATAAGAGAAAGTGTAGATACAAGAGGTTGATCATTTAGATTATCAAGATTTGCGTAGGCCGAGTCGTCTTTGTCACCCGACTCAGTAACACTTTGTACAATATCATTGGAATACACATGCGTGTTCGAGGTCGTCCCGGAGGAGAGGCGGTGCATGTCCGAGTCGGTTAGGACGGTATCGTCCCGAGGTACCGAAGGTACTTCAGCATGACCCGACCCGACTGGCACGACCTCATTCCTCGAGGAGTTCCCGAGATCAGCATATAAATCTTCGTCGTCCAAAAGCAACAGTACCTCGTCCAAGTCTATTGGCTCACCTGGTAAGTCCATTAGTAGGCCGACTAGGGAGGGCACCGCCCTTATTGATGAGTCTTGGATAGAGTGCTCTGTTGTCCGACTAGGTGTTGACTGAGTGGTGGTGTCGAAGGTACTGGGGGATCCATCTGGATCCTGGCCTTTTATAGGTGTGTGGACTGCCCTGGTTCTCCTTGTAGTGTGCGACGTTATGTCTGCAACAACCAACTTCTCACCATGTAGTGGGGCTATGTTGTGGCGGAAGTGCACTCGTCTGACCCCAGTTGTTAGATCTATTTTGATCTCAAGGTTGTCTGGTTCACCGGATCTGTCTGTTGAATTGGAGAGTAAATACGGGCCTGGCCGTGTCGGCCTATGACAGGTAGTCGTCTGGGTAGTTCATTTATAATTAATCTTGTCTATTATAACCTCTGGGGGTCGGCCTCGCTTCCACCGGGCCTTCCTCCTGTATGGTAGGGGTCTGTTTTCCCTAGTGTAGGGCGTAAGCATCCGGACGTAAGTTGTTCTGCCTTTTGAACCTCTGCCCCAGTCGGGCGGTGGGAATATCGGGTGTTGGAAATAGTCGACAACACCTTCCTCGAGGCGGTTTGCACTTTGTCTACGCTCTTGGATGTGCGGCTTTTTAGCCTGTCGGCCCTGGTCCTCTACTTGCCTCTTCTTCTTCGCTGTTCCTCCCTCGGCTTCTAGCCCCCCTATCGGGTAGCTAGGGCGTCGGCATTGTTCATCGACACCATGCGGAGTTGTACTGGGCGGTAATGATCCTTTTCCTCCCTCGGCCCTGGATCCTCTGTGGGGATGTCTTTGACGTCGGCATTGATCATCGGCGTCGGGCGGAGGCGTACTAAGTGATGAGCTTCCCGTTCCTCCCTCGGCTTCTGGTCCTCTGTATGGGTATCCAGGACGTCGGTATAGGTCGTCAACGTCAGGTGGAGGTGTACTAGGTACTGAGTTATCCGTTCCTTCCTCGGCCCCTGGTCCTCTGTGTGGGTGTCCAGGACGTCGGCATGGGTCATCGACGTCGGGCGGAGGTGTACTAGGCTTCATCTCAGGCATCGTCCTCAATGTATAAGTGCTTCCCGTTCTGTTGACACACGGCCATTGATCTCGGCTGGTGTATACCTTAGCGGTATGGCAGTTTACAGAACACTTGTGCTTAGTCAGGTAGGGCATCCCTAGAACGCCGTCTTCTGGTATGGAGCCGATGAGGAGCAGTTCTTGGCTGAAGGTGCGACCGACTACCATAGGTAGTCTCACCATTCCCTCGAACTTCAGAGTCGAGCCGTCGGCCATCTTGCCGTACGGCTGACTTACTGGTAGGACCTCTAGGTCGAGTCTCTGCAGCTTCTTCAGGATGCGAGGTGATATTAGGTTGGTCGTACAGCCCGTGTCCAAGAGTAGGGTTAAGTCTTGGCTACATAGTGTACATGCGGCTTCACATATGTCACTTGAGTTACTGTTTTAGAAGGGGGGTCGGCCTTGCCGACCGGATACTTGGGACGGTCTTCCGAGATGGAAATGTGAAAGGAGTGAGGAACTTTTAGGGCCTGAGTGCCAGCCTCTACTGTCTCGGGCCGGAGCCTTTTCCCGACTCGGGTACTGGCGGCTCTGGATATGTGGGGGGAGTGTTCCCATTGGTCCGTTGAGGAGGGGGACCAGGCTTCTTGCTGGTCTGCCAGGAGGGTCTGTTCCGAGGTCCTGGTGCTCTGGGGGCGTCTAGTAGTCCTCGAAGTCGTCTGACTTCTTGGCTGAGTGTCTGGATGGCCTCTTTTAGGTCGTTGATCCAGGTCAGGTCGGAGTCCACTGTATTTATTTGGGGTGTCTCCGGCTCGGGTTCTGTGACTGCCCTGATTTGGTGTGCTTTACTTCCACGGGAAGGTCCCTTGACGAGCAGGAAGTCGTTTCCGGCTCGGACGGCCGAGTCCACGTCTCTGGGGTTTATCGCCAAGAGGTGTCTCTGTAGATGCCCGTCCTCAAGAGAGTTACTGAAGTTTTCCACAGCCAATACCCGGCGGTGCGTTTCGGGTAGTTCATGGAAAGCCACATGTACAAGTTTCTTGACTAAGGTGGCATGTTCTTGCAATGACATGCCGGGATCTTTCCGCAGCTGTATGAGCTGAAGTCTGGCTTCTTTATCTGTCAACCCGTATCGGGCGCGTAGAGCTTCGAAGATCCCATCCGAGGTGCCGGGTCGGCCACATTCTTGTGCCGGTCCCTTGAGGGCCTCTCTTAAGTGAAGGTACATGGCTGCCGGGCTCCAGTCGTTTGCCTCGGCTATGGTCAGGAACTGTTCTATAAAGAACTCGACGTCTCCTTGTCCGTCGAACTGTGGTGTCTTGAAGGAGGGTTGAGGCGGCTGAGGTCGAGCTATTTCTATGTACTGTCCGATTACCTCTACTAGCCTGTCTATATCGCTAGCCATTGCTGAGTATAGATTAAGCCTCCTTAGTGAATGGGACGTGTCGTCCTCGGTTTGATGTCGGTAGGGTGCCGGGTAGTGAGTTAACTACTGTGGTTTGTTAGGCCGGGTCGGCCTGATGGTCGTACTGAGTACCTTCAATCTATTCTGGATCCGAGGTCGGTCTTTGATTGAAGATCTGGCGTAGGTCGGGCTACATCCAGCGGAACCACGAGAATTAATGGGTGCACTTTAGCGTTTGTCACCTTCTCGTAAAAGGGTTCCCGGGTCCGAGTCCTTAATCGCCGTCGAAGTATTGAAGAATGAGGCCGGTCGGGTTTCCCGAGGCCGAGGTCACCTTCCTTCGCTTCGTATCGTAAGAGTACGACCTTAGTATCCCACCGCTGCCACCAATGTAATGGTTTCTGTGATTTGGTGCGGTCGTCCTTGGACGACTATCGACCCAGAAATGAAGTGCCTATGAGTGGTAATAGGACTTCGCATTACATGAAAGATCGAGCGGTCTCAGTAGCCCAAATACTACCAAAGACGACCCATCTGATCCCAAGTCTGACCTTCAGACTATACAATGAAAGAGAGTGATCCGACCTAGTAGGCGGTTCGCAAAGCGAATGACCTGGCAAAAGGAAGTGAGTCTCTGTATCAAGTATAGATGTGTCTTTATTGAAAGCCAAGTGAAGACTGAGACAATGAACAGTAAAACAATGCCCTTTATATAGTATAAGGACTTCCGGCCGACGTAAGGTCGGGAAAAGACGACGTGTGGTCGTCCGGAAGTTGCGCAACAAGATGGCCGCCGGAAGCCCGACGGCCGACCCAAAATAGGTCGGGTTCTACAAAAGTTGCTTATAATGGTCCAATTCATGTACAAAATGAATATCAATGGATTCTGAGAGGTCGGGCCTCTGTACATGGGTATAAAAGGCATTAAAAGACTTAGATATAATCATGTAGCTATATACAACAATATAGGAGTAAGGTACATGAATAAGTGATGAGTATAAACACATGGAGACACGTACATAGACAGTAATTAAGTGGTTTTAACATGCAATGCAGTTGAAGGTAAGTATACGAACAGCTAATTATGAGAGTGTGAGTGTCAGATGAGTAGCGCTGTAACAACTACTAGGCACTTAGGGTGCGGTGGAGCTTCGTCCAGGAGTTGCAGTCGTATACAAATGTCCTGTACCATCACAATATTACGGTAACAACAGTATACTCTTTATTCAATTAATCTCATGATCTCCTTCCTGTAGAGCTAAATGCTGCTGCTATCCAATTCAAATACTTAAAAACTAAAAAGTAGTTTTGAATATAATTTTTTTTCAAATGTTTTAGTTAAAGAAGGTTAGGAGTCTGGAATTAGTCAGTTGGTGCAGTGCAGCAGCTGCAATGAAACTGTAAAAATTCACTAAGTATGAGGCTATGTTTCAATATTACGATAAGTTTCGTACCCTGATTGCTTCACATAATATATCCAATAAACCATTGTAAATAAGATAAATGAACAAGGGAACAAAACTCTGGAAACCAAATCAATTCTTTTAGCTATTCCATGCTGACTCCATCTGTGACACCATTTCCTTTTCTTTAACATGAGCATTTGGAATCTGCTACTTTTACCATCAGCCTACAAGAGAATCGTCAGTTTAACTTTCATTAACTACAAGTATAAACGATATCTTGAGTTGCGACAGGTTACAACCTTATCACCTACTAGTGCTGTATGTAGACACACATATGGTTATGTAATCCACCGACCTGAGACTCGGTTCTTCCTTTGGCCTCGCTCTCATTCTCGCTAAGTTCACCCATCTCAAACGACTCATTATTTCTACTTTGATCACCCCTTTGCTCTCCTTCAATGATTTCAGCAATCTCTTGCTCTGAAGGTAACATTGAAAGACATACAATCTATTCTTCTGTGAAAATCTACAGAAGGCTCACTCAATGTTAATTTCCATATCATTAAAAAAGTAAACATTAAAGTATTGCTCAATAAGATTACAGCAAATAAACCAACCATCTTCATCCTTCGGCTTTTCCTGCTTTAAATCTCTTCGTGAAAAATAGTTGACGAATCCAAATTCTAAAAAGGCTCCAAGCACATAAATCTGGCAAGCCCATAGCCAAACATCAGCAGCTGCAGAAATAATACAGATACTTCATTAGACATAGTCGTTTGACAAGCTCTAGTACATGTATATACACTATTAAAATACTTACCTACAATGTATATTGTTTAACTCTGTGCTGCCCTACATCAATGCTGTAAGTGCTGACAACATTAATCTGTTCCTGTCGTGCAGTACATACATCATGCACGAACAATGAATATCGAGTCACTCTCTTACCTTTAACTTGAGCTGTGGGTGGTAAAACACTTTTCACTGCATTAAGTTGGTTGCTGATGGCAACCATTGTTAGGGCACCCAAAGCACACCTTGCTTGTATAACCTTTCTGTCTATCCAGAATGACATCCAGGTGACCACCACCATAAGCATGGAGGGCAGGTAGATATCCCATACGTAGAAGGACACACTCCTATTATAACACTGTACATTGTATATATACAAGTAGTACATGTTTGTTATAATTACATTGTACTATACATACACATAGTTCTATTACATGCTATATATTACACAGCAAACAATCAGTTCAAATTTTGAATTTGAATTTCTTAAAAACAAGTTTATATACAACTCAGATATTTTGTCAGATTTGCAATTGTAGAAATTCTGCATCAATTTAGAAGTTATCTTATCAGCTGATGATTCCTTGCACGCTAAATGTATGTATTACCAAAATTTGGCTGGTAATTAATAGAATATAGATATATGCTACGTTTATTTGGTAACATGAACAAGTTTAGATGCTACCCAATTAGATGGGGTGCTTAGTGATCAGAATAATATTATCTTAAAAAAGTGCAACCACTTTTAACATGTGTTGCGGTACTTGACAATATCACACCTGGTATGAAGCCAACCGTTTTATTTTGTTCTGTTTTGATTACTTCAATGGTCAAAGAATTTGTGACTGTTTCTAATTCTAAGATTATTATCTATTGAGCTGAGTTAACTTTCACATCTGCCGATTATTTTAAAATTTACAACTTGCCCAATTTTCGTCATGCTGAGAGAACCACTCTCGTCATACCTGTAGAAAGTAATGTAGTACTTAAGGCATGAGAAGCTTCCTCTACTTTTATCATGTGTGACGCAACTCTCCCCTGGTATGTACCATGTATCCACCCCTAGAGACGGCAGGGCTCTGCTCAACCTTCTATCAAGTTCTCTATTTTCAACTCGGTTTGCTGTAGATTCTTCAACTAACCATGACAGTTCCATAATGTCAAGGTCATATTTCCCTATGTAAGAGATAATCAGGTTAAATTAAAAATTTACACTCTAGTCCCACCCACAAACTACACCCAGTTCTTTTTAGAGGTGGAACGAGACTCGAGATTTATCGAGTCCCGTATCGACTTGCCTTGTCTCAAAAGTCGTCTCGAGATAGTAATTAGTATTCGAGACTGGAGAACAAATAGCAACTAGTAATATTTATTTATAATAAATTAATAATTATAATACAATTAATTGGTAATCAACAATAAATCTATCAAATGGAAAATTATTATTCAAATTATTTAGTAATACTACCTACATGTACATCCCCAGCACTGATTTTCTAGTAACAACATTGCAGCTAACGCTGAGCTACTAGTCGATCACTACAAGTCATACAGAATTGCTAACGACTGTCAATCACCACTCCCATAATGCAATGTTATGTACTTACCAAAAGTTGTCTACTCATGAGATTATTTCATTAAAGGAAACATAACTCCATACTAATTTGTCAAATTACATTATTATTTTAGTGCCCATGTACATGCAATGTAATGTACATGGAATACATAAGCAATATATTCCACACCTTTTATTGAAGTGCATAATGATAAAATACAGAGTTTACAGAGTAGCAATTGAAACTATTGGAGTTCAAACATGCAGATATATAAAATTTGGTAAACTTTTTAGGAAAATTCCTTTGAAACCTAAAACCCAGTCTCGTCTCGTCTCGAATTTTTTAGAAGTGGTGTCTCGAATCCCGTCTCGAAACCAAAAATGCTGTCTCGTTCCACCTCTAGTTCTTTTGTGAATTGGCTGATCACCCATTAATGTGTTCCGCTAATTCAGAAGTTATGGTGTATTAACTTTCTCATGTTGCATAATGCGGAAGACGATTTTATGTGAGCAGGTAAAAGTTAAAAGCATCCATGATATGCATCATGTCAGTTTCTCAAAATTATACACACCTTTACCCTTACATTATGTACTAGCGTAATATGGGCTTGCAAGCTTACTGTTGTTTTATGGTATCACAGGCACACATATATGCTTTGCATACTATACATGTACGAGTACTCACTTAGTTAGTACTAGTAGCATAACTTACAGCTCTCTAGGATAATCAGACAGTTCTGGTGATCAAAAGGGAAGTTCTCCAAATTCATGGTGCAAGATAGCTGTGCTTGTACCCTGTAAGAGGTGTGGTATAGAAAGTAGCAATCTAACTGTCAGAAAGTGTCGTACTTGGGTGCAGTAGGCTAATCTTTGCCGTTAGAACTGACAATTTGTAAAATAACAAAATACATGTATACCCCTCTCGCTCATCAACCAAATTTAATATCCAACCAATAGAGAAAGCTTGTCTCCAATAGAAGCAAAATATATTTGGAATCACTGCGTTCAAGATTAAACAATCACAGACTCTGTGGTGTCTCATCACTGATAATGCTAAAAAACAAAATGGTGCACCACTTAGCTCTACAACGTGGCTCGGCAGACTTAGTTGAAGCAATATTGACCTACCATGTAGCTCATGAACATGTAGCTCAAATCAAAACCAAGTTGGCTGATAGCAAATCAATTTAGAGAATTTTCTAGAATGACAACATCAGACGTATGACATATTTACAAGTAATAGATGATCTGTCAGACTAGACCTTTGTGAGAGCAGTAAACTTCCATTAGATGGATTTAGCCTTAGTACTCTGTTCTTATCTGTGATAGAGTGAATCCTGCCTTGCTTTGCTTTTGTTAGAAACAAGTCTGGTATCCAAAGTCTGTCTATCAGACTGTCAGGCAAGGAGACGTACCCGTCTTTCCTGGTTATGTTGGGGAACGTCAGCCGACTATCAACCCAACGTTGCGTTAGGAAGAAATCTACCTGAAACATTTATTTATGAACTTGTGCTCTGATTCTCTAAATGATATGAGAGGTGCAACTATACAACTCCTTTGTATTTTCATCAATTATTCTAGGTTGATATCCATCTGCTGGCAAATAAGTACATATTTGCTTCAATCTAAGCTAATTATTAATGTTATTACTACCAACTTACCATATAAACCTACATGTACCATGAGAAAAATGAATCACAGCTTCAAAACTTTATTTATGTTCTGTCCATGAGATAAGTGAACCCCTTCTGAGGCCCATCAGGCACACATACCAAGCAGTTACTCACCCAATAGTCCATTGAAGCAGCTTGTACATTGGAAATACTATTAGCAAAGAAGTCAACTGAGACACTTGTTGCGCTGTCGTTGTACGTAGGTGGTATATCATCATAGTCTAGCTTGAGCAACTCTTTGTATAGAAGAGGGCTGAATGTGTTTCTACAATACATGTAACTGATGGATGTGTACCACCTCCAGCTATTGTGAGATACCTATCACAAAGTTTTATGTATGCAGGCATAAAGAGAGAAATGACTCTCGAAAGGATAAACACAAGTCGATCACATGTCAATCAAATGATGAAATTAACATTAGCTATATATATTTCTACTTATACATCATCTACTTACATGGTACTGACAAACTTACTTGAGACTGGTATACTTACTATAATTATGTGCACTTACACTACTTTTTCATATACTGTATTATATCTACATGAAAATATTAATCAAAGTGCACATGTACTACGTGTAGATATAATGTACATGAACAGCATACTTACAGTACAGGCTCCCCTGTGACAGTAAACACTGATGACAGGAACTTGGTAACTATTAACACTAGAGGAATCCAATTCATTTTCTATTTGTTATTATTATGATAATGTCTGTATTACTACATCTAACAGTCATACATAGACATGCACATTGTATGTTCTAGTAGTTATCTACCCGTATCAACTATCTGTGTCCATGTACCTCTATATGTTATCATAGGTGATGTTCTTATCATTGTAAGATATTATAGGCTAAGGTTGTGTATTGGTTATTGTTATGAAGCTCCTTATCTATATATATCGCACTGTAAGATAAAGTCTACATACATTCACATGCTGATATAAGAAAGACCACTTCCTTCTTCTCCATTGTACCAGCTGATAGCTCACACATCATTACTAATAATTATTTATAAAAGATCATTCTAAAGGCATTTATATCTTATTCGTTAAAATTTGGGTTTGTCCTCTTTTGTAGCATAGACAGCAAGACCTGGAACAGCATGATTGTAAAGCTGCAAAGTAAAATTTGTCAAACTTGAACTAGAAAAACTAAATCTGTTAGGTTTGTATGCAATTAGTTGAATAAAATCTAAACACCACGACTTGAAACCGTGTCAACCACTGGTATTGCTACAGTCATGTACAATGTATATGCCAAGTGGGTATGTGGATTAATTTGGAGTTATCTCCCCTTAGCTTAAATCAGTATTCTCATCAATAACATTGGCTAACGGGAGAAGAAGAATCCTCCATTAGCAGAGTTTATAGAATGATACCTTATGTTAACATGTCTTAAAATGTGACACACGATTTCAAGTCGTGGTGTTTAGATTTTATTCAACTAGTTGTATACAAACCTAACAGATTTAGTTTTTCTAGTCACCTCAACACTAGCCTTAATGACTGTAGCTGGTAAGAGCGGACGAATCCTAACTACACCTTATCATCAATATCATTAATAAAAGTTTGAACAACGACATATATTAGAATAGATAAAAATGGGGCATTTATCTCTGCATATTGATATCATTCTACAGTGTAATATACACTCACTGTAATGTTATCACGGACACCAGGTAGTCATCCCCTCTCTCTGTCGGTTACCGTTGGCAACAACGCTTATACAAATACATCTCATAGTGGTAGGACTACAGCTAGTTCTCTCACAGTCACCGTAAGTTATTCATTCTAATGCTATAATATGCCAGAAACAGCTGGAATACAGTAATATCGTTGTATGTACATAATAACCATAGATATATAGATATGTATTATATCTATGATAATAACTGTGTACTTTATATTGTAATATAGGAACATCTCCACCAGCAATCAGTCGACTAAAGTCAGCAGTTACAGATCAATGATCTCTACTTTAAAAGAATTGTTGAGAGATGAGAGCTTTGAGGACGTGGCACCGTATGAGAGTAAGACATCAAACTCAAATTCAGTAATAATAAACACTTAGGTATCCAAGTGGAGCTAGAGTTTTGTGTAATTATACTATTCTGAATACAGTAGTTCTAGATAGTAATTTAGTAACGTAGTAATTCTATTTACAGTTGTATTTGTTTCCTAATACTACGATAACAGGACTGTTATTGTTCTTTTTCTCTGACAAGGATAATAGAACTGTGTCTTGAGTTACTCCTCTTTATTGAACTCTTTACCTGCACACTAACAGCTTGAAACTATTCTGCATGGATTGTACATATATACTAACACCTATTTGTATGGCAAAGCCAGCATTCTAATTTAGGCAAAGATAATTGTATAATCTTACTGCATCATAATCATGAAAGTGTAATTAATTTTATTTGGAAGCTTGTCTAAAAGTAGTGCACTGAGCAACACGTCTTGTATTTTCACTACTATAGGCATAGGTTTAATAGTATTTATGCTACATCATTCTGTATGACCCCTACCTGTGAGGCAACTCAATGCATTGGTGCCTTTAAGATTTACAGAACACCTGAGGGTTTTTATTTTCTCAACAAAGCTACATTTGCATGTATTAACTTCCATTTATATGCAAGTTTGAAATAGTGTCTCGCAAATAGTTGCTGTGCGAGTTCAAATGATCACTAATAACTTTAACTTGTTACAGAGACTGAGGTAGAGTGTTCTATCTTAGTAAACAACATAACAGGTGTTAGAGAAAATACGCAGACCTTCTCCCTTGACGTATACCTTAACACTTATTGGACTGACTATAGACTCAATAATACAAACTTTACTGATGATGTCATCATACCAGATAAGTATGTGCTACATAGCCTTGGCTCCCAATTTACCAAACAATTGTACTGGGTGGAAATAAGTTGTTGTACGTAGTTTTGGAGTCGTCCCTTCCTCTCATGATCTATTATTTCTACATTGAACTATTGTGCATACATTTGAAAATAGCAAATCTCAGCTCCAAGTTGCTAATAGCTGTATGTAAAATGTTGGACATTGTTTGAGTCATTTGTCTGAGTTGCTCCCTCTTCTTTCATGGAAAATGGCTATATGGAAATTTAAACTCTATTGTAAAATTACCTATTGCATAAAATGGTAGCATAATATACAATGTAGATTAATTGCAATCTATACAGATATTTCCGTAAGCTGTGGTTGCCAGATATTGGGTTCTCTAATGCAAAAGGTGGAGCAATACACACTGTTACTGAACAGAATGTTGGAGTAATACTGGGTACAGGTGGTAGACTGCATATGACATCCAGGTACAGGTGCTCTCCATGTTTTATCTTGAATTTGTACATGCACTGTGTATTTCAAACTGGATCATGCTTTTATCAGAGTTGTTACCCCTTGCATATGGAGATGACAACTCTTATCAAAGTGTACTACTATAAATTTATTGTACATGTAGACCTGAGAGGCATTTCTTTGCACTAAATCCGTAACAAGAATTGTCATTTTTCATATATGTTACAATGTAGCGAATTCTTAGCAAATCCTTGCTACAAAGGAGTTGTCTTCTCTTTATATTGTCAGTTGTCCACTCTTACCCCAAACCCCAACCTCAACATATAGACGTATCCTAGTACGATTTAGTAACTGTTAATTCCTGGATTTGAGTGTCACATGTCCAAGCTGTAAATGTTGGAAGAGAAACTCTTCCATATAAGGAAAAGTTTTGTCCTGCATGATATTTACATTGCACCAAAATAAATCCAGTTTCAAGTTTTGTTGTATTTCTCAGAGTTGCTATAGAGTTGTCTTGTGCCATGGAGTTCAAGTTTTACCCTTTAGATACCCAGATGTGTGAGCTGCAGCTACAAAGCTGTGAGTAGTTATACATATCTATTTATTGGTCTATAAACTACAAGAAAAATATCATATCTACATATAGGTTATGTTTACAGTTCATTTACCTAAAAATAATATTGTCATAGCGCAATACGATGGACAACAGAATAACTAAAACAAAAAGAATGTCGTGCAGTAGAGACTGGAGTTCTGATATTAACGTATTACTATTTACATTTTTAGGGAGATATGATGAGGAAGAATTGGATATAGCTTGGAGCAGTGATTTGCCCTATGCAATAGCAGCCGGGGCGTCAGTAGGCCTCCCTCAATACAGACTATCTATCCATACAAGTTCTGAACTGTATGACCTACTTAGTGATAAAGGCAAACAGTACCAACGACAAGATGGCTGTGTTGAAGTATATGAGAGTATGAAACACTATCATTCTATTATTCACTGAATTGCTCATAGGCTGTTGATTATAATGGGAAGTTGTGCTCTCTTTTGTATTTCTCTCATGAAGAGGAAAGAGAGAAGATAACTCTCTATTATAATATTATCAATATACTGCAATAATATAGCTTACATATCCTACTAATAGATAGATAGATGTCTGAACCAATGAATAATTTCTAGGTACTTACACATAAGCCTACATCACACAAATCTATTGTACATGTAAATGTGTGTTTAGGAGTTGTCTATTCATTGCTCTTGAGGTATGGTAGGCTAATACATTCTAGTAGCATTTGGAATTCTCTTACATACTTGGCTGTGCGTAACTTTACCGGCTATACTTCACATGTTAAACAATGAGAATAAAGTATTTGATTGTTCTATTTTTAGCTGCAGGCTATGGACATGGCAGCTATGCCTGCTTGGAGCTGAAATTTATCTTTCAGCGAAGACTCGGTTTCTATGCTTTAGACTTGTACGTCCCTTCAGCTCTGATAGTACTGGTCTCCTTCATGGCATTATTTATAGACTACAATATTTTACCTGCCAGGTACAAAAATCTATGCCACATACATGAACAGGTGTAAACAAATGTAAATTATATGCAAATGCAAAGTAAATATACATAATTACCATCAACTTTGACATTATTTTTGCTATGAAAAATAGTTTTATTTAATACTAAACAATGAATTTAGTAGTTGTAGCAACTTTAGTACTAGCACCACATTGCAATAGAGAAATTACTCCTCTAATGGAGACACCTAGCAAGCAGTATATTCATTTTGGTTTAGTCCAATTCAACAAGGGGCACCCCACCCCCTCCTCTCCCCTCTTGTTAAATCCATGTCCTCATGCTAATATATTCCTTCACCATAAAAAGATGCAGGCATGCATTTTGCATACATATACCTCGGAGGCTTCAGTTCTTGATCGCGTTAAAAATGAAACCTCATGCTAAAGTTGCACTTGTCTTTATTATACCCAAGTAATTGTATATTCTGTAGAATTACAACTGGATCGTTATCTGTAACTGCAATGACTAATATACTACGCTCTTTCAAACGACAGACGCCACCGGTCTCCTATACCAAGGCAGCAGATGTCTGGATATGGACTTGTCAAATCTTTGTTTTTGCAGTTTTCCTTGAACTTGGATTCGTGAACGTGTTCAACAGAAAATACAAATCTTTCAAGAAATCAGAAGGAAACGTAAGTTCTCAAAGCTTATTCATAATACAGCAAGTTTCCCCAATTGCTGCAAAGCTCCACTGAGTTGGTTTGCTGAATTTAATATAGATTTGTAATTCATAAAGATAAAGCTGTATTAGATATAATATTCCAGCATTTAATGGGCTACGTTACTTTTTCAGGGCAGGAAATGTGGATTTTTATTTCAAAGTCGTCCAGCCAAGTCCATCGACAAAGTTTCTAGAATATTCTTTCCTGTGAGTTATCTCTTCTTTAACTTAGTCTACTGGAGCTACTACTATTCTGCATCCATGTACAATCATGACCTTGTGTATATTATTGAGGATCGGCTCATTCAGGAGCATCAGGCTATTCTATGAGGTCCATAGTCTAATCCTATCATATTCCAACTAACACATATTAGAGATCAGTGTTGTAACATACTGCATTTGTTTTTGTTAATATTGGAATAACTCTACGTGTATCTTTTTATATGAATATCATAATCGATATAAAATTAGGATTAAAGAAATACAACTGCAATATGAATTGCTTGCTTGACAAAATTATATTTTGTATGAATTAAAAGACTTTATGAATAGTAACAACTTGTAGACATTGTTACATGATACATGTAATTATTATTCCTTGTATCTTTGTTTATGCTCTCCATTCGAGGAATAAATAAGTGAGGGTTCACGTAGAATCAGATATAATACTGTCTTATACTTTCTGTAAGCCATACAACATGTAGGCTACATGTGTAATCCAAAAAAAACAGTCACAATACCAATACTGGCCATAATTGCATTGACTGAGACTTGTCCAAATGGTCTATAATCATAGAACTATCTCATATTATGTAGTTCTATGCCTTCCAGTATTCCATGAAATACGGGTTCTACACTGAAATACTATAGTGTAGACAACTCCAAAAATTTTCTTCATGCGATTTCAATAAACCAACACACCGATTTTTCAGACCAACTCAAGGTTGGGGCTGGTTCTGTTTAAGAAGAACTAGGTTTACTTTTAGCCTCAATGGCTACCTTGACCATCAAACTCAATCTTAGAACGTAACCACTATGCCTAAATTGAAGCTTGGAAAGTTGCATTCGTACAACTGTAGCTTACTTGTGAGTAATCCCCAACCCAATGGTCCTAACATGGATTTCAATCTATGAACCCAGTGTGCAGTACTGCGTATAACTGAGCTCTGCCGCATTGGTTGAGATAAACAGAGATTAGATTTGTGCGGATGAGCCAAGTTAGTTAAAGGTTGAAAAAATTATGAAAGAGCTAACAGAGAGTTGAATCAATATCTCACGTAGACATCATCTCTCAGCAGCACCACTCCATCAATTAGCAGATCCACAAACAGATTGTATGTCAACAGATTGTTGATGAAAATAATATAATAACTAATATACAATGTACAATGAATATGCATTTATATATAGACCCTAGACATGGTAATTGTACTCATATATATGATAACAAAATACAATTGCATAACATGTAACTCAATACCATGCTCTCTCAATAAGAGTTTGCTTTTGCTAGTTGCCAGGGAACCTAATCGCAGTCAAAAACTAAGCATCTTCGACCATCAGTCAACACACTGATAGTACATGTTCATTCAGATTAAGAGCACCTGCTGGATGCCTGCGTCAATCTGCTAGCACTTGTTGCAACATGTCGGCACCTTCAAAAGCATGTACTATCAGTGTCACCAAAAGCACAAGACACACTAGATTACTTATGTCAAAATATAAAGTTGAAGTTATGATGATGTACAGAAGGCAAAAAATTTAAATTTTTGTAAAAATTGTGAACTGCTACTGTCTGGGAATGGATTCTTGGTGCATGTTAGACAACCTAGTAAAGAATCTTGTTCGATTAATTGTCATTTGTATGCATGCAAAGTGACATTTTGTAATAGTAGGACCAGATATACATGATATACTAAACATATATATACACTTGTACTTGCGGTGGATACTCTCCTAGATTAAAATCAACTGCAACTTCTTACCGATTGGTTCAAATCAAATCAATGGAGGGAAAATGTATTGTACATCATGTACAAGTATAACCATTGCTTAAAATTTTCTTTGAGTTTCAAATATTTACAAGTTCTTTCTTCTTTCATGACCCAACCATGCCCACAAAGCACACAGTAGAAACCTCTAAAGCTGATGTCTAGCATTATCATAAGGCCAGGTCTTCAAACCTGTTACACCCTAGTATATTCAAACTGAACTTTGTGTGAGCAATGATTAACCATTAGTATGTCATATTTGCATATAATTATTATATATTAATCAATACAAACTTGAACCAAATATTCTAGATGTGGAGCACAGTGATTGCTTTTACTAAACTGCAAGACAAATAATCCTACATTTGAGTTTGAATCAAAACCTTGACCATAGCCTCTGTAAAACGACATTATATGTCAGACAAGAGTTACACAGTATCTAGATAACTAGGAAATGAAAGTGAATTAATTCATACTCAAGACGAATGCACTTTTGGAGTGGGAGTATTCTTGAAGATCCAGCAATATTGTTATACTTTTATCTGTCTAGATGTCAGGTGACCTGTATACTAGTGTAGCAATGTGGTTAGATGGCACACGACCTCCTAGTGCTCTATCTATTATAAGGCTGCTGGTTTACCAGCTTGTTCACATTGTTTATTTCCTACTAATTACTTATATCTTGCTTTAGCTCCAACAGACTATTTTTATCTTATTTTCAATGACCTTGGTTGACAAAATACTTAAAATCAGTTGTTGACACTTGTGTGTACTTTTATGAATAATGTATTTAATTTATGCCAAAAAATGTGGCAGGAAAACCTAAATTTGAACTAGATATTAAACATGTATGTTTTAAAGACTATGGGTTGTATAATTCAGCAGCTCTAAAATACATGGATCAGGCTCAGATATAGACAGCATCAATTTCATACAGCTACATGTACTACATGTACTATTACATGTACATGTATATGAGCAATGCGTAATATTACACTAGTATGTACTCTTATCGTTTTATAGTTTTTTCCTCTTTGAAAATTTATTGCATTCAAGTTTTAAATGCTGCAAAATAATAATTTTAATTGATGTATAAACTATTTATTAATTATGTAATTAAATTTACACTGTACTTATCCACAAAAATATATTTGTAACAGAAAGCTTTGTTGTTTCAATTGGTGATTATTGCATAGTAACCACCACATCTTGTAAGTGCTCAATTAATTGCCAATAAGTCTACTTGCTACACCAACCTTTATCAATATGACATGCTGAGGTTTATACATAAACATATATTTGGATGTCAAATAATGTCTTACATTCATCCCGGACCTAATAGTTCATCAATGTACATGTACTTTAAGCTGCCAGATTCCAGACCTTCAATCTGACAATCTTATAGTAAAGTTTGTGGTAAATCCCTTCATTTCAAATTCTTATTCCAAATGTGACAATGTCCACCCAAATTCTGAACTTCCCTTTATACTCATACCAGACAAATCTGTGGCCCTCTTCTACCACTAAGTCTTGGCAAGAATGAACAGGTGTCTGGTGAAACATTAGCATGTTGTAGGCCTTTCAGACTATATTATTATTGCCTAAATGTGACTCACAAAATTGCAAGGGTGCCATCTTGGGAAGAATTTCTTGTGATCAGCATGTTGTACTTTTGTGAATTTGCTACCAACACCGATGCAGCATTCAGTAGTCAGTAGTCAGCATTCAGTAGTCAGTAGTCAGCATTCAGTAGTCAGTAGTCATTAGTCAGTATTCAGTAGTCAGCAGTCAGCATTCAGTAGTCAGTAGTCAGTATTTAGTAGTCAGCATTCAGTAGTCAGTAGTCAGCATTCAGTAGTCAGCATTCAGTAGTCAGTAGTCAGCATTCAGTAGTCAGTAGTCATTAGTCAGTATTCAGTAGTCAGCAGTCAGCATTCAGTAGTCAGTAGTCAGTATTTAGTAGTCAGCATTCAGTAGTCAGTAGTCAGCATTCAGTAGTCAGCATTCAGTAGTCAGTAGTCAGCATTCAGTAGTCAGTATTCAGTAGTCAGTAGTCAGCAGTCAGTAGTCAGTAGTCAGTACTGTCTTAACTGAAAATGCGAGCACTGCTCACTCTTATTCATTATTGCTATAGGAAGAAAAGAACAAAACATGGATCCCTTCCCTTTATTATCTCAGAACTCTGCTAATAAATATTGCAGTAAATTGGAGGAAAAGTGGGAGTAGTGTTTTCTTGCAAAATTTCACATCCTGAAATCAGTGTCACCGTAATGTATACCAGTGTATCTGTCGACAGGTCGCTGTTGCATCACCTGCTGTTTGTTCTCTATGTGCTGTGTGGTCTACTCCCATCAGGTATGGTGGACCGGATGGGGCTCCAGACACAACATATTCAGTGCTGACAACTTATCAATGAGTCAGCTGGTTTTCTGCATCCGGCAGTCAAAAATATTCACAGCTACTTGGCAATCAAGCAGGTTGCTTGTAGACCCAGTTCTTGTTTTATTGTTAAGAGGAGGTGCTGACTAAAGTCCTTTAAATCAACAGGGTACACAGTCATGTGGTCTACATTGTATGTACATGTGTCATACATGCATATACAGTAATACACTACCTACATGTACATATATGTAATATAGGCAGCATTTGTAAGTACATTTTGTTCACTATACAAATGCAATATTTAGATAAAATTTATAACTTTTAGAATTACTTCAATTTAAATGATGACTGACAAGGTAAACTTCTCCTGCATTATAAATTGTTTTACTAAAGTGGTCAGCTTCAGGCTACCCTTTAATATTTTGCGTTTGGTTCATGCCCATAATTAAACAGTACTACTATAGGCTTACAGCTATTATTGAAGAAAGAGCAATAGTTTTTCTTGAATATTAATACTGTAGCAAATGTGCTTTAAAATTTGGTTGAAAACTTTATCATCAAAGTTATAGTGATGTGACTAGAGATGTTGTTTTTATTACTTGTACGAGTTAACTCATCTACATCTACGTGTACATCCAACAACAACAGTGAATGTGTAAGTACATGTATAATGTATAAATGTGTATATGGCCACATGTAAATTTTTCATGTACAACGTGTATATAGTCTACAGCCATATTGACAGCCTGGGCTCCACCTATTTCTAGTAAGGGTGGACTGGCGCTAGTTCCATAATAAGCTCTATATATTATGAACGTTATATTATAGTAACAGTAATAATACTAATATCACAGGCTGTAGAAGAAACTCTTATATGATATTTGGGAGTATCAGGCTTTCCACTTTGTAATACAACTGACACCACACAGCAATGCTCTGTTATCTGTTAAATATTTTTATGAAGCTATTTTACTTATATTTAGACGCTTTTTCTTATAATGATGGCAAACAGTACCATTATACCGAAAAACAACACAAGAATTTACTTTGTACAGTTATTTATCAACCAAGTTTTAACCCACATAAATATACAATTCCATGCGTTTAATCTGCTCCACGACCCAACCAAGAACAGATGTAGCAATTTGGCAAACTCTGTCTTTTAAAATTGAGAATCTTGATTACAGTGTGCAGTGAGAATTATTAATAGTACCTCTTGCTGGTCTATTGTTTCAATGGCAACCAATATTGGTATATCATAGCAATAGCTTGGAACTGTAATTATTTTTGTAAGTTATATTTTTGCTCATGTTTATTCTGCCATATGCAAACAATTAATTATTATATAAATGATAGCTTATATAATTTTCACACTTTCTGGTTATTGCAAAATCTGAAGTATAACTTTACCATTCTTTGTTTTAAAAATACTACAAGACAACAGCAACAATATATAAAATAATGACCACAACATCTCATTTAATTTCCTATTGGTGTTAAACTAATAAATTTATGTCAGTATTTTATGATCTTGAGTTTATTGTTTGGTTGTTTGACACCTCCAAATGTTTGCCAATAAATTTAGCACTCGAATCAACTTTTGGCACACGTTATAACCATTCAGCCATTAGGCCCACAGGAAAAGGGTCAGCCATACTTGTAGTTGAAATTTCAAATTTGGCTCTGCAATCAAACAGAATGTATGTATATTTGACACCTGTGTACCCTCTATCTTGGCAAGATGACACAGAATTATTTATTTAAAAGGTAGTTTGTAATAACAACAATTTCATATATTTCTGAGACTTTGACAAAAAATATATTTCTGGTGAACAGAGCAAAATATCAACCAAGAATGAGATTCTAAATTTGACATCATTTTTGTAATTTAAAAATAATGTAATGATCAACGGCACAGTCAACATAATTAGGCTATTATATACTTGGATTGCAAATCAGAACTATACTAGATATTTTCAGTTTATACAAAAAAAGCGTATAGAGAAAATCAAATTTACAAATATACACTTTAACAAAGTTCTAGTTGAGTACATTGAAATATAAAAATAGAAAAATATATTGCAGTATTCTAGGATAATTTATAATGATATAAAATTATGTTATAATAGACAGAGATGCTCATAAAGATACAGATCTTACGTCCATAACATACCAGACAATGATGAGGTTGTTAGTCAGGTCGACATACAAATTTTCCCTCTACACTGTCTGGGATGTTACAGATGTAAGAACTGTACAAATAGAGGCACCTCTGCCTATGATGTAGAAATATGATATTACTTCTAGTTGCCTGCAACTTTTGATTTTCTGAAATAAATAAAAAATAAGAAGTTATTTTGCTGCTTTGTGTAACATTATTGTTTGTCATTTGGTCTCAATAACTTTGTATTAGCAGTGAACAATGGCATAACAAGGGTACTAGCAGAGCATTAGATTTCAAGAAAGAAACCTTGAAAAACTATTTTTTACCATTGCTATATATTTTGAACAATTCCTTTACCCAATTCAGGTCGAGTCTTTCACCCCCTACATGACATTGCTCAATTAGTAGCCTGGGTTCTAATGATACTATCGCTAAAATTTAGGTGTAAAAACACTCTACCCTATAAACATTTCCAATCTGACACCCACTAACTACCCTCAACTATTGCAGAATATAATATAATGAATTACTTCACTTACCGATTTCCCTTAGGTGATGATATCTCATCGCACCATTAGCACATAGATAGTGAAATTCTTCTAATTCTACAAAATAACAGAAGGCATTGATTTCTTTCAGACTGCACCACATCATGCCAGGTAATACACTGAATTATACAAGCTGTTTGGCAATGGGTCTCATACTCACAAAAATTATGGGATCAAGCAATAAATCGAATAAAATTATTATTTTTATTATTTATGAAATAAATCAATTACTTTTACTGTTGCGATAAATCTTAGCATAAATTTATTATACAATATAAATTTTGGACAGACTTATTTGTTTGCTATTTTGCTCTCCAATTCTTCTAAACTTGTTGTCAGAAACCAAATACCAAAACTATCCAAGGACATGTAACAATATAAACGACAGATGCATAGCATGATTGATCAATAGAATATCAAATCAATGTGGCTGTGGTATGACGCTGTGCAATGTGCAGGTAATGGCGCTTGCCTGCAACATTTTTCACTTTCACTTGACTGTGGTATACAAATGCGCACTATTCACATGTTGTGATTTACAAACCAATAATTTTAAGGTTTTTAATCTCAATACCAGGTAAGCATGAAAATCTTTACTTAATAACACAGTGACCTAATAACACAGTGACCTAATAACACGGTGACCTAATAACACAGTGACCTAATAACACGGTGACTTAATAACACAGTGACCTAATAACACAGTGACTTGATAACACAGTGACTTGATAACACAGTTACTTAATAACACAGTGACCTAATAACACGGTGACCTAATAACACAGTGACCTAATAACACAGTGACTTGATAACACAGTGACTTAATAACACAGCTTTCAAGCAATGAATTACAAACGGTTACTTGGAAAGTTTGTTCCCTACGCAAAGTAATTTGACTGACTGACTAACTGACTGACTGACTGACTGACTGACTGACTGACTGATTGACTGACTGACCGACCGACTAACCCTTAGCTTTTCATCAATGTCCAATTCGTCAATTGATATCAAAAAGAGTTTCTTATCTGCCTAGAGCTACTTTACATTATCTGTACGAAAATTAGAATCATGCGCTGGTACAGTATATCACTTACGTAGTGGTTCATCCGTTATGGTAGCCGTAGTTGTAGTAGCAGTAGTAGTGGTGGTGGTGGGGGTAGGGGTTGTATTATAATTGTTTTCCTCTCTAATCATATAAAACTAAAATATAAAAAGCATAGATAGAATGCTGTTTAACCTATGTGCATTTCTATTATGCTATATTGACACAGAAAAGTCACTTCATGCAACATGCTGGCTACATCAATTGCATTTATATGTACATGTGCAAGTGGTACATGTACATAGTGTATGTTACATGCAATACAACTTGTGGTTTCTCAGTTATGCATTAAAATTGACAGTTTGCAAAATATCTTTGTAAACTGCTGTAACACTTCAGTGGAAAGTGAGAAAGCTGGAAACGTGAACAGCAGAATTATTTTATATGTGGAACCAAAAATGTACCTAAGAGAGAATGGTTTTATCTAGCCTGAGTTCTAAAGTAGCACTATCTAGCCTGAGTTCCAAGGCCAGATGTGACTCAGCTAGGACACCAGTAATCACTTACAATCAGTTCCAACTTATTTTCTATTCTGCTTAACCGGTTAACAATTTCTTCCTCTGATTCTAAAAAAATTGGAATAATCTTAAGATATAATATTTTGAAACAATATCATGCTGTAGATTACGTTGTGTAATCCATCACCGGAACAAGCACCTGCCCAGATATACTTCGACTTACCGTAGGTCTTATGTTAATGGTTTGGTTACATAGAAGTTGTGTAACAGTGATCACCGTGTTTTCACTATCAACCAATCTTAATTTTACACCAAGTAGGTATTTGGTCGGACCTAATGGAAAATAATTGGGAGTCCATATTGTATATGTATAATTATGTACAATCTATGCGTAAAGTAGATATGTATACATGCATATGTACAATCTATACATACAGTATATATGTGTACATGCATATTATGTACAATCTATATGTACAGTAGATATGTATACATGTGCAATAGGTTTAAATCATTCTCGAAGCATAATTTTGAAAATAAATATAAACTTGAAACAAATTTATACTTTCTAACATTGATTCCATTTTAATGAACAATTTTGTATCACAACAGAAAAGGCTAACAGTTCTGTAATTTAAATAAATAATATCAACACTATTACTGATTAATGAGCCATATACAGTCGGTGATTTACGGTGATTTACTCATTAGCCAAGGTGAAAATGTGTTACCTAAAGAAATGATGCTACACTAGAGCGTAGTAAAACAAAACTGGTACTGGAAAATAGTCAATCTCACAATGCAAACTATATATTGGTAAGACTTGTCACTCAAATACTCATATTTTAGATCAACTATTCCACCTTTTTAAATATAAAATACATTTAGTCAGTGTTAGAGAGATTATGAATATTGTGGTCACTGGGTGGAAAGGTTATTAACCATACTGTCATATCATCACAGCTCAGGAATTGGAGGGACAGTTGACTAATATTGGTATAGAATGAATAATACCCTGGGGCTGTTATTGGAGTAGAAATACCAGTACTAGTAGTGGGTGCCACTAGTTACATGGGTATTACTATCAGAGCTCTACAACTAGTGGAAGTAGTGGAAAGATCTTGAAGTAAGCGTCTAGTGCTAAAACTTTCTCAGCGCAAAATGTCTTATTTTTGTAAAAAAAAGTCTTCTAGTTTTGTTTAATAATAACATTACACATTAGCACTATAGGGTCTACAATGTAAGTATATGATATTATAATATCACATGTAGACTAAGCAGCACCAGCTGCTCCAGTCTTCCAAATGGTAGAAAAAACTAAACTTACTATTAAATACATGACTGTGTATTTCATTATACATTAAATAACATAATTTATAAATACCAGCATCATTAGAATAGACTTTGACTAGTAAACAAAACTTTAGATAACAAAACAATTTAATCTAAATGATATTACAGCTATAACTACGAACTGTAGGTTTAAAAAAGTAGATAAATAAATTGTTTCATTAAAATTAACAAGACTAGTACATCTATATAGTGTAGTTTGGTTTATGATAATTATATAATTATGTAGATGTAGTAATATGGTGTACATGACGTATGAGTATATTGTATCCTGTAATACTCACCAGCTCTAGTAGTGTAGCCTACAGAGACAATAAACAGACACAACTTAACCAGCTCCATCATTGATTGGCAAATGAATGGCAAGCAAATGAAATGTTTCATACATTATATACATGAGGTATACTGTAATACATGTAAGGTGAAGCCTGTGATGACCTTTAACCTTTGAAACCATCTGTCAATATACACGTGTGAAAACAATTATTTTATTGAAAAAATAGTTTTTTGTGTTTCATTCAAATCATGTCTTGAATGGTGAGCAAAAATATAAATGGGTGGCCAGTGGGGAATCCCAGGGTGACAGGCCATGCATATGTAATCTATTTTATTCATGACGACAACCAACAAACCCTTCCTAAACTGTGCATATATCAACATTGTAGAACAATTATCATATGAAATTACAACAAATTTTTAAAGTGCAAGTTTTAGAATAATCCTCCTTTTCACTTGGAGTTATTTTCTCTTCTTGTACAGTAAATTATTTGGAACATATTACAGAATATAAATTATCTATATTGTTATGGTGAATAAATATTATCATGTGTGATTTTGAAAAGTAAGACATTGTGTATACAACTCCACAGACTGAGGAACAGCACGGAGATAAGATGTGCTACTCTACGTCAAATCACCCACCCTCAAACGCTGAACTCTTCTGTAAGGCTTGCTTGGGTAGCACACAATGATCTGTGATAGCAAATCTGCATCGTTTTGTTTCTTTGTCATACAATAAAGAACAAAAGAAAATCAACTAACATCCATCAAAGGAAGTTGTCTTCCCTCTACAATCTTCAATCCCAACACCATCATCAGACTGGGTGCACCATAAAATAATATTGGTAGACAAAGTTTTATAGTTGGCTTCATATTAATATTAGTATTGTAATATTAACTGATATGTATGATAGTACATGATACATGATATTTACTGCTTTGTTACCAGAGTTAGTTATCATTTTAACAGCAATTACATTACATACCATGTGTTGGAGATAGATGGAAGGCAGACAATCTGATCAGCCTACAAGTATAGTACAAATCAACACTCCATGACACTCTAGTGCATAGTTACTAAACTGTTGTAACAACTTCTTTCTTGCATCAACACATTTTATTATACAGTCATATAGGTCTACATGTCGACCTATAATAGTGTTGGTGTAATGCAGTGTTCGAAGTGGAACAAGTGAGGTGGGTACACGGTGCGTGCGATCATACAAATTAGTAGTGTTTGTATAGCTATCCACTTATCTTATAGTAACTAAGAAAGGGGTGAATTACTAAAATGAAAAAATCATGGCGTTGGTGAAGTTCAGACCCATGTTCCTATTAACGATAATCAGGCACTCTACCATTACACTATCGGGTCTACAGTGACTGTGTGAGTAAAACTAGCTATTAAAATGAGGGTACACGCCTGCTGGCCGTATAACTACTAAAATTGAGGGGAGTACACACTACACACAGTATACTCCCATATAACTACATTTTGAACACTGGTGTAATGTATGACAGTAGCAATAAGTACAGGGGAAATAACTGCAGCTGCTACTTCTCGTTTATAACCCTATAATATTTATAGGAACCATGTGGAATGCAGTGTGTGTATGCACTCATATACTGCACTTATCCTTATAGAGTAAGATATAATTTTCCTTGAATAAGCAATTCAAATTGGACAATTTGGTAAAATAATTTATATCTATCCATTACTCAATCACGAACAACCAACTTGATTAGAATAATAATCTAATTGTAATGGAAATTAATGACCATCTGTTTTGGTTGACCAGCATAATTACTAGAAGTGATTTATTACAAACATGTTTTGGGTAAGTTGAAAAAACTATAAAAAAACACAATATTCTATAATTTTACTAAACAAACTATCAAGTTTTAACAGAAACACTCTCAATTTCGGAAGATCGGTTTATGGTTTGATGACACGTTCAGTGTAATCATTTTGCATCTAAAATTGATGACTTAGGGCACCTGCTGCCTGCTGTTGGTGTTATATTCATGTGATTATTTAACCATTATTACACACCGTCTGCACCTCCTGCTGGCACAAGTCACCTCAAGTCACTGCCTTCAAGTGCACACTCTATGACATAGGAATGTGACAAAATAGTTGTTTATATGTAATTACTATCTATATTTAAACCAAATAGTCTGTGTTAGTACTTGCTGTGATTCATGTCGAATCTTCTGTTTTTGACATTGCAAAAAAACAGTTTATTGTTACTTTGTGCAACGGAAGTGGATTTATTCTGCATAATGATATTTACAAGTTTGACACATTTAAAACCCAATAAAGGTAAAAACTCGTTTAATTGCAAGTTTCCAATCGACTGCTTTTACTCTTGAAAGCCTATATTATAATGCATGTATGTACTATTACATGTATTTACTATTATTCTATAATACCATGATTGTATTACCATTATTACATAATAATGTATTATAGTAATATTATCATGCTAGAAATTAAAAACCTTCCTTACCCTAAATTTTTACATGACTATATCATCTACAACATTTTACAAATTGGTGCAATATGATGACTGCCAATATTTCAACTCAATAACAACACCTGAAACCAAATGTTATCTTTTTGTTCAACCTGTTTTGACTATTTCAATGATTTGGTACAAACATTTCAAGATTTAAATCAGGACAAGTATAAATAATATAATACCAAAGATTTAAGTAAATATGTAGACAAGGTAAACTATCTATGGCTTGTGCTGTGCATGCGTGATTATATAGATCATTGTTTGTTTAGTAGGAACTTACTGTACTACATGTACATGTAGATAGACCAGGACTTTAGTTTACTGGCTACAATGTGTGTTACACATACATGTACATGTACTTACATGTACTTACACGTACTTACATGTACTTAAGTACATGTAAGTACATGTAAGTACATGCACTTGGATGTACTTACATTGTATGCTCTTATAGAATGGTAATAATGAACACCTAGCTCCTTTCGAATTTAGTGCAGGAGGAGATCAACTTGAGATAGCCTTTGTTCTTTACCAAAACTGAAGCAGGAGAAGTTGTCTTCTCTATGTCTTATTGGTTGCCCGCCCTTACACCAAACTCTAACCACAAAAAAATTAATGCCATCCAAATTTCGTCACTACCGCACCTCACAGCACATTTCTTGAGTTTAATGCTACTAATTGCATAATTAAAAGTTGCCGACTCCCACTTTTTCTATACTTTTACTATACAATAATTATACACAATACTATACTATTTATATAAAGAATGATCACCCATAGAATCCTATAATGGGGCTAAAACACAGCTATTTTAAATGCATTTGAAATTTTTTACCAATAGTGAAACTTTTGTTCGTTTGTTGCCTGTTGGACTATTGTCGTAATTAGCAGGCAATATAAACACATCCAGATAAATATTACAGTCATAATATAACCTACTTCATTATCGTATATATCAAGTTGTCTTCTCTCCTTGTAATACTGAACAAGGGAAACTTCTGCCTTCTGCAGAGTAAAAAGAATTTTTACATTGATTACTCTGTACTACGTCTAATAATATATTATGAATTTTTTCATTTTCTTAGCATCGCTAAATTCACAGTATAGTGTTTCATGTTGTGTCCATGCGCAATAAAAGCAAGATAAGATTTTCTATGAAAATGGTGATACGATAAACAGCAATATTTAATCAGCATGAGGCAATGCACTTGTAACTGGGCGTGCACAACAGTTGAGTGGCTTTGAGCATGCTCAGTGGTTGGTGTCAAGATGTCATCCTATATGGACAGATAACCCAGGGCAGCACACTATACTATAAGTCCATCTAGCTGCACTCTAAATTTGTAAAGTATACAGATGCTGTCGGCATTCATACATACCTAGTATTACAACCTACCCCACAAATATCTTTAGAGAACATAAAAGGTGTAGACTAGAACGGCATTTCTTGGAAAATTCTCTGAGATCCATGATTGTGTAAACCACAACTACCAACAAAATGTTCCCCCAAACCATGACAAGTCAACAAGTTGTTTATATTGCATTACAAGGATACTCCAAGTTTTTTCCTCCTAGATAACAAATCAACATTAAACAGGAAACGCCATCTGTGCTTTCCCATGTCTACTCTCAAGATAAACAGAGTATTTATTACAAGCCACTGACAATATCTTCTCATTCACTGTCGGAATCTATTCCAAGTTAAATGTTCAACATGGCGAACACACAGATACTCGCTGCAGCATTGGCCATCATGGCAATGGCTACTTCACAGCAAACTAGTACGTTAAAACTAAATTGTTATATATGAGTACATTATTATGTAGATGTGTGTACATAAATATATAATTATATAATACATGTATATATTATAATATACAGTAGACTTTACTCTGATAGTATTATAATAAAGTTACATTGTACATGATTATTATTTGTTTTTTCACATAACTTCGAGGCAAAATCAATAATTATAATCCATTACTTTGTATGTGTCGTTGCTAATAAGCTAGAAAAGTCTTTATGCTATTTTCACAAAATCAAAATATTATAAAATAATTAAAGCTCATAAATAGAAGATATTCATGTTCATATTACCTTTTATATTTTAGCTGAGCTCCCAATCTCCACCACAGGTAAGTTATTTATAGTGTATTATACAGTATTACTATCGTCAGTTATTATTATTATATACATGAACAACTTCAAAATACATGTAGACATAACGTGTATATAAGGAAAGATTTTTAGCTTGTATAATTTAATTGCAGGAAAGGCTAAACTATTTTATAATAATGTTATTGACTGTAGTAGTAGCAGTAGCCTATTTTTGTAAAAATAAATTATGCATCCACGATAGCTAAAAATACTACAGGATTGTGTAAATACATGTAGTAGCACTGCCGTTCTTGGACTACATTAAAGTTGTTATTATTTTCCATTCAGACTCAGTGGAGACCACAGCTGCAGCTTTACCAGGTATGACCACAATTGTCATAAAAGTATTATATAGCAAAATGTGTGTAATAGAGTTGTGGTGTACACTAGTCACTGGTTTATGGGTTATGATAGGATACTCAAATAATTCTAAAGCCAATTCAATTGAAGCTAGACTTGAAATCTCAATATACGTACATTGACTAAAACTACAACCATAGCTTGAGTGCTATAATTAACCATAGTGGCTGTAACCTAGTTTTGCAAAAATAATTTTGTTATGCATGTCTTGTATTCTAGGATTCTTCTACTGTGAAGCATTCGGAAACAAATATACGTTGGTATTTGGTTCTGGGTGCCGCAATTATACAGTTTCTGCAAGTGGAATCTCGGCAACTGAACACACTTGTCCCCCTGAGACCCTCTTTGATACATCGGAGTGCACTTGTAACCATGAAGATAAAGTCAACTGTATTGGTATGTATTAATAGCAGCAACTGGTTAGCATCTGGGTAAAACTATTTGATTTGAACCAAAGTCATCTCTGTAAGAATGACCCAAAAACTAAAAATCATGAACAAATAGATTAATACTACACTAAGGCTATTTAGAATTCAAAGTAAATATTTTTTTATACTTTTCATTCTATAAGTTACAGCATAAATTTAGCGACCTAGAAAAAACAACGGTGTCAGCCGATTTGCCTTCCATCTATTTATCTGCAGATGATATTTAATTCAACTTGCTCCTTTCTTTGTACAGATTACGATTGTGAGTCACATGGTAACTATTTTGGAATAGTACGAGGAAGTAATTGCGAAAGATACTTTGTCGGTACAGTTGACCTGCCACCAGTAGAAAAAGATTGCCCTGATGGACTAGCGTTTGACAAGGATTTGTGCGTTTGCAATCACAAGTCTCAAGTTTCCTGCAACCTTAATGTTTTTGGATAAACACTTAGATAAATCACATGATTGTTTTTATCACCTTGTGGATGTATGTTGAATGTTAAATGTTATTAATTATTGAAGATAGTGCCATATAGACCACTAATGTAAACTTCTCTGTTTGTATCCAAAAATTGATGTTTCAGCCAAGGATAATATAACTTGCATATTATCTGGTTTCATTATTGGGAACACTCTATTCAATAATACAAGAACAGAGATTTCTTAGTTCTTATAAAGTAAGTCAGAATTGTGGACTTCTGCAGCATGAAAATTGTCACGCTTACATATTAATATTAATATACTGTAATTCTCATAAATATAAAGAATCTTATTTCATTCTACCCAAATGCAACACTTTGTCAGCAATGTTACCTGATTGCAACGATAATCCTGATACAGAAAGCTCAACTATAATATTTATATGCACACTAGAAATTGCTACATTTATGCCAGTATTGAAACTATGAATAATTCTAGAAATGGAGTGAATTTGAATATACATGTATGATATTACATGTTGTATTATATAGCAAAATACTGTAAAGTAAAGTATTGCACACAAATGTAGTTATGTAGAAGAGGCTGAGTTGTCTTGTGTGATTGCAACTGCATAGGAACAACTTGCCTAACTCTGACTTTCAATTTTGTGAAGAACCTAGGTTAAGAGATTCCTAGACCACATTGCATCGGATGAGGGCCGATGGTTGGTCAGTCTATACTAGTAGCCCAAGAAAAACAATGCTATAAAATTATTACAAATTATGGCTAGACATCAGGAGGGACGACTAGGGCATAACAACCGGTGCCGGAAAAACACCGAACCACCGAACAGCGGAATGGAAATCACCGAACAGATCGAGCCAGTATAAAGACATATCGACCTAATATAAAATCGCCCATCTTTCATAAAATTGATCAATAATAAACAATATTAATATATCAACTGTGTTAGACAATAACAATAATCATTATCACAACAAATAAAATGCCAATTAAATAAAAATACCATGTGTATTGTATATAACAATACTTATCACATTGACATTATATTTATTTATTAATTTACATTAATTTATTTTATATCAATGGGTTCATATTCTACCGTGCAGAAGTTCCATATAAATTTTCATAGTGCTGAAACAACAAATTAAAATAAAATAATCATTTTTTAACTTTCCAAACTACTACTAATTAGTATTATGGGTTTGTTCTGCTAAAACTTAAAATAAAAATTAAAGTCAATAGCTCATTGATTGTAAATTACCATAACCACGGCACAGTTGGGAATTCCAAAAAGCGAAGTCACATTTTGCTACCATCCACACAAAAGAAAAGTACCCTTTTCAGCGAACGCACATTGCGCCGCTGATCTTTATCTGATTATCTGATTATTTTCCGAACTGTGTAGTTTTAGTGAAGAAATGGCAAGCTTGAACTTAGTCGAAATGTCTTGAGCTGCAATGAAAATCTTGAGCTAATAAAATTTGGAACTCATTATATTCATTACTATTTCTCAGGAACACTCGCCGTTCATCAATGCATAAGTTGCCTTTTATTGCTAAAGCTGTTCATTGTCATTGTGATTTAGCTTACAACTTATTAAATAGGTTAGTAAAATATTTTTTGCACAAAATATTATGTTTATTGCCACTTAGCTCAGGAACATTGTGGGCTAGATATTTGAGAGTCGAGATGTTAAGATTCTACTCACTCACTTATTTATTGCTCGTCTGAATAAAAATTTATAATTAGTTTTTTATAATTATAAATGACATAGTTGAATTGTACAAGAGTTTTATGAGTTCATAACAGTAAAATGCTGGTTACAATGGCCGAATATCATGCTATAAGTAAGGCATACAAAGAAATTCTATTCTGTTAAATTCATCCGCTGTTCGGTGAATTCCATTCCGCTGTTCGGTGGTTCGGTGTTTTTCCGGCACCGGCATAACAACAGGGGCCCGAGGTCTGATGCAAAAAGTTCTATAGGACATCAAAACACAGAGACTGCATGATTTCCCATTTCTTTTCAGAATATTAAAAAAGGCAGACTAACTGCTTGTCTCTTACTTTTGAAATTTAGGTTTAGAGCTAAAAAACTTTTAGATTCAACTGTTTGGCCACTGTCCTTATCAAAAAGTTCTCATGGTTCTGCAAACGCATTCGGAAAGCTGAAAATACTAAAGAAAGTGGAACCCATATTCAAGTCCTGTGAAACCATTGATACAATGACTAACTTTGTTAGTAAAGCAGAAAGATTTATTTGTGTGCAGGTTGCTGGTTCAAGCTACTATAAACTTACTTTGACATTTCGGGATTGACTTAACACGCTGTTATCAGTCAAACGATCGCTAGATTAGAGGGAAATTTTCCGATCAGCAGTCACTCAGCAACCAGTAAACCTATTTCGATTGCGAAAACTGCCGTGTCTTCAGCAAAACTAGCCAATTACCATGAGGGTACACGCCTGCTGACAGTGTACCCACCAAAATTGAGGTGGGTACACGCCGTATACTCCCGTATAACCACAATTCGAACACTGCAAGTGACTCATCCATTACTAAATTTCTGTAGCAAAATATTTTCCTTCTGAGATGATCATCCTCCACCCAATGACACAGACTACTATGGGAAGCCATGATAAATATGCAAGGAATGATGTGAAAAATGAAAAAGGTTTTATGAAAAAGAAGCCAATTTTTCCTTTACTAGTAAGTTTAATGTACATGTAATTACAAAGTTTACATGATTGTATTACAAGTTTTCAAGGGAGGCAACTTTGGTCATCTTTTCATAATAATACTCATATTATTCTCATCTTGGTACAGTTATGTCAGCCGGTAACTGTATATTGGATATTATTATTATTAAGACTACAGCTTTGTGTAATTATAATTATTACAAATTCCATCCTCCATTAATTTGTCTCATACAAGTACGTTGGATAACAGTGTTTGGTCCCATGGTATGTAAGCTTTCCAGGGGAGAGAAATCTATGGCTACAGAATGCTGTAGAGCACAACTGGTAACACTGATGACTTCACCATTGTTGGCCAATTCAGGTATAAATCTTTACCAATTTGAAATTGTCTTACCTTCAAATTGGTATAGACAATTTGAAAGACTAAAATAATAATATCTGTGGTGCCAAAAAAATTCCTTAACAATTCTTTAGTGTTTTTCACCAAAAATTCAAACAGTAGAAGTTTCCTCTATATTTTATTGGTTGACCACCCAAACCCACCCACAAACAAGGATCTAAGGCTATACATCACAACACCTAACAGAAAATTATCTTACCCAAACTGGTGGCTGTTACTAAAATGCCTACATGTACTATTGCTTTACACAAGGGCAAAATGAACAAATAATATAGAAAAGCTTAGTTATAGAAATGTATTTATTTATACATCATTCACCAAAATAAACAGCAATTAAGTTGGATCTATCTATCATTGATATATACAATACAGTCATGTACATGTACGATAGTTATACACATGTGAGTATAGCTAATATAGATACGACCATTGTCCAATTAATCATGGCCGAAGAATCCTGTCATGTGGTTGTAGGTTAGAGGAAGCTGACGATCTCTTCCTCTACAACATAAACAGCATTAGGTTAGTAAACATAACAATGTAAGTAAGGTATAGAATACATATCACCATAGCATAAGTATAGAATACATAACAAGGTATAGAATACATAACAAGTCCTTGTTCACCATTAAGGAAATTGCCTAATGTACCAAAATAGTTTGATCATTTTATATTTCCAACTTTTGTTATGCTATAATATGCATTCAGTAGAAGACTAGCAGGTAAATAGACTAAGGTAACTACTATTAGCTAAAGTCTATGGCAGAAGCACAGGCAGGATTGTTTGACTGTAGTAAGTGACTTGACCACTGCTACTCTTCCATTCCTAATAGCAGCTTCCCCAAATTCTACTCATTCAGTGATAACAGTGTTAAACTGGTTTTGTAACCGGTGTTGAGTTGTCTTACGGATACCGATGAATTATTTCAATATCATATCAAGTTATAGAATCATTGTACTGCTGTACTGTTGTTACCATGCTGACATCTGAGCTGAAGCTACTTGAAATGATCTATAATGAATACAGCTTTTTGTCGTTAAATTTTTGCATACCGGATAGAAGACAACTCCACACTAGTGATACATGTACGTGTAAGCACGAGCAGGTAGACAGTATATATACATGTATATACTTCTGACCAGATCTGACAAGTACTAATACTATGTTAGTACAACAGTCGATAGGTAGACGTACCTGTGACAGTTAGGAATGAACTTAATATTGACAATATTCGGATTGGATGAACCAAGAGAGGTGACAGCGATGAACACATCACAGCACCAGGCTAGACGGACCAGCTGAAGATTTAATTGGTTGGGAATATCTTCCATCTCCTCCATCTTACCTAAGTTCACTTCCATTTCGATACACTGCATAAATATAGATGAAGTAGAATACTTGACTAGTTAGTGGACCAACCAGTAGCTTAGTATTAACAGGATAAAACTAGTATTTGGGTCAAGATTGTATATAATACAATAGTGTACTAAGTGTGGAGATCACTTGGTCTCCATAGGAGTGAAGTAAATAGTGTACACACACATACCGTTACACTTTTCTACTGATAGTCAATAGTATACTATAAGCTGTGGTGAGACAACTTCAATACTACCTTACTAAGAGTTCAACTATTACTATTATATAACAAAAATACACAGCACAGCATTTACTAAGAGGACTGATTTAATAATAACACCTGTATGTGGGCCGAATGCCTGGTATGATATAATATTACTTAGCCCTGTGGCACATCCCTCCAGACACTACATGTAACAGATACAAGTACAATATAGTAGAGACTATTGAGTACTACACTATGTTTATATTTATCTCCTTACCCTTATAGCATCGGTGTTAAGACGTGTCATAACCTCTCCTAGCTTGAGATCTTCAATTCGAAGGAGTGCTATGGGACGGGTAATGGGATAGTCCGGGCTAATAGACACATGGGCCAAGATCTTGACTAAAATCAGATAAACATAATGTCTCATAATGAAGTATGGCTGGCATACAAAAATATACAAGACGTGTTAGCTAGAGTAGACACTGTTATTACATGTACACTAGCGACCTTTTGTATTCACAGTGATTCAAAGGTTTTAGTATTGACTGTTATAACAAATACATGCAGAACAAGTCAAGCAAATTTTCATAATACCAATACCAATATATCTATAGACATTTAGTTGATAGTACTTGGTTGTAGCCTGTGGTTTACCAGTTGAGAATTCTAAGATTCCCCATTGTGTGCAATAAGAACATCTTACAATACTTATGATAGCCACCAGCATGCGAATTAAGGTCACTAGGAAATACAAACTTACAATGGGAACAGCTTAGCTTAGCCTGATAGATAGTACAATCAGGAGTTATGGCCCCTGAATCAACATAATCAGCTGCATAGGGAAGTAGACCGAGATCCTCAAATGTGAACCTAGACCAGTGTTGAAGGGTGGTCTGAGGGAGCCGACCAGGTAGAAACTCAGCAATCTTAGCAGGTACAGCTAAGTTTCCACGCTCTGAAATACGATCAAGTAAATGAAGATACCATTAACCGTGTATTCTATCTACATGTATAACTATAGTGCAGATGCTACCACACAAATAGTTTAGTCGAACACATATTGCTATATTATATTGGTAAGCAATATTATATAAATAATATATTCATTGAATACAATTCTATCTATAGGTGAACAATTCCCCCAATCAATATGTGAAAGCAGTGACACTGTGGTATAGTACAGTTAGGAGTAGAGAGACATACTGTGGTATAGTATAGTAGGAGTAGAGAGACATACTGTGGTATAGTATAGTAGGAGTAGAGAGACATACTGTGGCATAGCACAGTAGGAGTAGAGAGACATACTGTGGTATAGTACAGTTAGGAGTAGAGAGACATACTGTGGTATAATATAGTAGGAGTAGAGAGACATACTGTGGTATAGTATAGTAGGAGTAGAGAGACATACTGTGGTATAGTATAGTAGGAGTAGAGAGACATACTGTGGTATAGCACAGTAAGAGTAGAGAGACATACTGTGGTATAGTATAGTAAGAGTAGAGAGACATACTGTGGTATAGTACAGTAAGAGTAGAGAGACATACTGTGGTATAGTATAATGAGAGTAGAGAGACATACTGTGGTATAGTATAATGAGAGTAGAGAGACATACTGTGTTATAGTACAGTTAGGAGTAGGGGGACATACCCAGATCTGATATCTGGTGGACAAGCTCCACTCTGTTCAACACCAGATTCTTGAGCTTCTTCAGGACAGAGCTAACTCCAGACAGCTTGGGTTCAGCAGCCTCAGAGTCAATAGTGTTTAGACCGGAAATCTTCTGGACCCATTGAAATGGAGCCCCTATTCTACCTCGGTAGTGGGACAGGTTAGTCGGACTACAAATACACAAAATAACACACCGTATTGTGGTAATGTAATATGGTGTACTACACAATGTTGAGTGTTTGCACAAATGTATAACATCACTTTTACTTACATTAGTTTGTCAAGCTGTGATTGGCTGAAGACAGTTGGACAAGAATTGCCATGGTCACCAGTAAACAAAGAGCTAAAGATAGTATCAGCTTGAAGCAGATCCCTGTAATAAAACACACAGTATTATTCCTGTATTATAGTAGAAAACAGATTAGCATAGAGAGTTAACTGACAGAAAGACAAGATTTCTAAGACAATCAACATTATATATTTCACACACCATTAAGCTTACATCAAAACTCTTAATCGAGGAGATAAACATAAGTTATGAACTAAACAAATACATGTGCTAATAGATTATTCACATCCACTAACAAAGCAAAACAGGGGAGACAATCACTATAGCACATAATGGTGTATATTAGGTATATTCGGATATTGCACGGGCAAGGTTTATAAATAGCAATCTGTAGCAACATCAATTTATTTTATTCAATAATATAACGCTAGTAACTATAGCGCTAGCTATTAGGTGTGCCTGGTAATAATATTTATTGTTAACAAGGGGAGTGCCCTTCAGCTCAAGTATTAGTCACGCCTGAACGCAGTGTTCAGATATTAAAAGCTGTCTTATATGAACGAGTGCAGTTTCCGAATACACCTATTGTATACTACTCACCCAGCTGCTACAGAGCTAACAGACGTTCCCTCAGCTAGATTACCCTTCACTGTCACTATATTCATGGTAGTCATGTGATAAAGCAAGAGCTGTACTTTAACTGGCCGACTACTAGAGGGCGCTGTACTGCGACTACACAGTAGCTGCAGGTTGATGTGTAGTGGGTGTGTCTTTAGAACTCTCGATTCCTCATTTTCCTCATGTACGCTTGTCATCCGCTTCCTGTGTTTCTATTGTCAGAGAGCAAAATTATACAAACTTGTAGACATCAATGCAACCACCCAATTATATAGACATCAATCCGACCATTCGATTATATCGGGAGTTAGGTCACAATATATTACATAGAAATATAAGACAGTTCAGGCTAGTCATTGCTATTCCATTCAACAAGAGCTATGTAGCATGAGTGTTCCTAAGTAACAGCTGCAGGTGAAGACGAGAGTAGACTATCCTTATATGTGATGAGGTACTTACTGATACTTTGCGAGTTTCCTCCTCTTGATCACTGTCACTCTCATCATCTGAAACACAGAATATGAGGTTTTACAGCAGACATATTAGTGTGCTGTGATGACTCATCCTAAACTATCTAATGGAGTCATCTTACCTACTTTTGTGGTATAAGATTTAAACAAACAGTCGGGGATCATAGAAAATGATATTGAAAGTCTTTGACACCATTAAAATGTGACTGTTCAGTTAAGACAAGACAACTCTAAAACAATGACGCAGTTTAGTATTTGTGGGTAGTTCCAGATGTTATCATGAACTGCAGATAACGCATGCTACTGCTTACCCTTAGTGGCCGTCTGCATTACAAATGTCTTGGCAGCATCTACATCCCCTTCAATCGATGCCTTTACACTGCCTGCTGTTGCAACAAATAATGTTTGTGTTAATATATATAAATACAAATTATTTTCAAGCATTACAGCTTAGTATAATTCCTGTTACTTCTGCTACTTCCTGTTCCTGTTCCTGTTTTGCATTTTATATTACAGCAATCATATTTTAAAAGAACCTGAATTCAGCCCTGCACAGTGTTTGTTATCGTCCAATGTAACTTTATATGTCACAGAAAAATATACATTTAGTAGAAAACGTTTTTGAACCAAGAGGAGCAAACCAAGCAGCAGCAATGATCACCAGTATTTAACAAACTCCACACATACACACCTTTCCCATCTTGAGACTGTAGAGCATGCAGACTCTTAAATAAAACAAAGAGAGGCTGAGGCAGATACCGAGCCAGCTGAACCTGCTCCCGATCATGTTCAAACGGCATTCCCAGATATTCCTGAACAGGTCTCGTTGCCTGAAACGACATAATTACACTTGCCTAGTAATCTAATACATACCATTTGCTGATCAGGTTTAACCAACTCACACTGCAACTTGAAAAAAATTTAATCATATTTTAATTAATGGAGTCAACACTAATATTATACTCCTACACATCTGCGGGAAAATTACTGACCAAACTAGACTGTGTCTGAAGTTTAGGCCATGAAGACACTAGCAGAAGCTGTGTTTATTTCATTATAACATTATAACACAGATCGACATTAACCAGGGTCGACATACCTCAAGTATTTTGTATAGCTTTGGTGCAAGAGACTCCAGACTTGTTTCCCTTGTCTGTATATCAGACTGAGATTTTGCTATCTTTTGTTTAGCATTTTCCAGCTGTTTAGCTAGGCTATTAGGAAATACAAACACTAAATGAGATACATTAGTATAATAGTATAGAGGATATAGACTCATAAATCTAGACAACATGGTAATTCAGTGTTTGTACAGCAGGTTATGTAAGAGGAGGTTCTAAAACGTAAAAATAATTACAACCAACTGTACGTAATGTACCTAATTCTATTACATTGCAGTGATTAACAATGTGAAGTCCACTTTCTCCCCCATCACCGCACAAGAATGGCTAGTCAATGTCGAATAGCAATAAAAGAGTTATTTCCAAAGGATTTTGCAATATCTAGCATAATACATGGATAGCATGATATATTTTTCCATGTACGTACAATGTACAAGCGCATACAAAATACTATGAAATATATCAGCAGACATACATGTAAACATAATGAAAAGTATATTTTGGAGACTTACATTTTCCTCTGCTCCATCTCCCACTCTAGCCTTGCTTTCCTTAATTCATGCTCATCAGTTTTGGTGGTTTCCTACAGAAATATAAATGGTTGGGCTGAGTCACCAATCAAGCTGGTACTGAACTGTGGACAGGGATATTTTTAGTCAAATCTGAACAGTAAAAAATTAGATCACTTTGAAAATACAACAGCACACATGGTAGGCTAAACATAAATAGGACCCACTTCTCTAGAGATTTCTGGTGGGGCTTCAGAGTAAAACTCTTCAACAGGAACCAGATTCAGCTCTTCATCTTTAGATCTGAAAGAGTTTCATTTCATATGATTGTACACTGCGTGTTAGAAACCAGGAATAACATAACAGTGCATTCATAATACTGCAATACAATAAAATAGTTATAATACTGTAATACAATAACATAGTTGTAATACTATAATACCATAAAATAGCTGTAATACTGTAACACAATAAAATACTCGTAGTTGTAATACTATAATACCATAAAATAGTTGTGATACTGTAATACTATAACGTAGTAATACCTAAATTCCAGACATTTATTAATCTCCTTCTGAAGGTGGCCCACTTCATACAGAAGATTCTGCAGCTTTAGATGATACTGATCACTTTTACTTCTCTTCTGCAAACAAATGAACAAACCAACACATAACATCTACATCATGTGCTGTAAATGACCACTCGAGTGACCAGTACCTGACCAGCCAATACTGGTCACAGGAACAGATGCTATTGATACTAAGACAGTAACATGTTGTGGATTAAACAACACAGCAGGACATTCCATAACTCTCTGGAGTTGCATTCCACTGAATGATCTAACTGAAAAAAGAAGGAAAACCAACATCAAAAATCTTTCTCAACAAAGTTTCTTCATGACTTCCAGAAAATTTCTGATTCAAGGGTTCAAGAGTTCAATAGTTAATAGTATACAAGAGTGTTAACCTCTACATACCTCACTAGTAGTGTCCTTGGACCTTGCAGTGCCAATGTGGGAAAGTCTGTTGAGTTTCCTAAGTTTAGCGATGGCCAACGAAGTGAATATCCTCTGTTCACAGACCTCTGCAGGCTGTAGTTTACATAGTATACATAGTTAACATAGATACACTGCTACAGGTTGTTAGTGTACACATACAATACAAAAATATAACATAGATACACAGTTACAGGTTGTCAGTCTACACATATATTACACAAGCTAAGTTATGTAGGTTAAAAGATCTATTTAGCTACCACTATAAAAAAACTATATATTATGCAAGGTAGACCTACACTATTTGGAATGACTTAGTACTACTAAAAAGTCCTTAATAAGACTAAAATATGTATGAAGAGAAAAATGATCAAAACCATTTAGTTGCTACCTATTTTATGTATTAGGCCTACATATAATTTGGTGATGTTGGCCTAAAGGTTTTATCAAACAAAATAGTAGATATCAGTTGTAGTGACTAGCTAACAACATACAGCGGTGGGGTCTTTTCCTTTCTTTAACTCTCGGATAACGTCAAGCGACTCTTTGATGGCAGCTACTGTACTTTTGAAGGTCAAAAGGTCAGCATCCTTATCTCTATGTTTGCTCTCCTCAACCTCCATGTTAAACAGTTCATGGTCTGTAATCTAAGAACAATGGGTAAAATCATAATAGCCCATTCAACTTTTTATGCTCTATGGAAAAACGTCTATATATGAATCATATGATAGGCTGCAGCCATTACATTACAGTATAGCTAAATAGGCCTAGGAGATAATTTAACTTATCCATATTATTCAACCTATTCATATTACAACTAAGCCTACCACACAGATAATAGGCTCACCATGAGTTCACCCTCAACAGTTAACAGTTGATCGCTAATTGTGCCTGGAAAATCGCAATAATTTGAATGTGTCTACACAATAGTAGCCTACTAGGTCTATATTACTTCAATACGTTATTGGACAGTAGAAATAGCTTTCAGTAACTTATCTTGGATACAACTCTCTCACTCAAATAGTGTCCGGTAGTAGGCTGCTATGCAAGGAAAATGAGAGCAACACCATCTCGTAGTAAGAAAAATCTCCTAAATATTTTATATGTTTTATGAGCAAACAAGCATCTATGAGTAGTTAGTAGGGTATAATGAGTTACTTGTATTCCATTCTGTGACGAAGGATCCCCCACTCTACAATAACTAAATTGGCCTAACTAAAACAGTCCATAATTCAAAATTACCTTTGGCTTAACATCCTCATTTTGAGTTCTAACTTTTTTGACATCTGCTTTCTTTGTGGGAGACTCGTCTACATTGGCTCTTTTCCGATCCTTTTCTTTACTCGACATTTTGCTTATGCGCCCTATAGCCTAAAGTACCATTGAAATCAAATACATTACAGTAAGTTTATTTAACACAATGTAATGCTGCACAATTTTAGTGGTCCCATTCGCATCACATAACGCACTAGGTCTAATTCCTTAAAAGTGAAGACTTAATCGCATTTATATTTAACTCAATTCGCTCATATGATGAACTTATGAATGCAAGATGACCAAGTACTATCACTATGGTTACTAGAGCAGCAGCTAAGCGAAAACCTCCAGCAATGTAATATTATGCCAAATCATCAGCTTATCGTGGCAGCCTTTTTCCGACGACAGTAGGCCTGCGTGAGATGAAAGCAATACATTGAACCACAATACATATAAATGCTAATATCGCATGAAACCCGACTTTATCAAAACTGAACAGAGACTGCAAGCAAATGAGGCATACCCCTGACCCTTGTTTGAAGCTCTAGTATGTGCTAAAGAAGATGTAAAAGCTCTAAGACTCATTATCTTATGATTGTAAATGTATTTATTACAGCTATTAAATAATATAACTTTTATTATCATAATAATTACGAATTTATTTCATTATTTACAACAATAAACAATATTATTATCTATCATAAATTAAATTTATATTAAAATAAAAATTAATATAAAATAAATAGCCTACTGATCACTAATGATTATTAGTAATTAGAAATTTTTATTAACATTTCATATGTGTAAAAAATAATAACAACATAAGAAGTGTGGTAAACATTAAAACAACTAACACAAACCTACTAACTTAACTTTACTTTAACTTTAGCTTTCAACTTTTATTTTGAAGTGCTGGTAGTTCATGAATGAATTGATAAATTCAAATTGATTAATTAAAAGGTATACTTAAACTACTTAATGATAGTCATAGTGATATTCAGTCATGGCGATATGAAATATATTAATATTGTGACTTGTGTTAATATACAAATTGAATATTAATCAATGACAAAGATGGTCAAAAATAATTAAAATCAAATGGACTTTTTTACTTGGCGAGCTTTATAAAGTATTATTTTCAGCTGGTTTTGCAATAACACCATTTATCACTAATTGATCAAAACGCAAACTCCCTCCGATCATACCCATAAAATAATAATAAATAACAACCTGGAGGCTTGATTAGAACAATTTTGGAAAAATTTTTCAGGTGAAGATGGCTAAATATGAGTTTACTAACGCACCAGCTTTGCGTTCGAAATTCCGCAAAAAATTTGCGGTAGAGAATAAATAATTTTCCACACATTATTTCAACTTAAATTCGACTTAAATTTTGCTACATTAAGATTGTTTCGATATCCAACTTCGAAGTTCATAATTGCATATGATATATTGTATATTTGCTACTGCATTTTTCATTCAAAAAATGGTTTTTCTATTAAGTTATATGTGTTGTTAAAAAGTTATCATGCCATCTTGTAAACATTGGAAGTATCTCATCTGGGAGGTAGAAACGTACTCTTCAACACTCAGAATGTCTCTATGAAATCTTGAGACTTGACAAGTATACCAACCACTAAGCTGATAGGCTTTGCTTGCAAACCAGCTGAAAATAATACTTTATAAAGCTCGCCTTTTTTTTTACTTACTTTTCCCAGAAAATGTTTTAATAGTATCCGCTACATGAGCAATATTTTACGGCATGTGTTATTGTTTGTAGATAACCAAGATATATCGATTAGTGACACCGGCGCATATTATTGCCCAGTTAGAAAATATGCAACAAAAACGACAACTCCAACCATTAATTGTTGGCTTTGTATGCATGTAAAACCAAGAAAATGAACGTGGAATGAGCTGCACATTCAGCGAAAACAAAGGCTCAACTACTGTAACACTAGAGGCCAGTTGCTTATTTTCATAATTGTCAAGTTCAGCATTTCGATTGAGGTGTTGCAGTTCAGTGATGTGGTTTTTGGGTAGGGTGTGCAGATAAGATTGATACGAAAACCTGGGTTAAAACCACAGTCTCCTACAAAATTTAGGAGGCTTTACATGCCTGAAGAATATCATCTAATACCGATGGTTGCCTGGCAGCTCATACCTTATACACGTGAAGACTCTGTGTGACAGCATACAACTATAGACTATGAATTAATGAAACAACAGCTAGAGAGCCTTGTTCAGGCAACCAAGAAGTCTTACAATAATGCACTTCGAGGAAAGTTAAGCAGTGACAATTTCATTCAGAAGCAAAATTAACACCTTGCATTTCACCAATAAAAAATACATACATATTCATAAACAAAGACAAGTTTTTTCCTTCATAGTAAATAAAAATGTAAAACATGACTTGCATTCATCTCTCATAGCTACTCCCAGAATTCACAATTTTCACAACCAGTTATATCAATAATTTTATGAAAGTGTACACAATATTCTAGTACAATCCAGTAATCCAATAAGACGAGTAATGGTAAATTTGGATATTCATACACGTACATAGCAGTATAGTACATACAGTCATGTACATCTATATGGCAAGTAGTAGTACAAGTATAAATGAGTATTCTAACCATTGCACAATTTTGCAGTAGATATTTAGAAATTATGTTTGAAGTATAAAAATTAGGAGGCACTCCAAAAATACCATAATAATGATGTAGGCGATAAAAATATATTAACTCTCTGGTGTCTATTCCATCCAAAGTTCCCTCAGGCAGACGCAAATGTTGCTGCTTGGCGCCATTTCCTGTCTCCATCTTCTCACATCATCATGCTATACAGTAGATTGTATAGTAAACTACGCTCTCAACTAGCGACACTTGTTAACAGGTGCTGGTACGTCATGTGATACTGTCTCATCTGTTCACTGTCAATGGGATTCTTGTGAATGGTGGCCGTGTCTTGTTCCTGGTAAAAGAGAGAAAAGGATGTTTGTTATTCATCTCACCTCTTGAATGAATCACATCCCAGTATTTACATGTATATTGTAGTAATATAGTGATATCATATTACTATGATATATATCCATACAGCACCATCTTAACCATAAATTAAATAATTGAAATGAGGAACAAAATTAGTTATATTTGATAGCACTGCTCTCTATTTGTAATAGTTCTCAAAAACCAAAGGCAAAACAAATAAGCATGTATTACACTTCATGCACCTACTACTAATCCAACCACTCAGGATTATAAAGTGTATTATTATTATACGTGTAGTTGTCCTCTCTTGCTTACTTTTAACAGACAGAACAACCTCAAACAATACTTCTACATGACCATTTGTGCTATATATTATATTGTCTATATTCACTGCGGAGCATACCTGTCTCACGAGCTTCTCCTTACTCTTCCTGAACTTTGATCTTACAATACGGAGGAACTCCTCGTCAGGGGTGACATCACACCTGCTCATCTCTTCAAGTATTATGGTCAGGTGGTCAAAGTTAGTGTTACTAGCCTTAAGCATCAGATTCTTTAGTATAAGGAGGCCAGGTTGGAGCCCCGCAATCTAAAAAAATGAAGTGAAGAACTGAGGACTATGATTAACACTAGCTGTCGTAACTATGCATCACTGCACAAGTAGGAATTCTGTGATGATAACCAAAAAATTGAATGCTACATGTACGCGATGATTTCAAAGCAAAATGAAGTTGTTTTATATACATCTACTATATTTTGCAAAACATGCAATGGACAGTACAATTACAGACCACAACATAACAACTTGTAAAATTCAATCAAGACTGAAATAGACCAATGGGGTATAACACGGATACGAATACTAAGCCAAGAATTCAATCGGTGCTTCTATGTGTGAACAAACAGAAGAAAATGTGTCTATATGTGCCTTTATAATATTCAGTCTTGCATGAAACATGTAATAATACCTTCATATCATTGAGGAGTTGTGTACACTTGGGTTGGGTGAGACATATAGATGAGAGGATAGCGTATGTATGCATGTCTGGCTGTATGTCCTTCTCCTTCATCTTGCTAATGAGTGACCACATCTGACCATGATTACGTCTCCATAACATCCTTGTCATGATGTAGTTGTAGAACGGACAGTCAGGCGCTACCCCATACTCCTTTAGTATAAAACACAAATAGTTTATTATGCTATAAAACAAGTCTAGTACTTGATAGTTCAGGTATGGCTTAAGTTCCAATCTCTACCCCAAATATGGAGCGAGTATGTTGGTGACCAATTGTAAAACCTCAGCAGGGAAACACGTTGAAGTTGCCTGCCCCATGCACAGACATCATAGGGAAGATAATTCTGTAGCTAAACCTGTATTATACCAACTCCTTGTTTATACAAGATGTAGGTACTTCGTAGAAGTACAGTAGATGATAGACTTAATAGCAACAAGAAAGAGAAACACGCTCATATATCTTCTAGCAAAACAGACTAATAACAAAGTACAGTTGGTAAGCTAAATGCGTATTGAGGTTATTACCTTCATTATGGATAGTAACGTTTCTTCACTCTTTTCACCCTGAGGAAGGGCTCGCAGCAAATAAAAGAAGGTTTTTCTATCTGGCTTACAGTTGTGAGTTGTCATTCGAGCAAGTATACCTTCCACTCCGCCTGTTAGTTACATTAGTGTTACATTTCACAAATAATACATAGAACCCCACCAATGTACATGGTGAGCTACGTGTACATATTATGACAATGGCTTCAAAACAATGTCTGCAGAGAAATAATGTCTCAAGATTCAACTTTATATTTATATGCATTTACATCTAGTCCTATGGTTTATATGATGTACATTATTATGTTAAATTTTAACAAGCTGTTTGATAACTGGGAGCTTCAAAGTAATTATCAAAATGAGATACAACTAGTACAGTATACATGTACAGCTTTACTATTCCTGACTATACTGAGAGCAAGCTGTTATTATATATACATGTAGAACCGTATATAGCATATAATCATAACTGTAACCACCAGGGTATGTATGTAGTTAGTTGTTACCTAGAAGCATCAGTCTGTGCATTGGTGTGTTCAGTTTCCTGATCTCGATATCTGCAGGTATTTTACGATTGGGATGGAGAATATCTGGTACTGTGTTGAATACTCTCTGCTTAGTGCATACAGACATGTCTACTGATAATACTGGTGAAGGTAGCGCGTCACTACTGTCGCAAGACGTATTATTGCTAAGATACTCATCAGTTGGCAGGTCTGGTGCAGCTTCCACACCGGCATTACCTATTAACGTCATATCACTGTCACCAGCAGGTGTATGACTATAAGATGGGGATATCTCTAAGATTTCTGGTGACGTTGCGTGACTATGTGTAGACTCAATGCGATCAGCCTCATGCGATACTTGATGTTGAATAAGTTGTTTAAACGATTCCTTGTCACCTGACCCAGTGTGTAATGACCGCAGGAGAAGGTTATAATGGTCAGTAGACAGTGGGATCATTTTCTTCTTGCGCATCATCCGCCATGCCTAAACAGAAACAGTAAGGAGTAGTAATAGAACTACCTTATAAAATATTTACTAACCAAGACATGCTGTCAATTTTTGGAATTTCAAACTATTGTAACTAGCTGACTATAAGTGACTGATTGGCTAATATAAAAAAATCTGAAGGCCAATACACGTGCATAATATGTTACCACAAATACTAAAAAGCTTGAAGAACTGCCAGCTTTTTAAACCGGAGAAATAGCAGTTTGCTAATAGACTTTACAGGAAGATAAATCTATTTTCTGTGAGGTACATTACAGCCATAGGTAGAAATAGAAACTAACTTGAACTTATTTCCTAGCACTACAGTATGTTACTATCCTCCTCTAACAGTAGGAACTCAGTCTATGGTTGCATGTCTACACTTACGCTGACAGCCAACTGGAAACCAGCCTCTTTATGAGAGTTACAGGCTATGAGAAGTGAACCAAGCATGTAATCGTCATATTTCTCATTATCAGGACACTCATCAGCCAACTGGAATGCTGTCTCTATATCACCCAACATACCAAATGTTTTCACTGCAGACTGAAAAATTAATTATAGTAAAAACTACAGCCTAATACAAAGCACATTTACATACCCCAATACAGTTCCATTCAATTAAGCCAAATGACTTACATGTAGCTGGCAGCAGGCTGACACTAGTTAAACAGTACCAGCCCAGTACTAACGTACACACACCCAATATGCTGCAGTCCAGCATTATATTTACGAGTTGTTAGCATGTAAAAATTAAATTAACACTAAATATTGCTTTTGAATAATGTTTCGATTGGAATTCAACAGTCCCCAAGTCCTCAGCAAAGTGGAAATAACTTTCCTTGGGAACCCATGTAATTATTGTATGTACATCAAAAACAAATACAATAACTATACTATGCGTGTAATAATTATAATGAATACAATATACTATGAATGTAATAAAATAAATACAATATACTATGCATGTAACATAATAAATATAATATACCTACAGGTGAGAAGCGTATAATCAAGTTACATGTACACAACAATTTGAAGTGCGAGACCTAGCGTGGTGTACTGTACTGTGTATCACTAATACCTTGTAGGTAATAGGGGCAATAGTAACTCCGTGATGCCTCAAGATGCCGAGGAGATTGGTGGCCGTATCTAGAGCACGCTGTCTATCAGCAGAGCCCTCACCACACACTTTAAACAGATTGGTATACACATGCATCCTTGGCTTCAATCCCATCTTCTTCAACTAATCCAATGCAAAACAATTATTTGTGAAATAATAAAATAGCTTTTTATCCCATCATTAACAAGTATATTCACAGATAAATTATCATCACACAAATCCTAGCTGTGAGTTGCGATCCCCTGTCATAATATGCCATAAGGAGCAGATAACACCAAAACTTAATACCACATACATGTACTTTGAACTAAGCTTCTCTCTACCATGATTTCAACAGAATACAACTGAATCTACAGCACCATGGCTACACCTAAACCCATCTTATCTCAACCCACCTGGTTATAGAGTTTAAAACACGTATCCATGTCACCTATGGAAGCATAGCCTTTGATTAAATTACTGTACATAAAGTTGGTAGGTTTGACCCTGTACTCATTAACTATCTTGTCAAATAAAGCCTGTGCTTCTGCCATCTAAAACATATATATATGAACATGTTAAGGGGGTTGTTATATTGCTCTTGCAAGGGAATTCATTTGTGAGAAGCCAGAGACTTGATTCTCCATCTGTAGAAATAGCCTACTTCTGACTGGGGTTTGAACCCAGGGGTCTACGACACCTAATCGCCTAGCACAGCGCTATCAGTGAAATACTTGGAACACCTCGGAGCAACTATATTATGTGCATGAATGTGGAACGTTGGCATATTTTTGCACATTGTAGTATGTGCCCTGCTTTGTATCATGTCATTAGTATGTTGGTATGGTACACAGTGTAGTATGCGCCCTGCCTTGTATCATGTCATTAGTATGTTGGTATGGTACACATTGTAGTATGCACCCTGCCTTGTATCATGTCATAAGTATGTTGGTGTGGTACACATTGTAGTATGCACCCTGCCTTGTATCATGCCATTAGTGTGTTGGTGTGGTACACATTGCGTCCCTACACATACATCACATAGCTTGAGTAACAGTCAGAAATTTGGTAATTAAATAATTGTGAATCCTGAGTACATTTTTTATGTAAGACACCCCACCCAAATGGGATAGGTGAGATAAGTGACCGAGTTCTTCATTACAGGCTGGTTCCCATTTGATTGTAATGGCTGCATACTAATCTAACTAGCCAAACCATGGGCCATAGGGATGATCTAATCTGCTCCCACGATCACCACAGATGGTTAGTACTACATGTAGTATGGTAATATACAAATGCAATCCACAGCCGTGTAATGGAAAGTCTGTTATAAACACCGGATCTGTAAGCATGCAAAGCATTCACAACATTCTGGAAGCAGACTTCTAATGCCGATTCCTTCATGAGGCTACAATATTGCACCTCATGGTCAATTTGCGAAAGTTCCCAACCATTTAATCAGATAAAACTGGACAAGAACATACATGAGGTGACTCACCCTAGCTCTAGTACACAGTCTTTCTATCTTCACTTCATACGTCAGCACACTTTTAGGACCATTAGTCCGATTTAATCTTATAAAATTATCATCAGGCGTATCACTGCTAAAAAGGAACACTCCAACTGTGAATTTGTGATTTGAAGCAGAAGATGTCTGTCATAACAATAATCTATTTTCTGATAATTCTAAGTGAGTAACATTGTGATGAATTGGGGGTAAGGGACACACACAAAAATAGGCTACAGAAACCTGATCAACCATGTATATTTGAATAAATACGTAAAAATACACACGACAACATAAGCCGTTGCTACAAATATTACATCTTCTATAATATAATATACCAAAAACATTTCTAGATGTACAACTTATGTACCTGATAAATTAATATCATACATGAATGAGCAAAATATAAATGGTCAACTAATACATTATACTACTGTAACATCAACTCACTTCTCAATAGGAGTAGCACCGCCAATGAGACTAACCATTCTCTGTTTAGATTCACTCGAGTAATCACCAAAAATGTCACTATCATCATTTGGCCTATATGGAACAGGCAAAAGTGCATAAACACAATATTTCACATTACACCTAATCAAGTCTTTAAGATAGCAATTCAATAAGGTAGACCCATAAAATTTGTACATGAATGCATGTGGTGTAATACAGTTTCTGAACATGTACACTATGCTATATTAACTATGTCAACTATCGTCAACATGTTTGTTCATGAATACGAGACAATTCTGTAAGCTTATACTTGGCAGAAATCGGCATACTATAATATTGTCAATAAAAGCGTCCACTTGGTTTGTTACGGTACCGTTGCTTGGGCGCATCTTTGAACTCGTTTTCTAGGTCATCACTGAACTTGTTAAATTTGTCATTGTATCTGCAAGTGAATAACAACATGATAATTTGCTCTGCTACACCAGCTTCTGTTCTAGGGCAAAAAAATGTATATAGCATCATCTAATTTATCCTATTTAGCTCATTCAGTGATTTCATTTTATTTGGTTCAATTTATATCAACCCATTAAACTAGTAGCTATTCAACAACGATGATCGAGTAAAAATAACACCTATCTTCTATTATCTTGTAATACCCGGATGACAGAAAAATCTAATGCAGTCTATATTACATTATTTTATATGTAATAGGGTATCAAGTACCTTTTTGGACCTAGATTATTAGCCATCTATTTACCAAACCAAAAGAAGATCACCAAAGATCGGCCATGTACAACACAAGCACAATACTATTGGTACACAGTGCCACGCCAAGTAAACCCTCTCATACCAATACCAATTTATAACATACATGTAGTTAAATAAAAGCCTCCGACAGTTTTGGCGGCCAACGTTTAACCATTTCCATAGGGTAGAGTAGCTTATAATAGACTATGATTCATAGCACGCACCCAAAGCACTCTCTGGAATGATGTAAAAGCATAGCAGTATAAATACCTGTCCGTTCCATTGTGTGCTACTTTTCTATTATGTAGTTTAGCATGGCGGTTATCGGCAAAAAGCTCAGGACGCCGTTTCAGACGCACAGGGTTCCTCGCTTCCATCTCACGTATTTTAGCTGGCCATTTATCTTTGTATGAGACACTATTACTACTACACAATCGTAAAGTTCCTAGATAATGACTGCATGTACGCACACTAGGAATTATGCTGCAATACCTCAGCATCTCTCACCTACAAAAAAAGAATACAGGACACTTAGACACCTACTAGCCAGTTCACGGATTGATCGCATCATATCTAAAAGTGTTCCAAAATGTCTCAAAAATTGTTTGCCGTATGTAAAATCAATTTAAAGTTCCCGAAACATCAATGGCGAGATTTGAGCCAAGGTTCTCAGTGGATCTACCAACCCTATTAAATGTCAAAATATAAATGAGTTATTAGACAGTTTGGCTATACTTTCCATGTCATATTTTTTTCAATGAAATGGATTTATGAGCAGTCAGAGACTTTGGTCCACATCTGTGGAAATAGACTGAGGTTAAGCACAATGGGTAGACACATTAACTACTACATCAGCTTGGTTTCCTTAGGAAAGGAAGCTTCGCTGATGAGCAGTACTCGTGTATTGAACCAACACAAGATATCCTTTATGACTACCTTGCCATATTTGGGGTGTTTGGGAGTATGACTGTACTTTTCATTTGTTATAAGCTGATGCAGTGGTTAAGTGTCTGTCTACACGGGTTACCATGTAGTGGCCTATATGGATATAAATGCAGATAACTGCGAACAGGTTTATTGTTATGCAAACATTTCTCATGTCTGAAGTACGAGTACAGGCCTTATATATTTACCAAATTAGTAGGCTGTAAGTGATGTAAGTAAAGTTAGCTCGCAATCAAAACAAACCTCTACTTGGTTTAAGGACCAATATATAATAGGTCAGAATTGAAGAGTTGCAAGACTTGAAAGGTCATAAAATGGCCACAACAAATAAAATACCGCAAGGTTACATGCTGTCTCATAGGCTATTTATTATAATTTGTTTTTTTTATTTCAAACTTTTCTATTCTCACCGTTCTGGCATGGGGTTGCACGTTGCACCCTGCTTTCAGGGCGCTGTCATTACAGATGAGTATTTTTCTAACCACATTACCTTTACTTGTAGTTTCTTCTGATGGCTCTCGGCAGAAAACTAAACTGTGTCTACCACGGTACTTTGAAACTACAGTGGTAGACTTTTTATTTTAACTCAATCTGAGTGTACGTCTTTCTATGAGCTGAATAATTTTATAGATAATTGTTACTGTTTTAAACCAAACGGGCATAGTTTTATTACATCCCAGTCGAAAGGTTTGCTTGTGGCCATCCATATAAATAACAGTGAGCGTCAACCCATTTGTAGCACGAACAATCAGAGACGTCTTTGGATCGTTTAGTAAATAAAAACAGCTTAGTTATATGCCTACTCATATGTTCCTTTTTAGTCTCTGCGCTTCGACTATTTTATTTTATTTTGTTTGTAACAAACGAAAGCCTCCCCTTCTGCTCTTCGGAGCAATCAAGAGGCTCCTTTTTTAACCTGAACTTGTGATGCTCGCTGCATACACAGATGTCAGCTCACCAGAGTTGGGTCCAAGTGGGATTTCAAGTATAAACGATAAATAGGTAGACAATTCAAACTTGCTTTCTATGTTGGCTATCTACTGTACAAATTTTTTATCCGCCACATTCATTTGGCAGAACCCAAGGCAAAGTCACAAGTCATTCACGTCACACGTGTCCAAGTCAAGCCACATTGAAGTGCGAGTCGAAGTCAAATCAGCGAGTTGACAAGTCAAACTCAAGTCGACTTGTGACTTGGCAAGTCAAGTCAAACCCATGACTTGGACTCAGCTCTGCAGCTCACCCCTGGCAGGAGATTTAGTTGAACCGCCAAGTTTTGGTGGTCTTCAGAGATTTCATCATAGGCTAGAGCCAAGGTACTGTGTCGCATCTTATCCTGAAGTATCAGTATGTATCTTCATCAGAAGGGCTATTCTCATTCTTATTTATTCTATTCTCTTCTGTAGTTTTTCCTCCTCCGTACACTGTTATAGTGATAACTGATAATCCTTATGACGATTATGATTATCATAATCATGATAATCTAATAATAATGTAATCATAAAGATAATGGATAAGATAACCATGTAATCATCATCATAGATTTAGATTATAGTATCATAGATAATCATTCATAAGATTTAGATTAGATAAGGATAATGTTCAGAGGCCAAATAATCTAATGCAATTGTGCAAATCTAATCATAAAGATTATTATTTTTATAATCTTTATGATTAGATTTGCACAATTGCATTAGATAATTATAATATATATTAAAACCATAAGATATAATTAACGGATATGTAAATAAAATAATTATTATAAACACTAAATAGTAAAGCAATTAGAAGCGATACAAAACTGGAGAGCCGGTGCCTCTCATCTCCACCAGCATTCACATTGCTTCAGATCTCAGATCAACTCACGTTTTGTACTATTTAAACTGAGAGCAAACGTTGCATCACCTCAGCCTTTATATCGCGCACTGGCTTTATATGAAATATGCTGAAACCTTTCTATTATCAAAGAGGGCCTTAGTCTACTATATAAAAGCTGTTTACTTTCGTATAAACACTGGCTTTAGCTGGTGTAGATTCAATTTAAGTACCTTGTTCAAGCAGTGTAGTTGTTTATAATATGCATCTTATTAATTTTATATTTGATCATAGAGAGCAAGTCTAGAGACCAGTTATCATTCATTTTAATTCCAGACGTACCGCATTAGAGTGCGAAACTAAACCCAACGTCCAACTCTGTACCACTCCAAAACACTGAATTTATCATTTTCCTCAATAAAATAAAATAATTGTTACTGTACAAAAAATATCAATTAATAAATAATCTAGTAAGCTTTTTATTGTTTAAGTTTACCTAGTTGTATACTAATATTGCGTGACTCTCCTAGATGGTTGTCAAAGTCGAATCGTGCAAATAGCAAAAATCTCTTATGATTTTCATTTTACTTTTCTTTTGATTCACAATCACAATGACACAATAAATCAATGAAAATGAAAATGACACAGAATAATCACTTACTTTGCTGTCATCATCTGCATTTTTAATACTCTGAGTGCATGTAAATATCGTAAGGGCATCAACCGAATCTTCGATGGTTCTCAACTCCATAGCCAATTTTAACCCAAATTACACAAGCACTTTTGACCTACTTAATTTTCAGTCAAACAGTGGAGATGCGTGTAGTGTAATACGGTCGATTACAGTGCGAGTTAAGTATGAATCTAGCGAATCAGTAGAACACCCTGTGTCATCTCACAAGCCTTAATGGATTTTTCTCCAATCTACTTGGAGCTTGAGATTTTCCGTGTCGGTGTACCAGTATAAATAACCTATAGGATGGCATACTGTCCCAACTCATGCTAGCATGCTACCCACTGTCCCATATGAGGCACATCCCTTTCACCCCATAGGTGGTCTAGCGTGACAATGAACTCCATGTAAGTTCATGAGTCGGTGAGTCTGCCAGTGTTAGGGTAGTATTCAGGCCCTATACTTGCATGAATCTATTGCATGTATATTTGTTTGTATATTCCGTGTAGGTAATGATCTAAAGTTAGCAACAACTTAACCAGGATGGGAGGACGTGAAAAAGTTGGGACTCTGTATCGAAATATCCTTGTGATCATCAGTACACTTTTCATTGTGAGTTATAATATAGATGGTTTAGCATACAATCCTAATCTTCAAATGTTTGTTGTGGTTTGACCAATTGGAGATCAAATAAAATGGACACATTGTCAGTTATCATAATATGACACCACAGCAAGTGTAGCTAATCTAACTGACTCATGTATTTTAGCTCTTTGCCATCGCCATTTTATCGGCTGGGGTATGGTTCTTCATAGAGAGAAACTACATGTCATCAGTAATGCGAAGTGATCTGTTCAATGCAGGATCTATCATTCTGTTTATATGCGGTTGTGTTGTCTTCATCATCTCTTTTGTCGGATGTTTTGGTGCTTATAGAGGAATCCGATGGATGTTGTTCACAGTAAGTAAACACTATAATGTAAGAACATTGAAATTAATGTTTAGTTCAGAATTAAATTTCCATGCTCAGGTTTACTTTCTATAGTAATTTTACTGAGACCTACTTGTGGACTTATGTCATTTAATTCACTGCAATAGTAAGGTCTGTTTGGCCTACTTGAGGATTTTGGCCCATTGAACATAAACCTCATATTAACCAGGTATGATATTGGTGCAGTCAACTCAATATTGAATAAATCTCATTTCAGTTTAGTAACTAACATCTGGTATGTATGTGCATGCAGTATATATTTATAGCTATCGTTTTACATGTCTAGCATGTTTAATTTATTTTACAGTATTTTGGTGTGAACTTGGTGGTTGTTCTCCTGGCCTTTTGTGCTGCCTTCGTTGCTGCTGCATTTCAAAGTGAGGTATGTGGATTTACAATAATATTATTCTCTTGTATTACTTTCTCAAATATATTTGAATGGTTGTAACATCATGCTAATGTGAGTTTTAAACTTTTGTCTTTGTTTAATTTGACAGATTGGTGGAATAGTCAAGTCTAACATGAATGAGACTCTGATCACTCGGTACAAGAACAACACGCATAACACCACACTAAACAGGATAGTAACACAGGCATGGGATAGAATGCAGATTCGTGTAAGTACAGTGCTACTACTACTGCTACTATTACTACTACTGCTGCCGCCGCCGCTGCTGCTGCTACTACTTCTACTGCTACTACGTCAGTACAGTGCTACTAATACAGTAGATATTATGGTGTAGTTGCAATTGTGTACTGTTACACTAGTAGAATTTTGAAAGGCAGAGTTGGTATAATAGTACCATATTTTTCATTTAAATTTGTAGTTGAACTGCTGCGCTGTTGAGGAGGAGGGTTGGGGAGTCTACCAGCAGTCATCCTGGTATCAGTACAAGCTACATAACAACTACGGTAAATTAATACACCTGTTACACCTGTACATAAAGTAGGTCTACGGTACACATGACATACAATACATGTGATGGTAGTAGTTTTAGCCAGCAACTAATGGAAGTCTCAGTCTTATGAAATTAATTGCAATGAGGCCAGTAAACTGTTGTCATTGTGTTTGAATATGGCAACGTTAATCAGACATTTATTTTTGTATTGTTAGAAATTAGTAAAATCGAATTAGTCCCAGAGAGTTGCTGCAGACGGACAACATATGACTGGGAAAAGATCATCAACAAACGAATATGTCAGACAACTCAGGGAGGACCACCCAAGACTATTTATGGCTCTCCTAATGACTTTCTAAATTATGATGTAAGTTCTACCAAAACAATCTTTTGGAATACTGATATTTAATGCTCGACTCCATGCACTTGATTGGTACTAGAAAATGTGGTCTGGACAGGTGAATGGGCACTATTTGTGACCTTGATATGCTTAATGTTCTATTCTAGGGTTGTTATAATGCAGCTAAGAAAGCTCTAGGTGAACTAATATGGTTTGTGTTTGGATTTGGTCTAATACTGGGAGCGCTCATCGTAAGTACCATCTCATGTCTGGTTTATGAACGACTGCTCAAATTCTGAATGAGACCATCTCTACACAATGTACATATATTATTTGACAGAATTGTTTATGGTTACAGATAACTGGCATGGTGAGTGCAATTTGCCTTGCTATCAAAGTTAAGAAAGCTAGGAAGGAGAAACTGGCGGCTGGCAGGTCACCAAATCGTAGGCACCACGAATATTAGCATATATTCTCCAGATAGATCCAATCTCTACATTTTACATTATATGTACATGCATACCTAATTCTTTGCTTTTATAAACATTCCATTTTATACTTTACTTTTGTGGCAACATTCCAACTTACTGTATTTATATTAAAATAAGGCTAATATACATATTTTATACATTCCAGTACCTGTCTTAGAACTTGTTTCAGTTACTGTTAAAACTGATATATTATAGATTTATCAAACTACCAACATTATAGATGTACTATAATATGTAATCATGGTACTTTTTATAACGTAATGGTGTATTTACAAGTTGATTATTAGTCTTAAAATGTACATTGACATTAAAATATAAAATTATGTATTAATTGAAATTTGAACCGATGTCCTTTAAACTATCTTTTCTAGAGATAGAGACTGGCGGCAAATACAATGTCTCTCTTTATCTGTCTGATACCTTCTGAGAACTTGTTCTCTAGATCTGTATTACCAATAGCCTTAGAGGCCTGGCACAGCTGTCTCAGCGTCTCCTCTAGCCTTCTCATACATCTAATTATACTTCCCTCAAATATGTCTGTCATCTAGAAAAAATGTTACAATTCCGTTCAGTCCATTTAACACCCACTGTTTGTTGACGTAACATAACATACACAGTATCACATTATGAATAAATATTCGTGGGAATGAAGTTCTATTTTAGTTTGTCATGAATTCCCAGGTTGAACTGCAATGTCTCATTCATAAAGGAGTTGCATTCCCATGCATGACATAGATGAATGGGAAAGCAACTCCAAATCGAAGCTAAGAAACCCAACAACATACACACAGTTTAGAGTGGAAGGATGGAATCAAACTGGTTCATCCAATAATAAAACTGAACAATACCTTGCAAATCTGAGCGAATGAATGTCCCTTGCACCATGCACTGACCACGTCCATCATAGATGGAACAAACTTCTGCACATATTCTTCTTCATCCAGGTCTAACTTGGCCTCCTTGCTAACCTGCCAACGCATGATATACAAAATGATGTTTTAGTGTGCTATCAACTAGAGGTGATGGGGTCATAATACTCCTACATGTATATTAATGCACAAATTGCATCAGTGACCTTTTCTATTCATGTGCACAAGGTATTCGCTGTTACCACACACATTAGTTGGTCTATATATTGGACAGGCATGAGTAATCTTTGAGTTCTTTGAATCACAGCCAGCAGTGAAGGCTGAAAGCGCAGTCAGCGAACAAAAATGGTTATTAGGCTATTTGTTATCTACGTGTGAATTTTAAACTATGCAAATAGAGAAGAACAACCCTGCTATGTAGTAAGGTAATTATTACCTTGGCAATTCGCCTAGCTGTGTCCTGCATAATCCTGAGAGGACCAGACAACTCCTCACTCAGTTTGGTAGCGTCACCACTGTTCCTCTCCTCAAACACAAAGCAGCTGACCAAAGCACATACCTAATCATATACATGCATATATAGAATGCAAGATAAACACACCCATGCTTAGTATATCCATGTAAAACTATCTTCCATCACTTTCCTCACAGAGTCTCAACAATCACATAATTTCCTAGTTCTAGTAAGATGGTAAAGTTGAATAATTACAAATGTCATACAATATTATACAATGCATAGTTAGTAAAGGACATGACATAAACCCTAGAACGACATGCGGTGTACGTGTACACTATAAAAATTAGGTGCCCATGTTGGCTAACCTGTGGTACTTCGAGGTCATTAAACACTCCATTGAACAGAAGTTCTGTGAGAAGTAGCTCATCAGCAGCACTGATTTCACAGGCTACCCTACCCTTCAGCTCTATGGCATCAGAGGCATTGGCGTAACCAAGACGACGTAGTACTCTCTTCCTACACTTGAGCTCATCCATCTGAAGTAGTGACCGTTTCTTCTTCAGCTCACCCTGAATACAACAAATCAGTATAGGCCTACATGTACATCAATATAGTAGACACGGAGAATTAATTATAAGTTATTTTATGACCATAAATCCGAATTTCAAAAATTCTGTTAAGAAGGAGAGAAACATTTTGATATCCACTTGCATTTAAAGGCAGTTACATGTATATGCATTTAGAATTCCCTAATAATAGCTCAGACTATGTCGGCTATTGAAGGGTCAGCTAATACACCAGCTAAATAGTATACACATGTCTACCAGTAACTGCACGTAGGCTTGTTCAGTTACAAGTGTTTACATGTGTAACTGAAATCCAGCTCTGGGGTAATCTGAGGATAACAAAACATTCAAGAATGTGAAAACGGCACTTGTCCACCAGAAAATAACATGGCTGTAGATATCACACAGGGTTACCTACCTTGAGAGCCTTAATCTCATCTGCAATCTTCTGTTTCTCGCCATACACTTGGAGCATCCGGGGTAGATCTGGATTCTTATGTAGTTCATGTGTTTCCATTCTACATACATTCACATGAACATAATAATACATTAGACAAAGTACTCCCAGACTTACAATGTATGCAGTAATTGAAAGGCAAATCAACATGACTATCACATTTACTGTATTATTCAGAAAATGAAAAATTCGCCGAGAAACAATCAGGTGTTTCAACATTAGTGGATGGAATACACTTTAACATTGCCAACAAATCTTTGTTTGACTACCAACCTTTCCTCAAAGGCTTCGATCTTCTGCACAATCTCCTTGAGTTGTGGATCTTTGATTCCCATATCCTTTATGGGATCTAGTAGAGGAAGACAAGATGGGAATCTTTTCTCTACTTCTTGAATAGATTTGAGTACGCTTTGGCGGTTGTCTCGTGATTTCAGATCACTTGGTAGATACAATCTGACTGCAGATATCTTGCGTATCACAGATAACAAGATGGGAACAACCTGTATAACATGTCACAGTAGTATAGAGGTCTAGCTGTATAACATGCCACAGTAGTAGACTAGCTGTATGACAATACACCGGAATAATGTATCATAATACATGTAATGGGCCACAGAATGATTAATGTTGTTCGATATGGTACAGCAACAACCAGTATAACGTGCTAAAAATTGATATAATTTTACTTAATTCCTAAACGTTTGATATCATATAAGAAAATCCTCATGAAATTTCATCAACTCCTAGTAAAATGTGGCCGCACACCGATTACAATTACCATGTTTGTATGATCATTAGTAGTCTCGATTTACTGTAACAATTTACGGAGTACATGTACCTCTACCATTACACCTACACCTCACTTGGTACGATATTATACCTGTATAAATGTAATTGGTTACACATTTACCTGCATCTCCCCTTCATCGGCTGATGACGGAGGTGATATCATAAATATATCTTTACTCTTGGCTGCCTCCTTACACACATTCATCAGAACTTCCACAGTGTACGTTACTACCTCCTCCTGGTGGTACTTGTCTTTCTTCAGTGTCTTGTGGAAGTTGACAACAGCCGCCCAACCAAAGTCTTTGTCATTGTGTTTAATGTACAGCAACCTGTATGAAATATTCATCACTAAGGTAAGACAAATCCAATAGGACTTCATTTTTCTATTACTCTGGTCAAACCAAATTTGTTACTTCTGACTAATTACACAACATCAATTTTTGCAGCCTCATACACACTGGTGGTAATTGACCAATCCTAAAAGTGCACAGGTCCACCTCACAATAATAGCAATGTTTAGTGTATGCTTTGCGATTGATATATAACAGGCTATTCAGAAATTGTACTGGTTCATATGAGGCTGCATATAATGCTTAATTTGAAGGGAAATCCCCTTGGTTAGAAAAGTTGTATTACCAGGTACGCCTAGACCTGCTGAACTGAGCGTGATAGCGGTTATGTATTACTGAATAAAACAAATTGTTATTGCAATTTATTTAGCATGCGCGCATGTGCAACACCCAAATATGCCTATTATATACACATATATGTAGGTGCCTCTGATACAACCTGAACTCTGGCAGCGCACAAAAGAACATAAAATAATTAAAAGCTGATACTATATAAATATGTATATTATTTACTATACATGATCATTGTTGAAGACTGACCTGCCTGGCTGTAGGAATGAGACCAGATACTTTGGTTTGTGTATGAACTGCAGCAGAGACTCACTCAATGTTTCTAGCTGCTCTCTGATTTTATAGTAGGAAAAGACTAGCTCTTCTTTCTCTACCTGCAAGCAACACAATATACATACAAGTGCTAGTTAGCTACTTGTGGTACGGACACACACACAAATATAGCCACTATACAAATGGTATATACCTGTATATGGTGCTTTGCAAACAGAAAGCATATACATATTAGTTGTGCACCCTTGTAAAGAAACAGCACATAGGGATGACAACCCTATAATGTTAAATGCTAAATGCCTCACTCTAGTAAGTTTAGCAATAATGATGGAATCAAGAAATAACAGGACTTGTCTACAGTAGAATGATCTAATCCACTACTACAGATCAATGTTATATTCCACCCAGGCTTATAGTATGTACAGCGTGCTTCTGTGTTCCCAGTATTATAAGGACCACCAACAGCCAATGTAGATGTATTATGTATGTGAGAAAGTACAATGTAGGGGTTTGGCTAGTTTTTATATGATGTTTTTAGCTGAGCTGGTGTAGTGGTAGCATGGTCTGTTCACTGTGCTAGGCAATTAGGTGCTGTAGAGGCCCCGGGTTCGAACCCCAGTCAGGGACTGGTATTCTCATGGATTTGAAACAAGTCTCTGACTCCTCAAAAGACAATTTCTTTTGCATAAAAAAGCATTAAATGCAATGTAATACAATGCAGTAATATCAATTACATCTACACATTATCTAACTAAGCAACACATTTGCTGAATCGAAAGAATCGAGTCGCCACCTTGATATCATTGTGCTTAGTCTCCATGGATTTGAGGTTGTCGGTGAGACCCGGTAGACTAGAGTAGTTCTGGAACTGGTAGAACGATCTCTCTAACATATACTCAGGATTTATCTCCTCCACCCTCAACAGGTTCAGCACCTGTAATGTGGTATTGTAATACCAATATTGAAGTACAACTAACGTGACATCACAAAACCACGACCGACTTTATTACTGTTCATATGGCAGGGTAATGCTTACACATAATGTAAATGTGACATACATGATGTATATACCCTATTATAATATGATATAAATATCACATTATATGTGATATACATTCTACGTACCACATTTTATGTGATATACGTACTATATATGTGTAATATATGTAGGCCTACCATGTTATGTGATATACATGTATGTACCATATTATGTGTGATATACGTACTATATTATGTGTGATATATGTAGGCCTACCATGATATGTGATATACATGTATGTACTATATTATGTGTGATATACATACTATATTATGTGTGATATACGTACTATATTATGTGTGATATATGTAGGCCTACCATGATATGTGATATACATGTATGTACTATATTATGTGTGATATACGTACCATGTTATATGTGATATACGTACTATATTATGTGTGATATACGTACTATATTATGTGTGATATATGTAGGCCTACCATGATATGTGATATACATGTATGTACTATATTATGTGTGATATACGTACTATATTATGTGTGATATATGTAGGCCTACCATGATATGTGATATACATGTATGTACTATATTATGTGTGATATATGTACCATATTATGTGTGATATACGTACCATGTTATATGTGAGATGAAAAGCTGAATTTAATGGGTCAGCTGTTCCCTGAAGGATGAGTTTAGCTGTGGCTGGACTCATTCTGTCATCTATCATCTGTATAACTATGCCTATGGAAAGGATAGTGATATATCTTATATACACAATGGATGAGTAAACTATATGACAGGCCACCAGTATATCGACGTAACAGAACATACTATACTATACATAAACGAATGTGCATGTGCTGTTGGTTGGGAAACATTTTGCCACTCAATATTGGTAGCAGTCAGTAAAGTGACACAGTGATATACATATATAGTCTACCTTATTCTGGTTGAGAGGACCAATGCAACATAGAGATTAAAATTAATCTTGACACTAAATGAGGCCGATCTACTGTCTAAAGTTTTAACTGTACAGATACCTACCTCTGTCATCTAGACCACGTCTACCAGCTCTCCCACTCATCTGTATGTACTCTCCAGAAGACACCCATCTGTAGTCCTGACCATCAAACTTTCTAGCACTAGTAAACACTACCTATAACCACACAGTACACTACATATAACCATACAGTACACTACATATAACCATGCACTACCCATTGAAACAGTTCTGCTTGCCTAGTATTAATAGTTATATCACTGCTATTGGTTGTCTTATCTACGAGTAAGAGAAGACAACTGCCTACTATACTGTCAACATAATATTGATATAACGAATCCAAAAGCGCACAACAAATGAGGGAATTTCTGTGATAACTGTGATTGTTGCTGATCATATTAAATAGAATTATATACACGTTATAAAGATTTGATTCATCAAAATATTGAGTTAATGCAAATGAGGAAATGGGGGACTCTTACTGTTCTGGCAGGCATGTTGAGGCCCATGGCGAATGTTTCTGTGGCAAATAGTGCTTTAATCAGGCCTTCAGCAAACAAGATCTCAATAGTCTCTTTCAGAAGAGGTAATAACCCTGAGTGATGTATACCTATACCTGTATTGGTAATGAACATTCACATGTAAACATACCAGTTATTATAATATTCCAATAGAGCAAATCAGGGTCAAGATAACATCTACAATGTACATATACATGTATATGCTTGTTGGATAGTGAAGTGACCAACCAGTTTAGATAGCACCTCAGGTAGAACACAATTTTTAGTTAGTGAATATAATATGAAGATAACATAACTCCTGGTTGGATCAAAACCCTGTTAGTAGGCGAGAACAGAGATACCTTTAGGAGGATTGGCTACACTCACTTTTGCTATCACTACCTACACGTATATTTACCTATCAGCTGTTTGAGATTAAACCAGTGGTTATCTGCAGTACAAAATCAACACGGTGATTGTGTACTGTAGTATCATACCTAAGCAGAGGTAACCTGCAGTGAATAGATTTGGTAGTTATCCGCAATGTTACAAATGATTTACCTTTCTTGAGCAGAGGTAACACATGCTCTACTTGTGGTAGCTTCTTATCTTCATCTGAGAGAGTATCAATGGCGTTATTGAACACTTCTTCCACCAGGTTCTTCTCGTCCTTAAGAAGCAACGTGACGTGACATTGTATGTACACTGTGCACACAGGAAAGATTTAATTGCGATACGAGGTGATATGGAAATTACTTGAACTTGCAGTCGATTGTTATAGTTCCTACCAACGCATGACATACAAGCACAGAGTGCAGCCTTATATGACCGACACACGGCAAGTTACATCATGTAAATAGGTTGACACACGCAGGCTATATGTAAATAGGGTCTCCTTACCTTTGTGTTAAACTCTATCTTTGCCATTTGTAATGCATATGCCTCACAATCTTTCTTACTGAAGCTGAAGACGATAACAGGAGCAAAGTTACGCTCCATAATCATCTTGATTATTCTGAAACAGTTAGTTTCCCCCTTGAATCCTCCTTTCCTACCTTTAGCATCACCTAAAGACAGTAGGATATGGGTGAATCACCTGGTTGCACCATTCGCTACCCATTATGCAGAAAACACAATGTAGAATAGAGATATTGATATATAACAAACGATACAATAATAACCCCTAGTAGTCTGGTCACCTTTGGAAGCGTCTCCAGCACTAAGGAGAGATGCCATTGCTGTGTTGAAGTTCTCTTCACGGAAGTTTCCTTGTTCATCGACTACAAGGTGAAGGCCATCGCCACCAGCAGGGTAGATATAGTGCTGTAGAGGAGTAGGACGATAGTCTGTGTATACAACGTGACATGGCTGATGATGCAGATGGGCTATCCACTCCGCGAACTACATAAATACAAACCATCTACATATGTACAAGTGGGCAAGACAGAAATCACAAACAGTGTACAATGTATAAAACAGTGTATAAAATCTCTAATATTATTATTTCGTCAAAATTCACCGTTACAGAACAACTATATAACGTGTAAATACGAGTAGTATATCGGCCTGTGCTGTAAATTACCCAACGTTGCAACAGAGCTGAAAATAGAAAACCTACAGCAGATAGCATTATATGAATGATCTTTGTGCTTTATACAGGAATATGTAGTAGAGATCGGCTACAGAGTTTGATCTCATACAAAGACTAAGTCAATCAGCTCAAAAAACGATTAGCGAGTCTTGGAAAGGTCGCTGTGATCAAAACATGTAGTGGTTGAGACGAACCTGGGAGGCGTTAGGAATTGTTGCGGAGAGAAAGACGTAATGTACATTATCAGGAAGGAGTATAATAGTCTCCTCCCACACCACACCCCTGTCTTTGTCTCTCATGTAGTGAATCTCATCAAATATCACCCAGGCAACCTCTCTCATAATCTCTGAACCTCTGTACAACATGCTGCCAACGGAAAAACATAACAATCGTTCATACATCTATCATGTAAATTGTGCAAAACATTGTGAATATGTGTAGGCCTTTTATAGTCTATAAGTGTATGTGCATATACATGTATATGATCTGGGTTCACATACATATATAATATATGTATGTGAACCCAGGTCATATACATGTACATGTATATGCACGTACACTTATAAGCTATAAAAGGCCAAATCAGCTGGCTTCTTACATTAAAATACATAATACCTACAGACACCTAACACTACTGACTACACGGCCTTCAATTGTGACAGTGAATAATGGGCTTTAGTATTAATGGTACTATACACTCAAATTATTGAATCACAATTAAAAGGTGCCTAAGAACCAGTCAGTTGAAAGTATTTTAATGTAAGAAGCCAGCTATATTAAGATTTGGAATTCATAAACTACTTACTCATGAGTGTCCAGCAGCTATTAAGTGTGTGTCGGCAGTGACAGCTAATCATAACTAGTGACTATTTTGTGCACACGAATACAAAAGGTCACTAGTGTATATAATGGACCTGTACATGCGTGTGAGAATTTGGTTAATGGTGATTACAACACAGACCTTCGTAAGATCTCTGTGGTCATCACCAAACAGGAAGCACTCGGGTTAATCGTAACGTCACCAGTCATCAGACCAACATCCCCAAACTCTTCAGACAACTCTCTGAATTTCTGGTTACTCAGTGCCTAAAGGCAGCAAAGATAGCACAGATGACAAGCATAGATTATAGACCCTAGTGTGAATATTGAATGACACACATGATAGAGAACATGCTACTCAGTACAGAATTTTAAACTCGGTGATATACTCGTATACTGTGGCATAAGCCTCAGAATTCAATAGTGTACCTTTATGGGTGAAGTGTAGATAACCCTCTGTTTGGCTTTGAGTGACATGGCTATGGCATATAAGGCAACAACAGTTTTACCAGCTGACGTATGTGCTGACACCAACACCTACATCAATAAATAACATTACATTATACTTCTATAACAAAGCGGGTTTGAATTACCCAATTGCATACAGTTATAAGCCTTTCATAACACCCTAAAAGCAGATATTATCATCAATGCACCTCTATTTAGTAGCCAAACTAGAACTACTGATTTGAAAACAAAATTTAGGTATCTATTAGATTACTGCAAATTTCAATTTTTATCTGAATAAAGTATATAAACTTTCATGAGTAAGGCAACATGATGTGAAATTAAAATGCATTTGATACAGAACTACTTTGGGGCGGCTAATGAAAAATGTGTATGTTTAAGATGGTAGACATTTTCCACTCTTGAAGTATGCCATATAAGGAAAGACAACACCAAAATTAGTTTTGATATAGTTTTTCAAGATCAAAATGGTCTGGAGGAAGACAACGCGTCAAAATGAATAGTCACAGTCTACGTCCTTGTGGAATGTGCTTTTAGTACAAATTGCGACATGAACAAGATACATGCACATGTAGATGTTCTAAAGTACTTACAGATTCATTATTTTCTAAACAAAGAATTGATTCCTTTTGAAAAGGGTCAAGGATAAATGGATATTCTTTAGCAGGGGGTCCAGTAATGGACTTGAGTGGTTTGTATTCCATGTCAGGAGGTAATGCTACTTCGTGTGTACATGACTCGATGGTATCTATTTGGTGTAGCTGTAGTCTGGGTAAGTCTTCCATCAACCTACAAGGATACCATATAGGCCTATCTATAATCTATGTCTATGTCATTATTGACAGCAAAATCATGTTGTTTTACATACACAACATACAATATTGGAAACTGAAATAAATACCTTAGCTCATCTACAATAGCCATTTTGAGTTTCTTTGCTTCTTCAACATGACTTTCTTTTGCCTCTTCTCGACGACGCTTTAAAATATCAATAGCAGCATTGTCCGTCGGCGCCTTTTTCTTTGTCAACTTTGCCGTTGGTAGAGCCGCTGAAGTGCTTTCTGTTGACTCACCAAAAACATCAAACAGTTCATCTAACTCAGCCATTCATGCGATTTGGAGAATCTGCACTCCGATCTGAAAAAAGTAATCACACACATGCTAGTGATACAACTGAAAGGCAAACAAGACAATAATTAGATCATCGGCATGTGTAAATGATTGACAAGTTCTGTTAGTCTGAGCTTTTCATATTAACTGTAACATATCGAGCTTCCCTTATGACTAACCCAGACAGTTTGAACTGAGGAGGGGGTAAAAACGTCTTATAAATAGCGCCTCATTTTTCAGTTTAGCTCATAGTCTACTTTTAACTTGGCATAGAGTAACATCTCATACAACCTTTAGGGGCCGGGGTGCTACTTTTACTACTAGTGCTCCCGTGCTACTACTACCAGTACAGCAGGACATACAATAAAAATGATTGGACCTGACAAGGTGATGACAGTGCTACATTTTTGTAACAAGAAGAATATTACACATGTTGCAATAACTATTTTGTTAAGCGATAGCCACAAGGCTAGTATTCTCTTATCAAATCCACTTGATCAATTGTTGGTTTATTTAGGCCTACACTCAGTCTTGAAGTATGTTCTGATCAGCTGAGAGGCCAAACTGAAGCAACGATTTGTGGTTCATTAACTGGACTCACGATTTAGATATACATGTACATGTATAGCAACAAAAAACTTACAACTTGAATTGTGATGAAAGACTTAAAGCATTAAGGAAACTACTTCACATGTGTATATTCACAATTTAGAGGTATTGAGCTTCAATTTGAGCTATTGGTTGTCTTCGTGGGCCTAATATATTCAGAGATATAGCCCTCAGAAATCTACCCTGTAGAAAAACGCTCGTACAAACTTGGCTAGATGAGAAACCATTGTGGTGACCTTTGACCTGTGATGTTGATGCCAGGCCGCCGCACCACTGCAGTAGTAATTATATAGTAACCTTCACTAATAAATATATTTTAATCTATGGTAAAATATCCAATAATATTTCAGCAATTTATAGCCTGGGGTACGTTCTAGTCACTGCCAAATTATTTATGGGAAGCTACCCACAGGTTCCAAGCAAATAGTAAAAATGATTGTGACACAGTCAATGCTGTTGAACAGTGTGCAGCGATGTTTTCATTGGCATGCATTGCATGGAAAACATCCAAGCATGTGTTCCTAATTACAAAACCAGTTGTGGTTCTTAGATATGCTGACACTTTTATTGTAACTGACTTATTCACTTTTGGATCAAATGCTATTATTAGTGATTAATTACTTTATCATAAATGCAATGTAAACAAATAGCTATAGCGATTCAGTAAATGTTTGGCTTTATTTCCGCATGGCACCTACGTCATAGCCTACAACTGCAAGTGTTTTTGGAGATAGTCCAGTTTGACAACTCATATTTCTTGAACCCCTGAATATAGGAAGTCAAACAAATACTCAAATGGAAGCTCAATACCTGTAGATTTTGAATATCAACATCAAAACGTGATTTCCTTAATGCTTTAACCTTGCAGTCTTGTTGAAATATTTTCATTAAGAGGCTGTAAACTGCAATGCAACGAAATAACTACAAACAAAATTAGTGAAAGTATAACAGATTTCAAACAGTGATATTCCCCTGTGAAATTTGAAAAGTTGATTATTGATTGATCACTTGCCGCAGAATGAGAATACACACTACCAAGAACCATACAAGATCCAAGGATAGGGCCTCAACAATTTCAATCTCAAAACTAAAAACAGCAAAATGTTGGAAACCTACATGACCAATGTTTTTCTCTTATCTCACACATACGAGGTTCTCTACTTTAACACAGTAATGGTAGTTTTAGACTGTTTTAAATTCTTTGAGGTAAGAATCACATGTATATTTATGATGTTGCATGTTGATGTCATGGTTATCTTATGGCAACACCAAATGGGCATGCCTTCCTTTCAAACCATGTTGGGGGATTTCCAGAGGACAAGGTCAAAATGAGATTTAATTTTAAATTTAATTCATCACCTTCTTTTAATAATAAAATTATAAATATAAATGATGAATAAATATAAATAAATTTGACTTCCTTAAAATATAAAAACAAAAATGAAAATCATATCCTTTAGGGCTATTCGAGTTTAAATTGAATTCTTATCTCAATGAATTTAGGACACTCCAACGCCACCATAATAGTACAAAAATTAGGGCCTCGTAGGTCTACGAAAAGGGGAAAAACAGTGGCTGTGCAGGTTTCCAACATTTTGCCGTTTTCAGGTTTCAGATTGGGATTCTAGAGGCGCTATCCTTAGATCTTGCATGGTTCTTGGTAGAAAACTTTTACGTTAGATATGTGATGCAGCCTAGTTTGAGATAAGTTCTCTTTCCGCAGCTCTTCTAAGCACTGCTTATCATGTTATGGACCTACATGGAGATCATCATCGCGCTAGACTACCCAGGGAGTGAAAGGGGCGTCCCTCATATAAGACAGTGGTACCTCATATGGGAGAATGGGCAACATAAGTTGATACAGTATTCTATTCAATGGTTCAGAATTTATTAAAAGTTGTACTGTACAGGTCGGTGCTACGTCCTGTCATTTGAGGATTGCTTCAAGTATTAGCAGGAGAGGATAGGATTGTTTTATTTTATCTTATGGACAGAGACATAAAAGATAAGGATTTATACTACTAACATAATGATGAGATTCTTACCTCAATGAATTTAGGACACTCTAACTTCACTTTAACGGTAAAAAAACTAGAGGGCCTCGTATAATAAGATAAGGGGAAAAAACAGTGATTTTGCAGTTTTCCAGCACTTGGCCGTTTTCAATTTTCAGATTGGGATTGTAGAGATACTATCCTTAGATCTCATATGGTTCTTGGTGGAAAACTGTTATGATAGATATGTGGTGCAGCATAGATTGAGGTAGGTTCTGCTCTTTTCGCAGCTCTTGTTAGTACATTGGCTGTTCATGATAGCACCGTATGCAGAGGATAGGCCACCGTATTCAGAGGATAGGGCTTCATGTTTGCCTTCTTGTGAGAGAATTCTCATTAAATGAGTGAGTTTGTGGTTCTTTCTCCTGTCTTTTAATGTTTGTAGTCCAAAATCAGTATGTCCTTTTGAGATGCCATGCCGTCCTTTGATGCTCTTCACAAATTTAATGGCTTGGTTTTGTACATGTTCCACCTCATTGCTTGTAGTGGTTTCTGCTGGGCCCCACAGGACATCAGCATACTAAAGAATGGGACAGCAGAGGCTTGTGTATGCTACTAGTTTTGCGTGTTCAGGAGCATCGTGGAAAGTATATTTAATACATCCCAGTGCCTTATTCGCAGTGTTGACTTTATTGGATATATGCTGTTGAACTTCAGGTTTGACTGTATTACTACACCGAGATATTGAGACAGTGGACAACATAAGTTGGGACAGTATTTCATGTATTAGTTTAGGAATTATTAAAAGTTGATCTGTGCAGGTTAGTGCCACCTGTCATTTGGGGATTGCTTGAAGTATCAGTAGGATTGTGCGATCTTTAAATCTCGAACTGTTCTCGGTAGAAAGCTGTTATGGTACTGGTTGTAGTTGGTTCTGATGGATCTTGGTATGCCTCTGGTCTGGGCTTTAGTCTGTATCTGGCTGTTGTTGAAATGTTGCAGGACAATTTCATCATATGAGGCGCTCAATGCTGGGTGCGAGTCTTCATGAGACAGGACATTCACCCTTCGGTTTTTGCGTCTCTCTTGTAGAGGTAGAAGTCCAAGCTTCTGTTTTACATCGTTCATCTGCTGTCTGCCCTTTAGATTCGTAATAAATCTTGCGGCCTGATCCTGAACATTTTCCAGCGCTTCAATATCTTTTTTTGCAGGGGGGTCCCAAGCAGCAGCTCCATATTCTAGGTGAGGCAGACATAAAGACTTGTATGCTGTGAGTTTTGCACTTTCAGGTGCCCAGTAAAGGGCCCTTCGTACCATTCCAAGCTGTCTTTTGGCTTTCTGCATTTTATTTGGGATATGAGCATCGAATCTCAGGTTCTCTTGGAGTATCAGGCCCAAGCACACAGTATTGCCAGTGTGTTCCAGTACAGATCCATCTAGAGTGTAATAGGGCACAGCTTCCTTTGTGTTGAAACCAATGATTTTACTCTTAGTGATGTTGAAGCTCATCTCCCACTTTTTTGCCCAGTTACCTAGAGGGTTGAGGTTGTTTTGAAATCTATCGGTGTCAAGTTGGTTACATATAGTTTGGTAGATCAGGGTGTCGTCAGCAAACAGGCCCACCGAGCAATCGACACAGTCAGGAAGGTCATTTAGGAACACTAAGAATAACACAGGTCCAAGAACAGATCCCTGGGGGAACGCCTGAGGTCACGGGGAGTGAGTCTGACTTTTCCCGGGTGCAGAAGTGGAGAAATTTGAGATAGCCCTTGTTCTTCGTCAAAACTGAAGCAGGAGAAGCTGTCTTCTCTATATTTTGCTGGTTGACCGCCCTTGCCCCAAACCCCAACCACAAACAAGGAACTAAGGCTATCTAAATTTCTCCACTACTTTACTGCACCTAGTTGCTTTTCCCCATCTACTAGGATTATAATCATGGTCATGAGATGATGTATATGTACAATAAAATCATGGTCATCATTATTATTAATTATAGCAAAATGATGCAATAATCATAATTCATAACAATAAAACTCAAATTTAGGTAGTAACAAAATATATAATAATTTTAATATAAATATATCATTTTCTTTATGTTATTCATGCTTACAGGAAATAGAAAAGTAAAAAATAGACACTTGTAGCCACTAAACAACCTAACGATGGACATATTACAAAAGTTTGCGTTGTTTAGGAGTTTTCCGCTTTTTTACTGACACTGCGCAACCGCTTGGTATTATTGCCGACATAAAAACATTGAAGCACAAAACTGACCTTTCGGCCTTTATCGCTTTTATCGCGCCGGTGTTGGTCGAGTAGCCGAGCCAAAGGTCAACACCCTGAAGCTATGTAGCCTGAGTAGTAAAGCAAGATCCTTTTCTTACCTTCGGGCGCTCTAATATCTCTCCCAACCATAATATTAACATTTTAGGTCTTAAGGGTACCTACTGACGACCTACAAACAAGGACGGAAGGCAACGACCTACTATGCGATGCGGCCCTAACCCCCTGAGAACCTTTTCAGGTTATACCCGCTGAGGTTCAGGTTTAGACTAAAAATAAATAAACCAAAGCTGTTCAATTTTGTTCTTTTTTCTTGTTTATCCGTCGTTGTTGATTACAATCAAACACTAACACCACACGCAAGCAGCTCGCATCTTTTCAGTCAATGAAAGAATGAATATACTTTCATATTATCTGCCGTTTGCATTTGAATTTAAATCAGCAGAGAGAATCAAAAAAATGAAAATCAAAATCGATGCAAATCTGTGAAATCAATTCAGTGTCAATGTGATGTTATATTCTATTGTTTAAAAATTGGTGTAAAATAAATATATTAATATACATGTATGTTTTGATATATTTTATTAGTATTATTTTATATTAATATTATTTTTAAGTTTTATGAAATATGGTTGTAATAGTCATGATGATGATGATATTTATTCTAATTCTAAGATAAAGATGGTCAAAATAGATCAACCTCAATCTGAGTCCCTATTAAATTTAATTAATGTCATGTGTTTTTATTTTTCAGGTCTGCCAGACAGTCTGAGTTAAAGTTTGCTTTAATGTTTATTTTGCTACCAGTTAAAATGAAGTTAAGCTGCATCAGCTAGCGTTGCAAACTTGAATGCTCTGCCGGTCATGACTAATGTTGTAGTCATAGCCTGTTGGATTATTAATCTTTAAACTTGTATATCTTTCAGCAATTTCACAACTCTAGCTGTGTAGAACCTATTTTCAACTTCAGCATGATATGCTACATGTAGGCCAACATGTCAGTAACTCTACAGGCATGCAATTTGACTTTTAATAGCCTGCAAATACTGTACTCTCTCAAATGCTCAAAAAAGTTTACCTGAAAGTGCTGGTATTTTGATGATGTAACTAATCCTGTACCTAGCATGTAGTGCTTTCCAAATCAGCAAAGAAAGTCAACCAACGCTTTAATTGGAGACAAGTCTGCTGTTGTAGGTTTGGCATCTTCTACGCTCAATTTGAATTAACAAATAAAGCTGTGTTCATACTGGCTAATTGGTGGCAATGGTGGCAAATCTTTACAAACTAGCCAAAATTGATTGCACCTATCTACAAATCCTTGGGTCAAAATTGAAATTCCCTCCACACAACAATAACTGGAGTACTCTGCAGCCTACATAGTGCTTTTTGCATTTGAAATATCAAAATTTGAATTAGAGTAGCAAGTGTTTGATTACCTATTTAAATAGTAAGTTTACTATGACTTAGGCTCTCCCCATTTCTTTGAACAGGTGATGTCACAGATCTACCTGTCTTGTGAATCAAACTTACGTACATGTATTTGGAAAATGCAAAAGCTTCAAAGTATCATTACATCTAAGAAGAGACACTCAACCTACATGTAGGTGAACTGTGCATTGTTTTCAAACTAAAAATGTACTCTACAGAGCTAGTGTCTAGAAGTCCCTGAAAGATTTACTAGTTTAAATGCTTATTGACTACCCTAAAGTTATTTCTTGTGATTGTTGTAACCATATTGTGATGAGTCTTTGGCGCCTGACAACCGAATGCTGTAGGGAAACAATTGCCGACAACAAACGAGTCTGTATTTCAGTTCGCTATATAGACACAATTAAGCTAGCTTAAATTCATCAGTGCTGGGTGTCAACTATCTCTGTACAATTTATGCGACAAATGATTACATGAAAAATTATAAGAAATATGTTGAACAAGTCTGATGTAAGTCGGGTCTATGCTAATTAAAATATGTTGAAGGATGGTTAGAAGGTTTAACAATGAACCTACGAAAGCATAACAACTGGTTACTGTTAGAAAATCAATAAAAAGTGTAATCTCCAGAAAGCTATCTCTACCTAAAATATAATGAAAATCAATAGTATCGCAAACTTGGGGCTTTCAAAACAACTACCATTCCCCTTGGAAAAACTGGCCAAATTGTGCATTCAACTGTTAACCTCAGAATGTGTGGAGCCATACCCTTTAAAAGGCTCTCCCATGAGGTTGGTTTGACAATATAAATGTAAGTATGAACAATGTTACATTGGGTTTACACGTAAGATATTATAACCGATTAGCAACAAGACTCACTCAGTCAAGCTACATGTAGGTGATTAAGGCTACTGATAATAATAGCATTGGCACCCGGGACCACGCTTTACGTGTACAATAACTAATACTTCTTATAGTGATATACAAATACGTACATTTACTTATGAACATGATTGATAAATTGGCTACAAGCGATGTCGGGTATTAACTTTAATTTATTCTAATGCTATTAGATTGTGATTCAATCCACCTGATCCTGGGTTAGAATTTGTTTAAATTCAAAAATTTCACTTTAAATTCCTTTGGTATGTGGTAGTAGATGGTAGTAGAAAAGTCTGATAATAAAACTACTGTTGTTATTTTATTTGCTGTCATTCTGTCTTTTGACCGTACTATTTAGTAATCAACAGAAACACTGTGTAAGGTTCACCATGATTACAGAGTGATGTTTTGCCAAGTCATACAACGTATCTGTAAAAATATACCATGTACTGCATGTATGTATATTGTGTGATTATCCGATCGCTATATATGACTTTATGTTAAGTAATGGTTATCCGGGATGGTCAGGCTGACCGTCCAGGGTAGCTATTACTGACCGGGCCGGCCTCAGAATAAAACTTGAGGGTTTTCACTTACATGTTGGTTCTCAGGATCAGTGCTTTTGTCACACATGATCACCTACGTGTACTTATACTATGAACAAAAACCACCTAAATCTGGTGCCCATGATACTCCTTGGATTCACTACTGCTCGTCGAACTATTAGTACAGACTTTCTACAATTCATTAAGATAGTGTAACCTCAATAAATCATTGAGAAGTTGTCCCTTCTTTTATGACACAGTTAACTACAAACCAATTTGGAGTTGCAATTCCTTTTTCTTCTGCACCAACTCTGTCTCATCAGGTCAAGCTGTTTTACATGGATTAATTGGGTGACTTATACAGAGTTATAGGCTCTCAAAGAGTGTGTTTATTAAAATGTTATTCCTATAATTTAGTAAACACTATAAATAGAATCAAAATGTTGGTGGAGACGCTGAAAGGTTTACGGAGTGAGAGGAGAAGATGAGTGTGAAACAATGGAAAGATAATCATGGACAAAAAAGTTTTAAAAACAATGCTTTTAGGCGACTTTGTTTTGTTCACTGGGAAGACAGTACTTCCCTGCCTTCTCTTGAACTATGGCCCCGAATCACCAAGAAATTGTTTGCCAACATTCATTGATTTATTTACACATCCATAAGTATAATTCTGTCCATCCTACCTACCACAGGCATTAGAACATCATTTCTAAAATAAATCAAGCAACTGGTATAAATTCGGCACTTACAGATTAAGCAATATTTTACAAATCTCATGGCATGATCATCAACTATATGGGATTTAGTAGAACTTGTAATTGGTCATGGTTCGGATTGTCATTGACACTTCATGTTTTTGGTTTCCAACTGACCTTTATCCGCCAAAAAAATCTTAATTGCTCCAAAACTAAATTTCTGATTTTCAGCTATGGTGAAACTACCATCTTGACTTGTAAACCAGTTTAGCATTAGCTGGAATAATCCAGTTAGGTCTACCTGTTTACTTGCTTATCTACCACAAGATCAGGACTGAATTTGAATCAGGCCACATCAACCTATCAATCATCCTCTGGTCAGAGTGTTCTACACATATTACGCAGTTTCCTTCTTTCACAGATTGGAGAGGTGTTTTTTAAAGTTGCCTAATCAGTTGTATGGTCCTGGTTGTTGTTCACCATGGTTATTGTCATTTGGAAGAGTTTTGCTTCCCATGTATATTTGACCGATGCTAGTTCCTAGTTCGAGACACTGACATTGTTGCTTTTGGCAAAGCTTGCAGTCACAGCGGTCAGTGGGCAGGAGCTTGTTGTTTTTCATTTAGTGCTAAACCTTGGTAGTAGCATCGTTATTTTTGGCAAACATCAATTTTTTGATAGGGCAGCGGTCATTCGAGCTGTTTTTCATCTGTTGTAAGACCTTGGTATGGTCATTTAGAATTGTGTAAGCACTAGCAGTGCAGTAATGGCCAGGGTTGTGATTGAGAATAGCATGACAGGATGGCTAGTTTGGTTACTAACTGTCTTGGCTAATCAAAAATTCATCCACTGCTTCTTTATTCTAACGTGGTATGCTGAATGGTTTTGTTAGGAAGGTGGGATGGTCAGTGTGTTTATTTCAAAACTGCATGGGCATCAGTGATGCCATTTTGCACTGGTAACCAATAAGTAAGGCCAGGTCATACTGGTTTTCTCCTCTATAGAGCTTCCTGTAGTTTGTGTCATATTGTATTTTTATATTGAACAACAGTGGTTGGTCCTGATCCCTGCTAGTAGATAAAATGTCAGTGTCTGTAACATTTTCCTCTTCTGTCTAGCATAAAACCCTTGTATTTGCATTTGCACTACATTATGTCTTCTCAAAATGTTAATTTCAACTTGGTTCTGCTTTTATGCTGTGAGATTGACTCTAAATGCAATCAGTCGCTTGACCAGCCGATTACTGGTCATTGTTTCCTGTTATTCGCTGCAGCATGAATTGAAACGACTGGGCTACATGCCTGGTTATTACCTTCGCATTGCCCACTCTTGCTTATCTCAAGTTGAATAGTGATGTTGATCTTTCTCTCTTCTGTGTTACTGTTTTTCTGTGCATTTAGTTTTTTTTTGTTTCAATGTGAAACCATTTGCCTATTAGACGTCATCACAGGCCTACCTTTCGGACGTTGCAAACGCTATTATTATACATAGCATGTTCTATTGTTTTGGTCACACTTGTCTTGCTGGTTATATGCAATTTTTGCTACACTCAGTGGCGGCACTGCCCAATTTCTACTGCTCAAAATATGGTTATCAATATTTCTCTAGCCATCATTTGCACTCTTATACAAGAGACTACAAATTTATGTTCAGCACCGTTTTCATTGGTAGACGATCAGGGCAGCCATCTCAAGATTGCTCCTTTCTGTAGGTCCGTAGAACTGATGTGTATTTAGACATTCAGGTGCGTTTGGTTCTCTTCTCATTCTTATCTCAAGTATCGTACTGGCATACAATATGTCTCGCAGCAGCGTACTGCTACTTACTGCTAAGCCCTGTTGGGATAATGATCTTGTTGCTAACCTATTTAAATACGGCAATTTCATATTACGTAATCTGCTTTGTGATATTAGTTGCCATAGTCCCAATAGAGTCTAATATCATGACCAGTTGTGAGTCTAATGAAGGTTTGACAAGCTGGTCATTAACATGTTATGTAACCACATCAGTCTGTATTGATTAGTTATAATACTGTGTAGTGGAGTGGCAAAGGCCACTGATCTTACTCTTACCAGTTGGTTATTGAGGCTGCGCCCAGCAAGTCAATAAATCTCAAAGGTAGATGGCTGCAGCTCTTGCAGTCGGGACAAAAGAGTCAATGTACATTCAGACTGTCTGCTTGAACTGTTGAGTGAGATATCGCTTCCATTTTGCCTCGTTTTTATTTGCTTCCCTCGAGTTTGGACGACGGTGAGCATTGAATAGGCTTTAGATCTATGGCCAACATTCATATGGATCCGGGTTTGCAGTTGTAAGTTGCATTTTAATTTCATTCTTTTAGTTGTTAATATATGTAAGTATAGCGAATTGGCCTAGCACATACAGCCAAGGTCTAGTCAAGGTTTTTTACACCTGTCATGCTCACCAAGCATCATCAATCACCTGCTCATCTTTTTATTATTCATTATTTAGTATTCAGCTACGTCTGATCCTAGGCTAAATAATGGTGGCAAGTTGGTATATATATATTAGAACACGTCATATATTAACTGTCAGTATTATTGGTTAGCAATACTACAAAGTATGTGGCTAATGTGGCTTTTTTGTTATTTCACGCTATAGTCAATGCGCAGTTCTCAAGCTTTGGTTATTTTTTGGATCGATGCTCATGAAGCATGACGAGAGGTTGCTTTGATTTAGTATTCTAGTATAATACGAGAGAAAAAGATCAAGTGTGCTTTATTTCAGCCGAGAGGTCATACCAGGAAGCCTGCTTATGTCAGAGTATCCGATGCCAAGCTTTACTGCCGCTGGCAGCACGCAGTCTTTTCTACATAGTGGAGAATCGTATCATCCACAGGATCACTTATCTCCTCATAAAAAACAGAAGGCTTGTACGACCATGTCATTTCTAAATGGCGGAGATTCCTTCTCCCAACAGGATCATATGCCTCCTTCTCGGAAGAAGCCCAAGGGTTGTGGGATGCCAGGGAGGAGTATCGAAGAAGAACTTTGTTTGATCTGCCAGGATAGAGCTTCGGGCTACCACTACAATGCTCTCTCTTGTGAGGGCTGTAAAGGTGAGCGGATTTCACTGGTTTACATGTAAATAATTGTTAGTTATGTCCAGCAAACACTGAGACATTCAGTTCAGAGTTCTAGAAAGCTGAATTGACGACTGTTCAAACATTTCAATTAGAAACAGGGCGTTCCGAAAATTTGCAAACCCCTACCACATGCCAACGTTTTCGGAACGTCCTGTTTGTAACTGACATTTTTGAAACGTCCCTTTACCTAGAAGCCCCATTCATATCTTATGAGAACACTATTGAACCAAACAATAATTATTGTTTTCATTAATTGCGACAAACAAGTTAATTGGTGATGGAAATATACAATATTATAGTCAGCTAAATAATTTGGTGTTCTGAATTTCAGTCACTGGTAGTGTCAGTGGCAACTGACAACGTCAACACAAGCAGTCATTATGTAGCTGCGCATGGTTGCTTTTTCACTGTGAATTGAATTGACAAGTAGCCTACTCCAGTCTATGCTGGTTGGCATATGCTTCAACTGAAATAATGGTATATTCTCACTAGAGCTATGTACTATGGCTTTGGCAACCTTGTAAAGGTTGAGTGATATCTTGGGTGATATCTCTATTGAAAAAAATTAATTTGGAAATTAACCGGCTACATGCCCTTACTGAACCTCCCTCTTTCACTCAAAGAATGGAGATGTGAATACGCAGAGGCCATCTACCCATAAATGCAGCAAAGTATATTTCTCCGTGCGCATGTAAGGCTATTAGGTACCCAAGAACCAACAATGGACATTTTGTTATTGTCTCAAAACAGATCAAGAACTATGCCTCGTTTTTTATCAATTATCGTTGTGATTAATATACTGTCCCGACAGGCAGACATAACAATAATTATTCAAGTTGTGCCTGAAGAAAATACACGCTCATCCTGGTTGGTGACTGTAGTTATCGAATATCATAATTTGCTGAATGCGCTATTCACTCGTAAAATAAAAAGTTAGACGTGCACTCTATTTAGTTTGAATACTGGAATAAGTGGGCATAGGTCAGCTTGTGCATGGACTAACATGTATGTAGTTAGTTATATGACCTCAGCAGACAAAACAGACTGAAATGTTAAAATATTGATTAAGAGATAACTAGGTTTAGTACGTAATGGGCTGTTACATAACTAAGAATGAGCTAAATAACAAATTAATAACTGCTAGGGTGAGCAACATCACTGGCAGCTATAATAATAACCTATTTCTATCACCTGCTAGCAGTTAGTAAGTATTCCCTAGCCAATAATAATTTACATTCACTCATAAATATGTTATCAAGGCTACATTGTATAATAGAATAGAAGGCATACATAAAATATGCCTATTTCAGCAGTATAGTGTAGCCACTGAATTAACATGTAGCAAGTTAACAGGTGAACGACACCGTCTGAAAACATTAGTATAATAGAGTGTGTAAGATCTTGTGATGGCCTATGAATGGGCACTGAACACATAGAAATATATCCATTTCAGGGAGCGATAGATTTGAATGCCTCTGTGTAGATTGAATAGAATATATGGTTATTTTGAATGGAGGTAATGGGGATTATATTATTATTTATATTCACTATTGCACAAAGAGTGGTCAGGCAGGCTGACCAAAATATAGCAATGAAGCCTACAAAATAACTGGCCTGGCACCACCATTTGATCCACCAAAAATAGAGTATTTTTATCCGCCAGTAGTTATGGCATAAAATGCTGGCCCAGGAAATAACGACCAAAATAAAACTCAATTGAGTTGAATGGAGTGACATCATAAAATAGAGAAGACAACCTCTCCATCAGAAGTACCCCCAACCCTCCCCCTTTTTAAAGTCATGGAAAAATTGCACATGTGAAATATGATATACATTGCTACTATAACATTAGATTTAGACTTGTGGAGATTGTAGAATGATGCCATTATTAGGATATTGCCCTTTATTGATTGGTATACAAGCATGTTTATGCGCTTTTTATTTGAAATTTGTCTGCTGAATCATTGTTTGGGAATAACTACCTCTATAAGTACATTGTATGATTGTTGCTAGTAATATAATAATAATAATGTTAGAAAAGCAACTGGAGAGAAGGTAGTGGGTTGAGAAGGAGCTGCATACTTGAGACAGGTGAAGCTCTATTAATAGCATCTCTAGATATTCTATAAATTTCCATATACTATATTGTGTTACACAATAATGGTGATTGATTGAAGATGACAGCCTCATCACTCCCGGCATCGCCAAGTGGCTACAATCTTCAAAACAGAACAATCCATGTCCTCCAATTGCCCACTCAAGTTAAAAATTAATTGTAAACGGATTGGGGGGGGGGGGATGGGTCTTATTTTATTTAATTCAGACCATTATTTTATTTAATTTACTTACATAGGAATTGTTAAATTTGCATACTACATGTAGGTTTGGAATAGGTAGCATGTTGTCTTTTCAAAAAAATTTTGTTAAATTGTATCATTATCTGTTAGGAGGGGATTGGTTTCTAATAAGGTTGGCCTGCAGTTATTTGTGGGCTATTATAATTACCTTACTAGACTTGCAGTCTATTAGCAATGCTTAGTCAAGCATCTAACAATTTCCATGAAGAACTACGTACACATAGCCTATTATTAGTTTGCCAGTGACTGATAGAGCTTCTTTGACTAGCTGAAGGTACATTGACCTGTGAGACACTGACTGCAGTGTTAGCTCTGTGTTTAGTATTTAGCCAACTGATTGTTACATTGCTGTCTAGTCTGAGGTTACTGACCCCTATTATCCTCTCTTTCCTACTATTCTATTGTCACATCAATCTAAACTCTAAAGTAATCAAGTGTGTAGATAGATGTAGGCTAGATTTGGAAATAGAGTCTGCATGACACTCAGATATCCCCTAGCATTATCAGTTAGTAGGAATCTGTTTAGTAAATGGCGATTTGAAACTTTCTCCTGCATTAGTCGCTTTTGAGTTCTATTTTCCAATTTTATTTGTTTAAAAGTGCAAACTCTGCAATGTTATGCACCATGCCATTCTCTATACAGTGATCAGTTAGCAGAGTGCAATGTAAGGTACACTGATAATCAACATTAGCCACCATAAAATGTACTTTTATTGTCATAATATTGTTATTATACATGCTGTTAATTACACAACTGATTAAATTGTAAATATCAAATTGACATCAGCAGTAAAGTTGTCACTAACTATAATTAGCATGGCATTAGCTGCTCCATTTCCAGCAGTATGATTATGCACATGTATAATTCATTAGCCTAGGGAATGGAGAAGGCTTTGGTACTCCTATATATAACACAGTCACTGCGGTTCTTGGTATTTGAGATATGTTCAAAGGTCAGTGACCGTCAAACCATATCTTTTATCTGTAAACATCTCTAGATGTTGGATTACATTTGATTACATGGCTGTAGCTAGTATTACTCAAAGAATAGCCTGCTGTGGTACTCCAATTCAACATACAGTAGGTTATGGCTGAATGACCACAGGTCATCTAATAGAGAGCTGGAAAGGAGCACAAACCAAATACTAGTACACAAGCAACACTATTTTTTCGCCAAGGCGGCTGTGACTGTTGCACAAGGAAAAGTTGGAAAACTAACTTTGGCAGAAATACAGTCTATTGGTATCTAGACTCCCAATTTCTGCTGACATTGATACTAGGACTATAGTATCGAAATACAAGGAACTAAAATGAAATTGCTGATGGTACTACTTTATATGGTAAATAAATGTTGCAAGCCTCCAAGGTGCATGGCTTGATCTCAGGATCAATGGTAAAATATTCAGTTGCCAACTGCTGGTGACCATCTAGCTAGAACACTGCTACTCCCTATAAGTAAAGTACATGGTTGTACTATTTTGTCAAGTCGGCACTCCTTGTCATCTCATCTAACACGTCTAGGGGGACGCTAAAGTTCCCCTTCTCTGTGTTTGTGCACGTGTCATGATACTTCAAAACTGAGGGTAGAGGGCATTTCATCTATCAACACTCCCAGAATTCATAGCAAATGTTGGAAAGTTGCCGAAACTGTACGGCCATTAAACCCAGGATTGATGAATTTTTCCAACAAAATTAACTGTAAAAGTACATTAGTTGAGAGACCAACTATGGCCAAATTAGGCTGTCAGATGTGATTATGATAAATAGAATAGGGTTGAGACTACACAATATATTTGTTAATAGGCATAACCCATTGTACTGTTACAAAACTGCGGACTGACAAATATAGGCCTATGGAACTAATAGGCCTATTGAACTAATATAGGCTTATATGGTTTTCCTAGATGTTATTTGTAAGATTCCTGAAATGTTGTTGATCATTGCTGTGTACCACTTTCTCTGATTGTGATTTTGAACAATTATTTGGTTGTGATCAGATGAATTAGGGGATTAGCCATGCAGTTGCATTACATACCTGCCAATCCAGTAATGCACTTGTTCATAGGACCACTAGTAAGTGTACAATTCCAAATCTTTACTAATAACTTGTTAAAATTTTCTTCCATTGTAAATCTATGCGTAGGTTATTATGACCATGATGGTTTATTGATTGAAGACATGATGTCATTGCAGGCTTCTTTAGAAGAAGCATCACCAAGGCAGCCGTATATCAGTGTAAATATGGAGGGAGCTGTGAGATGGATATGTGGATGCGCAGAAAATGTCAGGCTTGCCGACTACGCAGATGCCGTGAAGTTGGCATGAAGCAAGAATGTAAGTTCCTTGTCACTGAGGAATACTCCATACAACCCCGATGATTCCCACATGTAATTTAGTGTGTGTAAAACTATGCTTTGAATTTGGTGTGCTAGCTGATGACTGGTAGTCAGGAAGGCTAAGCATGATACACTAGTTACTCATAGTTCAGCTTCCAAGTGGCTCCAGTAAGTGAACTAGGAGCACATCATCTGGTAGAAAGGTTAACCACTAGCTTATAACAAACATCCTAGTTGTTAGTTTATACTGCCCCTCTGCTAGGTATAGCTAGGGTGCAATGCCATCCAATGCCAAATTGAGTACACTTCTCTCATTATGCTGATCTGGAATATCAAAATAAATTAGCCACCACTAACCACTCTGGGATGAAGCTGGGCCGACCAGTCTGTCAGAGGGTCCAGAGAGCTTGTGTAGTTGTATCAGAAGACTTTAATACGTGACCTCCAGGTTAAACCACACAACATAAATAAATATTCTTTCAAGCCACTAAAAATAAGGTGATAACTTTATTCTCTGTTAACTGGTGTTTGTTAATCTCCTAGATGACAAGTAAATGCTGTGATTTCTCAGGTCTGTTATCAGAGGAGCAATGTAAGGCAAGAGATGCCAGAAGGAAATCCCGACCCAGTTCCACATCAGCTACAAAAAATAGCAGTGAAGAACCCTCGCCATCTACAGAGCGAAACAATAACATTGTCCCTAAAAATAAGTCTGGCCGAGGCGCATCGACCAAAGGCAAAGATCCAATCAAATCATCAAAATCAAGTAGGTGCATTTGTGTCACTCAGCTTAGACACGTAGGAGCAAGTACCTCTATGGTGACTATGTAGTAATTTTATCAGCACTGATGGTAACTCGGGAGTGTTTTGTTTTTATCTTCTAGTATCACAATAGCAATTTGTAAAATGTTATTGAGATGGAATTTAAATTTTAATATAATGTTGATACTTTCTTGGCACGCAGCCGGTATTGTTTAAGCCGCAGCTGGCAATGACGATAAGCCTGTATAGGTAGAGGTCGTCATGTGATTCACAGCTGGCTTATTTACCTCTGAACATTGATGACCATGACATCAAAGCGGGCATGACCATTAATTTCATTTGATTGGAGCAAAAAGCAAAAACATCAAAATGGTCTCCATATTTTATAGCACCCCTTCTCCATTGGCCTTCCCCCTAGTGTCCTAGAGTTGGAATGTTATTCTGACAACTTCTTTATGACCTATGAGGGTCAATAATGAGTAAGGCTATATCTTAGCTGCCAGAGGATGAGTGGGTTAAGAGTTCAGCTGTTACTATTACTAGTTTCACTAGCATAGTGACTGCTAACTACTAGTAGGCTGCTACATGTAGTTGTATGGACTGACTTCCTTGTCTTGTAGTATCTGGTATAGTAGAGAATCATAGGCGACTCAGCTCAACTGACTACCAGTTCAATGAGAACCCACTAGAGAACCTGCCCAAGGATGTCAAGTCACTGATTGAGAGGGTAGTAATATGCCAGGATCAGTTTGAGATGCCACCGGAGGAAGACGTTACCAGAGTGCTGTCTCTAGCTGTATGTCCAACTACAGTTTATCTAAACAAGTGTTCAGTCCAGTATAACTACTATGTAGATCGTGTTTGTCAGCACGGAGGAATTTACCAACCAGGATATGCCCTGTAGCTCACTGGCACCTTGTTTACGCTACATGTTACATGACCTTCTATAGTGTCATGAGCCTATGATACTAAAGCCACTCCAGTAGTTTTTAACTGTCTACTTTTTATGAATAATAATACGCTTTTAATTACCACGTTCTACTAGCTATTGACTGACATGTTGTATGTAATTATATTCACAGAAATGCTTCGATCCATCAAATCCCAGGGATGCTAAAGAGCTACTGTTCACACAACTAGCTCAGTTCACTGTACTCTCAACACAACTAGTCGTAGACTTTGCCAAGCAGATGCCTTACTTTCTTGAACTTGATATATCAGACCAGATCAAAGTGCTGAAGGTTGGTATACCGTATCTATATACATATAGAAATACAGTATAATAAATATAGTAGCTATCTACATATTCATCTGTTTGCCATTGCGAGGGATGTGAGTGTTACAAACTATGTTCTGATAGGTCCTGTGTGTCCTGCACATCTCGGGTAGTAAATAGTATAGATGCAGGATATTTTATTGTCTCATAATGAGTAAAGCTCCTCAAAGTGTGGACTTTGTCTGTCTGTCAATGGTAATTAGACTAAACAGGATGTGTATGTTATTATAGGGGACTGCTTGTGAGAATCTGATGTTACGTACTGCACGCCAGTACCACCCTGACTCCGACACTGTCATTATGGCTGACGGGAAGGCATACACACGTAACACCTTATGCTTTGCGGGACTTGAGAGTCTCGTACCGCCCATGTTCAACTTCTGTGAAACTCTAGCTAACATGAAAGTAGACAATGCGGAGTTTGGATTGCTGACATGCATCAGTTTATTTTCAGGTATGTAACGCAGCTCTCTTGCTTAATGAGGCATGAAGATCATCCACTCCAACAAAGCTGTTCCCTTGTGAATTATAGAATGATGTATTACCATGGTGTGATGTATAGATAGACTGAAAGACTGACTGACTACTTGCCTGTCAGCGAGACAGTAGTTAGCTACAAACTAATCAATATATTGATGGCTGGCACAGGCTCCCAAGTTCAACAGGATGTAAATTCAATTTAAATTCATTTTACTATTTTCTATTTTCATCTTAAATAATGGTGAATTACTGTCTTGCCCAGCAGCTGTCCTATCCTGTTGACTGTTGACCCAGTGGTTGCACTTCAATACACCATGGAAGCATGATCAACCATGCTAATTAAATCCTGGCTCTATTCAGACCAGAGAAGGATGGACCAGTTTACTTGTGGTTCTCTAACCTCAATCTAATACATTATGCTCTCTTTAAAACCAATGAGCTGAGCAAGATTTATATCCATTTTAATCCTATTTGGCTCATTAAATTCTGCTTGTGTTGCTCAACAATATGTAAAGAAATAGTTTCAGCTACCCAGGTTGGGCAATTGTTTCTCTCAGTGAAACTGTGAACTATTTCTGTCTCCTAGGCTAATGTTTCACATGACCATCTGCTTGCTATCTCATAATTTGATCCAGTCAGTCAGGCATCATTTATATAATTTAGAATACGTGCTGTCAACATGGTCTTACAGCCTTTGTTCTAAGGTCAATGTGTATCTGATTACATCTGCTGTTTTATGTCTGGTCAGTGGTCAGCTAGTATGACCTTCTCGGAATTCTAGCCCTGCAATAAATGACACTAGCCAATGTCACCTGTGTGTACTGAGAAATGATAATAAACAGGTGGAATATTATAATTTTAATTTTAGGTGCAAATTGGCTGCAATAAATTTTCACCCAATGTTCAGTGTTATTCTATGGTCTTCTTGCCAATCAGTAGTAGTAGTTTTCTAAGTAAGCCCATCATATCAACTAAATAAGGCTGAGAACTAGCCAACTTGAAAGGTTATGCAAAAAAGTGTCACATATTTTTATTTTGATGCTTACATAATCAATACCATCAATAATAATGATAAAAATGGGGATATGGACCCCTTTACATATTGTAATCATTTAGTATTAACTACCTGGCTGTAATTTAACTGTTTTTTTTTTTCTGTAGAAAGAACAGGACTGCTGGAACCTAAAAAAGTTGAGAAATTCCAAGACGTTTATACAAAGGCACTGGAGCATTACTGCAACTCCAAGGTGGCAAATGGTAACAGGCGCTTTGCTAAACTTATTATGAAGATGATTGACTTGAGGACATTAAATGCCATCCACTCAGAGATGTGCCTCTCACTCAAGATTAAAACAGGAAACTTCCCTGGAATATTGTTGGAATATTTCAACATTGATTAGTCTTGCCAAAACGTTTTTTTATAACTAATGTTGTTACTAAGATTGTCTTTCCCCACTAATGTGTATAATATGATACCGGTTACTGTATTGTTATCTATGGAAACTTTAATTATATTCTATATAATAGAAACACCCACACTCTGCCTTTGGGAATGTTTCTTGTATTCCTGCTGTAATATACAATGTACATGTATATCCAGCAGAAATCTGCCTATGAAAGCAGGCATACCATTGTACTTGCCAGAATTTCTATTAACTGGTGCTCGCATCAGTAAGTTGAAGTATATTTTATAATTGTGTTGGTGTGTTGGTAACGGAATGTAATGTATTTACTAATAATATTATTTTTTAGCTCTATATGAAGTGTATATAGTTGGAAACTTGTATAAAGTCATTATATTGTATATTATTTCTATAATACTTTTACATAATAATAGATTGGTTGGTTGGTGAGAATGGACCTACTTGGGGTCTGCAAGTATTATTATTAGACTATATATTATTATTATTATTACTATTATATATCACTATTACTATGTACATAATCATATTATGCATAAAATACACTTTATTATAATTTTTATTATAAACAACAATTACTTGTATAATACTCATTGTTATCATTATTATTGATGATAATGATATGTAACCAATTACCAAGTCACCTCACAAGTATCAATGGTATTTTCCAATTCAATCTATTTTGTTGTTTAAGCATTTGGGTATACTATACAGCTTAGCATCATTACAATTATAATAAAAACACACATTTTTATGTACATTTATAATTATCTAGTTATGTTGAATTGTGTTACATATCTCAATAGATTATATCTGAATGGATGAATACTGAATATAATTACTAAAACAATTAGCTTCTAATCAACATTGATTTCCACTGACAATTAACTATGACAGTACCCAGCTAATTTGTGATCACAAATTCTGTGCAGTGATTGGCAAAAATGTATACTGACAAATACAAGGCAGCAGGTAAATATGCTTTTTCATAGCTGATGCCTCTGTAAGGAATTCATAAAATTATTATAATGAACAATACTTGATATCATATAACAAAAGACAAAATGGTCTGCCATCCTCCAATCGAAAATTGGGACAATTCATATATGTTGCAATGCTGCCGGTCAGGTTCTCGGCTCCGGGTGGTGCTAGGACCTTGGGACCGGGTCCTCCGACATCGCTGCTGAGGCGGTGTCGTAGCCTTAGGCCCTTGACTACCACCCAGGGCAGGGTGGGTACCCGCCCGCTGTATTGGTGTTGGAACTGGGGTTATGTACTCGGAGCTGTCTCCCTGATGCAAAGAAGCCCAACTCCTCATGAGGTTACTTTAGCATGCCTGCACCAACAGTGGTCACACACATGCATGACCACAGCACATGAACACGAGCCATCATTTCATGTGAGCGAAGCGAGCAAATTTTGCAGCGAAACTTGTATCGCAGACCAAACAAGGAGTGCTTGTATTAAATCAAGCAAAACTACTACTGCCAAAAGTTACAAATTCATTTTGATTGTTCTCAGTTCTTAGTTGTCCATTGCTGTTATTTAAATTGAGGGAACATCTGGTAGAGTTCCTCCAGGAACTGTTGCTAGTATTTTGCTAACCAATCTCGGAATTTTACTGGAATTTACATATAGGATAATAACCATATAATTATTACTGATATTGTAGAGCACCTGCAGAGGAAGGTAATTTATTATCCTTTTTGAGTTTACTCCTATAGTACTTGCAAGCATTATAATAGTAATAATAGAATTATTAGTACACAACCAATAACATTTGCAAGTCAGAGCTACAACTACCAGAGATTGGTACAAATATCTTAACTTACCACAAGGTCTGTTATTAAAATAGCCTGTTATCTCATAATTTAAATACCTGTAAGATACAGGGTAAGCTAAGCCTAGTAAATTAGTAAAAATAAACGGGTCTAGGGAACTAAGGCCACATGCATGTACATTAATCCTCTTCCTAGAAAGCACTAGAAGCATTTTTAAGACCACAGATGGTATTATTGTAGACTATTCATTGGTGTTGGGCCTCTCTTCATCTATTAATGTATTTGTATCAAGACTGACTATTTGTGGGCCAGCTTGTCCCCCCTACCTAATAAATTAAAATAAAATAGAATTGTTGACAGTTATCAATGTTTGTATCCATAGAAGCGCAGGTTGCATACAGACTACAGACACACATTTAGTAGAGTACTAGTATGATAGAGTGTTTACTCTAGTTATTTAGGGCACACGTGTTAATTTAGTGTCGGATGAAATTTAATATAAACTCTCATGTCATTAGTTTCATGTGTATTATACTTATCCTAGAAGCTCTTCCTGTTACCAAATACATAGTAGGCTATCTGTGATGAATAGTCTAGCAAAAGTATGTAAATGCAAGAGTAGAGTGCACTGACTTATAAGTGATAACTCATTTAAACCTTATAGGACACTGACACCTGTTAGATTAACTCAAAAATAATGAAATATTGTTAAACATGAATAATATCCCAGGTGCAAATGTGTGCTCAGTCTGATAGAATATGTCATACAACTCTGTATAGGGGGGGGGGGGGGGGGGGGGTTTCTTCATTCTCCTGGAATGTGGAGTATAATCCAACGCTTAGCAGGTAAAGGGACATTTCGAAAAATGCAGTTCGAAACAAGACGTTTCACAACTGAGGTAATCATAGTGTTTTTCTATGATCATTTTCGAGATCTTTCAAAGAAGGCGAAGGCGAGGTGTAGTACCCTGAACCCCTCCCAAACACATGACATGCCATAAAAGTTCTCAGTACTGAAACTATAGTAAATTTTAGTAAATTTCCAGGCTCTTTGGTTCATATAGGGAACTGTCATCACTGTATTATCAGTCAAGACAGTATTGTACTGTTAGGAGAAGCCACTCCTGCATGGGATTATGTAACAACCATAGACAGTTCAGACATCTACAGTCAATGACCAGCACAGCCATTCAATCAACCATTACTGCTGATATTATAATTGCATATGCATGTATTGCTAAGTTTTATTGCATGCATATCCATCCTTTATGTGTTCTCAAGCTCTTAGTATGCAGTGTAATTTACATAATTATAATATACATGTATTTATGTTATACACTATAATGTATATGCCACCATTCCTATACAGAAAGTGCAATGACCTACTACAGCAATCAACCAATAACCCTTCACCACCTGGTGGCTAGGAAGGGGAAGTAAGGGACAGGCATATTTATGGAAACCTTATACCAGAATGACATAGATATCTGCAATGAATTTTTTTATTTTAGTATCAAAAAAAAAACATTGTACATGTACATGTAAATACAACACTGTGACAAGAATATAATATTATACTAAAGCTGAATGTATCTTACAGACTCCTATTTACACAACTTGCAGAGCTGCATTGAGGGCAGGCGTGCTACCAACTAGTAGGCCATTGTACCACTAATTGCTTATATTTGCACCAAGACTTGCAGTCACAGCTAGGTCAATAAGCAATACATATAATTGTAAAATAAATAATTCACTATTGTAAGTGCAACTGTGTTGTGTACAAATATGGATTACAGCAATAATATTAGCTCTGGTAGGTGGTGAATGACCAGTCTATCCAACTGTCAGCTATAGAACCCCAGGAATCTATTTAACTACAGCAGCTAGTTAGTCTATAAAATATTCAACAGCAGGAGCAGCAATTCTGGGCACTATAACAGTCTATGACCTGTACAGCGTGTGAAACTCAGCTACAACTAATACTGTATCAGAGCTACAGTTGTGTGTTCTACTGTGAACTGCCCCTTGCTGCCTGAGATCTCGTCTGGTTACAAGATCTGGCTACAGTTTCAAACAACCTGGCTATCTCCGGTGAACAGTGGACAAAGTCATGACCCCAGAACTTGTAGGCTTGGTTCCTGATCAGTTCAATGAAGGTAACGAGTAAGCCCCATGGGTGAGGCCTGTTCACTATTAGTCTCTCAAGCAGCACTCTGTAACATAAGAAGGTAGAACATAACAATATTGTGCTCATAATAATTATCCTGCCAGTAAGTATTGCAAGTCCTCTGGCCAGATTCTAATCTTCCAACAAGCTGGTAACCATTGGTAACCTCCTAGCAACCACCACAGTATTACCAGCCAGAATGAGCATTACTGGTAGCAGTAGTTGACCTTTTCACCACCAGATCATATTAATTAATTAGTGTTTGGTTGAATTATCTCCTTTTCCAGCCATGACATTGCTATAGGCCGACAGCAACACTGAGAAGGAGGTCATCCAAGTAAAACCTAACCTATCGAACGATGGTCAATGGTCGTAAAGTCTGATGATTCAAACTAATTACTACATATGACTAGTTACTGTGTGGGAAGGTATGAGGAGGAGTGAAGAGGAGTGAAGGTAGTGCATTGCACCTGCTATCAGGATGAGGCAGGCAATCAGACATGACTGGTCAAAACACTAGCAGTCTGTAATGACCTTCAACTCTTCCTGTTATAAAGACCTTCACGTGGTCTGATAATGCAAACATTGCACTACACACCTACCCGTGCATCTAATTCAGGTGAATGCTCACTGACAGCAGCCATTATGCTGGCAGCCAGTATCAACACATTCATTTAGAAGTATAACAATCATGTATATTATTCAACATACTCTTCTATTCTTGGAGCGCCTCATGTCACATGAGACAACCTTCAGCAGAGGAAATTAGTTTGAAATAATTGTATCAATATTCAACCCTCCGGGCTCAAGAACTCTGGTATCAGTTTACTTTTTAATGGACATTAAAATAAATTAAATTTCTTAAATCAGGTGATTAATTATTTGAAATGAGGTCAATAAGCAAGACCAGGCTGTAAGATAACTAGCGGAGGCGAGGCGGCCAGACTACAGCCACAGTCACCCAATCACTAGCTGATGATGATAGAGTTGGTGGATTATTAGTGCTATTACCTGTAGTACCTGAAGTACTAATACTGACCTTGTAATCTGCTCTTGGAGTGCGACGCTGTGGGCTTCAGCAAATAGCGAAAGGAGAGCACAGCTAAAGTAGTGAGTGTGACTGTTGGGGAACCTCAACTGGTTGGTAATGGCGTTCAAGAAGAGATATCGACCTGTATAAGGTAGATAAAACCACTACAGTCAATTGGTATTTACACTTAGCCTGTTTGATCTCTATAACGACCGAAATTATCTGGCAATATTAAATACATGATGTATTAAAATACTAAAAATGGAAGTGATACTTGGGTCCCAGTCTCAAAACTGCTCAAGCTCATACCTACATGCCAAAAGTTATTATTTGTAAATAGAATAATATAATTCATTTTTGCCATTATTTTGTAACAAAGTTGGAACCAACAACAATAAACTAGGCAATTGGTCACCCTGTCAACCTTTCTAGCAGGGTCAGTTCACAAAGGGAAACAGAAACAGGGTTGACAAACATCTGCCATGTTGACACAGCATGATGGGACAGCACTGACCAGTGCAATGGTGCCACTTGATCCATGTCCATTAACTCATCTCATTATGCAATGGTAAAAAAGCAGCCGAGTATCCTATTATACGGTGGCCACAGAAAGGTTAAGACGCCCACACTGTTATTAGAATACATGTATATAGTTTACCTTCAGTATCGAGGTCCTGAGAGAGGCTCTGGAATATCTGCATGTGGCTCGTCTGTGCAAGGTTGGTGGTGTTGGGACTCATGCCCTTCAACTGTAAGCTCTGTATAGCCTGAGTGCCCACATACAGCACCAGTGCATTCATCAGTGGGATGTTGTACATATTGCCAGGGTCATTTGTTACCTACAGGGAGAGAGCAGAGATAATGTTAATTAATACGGCAGGCAGGCACCGGATGCAGGTCACCCCATAGCAGAAGGTATTCTTAGTCAGCCACAAACAAGTATTTTTACTGATCGCTTGAAAATATAACGCTAGGTAAAAGTAGATCGGCAAATCAGTAGACAATCTACACATCCAGTTACCAAACAGCCATTTGTATAGTGTCTGTATACCCTAAAGAGAAGATATTATTGATTAGTATGCATCGTCTAGCTAATGAGTAGAGGAATCGGCAGTCGATCCATGTGCTGCAGCTGCGACATGTCAATTGTTAAAGTATTTCAACATCCATCACGTGTTTTAAATTTCCACATTCATGTGCCAACATACCCTTTGGTTAAACTGTGGCAATACAGTACCAACAAAATATTTTAAAATATTGGCCTACATGGTAATTGAGAAGGTGTGTATGGAATAATACTAGTAAATACTGCAGTTAGTGTAGCAGCCTACTATCATCGGAGGGTTGGACAAGAGGAGCCTAGAATTACCCCCCCCCACTCCATATAGGGGGTGTGACCTAATGTTACTCCCTTCACGTAGGGAGTAGGAGCCTAGAACTACCCCTATACATAAGGGATATAGAGTAGATAGATCCTGGACTAGTAACAGTACAGACATGGTGTTCATATGGCAAGTCTAGGCTGCATGCAGACAGCATAATCAATGCTGGTGGAGACATCAGTTGACATGAACAGCTATTATTAACACATGTACATTTAGTAATGTACTAAACACTGTGATCAAGTGAATTGCATGGTGCTATTTATTACACCAAAACTCATATCACTGGGATTAATGTCTCATAGAGGCGATTAAAAGTACACCTTTGCTCTTAGCCTTGTCGATAAGCCAGTTTGAAGATAATTAAGCCCATGGATACAGAAAATTCAGCTGAAGGAAGATGTATCTGGGCTCTCCTACTGAAAGGTAATTGGAAGATGTGGTAGTGTTATTGTTAAAGGTCACTTTTGTGCTGCATACAAGTCAAGTAGCTGTTGGTTGTTGCCTTGTGCCTGACATATTTTCATCTGTGCTCTCCTACATTTTCTATAGGAGAGCCTAATGCATCTTCATTCAGCAACACACAGACATTATAATAGATGTTGGTGCGCTTACTGCATTAGTGTACTACTAGTCAGTACAGGTAGCATAGTGTACAGGCTTAGCACCCTGAATGTGAAGATCAGAGTACACAGTACATGGACTACACACCTGAAGCTTGGACCTCAGCTCAGAAGGGAACGTAGCAGGGTTCCTTGTCTTCAGATAAGAGTCCAAGTCCTTCCTGAAAGCTTCTGGTTGAATAATAGCCACAATGTTGGTCATGATCTTTGGAGCATGGGCTATCTCTGTCAACATGTCCACCTGGATTTGGAAGAGATGGAAACATTAAACTCTGTACAGGTCACATTAAATCATATTATTAGTCTGTATAATCCATCCTCAACCTGCTAATGTTTGTTATCCACAAAAAGTTGATATATGCTTGTAATTACGCATATATAAATAGTAGCAGTGATTGACCAATGAGGTCAGAGTTTCCATGTATTTATCTACACTGACAGGTGATCAATAGCCACCATCATAACATGATTCCAGAGAAAACTTGCACAAGCACTTTATCACCAGGAGCTTATTAACTGTCCTGCAGCCATTTAGGAAGTAAACAACAGTACCACCAGGTGGTCAAAGTAAAGGCACTCAGTAGGTTAGATCATCACTGATTAGATTCGACTGAGTGCCCCAGAATAAGATATTTGTGGCAACTTCTGCACATTAAAGTCTCCATAGACAAGTTGCCTTGCTTGACATTGCTATGGCACGCACACTTCATATAACTCACCGCAGAGGACAGCCAATGTCTAGATTATGGCAGATATATATGAATATTAGGGCTAGTAAGGGTGAGAAGTTAACCCACATAGGAGACAGGAGTCGTGCATAAATTATAGTGTAGTACCACTGGATATGCAAATGTCAAACACTTGACTAATCTCACTCTTGTTATTTAAATTCAGACCATGGTGTGACTGAGTGGATAGACTACAGGGGAATCAGTAGCTGTGTAGATTTACCCGATCTAGAAAGTGCCAATGTTCGTTCTATTGGACAAGGTAGAGCAGAATATCAAGCTTCACAGGTGCCGTTGCCGAGACAGATGATGGTAGTCATAATAATTGTAAATCGATGTTTACAGGGACAAATTTCAAGTTACTACGAGCTATGTGCATTATTAATTAATACATTAACAAAGAAATGTCATGCATAATGTCAAAAGGGGACTCTAGCACTGCAGGTACCTGGGCCTCAAGTTGCAGCACTAATGGATGGAGTATAGACCAACCAAAGACTTGTCGGTAGTTATAAAGTTGACATTTGCATTTATCTACGTCACACATTATTTAGATGATAACATTACCATGCTTTTATTTGTTATAACTAAGGCTAGCATGTTGTGATGATGCGACACCTTTTAAACAGAGGTGACTGTGTGTCTTAAAACTGAGAGGTCTTTCTCCTTGCAGGCAAACTAGACTAGAATCACATTACATAATCTCTACCCCTGAACTACTTGTACACAGTGAGTGGTACAGTGAGGTTAGCCGTACCTTGAGGTTTGGTGTGAAGGGATCGGGCAATCTCATGTTGCGGGGAAACGCGCTGAGAATGAGGTTCCTCATCTGGATACAGTTAGAGGGTATGACATCACAGAAGGCGTAGTGGTAGTCACAAAGGAACTCTGGGAAGTCATGGAGCAGGACCAACAGAACCCTCAGTGTACCCTGCCATGAAACATGAAGTGTGGAATTGAAACAAAAACATTATGGTTATCAATACCTCCATCAGCCGACACGCACAGAATAGTGACGAGATAAGAGCAATAGCAGCAGCAGCATACCTTGTACAAGACCTGCATGGCACGGTTGAGGTCGGCATTCCTGAGGAATGGAGCAAGGAACTTGAAGAGATCTATCAGCAGTTGGGCATACATATTCCAACCCTGCAAGGAGAGACAAATCCACATAGACTACTACACTACAATACATTGTACAATATTATACCATGTACACTTGAGCCGGATGTGGTAGCTCACATCAAACATTCAGTACCATAATAAAATATTCACAGTTTGTTCAACATGTTGTGCAATTTTATGAAAATCAAATCTAAAATTTCCTCTGTATACTTATACTTAAAATAGCACCACAGATGTTGATAAATAGCAGTTAGCATGATATATTCATTTCATGCACCATTACCATTTCAATGGAATGAATTAATGACTGTGCTATCCCTGTACTGTATGTACCTACTTTAATATCCATAATAACAAAACATGACAGTGAAGGGTTGCCAGTGAAGGACTGGTCATACAGTAACTGCAGTGAGCATTCTATACAAATGGTGGAATGTAGGGAAGGAAGAGGTTATGCCACTGTTATGGTATATGCTACACTGTAGTGACGCTGATATGATCAGTAACTGGCAGGTAGCCACTGCTAACACTGCTAATATGTAATGTGTAATTGTATTAGAGGCCATGCAGTGAGATTCTATGCCTTCAGTAACTAACAATGTATCTCAGTATATCTGCACATACATGTACAAGTAGTTGGAATACAGTCCTGCAGTGAATATCTATATTGTATACTAAACAAACCCTTTGTTGAGCAGTGAGCTGCAGCATTCGACCAATGAAGGCGCGGTGTGAGATGAGCTCCAACCACGCAAAGGCAAACCCAGGGAACTTGGCCGGCCTCAATATTCTATACGTGTTGACAAATGCAGTCAGAACCTACACAACGAAATAACAATACAAAAGTAATACATGTTAAGTAGGCACAAGACAGGGCATGGTTGACCCTTTTTCACGAGGAAATGGGGGCAGGCAAGCAGACAGACGGTTAGATGCATGACGTCATTCAGTAACTTATATGACGGAATCGAAATGTCAAAAGCTGCTTGAATAATGTTATCTAGAACAAAGTTATCATTTGGTGATCAGACAGCATAGTGGGAGGTTGTGGAGCGGAAGAATGTTTTCAAATATATTCAACAATAATAACCTACTGATATGGTGTTCTACATGTAGTCCATATTCCTAACTAGAACTAAGGTTTTATTTTTTATTTGGCTACCATAATCATATGCACTATTGCAACAGCGAAACAGCTGTGCCTGTCGCACTATGCAGCCATTCATGTACAGCATTTGATAAGGTAATTAATTGTCAGTTGATAGTGCCAGTATTTCTCTCTTCCAACTAGGATATCAAGAACACGCCAGTAAAGCTACAAGACTGGGGTGATGTAAATCAATCGCATCCACGCCCAGTGGTTATTCATAGTTCTAAAGCTAACCGCATGACTTTCTTAACATTTGAAGATGGAATTTTCAGCAGATTAAAACGGTCAAAATCAAGTCAATCTATTATTGGCCATACACCATTCGGGGTCAACCTTGCATGCCAAGTGGACACAACTCCATATGCATAAATTGCATCCTTGTACTGGTGCACTGTAGACTGCTCACCTGGAAATTGATGGCATCCAGTATATATTCGGGAGCGTTGAGCTCAATGAATAGCATAATGAAAATCCTGTGAAAGGGGAGCTGCTGAAATTCCTTCCCCTTGACCTCATGGTCCAACATCAACACCCCTGCCACAATACCCAGCACCTAAAGTACACACCAAGATGGTTATACCAAACAACACATCCAACATACAGTTACATATTTTACATGAAAATCGGTGTTGCACACCTCCCACACACAAGTAGACCTGTCAGGCTTATTGCCAGCTACAAGTTTCCACATTCATTCAGCCTCCAGTGAAGGGCTAATCTACTGCCAACATTTGATTGTGATGACATGTATTACATGTGTAAACGTGTATATTTACATGAACAACACCCACCAATGGCCTCAGCGGTAGTACTGCCCTGGGAAGACCAGCACCGCTTGCACTGTGCAGAGAGAAAGGAGAAGGGAGAGAGGGGAGTGGTAATGAACTCACCTTGTTGAGGAGATTAATTTTAGTAGCAGGGTTGTTGGCATCACCAGAGAGTTTGACAAGCAGCACAATGAGCCTCACATAAGCATCCAATGTCTTGAAGCATTGAGCGCGCACCAGAGTGCCGTTGTTGCCGTGGTTCTTGAGTGTGCCATATGTAATGTCTACACATAACTGGGTACACAGTCTAAAGAACCTTGTGATGAGTTCGTCTGACTTGAGTATGCCTTGCTGCTGCATCTGGTGATTACACGGTCATCAACAGTTACACAATAGAGGAAATGCATGTTATATATAAACGTGGGAAGGCAATTCCCACCATACAAATACAATCATGAGAAAAACTTACATAAGAATGAACAGTTGGCTGCCAATAAAAGTGCGTAGCATTGTAACTGTGACAAATTGACCCTTACCTGATTAACAAACTGGCTGAAAGCCTGCCTGTTGTGGTCTCTACCAGAACCAGAGTTGTGGTAGAGCTGTACCCACTCTCTCAGCAAGTACTCCGTCTTCTCGTGTAGGCCTGGTGGGTCATTGGTGTCCTTAGCCTGGTTAATGCCCGACTGCATCATCGATGTGGGTCCTGAGGTTAACCCTGGCACGAGTCCACCGTCATTCTGCTGCCTCAATGTCTCTACCAGTGCCGGCAGCCTGTCAATACACAACGTCTCATAAAGGCTACAGAGTAGCTTCTCTCACAGACAGTATTTTACTAAGAACCTACTGGCCAATAAGGAATAGACGACCCGCAGAGTAACTCTTTACTCACCCTTCAGGTGCATGGCGTTGCTGTGCAGATATCTTAGTGAGTAACTCAATGGTGTTAGTCATATCACTCTCTGTTACCGTGTCTGGCCCTTTCTCATCTACTATTAGCTTCTGCACCAGTTTCATGGCCAGTCCAACAGCCATGTAGTTGGCACCATTCTCCATGAAAGCAACCAGAGCTTGGTCGTACTGAGACAGGTTCACTAGTCCAGTTTTTATTAAACATTCGATGGCCTCATGGTTAAACCTATAGTCCTCTCTTGTATCTCTCAACACGCTGAAACAGGTAATGGTCACTTGTATACTGAGTGTACGCAGATGCACAACTTGTAAGCAGATGTCTAACAACATTTTCATGGTTTACTATTATTAGTGCATATCCACTCTGCGTTGAATAAATTCCTTTAATAACCGTAGACTTTGCAAAACATTGCAGTTTATTGGGGGTAAACGATATAAATAAATACATACCTTGTAACATGCCTGTTGGCCCATTGAGAACCAAAAGCCCTAGGACCTTGTAAACCTTTCAGTATAACCAGGTGACAGTCACGTAGTCTAGAGGCTAGGGTGGCATCTGTGATGGAGCTATTGTAACTGTCCAATAAACTCTCGACAGTCTGCATGTTACAAATACATACAGTTAGTGTATGCATGCATCTAGTAGACAATCATAGTATATTATATAGGCACATAAGAAAATGTAGGGCTTAGCAACTTCTGCATAGCTATAATATGTTAGATATAACGTTTAGTTATAGACTACATCCAGTTCCGAACATTAGCTGTGTGCAAACAACACCAACTCAACTCCTTAACAGTATAAACAGGCAGGTGATAAAACATACTACTCCAGATTCTATCAAGCAAACATTTATGGGGAAGACCTTTGACAAATAGTATTACTGGACTGTTACAATCACAGTATAAGAAAGTATTACATGCAATTTGGCAAGTGTAGAGTAAATCCATGCATCCCAAACATATTTAATTCGGGAGCATCAGTGGTGAGAAAAACAACTTCAGCCACAACCACAGTACCAAACTGTCACATTCGTATTCAGCATCCACAACATAACATTTTTTTGTTTTATCTGTGTAGTTCCCAAAAGCTCACAAGTGACAGTCCAGTTCATAAAAATTATGAATCTCTGGCTCCCTATTGAAACGGCTCATTTTCAGTCATGACACGCTAACCTCACCTCCAATACATCTTTGGTAACATAGGTCAACTTTGACCACGCCTACTTGCCCTACTGTATACATATCTATATTGTGATTACAATAATTATGATTCCGCCCCCAGCACCCCAAGACTAATCACGTGTGCGTACCTTTTGTAGTATGGTGACTGCAGTCATACCAAAGTCTCTGCTCTGAGCTCCACTCTTCATCATGGCCAGGAGGTTCTGCAGGGTTATTATGACTTGAGGGTTAGCAGTGGCAGAAGGGTTACTAGAGAGCAGCTGTATCTGCCCATCTATATCATTGGCTATCTTCTCATACATAGCACCAATCTCTTCAACCATGAAGTTCTATAGATAAGTCAGACATAATACATGTAGATAAATATAAGTAATCCCGGTGCTCTACAGAGACACTTAGACCCAGAGCTATATTACAACATGGTGGACATACTGAACCAGAAATCATATACTATATGATCTTGAATTAGATGTGAATTAAATTATATATCTATTATGTAAGCAAAGAATCTGCATAAAACGTGTCGGCAGTTCCAGTATGTGGTCTCCGTTGTTTGACGATATCAATACTGTACTTGATTGCATTTGGGTCAAGACCTAAGAATGCTAGCTCTATTGTTATTGGCAGTTGATTTTTGAACCCAATTGTATAAGCAGAGGCACGATTGCTCTAACCATACTGGGCTGGTTACACAGTGGCATCATTGAGTCGGGTGTACTGGAAGGTGATCTCTACAGAGTATACCTACCGTGTGCTGCTTGGTGTTAATAGGTGGCTGCTGACCGAGCATCTCACTGATGTTGGATGAGCCAGTAAGGGAGAATCCGGGTACGTTACGAGCAAACTCCTCGTACACGCTCATCTGTTGAGGGGGAGCAGCACTTCCGGGCTGCACTCGTATTTGCTCAGGGATCACCTCCACCTGATACCTTTGTGCTACAGGATCACAGTACCTACGTCCCTCTTGTCTAGCTGTTAGCCTTAGCTCAAACTCCTGAGGTATTGGAATACACAAGATTGATTAATATACACACTTTCTCATTTATACCACCATAGCCCTAGATGGATTGATGGCATACTGCAAGTATACATCTACTAGAAATCAAGATACAGCAGAACTCAGCCTTTGGAACTCACAGCTGCCAGACGTTTATCCATCTCAGGAATAGCTTTCTCCACTGCAGTCTTCTGTATGAATACGCAGGCCAGTTCGGTATTATCCTGTGCCACCACCTGCGCTGCTTGATCTATCATCTCCTTGTGTTGTTGACTAATGTTGGAGCGGTTAAACGCAGCAAGGAACGCCTATGGCAAACACAACAGTGTACTATAGCAAACACAACAGTGTACTATAGCAAACACAACAGTGTACTATAGCAAACACAACAGTGTACTATAGCAAACACAACAGTGTACTATAGCAAACACAACAGTGTATTATAGCAAACACAACAGTGTATTATAGCAAACACAACAGTGTATTATAGCAAACACAACACTGTACTACAACAGCAAACACAACATTGTACAACAGCAAAGACCACAGGTACATAGTTGTATTGAAAATTCTATAGTAAAACATCACACTAGGCAAGTACATCCATTGTAATTATAAGGTAAATTAGACATAGCAGCAGCTGTAGGTGGAAAGATCTTAAGGGGTTAGACTAAGTGTACTAGAATACCTGTCAACGTAGTGAACATATAGCCAGAAATAGCTACAACCAAGAGAAAGGAGCAGATGGCAGAGCAATGCATATATACCTGTTTCAGGTTAGTCTGTATGGACATTAGCAGAGGTTCCCTGCAGGTAATGAGGGACATACCAGCAGTCATACTGCGGACAAGGTGGTGTGCCGCCCCCATCATCCTCTGTTCCTCGGGGTCTAAGGCAAAGTCCTACAAGTTTACAAATACCGATCAACACCAGGATAATGCTGACAAAGCCCACGGTAATCTCAAACGTTGCCCACGAAACTAAGTTTAAAAATATACATCAGTAGAGAGCCAACAATATTAGCAAATTTTCTCCATTTATGGTTCGCTCTTATATAAATTGTAAGTGCACATTTGAATTAAACTGATAAGACTACTAACTGGCTGACTGACTAACCTTCTTGATGATACTCTCACATGTGGTGAGTGCTATCTTCAGCGACCTCTCCACTACAGGTACAATAAGCTCTGAGATAGCTCTCTCTAGAGCTGGGCGAACTAGGGCCTTCAACTGTTTGTTCAGTTGGAACAGGGGAAGCTGCAAACAGAAAACGTGATGTAATACACAAAGGGAATGTTCATTATAACAGCACTGCCCACCAGGCAGCTGTGCGCACAGTTCTGCTGGCAAGAGAGGTGAGTACTTGACAAACTCAGTCTGCTAATGGTGGTGTACATTGCTAAACGCTGTGCACCAGGTATTTATAACAGTGAACTAGGTCATGTCAAGAGTTATGGAGGCTCAACACACAATACCTACTTTACAATAATACTAGGTCATATTATACACATTGAAGTGCAACACCCTAGCCATATATTTTTTTTTCTAGTCTCACCTGATCTGAGATCTGAATGTGTGGTGCAAGGTTAGTCATCGATGAGATGTTAATATCTGAGTAGCTGTACTGTGGCTGAGGAGTGGCACGGTTAGCAGATACTTGCTGGGTGGCAGCAGCCTGTGTAATGCAAACAACACAGTATCTAAATGTCTAATCAATGAGTTAACAGTAGCTGCAGTACAAAGCACTTTATCAATACACTATATGGGTAATATTAGTTTGGCAGTGAACAATGTCTTAATATGGCAACACTCAGTAAACTTTGACAGAGATGGTGGATACAGGATAAAACCTGTCACTTTGTCAGGTGTGAACAAGTACTATTATGTAAGATAAAGGATGTCCCATATTAGCATAAGTCACCAGGATATGGAAAATTTATTTTTACTCCCAATTACCATAACACATGAACATTACATAACTATGATGGAATGTTCCATACCCTCCGAAAGAAAGTAGAGTATAGCTGTAAACTGTGGCCTTACCTGTGCAGTACCGGCTGCCTGTTCCATCTCAGGTACGGTAACGCTGCCCGCCCTCGGTCCAGCCATGGTCATCATAACCTGTGGGTCCTGCTTTGGTCTGACAGTTAGCTGACACTCCATTATCTCCGCATATGAAGGGTCCTTAAGGAAGTGTGTTGGAGTCAGAAGCTGTAAGATGTATACGCATATAGTATGAACACTAGTAGTAACATCTGCATGCACCAGTACAAACTCCAATAACCATATGGATGGTATACAGTAAGGGAATCCAAGAGGTAACTTGGTGACCTCACAATGCCATGATCACTCAATAATCATTAACGACACGCATTACCAATTATCTTATTTCTCAATTCAACACCTCGGATATTATTATTAGGCTTCTAGTTCATTGGTTTACACTGGATGATAACTTTAAGCAATCAAACTGATCAAATTTAAATATTGCTACATTACAGGGGTGGTCCTCTTTACCAGAATCCTGATGAAAGTAATTCAAGTCAAAAATCCTGGCAAGAGTGTAGGACAAAGGTGTAAGTCTCTAGCATAAACTGTGTAACCATCTGCTACATAATACATGTGTCTCTATGTACCTGTAACTCTACATGCAGATTCTTGCAGAGAACTTCAATTTCAAATTTGAGGTTAAGTTTGAGGTCATGTTGCTGGTGTAGTTCAGCTAGTACATTGAGCATGCCCAGTGTCCATGGGTTGGGTGGCCGGAATATACGACTCTTGTCACATGACTCCATAACCTTTGCTACAAATGGCACGACATAGAGAAGCTCCTCAGATCCTTTGCTGTTGGCCTCATAAAGCAGCCCTCTGAGGTCCAAGTCCTAATCACATAACATAGTATACATATGCACATGTATAATAATAGAATTCTAAGAGCAAAATGTATATAAGAAGGGAATACAACTCCAGATTAACCACTTCAGGTGTTGCATCTTTCACCCTTATTATGGTTCTAATCACTTCAGGTAACATTCCTTATTAGCTTAATGTTGATTGGTGGCGCAGGCTGACAAGCAATCGAATTGAAGCCCACAGACTCTAATACACATGTAGAGGGTACATGTAAACGTCTGTACATACAGAGCAGGAAAATGTCTCTGTTGTTAAAAAAACATCAACATTATCCTTAGAAGGATTACTAACCAGATGAAGGATGGGTTTGTTCTTGGCAAGGGTTAACAGACCGAGCCAGTGCCCCAGGTTCTTGAGCAGAGATCTGTCCGAGAAGTTACTAACACCCTTGTCACTCCTCAGCAACACCTGCAGAATAGATTGACACCAACCTGTGACGCTATGTTAGCTGCAACTACTGCTGTACGTTGCAAGACAGTTGGACGTAAAGATTCCGTAAATCAATTAAGGTTGGAGACTATCATAACTGAAGGTGAAGAGTACATTAGAAAGCCTAAACAGGAATATGAGCAGCGCTAATATCGACACCTGAGCAGCATGGTACATGCATACCACCACAATGAGTACTACAGCTACATGATAACATAATGTAGCACACACCACTGGTGGGTGGACAGGGACCTACCTTGATGTTTCTAAATGTCTCAATGAGCACCCTCTTGTTGAGTGATATCTTGCTGAGGGTATCGAGGAAACTAGAGTACAAGGGGTGAAAGTTGGGCTCAATGGAGGCCCTTTTCATCACCAGATACTGGGCAGCCCAAGGAATGTGATCATCTTTCAATGCTTGTAAGAGCTCATCAGCCTAGAGGGATATTATACAATACTCAATCATATTCACTGAAGTATTTCCATGGCGTATGAGTAGTCTAGAACAGAGGATAAGAGAGGATAACTCTACAACAAAATGATAATTATTTTTATTGGACCAAATAGCAGCAAGATGTTCGTCTTCCTGCTCACCTTCTGCTGAATGTTCATCTGTGAGAGGTTGTTAAAAATGAAGAAGACCTTATCCTGGGTAGACTCTGGAGGGATTGCCAGATCAAGTTTATCATCATTACCAGCTAGCAGCGTATCAATGTTTGTAGTGTGAGCCAGGGATGGCTTGGACATTTGCTTGTTTGGTAGACCTACACAACACATAAACAACATGAGCACCAGCGACTTAGTTACACAATCCGGTGGATATCAGGAGAATGAGATGGGGAAGGGGAGAGCTAAGGCTAATAGACTCCATTAGGGGTCCCCATCCAATGAAGCAAGTCTAAATTTGAACATATAATTATTGCTGTTTGACTAGTGGCCCCCTCATCAGCTACATGACAAACAAGGCAGGCCTATAATTACTAGATGAAGCAAATGATAGTTCCAGTACAGTTATGTAGTACTGAGTAGTGTTGATGATTTTGTTTTCTCCACCCTATGCTATTCACCGGTATCTATGATATTGTAACTTCATTCAAAAACACAAATCAGATACATATCGCATATCACATACCATATCCATACCAATCACACAGTACATACCTATGACACCAGCTGCCCTCTGCGTATTGGGAGTAGGAGTGGCAGGTGCTGCAGGTGTGGGGGTAGATGGTGCGGCAGCAGCAAGAGGTGCTTGCTGTGCACTCCCTGTCGTTGGTATACTCTGAGGTAGATTAGACTGGTTTAGGATGTTAGCACTGGGCAGAGTTGACGAAACGTTCACAGGCTGAGATAGATTGCCTATCGGAGGCTCCTTTGATAGCTTGCCGTAGTTGACGTACTGAAACACAAGCAAGGGTATGGCTTGACATATGTATATAGCACTAAGATGTGCATAACGTGAAGCGTTAGGTCTTAAAAGTAAACATTTAAGTAGATACTTCAATCACTTCACTCCAGCAAACTAATGGTGCATAGTAACACCTTATATACTTTATCTATATACTAACTGGTCTGATGGACAGATTAAAAGATTCAAACTATTTCATCCAAACTCTGAATGCCCATCTCGGGGTAATTCACAATAATGGGCAGACAACTCCCACTGCTTACCTCTGCTAGTACAGGAGGAAACTGAGCAAAGTGTGGTATAGCTACTATATGCTGACAATACTGGGCACAGTCCTTCAGCCTAGACTTGAACCTGTCTAGAGCTGCCAGGCCAAAATGGTACATCTTAGTTCCCGGCTCCATCTTCAAGGCTTCCAGTACATACTTGAGAGCCAGGCCCAGCGCCATATGCCTACAAGTATACAGTAACACAACTAACAGTTCCAGGAGCTATCAGAGCACAGGTTCAGTTAATCTGTCTCCATAAGAGGCATATTGTTCTATCAGCGGGTAGTAGATCCTCTGTGGAATTCGGTACTAGATGGAAGGGAGGACAGGGTGAACTTACTGCACTAGACCTTGCTCAATGATTCCTCCGAATAGAAGGGCTGTGACATGCAGCTCCCGGTCTGGATACTGTGGGAAGAACTGGTTCTCCTCAAACAGATTCCTCAGCATACAGGAAAACACTTCCTGTTAACGGCAAAACCAAACAGTAGCTAATCACACGATGAACAGCTTAGTCAGTGCAAGGGCAACACTAAATTCTAAGGTGGATATGTGTTCAGCGGTAGGTTCGTTTATTGCACATATATACCAAGTGATGACAATTGGAACCCTCAATCATGCTGATAACTCAGTGTGACATTGTACTATTCAAGTTTTGCTATTCTGTCAAAGATCTACTCGAACTATCACATCAGTCAAGTTCACATCAAGACACATCCTCACATGACTATCAATCCCTCATTTATATAGGATAATACGAAATTTATACACTCGAGCACATAACGCACCAGATGTACACCAGACGTACACCAGACATACACCAGACATACACCAGACATACACCAGACGCACACCAGACATACACCAGACATACATACACCAGACATACATACACCAGACATACATACACCAGACGTACACCAGACATACACCAGACATACGTACACCAGACGTACACCAGACATACATACACCAGACGTACACGACACACACCGTTTTCTGATACCTCGCAGTTACTACAATAGAGTAATATCTACAAACCCGCTCTCTCCGATTGTTAGAATCTTTGAACTGTTTCAGCATGGCGAGCACCTCATCAGTGCCAAGGTTGTTTGGTGGCTGGTTGTAAATCTTTTGGAAATAAGAGTTCGCTTCATCCTCAACCTCTGAGGAGAAAGATGGTGTCTCCATAGAAGGAACATTAGGTGGCGCCCCCATACCGCCAAGATTGCGATTGGCCAAGGTCTGGGCCTGTCCACGATTGCCTCCCATTCCCATCAGGTCTAAACAAACACAACAACAGCTGGAGAGTGAACAAAGTATTCAAGAAACAATCATAGTATACCCATTGTTCCAACTAGTATACAGATCATTCTACTGACAGCTGTAGTTAGTACATGTAGTTAGCTAAGCCACCCCATGGATCATCAATGGCTCACATACCAGCTGCCAGCACAGATTGGAGTTACTAAATAGGGTGAGCCGAGAAATCACACAGCTCTCAGCTTAAACTGCGCCGAGTTTGAAACATGGAAACTCTGAAAATACGAACCCAACTTTCTATGATGATTCACCCAAGATCTTATTTGTAACAGGCAGGGGTACTGGCACACCATACATGCAGACACCTCTAGACAGTACTAACAAGTATAGGCAGTTTTAGATCCAGCTAGGAGACAACAAAACTGATACTCATGTATGTGTGCAGAAGTGGGTAGTGGGTTACTCGCTACTCACCTGGCTGTATAATTCTCATGGGCTGCTGTAGGTTGGGCAGGGTGGGATTGGAGCCTGGCATCCCAGCAGCACCAGCGTTCACATTTGATTGGTTAAATTTAGCAGGAGAACCACCAGGGGTGGAGCCTTGGAGACTAAGATTACCAAATGAATTCTCAATCTAAAACAGAGAGTAGGCTTCACCAGTCTAACAATCAAGATTGAAAGACTCTCGAACATCTGAGTTAACCATTACTAGCTAAAGCATTAGACAGGAAAATAATACAATAAGGTAGTCAACCAAATAAAACAAAATAACTCACTGCACCAGCGGAGGGACCACCTGGACCCCCAGGACCTCCTGGCATTCCCATCATGGGAGGTAAAGCACCCATTTGTTGTTGTTGCTGCTGCTGCATAGTCCTGGGTTTGTTCATATATGAGCTAGCACTGTTAATTAGCTGTGTAATCTCCTTGGCCAGCTCTTCAGACCTGATGTTCCTAAGGGGACATAATGAGGGCAACACAATAAGTATTAGGATGTCTATGTATGCCATATCTAGTACAGCAGAGGGTACAAGCTAGACACTGCAAACTGTCAACATGTCTGTGTTCAGAGCCATTGAGAGACTCAATGGCTCTGCCTGTGTTGTACAGTGGTCTATTCAATTATCCCAAACCACTGTAGTGTACATACAATGTATAAATACAATGTGTAGATTCTCTATACATTGAGCACCAATGCACTTGTTACTAGACAAACAACACAGGTATGGAATTTGGTATTGAGATTTCTATGTTAGTGAACATTTGACAATGCATGGTTACTGTCAGTGCTGTGTGTATACAGTGTAGCTAATTGACTGAAGGCAAGGTATCCTAGATTGAGAGACATACCCCACATAAGTCTGTAAAATAGCAAGGATGGTGCTGACTGTGTCAAACGATAGCTGCCCTTTAGGAGGCTGTTGCTGGTGAGCGGCGTCGTCCTTGAACCCAAATAGTATTGCACACCGTCTCTTTAGGAATGATACCACTGCCTCAATGAAAGGCTCCTACAACACAAGGGATATCCAGTTACGATTTACCATTTCCACATACGACATAGTCACAAATGTTGCAGACCTGTCACATTGACAGCTGTGGCAAAGAGTGCAAGCTAAACTATCCTATGAGTTGGCTTATAACATGAGCGTTCACTGAAGCTATGAACTGGTGGAGGTCACTAAATGAGGTGAACTAACTCATCAAGTGGGCTAAGCGAAGCTTTAACAGAGCCCTGTTTGATTTATGGAAATGCAGTGTGCGTTCAGTGAAATCTTAGAAGTACTAAGATGATGAGTTTTATAAGCAACTATACTCTTGTGACTAACATTGGATACATTATAAAATGAAAATGACTACAATACGAATACATAGAGACGGGTGCAGGTACGGTTCATCACGTACACAAGTAATTGAGCGTCTACATACCCCATGTTCACGGATTTTATCACTGAGCCATTTGTCTAACTTGAGATACTCTCTCCGTGAAGCTAGACATGCTAGATCCACCACAAAGGTAAACTGAGAGACGTTGAGTAACATTGATAAAGCTTTAAGATCTTGAGCAACATCTAGGATCCTGGACAGCCTGGTTTGATCGTTCGGGTCACCACCTCTCATGTACCACTCAGCCATGCAGTACATCACCAGTGCTCTCATTAGAGAAATATTGGCCTGTGTGAAAGTATTTGTGTTCATATAACAATTAGACCGATTCCAAGGAGCAATAATAGTATCTGGTGATGATAACTAAGTAATGGAAACCAGTAACTAATGACCAAGTCATTCTCTATCCACGTGGGTGCTACATACAGTCTTTCTGACCAGGAGGTCTGTTGCAGAAGCAACTAGAAAGGTCACAGATAGGCCAAGATTGTGGCGGTGACTTGCTTATGAAGCAATAGAGAAGTACATATTATTATCTACCAGCCCATCACTGGTATGTCTCCTAAATTGGTAAACAGCGCATACCCCAGTTCATTAAACTCTGACTGTTTGTGATGACATAAATTTGCAGTCTTGTCCACTATTAAAGATATTACAATAATAACACTACGACACAATCAATATAACTACTGTAGAGGTTATACATACATGAGCTTGACAGTTCCAAACAAACTGTAGAACACTCCCAGAGTTTGGATGGTTACCAAGAAACATTGGTATAAGAGTCAATAACAGCTCTCTCTTCAGTGTATTCCAGGGGATCTACAGTAAATAGACTGAGTATATGCTACAGGTACACGCAGAAACTTGTATGTAGTATAGAGTATGTAGTATGTAGTATATAGTATGTAGTATATAGTATGTAGTATGTAGTATATAATATGTAGTATATAGTATGGAGTATATAGTATGTAGTATATAGTATGTAGTATATCAGTCAATAAGTATGCTATGCATGGAGATAACACACAATACAACTATTCATATACTGCATGTTTCCATCCTAGCCATAACATTACATAACTAAATTGATCATGAATGATGATATGTTTGTTATTTCACTCATCCTGCAGGTCTCCAATGTTCAAATTATAATATGACATGTAGCTCAAATCCCTCTAATAAATAGTTGTGGAGTAGCCTAAAGCTGGTGCGCTAGCTAGTAGCCAATAATAACTAGAATAATTTGTAGGTAGATAGCTGGTACTCTCAACAAGTCGACTCACTGGGGTCCAACTATGCTCCTCAAACTATCCAACCTAACACAGCTGAGTGAAAGTCTACTCACCGTAGTGTGGAGTAAGTTGATGACCAATAAGTCTGGACAGTGCTGCATTGGAAACTTGAACAGTTCCGTCACTTGCTGATAATGTCCGAGATCCGAAAGTCTTAGCAATGACTCGACTAGCTCTGCAGACTTCCTGTAAGCAAAATATTCTCCAAACTACACACTAAAACAGTCAATGGGGTAAGTATGAGGACCAAGTCATTGTTAGAAAGGAAATGGCAGACGCAGGCAAGGATTTATGAAGTAAACACGAATGAATTGTCTTACCATGTTGCAATATCTGGGTTGTCGTCATCTGGGGGAGCTTTTAGCATATCCAGACTGATCTGCTGCCTTTGGAAGCTGGCAAAGCAGAATACATCTGGGTTGTTGAGAGCATAAACAAACCACGAGATCTGCAAAGAACAAATACATAAATTAGTCATACAGAGCACGCGAGATTGGGAATTACCACGAGAACTTACTGACCCGAACTCCGATTTATAGATGTAATCCATCTAGATTATTACATTACGAATGAATTTAAAAAAACTGTATGGAAATAGGTACCGACCTGGCCTTCACTGTTAGCCCATGGTTTGAATAGCTCCTCAACAGGAAATGCTCCGTGTAAAGCTTTACGAACTGACATAACAATGAGCTGTAAGCCTTGTTTGCTCTGAATGAGGAACCCTTCGTGGTCGAAACCTCTGACCACATCTCTCCAGTTTAGACTGGGTGACTAAACAAGGGAATAAATTGGTTATAATAGATTAAAACGTAGCCATCTCTTTCCTAGGAGACAACATGAGCAATTATGGTTCCACGTGACAGTGTACTCAAATGTGAGAAGTCATAGATACGACGATGGTGGAAAAATAGCGCGGATGTCAAAGGTCACATGGGATAAACTTTCAATCAAGAGTGAGACAAGCATGAGAAGCATTCATCACGTACATCTGCGCGTATTCAATGTGCACAACAGAGAATTATGGTACGCTGTCATGCGACAACTGACCATCAAACCATCACATACTGTAGAAAATTGTTTATATACATACAAATTGTAAGAGATCAAGTGGCTATGTTGAATACTCACCATTTCCTGCACAACCTGTACAAAGACATCAATGTTCCATGTCTGTTGAGTAGGTGGGCCATCAGGTCTATTCTCAGCTATCCAGAGTGAGTTGGGCATATTCAATGTCTGCATATGCAGTCCCTCTTGTAGTCCTGTTATATTCTTGGCCATCATACCCAGCACCTACAAGCACAGACATGCTAATGCATATATACAATATTATAAACACACAACATTGGCTGCAAACTGCTACAATATCCTCCTAGGTCAGTGAAGTATTTGTTTTATTTCCAATGAAAAACAGTCAGACAGAAAAACATGCCAAGTAGTGTTGTGACTAAAGAGATTCCCTTACTTTCCCAATTCATGGACGCCTTATAAATAATTCTGCCACTGTATACAAATAGCACCAGATTGCCATCTATTAATCGTATAATAAAACAGCCTAAGAGTAATACAATAGCGCAGGTATAACTTGAGGTATGGTATAGTAAGATAGCCTTCAGAAATGTGACATCATCATGTACAGTCTTGTATGGCAAGAGCATTACTCACCTGAGCTACTGCTTTAGCAGTTACCTCCCTCACCCCACCTAGTTGTGTGAGAGTCTGCCTACATCTATCTTTATCACTGGTGCAGGAATATCCTATCTCCTTTAGACAGTCTGCCAATGTAGCTTCCATCTGATAACAAGACACAACTACTGCTGCTAACTACTGCATATGCATAATTTACACATTATAACGCTCAATCCTTCCCACCATGCTTTTACTAAATGTATACAAGCAATTGTGGATCCAATGTAGCTACAATCTAATAATATTGTGTATGTGTATGGGACCATTAGATACCACTTACCACTTTGTTTGGAAGGGTGACTGTAGTGGGGTTCAACTGATCAACAGTATAATTAAACTTCTCTGTATACAGTAGTGGTGCAAGGACCACAGGTGTCCTCTCAGGTGGGAATTCTCTACGGAGAGCTGCTAGAAACTGGTCTCTCAGCTCTGCACTAGTACCAGATGGATTATCCGAGTCTACAAGGTGAACTAACAAGTGATGTAGTACTTCTGCTGGGGCCTCATGCAACCCACTTTCCCTCCCTCCTGCTTCTAAAATGCAAAACAATGCCACTGTAGAAAACAATAATACTAGAAGGATGCTGAGTAAGTCTACTACATAATGTGACCAATCAACATGAAGCGGATGGCATTACATTACCCATCAAACATAGCATATATATGCTGCAGATATATTCAAGCAGCAAATACAAATGGAGGATATATTATATGCTCGCATACGCCACTCACCAGTATCCAGAAAAGAACTGATGAGATCTGGGAATTTCTGCCGAGTAAAGTTTTTGGCGTGATGTCTCAGCTCTGGATTGGCAGAGTTGAGCAGTATGACGCCAAATACTACCTCTTGAAGTTTGTTAAGCTTTAGAATCTTACTAATTTGGGAGAGCAGTTGAGGTGATGGTTTCAGAGTCTATGGAATATATTACAGGCATTTATGCTTGGCAAAACAATAAAAAAGAGTTACTAGCAGTTACAGTTGCTCCTGTGTACTCAAACATTTCCCATAGCAGGTTGTATTTAATAATTGAATAAGTACACACAAGTTCACCGAGTGTTCTGCCTAAATACTCTCTGCAACATCAGAGAATAAAAGTTCACAATTTTAATGTCCTTGACGATGTGCCACTTGTACATCATTCAGATTTCCAATGTAAAAAAAGTCCACAAAATACCTAAAACGGCATTCAGATTGTCGCTTGTAGTGAGTGAGTAATTGAGAGCAGCAAGCTTACTACAATTTATAGTAGGATGGGGTGACACAGTTTTATGAGTGACAGGGTTCAACAGTTGAACCCTGTCACTCACAGAACTGTGCCAGCCTATCTCATTAGTTACTTGCTAGTAGACCTACACAAGGATGTCAAATTTGCTGATCTTAGTGTTACATGACCCCACTACACCGACGAATTAAAAACAGTAGCTGGATAAGTATTTAACCTTTTGGCTTAAAATGCAGACCCTTCATTTTATCATAAAAATTACAATTAATGACAGCACAATATATCTGTTTCTTACCTTTTGGCGCTGCAAGGGATTTTCTAATGCAAAACACAGTATTGATATGCAATTAGGTTTTGCAATAAGTGCAACACATTCTTGTTGAAGTAGCTGAATTTGGTATGTATCTTTCCCATTATTTGATTTACCATCTCCAGCAAAGTCAACAGATGAAAACAAGCAGCGAAACAGGTGCCTTTCAGCTTCTTGACCGTGTAATGTTGTGAGCTGTTAATAGAATTGGTTGTGTAATTAAGAAATGTATTTCAAGTGCATTTGACATAGGCCTATAGGCCTAGCCATCTCACAAAGAAATGTAAAAGCCACCCTTAATTAACTACAACTAAAAAATATTAACTGCAGCATGCCAGTGCTTATATAACAGTCAATATCAGCCTACAATCACACGGTTAAAACAAGCAGAATAGTTTGGTAGTTTAATTAAACCAGAAAAAAAGCTTGTTTTAAAAAAGACTTGACAATTTACAAGCTTAAATGCGCCTTGATTGATGACAATATGAACAACAGTCACATTGACAAGGGGCCATTGACTACCCCTCCATGCCAGCATGTAGGCCCTATGGCTGTGGACTAGCCTCGCCCAAACAGTTCTAACATCGAGGTCTATTTAACAAAATCAGCCCGCAACCATTATGAACAATTAGATACCAAGGTCCCAACTCACGTGTGTTATATCGCTAGAGGTTTGTTTATAATTTTTCTTTGTCAAGTTTCCCACTGATGAGCTTATGTGGGAGAGTGCGAAATCGAGAGAGGCTAAATTCATTCTTCCATTCGGTAAGAATGAGCCTCTAGGGCAGTGAGCTAACTACAAATATATATTATGCACTATAATTTCACAGCAACCAGCTTTCGGAAGTGTTGTTCCAAAATATGATCGGGGAATGTAATTGAACAAACTGTGAAAATCTTTTGCTATTTCTCAATCATGGCGACTGAATGTAAATGATTACATGGTTTTACTTGACTCGGCAAACCGGACATAGCCTAAGTAGCCAATAAAAGCAAGAAATGTGTTACGACTAATGCTAAATGGGTTATCATAGTATAGCTACCGATGGTTTCTTCGACTTTTGAATAACCTCAAGTCACATTGGGAAAATAACTCCAAAGAATGTTATAATGACGCGCTAGTGTCTAATGTGGGGAACACAACTCTGCATTTTACGGACAGAAACCTCTCTGATTGGAAAGTGGGACATTCTAAAAATTTAATGCTTCATAATAATGATCAAAATTAGTAATGATCAGTGTTCGAAGTGGAACAAATGAGGTGGGTACACGGTACCTACCTACAATCTTAGGACCTTTCCTAAAGGGTGCATTGGTCACTCAGAAGCTGCAGATCATAATTAGAAGTTGTTCTCCCATTTCAACAAGACAAAACAAGGGAGGACAATTTCTAATTATGGTTGATTGCTAATGAGTAACCTCTTTACACAGAGTACATGGTACCAATGTAGACCATTCCTTATATTATTTTAAACTACTGAGTGTGCTTTGTGTCCTTCAATTTTGTATTACTGCTGCATTGATTGTAAGAATGAATAGATCTACATTATTTAAACCACGACAACTCCCCTTATCTTTCTTTCACTGTAATAAAAGTGCATGTAGTCAAAGAGAAAACAACTTCTTTATTTATTACAAAATGCTGAACTACAACATTTTACAGTTGTATATTTTGTCAAAAGTATATAAACACAAACAACAACAGCATGTAACTGCAACTGTATGAAAACTATGGTAATTCAACAAAACAGCTATGACATTGACATCAACATTAGAGAAGGGAAGGAGTTGAAGTTTATCAACAAAATTATAATAAACAAAAGTATTATACAATAAAATACATGTATTTCCCTTGTCACAACCTACCTGTAGACTTTAATATATAACAGCAGTAATGTTATTTGAACAACAGCTATAAAGAAAAGGTTGAAGCCTATAAAACATACATACCTGTGTAAAGGAGTTTCATCAATTTATCTAGGATATATACATGTACTACTCACTGGGTTTTCTCTAATATTATTATAATTTTGGTAATTTAAGGAATTTATCTGCGGGAGCTGTCAGGTCTTGCATCAAATCCATGAAAACACCAGGCCCTCACTGGGGTTTGAACCAATGGTCTCTACAGTGCCTAATCGCCTAGAAAATTGAACAGAAGACATTGCCGCAACACCAGTACAGCAATGTTAGAAAAAGACAGCTTCACCAGCGAGCAGTAGATATGAAAAATATAAATTAGGGTATTATTTCTGCAAAATTAAATTCCTCACCAGCTTCCTTTGGATCACTAAACACTGTATTCCAAGTATCCTCACCACTTGTGACAACATCTTCCAAAAATGCTAAATGTTTTATAAATTGGCAGCACTAGTAAAAACTGGCCTCAAAGTTAAATCCATGGCCGAATACAACCTTAGCAAGAAACATCAAATCATACTGACAGTAGATTCAATGTAAACTAAAAATATAGTATTGCCTAAAAAGACTATTCAGCTACCTAAAATACTCGACAAACTATCATGCATGTAGGTTACTAGGCAGCATTCAAGTACACTAATAGACAGCATGCAAGTACACTAATATGCAGCATACAACTTCATTACCTGTGGTCTTTTGTGGACTTCTGAAAGCAATGAATCACCTCAATACAGCAAAAATGGAGAATACAAACAAAACGATTACTTTAATTGCAGTCAACCAGTGAAACCAAGCTCAACCCAAATACATAGTTTCTACTAGTACCATCTGGACTAAACAGTGACAGGATTCTTCTTAGCTCTCTGTGAATTTCAATTTGTCATAAATAACCTCACTCTTTGCTTCACTTACTAAACTTGGAAGTAGTTTGCAATAGTAGAGCAATACCTACAACTGTTGAAATTCAATACTTATACTAATAGTATTCCTACCTATTCTAGAATAAAAATATCAACGTTAGATTAAAATATTTTATATAAAACAATACTACAACAATTGCTATATTATTTACATTAAATATTCGATACAATAATGATCATTAAATATAAATTAATTATCTAATTCCCTGTTCTATTAAAAACGATTTATTTCTATTCTATATTTTAATCTTTATTTATTGAATATCGACTCTTGTTCTTGTGACAATCCAGTAAGCAATATATTTATTTATACTTGATGTAAGCGTATTGGTACAACAATTATTATCAAAATAATTTATTTCAATATAAAAATTAATAAAAATATAAATAATTATGGTTATCATTATGATATGATTACCATTTGATTATCTAATTCTATTGATTCACTTCTAATTATATTATTTATAATAATCACTATAATAAATAATTATTTATTTTTTTATATAATTCAATTAATATAATGTTTGATTTATTATTTATATGTTATATTATTGAATGCAGATTCTTTCTCTAGTGATAATCTAACGAATACGAATATTTATGTTATTGTTATATACAACATCATGGATGATCATATTAAATGAATATTAAGATTTATTTTTAATTTTTGTATTTTATAGGTATTCAAATCGTAAGAATATCACGTGACTAAATTCGCGTTCGCACAACTGTGTTATTTATGTACAGCCTTAGTCCGCACACTCTCCGCACACTCATGCTTGTGAAAAAGTTTAATAACTTTAAATCTATTAAGTCTATCACCACCAAATAAAGTAGTATAGATTGATCACAGACCACAGGCTATATTCCCAGTGTCAATTAACCAATCACTATGCAGGATAGGCCACTGGAGCTTCTCTAAAAATCATGATTTTCATGTGGTGTTAAAACCATGTCAAACTATGAGAAAAGTTTTAATTTACATCTAATCATGTGCAAAAATATCTAATTACCTATATTATATACCCTATTGTAGTGGATGGCTTTTAAATCTTTCAAAATAAAAAGATTAAAACCAAGCTGTATGAAAAATCATTCTCAACCATTTTTATTTTTGTATCCAATGAAATGGCCGCCTTGGACAATATAGCCAATCAGCAGCGAGCACACGTGATTTCTTGGATAGAGTTATCTTCTCATATTATGCTTAGTTGTAAACTGTAATGTATCATAATACATGTACATGCATACTATGTTTTACTTGTACTACACTGATTCTAGCAAGTATTGCATAGAGTTATCTTCTCACATGCTTAGTTGCAAGCTATTAGATCATATTTTGTTCTACTTGTACACTGATTCTAACAAGTATTGCATTATGAAAGTGTTTTACATGCAATATTATATAATGAGCTGCATGACAATGTTATTTATGTTCTTGATCCTTGTTTAGATTGGATTCTACATTTGAACTCTTGAATATTTAAGTAACACACATCTAACATTACATATTAGGGAACAGTCCTACCTCACAGTATTGAGTATATACATGTAAATGTATATAATATAATAATAATAATTGTATATACATGTATGATAATTTAGATCTGTAATAGAAATAGTTGTAATTAAAAGTAATATTCTCCAGCTCTATAGTTCTATGTATGATTTAACATGTTTATGACTACACTTAGGCATAGTACAGCATAGAATATATAATATGATATTAGGATTATTGTGTTCTGGTGATGCAGCATTTTATGTCAGAATGTTTGCCTCCCGGTCAAAGCCGATAGTGACATGTATGACTATGTAGCAAACATGAAAAACATATATATTTTATACAGATCATAAGGTATAATACGATTTCAATTGTTTGACTAACTAATCGCACTTCTTTTCTGTCTTCTGTTCTACATGTAAGCCAGCTGGCTAAAGGGTAATGGTGTACTTTGCCAGCCATTATCTACATTGCGTGTGTCTCTCGCTCTCTTCATGTATTTGCTCTGTTTGTGTTCTAAAACATGAAAGTACAAGTTCAATTTTATGAGTCTTGATCTTGTAAAACCTAATTCCCCATATAATTGTTTCTGTGTTGGGCTGTATTATTATCATTAGTAGGCTGCATTACTATTACTAGTAGGCTGCATTACTATTACTAGTAGGCTGCATTACTATTACTAGTAGGCTGCATCACTATACACTGGTAGGCTGGTATGAAACTACTATATTATGTACAATATATTATACAAGTTAGTAGTGAAGTACATGTACATTACTTGGCATTATGGCTCTGCTGCACTGCTAAGTAGCCAATAGCTGGCAAGTATAGTAGCTCTTAGTAAATAACATACCGCATGACATGACGCCGTAGGAATTATTGTCAACACTAAGCCAAGTACGGTTTTCCCCACCTCTGGGCAGGCAATACAGCTCTTCTTTAAATCCTTATAACTTGGAAACTTTTGATAGCAGATACATAAATTATATATTAGAATGATGCTGAGAAGTTACTCTATCCATCCATGTAAAAAAAATGATAAAATTGTCATTTTGTAAAAATGGGTTAGAAACCCTATATTTTATATTTTATTAGCAAAGTAAGAAAAGTACAACTATCTCCGATATTTATCACTCAGTCAAACGTCAAATTCCAATAGAGTACAACAATTAACTTTTGAGATTTAGGTTTAGAGCTAAAAAACTTTTAGATTCAACTGTTTGGCCACTGTCCTTATCAAAAAGTTTTCATGGCTCTGCAAACGCATTCGGAAAGCTGAAAATACTAAAGAAAGTGAAACCCATATTCAAGTCCTATGAAACCATCGATACAATGACTAACTTTGTTAGTAAAGCAGAAGGATTTATTTGTGTGCAGGTTGCTGGTCCATGCTACTATAAACTTACTTTGACATTTCGGGATTGACTTAACACGCTATTATCAATCAAACGATCGCTAGATTAGAGGGAAATTTTACGATCAGCAGTCACTCAGCAACCAGTAAACCTATTTCGATTGCGAAAACTGCCGTGTCTTCAGTAAAACTAGTCAATTACCATGAGGGTACACGCCTGCTGACAGTGTACCCACTAAAATTGAGGTGGGTACACGCCGTATACTCCCGTATAACCACAATTCGAACACTGGTAATGATCATATGGTTGATATTAATATTCATGTAATTAAAATTACAAGAGTGTCTCTGATTTAACAGTAGAGACTATCTGAGTGCAAGCTAACTTTTAGCTCCCCACCACACCCCCATGCATTCATTGTAACTTCAACACCAACAAGGTGGTGAATATTCTGATTTTCACAGATAATCGTATACTATCCTGCGATACTCATATTTGCTTAGTGCTCAGATTAAATGCAATATGGTGCCCATAGTCACTGGGCTGTGCCAGTTGTTTTTTTTTATGATTATGTTGTAGAACCCAGTCTTATCACACAATTTGTTAGAACAAATAGAACTTTCGGGACACACATTAACTGGCTTCTCGAACTCTAAAAATACACACCAGATGCCTACATTCCCATCCAATAATTTACATATTGGGAGACCGGTACAACTTTTTAGAGTGACTAGTCAAGTCACTCTACGTATGAGTGGTAATGCTCTCTGATATTGATGATTACTTGTGGACTTCTGTAAATTATAACTAGAAATGCCCTATTGGTTGATTGCAACCCACCAGATCTAAGCCATACCAGAATCAAACAACTACATATAGTGAGGCAAGGACTTACTAGACGCTGGGAAAACCACCTAATGATAGGTACATGCTACGGAACTTGCCTAATTCAACTTTGGATAACTCCAAACCTTTGTTAGTTCAAACTATTGCCATTGGTCTCTGCTGAGCACGATACAATGACATCAATTAAGTGATGTGATCTTACAATGCAAACCAATTATGGCGATCCCTTGGAGTTTGAATTAAGCAAGTTTTGCTATACTATGAACACCTAGTTATAGTGCATACTTTACTGAACTTCTGTCAAACCTCCCTCCCCAGTCTAATTTCTAGCCATTGCCAGAAGTGACAGCTAAACCTGCTGTCAGATCAATAAACATCGAGTCCAGAGCTGTATATTGACCCTGATAAAGTCAATGAACTCCTAACAGGTCACAGAATCTTCTACATTGGTGCAATGTTAGGTCCTTTTCGGAGAAGCATGCCTGCCGCATAAATACTAAAAATTGCACATATCCTAAGATTCATCACTTCAACTCAGTAGCTGAACCACAATGACTGTATAAAACCCAAATACACTAAAATGATACATACATATTATGTAATCACTCTCATTAAGTGCTATTGAAATTCCGCATATAGGCCTACATAATAACAACAACTTCTTTCAATGTTATCCTTTAAAATATGTGTACGCAATCAGTTAATCATTTTAGTATCTTGGTAGAATATGGCTAAGTGTTGTTGACAACCTTCATGGAACAACTCTACTACAAATGGTTGTACATGAATTAAGGTGTACCAGATTATCCCATCTGCTAAATAGACAAGCAAATTTAAATCTTTCAGTACAATGTAAAATAGGTAGAATATTTTATTAAATTTATATAATGTTAATTTGACAGCATATTTTCCATTTACAGGGTAAACACACTCTGATTATTGACCAAGAATCAAAATTTATAAAACATGGACTAGTAATGCTATTGCACCAATGGAACACAGAATACCATTGAATGGACATAGCAATTGTCAGTTAAATTTAAAGAGCAGTGACTTTATGTAGAGAACTACAGTATGATTGAGTAATTCATTCAGTAATAGGTTGGCAGAATGACTCGTATATCTGGTGAGTGAATTCATTAGCAGCAGACAAAGTAAGCAACTGTTGTAAATATTCCGTTGTAGTGTCATTGCAAATAGTATGAACGGAACCAACAAGAGGTGCAATAAGCTTGGCAAGTGCTATAGTCGGTAGAGCAACCCGATCAGTATCCTTTAGATGCAAGGTTGGCACTTCTGGCATGCTTGTTGCAAACACCCTACTAAGATGTTGCAGCAAATGTTCAAATCCATGGTCAATCATTCCCTGAAGAACAGTGTGATAATCTTGACTGCGTATAATATCGCTAGTTTCACTTATGAGTTTAGATAAACTCAAGACAGCCGGTTCTGTAGTACACTCAGATGAGCTAGATACGTCACTTTCCACAGAGGTATGACTGTGAGGATTTTCAGAATGCTTAGTGACAAAATCAAAAAAGGGTGTCGTTTTGACATCTGAAGGAACTTTTTCAATACTTGAACGGACTCTTTCAACAAGTGTTGTCAATGTTTCTATGGTGAACAAGTGCTTTAACGAAACACTCAACAATTCTTTTTCTACACTATGCTGTACAAATTCACACAACTGACGAACTCCGGTATTAAGGAAGTATTGAATAAGCTCTAGGTATTGTTGTTGCGTGTAGGTTTCGTCTTCAGATGGCAGCTTATCTTTTTCACTTCTGGCATAAATACAACCACCAATAACATTTAACTGAACTCTCAATGTAAGTACGAGAATACTTGTGCTGTAAATGGAAACAATAGCCCGTGTAAATGCCATAAGTTTGAGTTCTGACCAAATATGCACTTTATTGGTTGGTTTTAGCTGAAGTTGTTGAGTCAGTCGCTCACAGTTTAACTCGCTCATGATGCGATTCCTGAGACTTGGTACAAGGGAATTGATGGTTAAAAGGCAAGTTCTTTGATTTGACTCAAAGTGAGTTTGTTTTCTTGCTGTTGCAAAAGCAGCAGCCATTTGATTTTCCTGATAGTCCTCGAGTTTGCACCTAACATACTTCCAAACAAAGTAACCACCTGTAATAACAGTGCCTGTTAAAAAGAACTTTCTTTTGTGTCTTTTAAAGAACCTCCATACAGAACCAAACACTCCCATTTTTTATTTAGTAGCCTAAAGACCAGATTTTGCTTAGGAATGTAAACTCATCAAACTATACTACACTTCGGGCCTCACTTAACACCCGATAAAAGATCCATTAACCTCTATCGTACCTAAAAGATTAAGTTCATTGTTATCGTAAATATACCCTTAGTCGTCCATGTGTACCTCAGCAGCAACTAACCAAGATCGCTGTTAACTTTGTAAATATTTTGTATGCAAAAATATTGTTTATAAGCTAAAAATAAAATTACTGCTAATTTATTTTTTGCTGTCTATTTTAAAACTAATTTAAAATAAAAATAATGTGTATCCATGCAATAATCAGTCTAGAAAAATAAGTTGTTCCAGGGATGGTCACTGTACAAGTCCTGGTTCTAAGAGCATAGATAAAGTTCTGTTCTATCTACAATTTAAATGGCTCTCCAAAATTTCAGAAAGATAAAATGGGAGTCATTTTATAACTCGATGACATTTTACCGCTCCTTGCTACAGGTATGTCCGGTGGAGTGTCATTAGTTAGCAGACCTGCCAACCTAGGGCTGGGGCAATAGAGTGAGTTGCATAAAAGGGGCAAAAACTTTTTTGATTGGGGCACTCACGAAGCCTCTGAATTGATTATTATAATCATTATGATTATGAAAAATATGAATATCATTTTATTAATATTATTAAATTACTAGCTGCTAGCATGCTTGTAAATTTGGCTGAAAATAAAAATTAAGATTTAGTAGTTATAGAATAGTACTCGTAGACCAATTAAGAGATTGTGACTTGTTTGTTCTTATGTAAAATAAAATCTAGTAATTTAGCAAGTTAGTGAAAATAATGTATATATTTAACCTAGATTTATTATATTAATATTTGCTTAGCCCTTACGATTAGGCCCTACTGTAATAACATCTAATAGAGCTGTTGTAGTTTAATGTAATTACATAAAATTCAGTTTCAGTTTGTTTAGTTGTAGTAAAAGCTTAGGTCCTCCAATGTATTAGCAGTTAATTAGTCTGCTTATGATGAGCTTACAATCGTGTGGTACAAAGATCCAAATATCTTTTAAACATAATATATTTATTAGTCATATATTACCAAGAAGTTTGTTGCCAACGATTTGATGCGCATTGGTAGAAAGTGGATAAAACAAGTTGTAGGCCTACATATTGTGATGAACTGTAAATACAATCTTTATATCGCATAATTAACCAACTTCAATCGCATGTGCTGTGCTAGGTGCAATAGTACACAGTTCATGTAGCCTTAGATCTTTGTTTGTGGTTGGGGTGACACCATTTTTAATGAAGAAGCCAACTTCTCCATCTGAAACTTCGCTGAAGAACCCTGGCTATGACCAAAACCATAAAGTTGTGCTTGCCTCTATACTGTAGGCCCTACATCTCTCAACCATACTTTAGTTGTACAACTTTATTTTTATATGTTTTCTTGTTGAGTCATATTTTGTTGAGTTCGTTGCTGACTGGGATTGACTGTTATCTATTATAGGCCGAGAGCCGATAACACATATTTATTAACCCATTAGGTCCTATTGTGTTCTAATTCAATGGGCATTTCTGTCCTAAGAGAATTCATTGTTTAGCAGGCTTATGGACATAGCTTCATTGTTATGCAATTTGTGTTAAAAATATCAACATTTTCATATACACATATGCATATATTCCAAATCAGCAAATAATTCTCTACATTTTGACATGTATTCCAACCTTGTGCTACCTATATTGAACATCCAAGAGGGCAATGAACTTTAGCTATATTATTTTTATCATATCCCTCAATGCACAAGGCTAAGGGCTCACATATCATATCCTCTAATTTGAATTCTCTCTTAGATGTATTCTATTTTCTCACTTATTCTGAATCTGCAAAAAATTCTCTACAATTTGATATATGTAATAGCTCTCCAAGTCTTATGTGTAATGCTCAACAGAGGAAGAGTTTCTGGGTATGTCGATTTGAAAATTACCATGAATACATTTTATACATGTACATGTACATTGTATAATATAACTGTTTTATGTCATATAATATTAGAGGTGCTACCTTATAAAACCAATACTACATCACAATGTTTACATGTGATCTATTTATGGTCATACAAAAGCAGAAAAATTAGTATGTGCAATGCAGATAAAAATAATATGGTATTATATAAAATATGTCATACAGTTGAGAAGATGATACGTAGCTACATATAATATGTACATAAATGTTAGAAACAGAATAATATAACAGGTGGATATGCATGTGGCAAATGACAGGGAAAAGTAATGTCACAAGCAATGCCTGCTAATGATGGGATCAATGTTCATGGCTTGTTACTGTTAGTACCTCTACCTTTGCCTGTGCAAATAAATAATAATAATTTACACAAAATTTTGGGTAAAAAATAAACTTATGAATTAGAAACTATTGGCCAGGAAGTGAATTCTTAGTCTGTTCCCCCCATGCATATGTGTCTGCTAGGTTACTATAACAGTGAACCTGGTACTAACTTTCTAACCAGAAAGTAAACATGATAGCTCTGCACCTACAGGTACAAGAGCAATTAGAGAGAGTATATGGGGTAAAGCTTGATTCATAACTACAAGGCTGACTATAAGCTTGTCAATTTAGTGCATGTAGCCTCCACACAGCACATAGGACCTACACTGGGAAGATCAATGATTGCAGAGCCAGAGGCAGTCAGTCTAGTACATGTACTTACAGAAGGAAGGGTCTAACTACTAGGCTGGTGTGTGAGCACAACAGAACAAGAAGAGGAACAATGATATTGGAACTTGCTACCAAGTGAACCTGTGTACTATATGATGTAGTCTGAACCATGGATAATTCAAAAGTGACTAACTAGATGGTTGGTTGTCTGGCAACATACATGTACACTTGGGCTTCCGTACTAGGCGACTTGAACATGGAATCATGTACGAAATATCAGAAAAAAATACTGGTGAGAAACTATGAACCAGGAAGTGAATGTTTTTGCCTGACCACCTACATGTACAAGCATCTGCACCTACTGAGCTACCAAAACACTAACTGTGTACCAGTACATGTACAGATTACAAAAGGCGTATGGATGAGTTTCCACTGCTAACCAGGAAGTGAACAATGGTACCTGGCCACCTAGATGCACATGTTCCTACTAGTCTACTAGGACATCAACTGTGTACTATTAGAAGTACAAATAACACAGAGGGAAGAAATGAGTTCCCACTACTAACCAGAAAGTGAATAATGATACCTGGCTACCTGCATGGAACCTGTGAACCTGTGCTTGTACATTAGATGTGGAAACAGAGGAAGAGGGTACACAGTCGTGTAGAACTACTATAACCAGGAAGTGGATATGCTGCGTATACACAGACTATAGGCCATGCCCCTTCTAAATTTAGAACTTGTTAGATGACCTTATGAAAAATATCTACTAATATAACATAGGCCTACATGTATATTATTATTTCTGGTAGTTTTAGACCATGTCATAAGATTGAGTAAATAATTGTAAGATGTATTGTGTATGCCAGTCCAGAGTACCAGCTAGTAGCCAGCAGATATAAATATAGAAATAAAATAAATATAATAATAAATAAATAAATCTGCAAGGCCACTAGCCTGGGACTAGCTACATGTTTATAATAATTATAGCAGTAGGGCATTATGTTTTAACTCTGCTACTAAGATGCTAGAATGATCCTGGATTATTCATCAAAACCATTGAGTGATTTAGTGTGATAGTAATAGCTGGAACATTGATCCCCATTATGACTATTTCTGTAATTTTTATTCCAATAGCTGAGCAAATGCTTTATAGCTGTCATAATACTTACATACTCTCAATCAGCTATAATCACAAGCTATCACAACCAGCAATGTCATTATCAATCATTGGCAATGTTCAAATGGAAGCAGCCATCGCGGTAAAATCTCCAATTTTCAAACACGCTGTTCTCAAAATTTTCTCATCTGACCTATATAATTTTCTACTCCTAGAATACTGCTGGATAGCTCTAGTATCCTAGCAACCAATTATTATAGCAGTTTCAGCTTGATAAAAGCTCATACAGAAATGAAAGTGAAACCTCAGTGGAGCGGGCGGCTACGGGCGTTACAGGAAAAAGTTGCCAGGGCGGCAACGGGCGGTATAGGACCTAATGGGTTAAACAATTGTTTACATAGATCACAATCCTCCACCTGACTTGTAAGGGCTGGCATTTTATGCTGGACCCTGGTGTTTTCATTATGTCCTAATCGTCGTCGATGGTGCATTGGCTCTGAAGTTTTTGTAGAAACTAGTTGGGTATTGATGGCCCTTCAGACTCTAGACAGCCAGTTTTTTTTATAAAAAGTGCCACTTTCTCTGTTTTGTTCAGTTGCTACTTAGATTACAACACAGTTCTTTATATCTTCTTACATACTCTGAATTCTTGATAGAAACCTAAAGCACTACCTAGGAGTCTTCCAGTCTGTGGAATTTAGTGCCCAGGGTAACCAGTGTTAGTTCAAAATAAGTTATACAAGTTTAGACATGGAATCAGGGGCCGGTCCTATGCATGCACAACAATATACATGATAGGAGCCCGTTGGACCTGTTAATCAGTTGTATAAGGTTTTAATCTGCAGGTATCTACGGTTTCTAGCAGTGTTTGGTCAGCCCAAGGGTTTTATTGGGTGATTTCAGCAAATGTGGTATGTAGGATAGTGTGCTAGACACAGTCAAACACCACAATACTACCACACTTGAAAAAAAGCTGTATCCAGTGCCAGACTTGACCGTTTTCTTAAGACTATCATCCTTCTGATGGGTGAAAATCATCTGAGAGATTAGCACATTTGATAATTGTATTGCTGAGCGTCGTCTTTAGGGAGGCAGTTTGGTATGGTGTTTAATTATGTATAAGGGGTGTGAGGGCCAATGTAAGAGCCAGATAGCTTATTAGCTTAAACTTTTTTGAAGTTTGCCCATTTTAATCAAAACCTGGTTATCGAGCTACACGACTCGTTTTTCAAATTGTCAAATAAAGTATAGTGATAGCATTTTCCAATGCATTTATTTTCTCATATCTGTACAAAAAAGCTTCAATGTGTAACAATAAGATTAACTACATCTCATTTAGCGATTTAGTACTATCAGCTACAAAATAGTCTGCCCCAGAGTCAATCTACCCAGGAACTCTGGCAATTTGATAATTAGAATAATAGTTTTTGTATTAAATTTGATATACTTATACTAATAGTTTCTCACCATTCCATTCTATCTCACTGTCACTGTACAAATTACAGTAATGCAGGTAGTAGGCCTACTAGTTAGGCTTAGCTCACTCGTACAACTGATAATATAAAATAATGTAGGCCTAATAATACTTTGGTATATATCAATATTATGATTATCATCCAATATTATAGTTGAATTCAGATTATCATTTATGGTAGGTGCCTAAGTGTTGTGATAGGATCCTAATTAATAAGGGGCATCTCTGTATCCCAACATATAAATTGATGCTCCATATAAATGAAATAAAGGCTATTGTGGCAATGCCAATAAACTGTACCGTGTACTCTTTGTTTGTATGAGCTTTGTGGCTTGAGGAAAGCAAGTAAGTAGAGCAAAATGAGGCAAAAACAACATTTTTATTACTTTATAATGGGGCAAAAAATAATTTTTTATTGCTTTGATGGGGCAAAAGAGTGAGAAGGGAGTGAGAGCTTGAGGCATGGGGCAATTGCTTGAATCTCACGCTCAATGCGTGAGAGTTGGCAGGTCTGTTAGTTAGGTTGTTCTGCCTTTCTTGGATGGATTTTCTTTTGACTCGGTTCTTTTCATTAGATTAGATTTGAATAGAATAGAGTATTTATTTTATCACGATCATGATATGATATGATTATTCAACTTTGCAGTTATATTATATACGTTATAAAAAATTATTGTTTAATTTTATATGTAGCCTATTTAATATAATTCTATTAGACATTTCATTAGAAAGATTAGTATTTTTGTTAATATACATATTTAGATATTAAATATAATTATAATATAATAATTATAATAATATTAATTATTAAAATAATTAATAATAATAATTTTAATTGCCTTAATTATAATAATATCTTTAGTTGAATAATAATTAATTATATTAAATTATAATATTATTATAAATAGTATAGTTTAATAATGATAGGTAATTATAATAATAAATGAAAGATGAATAATCAACAAATAATAATACATTATATTTAATAATATTATATTAATGCTTTGTATTGTTAGGCTATTGTAATTATTGTAGTATTTATTTTTATTTTATAATATTAATGTAATTAACCAGATAAAATGGTTGTATTTTTTGTAAGCAATTCTGAATTTAAACCTATATATGTAAATAAGTTTCATATGGCTGGAATCTAGAATGAGAAGTTCAAAACTGGTTTAATGTATTCTGCAAGTTCAATAATTAAAAATCTATAATCCAAATAATGTTTTAATGTGAGCAATGTCAATTTGATTGTCTGATCTGCCCTTCCACTATTTTTTCCCATGGTAGTGCGTGGTCCGAGATATTATGTGTTATTCTTGTTGTGAATAACTCATTAATTCTATGGGTAATGCATATGTTTGTACCAAGGCAAATGAGGCGCTCAGCTCTGCATTGCTACTGAGCATTGCGACCTATTTGTAGATAGATGATGTCAGTGTCAAACAGCGACAAAAATAAAACCTAAGTTATGCTTCTTATTAGCATAACTTACAAATTTATGTTATTGTTGATATTTAGAAATCACGACAAACGTGACATGACAAAATATTTTCCCATTGCATGTTGGACAATCAATTTTAACTACCCTTTCAATTTGTAGGCAAGGTGTTACTCAGCTGACACCGTTCTACCGAATCTCAATAACATACCTCCTGCAGTTTATGGTGGTAGACATACAGTCACTCTCATTCCAGGTAAATATATGCATAATGCATTCAACATCAATTTAATCCTTATGAGTAGCAAGTCTTTCGCTGCCGTCCAACCTATCAGCACTTTCCATTCTCCTATTATCCTGCCATTCTCTATGATCATAAGTCAGACCTAATAGTATTCATTCACCCGGGCTTGAGTAGCATAATGTAGTGTTTTACGATTACTTCTTGTATTGTACTTGCTTCATGTCATAAATTTATTTGTATCTTATGCTGCATGTTGTCTTTATGTTGTACGTTCTATAGGTGATGGGGTGGGACCTGAACTAACTAGTTACGTAAAGGAAGCCATCAGGTTCTCAGGGGCTCCAGTAGACTTTGAAGAAATTGGAGTAAACAGGGAGTCGTCTCCTGATGAATTGGACAATGCCATGCTTGCCCTCTCACGTAATGGAGTCGGTCTTAAAGGTTGAACTATGCAGCTACTATACCTTGGTTCCTAAATCTAATCTATTAATAGAATTCAGCTTACATTGCACATAATGCCGAACCATGCATTTGAAGTTAATCATCCGATATTTAAATCACCTTTCTCTGTGACATCTACAGGCAATGTGGAATCAGATCTAACTAGAGCTACTGACAAATCTAAGAATATAGCCATTAGGAAAGGACTAGATCTCTTTGCTAATATAGTGAGATGTAGAAGCTTACCATCATACAAGACGAGGCATAATAATGTAGACCTGGTGGTGATCAGAGAGAATACAGAAGGAGAGTACAGTCAGCTGGAGCATGAGGTTAGTCTACGGAACGGATGATTGGTTGACAGTAGATAACAAGTTAGGTTGATAGTTATGATACTCTAAAGTACAGTAATGTAGTATCCGTCTTGGTTCTTGTTAACATTGTAACATACATGTACATTTATGTTAGGCGGTTTGGTTTGACCAAATAAATTCCTTGCTTAAAAATACATCAATGTACATTTATGAATGAGATATGTACATACATTGGCCCTACAATGATACGATTAATTGAATAGAAAAGTTTTTACAATGGGCCTACATGTCATTGTGCTGAAAATCATTCTTTGCAACCCTATGTTACTTTAACACTGACTGATATGAGAAGACATAAAAAAACCAATCAAGGTTTTACTGAATAAAAATGTCGTTATTTCATGTAGAGACGATGTGGTTGAAGCTACAGCATTCTCTGTGTAGTTACATATGGATCACATATCAGACGTATATACAATGTATATTATATATATAATGTATATAATGTAGATCTAATGTTACATTATTTGCTATGGTTGAAGTTGTCCTCTCACATCTTTTTGTTTTTTAGTGTTTATCTACATGTATCTGTTTCTGCTTCGTATACATGTAGTTCCTCTGAATATATAAAGTGAATGTGTGACTCCACAGTGGGCTGTTTGAGCCTACCGGCATATCGCTCATCTTAGTTCCTGGGTTGTGCCTCGTGGCCTCTCTTGTAGCAAGTCCTTTAAAATCTCCACAAATCATGATGTTACTTATAGAACGTTAAAGGAGTAGTAGAGAGTCTTAAAATCATCACTCAGGCTAACTCTGCTAGAATAGCCAAGTATGCATTTGACTATGCCACCCGTAACAACAGGACTAAAGTATGTGCTGTACACAAGGCTAACATAATGTGAGTGTACAGTCACGTTAGTGTTTGTTTACATGTTCATTTAAAATCATGTTTGTTGTTAATTGTAGATGCACATGTCGTAGTAGTAGTGCATTAATATGTATGTATTGGTCTAAACAATAGTCAGAATAATTTACACTTTTGTATTAGAAACAGTATTTCTCTAGTTCATGTAGTTGTCTATTGTTTTGTAAGACAAGGAGGTGGTGTCACCGATATACTCACTAACACACTTATTCAATTTCAGCCGATAGCCCGACCTTCTTTTTACAGGAAGCAAAGTGATGGTCTGTTTCTAGAAGTTTGCACAGATATGGCTAAGCTCTACCCTCATATAGAATTTAGTAATATGATTATAGACAACTGTGCTATGCAGGTAAACCCATGGTCTACATATGCTGTGATCACTCACTCAATAGGACACACCCACGTCTGAGGATGAGTATCTTGTACCTCTTTTGTTATTCCATCAAGCTTGAATATGATTTCCTAAACATCTCAAAACACTTCTAATATAGTGATCGAGTAACTGTAATCAGTCTATCAATGTTAAATGTGCTTGTAGATGGTCTCCAACCCACAACAGTTTGAAGTAATGGTGATGCCCAACTTGTATGGTAACATAATAGCAAATATAGGAACCGGCTTAGTGGGCGGTCCCGGCACTACATCTGGAGCTAATATCGGTGCGAGATGTGCTGTCTTTGAGCAGGTGAGTCTTATATTATAATCCATGCAACAGTCTGTTACTATAGCTGACCTAACTTTGCGTATACTCGTACATACAATGTACATGTAATACTGTACTATTTATTGTAGGAGTTGTATTCTCTCACTTGTTTTTTCAGCATGAGTGAATAACTCCTTAAAGGTGTATTATCTTACTATTCATTGGTTTTGAAGCCATGAGTGATATAATAACATTATATTATATACATGTACCTCAAGTTTTGTAGTACATTGTGTTAATCTGACTGTGGTACTTGCAGGGAACAAGAAACTCTGGTCGCTCTTTAGTTGGTATGAATATAGCCAATCCATCTGCCATGTTACTAGCTAGTGCTGACATGCTCTACCATATCGGGTAGGTATACACATTGTCACTAGTACGCAGATTACATCGTTGGTCTATTACATGATTGTATATCCTCATATTATTTATATTGACTTAATATATTACTATAACTACATGCATTGCATATATAACATGTGCTGTATTAACACCTAACCTGACTTTGTATACATATATGTATGTACTAGCACTAAATCTTCTATTTAATTGGTAATACAGATTGGGTAAATACGGCAAGATCCTCAATGACTCAATTTATGAAGTGCTGGCTAATCCAGAGGTAAGTAACAATCATCTACTCTTCATTCAACAGTATATTGTACAACCAGTGGGAAAATCTTCACTCTACTATTATTTAGATTTTTAATACCTATTACACATTGTGTTACATGAATATATCTCAATATTCAACTTTACGATAAGCTTGTGCAGTTTTGCAGATAATCTTTCCTTGTATAACGGTGATACATGTAATTATATCTGAATTAATTGTGGTTCTTTTTGTAGTTACGAACCCCAGACTTGGGTGGAAATGCCACCACACTAGAAGTAGTTCAAGAGATATTTGCCAAGATCAAGGCGAAGACAAAATCTTATAGCTTACAGCATGAATAGATGACATTACTCTCTGAAATGGTGTGTCTCATTGGTTCATTTAGTCATGTGACCAATGGAATGGACTGGGCAACTGTGGTGCAGACGATCCTACACATAGTTCAGTCATTTCTAGTCCAATGTTGTCTCTTGAGTTTATTTGTGTGTATTTATTTTTTAACACAGATATTGTTTTATGAATTATTTTGTGGTGTTGTTGATATCGTTTTTTCCCTATAGAGTATAGACTGTAATATTGCTATTGTGCAACCAAAACGTGCATCTGTATTCTCGTTTTTATTTTGTCACAAGATAAGCAAATAAAAAGGAATTAAATTACTGTAATAAATCGTCTTTTCCGTTTGTGAAATCTGGTTTGCATTCTATCATCATTTCCTCAATTTGTATTACATGTATTATTTGGATACATATCTAACTACTCGGCATAGAGGGTACGACCCGGTAGGTTATGCCCAAACGACCTGCATGGAAGAAAGCCTATCTAAATTCAGATGTAAGCGTCAGCTCATATTGCTAGAAGTGAAGAACCATGTGTGGGATTTTATATGAATAACATTTCAACATATATTTTCAAACCAATAAATAGGGAACAATAACAACACAGTTGAAAGTTGAATGATTGGCAAATTCAGAGGTTTGATCCTAGAACAAAAGTATATACACGGTCAATGTGTCGGTAGTCATAACACAAGTAGGCACTTCGGTACTGTGTTACTTGGATAAATCACTAGTATATGGACGGAATTGATAAGTGGACAGTTCAATCGAATCAACTACATGATTGTAGCATAAATAAATCATAATAAGCATATTAACAAAAGTTCTATTAAAATATAATTAATCTAACACATAAATCTGAGATGGTAGGATTTAAATTAAAATACAATCGTATTTCGAAAAATTCAGACATGGTTATTCGAGCCAATATGTTCTCCAAGATAGTATTTTACCTTACTACCTGGTTAACGAGAGCATGCTGTTTAGAGTTTGAGTTTTGTACTTCATCAAGTCAACTGCTGATTGAATCTGCTCTTTCTGCGATCTGAAAAATATTAGTTGAAGTTATCACCCCTGTGCAAGACTGCCGCCACACGAGTTATAAAATTAATATTATACAATGTACGGCAACACATATAGTCGATATGTTTCCTTTGAAAATTTTGAGCTATTAAAAAATACAATACAATAAGGCATGGTTTAAAAGTCACAAGAAGAGCTAGCCTGTTTAGGACAAAACTACTACCATTGAGTCGCCGTGGTTACATTATTGCGTTGTTACGAAACAAATTGCTTGATGAAAGAATAGTTACCACGTGCCAGGTATAAAAATAATCTAGCAAAGTTATCACTTATACACATGCACTAATTTGCATATAGGTACATGTAACCATAAGTTTGTGCATGTCTATGTATACTTACACATTGATACTATTGGCATGATTTGGTGGTGTGGGCATACGTGATGTCAGAAGAGGACCGCAGTTGCTATTAGGCTGCTGATTGGATACTTGACATAGTTGATGTTGATTAAGAGAAGAAGGTACTACATACATGGGAATCTGGTTCTGCTGCTGCACAATAACCTACAACCAATCAATAGCATGACAGTATTATGTATTTTACTAGAGGAAAATAAGATGTCATTCAGAGATCATTTTGTTCACACCATTTGGTAGAACAAAGGGCTCAGTACCTGCCCAATATACATGACTTTGTAAGATGTTAATATTTATAGAACTTAGGCCAAGTGGTTTCTACTGATTCTTGCTTCAATTCCTTGATACTACCTGTATGCTGAATGGAAGTTGTCTTCTCAGTATTTTAACTCTAAAATGTAATTGGTTGTGGGCAAGAAAACTATTGACTGCTTAGAAAAGATCCTAGCTGCAGAGAATTATCAAATTTTCTTGTTGATATGCTGACTACTGATAAGTCATACTAGTACTCGTTATTTATGTTGCTAAAAGTAGAATCAAAATACGAAACTCACTGCATGTTTGTTAGATACCTTACCTGTGGTTGGGCCGGAGGTACACCTTGACGGAATATTGGTGTTGATATAATACCAGGCTGCATAGGTCTGACAATGACAGGCTGAGTTGGTACCCATGCACACTGGGGTGGCATGGCATTCATAAACACAGGTGCACTCGGTGGCTGGATGGGTGTTGGAGCCATAAACACAGGGTGGTTGACTCCCTCAGGATTGGTCATTTGGAAATGTGGTGGCTGGAGGTGTGTCCTCTGAATAGACGCACTTGGGTAGCATGGTGGGGGTGGACAAGACATGTCCCCCACTGTAAAACCAGGTGGTGGACGGCCGATTTTTGCAGAATTGAGAGAACTCAAATATTCAAAGCTCTGTATAGCATCTTTGCTCTGTAACATTAGAAAGATTAACATACTGTACATGTATTTTACGTGAGTACTTTCATATGCAATGTACTATTGCAAGACGGTGAGAAAAAGTATTGACTTTCATTCTTCACTTGTAAATGACAACCAAAATAAATTAAAATAATTATACATTTATTAGCTTGAAGACCAAAGTGAGCCAATTACCATAGCGGGTGCAGGTGGAGATGTCCCATCATAAGACATTGATGGGAAGAAACTAGTGCAATACTGTTCCTCAATGCTTTCATCATATCCGTAGGAGTTGTTGGACAGTAACTGGTCAGTCGTTATGAACTGTTCACATGATGACGTGTCAGAATTGAAAACAAATGGTTTAGCCAAAGGGTTCATTGTCACTGCCTCTGCTTTACGAGACAGATAGTCGTCATCATCCTCTACCTCCTCCTCTGCATCTTTCTCCATACTGAAATAAGTCTAAGATTTTACAACTTGCACCTTATGAAGATTATAACACAAGGTCAGTGAGCATGTATGAGTATGACGTAATGGTACACTGTGTATGAGTGTGTTATGTACTTACTTGCATTCAATATCTTCGGCAGCCGATTTGTTAGAAAAGTAATCAAACAGCTCCTTCTCTTCTGAGATATTATGGACTTCAGAGCAAGTACTAGCCAACTCTGATAAAAACAAGTACAAAATGTGCATGTACTGTAGATCGTGCTTCCTACACGTACTTATATTGTAAATGTGTATAGGGTGCACCATATTAATAATCGGATATTGGTCAACACATATTGTACAAATGTATGTATATTCTTATTATTATGCATCATATAAGGATATAGTGGTAATGATAGACCAGGAAAATAGTATAAATGAGCGATTCTCAAATTATACGAGTATGTTAGATTGGGGTTCAAAATCCAATTTAAATTTTTCTCTCTGATTTGGTTAAAAATTTGCATATGTGGAGAAAATGAGGTCTACAACACTAAGAAAGGAACAGCAGAGCTTAATCATTATTAATTACCTCACTAATTACTGTTGCGGAGTTGACATTATATATAAACAATAGACAAAATGTCCAGAATATCAACTCCGTAACATACCTATAATACATTACAGTTTACACACTAATTTTTAAAAATTCGAAGATTTTACTGTGCATGTTGCAAGTTTGTATGTCTAGCAACCCAAAAAAAAAAACAAATTATATTCACTACCTGTCTATAAACTAGCAAATTAAGCAAAACCATTTAAGACTGTGTTACAGAGTGGACATGTAACAGAGTGGACAACCAATGACTATACACCATTTTTTTTCAATTTGACTGGACGTGAAAAGTAAACAAAGTTACCATGATGTAGGCCCTCTGTTGAGAAGGATCATGGATAAAAATCAATGTTGTACAAAATCTACATTTCCGGCAAAATGATGTTACGGAGTTGACAATCTAAAAAGGCGCATTCACTTTTTGTTGAATTATCGGAAGGTCATAGCTGACAACTGAAATTTCCTTTGATAATTTGGTGCAGGCAAAGATAATAGACGAGTGTAATCAAAAAATTAAACGGATGTTGGCTTTAAACGCTCTATTTATACCATTTGGTTGTTACGGAGTTGACAACCTAAAAACTGTGACATAACTTTGAACAAAGATAGTTTTGAACTGTGCATGTATTCATGTTTACTATTAAGATAAACACTTAGCCCATGTCTCTAGGAGCAAAAATAGTAACTGTATAACATACTGAGTGCAGCCAAAGCAGCCCAATCTAGGCTGCAAGTTCAGTACTCAGTCATTGTGACATTGAATTTTGAGCAATTTCCTCCTAAAATCAACCTCCTAATTAACTTTAAATGAATTATGAAGCTTTAACAAAGACTAAAACTAGGTGCCCCTGTCTGTTTATACATTGTCTAAAGGTAACAAAAGAATTCAGGTATCATCAACTCATAACAGGGGAAATATTTCACTGTGACGGAATTTTACGTATAATCTGAGAATCACTCAAATAACATGTAAATGTGTTGTTTACAATGCAATAATAAATGAAATATATTTTATTACACATGCGCTATACGCAGTTTGTATTGTTGTATACAACAATACAAACTGCGTATAGCGCATGTGTAATAAAATATATAGCTATAGCTACAAACCTTCAGTACATGTTCTAGAGCAGGTCCTCAACGACTGGTAGGAGAAGCTACTCGTCTATTAAAACAATAATATACAAGTAACGCAATTTGCCCGACACTACATTTCCAACTTGATACCAGAAACATTATTTTAGCAAGACATGGGATACTGAGCCAATAATCTAGATTTAGATTTACTCTAGTTATTCTTCTCTCCACCCTGAATAATCAATGTTTCCTACTATGTAGAGCTGCTTCAACCTCAATTTAAAGTAAAAGGTTTCACAGATCATAATCATGTTTGATTTCTAGCTGTTATTTGTACTCCAAATCAAAGGTAAGACAACTTTAAATTGCTACCTGTAAATGCATATCAACTGTATAAAAAACTGAACATTTTGAATTTATCCAGCTAAATTTGAAAGCAGACAATCTCGAATGATGATCGAGACTGGTTATGCATAGTATCATTGGTTGTACGGTCATACGAGCATTAGTTAAATACCTTGCTGAAAAGAGGAGACGCCAGCTCTGACGAGCCCTCAGAAGATGATTTCTCTGTTGGTGAGATATCTGTCTTCAAGTCTAACATCTCGACCGGAGTGGAAACAGATGAGATTCTGCTATGTAAAACTGTACTTTCTTCTGAAGGTTTAGTGGTAGCTTGAGATGTACCACCACTACCACCAGATCTTTTCCCTTCACCTGATCCAACCTCACACTCATTACCATTCAGCCACAAAAGTTGAAGGGAATTATCTTCCCAGCTACGGATAGAAAATGATAAATCACCAGTATGTGTGGGTTTTGCATAAGCATAAGAAAACTTTTTCAAAGTTTGCTAAGTTATATAATTAGTCACCTAACAGCAACTTATAGTATCCAATACCTTAATCTTCGGTTCCGACATTAATTGTTTAATAGGGAAAATTAAGAAGTAGCAGTAAATTATGATATTGTGATGGTACAGGACATTTGTATACGACTCCAACTCCCGGACGAAGCTCCATCGCACCTTAAGTGCTTAGTAGTTGTTATAGCGCTACTCATCTGACACTCACATTCTCATAATTAGTGTTCGTATACTTACCTTTAACTGCATTACATGTCCAAACCATTAATTACTGTCTACATACGTGTCTCCATGTGCTAAATACTCACTACTTATTCATGTATTGTTCCACTATATAACTGTATATAACTGCATGAATGTTACTAAGTCTTTTAATGCCTTTTATACCCATGTACAGAGGCCCGACCTCTCAGAATCCATTGATATTCATTTTGTACATGAATTGGACCATTATAAGCAACTTTTGTAGAACCCGACCTATTTTGGGTCGGCCGTCGGGCTTCCGGTGGCCATCTTGTTGCGCAACTTCCGGACGACCACACGTCGTCTTTTCCCGACGTCACGTCGGCCGGAAGTCCTTATACTATATAAAGGGCACTGTTTTACTGTTCATTGTCTCAGTCTACACTTGGCCTTCAATAAAGACACATCTATACTTGATACAGAGACTTTCTCTTCCTTTTACTAGGTCATTCGCTTAGCGAACCGCCTACTAGGTCGAACTACTCTCTTTCGTTGTATAGTCTGAAGGTCGGACTTGAGATCAGATGGGTCGTCTTTGGTAGTATTTGGGCTACTGAGACCGCTCGATCTTTCATGTAATGCGAAGTCCTATTACCACTCATAGGCACTTCATTTCTGGGTCGATAGTCGTCCAAGGACGACCGCACCAAATCACAGAAACCATTACAATATATATACATATTATACACATGCTGCCAGGGTGCGACACCACACACAGCACTAGAGAAGAAGTTATGCTGACTCACAGTTTAGCGATCTGTTCTGGTAGACTTGCTAAATCTAATAAGAGCTCCGGGGAACTGAGAATTTTGGCTGTTTCGTTATCCTTTACCTGCCGGCTTTCAACTGTAAGTAAAAAGTAGTCCACGACTTATATATAATGTCAATAGAGATACAGTGTTAAAAGTCTCATACACATTGGCAATAGCTACATGTGCATGTAGAAAAGGTTAAGAAGTAAAAGATGTAGCCATGGATTTTGGAGCAGCAAGTTATTCCAAAAAGAGCCGAAGTGTTTTCATGGAACCAGTCTTTTCCTTTACCTCTGAAGGAAAAAGTTTTAAAGGTCTCAAAAGTCATACATAAACAGGCGAGTGAATACTATGTTAGTTATACACACTTTGTTATGTACATGCATAAAGACGAGCAAATGACAACAACACTTTTGTGACTTAGTGCATTGAGTTGAGATTACTTAGTCCTGGTATGCACATAATCCGAGTAATTCCATATTACTGGATTAATAAAAGATGCAATTTATAATCTTAAACATTACTTTTTTACTGGTTGAAAATATAAGAAAAGTTAATGGCATGACGCAACCTGGTATACAATACTTGAGGAAGAATGTATATTAACCTGGTAAAGGAAATGAACTTCCAAAAGGCATTGGAATCATGAGAAATAGTCGATACCCCAAAAGGTTGCTCTCTATTAATCTGATGCTGTTGTCTTTATCTATAAATAAGTTGACATTGCAGCTAGGAAGTTGAGAGCCAATCAGACAGAAGTTGAGTAAACCGGCGAATCCGTCAAAACTACAGAAACATAGCGGCATTAATTTATAACTGGCGTAAGAATACGAAGAAATAACCACGGGTTTTGGCGCAGCATTCTTCACAACAAGTCATTCCAAAAAAGAGCTGAAATCCTTTCTTGGAAAAATATAAGAACGTGAAATTACAAATATAAGCAAAATATAATAAAAAACTGTAGAGTAGGGTATAGTATAGTCACACTTAGCGTAAATAAATATTATGTAACTTCATTATAGCGTATAACTATGGTGAAAAGGGAATAGGACTCACAGTCGGTCATCAAACGGATTAGAGTAAGTCATAGTCAAATGTGGCTGACCATCATCATCATCTAGTAGACCACAGTCATCTTTACTAGGGTTTCTTGAGATACGTGTATTCCTCTGTAATAGTTACATAGACCTTAATAATAATAAGACTAATTTACATTAAGTACATTGCAGTGTACCTTGAAAATATGTACATCTGGGTGATACAATACAGTAAGGATGGAACTGCTATCCATACATGTAAGTGATTGTGTCAATCACACTCCATGTAAAGAGTGCAGTTGATTTCATAATGAATGAAGGAGTTCTGTATATTGGTTATACTGTGACGTTAAGGACTAGCAACATGGCAACAAAATTGTCGTTTCAAGTTTCGTTGATAATTGTGCTGCCATGTGGCTAATCCTTCAATAAAAATAGGCAGAAAAAAAATAATGTAAGCAAAACATGTAAAACTATTGTCATTATACTGGTTACAATATTAATAAGAAGATAATAAACTAAACCGTATGAAACAAGGAAAAAATTAAATTAAAACTCACAGCGCTCTGGTTTGGTAAATCACAGAGTGATTGCTCATTAGTTTGGTATGAGTTTATGCTGTGACATTACATACAATATTATACCATTGAGTAACAAATTTCCTTTCGATAAACAGCAAAGCTCATACAACGATAATGCAGGGCGACAGTAGCTATAGAAGTGTGGAGTTACCGGATGTTTTATCGTTACGGCAACCACTATTTGATGACATGAATAATTGCCCACCCACAATTTGAGAAAAAGAAGTAGGAAGTCTTATTCCATACCATGTTCCCACACCATGTGACAAAATGCTATATCTACATCAGTTAAAATACATCTACTAAGTGACTGCACAGATAACCTAGTGATTGGACAACCGAAACGTCAAGAATTTAAAATGGTGTGAAAAAAGATGATCACAGAATGATTTACCAAAATATCTTAAAATGTTCATTTTGTGTAAGGTACACGCATGTTGTGACTACATTGAAGGAACAATGATTTGTAAAATTAGCAAAAAGATATTATAATAATTATTTAGATTCTAGAGTGTAGACATACCTTGTACCACGGTGCAACAGAAATGAACTGTCTGCATCATCTGCTTTTAGCTCATCAATTGAAAGCTCAGGGTGAACGGGATCTGATCCGCCTCCAGAAGGTACATGCTGTGCTATTCTTTTAGAAACAATATCGGTAATAATTAAAATTTTTCCGCAGACAAATTCAAATTTATCACTAGAAGTTGCTCGCCACAATCTAGACGCATGAAATGATAGAACCTCCTTCGCTCTTTCAAAGTTGTGAACTGGTGGGAATGGTGCTGTCAATCCTGAATAGCATGCATTAATAACCATGTCTCTACCTCTGTAAGAACAATATACTGTACATGTAAGTATTTTATGTATAATTCATGTATAATCATCCGGATTTCAAGCATATACATAACACTTACACAGTCTGTGCAGCACACGGGGCAGTTTTCATCAAGATGACATGGTCTAATAGAAGGAAGGTAAAAAAAATTTGTGGTAACTGAGTAAAAGATGTTGTGTTTAGAACTTTTGGTTATTTTTATTTCTATTAATATAATATGCAAGATCAGTACATCTGAAGCACAAAGGTAAAAGCAAAACTGGTGAGAATAATGAAGATGAAGAGATACTACCATGCACTCACGTTGCATGCTTGATGAACTATTGAACTGTTGTAAATCGAAGCCAGATTGTAATCTCAAGGCCAATCAAATATAATTCATGCAAACAAAAACCACAAACAATTCAACACTTTTGAGAAAAAAGTAGACGCAGCATAACTCGCTTAGACAAAGGACAATAATTTCCTTTAGTACGTAGTTAAAATACTATAACTATGATTGTGATGATCTGATGTAACCAGTGTTCGAATTGTGGTTATACGGGAGTATACGGCGTGTACCCACCTCAATTTTAGTGGGTACACTGTCAGCAGGCGTGTACCCTCATGGTAATTGACTAGTTTTACTGAAGACACGGCAGTTTTCGCAATCGAAATAGGTTTACTGGTTGCTGAGTGACTGCTGATCGTAAAATTTCCCTCTAATCTAGCGATCGTTTGATTGATAATAGCGTGTTAAGTCAATCCCGAAATGTCAAAGTAAGTTTATAGTAGCATGGACCAGCAACCTGCACACAAATAAATCCTTCTGCTTTACTAACAAAGTTAGTCATTGTATCGATGGTTTCATAGGACTTGAATATGGGTTTCACTTTCTTTAGTATTTTCAGCTTTCCGAATGCGTTTGCAGAGCCATGAAAACTTTTTGATAAGGACAGTGGCCAAACAGTTGAATCTAAAAGTTTTTTAGCTCTAAACCTAAATCTCAAAAGTTAATTGTTGTACTCTATTGGAATTTGACGTTTGACTGAGTGATAAATATCGGAGATAGTTGTACTTTTCTTACTTTGCTAATAAAATATAAAATACAAAAATTAAAAATAAATCTTAATATTCATTTAATATGATCATCCATGATGTTGTATATAACAATAACATAAATATTCGTATTCGTTAGATTATCACTAGAGAAAGAATCTGCATTCAATAATATAACATATAAATAATAAATCAAACATTATATTAATTGAATTATATAAAAAAATAAATAATTATTTATTATAGTGATTATTATAAATAATATAATTAGAAGTGAATCAATAGAATTAGATAATCAAATGGTAATCATATCATAATGATAACCATAATTATTTATATTTTTATTAATTTTTATATTGAAATAAATTATTTTGATAATAATTGTTGTACCAATACGCTTACATCAAGTATAAATAAATATATTGCTTACTGGATTGTCACAAGAACAAGAGTCGATATTCAATAAATAAAGATTAAAATATAGAATAGAAATAAATCGTTTTTAATAGAACAGGGAATTAGATAATTAATTTATATTTAATGATCATTATTGTATCGAATATTTAATGTAAATAATATAGCAATTGTTGTAGTATTGTTTTATATAAAATATTTTAATCTAACGTTGATATTTTTATTCTAGAATAGGTAGGAATACTATTAGTATAAGTATTGAATTTCAACAGTTGTAGGTATTGCTCTACTATTGCAAACTACTTCCAAGTTTAGTAAGTGAAGCAAAGAGTGAGGTTATTTATGACAAATTGAAATTCACAGAGAGCTAAGAAGAATCCTGTCACTGTTTAGTCCAGATGGTACTAGTAGAAACTATGTATTTGGGTTGAGCTTGGTTTCACTGGTTGACTGCAATTAAAGTAATCGTTTTGTTTGTATTCTCCATTTTTGCTGTATTGAGGTGATTCATTGCTTTCAGAAGTCCACAAAAGACCACAGGTAATGAAGTTGTATGCTGCATATTAGTGTACTTGCATGCTGTCTATTAGTGTACTTGAATGCTGCCTAGTAACCTACATGCATGATAGTTTGTCGAGTATTTTAGGTAGCTGAATAGTCTTTTTAGGCAATACTATATTTTTAGTTTACATTGAATCTACTGTCAGTATGATTTGATGTTTCTTGCTAAGGTTGTATTCGGCCATGGATTTAACTTTGAGGCCAGTTTTTACTAGTGCTGCCAATTTATAAAACATTTAGCATTTTTGGAAGATGTTGTCACAAGTGGTGAGGATACTTGGAATACAGTGTTTAGTGATCCAAAGGAAGCTGGTGAGGAATTTAATTTTGCAGAAATAATACCCTAATTTATATTTTTCATATCTACTGCTCGCTGGTGAAGCTGTCTTTTTCTAACATTGCTGTACTGGTGTTGCGGCAATGTCTTCTGTTCAATTTTCTAGGCGATTAGGCACTGTAGAGACCATTGGTTCAAACCCCAGTGAGGGCCTGGTGTTTTCATGGATTTGATGCAAGACCTGACAGCTCCCGCAGATAAATTCCTTAAATTACCAAAATTATAATAATATTAGAGAAAACCCAGTGAGTAGTACATGTATATATCCTAGATAAATTGATGAAACTCCTTTACACAGGTATGTATGTTTTATAGGCTTCAACCTTTTCTTTATAGCTGTTGTTCAAATAACATTACTGCTGTTATATATTAAAGTCTACAGGTAGGTTGTGACAAGGGAAATACATGTATTTTATTGTATAATACTTTTGTTTATTATAATTTTGTTGATAAACTTCAACTCCTTCCCTTCTCTAATGTTGATGTCAATGTCATAGCTGTTTTGTTGAATTACCATAGTTTTCATACAGTTGCAGTTACATGCTGTTGTTGTTTGTGTTTATATACTTTTGACAAAATATACAACTGTAAAATGTTGTAGTTCAGCATTTTGTAATAAATAAAGAAGTTGTTTTCTCTTTGACTACATGCACTTTTATTACAGTGAAAGAAAGATAAGGGGAGTTGTCGTGGTTTAAATAATGTAGATCTATTCATTCTTACAATCAATGCAGCAGTAATACAAAATTGAAGGACACAAAGCACACTCAGTAGTTTAAAATAATATAAGGAATGGTCTACATTGGTACCATGTACTCTGTGTAAAGAGGTTACTCATTAGCAATCAACCATAATTAGAAATTGTCCTCCCTTGTTTTGTCTTGTTGAAATGGGAGAACAACTTCTAATTATGATCTGCAGCTTCTGAGTGACCAATGCACCCTTTAGGAAAGGTCCTAAGATTGTAGGTAGGTACCGTGTACCCACCTCATTTGTTCCACTTCGAACACTGGATGTAACCAATTGATGAAAACATGCTAGTCCCATTGACTGATTTATTTCTATAAAACACACCACCTTTACACATGAGCAATTTAGCATGCAGTTACCAGCTGATCAAATTCAATTGACATGACTGTAAGTTAAATTCTAGTTAATTGATGAATTAAACAGGTATCAATCAGCATAGCTGATAGATCAAACAAACATCATGGTTATCATAACTATATAATATTTCAAAAGCGCAAAACAATCACAATGATAATGTCAATGTGCGAAGTAATTGTCATTGTCATTGTACATGGCAGCTCAACTTAGTCAACTCTGATTTGAGAAAAACTCTTGATTTTATAAAATACGTCGTCGAGGTCACAAAATGCTGGCGCTTACTTACCTGGAATATGGTTTCGTACTATGAAAAGAAATTCATTCAAACTGCTATCCCCTACAGATATTCACAAATAATAGCATTATCTTACTCATTCATTTTGATTATTTTTTGAAATTTGGGAATTTTGGCTTCATGCATTTCCACAACGTTGTTGCGTTACCAGCTGGGTAACTATTGGTTCGAGGTCCAAACTCGATAAAGTAATGTCGATATTACTATAATTATGGAAAATGAAACGGATGAGGTAGGATTTTGGATTTCAGGCTATTGTGACCATAGCACGTGTGACGCTTTTATGATCATAATAATACTTGACCAATAGGCTACAGCGTTGATATAGACGACTTGTAAGCCGCGAATATTGTAGTACAGTTTCCAATACAACCGATTCAATATAACGAGATATTTGTCACGTAGAAATGCCCATCAGCGGAATCGCCACGAATGCACTAAAGAAAAACAACTTTAGTAGCAGAACTATTATCACCTTCACTGTGACCGCAGTAGAGCATGCATGTAAAATGTCAGTCACCAATTTGCTAAGTACCTTTCCAATGAATAGCAGTAGTAACGTCTCATGAACAGTTCTAAATTGCAACTTCTGTAGATAGAGCGTATATTTTTGAGGTAGAAAAAGAAAATCAAATATCGATGTGTAATATCAAATCATATTAAATATGATTTGATATTACACATCGATATTTGATACTATACTTAATTTTCAAATTAAATTTAATTGTTAAATCAATTTTTTTTTAATTCAGTTAGGTTGTATTATTTATATTTATTTAATGAGTAAAATATCACACAAATATTTTATCCTTTGTTGCTAGTATTAAATTAGTATTATTTGTGTTAGGTTCAACTTATGACAATTATTATTATAATAATAATTGTTAGAATTGTAATTATTATAATTATAATAGTTTTATCTGTATTTACTTTAATTTTATTTTGATTTCGCTATTTACTATAACATTATTATAATACTGTCGTATGCAACTGGGACTCAGCCTTACAACATGCAGGTCAGATTACAGGGTGGAGGGGAGTCAGGACCGGCGGACCAAACAAGAGGGGAATAGGGCTAGGGAGCATGGGCCGATTTAATTGGCTCACTGTAAACATGGCGAAGTAATAGGGTAACACAGAAAAATCTTTAGAGCCTGGAGGTGCCGCCAAAGTTTTTGGAGTCAGGACAAGACCTGGAAGTGTCAGAGTGGTTTCTATAGCTAAATAGAACTAGCAGGAGTCGAACCTACAGCTGTGAGGAAGGGTTAGACTGCTGGGTCCTAGTACTAGTCATGCTAGGGAAGAGTGCTTGATACCCTACTGTTTGACATAAACTGTAAGAGGCTGTATAAGTTCAGTTAAGTAACTATGACTAGCACAGCACATAAATATAACTGCCAAGACATTAGGGAAGTAGTAGAGTAGAGATCACAACAGTGCAATGTAATGGGTGATGTTAATGTCTATGTAGGTTGGAATAATACTTTCCGAAAACAAACTGTTACTTTGGTTATATGAAGATATTACATTCAAGTTCAATTCTTGAATAAGGAATAAACATAATTATAAATATTAATAAGCCAAGGTCAACACATGATATGGGATGGAGTCATTTGGTTTGGGACTTATTTACGACTAATTTAGTCACTAGTCATAATTATAACTCATTAATTACTACAATTAATTATATACGTATAAATATTATTAACGTATATGCAGTTGTATGTAGCCAAGAAAATTCTAGTTGTAACCTACATGAGGTTGAATATATTTGTTGTAGACTAGTTTAGTAGCATAAAGAAAAGATTGTGTTAGGCTAGGTTGAATACTTGCACTCATAATGTCATTTCTCATGATGTTATTGTATGTTATATCACAGCTGTTTTCGGTACAGGGCTTCCTACCAACTTTCAAGTTCAAACTTTTTTTGTAGATCTAAAGGAGGGAAGAGAGTGAGCTAATGATGTTGTGTTCATATATAAATATTCTTGTATTTATGTTTATGACTACCACTCATGGTGAAGATACTTTCACATCACTTGTATATAAGCAGTATGGCTTCCTTAGTACTGATTCTCAACAATTATTATTAAGCCAAGATAACCTCACCTCGCTATCCCAAACTATTCTTAGTGGCCAAACATATAATCTTCAGGCTCAACTGTGCTCTGATTCTACATGTTCTAATACTTCAGTAAGTAGCTATGTTACAGCTAATTAATTAGTTATAGTGGATGTACATGTTGCACACAATTTCTTGGAACTTTGCAAATAAACACGCTAAATAATAGACAGTATGTGTCAGTTGCTCTTTGTTGTTTGTAATTGGGACTTCATCCCAAAAAATTCACCTTCCGGCGTTTTAATTAGCTGTATTAGTCGACGATACTTTTATATGATTTCATGTTTTTATCTCCCCTCTTAGTGTTACTCGCCCATTGCTGAGAGAAACGGTTCCAGTTTGTCCATTTCTGATTTCACTGAAGCATGTCCAAGGATACTTTATTCATTGACACAAGATTGTATAAAATCCTCTTCAGATGAGGAACATTCGACAGCAGAACCAGGCAGCAAACCACCTGCAATAAAAGGTAAACCAAACAGGAGTAAGGGGTAGACCTACCAGTGTTTATGTTCTATCATGGTATTCTTATGTAATACTTATCTAATAGCCCTAATCAATAAACAGCATAGCCTAATAGTAATATAGGAAAGGTGTTGGCAGTATGTGGGGATAGACTCAGTTCCAGTCAAGTTTTGTATAATAATATAGTAGCTACATTGTAAATATAAAAATACCTTGTTTGATTTGAAGTGAGTGTATTATGGGGGAGATTTCAGTTAATCCTTTCATTGCTCTGTATTCATTACTATTCACCTGTAAAACTAGTATTGAAATACACTGGGTTAAGTGATACATACTGTAGACTAGGTGAGACAAACAAATACCCTACTAGGAATAATTATACTAAGTATGTGTAGAATAGGTTGGTATTGTTTTACTCATTACAAGTAGACCACATTCAACTCTACTAATAGAAGTATAGTAAAGCCAACCTACTGTAATAGTTATGTAGAGTATCTGTAATTCCTACACCCTTGTCTCTGAAAATAATTGCAAATATAAAACAGTCACCTCCTTTCATGTCCAGATACATGTACTTTCACAAAATAGGGATGTAGTTTGTGTTGGAAGTCTCTGTTTTAATAGTTTGTACTCTTGCAATACTAATACATAAACTTGCTTCAAATTTATCCAACGTACCGGTTCTGGTACAAAGTACAGGCTGTATAAAATATAGGGACACAAATTCCATTAAATGAAATTGCATTATATTTATTTGGTTAATTAGATAACTTCCCATTCAAGGTGTTTTGATAGACAGAATACGTCAACTCAACGCTGTAACGGCAACAGAGAAGTCTAGTATAACCCCATGGTTGTCCTAACAACCAGTTGTCTGGTTCACCTTTGGATATAATATAACTTGTGTGAGGAGGGGGTTACATTGTACTACGTCAGATCCTCTCACCTGTATTTTGTTACCAGATGATAGCAATGCTTTGTATACACAGGTTTAATGACTTGTAAATATCCTGTATTTATTTTGTTAAAGATTTCACTCTATTGTAATGGTTTTTGCATGGAGACAATATTGGCAACATTCCAATATACCAAGTTTTAAATTTGTCTGTACTTTTGGCTTTGCTGTCTTTTGACTTTATCACAAATTGGGTTATGTTAATACAACTTTATTAACAAGTGATTTAGTAGGTTACAACATGTATTACATTGCAACATATATTCGCCCAGTATTAGCTAGTCTAGTTTTCACAATGTGCATTGAATGAAAATGTTATATTGAAATTTATTTGATGTTTTTTACCCGTTGAGATGAATTGTTTTTCTGATGGCAATATTGGGGCACATGATTGGGCACTTGGTACTATATGTACACATATCTTATGGGGGCCTTTATGCCAACAAAAAGGCATGATGTTCATCTGTATAATAGCTCAAGGCTATACGTAGATAAATTTAGGTAGATTAGAAATATCCACGTATTCACTTCACAAACATGTTTTGAAATTTCTTCCACGTTTTCATGCTGAGCTTGTCATTAACCCTGTTCATTGTTCTTATACTGTACAATTTGCATGCAGATGCAAGTACATGTATGATGAAAGGTGACAAACAGTGTAGTAGTCTATACTTTAGCGTTATGTATATATGGCTGTATTATGTTGTATGTATTACAGTGCATGTACCTTTCGGTTTTCTGTTATGTTACAGTTTGGGGTTATGGCTTCCTGTTCGTCACTCTCATCAACCTGTGTTCACTTGCTGGAATATTTGTACTTCCACTTATGAAGAAAGATTTCTATTCTAACCTACTTATGTTCCTGATAGCTCTGGCAGTCGGCAGTCTGGCAGCTAACGGCATACTTGTCCTTATCCCGGAGGTGGGTTACACATAGTCTATAATATAGTCTACATAATCTTTGAAAAATATTGTCTGCACATAATCTACATATTATAGTCTACATAAATTATAATCTGCACATAGTCTACATTAGTCTACACATAGTCTACATACAGTTTGCGCATAGTCTACAATGTACTCTACAAGTGTAGTCTACACATGTCTATATTTATGTAGAATACATGCTACATATACAGTAAAGCATAAAGTACATTGTAGTGTACTACCTGTAACTGTACTACCTTCATAGACTATTAGTCATACATGCACTGTCTTACTATATTATTGTTTGCTCACTAATATATTGTTATAAATGGAACCATACTCTTGGATACACAGACACTGACTACAATATTTGTTCCTGATCTGTTCAACAATGAATCTAAATATTCATCTTTTGACTGTTCGCCAACTTTGCTTATATGAATGGTTGTATGCATGTATTTGGCTCATTTACAATCATTATTTAATTTAGACTTATCACCGGAATCCTAAATTCATGCTGATGGTAGCGTAGATACTATCTGTTAAAGCACCAAAAGAATTTTTTAATCCACAGCAAATAGAACTAAAATACAATTCAGCAATCAATTGTTGTTTTGTGCCATTTAATATACGGTTTGTGTGGTGAGTATATACTGTACAGTGGAATAATAATTTACATATAGGTGGGAGAACGTACCCTACTTCCACATGTACATGTCGTCACTATTGTGAAGTCAACACTCTACTCCAAGTAATACTATTCATGATACAGGTTGATACAGGCACACCTCATAGTCAAATATCCTGTTTTGTCCCAAGTTACATGTAGCCTATATCATTATCTTTGAGGACACCTTAGCAGGGTTTCTATAATCCTTAATTTATTGTGATGGTTCCTCGCCACTAATGAGGCTAATTAATTCACTATGAATAACTAAGTAAATTAGTTTGTAGAGGGAGATTTTATGAAATACATGATTTATTGTTGAGGTACAGTGAATGTAACTCCTACACTGTTTGCTGTTTAACATGCTCACCATGACTATAATATGAGTAAATACATGATATACATGTCAGGTTGTGCCAACAGCTCACATATACAGTGCGTAATTGTACATCTATATATTATATTTACCAGTGCAAGTGGGGCTGCATGTATTGTACATGTATTTTTCTGGTACATGTACATGTATCTTGTGATACCAGCATGACTGCGCTATTTGCAGGCGTTTGAGATAGTACATATAGAAGGCTACACATGGAAGGCGTGTACTATCATTGGTGGAATATATCTGTTCTTTATCACAGAGAGAGTTCTTAAGATGATTACAGAGTATTATGCAGTGAGTATTAGTGTCTACATGTACATGTATATCTATATGTCATACTAGCCAAGGAGCTAGAGCAAAAACTCTGGACAAACCTGGTCTAAAAACCCTGGTCAAAAACCAGAGTGCCTGGACATAGTTTGGATGTATATTATTTAAATACAATTCATCTCCAAAAAGTATAAAATTCCCCATTTTAGTACTATTACACTGTAGGTGACTTCTAAACTGTTTTTTTTTAAATTTAAATGACTGTTAGAGGTAATGATATCTTGTGTTTTATGAGGTTTTGTTAACATTTTTCACCATAGATAAAAAATCAGGAAAAGTTAAAAAATTAGTAGCCTAGAGACAAGCTCAAAGGCCAGGGTGAACTCTATGTGTGTATTTACAATGTTAATTATGAGTGTGATTCTATCATAGAATAGGAGGAATGAGAGGAATGGACCAGCTAGCTCTGATGTCGTAGGCAGTGTACCAACTGAAACATACATTGATATCAACAGAGAGGCAGCAAAGACTCACCATGCTGACTACAAGCTCGACCAACTAGAACAGGTAGGCTATACAGTAGATACCTCGGCCCACAGGCTATACAGTAGATACCTCAGTCCACAGGCTATGCAGTAGATAACTCAGTCCACAGGCTATACAGCAACTTAGTCCACAGGCTGAAAAATCGAAATTGTTGGGTTTGCATTTTAATATCGGAAATTCACTAAATTTATTCTAGTAATAAATATACAGTGGTAACGTTATCGCAATAGTAAGGCATTTATCTGTCATGCACAAGTAGCCTATATAGGCTGTTAAAGTGGTTTTATTGCATAAAATTTAATATAGTTTTTTACTTTTCTGTTGTGACAAGCATTGTGTCTAGTCACTAGTCTACTGCCATGTCTATATACAGCTGTGCTACTCTAGACTCATACACATGTTTTGCATGGGCCGTCTAAACAGAAAGTTCAACTGTCTAGAAACACATTATAAACTACACATTTGTTGTTGAAGTTTGATTTATTGGTAGGAAGTATTTTGTTTTGACAATATAATATTTAGGAAATCGGAGTATAAGGCTTGTCAAAAAAATCCTGTTGTCATGTTTGCTGTGTAGTTTTGTACTGTGTATACAAAGTATGTATGTGAATGTACTGTCCACTATGTTGTGTGAAGTATATCCTAAAAGTATAAACTATGTGCTTATTTACTTCTGTAGTTCGATTAAAAAGTAATGAATGAATGTTTATGAGAATAGTCTGTGCATTGTAAAATTGTTCAGAGTCGTTTTCTCAATAATTGTTGTTGAGCAAGAGAAAGCAACTCCTTGATCAAAATTGCAAAATGTTTAAGCATTCCCAAGGACTCTGTCCACACCTCTGTGATAATATTATTGATAGTTATACTGTCCAGTGTTCACTAGTGTCCACCATAATACTATATGTCCACTTTTTACCACAGTCCTCAGATGCACTCCTCATTCAGAATAAGGTAATATAGCTCACTCACCTCTCCCTTCCTTGTAGATTGTGGCTTATGTGTTTCTGCATCCTTTACCCACACGTTTGGTATGGATGTGTAACCCATGTTTTTTCGTTTTGTACCAATATGTATATATTCAAGTTTTCAACTGTTTTATATTTGATAGACAATTTTTTACAAACCTGCTAAATTTTGTGCGTGTGTGTTATAAGAATAGTCTTGAGTTGTACATTGGACTGTTCTCCCGCAGTTTCAAAGGAGAAACTTGTGTGGAATGAGATTAACAGAACTGTGTAAACGCATGTGTAAACTAACCTATAGTAACCCATCTATCAGTGTTCTTGTGTTCAGCTAGCCAGAGCAGCCATGCTGAAATATTCAAACCTTGATCGATAGATCATCATGTGATGAATTTATTTTTCTCAACACCCTACCACTTTACCAATGAGTTCGATCTACTCCACAATTATGTAATATTTACGATCCTTTTTCCAATCAATGCTCTACCTATTTTTGGGTTGCTGTAGTTTTGATGTATCCTTTGTATATTTGGTAGTATTCCTACTGTTCATAATAATTTATACATAGTTTATAGTTGTGTGAATGTTAACCCTTTAATAGTTGGATTGATTCCTTGACAGTCAGTTTTCTTAGCTTCTTTCTGATAGAAGTAGGTGCTGTATAATACTTACATGTACATGCAGGTCTGCACTTTCCCTGCTTTGTTACACAAAAACATTTAATTTTGAATAATGATAGAAATTAGCAAAAATCAGTTACTAATTTTCCTTTAGTTTGGGGGGGAGGGGAGTAACTCCTGAAAGGTAAACTAGGTACACATAGTGATGTAGAATATTTTGATTACCAATGAAAAAGGATCACCAAAGCCTATCCACACTTCTCTTCCCTACTTCACTCACAACTATAGCACTGAGACTTCTATCTATGATTTACTCTAGACAGCTAGTCTTAGACATAAATCTAGTTCCTCTGTAGTAATGCATGTAGTAGACTAGAATCTTAGTAGTAATTAATTCTGCGATGTGGGTCCAATTTCAAACTGATTATTTTCATAACCAATATATAGTTACTATACATGTACAGTTATGCTGCATTGTGAGAATATTGAATCTCTAAATCTTTCGTCACTCTGGTAAACTATACCCTAGAATATGATAAGTGTTTATGTTGGTAACAAATCGTTAGCTGAAATTCCAATAGCTTATCAATACACAGCAGTCATTAATTATTTTAGAAAGCTTGAGGACCAGAGGGATTTATCACAATTATTCAGGGTTGATAAGCAGAATGGGTGATATCCTAGTTTTATATTAATATTTTATTTAATCAGATGGATTCAGGGGACGTCAACACTGGAAGTAACGGTCAAGCTTGTAATGGAAATGGTCATACTCCAGCTAAGGTTGTCATTAAAGAACCGAAGAAACCCATAGCTACAGTCGCTTGGATGATAATCTTCGGAGATGCATTCCATAACTTTATAGATGGTCTTTCAATAGGCATGTACTGAACACAATTTATACTATAGTTTATTTGAATTTTGAATACTGTGTTTCTTTTTCCATCCTAATCTTGGTAGGTCCCTAAGTCTTGCACATCGGACATGAAATGGTAGCAGTAGTGGTAAACCGTGATAGCTATTTACTTACTGCTGTTGTAGGTGCTGCCTTTTCTGAGAGTATATTACTTGGTGTCAGCATTTGTATAGCTGTATTGTGTGAAGAACTACCCCATGAACTGGGTGAGTAACAATCGACACTGTATGCCCATTTTTACGAAATACGGTATGTCAGTGTGCCACAGTTGAATATAATAGTACTTACATGTACTTTGTATACGCCAGTCAAGTAATGGAGTCAAAGTCTGATGTTTTGAATAAATGTATACCTAATACACATACATGGCTTCATGTATGTGTATTTGCATCTTCACAATTTAGTTTCACATCTGAAATATCTCTCTGCTTCTGAGTACATGCATTCACCAGTCATGAAAATCCTTATAGTGTGTTGCATGAAACAAACACAATGTTAATATTTTAGGTGATTTTGCTATACTACTCAATGCTGGTGTGAGCAAGAAGAAAGCGCTACTGTTCAACTTCCTGTCCGCGTGTACTTGTTATCTTGGACTTATTATTGGTATCACTCTATCTAATGTAGCACACGCTACACCCTGGATACTCGGTGTTGCTGGTGGGATGTTCCTCTATATCTCCCTTGCAGATATGGTATGTGTATTATAATCATTATATTGTCTACCAGATAGTCTATCACAATATCTGTGTTCAGTGATGTGTATAAATTTGGATACACAGTGTGGTTTAATCACTATTATATAATATTTGATTCCTTTGAACTTTGATGATTGCACATTCAGATGTTTATTCATTTTGTTTTTAATCCAAATATTTCTGATTGTTGGTTAATCTGTTGTCCAAATATTTCTGATTGTTGGTTAATCTGTTGTTTGTTGTTTGCCTTCAATTCGATACATTGATTAAAATACTATTACAAGTTATAGTACTATTAGGTGCCTAGTTGAACTTTCTTTCATCTTAAATTTAACAGAGATCATAGTTGTTGTTGGAAAGTTTCTCGAAAAATCTGGAATCTAAGGATTCAGGTCTTGTTAGACATTGGCTCAAGTTTGCAGTTCTCTCATTGGTCGATTAGGTCCAATCTTTCCCTGATATGAATAATCAACAATAGTATATAATGTTTCAGATGCCGGAGATGAACCATGCAGCAGAAGAACACAAAGACCAGCCATTCAAAGTTTTCTTCCTGCAAAACTTGGGTTTTCTCTGTGGGTTTGGAGTTATTCTACTTGTCTCACACTTTGGAGGTCAGATCCAGCTCTAATTTTAACTGGGAGCACACTCTAATGTAGCCTTTGTTACAGCTCTCCTACTATTAATTGTAATTCTGCTAGAAGTTTTCCCACAATTACATTGTATTTATTTCATTGAATATACATGTAGGTGTATATTGTAGTGTATTATTAGAACATTATTCAAACTGGTTGAAATTTGAGGCTGTGAGCAATTGTCTTATTTGTTTTGATATACAAATGTACATTCACCTGGTATTCAACTTTTAGTTTACCCTAAAAGCAGATACATTTTGCGAGTTTTAACTTTTGCGAACTTCGCGAGTGACAAACTCGCAAATAATTTCCATCGCTATTAATATCTGCTTTCAAACTGATTTAAATAATTTCTGGTTTAAACAGACCATACATGCAGCTATATAGCTATATGATACATAGTTGAATGTTTTACAAAGCAGCAAGTATTTGCTGTAACATAATTGGTAAGTAGCCTAGAGTAGGAGCTTAATCAGAGGATTTTTTAACAAGCTATGGTAATTACTTTACCTCACAGGTGGGCTTACTGCACTATATAGGAGTCAGCTGTAGTTTTGTACTGTATGTAAGTGGGGTTTAAATCTGAGTAAACATAGAGCTTAGCTAAGCTTGGTTTTAATGCTGAAATATGCTTAAACATCAATTTTGGGACTTAAACAAATTTCGCGATAGGCCAAACTCGCTAAATATTTCTATCGCAAATTGCTCCAAGATTAGCAAACTCGCGAAACTTTCTTCCGCGAAATATTTCTGCTTTTAGGGTAGTTATTCACTTACATTAACTATATAACCTCCATTATCCTATTATTATGGCAATATTAATATAGACATTATTGTAAGCAATATACTCATTCATGTCCTTATACTCATTTATTTACAAGATGCTTAGAATTTACCTCATAATGCACTTGGATCTCTCTACAAGTAAATCTTTTGAGATGTGATGTTTTTCAAGTTTATTGCGTCTTATTATATTACATTATAATATCATTATGCTACAATATACAAACCAGGAGTAATAAAAATGCTTTCATTGTCTCCTCTCTGTACAGTACAAATGTAGAAACATGGACCATAAGCTACTATAAAAGGATCATAGCTCGTCAAAGTTGTCCTCTCCTAATTTGCTTATCCGTAAGGAGAGGACAACTTCAAGTTGTAACTAATAGCTTATGAATGACATAGAAGGCATAATAGTTTAAGCGCTGCCTTAATAGAATGTGGGCTATTATACCAGTAATATGTACAGATACTACTTGCAGATGCAACAGTAAGGAAGCTCAGGGGCATTTCTTATCTACACAAGATTTACCCTGTTCATCATATTCTTGTTTAGATATCCACATCTGCTGGAATGAACCCTACAATAGAAATCACTGCATTTACTCACTAAATAGTGTATGTCAAGTGAATTTATCCATATTTGGCTGAGTTACCCATGAGACCTTTTGGTGGGCTATGAACTGGCTGATTTGAACAGCAATAGGGCTAATTGGAGAGACACATTCATATTATATATCTTGCAGTGTATATAAAAGGTACCTGTTTAGTTCACAAAACACACACATTCTAAGCACATCTTACTCGACTCTATGGGTATGCGTTGCCTACTGCAGAAGAAAGTGCTGCATTGTAGTATCAGGCATACCAAAGAGGCAAGTTAAAACCTACCAAAGAGGCAAGTATAGATCCACCAATCCAGCAGCTGAATCTCCTCTCTGTATTTCCTGGTACAGTTGGAGGAACAACCAACTTGAGCCTCATGTTGGGAGGAGTCTTCATGGTGAGGTCCCTGCTGAGTCTCTCTGTGAACCCTTGTATGAGTGAGTTACCCCCAGATACGATCACACTGCTGAACAGGCTCTGTAAGCACCACCAATACACACTCATTAACACACTGTACATGTTACTGGACTAGCACAGGCTCTTTGAATCTTATTTTTTGTAATTTGGACATCCATATCAACTCTGCTGATAAAAAAATTTAGGACGTATCATCATTCTATAAGGGCTTATTGATTTTTTCAAATACTGTTGTTTATCTTAACCATTCGGACATATTAAATCGAAGTTTGCATGGGTGACAGGAACTCAGCTCTGAGTAAAAGAGTTCATCTCTCACGACAGAGGCCCATGAGACTTGAACCTGTGACCCAAAGGTCTATAGATCGAGTAAGCTGGCAACTCCACTATCCGTGAGCAAGAAACTGGTTTATTGTAACCAAGTTGGCACCCAGCATTCAAACTTGAAATGGCCACATATTGTAATCACAGTACATAGTACACTAGAATATTCCAAAGAGAGAGGAGAGGGTACTCACAGGGCGTATGTCGATATCACACATCCCCACACTTGTTGTTACTAGGTGACTCGCACCAAGCATAGAGTTTCCAGCTGGAATTCCCTACAAACAAATACGCGGTAACGTTTGTATTATTATTATGGTATGCAAACAAAACATACCTGAGTATGTGAATGATGTTAGTATTAACGTCTAACTCACTACTATAATGTGGTCTCTGTCATACAATACAATTCCCTGTACATCAATTTACCTTAATATACAATGAATATTCCAGAACATGAGGTCAACGAAAAGTTTCTCCGTTACTTATTCACTGCAGTCCTAACATTGTCTATATATTGTATATGGCTAGCTGACATATTATACCCACCTTTATTGTCGAGGGATCAAACAGTCCTTCACAGATACGTAATCTCTCAGCTCCCACATCAAAATTATAACCATTAGGCAGCTCATAATGATATGTAGGCAGCTGGTCAGCTGATCTGTCAACAACAGAATACTCTAATGAGTTGACTGCAGTGTAGTTTAGTTTATGTTTAGTAGGCCTATATGATTTCCTGTCTACTAACAGCTAGTACTAAAGGGTTTATAGTTTAATACATACATGCATCACAAAGACAGCCCAGGGCGCTATATACATGTCAACAAAATATGACAACTCGAAAATAGAAATGCAATTTCCTGGAAGATGGTGACCATGTGCATTTTACTATTAGAACTCTATTTCTAGCAGTTTGAATGGTAGTCCAACACTCCTATAGGCAACCATTATTCAGTTGCTTCAACAGATATCTATGGATCTCCCATTTAAATCAATATAATATTATGGTCATCCTCACAGCAGACAAATGCAGAGTAACTACACATAAGATGATAGCAGTAAAACAATGAGCGCTGAGGAAATTATCCACACTTACTTTATACAGTCACAGCATGGAAGTTAGTGTTAGTACCTTTAGCAAACCCCTATAATTGTCTTATACTGCACCAACTACCCATTGAATATTAATCACCAAAACTGATGACTAACTAATGCTATATTATACTGGTACACACATTACAGTGACGTCATGTGAAACTAAGTTGGGATAGCTTGGTGCTACAACCAAATTATAGCTTAAAATTAGTATGTGGAGCATAAGCCTACATGATTGGGGTGTATGCATACACAAGTCATAAGCAAGTAATATGTAGCGTAACATAACTGTGGAATGTGTAGACCAGGTATAAGATATTGTAGGTACTATTAGTATATACATGTATGTATAGATATAGACTGAAGTAGTACATATACAATGTATACACATGTATAACAGTAGTAAGGTAATCTACTCACTCCTGTTCATAAGGCTGGTCAGATACTTGTAGTACACTAGCAGTGAAGTCTTGAAGTACATCATATATCATATACTTCTTATATGTATCAGTAAGAGATGGGATGTTTGCTTTCTCTGTCCATTTGGCTGGTTTAGTCTCGTCTACTGCCTCCTGTTAGTATATATGCACAAACACCATGTAAATGTACAAACGGCATGTACGTGTTCACATACTATGTACATAGACTATGCACATACTCTGAATTTATGAGTATTTAAATCATGCTCGTATCACATTAAATTTGATGACAACTAAGTCGTCTTTAAAGTGATCATGCAGCCTAGGGGTGTTTTATATCGTTTTAAAGGAAACATCGAGCCCCAGGCAGCTATTTTGAGTGTTTTTTAGGCCAATTTAGTGATAAAGAAGCATAGAAGCAGAAGCTGAGGATTATTTGGAGGACTATTGCATGTTGTCCTCTCGTGCATTTTGGTGTCAGATAACTCCCAATATTTCACAACTGAAATTCACCATTACTTTGCACTTGATGGGTTGTTGACTTTTGACCACAAGGTCAACCACTAATGAGAATAAAATGTGATCAATAACAAAATAACATTGCCACAAGTATTGAGTGATTCAAGCCAAATCTTCCTGTGACTATTCTGGCTACAGATGATTCGAGTAAATAACAATATTAGCATTTATTTCAGTGTGGCAGCACATAAATTATCCCTTCACAATAGAAGGGGCATTTGCCAACACCTATGCGGGTAATAAATATGAAACAAATGGCATGCAGCCATCAGGATGTTTAGTAGAAACACACATGGGCTAGTGAAAAAACACTATATTTATGTATGCATATCAAGAAGCCAGTCTCTACAAAAGTTGCACTCCATAAACCAAATAGCAGTTGGAAAAATTGTCCTGATAGTAGAGCATAGCATTTGTTATGTCTCAACTATTTTGCACATCTCTGGATGCATATCAAGAAGCCAGTCTCTACAAAAGTTGCACTCCATAAACCAAATGGCAGTTGGAAAAATTGTCCTGATATTTGAGCATAGCATTTGTTATTTAGATTGCATAGGCCTATAAATAAAAGGGCAGCTTTTCACTTTCATTTGGCATATTATAATGACATAAATAGTACTACTGGTAAGTTTGAATACTATTGCAGAAGTGAAAAATTCAGGTGTTACACCACAACATAATATGATCCTAGGAAACACTTTCTTCCTTCTGCCTATGTTTTAGGAACGGAGAATATTATTATCCTCTGTAACCAAAATTATACTGATAGTGATCAAGTAGCATGATGATGGCACATGTTCACTAATACAGTCACGATAGAAGAAATACAATCTGAGTTCTTTCTTATAACATTCTATGTGGCTACAGGCATAGCATACAGACTAGCTAGCTAACCTATAGTGTACCTGCAGCGACAGCAGATTTGGTCATCACATAAAATAACAATACTTCTAATGTTTATTCAATGGTGTCCAACTTATAAACAAGCACCAACAAAATGGTTTAGTGGTCAGTGATGATCTTGTTCTTCTTCCATCCAGTGGGCTCATAATACATGTAATGTACATGTAGTGAGTTATTGGTAATAAAAATTTCTTTTGTGTACATATTTGCCCCCAAACCAGAGATTGTGAATGTACCCTGTCAGTATGTTCATGCACATGTATTATAAAAATCATGTACTACATGTATACACATAAAAATGTATTATACATGCACTACATGAGTGTATAGCTCATGTCTGTACCCCATAAGTAAGATGCACATGTATGTACATGTATAAAACATTATGATTTTTATACATCTGTAAAGCTGATATATGTAATTTATTATAAATAACTATAGTAACTATAATAAGTAATGCACATACATGTACATTGCATAACACGCCCATTCAGTTATACACGCATGTGCTAATGGCAGATGTCTTCACCAGATCCCTTCTTGGGCTGGCAGTGATATGCTAGTGGCTCATTGATTAGCCAGTGTGGTTGGGAGGAGGCTACCTATAGAATGCCTAGTGTAGGACTACTTCAGTAGAAATTCTTATTTTCAATAATGCATGACACATCCTAAGTGATCAGAACAGTACCTTAACCACTAACTTGTTTTTGTTGCAATATAGAAAATGAACCAATCCATGTACATGTAGGTGGCTGCTAGGCTGTTGAGTGTAGAATAATTAGCAATCCACTCAGTATACCAGCTCTTGTTATCATTGTGGTCAGGGCAGAGCAGCCTTATGACATTGGTCATATTATTGCATTCTTGTGGTTTGTGTTCTTAGTACAACTTATTTTTAAACAAAAGTAGAGAGATGACAACTTTACATGCACAGCCAAAAAACAATTTTTGTGGAAGATAACTCTGAATTACAGAGCCATTTTACTATTAAATCTAGTGATAAATGGCTCCATTGAAAAGATAACTCTTAGAAATCAGTTGATTCGCCTTGAAAAATGGAGCGCAACGATATAAAACACCCCTAGGCTGCATGATCACTTTAAAAGCTATCCACTATGGCTAAATAGTATACCTTTAATCTGGAGTTGTATTGCCTTAAGCTAGGAGTAAAATTTCAACAGCACCAAAGACTTTCCATATTATAATATATGATCATTGGTCTACTACTGACAGTTAATATGTTCATCACTATTGGCTATTGACAGCTACTTAGTAGAAAGGTAGGGCAACTCCAATTATAAACTCATTTGGGATGACTTTAAAAGTTGTAAGATACAATGTAACAATATAGTTTTAGTGTTGAAGATCATAAGTGACAATAAACCACTAGTACAGACATCAGTTTGGATGACAAATAGCGTAAGGTGGATAAAAACCAACCTTGGAGGCAATTCTGTAAGGAGGAATGATTTCTATGTTGCTTTCTTTAAAATATTTATCACACTCGGCTGTTATAAAGTTACCAGCCAATGGCGACTTTACTATTCCTAAAAAATAAAAAATTATTAAGCATGTAAAGTAATGTTATATGTAAATTATATAGGATACTAATGGCACTAAAGCACATGGAAACCTATTATACTATCATTAATAAAAATGGCTCCTTTACAAATGGAATGCTATGTTTAAGTGTATGGCATGGGTTAGGGCTCCAACATTTTTTAGTTGGTAATAAACATGAAAATCAAACACATGTATCTACTTGCAGAGATAGAAGTCTATAATACCAAGTAACTGGTGTTAAGATACTATACCTTGTTGCAGTACATATCCATCATAGACTGGGACAGCAGTGGTATAGGTAGCCCCGCTGTCAACTACCAAACCTGTAGGTCTACCATTTGAGAAAGCTGTTAGCACAGCACTCTTACACAGGAAGAATGCTGGGATGTTATACTTTTCAAACATTAGCTCAGTGAGCTTCTCTCTCTTTGCTTTCGTGTTCCACTGTAGCAATGAACATAGAGATAAGGAGTGATACATTGTATAACATATCAAATGTAAATAGTATTACAGGCTGCTGCATGTACAGTTTTACAATGTACAATGTATATGTTGTTTTGTCTTGAATGAACACTATGAACACACAACCTATTTGCCAATTTCATAATTGCACTTCAAAAAACCGGTTATTAGAAAGCATTTCATGAGTATCGATTACCTATTAATTTTCATATTATGATCCCAACAGATGGGACTATACTATACTCAGATTCTGACAGTAATAGTAGAGGTTGACAGAGAAGTATACAGGTAGGCAGAGAAGTATACAGGTAGGCAGAGAAGTATACAGGTAGGCAGACTTACCGGAGCCTCAGACATGAGTACCGGGTGTTCAGCTGGTACGGATCTCAGGTGCTTTGCATAGGTATAGTCTACCACCTTCTCAAATGTATCCCAGTTATCAACTACAATCAGCAATCTATTATTAGAAGAGAATGACATTTTGGTAGAATAAATTTATATTTCATACCTTTTAAACATGCTTTGCTGCCAATATGCAGTATTGCCAACGTGTGCTCCGAGGGATATTTTTGAGCTACATTGATAAGGTATCAAATGCCTAAACAGTGCACTGTATGCAGATTGAGTAAAACATACGCATATATTTTCGCTACTTATATAAATTGTAGAATTTTTATTGGACTAACCCGTAAAGAGATTATTTATAAAACTTACTCATGCATTCACTCATAAATGTAGACATCTCCATATTTGCACGAGGGAGTCGTATGTTATTTGTGTCAATGAGGTATTTCTTCTCTGGTACTGCAGCTCCAACACTGTCGTCTGTTTCCATTTTCTCTGCTTCCTCAACAACACCTACGAACATACACACGTACGATGTACGATATATATCGTGTTAAAATACCAAAAAAGAACGAAAAATAAATAAAACTATTTTGAATGAAACAACATTCAGACATGGGATAGAAGCTCTGGAAGGGTTGTGATGTAATAAAAAAATTCTCATCCTTACCAACTGTGCTAGGAAATTCAACCTTCGGGGAATCTTCTCCAGCATATCCAGCACGGACAGAGAATGAACCAAAGTCCATAACCAGAGCCCCAACTTCATCTACAACATTACAATCATTATTAAACCAAGTTTAACAACTGGTTTACGCAGATAGAATGGCTAGAATTATTTAATCTCTTCATTTGATTGTTCTACAAAAGAACAAATAAATTACATAGGCCTATTCATAAAACTTTACTCGCAAGTAGAGATTGCTTTAGAAATGCATGTAGGCTACGATGAATTAATTATATTTTACTTATAATGACAGGACTGATATAAATTTGGTGACTGGGCTAGCAGCCTATAGTCCTGTAAATCACAGTAGAGTATACATTAATAAGTAGAATCGAGGTGAACACAGTCGTCTTAAGAATTAAAGTGTTGATATTGGTCATTGGATGTCATAATCGAAAAAGTAATACCACAAATTAGGCTACAAACATAGGCATAGCAATCATATTTCAACACAATTGCCATAATGAACACACTAAAAACATTATGTAATAAACAAAGAAGTGAAAGAGGAAAAGTAGCCTTAGTTTAGTAGATAGTCTTGTCTAAAAAGAGTAAAATGAACATTGAAAATCAATAAAAATTCTAGTAGCTATTAAACAATTCACAAATTGTATTTTTTACTTTTTAGTCTCTCAATATTAGTTAGAATATTGTTATTTCGATACTTCTAAATAAAAATAAAAATTAGTTTAATTTAAATAATTATAATATAATTAAAAAAAAATTAATTAAATGAAAAATATTTTATTACCTCCACCGTAGACTCCGCCGCTCATAGTTATTATTTATGGTGAAAAGCCAAATTCAAAATCAAGTGCCAGTGTTATATTATGTATCAAGTTCAAGTATCTAATATGGCAAGATTACCATATGAAAAATAATATGTTATTCGCCCAAATATTGTAGTTGAGTGCAATTTTCCTTTTTTCTTTCACTTTTGAACAAATATCAACGAGCACAGTTGTTTTCTATATATATTCTATTATCCAAGCTTTGATTGGATTGTCTAACGTAAGAACCGTTTGTTCATTGGATGAACAATAACCCAATATCCTTAAGAAACAGAAAACAAATATACAGGCATCAAATCAAAGTTTGTGGGGGCAATTATAGTAGTTATAGCAAAGATATCTTTGGTTATAGTAAGGTTTACTGCCCACTGCATTGGCTCATTTAGGACTCATGACTTTGGTCTATCTGTTTTCCAGACACTAGGGTGTGCAACTGAGGACCTGGAAACTCCACCAAGTCAAATGAACAAATATCCAATTTTATATTTTATATCCTTAGGATGAGTACAAACATCTCAGCTCTTTTAAGGTCAGAAGTCAATATCTTTAATCAAGATATAAGCAGGATAAGACAAGTTCTCACCGATACAACAGACTTATTTGATGAGATTGATACAGCCACTCAAATCAGTGGAGGTTTGTATTGTTTGTTATTCTCTATACTATTATTCTGTAATATAGCAATTATTCTTATAATAATAATAGTGATTTATAGCTAAAGTGACCATGGTAGCTATGATCTGTTGGGCTATGGCAATCACATTATAATATCAATATGAGTTCAATATGAATAGGCCTATCATATATTTATGATATTATATTAATATTTATAATATTATGATTTCACCATTATGATTATTATGAGTACAATAATAATATTATTATATTATTATTATTATTGTAATTTAATAGTTATTATTATAATTATAGAAATAGTAAATTATATTTTATTAACCAATATTATAGGCCGATATATAATATTATAGGCTATTATAATTATTGATTTATTACTTTATCATCATGAAGTTTGTTAATAAATTAATAATTATAATTTTAATAAGTTTATTATAAACTTTATGATAAACTAATTATTATTATAATTATTGTTAACATGCAGTAGGCTGCCTATTCTTATAGTGCATTTAATGATTATTTATAATTATAAATAATATGACCATATTATAATAATTAAATATAATAATATAGTAATCTAAATTTGGTACATGAAATGAATATAATGTACATATATAATATAACAATTTGGATTAGTCCTTCCTAGCCCTAAGTGTTCAGGTATTTTATGCATTAGCCTATATATATAATATTGAATTGAAAACTGCTATATAATTCCAACTAAATGTAATATAAGATATATATTTAGAGAAGGTTTACTTGGTTGCATTTATTAGGTTGCGATATGTTACATGTAAATTCTTATAGTGCATGTTGCTCAACTTGGGAATAAATGCATATAAAATAAAATATCCCAACTGATTTTTAGCAATTGGTTAGGTGTACTAAACGTTTGACACCAGATGTTTTACAACTGCGTATAAAAAAGGGACAAGTTAGAAGTTTTTAAGATTTCTTTTCTCAAGCTCTAATACCAAATTGCCACTTTTAGCTGTCATTGATTTATGGTGTGGTTATCTCTTTTCTTTCCATTGAATTCTAACATAAATAGGTTGTAAAAGTTTAAGGGTTTTATGATGGTGCTCCTCTCACGATGTTTCCAGTTCAGGGTATAGTCGGCGCTCTTTGTTGTATCTATATCGTTATTATTGAATGATGTTAGATGACTTTCAAGTCTGGTTTTATAAACGCTCTTAGTATTGTGTATAATTTGTTCTAATTGTCATGTTCACTATATATTGTTATGCTACCCTTCTCTGGCAACAGTGGTTTCTCAAAGGGCATTGTGTCTTGACTATGCAAGTTTTTTTGTATTACTTTCTTCAGGTGTATTTGGTTACAATTTTGTTTTGTTGACATTTATGTTTCATAGAAGTATTGGAGGGGCTATTTTCTCTGCTGCAAGGCTACTTACGGAAGACATAGGATTGATGATTGTTTGGTTAGTTGTCTTCTAGGCAGTTGTTGCTTACTGTATTGGGAAATGCTTTCTTATGTAGTTTGGTGGTTTTAGGTTTTTGTATCTACTTATGTTTAGACTCTTGATACTTGTGGACCTCGCTGTTCAAGTGTTGTATACTTTAGTTATACTGCATTCACTGCTCTTTTGGCAGCTGAGAATATGTGCAAGGTGATGCTCGGTTTGTAGGCTTGCTAATATTTCATTGGTTTCAATAATAATAAATTAACCATTATGAGAGAACATTTTTTATAGTGTAGTTCAACCTGTATAGGGCTTTCAAAATCTACCAAGCTGTTTATGTGGAGATTTAGTTTTTGTCTGTGCGTGTGTTTTTACTGGTAACCTAGTGCTGCTTTAACATGAAATGCGCTATTTTGTTAAACAGAATAATTTATGATTGTTTGTAAATAACGTAATTATTTTCCACGCAATACATGGTGAACTGAAGTTAGTTCTTAGCGAGGTTGATAAACTGCGATTTGTAGATCAACATAATAAGTGTAGGTAAAGCCTTACACAATGAATGCGGCATATGATTTATAATGCAGAGGTGACTACCAATTACCTAAAGAGGAGGAACAAGTAGTCAGATTACACATTATTTGATTATAATAATATATAGTATATGATTGTATGACGGATATTTGTCTGCTTTCATTGTGTTATCTTATGGAATGTGATCGGTGGCCATAACATGTAGGCTACAGTGTATCTAAACTATTGATTGGTATAATATACCAATCACACTATATATTATATAGTTCAGCTGTCAGGAGAAGCATTTACCGAAGAGGATGATATAAGGGCTCTGGTGAACAGCATCCCTTCTTTGGTAATATTTGGCCAATCACAGGCTGCCAAGGCATCCCTAGTTAACAAACTCTTCGGTGAGCTCATCTATCCAGACATATCACAGGATGAGACAACCTCCGCATGGCGGACAGTCAGGTGTGTTTCTACGGCCATCTTGTTTCATTATTATGTAATAGACTTGATTGGATTAACTAAAGCCAGTACTGTGGTTATAGTAAATAGAGACTGCAGTTTCTCTCTGATTAGTTCTATAATAGTAATACATTATTTTGTTGATGTGGAATAATAACTGACATGCATTACCAGTGTAGTTGTCATTGCTTGCATATTAAATTAGAGCTGTATATTGTAGTCTTGCCAATGCTATAGTGTTGTTGTATAGTGTGTTACGCTGCAATACTGGCCTTGAGGTAGATGTTTAGCCCCTGTCCTCCCACACTCTAGCGTAGTGTTTGCTCTACATACGTGATACAAGGAGTTACAAGGTTGATGCTGTTTACTTCTTGAAGATTCCGATACGGACGGTTGCAGACGGTAGGCTTGACTTTACCCGACCAGTATGAACTAGTAGATAACTTGGTCGCATATGACAGACCATGGAAGACTTTACCTCTAGATGATATAAAGGTGAAGGTCAACAGTGATGGCACCATAGAGGAAGATTCCAATGCTGTGTTAGGTAGGTATACAAGTTTTGTAGTCTACATGGATGTTTTATGCCCTTATAGAGCTGATCTACAGCCAGCAGTTGGTAACTGACCATTTCACAATTGGTTTGGAGTTAACAGTTACAGTTAGTTTTCCAATTATACTTTTACTAAAAGTATACTTTTAATCTGTCATTTGGGAAGTCGCATATTCCTACAAAATGATGAATTTGTTGAAAGGTAAAAAACTCTAAATCTTGGTTGATTTTACCAAATCCTCCACATAAATTTCCTGTCAAGTCTCAGACATTTCTCCTCCAATAGACAATGTTTCCTACAATAGTCAGTTTTCAAAATATTTTTATTTATCACTACAAGACTACAACATTTATCTATTAGTATGCTAATAGTCTACTAGTACACTAATAGGTTACCCATATACTTGTTGAAGACTTTATCTAAAAGCTATCTTTTGGGTGTTTACTAAATTCTACTGCAGTCAATGTACCACAATCTATAATGTGTTCACATCACTTGAACTATACAAACTTATCATAACCTTTGTTTCAATACACAATACACTCCAGGGATTCTTCCATCAGATAATACATTGCTTGGAAATCCCAAATTATTTATGATACATACTGGCCGTTTAACGTGACTAAGATGTTATCATGGTTGCTGAAAAACTGGGCCGTAATAATAGCGAGATAACAAACATGTTGATCGATTTCCTTCTAACTTTTAACCTTTCAGATGTGCAGCTGAATAATGCTCTGCTTAAAGAAGGTTTACAACTTCTGGTAACTCCCTCTACCACAGCCACTAACTTCATAGACATGGTGAAGTCATGTACAGATGATGTCCTACACGTCTGTCTCTACGCAGTATCTTCATTGCAACTTTCAGACCAGGTAGGTTTGGCCTGTTTACTCAGGAAGTCTAATTAAACTTGTAAACTTTTGTGCAGTGAAGGGATTCACTGTATTTCCATGCAAGGTAAGGATTTACTGGGTTTCCATGTAAGGTAAGGATCCACTGTGCTTCCATTTAAAGCAAATATTCACTGGGTTTCCATGTAAAATATAGCTTTTTGGTGAATTTTTATGTAAGACAGGGAAATACTGGGTTTTCTTGTACAACAACCTCGTACTAATACACATGGTTGTTAAATTGTTAGTACAAGGCAAACCATTTGCATATAAACTCATCACATTAGATACATGGATATCTAGATCATACCTATCATGGAAACCCAGTTTGTTCTGGATTGCTCAAATGGCCACCGTAGACTAGAGTGAAGGATCCCACAGGTGGGTTTTGACCATTTTATACAAGGGAGCCACAGAACTTCCACCTCTAGATACCAACTACGCTGCCACACACGCAGTGTTCTCAAGTCCTGATAATTAATGGATTGATGGTGTTGACCCTTGTGGGAGTTGGACCCTGGACTTGTTGATTATTATTGCAGCACTGGGACTGGGCTATATCCACAAAGCACCGGTATTGTACTGGATGCTCTAGTAGGAGCTACTGATATGGCTTAGAATACATCGAAGTGTTTTATATTGGGTTCTACTACAACTGGTGGTTATAAATTACCACATCATGTAGAGTTTTATGACCAATATTCTAGAGCTGTCTAGTTGAATACAATTTATATATGTGCAGTATATACATTAGCTTACATGGGACCTTCCTTATTTATAATGTACACTAGAGTAGCCTATGTGTATGCAGTTTGTTTATTCTCATTGCTCTCCATGTTATTGTGCCAATACTTTATCACCTTGGTAACAATGGCCTGTGATTTAATAATACAATGTATATGATACTGCTATGTATAAGGTCTACTCAGTACTAACAGTGTTATGAGGGTATATTTATTTTTTTATATTGAGAAATTTTTATAATGTAGATTTAGATTTTACTATGATAGTCAGTATAGCATTGTCTAAAACAGTTTGATGAAGTTGTGTATTTTATCCTACATGTACATACATTCTACTGGTACCCTTGCCTTGTCCCCTTGTCTTGCCTGGTACCCTTGTCTTGCCTGGCACCCTTGTCTTACCTGGTACCCTTGTCTTGCCTGGTATCCTTGTCTTGCCTGGTACCATTGTCTTGCCTGGTATCCTTGTCTTGCCTGGTACCCTTGTCTTGCCTGGCACCCTTGTCTTGCCTGGTATCCTTGTCTTGCCTGGTACCATTGTCTTGCCTTGTCTTGCCTAATATTCTGAACAGCAGTGTAGCATTTGGTGGTTGACCATCAAATTATGGTTCATAGCATAGATTAAGGGTAACCCTTACCACGACCCTTCCCCATGTCTCCAGTCTATTCCACTGTTGGCATGTACAAGTGTCTGACCCCCAGGCTAAAAACTAAGGCTATTACTATCACATATATTTGTAATACTACTAGATGTGGGCCCACACTGGAATGCCATGTGCTCACAGCACTACTACTATCATCAAATGTTTACCCATTATTACCCGGCAATTTATTTGTTCATAAAGAATAGTTAGTCCTGCATGTAAGTTATCAATTGACTCACATTACAATATAATATGTGAATGCTACTTATTTGCAGTAAAAATAAAGATGGTGGTTCTATCGGCATCATATTGCAGGAATTAACAGTTACTAAATACGTGCTAAGAAACGTCTATATGTTGAGGTTTGGCTTGGGGTAAGAGCTGACAACGCACAAAAGAAAGAGAAGACAAGTCTCATTTTTTGTCAAGTATCCGTTACATTATAACATATACGAAACCTCTTATTACATATTTAATAAATGTTAATGCCTCCATATTGCTATTTCATCAACAGGAAGTACAACAACTCTCTGAATTAGAAGATAACAACCTAAGCATGCCGATGTTGTTTGTAAATGTTGGAGATATGAGTGATGAGAGAGCTGCAGACAACAGGTCCAGTCGACAAAGGAGTTCCACTCTGACCAGACTAGGAATCTATGAGCAGCTGGGTACGTTAATAGTAGCACCTTTAATACACCCCATTTACCCATTGGAACTAAGCTTCGCATCATCATTTTATTTTAATTGATTTGGAGTTATCTCTCTTTACTTCCTGTCACGAGTGTTAGCTACTTATTCTGTTATTCAGGTTTTTTATGAATGTGAATATTGTCAAAGTAAATATCCCTACACTGTACTATTCTAGTAGATTGTTCATTTACATTATACATGTATAATACATAGGCCTACATGCATGATTAAGTCACAAAAAATGCATAAACTGCAACACGTCTGCTTACCCTCACATCTGCCTACCCTCACGTGTATACGCCCAGTTATTTGATAAAAAAATATGTTGGCTGATTGTAATATTCACTGTTTACTAGGCATGTCTAACAGTCTGTTCACACTGTAGTCTTTAACCGTTTACAGCTACCGTCGCTAACCACAGTGTGGTTTACTATGCTCGGCACACGTAAGTGCCGGGTTCACAATTCCTCTAGTTGACCTTGCTGACCTCAATGGCTCACTAGAGCTTGCCATTATATAATACACCCGTGATTAGCGACGGTTATCCATCACTTTTGGCTGGTTAAAGTTAAAGACTACAGTGTGAATACGCTGATACATATTTAGTCCTATGTGCAAGTATCAAATGCCTAGTACTGTTATCATTCTTTCAACAAAAGAGTTTATTATTTTAATTTAAAAAGTATGCTTTAATGTTCTATGACCTACAATATTTTCACCGAAGTAATATATATTTCAGGTCCAAATAATATAGGCCTGGTGTTTTAGAGTTGTCCCATTTGCCCACATCAGGGATATTGTATAACTCTTTGCAGGATGTATTGGTTTCACCACAATGCTATTGAATTCTGAAACGCGTGTAGCGGGAAGTGTGAATGGTGAGAGTCTGAACACAGTAGTCGAGTCTGGTGTGGTGGAAGACAACTCCGAGCTTGCTCAAAAACTCTGTAAATTCTTGCAAGCGTGTTTGAGGAATGACCTTGTGAAAATGACAACCATATTGCATCTCGTACACAAGAGGTGAGTTTGCTACTAAGTGAATGACGCGACATCATGCATGTTTGGAGTTATCTTCTCTACAAGTCATAGAAACTGTTACGGAAAACAAAAGTGGCTAGGATATAGCCTACAGCTTTTAGCGTCTGTTCATAAATGAATAACTGCATATATAGTAGGCCTATACATTTACGCTATGTGAACAGTTGTGTATCTCTAATCCATAGTTAAGAAAGCTAGTCAGCATCAATATAAAAATATAAATAAGTAAAATCATATCATGACCAATGTGATGTGTGTGTAAAGGTTTTTTACCTTGTTATTGTAATGTATTCCCTGTTCTCTATTCTCATGTGCATCTCAATCTATCTACAGTCTATGAATGTCACTCTCTCCCACGTGATCTCGTGCTTTCACTTTATGCTGGAGTTATCTCATCCGGTCTTATCACGTGTACATAACTCTCAACCAATAGTTTCATACACTACAAACATGATATTTAACCATTTTATTTATTTACGTACTTTTACACATAATTAAATTATTTTGTTTTCTAGAAGTTTAAATAACTTCATAATGAGGGCATTTGACATGCAGAGAGACATGATGATCACGCCCAGGAGGCTAGAGTTCGCTCGTACTAAGGAGCAGGAGCTGTCAGACACACTTATGAGGTTAGCCTTAGAGAAACAGGAGGAAATAAAAGACCTTGTCTCTCAGTCTATAACGTCAGCACGGAGGACCATTGTCAGCCTTGTCTCTCAGTACGATTTCATCGGTAAGTTGGGGTTGACTATTGGGTAGCCTGGTATAGTGAGGCGCTGTATTACTGTTACCTATGACAGCCATTTACTTAATATAATATAACAGTACAGTCTACAGTGTGTACTACTAAGCCTAGCGATACTAGTAAATCTCATAATTGTCTTTATTTAATGCGCCTACGACTACTGTACCAATGGATAGTTGCTACTTTACTAACATATATAATGTATATGACTGTGGTCTTATTATTAGGGGTGACATTGAGTGCAGACTTGCATGTCTCCACTGCTAGAGATCTACGTATCTGTAACGGGCAGATCAGGGAGCTCGTGATTGGTCGATTAAATCAGGAAATAGCTGGTAAACTAGTGGAATCCATCAACGTACTTAGAGAATCGTATATAGGTGAGGTTTTGTACTGTGACTGTGTACTATGACTGTGTACTATTACTATGTACTATGACCGTGTACTATGACTGTGTACCCCGAAGAACTCAATGTTTGTCTGAGAAGCTGTATAAGTATGGGATTTATTGCAGTTACCATTCTATGAATATAAATTGTCAGCTATAATGTACATGACTGTATAACATTTACTGTCACCTTCGTAATGTGAATATGAATTTGTAAAGTGATTGAGACAATGAGAGTCATATGATTATAACAGGGACACTGACTAGGTGTATAGATAGTCTGGAGCAGCAGGATTATAGCATGGTTGCCAATGGTAGGACCAGCAAGGAAAGCCACGCTGCCACCTCTGCACTTAGACAGATACTCAATGCAGCCTATCAGGTGAATGTGCAGATCAACCCTGGCAACACTTTCATGAGGAACTTTGTAGACAAGATGAAACAGGTACTTGCTATTACTACACTGCACTTCATATTTGCACTACTTGTACCCTGTAATACTGTAGTACTGTAGTACTGCTGCTGTGTACTATATATTGTTCTATATGTAGATACTAAATAACACTAGTCATGGGTGTATTCAAAGCAGAAAAGTGGCTTTCAGAATGTTTTTACATTTTATACTTTGGAGTTATATTATTCTCTACCAATTTCTGAGAACGACAACTTCAAAAATGTCTTGATGGCCAGGAGTAAGCACAATGAAGTGTAATATTCCAAGGCAACAAACTTGGAGAAAATTTAAGAATGGTTTTTATGGTAGAGTCAATGTTATCTGCGGAGTCAATGTTATCTGCGGAGATGACATCAATGATGAAAGCTTACCCTTTCAATAGAGTTATATTATGTTATCATAATAATTATAGCTGTGTTTGTTATATAATTGTAATTGTCGAATAGACCAAGCACCTGCTGCCTCTGACTGGTTGTCACAGTTTGACAGTCATCGGTCAGTGCTTGTTTTATAATATAGTATGTATAACATGTCTGTCACATGACAGTGTCGGTTTGCTTTCCTACTAATCTATTAGAACTGAACATCTGCAGCCAGAAGAGTTGCTAATGATTATGTATTCCACCAGATATAAGCCTACTAAGACATGATTCTGTTTTAAATCGTGTAGGGAATCAAAGTGATTGTAAGTAAAGAATTTGTTCTACGTCTTCATAGAAACACTAACAACCTTGATCTATTGCACTTATATCTTGTGGACACACTAACATTTATGTAAAGTGGACACTCTCTTGTTAACGTTACTGTTTGGTATAATTATTTTTGATTTCTAGTAATAATGCTGTCTTGTATAGAATGGATATTTCCACATTTATTATATGATTTATATACCTATTGCAGCTAATACAGTCGCTGCCGTGGCATGCTCAGCCAAGCATAGACAAGGCATGGAAGGAAAAAGTAGCTAATGAGATGTTAGATAAGTTGAATGAAGCCAAGTAAGTTGGTGCTTAACAGTGTCTAGAGATAGCAGTTACTAAATACGTGATAAGAAACTTCTATATGTTGAAGTTGTAGTTTGGGATTAGAGCGGACAACTCACAATATAAAGAGAAGACAACTTTCATTTTTCAAAGATTCACAGAGTATTCTTATTACGTGTTTAGTGAATGTCAATGCCTCAAGGAGATAGAGTATATGTAAATAGAATTGGTGCTATTGTGATAATTCTAAGGGAATACCAGTATATGGTGTTATGGAATTATATATTAATGTATATTGAGTTGTATGCTTCTAATACACAGGAATCATGGCTGTTTTAGTAGCCTACAGGAGTTATCTGCCCTCACTGCATATTTATATAATATATATAGGAGTTATCTACCATCACTGTATCCACATGCATATAATGTTATAATATAGAGGATTTATCTGCTCTCACTGCATGTATATTTGTTATCATGTACAGATTAGCCAAGCATATCGGAGAGCAATTCAGGGAAAAGTTGAAGCAGTCACATGACCACTTCACTCAGGCTCTCAAGCAGCTAGAGTTACACCACACTGGTCGTCTTGAGAAAGCAGAAGATAGACGGCAAAAGCTTCGTAAGATACATGCACCCAAAGTAGCAAAACTAGCTATGGAAAGCTCTAGCCTCAGGGACTTGATCATGTACGGTACGTAGCAGTGTAATAAACTGGACTACTGCGTATTTCTCGAGTCATATCGAATTTTTGAGTTGTCTACTCTGTTAAACTTAGTGTTCAGCCTTTTAATGATCAGGTGTGAAACTTCTGCTGGATATTGGAGGTGCATTGGAAGGGTTCACCGGCACACATTAGTCTACTCTCTGGTGAATTTAGAAAGCTAAGTTATGAGAGATTATCTAAAGAGTGACTACTTTACTATCAGTGACTTTGTGAATTGTTTTACTAGAATTATGTAGCAACAAATAACTATTCCTTGAAGGAGACTAGTTGAGTACATTGTTAAATGTATTTTGCTGCTGCACTGTTAATACTATTATAATGCGTATTAACAGGTATGCCAGTGTGTGGTAGGGAGATTGGTAGAGGACAGTATGGTGTAGTCTACTCATGTGACAGTTGGGCTGATGTTAAACCATGTGCCATCAAGTCTGTCGTACCTCAAGACGAGAAACACATGAACGACTTGGCTCTCGAGTTTTATTACACAAAGTAGGTGGAGATTACTTCTAACATAATAAAATATCTGAATCATTGCACTTGAAATGCTATGATTGGTTTATTATTAACTTGTAACCAAACAGAATTATAGAGAGTATTTGGTAGCCTTAGCGCTATGTAAAGCGTTTGATACCCTTAGCTACCTGTAATATTTTTTCAGAGAAGTCATTCTGAAAAATATTAAATGTACATGTACTTGTATTGTGTTATGCTAATATATTATTTAAGCGTATTCAATACATGCTTTTTTCTACCTAGGAATGTTCCAGAACATGATAGGATAGTGGCACTGAGAGGGTCTGTTATAGACTATACTTATGGAGGGGGAACAACTCCAGCTGTACTTATTATAATGGATCGACTGCAGAGAGACTTCTATACTGCCATAAAGTCTGGTCACTGTTGGATGGCAAGGTATAAATCAGTTAGAGATATGTGTTTGCACTACTAGTATGCTAGTGTCGGTAGTAATTAGGAGATGTATGTATCTTTCTCTGCGTTTGTATAGTAGTTTGACTGTCTGTGACATTTATGTTCTAAAGCGATTCTTACAAAATGTACATTGTATTAGTACTATTGGATTTGCCCTCTCACTAAAAGTGATTGCTTTACTCTATATATTGCAGACTTCAGGTTGCTATCGACGTAGTGGAAGGGATAAGATTTCTACACAGTCAGGGACTTGTACATAGAGATATTAAACTCAAGAACGTTCTGGTAAGTGACAGACAGCTGTGTGTAATAATATATAATATAATATATAATGTGTTTCGCCTTATAAACTAATAATCATATATCTAGGACTAGATATACATGTTATATCTTCCCATAGTGCATTGGATATTTGAGGTTTAAACTATAATTGCTATTTACACGCTAAGAATGGTAGTGAAAGATTGTAGTTGAGAATAACTTGGATCGTCCCCCAGTAATATTTTATTGTCTTCGCTTGTCTTATGTATGTGTATATGTATACGTATATGTATATGTATATGTACATATACAATGTACACATATATGTACACATATATGTACATTGTATATGTATACCATACCTGTTACATTGCTAGATTATTTCTGAGATATTCATACTAAGTATACGCATTACTATACATTATTCATCTGTGGAAAATGTACTGTGTACAGGGGCGTTTCTAGAAAATTATCAAAGGGATGGCGAAATCAGCAGGCCCCCTAGGCCCCCTAGCAGGCCGCCTAGCAGGCCGCCTAGGCCCCCTGGCGGGGTCCAGGGCAGCGCCTCGGCCGCTGAAGCCGCTGAGCGCATTTTAGTGTCCAAAGCTGCATCCAGAGCTATCTAAAAGACAAAACTGTGGTATTTCAAACAGCTCTTTTTTGGATGCCGGTGAAAAATATTGTCAAAATGGACGAGTAATCCATGTCGGCCATGGTAATCGCCATACATCGAATTATGCAAACCTCAGTGCTTCATCAATATATTTTAGACGACCTTGTATGTATGAACAGAGTGCATGCAGCTAATTCTTCTTAGTGTAGCTAAGCAACTGCTAGCCACAAAAAAATTCTTGCCTAGACATAGGCTGAGCATTCATCATAGGAGTTGCCCTGGCCTGTTCAAGCTTTCTGAGGAGTTTCCCTCTCTTTACTATGAACCAGCCAGGTATAGGAAGGGTAACTTTTGGAATGATAATGTCTATATTTAATCATGCGGTATAGACAGACAGATTAGATACGGGCTAAAGCAGAGATGCCCAAATGTGTCCCTAAGGGACACAGTGTCCGATTTGCATGCATTTTGGTGTCCCTTCATCACTTTTCAAATTTCACATGCAAACATGTGTTTTTTGTAGCTGAGCAGTGAAAACAATTGCTCTGCTCAAGTTAAACTCAAAGATACATCAAATGTTAAAAAAATACTCACACTCGAAAATCTTAAAGTATTTATACGTAGCTGACACAGAAATAGATTTCTGTCAACGATTTAAAACCTACAGTGTATTGATGACCTGATTGACCTAATCACAGTGCCAAGAGCTGAAGACAGAGTAAAGTGAAAAGCACAGCTACCCCAAATTATCTAAAATTGCAGTCAAACTGATGACACTCTTTGGTAGCACGTAGTTGTGTGATAGTTTATTCAGTCATCTAAATTTATCAAGAGCAAAAATCAAACACAACTGGCTGACAAACATACCAGGCAGCTACTAAAAGAGACATAAAGTATGAGGATGATCCAAGAAAAAGGACAACTCCATGCCACCCACTATTAGTTGTATTCACAAGTTTATCATGTATCATGTGTAGAATATTCTTTACAATTTTCGTTTAATTCGCTCAAGGCCGAATCAGACTAGCGATTACATGTATCTTCGAAGCATTCCACCACGTTTTACCAGTATGACAACTAGCGATGTTTACTCCATGAACGAAATTTCTAGTCTGAGCATGTGTGCCAAGGCAGGCAATTATTGTTATATATGTCATGTTTCCTACAGCGACTCAATTTGGAATTTGGAAGTGCAGAATGGAGCCGGTGAAATTTTTGCTAGCCAATCAGAAGTCAGTATTATCGAGAGCTAAACGTAACATTTGAAACACGCTTGATATTTGCCAAACAGGTTTTGCGCTCAATTTTGTAACGCCCTGTCGCTCCATCGTCATTTCGCAGCTATTAACTATTAATTATTGATTAATATTATTTTATTATCAGTAGTATTAGACTACTTCTACTACGACAAAAGTCACTAGTCAGTTATATATCATATGGACACAAAATGTTGCATTCTCACTTCAAAAAGTCAAGTAGATTAGTAGTGGCAGCAAATTTGCCATAAAACTCTCAATTCAAACGGGGAATGGTAGTTTTTTTATGCTACTCACAACGATTGAGAGAAGGGATCAAGTTAGCAAAGATTTGGTATACTAAATTCTATGAAATAGGTATCATGGGTGACACAACTTTCCATTTTAGACGGTGCACACAGGCTATTGCTGGTTGCCCTGACAACCAACAAGGCTAAATACAATGTAGTACATAATCTGTTTTGACTTTTGGTTAGTGCAAAGGAGGGTCGCACGACTCCTGCGACAATAGCTAGAAACGCCCTTGGTGTATCATAATTATATATATATATATATAATATAATATAATATTAGGTATATATACATGTATAATATCCTGTATCTACAATTTGTGTATACATAACCTTATTTCTTTCACTGCAGCTGAGTAGGGAGAACGGCAAGGACCGAGGTAAGATAACAGATTTAGGTTTCTGTAAACCTGAGGCTATGATGTCCGGCAGTATAGTTGGTACTCCTATTCATATGGCCCCTGAGCTCTTCAGTGGATTCTATGATAACTCTGTAGACGTCTATGCATTCGGTAAGACAATCATACATAATATAGATATGTCTTATGACGATTAAATAACAAAGTGTGAGATGTTACATATTTATGACAATGGATGAGGTACTGGATTGTTAGAAGAGCATCTCTCCCTGTTATTCCTATAGCGAACAGTGAAGCTCTGTGTGTTGAACAGTTACTAGTCGAGTCTGTGTATATTTATCTAATGTGGTAGTTATATACTACTAACATCATATCATACAGCTCAAGTATTACATGTAGATTAACATAGCGTTAGGGTTGGAGGGGGTTCTTCCAGATCTATCTAACCATTCCAGAACCACAATGCTGATAATGTTGTCTCGAATAAATTTCCCTGAGAGAACTAGCTATAAGCAGCACGCTCTTCTGGTGCTGTAGGAAGTCTGTTGTATTATTGACAGGTGTGCTGTTCTGGTATGTGTGCTCTGGTCACGTTAGACTACCTCTCAGGTTTGAGCAGTGCAGCAGTAAAGATCAGCTCTTTGTCTCAGTGAAGAAAGGTGAGAACTACATCAGCGTATTCTCTCATTATCACAATCATGTTTCTGTCCATTCTTCCACATGGCCGTGTTTGTTCTCATGTAGATATGTACCTATATAACTATGTACTTGTAGTTACACAAAATAACTTTAGGTTAGTTATGTTGAAACTGGCTTACTGTATCAGTTTATTTAGTGGAACATTCAACTATATATATGGTAATGTAGTTTGTTATAAATATCATGTAGCTCTCTTTGTAATATACAATCATACACTCACCATGACTCTATGACTTTGGGTATGTCTCTCAATACAGGAATGAGACCAGAGAGATCCCCTACGTTTGATGAAGACTGCTGGGAGCTTATGTCACAGTGCTGGGACCCACTTCCTTCCAGACGACCTCTCACTGGGTTGGTCGAGTCCATGCTTTACACTATATATAACAGGTATGTCTGTTCACCTACTCTATTGGCTTCCCGCCAACTCGTCCGTCTATCCGTTTGTCCGTCCTTCTGTCTGTCTGTCTGTCTGTCTGTCTGTCTGTCTGTCTGTCTGTCTGTCTGTCTGTCTGTCTGTCTGTCTGTCTGTCTGTCTGTACCATAAACCAAATGTAACTGAGTCATCTGGTATCTACTCATTGGTCCATTATTACTGTATTGTATGTACCTGTATAGCATATAAACATGTAGGTATAAAGTCCTTTGTACACCTGACAGGGAATGACACAAGTAAGGACAACATTTTCAGCCTTTAAAAATCTCTTTATATATACATCACATTGCCCAGTAGTGGAGATAACACCCAAAGACTACTTTGAGAATATAAACACTGTAGCATTAATATCTGCAGTCAGTGCAAGATAACATTCTGTTTAAAAATGCCTGTACAGTGTCTATGGCGAGTTGTTTACCTTTTTGGACAATCAGTTTTACCTTACAGGTGTACAGGTCACTTACAATGTAACTAGATTCTATATAAATATTTCAAAGCAAAAAGTTTTTACGAAACTTTAGGTAAAATATTGAGGCACTGAACTTTTCCCTCACTAAATAAATCGCATCATCGTAATTTCGGTGTTGATTAAACCAGTTTTCCAAAGGTTTATCCTATTGCTAATTTCTTATCCGATATAAATGTGTATGTAGTATATACTTCAGTTATAAACAATATTTAGTGTTGTTGGCTATAGTCACTACACAGTCATGTATTAATAGTTATCTTCTCATATGCTCGTTGGTAGAATAGAAGGAGTTACATTATCTCTATTACATGTATAATATAAGACTCGATCTCTGTAGGTACGATGGTAATGTGGACCTCATAGCCGCTAAGAATGTTATACCAGCAGACAGTCGTAGCAGACCATCGTCTGGTCGAAGGAAGCAACAGAGACACTAACTCACCACAAACCCTCCAAAGTTGATATTATAACTGCATCTCACTAGCTTCCATACTTACTAGACTATCATGATGTATACATGCATGTCATAATATGGCTTCCATACTTATTTTACTACTTGTACATGTACACATGTATATCTTACTGTGGCTTCTATCAGAGGTTGGCGATGGGCAAGGTATCCCTCCCTCTCCCCTCGCCTCTCTTTTGCAGCATAATGTCTATATTAATTAGTAATGTCAGTATTTCTCTCTATGGAAATTTAGCTTTTTTTAAAAGAATTGTATTGGAAGTTATACATTCCACATTTGTCTGAAGAACAAGGTATAATACAGGCAAATGGTTGCTGACTTAATATACTTGTATAAAGGTGCTCATACAATCGTCAAACCCTTCTTTATTTTTATTATCTCTGACAATTTTAATTGAATTATATCTATTTTTGTACCATTGTTTATACATATCACGTGACTCTATTCGATATTTGACTTTTTAAATTGCTTTCATATGATTTTGTAGCACGAAATATAATAAACTTTATAATTTAAATTAGAATGTAGAGTTTGTGTATGGGCTACATACTGCACAGTGTAATATGATGCTTCTGAGGTCATCTGGTAGTCGGAGTAAGAAGACTAACAGAAAATTTTTCTGATCAAGTGCACTCAATTTCAAAAGTCGTCTTACAAAATATGATACTGGGGAAGGGGAAAGCGATTCTTAATTAAGAACCAGAATGAACCTTTTCCCTTTAATAGTTGGTACTGACATACGCTGTAATATTATGCTGTACACTAGTTTTACTAAAGCCAATGGGTGGTAAATTCATTTTATTTTCTATTTTGTCCAAGTGGGACAACACTTCTATGCGTATCTTACACTATTGAGTGTCACCATCACACTGCATGCCATTATAATATATAATATGTCAGTTCAAGTTTGAAATTTGTCTTGGGGTATGTGTTGCCTCAACTGTGACTCATGTATTATCTGGGAAAATCTCTGGATGTTTGAACAGGCTTCTTTACATAATGCATTCCATTGAATTGCTACATTTTTTTGTTTATTTACAAACAATTTCTTTTGTTCTCTCATCATGTTTGTGTACATTTCAGCATACACACTATTAGTGTTACACATTCATCAGCAAAGGTGGGAACTTGAACATATGTCCATGGTATTTCTATAACAACAAATTTTGTTCTGATATTTGTGTAATTGTTTAAGATGATAAACTATCCTAGCCAGATTGGGGATGTCATACAATGTATATAATAGTCACACAAAAGACGCAGTAAACATGAAACAGACCGATTGAATAAATGCAGTTCATTACACATTGATATTTCATCTGAAGACAATATCAACTAAATTAGGAGAGATTGATTTACTTGATCGGTCTCGCACTTGCCTCATGTACCAAATTGGAGAGAACGGATTGGACAGTATCTAGGCTCATCCTTGATACTAATTGGTCCGTTTTCGCCAAGCCAAGCTTCGCTGAAAAACATTTGACGCTTTCCTGTGAAAATATATCACATTGCGTCAACGATCGATAACTTCAATTGTAGAAAATATTTTCTAATCAGCTGGCACCCAGATTTCAATCAGATTGTTTGTTCAATTCCGATAACTGCAATCACCTTTATCTGGGAAAACCCTGCAGCAAATTTATATCTGTTGCAATATTATTTATGTATGTTATGCAATTAATTACCTGCTCAACTAGCATGATCTTTGCAAAAGGATGTTTTTTTTTCTACAAAGTCAGGAATAATACACACATCATATAAAATACATGAGAACATAAAAAATAAAAATAGTTTATGAATATACATGTAATTATTCACGTGTCGCATGGTAAATATTTTTATCTTTCTACACAATTGACGATTGCTCTTTTAGTGGCATGAAATTATTGCAACTGCTGCTGCTATACATGTACATGTATATCATGTATTTGTCATCTAGAAATGTGGTAATACAACTTACTCGTACAATAATAATTTCTACAAAACTTATAAAAGTTTTGGTCTCTGTTTGTGGAAGTAGGTACATCATTATGCAGCTTTACATGGCAAATGTTTATGTACTTGTATGTAGCAGGTATTGGCTTTCGCAGCAGGTAGCCTTTTTAGATAATTATAGTGACAGATAATATATTATTGTACAGCAGGTAAAAGCTGTTTTAAAGTGGAATAGTAATATTTCATTTGGAGGCTGCAGACTTGTCATTAAAGGAAATATTTTGTGTTCTGTAGTCTTACTGAACAGCACAGTTACAGTAAAGAAAGATATAATAATAAGTACGCAGTACCAAACTGCTCTACGATGGCTCTCCAACCTCCCCTTAGCTACCACCTACGCCACACACGTGTTGGCTACCAGAGCACGACACAATTAGCACAACAGAAAATAAGAATTGAACAATGTGATCACAGACAAAACGAGCCTTCCACTCAGCACAAATACGTTTGTGCAACTGACCGCAGCCCACTCGCTGCTGACCCAATCCACGCGCATGCGTCCCAATCACCATGTGACCACAGGTCACCACGATCACCACGTGACCATTCAAAGACCTCACATGTTCTATATTAATTTTACGTAAACATGCAAAAATAATCAACTGATGGTATAGAATCTAGTGCAAGTGTACTACTTGGACATACATAAATCACTATCCATCACTCCATTAATACATATTTTTATTAATTGATGTAAATATTGTTTGTAATCATAGCACTCAGTAGAAGCCTCCAGATCCCTAATTTTCTCAGCACAAACATAAAAGGTTCCCACACTTGAGATGCATTGAAAGGTGCCGAGATCATACGGATATTGATTTTTATGATAAAAGAGACTTTGTATTCCACCCATTCATATAAAATATAAGTTTTTTCAATGTACATGCACACGTATGTCTGTCATTCGAGTTGAATTTTATATGCAGACAACATGAACAGTCAAACGTTCTCTATCTGGATATTCACCCTTTCAACATGTTTGATATACATGCTTGCTGCAGGTAAGGAAACACGAAGTTGTTTAATTCTGTCTATTTGTTCATCTGAGAGTTATAAGTAATAGAATAAGAATATTACATGTATACAGTGTAGTTTCATAAACGTAACAATATTAGTGACTCAACTTTAGACAATATCACTGCGTAAATGAAGCAGGTCCACTTTATTGTGGGAAACAAAATAATACAATTCAGAATTTTGTAAATCAACTGAATGCCTCCAGAATACAAAATTTGAGGAAGAAGATATTGGCAGTGTCATTTTATATTTTGAAGCAAATTCTAAAAGTTAAAAGAAGGATCGTGAAGTACCTAGACACTCGACTATTATTTGCTCTACTTTAATGTAACTAAACTGTGTTGAGTTGTTTTTATTATCTTATAATATTGAGTCTGAATCGTTGTTATTTCATTAGGTCAAATACAAAATAACAACTAATTCTTACAATATGCAACCAACGACATAATACTTCTGGTGCATATTTAGCTGAGGGCAGAAGAAACAATGATTCCAGAGGAGAGAGTCAGATTGTATATTCCAGTCACAGCAAAGAGATTAACTGCCCTAAAAACCGACCTTTTGTGGACTGTGTAATCTCCCCTTGCAAAGGTATATCATTATAATATTATTTAAGCAATACTACACAAAATATACTGTACATGTACATATACATACATGTAGATTAGCTACGTGGTATGTACATGTACAAGTACATCATGTACATGTACATGGTATGTACATGCCTATTTACATTATAATGTGCATTGTGCATTAGCTATGAATGTGATGTGCATAGGTATTGCATATTTTTATGCAGTCAATACAAAAAATATTATTCTGTGACCAAAAAATTAGTTGATACTAAAGGCTATGTTTGTCAGTGACAGTCGTTTATATTTAACGTTAGACATGCTTTATTATACATAATGTACGAGTTGTATAAGAACCTACACTATATGTTGAATGTACATTTCGCAGTTTAGTAATAGTATGCTATGGCACTCTCTACTTTTAAATTTGTTCTTATATACATGTACATGTATTGGGATGACTATTTTTTGCACTTTTTTATGACTGCACTGTACAATAGCATAATACATGTACATGTATATAATCGGTTCTACTGTTGTTACTGCTTAGCTGAGAGGATTCTTGGAATACAGTGCGAGGCGTACCCAGAGGCAACCTGTACTAATGAACTATGTGGTGGATGTGTGGCTAAACACTACTTCAATGGAAGAGAAGTGCATTGTGGGAAAGGTTTGTGACTATATAAAGTAATAAAAGTGTATGCGCCTCACCATGACGGTATTTTATAAATAAAGCAACTTACAAAATGATTAACTAAAACAGGAGCGATTTTGAATGGTGTGCTTGAGAAAGCTGTAAGTGATGTGAGTGATATACATGTATGAAAGTTGTCCACACTTTGAAAGAAAAATGAGAGGAAACAGCTTTTAAATACGCTACACAGCATACAATCAACTCACTACATCACACAGTACTCACATGTACATGAACCAGACTGAACCCTGAGCCATATGACCAATAAAACAGTGAGTGGCCTGCTCACACACAGACATGCGTGTTGTTGCTGAGCCACACAGATTACGAGACTTTTTTACCAAGTTATCACCTTACTAGAGTTCAAGACCGGCATATGTATTTATAGATTTATTTATAGCTTTTTGCATGAGTGATTGTCTCTCTACGGCTTCAGGCGCAGATATTGATGTCAAAAAAATAATATCTTCAACCAGTTACTGGTTGCTATTGGATGCGTTTGGCATATTAAAGATCAACATTCTGAACACCCACAATCCAGGCCATAAATCCTTAGCAACCTCTTGCAATATAAGAAATTTTTCTGCAGATCATGTGGTCCAAGCTTCGTAATTAGTACTATCTATTATGTATATAACATTGTAGATAGGGATGTAATATGTGAGCTGCAAAACTCTAGCATAAGCTGTCCTATCAACTATATCATGAAGATTAACTCGGCTAACTACGGCAGAACAGATACGTCAACCTGCAGGCATTCCTACAACTTTGATGCTATGCATAATAATACAAGGTGAATAGGGTGACATACATGTACTTCACCCATCTTAGAATGTACTGGGATTAAGTGCATGTCTGTATCGTATTGCACAGCCTATATTACTCACAGACACTTTGCATGGAGTAAAGCACAACAAACAGATAATGTAAATTAGGTAGTATACTTTTATAGAGTAATATTTAGTGTTTGTATTTTCATGTTCTAAGTTGTAATAATTTGTAAAGCACATGTATAATAATATAATAAATTAATGACGTAATAGTAATATAATATACTGTCTATATTTATATCATAGTTGCTTCTCACCCAATGCTACAAGCATAATTAGAGGCGCCTGTGAAGGGCATACGGCATGCTGGCCTGAAGTATCCAGCCAAGTATTTGGTGACCCGTGTCATGGAATATACAAGTATCTCAAGGTTGACTTTGATTGTGTGCATATAAGGAGCTACTACGCACTCAAACTACCAGGTATGTCTCCACATGGTCGTATTATAGACGTACATGTGGAGAGCAGGAGTTTAGACCAATCAACAAGCCTGATATAATTAATTGTTTGTTTTATTCTTATTTCACGTGACGCATAATAAAAATGTCGGCATATTTCAATCAGAGACTGTGATTTTAAAAAATTAGTCAACCCAATGATAATTATGTTATACAAAATACATGCATGTATTATGTATATGTTAAAACTTGTATGTAAATTGTATATACACTCATACATGTAAATTGTTGTTTTTTGTTATCTAGTGAACTGTAGTGTGCTAGGAATGTAGGCTACTACTTCATGTTATGCCAGTTTCATATGCATGGCCTCATCTAAATTGCATATATATCGCAGTGGGATGTTATCTTATTATGATTGTACGAGTACGAGTACGAGTATGAGTAAAAGTACGAGTGCGAAACAAAATGATGGTTCCTCTACTCTATTACATCTGTTGCAGAAAGTAATTATATTTAATAGCTATAATGATAGTGGAGTTATGCTGTAGATATAGAAATAAGTCAGCTTGGTGGAAACTCTACAGATTACATAAAGTCGACTAATGAGCTGAGGGAAGACAATTACCAAATGGGAAACAATGAGCTGAGAGAAGACAATTACCAAATACTTACCAATGGTGGTAGTAATAACCGAGTGAGCTGGGGATGGTTGCTACTGCCACTGATATTTGTTCAAATATAATATAATGTCTTTTATTTATTTAACAGGATTTTCAAATAGAATAATTTTTCTACAACCATGTCAAAGTTCTATACACAATATATGAAATATAAACTCTATGGTGCTAATTACAATATAACATTTTACATTACCCATTATTGTTTAGCATTATTAAAGGTTTATAAACTGCTACGTACATGGCTACTGCGTGTATATGCAGGTAAATTGTGTTGAAACTTGTAAAATAAAGTAGTACAATAGGAGCTCTCAATTACTCTCTTTACACCCTGGTAGACCAATCTCCAGCAACTATAGGACGGTTTCCTGTCCAACCAGCCAGCTCACACCCGCGCGCAATCTTATGATATAAGTCTTAAGAATACATCAAGAGATGCAATATTACACCTACATGTACATTTAGTCATTTGCTTATCAAAGTTTGGGCAAGAGACAGACAGTGTAATATGAAAGATAATAGTACTGCCCACAAATGCTTTAGCAATTTAATCACTTTTTACATTTTAAACATTAACAAAGAAATCGTAAGAAACCTTCTAAACAACTACAAAAGTCTAAATTATACTTTAATGTTTTTGCATATCATAGTGGATATAGCAGCCACCTCTAGTCTAACTTAACTACTGAGAAATAATCATTGGATACAGTAGTTTTAGTGGTTGGGGAACAAACCAAGTCAGTCAGTGAGGAGTTGAATATGCCTCTACATAAAACTAAGAAATTGTTTGGCGCTTCACTACTTACAGTGATGGTACTGAGGCTATACACCAACTATCTGCATCTACCACCACACAAGAGGTAAGATACACTGTGGTTGTAAGGAGAGTGTAAGTGCAGTATATTGCACAATAGGATTGTGTTACATAGCAATAATGCACCATCGCTAGTCACTTAGGTCTTGCAGCAATGACGCAAGTTATCTGCAAGGATGTGAGTCCGAGTCCCATCAATGACCTGGAGGTTTTCGTCCTTGTAGTGTGTTGATATGACTCACATAATGACCTTGTCTCAAGTGAAGGTATATGACATTGACAATTATGCTATACAGTGTATCATGTTGCTGAAGCCTGATTGGCCAGAAAGATGAGGTGATCTTTAGCATGTACATGTACTTTTTGCTATTGGATAAAGTTGTGGTAGTTGGCTAGTAGAGTTCGTGCTGTTGAGTTTTGCTTGGTTATGTGAAGTAGAGAAAGGTATTTTTACAATCAAATAAACTGATATTAATTACAAACAATTTACTGCAAGTTATCTACAGTCCTGAAGAAGGTTTTCCCTCCGTGCCATATCGAACTATAATAATATTCAGTTCTAGGAGCCGTGGTGGCCCCTCGACTAGCTCTGCTATTGGGCAGCCACGTTAAAAGAATTGTGTTTGGCACCACGGATATTATTATTATTGTTGTCGTCATCGGATACCGCATGATGCAAGGTTATAGAACCCATAGACAACAACTACTTGTTAGACTGGAATTGAGTTTAAAGCTAAGTAGCAGTAGCAGTAGCAGTAGCATTGAAATTAAAATATTATGTGATAAATGTAGCACTTTCACTCATTGTAGCACACACTCTGTTCCACAAGTACATAATAGGGTAAAGTTGGGTAACATTGGGACCCATGGTCAATCAAAGCTGGGGTAAGTGGATTTACATTTACATTATATAGATATGAAATATAGTCTAACCTGTCTAAGATAACTATGGATAGGAACAAACTAAGAGCAGTATACACAATATTGTATAAATATGTTGTTGTGTCCGGTTGGGTAGTCGTGACTCAGTAGCACAACATGCCGGTCAGAACAACAGGAGAAAGAGAGAGAGAGTTTCAGCATGTAACATGTAACATCTATTACTTATAATCTATTCATGGTTCTTCAGACTATCTTCAGCTTGAGTTCCTCACAAAAATAAGGCCCGGAGCAACTAGAATAGTTAGGATAGGCAGAGGCACTCGGACCTGGCACCTAGGTCGTACCTATGCTTGAGAGATAGATGAAAGGCACAGTCAGACTTGTTGTCATTCAAATAATCAAGAGTTGGAAACTTTATTGATAAAGCAGCATGTTGCTAGATTGGCTCCAGGCTCAGACACAGTTTAGTACATTGTAGAGTGCTGAATCAGGAGCTACTACCGCCCCAAAATTTTACAATACTATGTACGCATGTATGTTTCAGCTTCGCTCTACCACATATTTTTTTATTTCTAGTCTGTTTGGTTTTGACAGCTCCTCCACCAAATTACATGATATGGTGCTACCAAAGGGAGGTAAAACTTCAGTTCAAGTTCTGCCACTACAGAGAGATCAAGGTCAAGCCCAAGGTCAGGTCCAAGGTCAACCCCAAGGTCAAGTCCAAGGTCACACAGAATTCAACTCGAATAATGAAAGTCAAGCCCAAGTTGACTTACACGTACATGTAGCTGGAGGAGCTAAGATAGAAACGGAGGCCAGAGTAGAAGCTGAACAACACCCAGTTGATGACCGGGAATGTAGAGCAATATTATCACAGCCATTCCGTAAAGTTGAGAGTAGAAAACACCGAGCACAGGTGATAGCTGGAGCTCCGGGCTCAGGAAATGACTGGTGTCTGGTCATCATACGCAAACTTACCGGTATTGACCTACTTTACTGAGTTTTATTAGGTTAGCGAAGTCATCTTTGTCCACACTCGGCATCTGGCTACTGTGCAGTGCTTAAGCGTATGAAACCAATTCTCAGGTCAAAACAGATGACTGCATTCAGCTGACAAGATAAATTCATTTACAGGTTTACTGTGCGGAGAATTGAAAGATGTTTTCAAGCCTGGTTCTAGTATAAAGAACCTTCCAGATTACTTTTACTTCAAAACTCATTACCCGTTCCTACCCTCCAGAATTGCCAGCAGGAATGATATTATATCTCGCGCTGACCGAGCTGTAGTTCAGATACGAAATCCTTTAGATGCAGGATTCTCTGATTACATCAGGTAAGAGTAAGACTATGGTATCTCGCCTACTTGTTTAATATAACATAATATAAATCTAAAGTCATAGCTTAAGATACCTACTACCCGAGCCATTAGTTGTGAGAGTTGCATCGCTGGGGGAACTCGAAGCATCATAACAGCAAATTGAAACAGTTGAAAGAAAGTCTTGACCAATGCAGCCCAATATGGCTGCTTTTTGATTTCCAGTGGTGTTTCTAGACTACTATTTTTCGGCCAAGTCATTTTACTGGCTAAAATATATCATCATTTCCTGCAGCTGCATTTACTGGAGGAAAAGATCATAATCATTTGACAAAATGCACCACACATCAGCTGTACATGTACATGTACGTCCATAGCATGCTGTTGTTAATTAAAGAGACACTGCCTTTGCCACCTCTTTAGCTAAAGCTGATCTGTCACCTCTCTAGCTAAAGCTAATCTGTCACCTCTCTAGCTATAGCTGATCTGCATTATGTTCTACATGAATTCAGGAAAATCGTGGGAAAAAAAGTTCCACAAAGAGACAGTAAATATGCAAATGTCGAAAGCTTGTTCAAACCATCGGATTTCTTAACTTCTGAAACACAGCTAAATAAAGGTATGAACAGTTTATGTCTGATTACATGTATGTTAGGGTTCACCAGCAACTTGCTAAGATGTGAAATATAATACAATATTACATATACATGTATATTATTTTATTCTTTATTGCATTCTATTAAGTAATAATCACTAATATTGATAAATAACCAGTATAATATTGCATCAGGCAGTCTCAAAAACATATACTAAAACTATAAGCATAGTACAGTAGGCTCTAGCACATACATGTACATGTGTATGTATGTCTATGTGAATTTACAACCATATTATTAGATTCTGCAATGTTGTACTATTCAACTAAGTAAATACTAGAAGGCCGTTACAATACAATAAAACACAATAAATACCTTCACTAGTGAAATCTACCTGCTTTCCTATATGACACCTCAGATATTGTATTTTAGATTTCGGACAGCATCTTGAAACATATTTCATAAGGTGGAGACAACATCATCAATACTGGCTGACAAAATACAAAGGAGAATTAAAGATGGTCGTGTTCAATGATTTGGTCTCTAATGTAACCAAGATGCAAGAAGTCCTTGAATTTTTTGGATATCATATCAATTCCAATAATAGGTGAGGAATGAGATTAAATGAATACTGTATTATATACATGTATACCCAATGAAGGGTAGTAATAGACACATATTTTTGATTTAACTTTCCTATTATTTCAATAGCAGTCCTGTTAGTCATTTCATCTGGCGACGACAACAGTCCTGTTATCGAAATATTTGGGGAAATAAAATAAAAACTATGTCTTGTACATGTAGTACTCTTTACCATCAAACTTGTTACCCACACTAACATCTTCAAATATATACATGTGCATGTATGAAGAGATTTTTATGTAACTATGGTTACACTCTTCGTTACATACCCATAAATGTAGCGGTGTGTATTTCAGTGCACTTGTACGTGGGGGCTATGTTCCAGGTGTTTGATGGATTGTTCTGAGATTAATGCTAAAAAGTAAAAATTAACTTGCATATTATAATAGGCTTCAAGGGTTCTAAGACGCATCAGGCCCCAAGCGGTACTAAAGCCTTGATTTCATATTTTCAGTCCACAATCTCTGAAGGTCATTAGTATAACCTCAAGGCCTTCATATCTGATGAAGGTGGGGTGGGTATCATAACTACCCCATCCAAAAAGTTTCTTATGAACCCATGATTTTTATTGCCACATAATGCAACATAAACATGAACACAGCCTGTGCAGTGCTAGACCAAACCACTGTGAAGAAAGGGTAGTTGAGCTAGCAATCTACAGCTTTCATTAGCAGCAGGTACTTGAACTTACTTGTGCATGAGCAGCAGGTGCTTGAATGGCAGCAGGGACTTACATGGGCAGCAGGAATACGTAATAAAATGTATGTCAAAGTTTTTACTTTTAGCATAACCTACATTTTTTCAGAAGAAGAAGGGTTGAATGCACCCTGCAGGACAAAGAAGTGAAAGGGGAGAGAAGAAAGAGGGTCTTTTTGTTAGAAAATACAAAGGAAACTGTAAGAGCTATCTACAAGAATCAGACCAAACAAGCTGTAGAGTTGGTAGAAAAATTATTCAGAACCAAATTCCATTCAGATATTAATATTCTATAGATGGTGATATTATAGATAGGGCCAGCTTCATAGAATGACAGGGCACCTGTTGCTGGCAATCTACCTATACTACTGCTACCTGTCTACTTACATAACATAAGTAGACTGCGGTCAGCGGGTGTTTTCAATATTTACAAGTACACCACATATAGTCATGTACATGTACAATCAGCTCAGGTCAGGACTATTGTATTTGTAGTAATGCTACAATGATAGCTAATAATGCATGTAATTCTGCTTGGTTATGTGAACTACTATGCTAGTGCAAAGATAAAGTGTTTTTTTCATATGCTCACATATTTATATATTTCTTCCACAACTACATAATATTATTATCATCTACTGGTTATAATTAGAAGTTATCCTCTCTCTATTTGCGAACAGTCAATTTATAGTTAGATGTATGTGTATTATATAGGTGCATGTTGTAGCACTTCAGCTCCACTGCCAGATAAATGCACAGAATGCAATTATGTGCGGTTCCAGATTATCAGGAGTTGTCAGTTCTTTTCACACTATATTGTCTGAAGTTTTCAGTCCTCTATAATACTATACTGCAGGTATGATCAAGATATGCCAATTATTGAATCCTCTATCCACTAGATTGTGCATATTATACAATGTACGTAATTGCAAAGTTGTGCCATTCTTAGAAAAAATATGCGTTTTGCAAAAAATTAAAAGAAGGAAGTTGTAGATACGTATTTGTAATACACCTCTAAAAAGACCTCATTGTTATGATAGGACAAAAGCTGGATTCGACTATATATAACATAAAGGAAGGCTCTCAGTCTCAGGCTGAAAAGTGTGACCTTAAAACTTTCTATCAATTTTGTTTATTCCTAGGCAGGCCGATAAATTGGACATTTATCCATTTTATAGGCCGGCCTAAAAATAAATAAGACAGATAACAAATTTTTTGTAATGAAGCTCATTCAACTCCAACTTATAAATGGCTAGATGGTTGAAATATCTACACGGATCAAGAAAGGTGATAACATATCGCATGTTTTTGAACCCCTATACATTATAAAAAGATATTTTTGAACCCCTATACCTATGCCTTATAAAGAGATGTTTTTGAATAAAAAGTACCAGTTGCACTAGGTGTCTGGTCTTCCTGTGAAACCTGAAGACCTGACAGATATGGACATACATTAGGTAGTTGGAAACAAGAACAATAGGCCTGTTCAAAGTCCTCGATTTGTGATAAATTGCAAAGCAAGGGTTCTGGGTCATTGCCATACATGACAACTCTCCCGAAACCGGGACCCTCCCGTTTTTACAATCAATCTCCTGCAAACTCCCAAGCTCCTGCAAGCCCTCCCGTTTTGGGACTTAGTCAATAATAATTTTCATTTGCTATTTGACGATTATTCAGGGGCTGCTATAGGCACCCGCCCATCCTAGGGTGTGTTCAATCAAGCATGCAAGCATGCAATACTAACTGTGTTCTGTAAACTATTAATACTATGCATGCCCAGGGTTCAATTCATTTTCTATTATTACTTGCTGGGGCAGTCAGTCATTATATAGTGCTGTAATAGCCATGTTATCTGTGTAGACGTATCCATACATGTTCATGTTTCACGACTTTGATTGTGTGCATATAAGGAGCTACTATGCACTCAAACTACCAGGTATGTCTCTACATGGTCGTATTATACATGTGGAGAGCAGGAGTTTAGACCAATCAACAAGCCTGATATAATTAATTGTTTGTTTTATTCTTATTTCACGTAACGCATAATAAAAATGTCGGCATATTTCAATCAGAGACTGTGATTTTAAAAAATTAGTCGACCCGATGATAATTATATTATACATGCATGTATTATGTATATGTTAAAACTTGTATGTAAATTGTATATATACTCGTACATGTAAATTGTTGTCTTTTGTCATCTAGTAAACTGTAGTGTGCTAGGAATGTAGGCTACTACTTCATGTTATGCCAGTTTCATATGCATGGCCTCATCTAAATTGCATATATATCGCAGTGAGAGGTTATCTTATTATGATTGTACGAGTACGGGTACGAGTATGAGTAAAAGTACGAGTGCAAAACAATGCAATGGTTTCTCTACTCTATTACATCTCTTGCAGAAAGTAATTATATTTAATAGCTATAATGATAGTGGAGTTATGCTGTAGATATAGAAATAATTCAGCTTGGTGGAAACTCTACAGATTACATAAAGTCGGCCAATGAGCTGAGGGAACACAATTACCGAATGAGAACACTGAGCTGAGAGAAGACAATTACCAGATACTTACCAATGGTGGTAGCAATAACCGAGTGAGCTGGGGATGGTTGCTACTGCCACTGATATTTGTTCAAATATAATATAATGTCTTTTATTTATTTAACAGGATTTTCAAATAGAATAATTTCTCTACAACCATGTCAAAGTTCTATACACAATATATGAAATATAAACTCTATGGTGCTAATTACAATATAACATTTTACATTACCCATTATTGTTTAGCATTTTTTAAGGTTTATAAACTGCTACGTACATGGCTACTGCATGTATATGCAGGTAAATTGTGTTGAAACTTGTAAAATAAAGTAGTACAATAGGAGCTCTCAATTACTCTCTTTACACCCTGGTAGACCAATCTCCAGCAACTATAGGACGGTTTCTTGTCCAACCAACCAGCTCACACCCGCATGCAATCTTATGAAATATAAGTCTTAAGAAGACATCAATAAATGCAATATTACAACTACATATACATCTACATGTAGTTATTTGCTCATCAAAGAGTGTAATATGAGAGTGTAATATGAAAGATAATAGCACTGCCCACAATAAATGCTTTAGCAATTTAATCACCCGTTAAATTTTAAACATTAACAAAGAAATCGTAAGAACCCTTCTAAACAACTACAAAAGTCTAAATTATAGTTTAATGTTTTGCATATCATAGTGGATATAGCAGCCACCTCTAGTCTAACTCAAATACTGAGAAATAATCACTGGATGCAATAGTTTTAGTAGTTGGAGAATAAGCTAAGTCAGTCAGTGAGGAGTTGAATATGCCTCTACATAAAACTAAGATATTGTTTGGAGCTTCACTACTTACAATGATGGTACTGAGGCTATACACCAACTATCTGCATCTACCACCACACAAGAGGTAAGATACTCTGTGGTTGTAAGGAGAGTGTAAGTGCAGTATATAGCACAATAGGATTGTGTTACATAGCAATAATGCATCATCGCTAGTCACTTAGGTCTTGCCGCAATGACGCAAGTTATCTGCAAGGACTTGGGTTCGAGTCCCACCAATGACCTGGAGGTTTTCGTCCTGAAGAAAGTTTGTGTTCCGTGCCATATTGGACTATAATAATATTCAGTTCTAGGAGCCGTGGTGGCCCCTTGATTAGCTCTGCTATTGGGGAACCACGTTAAAAGAATTGTGTTTGGCACCATGGATATTATTGTAATGGTTTCTGTGATTTGGTGCGGTCGTCCTTGGACGACTATCGACCCAGAAATGAAGTGCCTATGAGTGGTAATAGGACTTCGCATTACATGAAAGATCGAGCGGTCTCAGTAGCCCAATAACTACCAGAGACAACCCATCTGGTCCCAAGTCTGACCTTCAGACTATACTTTGAAAGAGAGTGATCCGACCTAATAGGCGGTTCGCTAAGCGAATGACCTGACAAAAGGAAGTGAAAGTCTCTGTATCAAGTATAGATGTGTCTTTATTGAAAGCCAAGTGAAGACTGAGACAATGAACAGTAAAACAATGCCCTTTATATAGTATAAGGACTTCCCGCCAACGTAGTGTCGGGAAAAGACGACGTGAGGTCGTCCGGAAGTTGCGCAACAAGTTGGCCGCCGGAAGCCCAACGGCCGACCCAAAATAGGTCGGGTTCGACAAAAGTTGCTTATAATGGTCCAATTCATGTACAAAATCAATATCAATGGATTCTGAGTGGTCGGGCCTCTGTACATGGGTATAAAAGGCATTAGAAGACTTAGTAATAATCATGTAACTATATACAATAATATAGGAGTAAAGTGCAAGCAGATATATAATGTACAATTATGTGCACACAAGAATAAGTGTCAGATGTAGATACGACTGGGCGTACCATTACATTATTATTATTGTTGTCGTCATCGGATACCGCATGCGCAAGGTTATAGAACCCATAAACAACAACTACTTGTTAGACTGGAATTGAGTTTAAAGCTAAGTAGCAGTAGCAGTAGCAGTAGCAGTAGCAGTAGCAGTAGCAGTAGCAGTAGCAGTAGCAGTAGCAGTAGCAGTAGCAGTAGCAGTAGCAGTAGCAGTAGCAGTAGCAGCACATGTGGTGTATCGGCTGTGTGCTACCTACCGTTGAAATTAAAATATTATGTGATAAAATGTAGCACTTTCACTCATTGTAGCACACACTCGGTTCCACAAGTAGAAAGTCGGGTAAAGTTGGGTAGAGCTGAGACCCATGGTCAATCAAAGTTGGGGTAAGTGGATTTACATTTACATTATATAGATATGAAATATAGTCTAACCTGTCCAAAATTACTAAGGATAAGAACAAACTAAGAGCAGTATACACAATATTGTATGAATATGTTGTTGTGTCCGGGTGGGTAGCTGTGACTCAGTAGCACAACATGCCGGCCAGAACAACAGGAGAAAGAGAGAGAGAGAGTTTAAGCATGTAGCATGTAACATCTATTACTTATAATCTGTCCGTGGTTCTTCAGGCTACCTTCAGCTTTAGTTTCTCACAAAAATAAGTCCCGGAGCAACTAGAATAGTTAGGATAGGCAGACGCACTCGAACCTGGCACATAGGTCGTACCTATGCTTGAGATATAGACAAAGGGCACAGTCAGACAGTCAGACTTGTTTGTCAATCAAATAATCAAGAGTTGGAAACTCTATTGATAAAGGAGCATGTTGCTAGATTGGCTCCAGGGTCAGACACAGTTCAGCGCATTGTAGAGTGCTGGCTCGGGCGCCACTACCGCCCCAAAATTTTACAATATTATGTACACATGTATGTTTCAGCTTCACTCTACCACATATTTTCTATTTCTAGTCTGTTTGGTTTTGACAGCTCCTCCACCAAATTACATGATATGGTGCTACCAAAGGGAAGTAATACTTCAGTTCAAGTTCTACCACTACAGAGAGATCAAGGTCAAGCCCAAGGTCACAAAGAATTTAACTCGAATAATGAAAGTCAAGCTCAAGTTGACTTACATGTACATGTAGCTGGAGGAGCTAAGATAGAAACGGAGGCCAGAGTAGAAGCTGAACAACACCCAGTTGATGACAGGAAATGTAGAGCAATATTATCACAGCCATTCCGTAAAGTTGAGAGTAGAAAACACCGAGTGCAGGTGATAGCTGGAGCTCCGGGCTCAGGAAATGACTGGTGTCTGATCATCATACGCAAACTTACAGGTATTGACCCACTTTACTGAGTTTTATTAGGTTAGCGAAGTCTTCTTTGTCCACACTCGGCATCTGGCTACTGTGCTCAGGTGTATTGTGGTGAAACAGCCTGCCTAGACATAGACTGTGTTCCTGTCCTTATATGCATTGACATTGTTTACATGATTATTCATTTACATGTGCAATACCCTTGATTATCCCTATTATCCATTCATGCATCATTGTGTTACCTTGTACATTTATTATACATGCATGATTACACTCTTATTATAATCAACTACTATCGTGTGCTCTATTATTGTTATCCACCTATCAGATTATTGCAACTACACTTGGTTTTTCTCATATTATATTAGCAATTATCTTCTCTTAATCTGATTGTACAAGACTAAGTATTTGTCCATGTACTTTTGAAGGCCGATATCTTGGAATAGGCCCATATTTATATACTTTCCATTTCGGACCATTGTAAGCCCCTTTTGTGCCAAGGCCGACCCTTTTTGTGGCCGACGTCGGGCGGAACCATCCATATTGTTGCATCAGTTCCGGACCCGATACCTTATCGGCTATGCCCGATACCTTAGGACCCAGCTAAGAGCCGGTCCGACCGATGGACAATGACAGCACAGAAAGCTGTACATACCCAGGTGCAATCCCAGAACAAGAGGCCGACCCTAGATGGCGACCCAGATTCTTCAATTAATCAGGCAACCATGCCTGCCCGAGATCTCGCTAAAAGTAAGACAACCCGATGGAGAAGTAAAGGGGCAACTTCTCATCCACCGGCACACTGGTTCTGGAACAAAGGGCCGACACCGGGAGTCACCCGAGATTCCGCGCACATATCTGTGCCCGATAACTTGCAGCTTAGATCTGACCGACAGCCAGTATCTACGAAGACGATTGACAGTTTACAAAGGGGATTGCTACCTTCACTACTGACCCGCAAAACGACTAAATCTCGCCTCCGAGGACGTCTGGTTCAACGCTCCTCTGAGGCGGCCGATGGTCGAGATGCTACTAAAGCAAGTCCTCTCATCAGAACGATAAAGTCCATCTCCAATAGACGAGGGCCCAGCATTCTGAATAAGAGCGCCCGTTGGATGTGTGGCCGACCTCCAGATAAAATCGCCAATAGACGACGCCGAGCAAGCGTCAATGGGAATACTGCCCGATGAAAGAAACCTTCTTTCCTGCCCGTGACCGACGAATCGGGGGAGGGGGGGGGGAGGGCAGTTATGCAATTCCCACGAAACTAAGCCCATCAGAAACAAAGGGGCACGAAACCACCGGCCTAATGAACCATTGTCCACTCCAATTGACAGGACATCAAGTGACCCAAGTTCTCAGGCAGCCCAACCATATAAAAGGGCACCAATCTCTCCACAGGATCATCAGTGATCAGTCAGCCAGCAGCCAAGCAACACACAGTCAGAGCAACCAGCAGTTCTACAACTCATCTTCCACTTCTTCTTGTGCCCCGAGTCAGCACATCTGGCACCAAATGGACATCTCAGCATCTACCTCGCCTGGTCTCTCAGCACAAACTCCTATGTGTTGGGTCTCGGCCGAGACCCGAAGTGCCATTCAAGTTACAGCCAAGTTAAGAGGTCGGGCATCATACTGTCGACTGTGCCATTGGGGCGGCACAGAGGCAGAGGTGACCCGGCATGCCAGACAGCACTACACACTTTACTTTTGCCGCTGCGGACAGGGTGCACCCGAGGCGAGGACTGTCTACACACACCAAAAGGAGGTCAGCTATGGCAGCCTACAATATTGTAGTGAATCAGCCTGTGTCTGGATAGCTACACATTTAACTAACTATGCAGCTACATGTACTACGCTTCCATGCCTATTATTATATCTATTATTGCATTTTTATCACCCAATCATGTCGCTGTATTATCTATTATTATAATCAAACATTTATAGTGTGCTTTATGTTGTTATTATTAACCAATCATATCGTCATACTGGTTTACTGCTATTGTATTGGTGCACATACCTATCGCTAACTAATTATACTTGCCTAGCATGTTCACAGTTATGTAATCATCACCCGATTATTTTGTCTACGTGACGTCGGGCGGACCCATCCATGTTGTTGCATAAGTTCTAGCCCAATACCTTATCGGCTGGCCGATACCTTATCGGCCTCTTTTGGCCGGAAGTAGAACTAGTATATAAGACAGCACGTTTTCTGTGTGAAATCAGTTGTTGATTGCGCTCTAATAAAGCAACATCTCCTAACTCAAACCTATAGAGGCTTTCTCTTGTAGGCGGGTAACTCCACCGGTGGATCCATAGATCCATACGGCTCGAGTTCATCTCCATCCTCGTTTAAGCATATCTCTGCACCACTTCTATGGCTTAGGTTGATTCCGGATTCTATATGAATCTAGCGTCGGGGTTAAGTTCCTAGAATATCAGATCTTTTACTACACTCCTCTGGAGTATAAAGTCTACAGACCTACGTCGACCCTGGACTCTTTAATGAGTCTCAGCATCGGCCTACGTCCAGATATATAATAACAAGAGCACCTAATAACTGTTCACTCTTTTATGTGATGTGTGGAAGGTCACTTGGTCGTCCTCTACCAACTTCCAAGCCCTTCGCATACTCGTGCCCTCGGCACCCGCATGTAAACAAGCACTAAAACATTACAGTATGAAACCACTTCTCAGGTCAAAACAGATGACTGCATTCAGCTGACAAGATAAATTCATTTACAGGTTTACTGTGTGGAGAATTGAAAAATGTTTTCAAGCCTGGTTCTAGTATAAAGAACCTTCCAGATTACTTTTACTTCAAAACTCATTACCCGTTCCTACGCTCCAGAATTGCCAGCAGGAATGTTATTATATCTCGCGCTGACCGAGCTGTAGTTCAGATACGAAATCCTTTAGATGCAGGATTCTCTGATTACATCAGGTAAGACTATGGCATCATAAGTTCTCCCCTACTTGTTCAATATACATTGTAATATAATGTAATACAATGCAATATAATGTAATACAATGTAATATAATGTAATATAATGTAATACAATGTAATATAATATAATGTAATATAATGTAATACAATATAATATAATGTAATATAATGTAATATAATATAATATAATATAATGTAATATAATGTAATGTAATGTAATATAATGTAATGTAATGTAATGTAATGTAATGTAATGTAATGTAATATAATATAATATAATGTAATGTAATATTGTAATGGTTTCTGTGATTTGGTGCGGTCGTCCTTGGACGACTATCGACCCAGAAATGAAGTGCCTATGAGTGGTAATAGGACTTCGCATTACATGAAAGATCGAGCGGTCTCAGTAGCCCAAATACTACCAAAGACGACCCATCTGATCTCAAGTCCGACCTTCAGACTATACAATGAAAGAGGGTAGTTCGACCTAGTAGGCGGTTCGCTAAGCGAATGACCTAGTAAAAGGAAGAGAAAGTCCCTGTATCAAGTATAGATGTGTCTTTATTGAAAGCCAAGTGTAGACTGAGACAATGAACAGTAAAACAGTGCCCTTTATATAGTATAAGGACTTCCGGCCGACGTGACGTCGGGAAAAGACGACGTGTGGTCGTCCGGAAGTTGCGCAACAAGATGGCCGCCGGAAGCCCGACGGCCGACCCAAAATAGGTCGGGTTCTACAAAAGTTGCTTATAATGGTCCAATTCATGTACAAAATGAATATCAATGGATTCTGAGAGGTCGGGCCTCTGTACATGGGTATAAAAGGCATTAAAAAGACTTAGTAACATTCATGCAGTTATATACAGTTATATAGTGGAACAATACATGAATAAGTAGTGAGTATGAGCACATGGAGACACGTATATAGACAGTAATTAATGGTTTGGACATGCAATACAGTTAAAGGTAAGTATACGAACACTAATTATGAGAATGTGAGTGTCAGATGAGTAGCGCTATAACAACTACTGAGCACTTAAGGTGCGATGGAGCTTCGTCCGGGAGTTGGAGTCGTATACAACTGTCCTGTACCATCACAATATAATATAATGTAACGTAACGTAACGTAACGTAACGTAGCGTAACGTAACATAGTGTAATATAATGTAATGTAATGTAATATAATGTAATATAATGTAATGTAATGTAATATAATGTAATATAATGTAATATAATGTAATATAATGTAATATAATATAATATAATATAATTCTAAAGTCATAGCTTAAGATACCTACTACCCGAGCCATTAGTTGTGAGAGTTGCATCGCTGGGGGAACTCGGAGCACCATAACAGCAAATTGAAACAGTTGAAAGAAAGTCTTGACCAATGCGGTCCAATATGGCTGCTTTTTGATTTCCAGTGGTGTTTCTAGACTACTATTTTTGGGCCAAATCATTCTACTGGATAAAATATATCATCATTTCCTGCAGCTGCATTTACTGGAGAAAAAGATCATAATCATTTGACAAAATGTACCACACATCAGCTGTACATGTACACCCATAGCATGCTGTTGTTAATAATTGAGGTGGCCTTTTGCCACCTCTCTAGCTAAAGCTGATCTGTCACCTCTCTAGCTAAAGCTGATCTGTCACCTCTCTAGCTAAAGCTAATCTGTCACCTCTCTAGCTAAAGCTAATCTGTATTATGTTCTACATGTATTCAGGAAAATTGTGGGGAAAAAAGTTCCACAAAGAGACAGTAAATATGCAAATGTTGAAAGCTTGTTCAAACCATCGGATTTCTTAACTTCTGAAACACAGCTAAGTAAAGGTATGAACAGTTTATGTTTGATTACATGTACATGTATGTTAGGGTTCACCAGCTATTTGCTAAGATGTGAAATATAATACAATATTATATTATTTTATTCCTGATTGCATTCTAATAAGTAATAGTCACTAATATTGATAAATAAACAGTATAATATTGCCTCAGGTAGTCTCAAAAACATATACTAAAACTATACGCATAGTACATAATTATATATTATATACATGTATGTCTATGTGAATCTACAACCATATAATTAGATTCTGCAATGGTGTACTATTCGACTAAGGAAATACTAGAAGGCCGACCATGAAGGAAAGTTACAATAAACACCTTCACTAGTGAAATCTACCTGCTTTCCTATATTACATCTCAGATATTGTATTTTAGATTTCGGACAGCATCTTGAAACATATTTCATAAGGTGGAGACAACATCATCAATACTGGCTGACAAAGTACAAAGGAGAATTAAAGATGGTCGTGTTCAATGATTTGGTCTCTAATGTAACCAAGACGCAAGAAGTTATTGAATTTTTTGGACATCATATCAATTCCAACAATAGGTGAGGAATGAGATTAAATGAATACTGTATTATATACATGTATACCCAATGAAGGGTAGTAATAGACACATATTTTTGATTTAACTTTCCTATTATTTCAATAGCAGTCCTGTTAGTCATTTCATCTGGCGACGACAACAGTCCTGTTATCGAAATATTTGGGGAAATAAAATAAAAACTATGTCTTGTACATGTAGTACTCTTTACCATCAAACTTGTTACCCACACTAACATCTTCAAATATATACATGTGCATGTATGAAGAGATTTTTATGTAACTATGGTTACACTCTTCGTTACATACCCATAAATGTAGCGGTGTGTATTTCAGTGCACTTGTACGTGGGGGCTATGTTCCAGGTGTTTGATGGATTGTTCTGAGATTATTGCTAAAACTTTAACTTGCATATTATAATAGGCTTCAAGGGTTCTGAGACGCATCAGGCCCCAAGCGGTACTAAAGCCTCAATTTCATATTTTCAGTCCACAATCTCTGAAGGTCATTAGTATAACCTAAAAGCCTTCATATCTGATGAAGGTGGGGTGGGTATCATAACTACCCCATCCAAAAAGTTTTTTATGGACCCATGATTTTTATTGCCACATAATGCAACATAAACATGAACACAGCCTGTGCAGTGCTAGACCAAACTACTGTGAAGAAAGGGTAGTTGAGCTAGCAATCTACAGCTTTCATTAGCAGCAGGTACTTGAACTTACTTCTGCATGAGCAGCAGGTGCTTGAATGGCAGCAGGTACGTACATGGGCAGCAGGAATACGTAATAAGATGTATGTCAAAGTCTTCACTTCTAGCATAACTTACATTTTTTCAGAAGAAAAAGGGTTGAATGCACCCGGCAGGATAAAGAAATGAAAGGTGTGAGAAGAAAGAGGGTCTTTTTGTTAGAAAATACAAAGGAAACTGTAAGAGCTATCTACAAGAACCAGACCAAACAAGCTGTAGAGTTGGTAGAAAAATTATTCAGAACGAAATTCCATTCAGATATTAATATTCTATAAATGGTGATATTATAGATAGGGCCAGCTTCATAGGATGACAGGGCACCTGTTGCTGGCAATCTACCTGTACTACTGCTACCTGTCTACTTACATAACGTAAGTAGACTGCGGTCAGCAGGTGTTTTTAATATTTACAGTTACACCACATACAGCCATATACATGTACAATGAACTCAGGTCAGGACTATTTGTATTTGTAGCATTGCTACCAATGACAGCTAATATTGCATGTAGTTCTGCTGGGTTATGTGAACTATTATGCTAGTGCAAAGATAAAGTGTTTCTTTTCATAAGCTCACATATTTATATTTTTCTTCCACAACTACATAATATTATTATCATCTACTGGTTATAATTAGAAGTTATCCTCTCTCTATTTGCGAACAGTCAATTTATAGTTAGATGTATGTGTATTGTATAGGTGCATGTTGTAGCACTTCAGCTCCACTGCCAGATAAATACACAGAATGCAATTATGTGCAGTTTTAGATTATCGGGAGTTGTCAGTTCTTTTCACACTATATTGTCTGAAGTTTTCAGTCCTCTGTAATACTATACCGCAGGGAGCTTTCTTTATACGTCCTCTGTTACATGATTAAAAGTTATCTGTGCCGCATACATTAGACGCCTTTTGCTCTCTACACTGGAACATAGTTTAGTACTTTTGAGGTCCGTTAAATAGGATGGCCAAGTGCCTCGACAGTAACAAAAATACAAAATACAATAGGGAGTTATCTTTTCTCTATACTGGAGGATTTGGAATTATCTGTCCTCTATACTATGCCACTAGGAGTCACTCATCATAGGAGTTATCTAGAATCTGTATGAATCCATTGCATTCACATACTTCTCTACTACTAGGAATACCATGTGGTTTGTTTGTGCAGAGGTGCGCAACTGAGAGCTTACCTGGCATATTCTAGATTTTAAGGCTACATTAGCCTCCCTTGTCCGTAGTAATATCATACACATGCTATGTGTGACACTAACCTTACAAGCAGTGGTCAAAGTCTAAGAAAAGTGGTGGGGGTCTCTAGGATAGCAGACTTATGGCGCGAAGCTCCCGAACGATGCGCTGGCCGGGAGGGTCCGGGAGGGGCGCCTGAGCACCCTCCCATAAATTGGAAACTTTATCAAAATTAGACACCGAGATGGTGCAAAATCTAAGAACTTCAGGTTAAAATATGTTCTAAGATCTTAAGATTTTAAGAGAAAATTTCGTTGCTATGAAACAAGAATAATAAATGGGGCCACATTTGATTTTTTATAATAGTAGGGGGTCTATCGGTCTGAGGGACCCCTTGAAATTTATGGTGGGGAGACGCAGTCCCCCCAACTGTGATCACTGCTTACAAGCATACCAGTAAAGGTGTTTCTACAATATAGTGAGGTCATGTCCTACATCTTCCAACTATCCCACTAAAAACATTTCAGCATGAGGTCTGTTCAGAGAGAGTAGATTTCTAGCTGTGTCGTTTAAGCACCCGGAAATCCGGCCAGTTATATCGATGCCTGAGGTTCTGTTTTGTGTCCGGCACAACTGCTTTATAAAGGAATTTATGTGAAAACTTACACCAATTCTATAATTTACATTCTAAAAAATAAAATTTGTTATGCTGTAAAACCTGGAGAAAACAGTGCCCACGGGGCCACAAGCAAGTACTAAAGCTGCTGTATGTACATGTACATCTACACCTAGATCAGCTTTATTGCAGATTGGACAGTCTTGAGAAGATAATGTCATGAACAGGTAAGGCAGTTACATGTACATGTACTTGTATATGAATAGCTATATTGTCATGTCAATAAATATGCATATTGAACTGCATACTAATTTTTATTAAAGAAGAATATAACTTTCATTACACGTGTGAATGTTTGTATGCATTTATTGTGCATCTATACAATGAAGATCATATGTGCATTATTAACCTTGTCTTGAGTAGGGTAAAATAGTATATTGATTGTGAATATAGGAAATAGGTTTTCTGGTGATTAGAAAAGTTTGATCATGCAAAAATGTAGCCTAAGAATTCAAATTGAATTGCTTCTATCATTGGTAGAACAGTACGTACAAAAATAAGCGAACCTGATAGTTTGTTAGGCCTACACTGTATATGGTATATGAGTGAAATTTACTACTAATATTATTTCTCTCTAACTAATTGTGTAGAATAAATGTTACATAGCTGTGTGCCAATTGGATGTTATATTTTCTATCTGACATAAAATTTTGCTTATAGCTTTTATTCTCTTGGCTGAAACAGTGTTTGGGCTTTCAAGCATCAACATATTGCTACTTTTCAGGCTCTTCTGTGCTGCTTCCTGTTCTTTCTTTTTGACATCTACCAGTAGTTTCATTACAAATGGTTTAAGTGCTTGGGCTGATGTCTTATAATTAGATCTGGTCATTAAACACTTTTTGTGGTATTGCTTTCTTTTACGCTCGAAGAATCTGTTAAGCATCTGCTTATCGTATGGCCACCATTGCCTGATTTCATCTAGAAGCAAATTTAAACAGAATAAGTATTACACATGTATCGTAATACTTGCTAATACAATTTATAGTTTATTGTATTAGAGGCATAGTCAGTATGAAAGACAATTGGAGCTCACCTTAGACTGTAACTGGGCCTTCTTGAGATGAACATGCTGACTTTGTTGTATCTTCTGAAGCAACAAAATTACCGATTATTATAATTTTAGACAGAAAACTGCATATGTCACTAATTTCAATGTTTTGCTTTTTTGGTCAACACAATGCTGACTGGTTAAATTACCTTTGTGGAGCAGTGGAACACTACTTATGAACGATTGTGAATTTTCCTCTGTGCTGCCATTAGCAGGCTCCTGAAATTTGGCTTTTCTTCTTGTAACTGAAGTGCTCCCCCTAACCTCAGCCAAACCTGCTGCTAAAGAGGTCTTAGAGCTGCCAGCTATGCCAAGGCCGGCACCTAAATAGAACAGTAGTTACAGTAATAGAACAGTAATTATGGTCATGTAGAACACTTCCCAAGGACAGCTTGTTGGATTATAAACTTTTGCTGCCGCTAATGACTCTAGCACTTACCTGTACTTGCAACATCACTTTTCTTGAGTAGGTGAGACAATATGGGATCTTCAGTTAATTCACTTATGGGGAAATTTTCAAAAAGTGTCTTTGCACGCCAACTTTTCTCAAAGTTCTTTGATATGTGTTTCCAGTTTGAATATCTGAATAAAACAGGCACAACAAATTAATACTATAACTGTTTCATGTTGCTATAGAAACACATAATATAATGTAGAACTGTGTAGGCATACATGATACTAGAAGGAAATTATAACAACGCAATAATATTCATTAGCTTACCTAAAATGGGAGAGTGGAGGCCCTTGAGGTCTAAAATCTTATTCTCTCTCACCATCAAAGAACTCGAGGGCAGTGGGATGTACAATGTGCAGTGTGATTCGGCTCAGATTTTTCAATGCTGCAGTATGCTCATTTGAGAAGGTTCGGTTTTGTATGATAGTGTTCCTGCCAGCCGAGTTTTCAAAGAAAAAACGTTTGATGTGTCAAAGTCAATGCCTATGCACATAGTGTAAGGTACCAATAAAGGTGCTACATGAGGCTCGGGTTTAAACGACGCCAGGAGCAGCTTTTGAAAATTTGTGTGAATAAAATACTGTGCTTTGCACGTATCCCTAATTTTCTGTATTCTCAGCAGTAGCAGAACAGAACTCTGCATTGCCTTCTCAGTTGTATTTGCTTGCTCAGAGCAGTCACAGGCAATTTGTGTCTTCTTTCTTTGTATTGCGATGCGGAATAGACAGTTTGTTATAAAGTTGCTCGCCTTCCTGTTCGATGTATTGAGTGTGATCTGCCTGGAACAACAATTTTGAAATTAGTATAACAATATGTACAGGTATTGATACTCTCAAACTGCTAATAATGTGGTGAAACAGCCTCTGTGGCAATGGCCTCCCTGGGCCAACCACACAACATTAACATTGACATTAACATGAACATTGACATTATCATGCATTACACTATTATCCATGTATCCATATCCATTCATGCATGATGTCTTACCTTATACTATTATTGTTATGTATCACTGATATTCAATCAACTTATATTGTGCCTTTACTATTACCTGTCAATCAGACTATTGGAATTACAACTTTATTGTCACTTGGTTTTTCCCATACACTGTTAGCAATTACCTTCTCTTGTCTGATTATATTAAATAGTCTTTTACCATTTAATTATAAGTAACACTTGTGGCCGATGCTATGGATTGGACTCATAATTATATATCTTATGTTTTACCTTATTGTAAGCACTTTTTGTGCCAAGGCCGATCCTTTTTATGGCCGACGTCGGGCGGAACCTTCCATGTTGTTGCATCAGTTCCGGACCCGATACCCTATCGGCCTCTTTTGGCCGGAAATAGATATAGTATAAAAGGCAATACATTTTCTGTATCAAATTAGTTGTTGATTGCGCTTCAATAAAGCAACATCTCCTAACTCAAACCTATAGAGGCTTACTCTTGTAGGCGGGTAACTCTACCGGAGGATCCATAGATCCAGTACGGCTCAAGTTCATCCCCATCCTCGTTTAAGCACATCTCTACACTCCTTCTACGACTTGGGTCGATCCCGGATTCTACATGAATCTAGCGTCGAGCCCAAGATCCTAGAACACCAAATCTTTCATTGCACTCCTCTGGGGTATAAAGTCTACAAGACCTACGTCGGTCCTACGTCGGTCCATCGGCCTACGTCTGATATACACACCAATAAGAGCATATAAATACTGTTAACTCTTTATGTAATGAGCAGAAGGTTACTTGGTCGGCCTCTACCACCTTCCAAGCTGTCACAAGATAGTAGTACTTGTGAGAGTTCGGTGAAGTCACTGTAGTCAGAGATAATCAAGTGACACACAGCTTGGTCTATCTAGTGCAGAGAAGATGTAGTGTGTAGTGTAATATATCCTTGTTTATTGCTAAAAGTTAACTAACTAGTATAAAAATTGGGCTTGCTTATATATATGAGAAGAATGTTCTAGTAGGTTCTCCACCAAAATATTACATCATTACAATAACAATTAGTCATAATCAGCTGAAAGAATATTCTACTACATTCCAGAGTATACAAGCACATTGTAGTAGTAAACAACATTGCGCAATAATTATAGCAATTATAGTATAATTATAGTAGTAAGAAAGGTATGTCAGTGTAAACAATGTATGGCTCATTACTGCCCTTTGTATGACATCAATATAAATGTATGCTAAGTACTTATATTATAACAAAATAAAATATTCTTATTCCTACATTATGCCAATATGGCTAGTACGTTAGAAGAGTCTATATGTATTGCTCAGAATTTGTGACACAAGCCCTTCCCATACTTGTAGCCATCGGCTCCTGTATGTAAGCATACTTAAAAACACCACAATAATGCTACTTTGTTGTGGACACCTCTACCTCTTATGTTGTGTGACAGCCTGCCTGTAGAGTATAAGTGGCAAGTACTTGGTCAAGTTTAACCGGTTGTGGTAAAAGACGTGAGCGTGACGTGAGAAATAAATGGCGTGAGAGTAAAAGAAGACAAATCCAACTGTGTTACTGACGTTAGAATACTTATACTAGGGCGGAGCTAAAGACAGAAATAAAACTGTTGGTTACGGTCAAGGTTAACATGGGGGAAATCCAAATTAAGAATTTATTTTGCCAAGAACATATCGTAACTTGAATTATAATGTAATTATGGCAATTTCAAAAGACTCTTTACTTGCTCATCATAATCTTAAATTGTTCAATGACTCAAAGTTTTTATTGTGATGGAGATACCCATAAATTAGAGAAATTATAACAAGTTATACAAAAAGCACTTGATTTTCATTTTGATTTTGATTTTACTTTCCATCATGATTATTATTTATTTAGTCACAATATTTCACCAAAACTTCAATAATGGCTTAGGAAGCATCAGTTAAACAGGCAATTGAATAATAATTTCACTTTTTGTCACTTTTAGTAACTTGATAAAACATGATTACACGAGGCCATTAAAAGTAGTTATTTGAATTTATTATTCTACTATTAGCTGTTTTGATTGACAATGTAGAAGTTTGATTATGTAATCTTAAATATATATCTTAGAGATGAATATGTGCTGGACAACCTTGACGTTTTCTATACTTGTCCCCTTGTGATGGTTTTCACCATCAGAAACATAATGTCTTGAGGTACAATGTTTTCTAGGAATGTGCAAGAACTATACCAGAATACTCAAATCAAGTTATATTTGTTGTGTAGACCATAGAGGCTTAAGCAGCCTGAAAACCAGGCTGTGACGATACTTATACCTTCAAACAGGTCCTTGTTATCGATAGCAAGATCCTTGATATTGCTAGGGAGAGCAGTACTATCTCAAGTACGGTGCTAACCAGGGAAACGCTGTTTATAGTATTAGCTTAGCCTAAACATTGAATGCTAAGGGCAAGACTAGGACTATTAGAAAGTTATAGTAAAGCAATAATGTTTGTCAGCAATCTATAATAGAAGTGAGTGGTGTGCTGGTGTGGTCAAGACAACAAAGATATGTGCCAAAGGCAGTAGCATGGGTCAGATAAATGATCAGCTCACATCCTTCCAACTGTGGTAGGTAGTAGGGGAATTGTAATAATTGTCCAAAACAAGTACTGTACTGTGTTACACTTTTTTACTGGAAAACTTCTGTTTATTAAATAATGGATATGCATATTTCTGCTCATGTTTAATGTTGACGAATTATGTCAAGCCAACCGTGGTAGGTGATAATAGTAATTGGTGATTACTGATTATATTGTACGAGTGGGGATCGCCTTGTCCTACTGCTGATTTGTGGGTGCAATTCCCATGAGGGTTGGCTAATCAAACTCTGTTAAGACAGAATCGGCTGCAGGTAGGCTTTCCGCCCTCATTCACTCTAGACTCAGATACTTAGGCTAGGAATATATTAGTCTAAAAAGATAAATTTTGTTTAGATAGAACAGATGTGACTGTATTGAACTCCCAAAGAACAACTGCACTAACATAGAAAAGTTGTTGAGATACAATCATAAAAGCCACATTCATGTCATTACTATATTTAGAACTGTATGTTATCCCATAATGCATTGTAAATCACTTTTCCTGTTCCCTTTTCCCATTGCTTCTAAACATGTAAAAATTCAATCATGGCATCCAAGTCATCCTCAACAAAAGTATCGCTGCTTTCATACAAGATCTACTTCCGGTTACTTCCAGCAAAAGGACAATAAACAGTCAAACTTACAATATGTAATAAGAATGCAATAAGCATGTATTGAGAAGGACGACTAAGACATAGTATCAAGGACTAAGACATAGTATCAAGCGTTGAGCACCAACCTACCTATGATCGGCCCACCTAGACTGGGTACAATACAAAGCAGTATAGAAAACGCAAGTATATCATGCAGAAAACGAGGTACACATTAGCTTGGCACTCTGCCTTATACAATCATACAATAGAATGCAATTTATACATACATGTATTTACACAATGTGAGTTAAGAAATATCCATTTCACCACGATAAGTGTATAATTGCATAAATCCATAGTTACTGAATACGCAATTGATTCTGCAATTATTTGCTGTTTGCTATCAAGTACTGTATAGATTAGCGAGTAAGTACAGTACATGTATAAATCCACTATTCTTCGCTGACAGAACAAAAATCCTTGTTCTTGATGATATCATGATAGTAGTGTGCATCAACGTGTTGACCAACGTGACCAGCAGATATAAAGAGAATAACATGATGTGAAGAAAAATAATTAAATTTCACATTATCCTGGTTATGCTGTAGAAGAAGTAATTGAGATCTCCGACAGTGATGAGAAGGCAACATCTAAAGTAGAGATATTTCCTATACAAAATTTAATCATTATAACAAGGGGCTAATCATACTTTCATAAAACTACTACATCATTGATAATATAATAACAATAATAACTACAGAGTTGAGTTAAAATAATTATTCTATCTGTACACAAACATACACATAGAACTTCAACAGAAGGTGGTCTACAGTTACGGTGTCTACATTTACCTGACAAAAATTGCTGCGAATACTAATATGAATGTTAATAACTGCAAACAATTCTACAAATACCTGAGACGGCAGTGCTTCAAGTACCGGTAAAAGAACCAAAGACGAGGCTTAGAGCAGATGGGCTACAATTGTTATAATCTCTTGCTCAGTACCTGCACTTACCAGTCCTTGGATTGGGGTCCTGTGAAAACCCATGGGAGAATATAATATATTTCAAACAGGATGTGAAACTTCCACTAGCCCTACAACAAACGGTTATCAAATAGTTATAGGCTGAGTGATTGCAAATAATAGTACACCAAAGTCATGAGAAACAAAATAACATTAAACAGAAATGTGATAGAATTAAATTTACATGATTGCAAAGACTCAGCTACACAAGAGGCTACACAAGAGACAGTTAATAGTAGAATAATTATATTTTTAACAGCCTGAGTCAAATTTTTTAATGTCCCAAAACGCATGTTTCATCAAGTCACTAAAAGCAAGGAGTGACTACAAGTCAATTTATTATTTAATTGTGTCTTTAGCTCACGCTTTCTTTAGAATTTTTAGGTTGTTATTTAAGTTTTGGTAAAATATTGTAACTAAATAATCATGATGAAAAGTAAAATCAAAATGCAACTGGTGAGTGCTTTTCACTTTTTGCATAGAATTTGTTACAATTTCACTAATATTTTCTACTATGGATATTTTTATCACAGCAAAAAATTTAATCCATTGAAAATTTTAAAATCATTATGTGCAAGTTAAAAGTCTTTTGAGATCGCCATAATTAAATCATAAGACAAGTAGAGATTTTTCATGGGAAAATAAATTCTTGATTTGGATTTTCCCCATGTTAACCTTGACCGTAACCAAAAGTTTTATTTCCGGATTTAGCTCCTCCTAATAGAGGTATTCTAAGGTTAGTTGGAGTTGTCTTCACGCTCTCACGCCATTTATTTCTCACGTCACGCTCACGTCTTTTACCACAACCGAAGTTTAACTCAGACGCAGAAAGCAAATATAAAATATTACCAGATTGTCGACGACAGCGCAGGGTCGCTAATAAGGTAAAATAGATATTGTCACTGCTCAGCCTGTACACAGCAATGACAATGTATAATAACAGAAAATCTTACACAAATCCCTTACAACATCACCTCAATATATTTGGGCACATCTGATAACACACATCCATATATATTTGTGGTACAGAAGTAGATCACACTTGCTCAGCTTGCTCTGCCACTATTGCCTGTCCATTGAGTAGCCTCAGCATCTCTGGGAGGTGTACTACTAAAGAGTGGAATGGTATACCAAACAAAGCCCTCTCACTACTTTGTTTAGGGGAAGTACCAGAGGTTTTACACAGTGTAATGTAGTTCAAAGCAAATACAAAACTCTGATTGTATGCTCTGAGGACCACCTTTGGTGTCCTTTTTGACTCTCTAGAGCAGGGATGCCCAAACTTTTTGGTGATAAGGGACAAATTCTAAAAGCGCATCAGAGCAAGGGACACTTAGTTTTTTCTGCTGCATTTATTCGATTATTAAATGGCCAATTTGATTTTGATACAAAATGAGTTATTTTATAGCTGTAACTCGCCTATTTATTGATTTAGTTTCAACCAAAGCATGACAGCAATAGTCATTTACTTTTGAAGTACAACAAAACAGAAGAAAGGTAGAAACAAACTAGCAAATTTTGCGCCGTTATTAGTCTCAAAATGACGGTGAAGCAACAGGGCGTCACAAAATTGAGCGCAAAGCGCCCTGTTCGCCAAATATCGAGTGTGTTTAATATTTTCCGTTTAGCTCTCAATGTCACTGACTTCTAATTGGGCAAAATTTTTACCCGGCTCCATTCTACACTTTCGCCTGTCAACAAAAATTCTAAGTTGAATCGTTGTTATAATGTGATGTGCACGTAGGAGACATGACATATACATGTACATGTATAGCAATAGTTTCCTCCCTTGGCACACATGCAAAGACTAGAAATTCCTTTCGTGGAGAAAACATCGTTAGTGTGTTGTTTAGCGGAAAAAAGTTGTCACGCTGGCAAAATGTGGTGAAATGCGGCGAAGATATCTACTAGTTTGTTGCGGTCTTAAGCAAATTCTTTGAAATTTGCAATGAATGTTCTATGCATGCTACATGATTCACTTGTGAATACAATTATTAGTGGCTGACATGGAATTGTCTCTTCTCTTGGATCGTCCTCAAAGTCTGTCTTTTTTAGTAGCTGCCTGGTATGTTTGTCTGCTAGTCTTGTCTGATTTTTGTCACCTGCATGTAGTTCAGGTGACTGAACAAACTCGCATAGGCCTACAAATATGTGCTACTAAAGAGTGTCATCAGTTTGACAGCGGTTTTAGATAAGTTACGGGTGGCTGCACTTTTCATTTTACTCTGTCTTCAGCTCTGTGATTACGTCAATCAGGCCATCAATTTTTTATAGGCTTTAAATCGTTGACAGAAATTTACATCTGCATTATTTAAAAGTATTTTGAGATTTTCAGATGTGGGGATTTTTTAACATTGTGATGTATTATCGGGTGTAACTTGAGCAGTGCAATTGCTTTCACTGCTCAGACACAAAAAGACATGTTTGCATGTAAAATTTGAGAAGTGATGAAGGGACACCAAAATCCATGCAAAGGGACACTGTGTCCCTTAGGGACACATTTGGGCATCCCTGCTCTAGAGTAAGCAATCCACTGCAGATCAACCAGTGCCACTAGCATAGAGCATATATCTTTGCAATTAGCAACACTTTCATGTGCTTGTAATGAGTTGGTGAGTCTAATGAGATTGAGTCTACACTCTGTGCCCTTCATCTCTCTGTTGTTTACTAAAATCACAAATTATACAATGATAATCACTGGTGGACTACAACTACAAGTATCCAAATTTGCATTTAAGGTCACCAGTTCATTATCAACAACCGGTGTCTTGGTGGATTGTCAGGTATGGGCAACTAAATTTAGCTTGGAATAGCTGTACAGTAAATAAACAGGAGTAAATTACTTGCTAAGCAGTTGTAGACTTGTCTAAATTTCACAATATGATAGTGTAAAGATAATGATTGTATTGTTTATTCTGATCATACAACATGTGCTGTGTGTGTGTGCATCGCTGTCTCAGTTTGAATTGAATCATAGCAGCCCTCACTGTTTGATAGGATTCCTGTTATAATGGCTTCGGTTTCCTTGCTGTCTGTCGTATTAACTAAATCTCCCATGGTTCTGTTTATAAGGTTTTTAAAATCATGCAGAGGCTTGGTCATTGCAATCTCATAATTGTCATTGCTAGCATAGTCAGAGCATTGTACATCAAAAGGTTCCTCTCTTTATGGTAAATGAAAGGAGGTTATTGCTTTAGCAGACAGATAGTCTATGTATCTTTGGTACATCAACAACAATGAGAATGGACATAACCCATCTCACTAGTATGTGCACATACTTGTAATGAGCAGTAGTGTTAGCATTTGTACAATGTAGCATGATATTTTGGCTGCATTTAGCCGTTTACATAATTTATTCACACTTGAATCAAACGAAAATCTGAATGGTTGGAGATACTATGCAAAAAAAACAATGTAGCCACAGTGCTCGAATTGTGGTTATACGGGAGTTAACTGTTAACTATCAGTGTACTTGATGAAATGTAGCATTTCTTTCCGCAGTTAGTTATCATTTATATCATAATAATATAAAGTGCATGGGCAATGTGTCATGGTGAAATGTAAAAATATTAGAGTTGGAATTCAAAGGTACATGTACATGTACAAGCATACTTGCCAAGTGTCCAGATTTTGTCAGGACACCCCCTGGTTTTTGTGCCTGTCCCTACTAATTTTCCAGCTGTCCTGATTTTTCATCTATGGTGAAAATGCTACCAAACCTCATAAACTACAAGATACAACTTAAAAGAAGTCATTCACATTGAAGAAAATATCTTACAAGCCACTAAACAACACTAAAATTCATAATTTGATACTTTTCAGTGATAAATTTCCTTCAAATAATGTACACCCAAACTATGTCCAGGGATTCTGGTGCTTGTCCAGGGATTTTGAACCAAAAAGTCCAGATTTTTTGCTCCTGCTCCTTGGGAAGTATGTGTACAAGGTTTAGATTACAGTACATGTGCATCGTACATGTATAGCCAGTGTTCGAAGTGTGATTATACGGGAGTATACGGTGTGTACCTACACCAATCCTAGTGGTTACACAGCGAGTAGGCATGTATCCTCATTTTAATAGCTATTCTTTCCCATACGGTCACTGTGGAATTGATAGTGTAGTAGTAGAGTGATTGAATATTATTCCAATGTTTTGAGTTCGCATTTCACCCTAGCATAGCTTTTTTCATTTTAGTAATTCCCTGATTTCTCAGCTGCCATAAGATTAAGTGGATAGTTATACAATACTAATCTGTAAGATTGCATGCAAAGTGTACCCACCTCGCTTGTTCCTCTTCAAATGCTGTGTATAGCTCATAAATTATACTACTGTCTGCTTGTGTAGTCAGCATGTGGAGAGTATACCTAGTGGCTAGTACTATAACCACTGCTACTGCATCCTAAGCAGCTACTATCTGATTGGCTGGCATCCTGTCAAGATGATGTTTGGCTGAATTTCAACTGTACTGACTAAAAGATTATACACTGGCTGACTAGTAACCACATACTGGTTAATTAACCAACCATTCTTATTGTAATGTGTAATACAGAGATTCCAAGTAAGCATCACTCTCTTTTCTAGGAACCTAGAAATAAATCAACTTTATAAAAGAAGGAAGTTGTATATTTGAATTTAAGCTACAAGTAGACATACATAGTAGGTATGATCAAGATATGCCAATTATTGAATCCTCTATCCACTAGATTGTGCATATTATACAATGTAAGTAATTGCAAATTTGTGCTATTTTTAGAAAAAATAAGTGTTTGACCAAAAATTAGAAGAAGGAAGTTGTAGATACGTATTTGTAATACACTTCTAGAAAAGACCTCATTATCATGATAGGACAAAAACTGGATTCGACTATATATAACATAAAGGAAGGCTCTCGATCAGTCTCAGGCTGAAATGTGTGACCTTAAAACTTTCTATCAATTTTGTTTATTCCTAGGCAGACTGATAACTTGGATATTTATCCATTTTATAGGCCGGCCTAAAAATAAATAAAACAGATAAAAGGTTTTTTGTAATGGAGCTCATTCAACTCCAACTTATAAATGAATGGCTAGATGGTTGAAATATCTACACGGATCAAGAAAGGTGATAACATATCGCATGTTTTTGAACCCCTGTGATGATACAGGACATTTGTATACGACCCCAACTCCCGGACGAAGCTCCACCGCACTCTAAGTGCCTAGTAGTTGTCACAGCGCTACTCACCTGACACTAACATTCTCACAATTAGTGCTCGTATACTTACCTTTAACTGCATTGCATGTTCAAAGTACTTAATTACCGTCTATATACATGTCTCCATGTGTTTATGCTCATTTCTTATTCATGTATCTTACTATATGTTGTTGTACATAGTCACATGAATGTTACTAAGTCCTTTTTTATGCCTTTTATACCCATGTACAGAGGCCCGACCTCTCAGAATCCATTGATATTCATTTTGTACATGAATTGGACCATTATAAGCAACTTTTGTAGAACCCGACCTATTTTGGGTCGGCCGTCGGGCTTCCGGCGGCCATCTTGTTGCGCAACTTCCGGACGACCACACGTCGTCTTTTCCCGACGTCACGTCGGCCGGAAGTCCTTATACTATATAAAGGGCACTGTTTTACTGTTCATTGTCTCAGTCTTCACTTGGCTTTCAATAAAGACACATCTATACTTGATACAGAGACTTTCACTTCCTTTTGTCAGGTCATTCGCTTAGCGAACCGCCTACTAGGTCGGATCACTCTCTTTCATTGTATAGTCTGAAGGTCAGACTTGGGACCAGATGGGTCGTCTTTGGTAGTTCTTGGGCTACTGAGACCGCTCGATCTTTCATGTAATGCGAAGTCCTATTACCACTCATAGGCACTTCATTTCTGGGTCGATAGTCGTCCAAGGACGACCGCACCAAATCACAGAAACCATTACACCCCTATACATTATAAAGAGATGTTTTTGAATCAAAAGTACCACTTGTACCACCTCTGGAGGAACTACCCCTGAGGTGCCACCAAAAACTAGGTGTCTGGTCTTCCTGTAAAACCTGAAGACCTGACAGATATGGACATACATTAGGTAGTTGGAAACAATAACAATAGGCCTGTTCAGAGTCCTTGATTTGTGATAAATTAAATTGCAAAGCACACAATTTTTACAAAATTGTTTGACTTTGGAGTTGGCTTCTCTTGAGCATTCTGTCTATTGATTCAAAATTGAAGTTATCTGCCCTCGAGAGAGCACTCATTGAGCCTTCAACAGCCAAGACGTAATAGATATGATCCAAACATTTGTTTGTCGCCGATTTCTAATAACGCTCATGTAAAAGCGTTGTTAATGTGGTCAGCAACTGCGTAGAACACAGGCCGATTCATAATTCTATAAAAATGATTATAATGATACTTGGAAGTGAAAGAGTTTGGACGGTTTCTTTTTAGTTTTGTTTTTTTCTGGTACAAACGCAGCGTTGTGAAGCTACATTGAGAGTTTTAATCGGCAGTGAGCATTAAAAGATGACTGATGTTCAGGCTCCCACAGAGATAATACGAAGAAATCGCCCTGGAACCAAATCCTCGGTAATTCTAATTTAAATTTCGACTTTCAATTTAATTTAAATTTGTAAAACAAAGTAAAATTGCTTATTTATATTATTTTTATTCTACTAAAGAAAAATGAAATATAATACCACGATTTAGTCTAGTTATAGTTGTTTTATTATTTACATTATTATTATGAACAAATTCATAAAATAAAAACTTTTAAATAAAATTTATAACTAAACTACATCCATACATGTACATGTAGGCCTATTACTATTCTATAATAATTATAATAATTATTATTATTTTACTATAAATTATGTTAATAATTAAATTTAAGCTAATGTAGGCCCCTAGGTCTTGGTCTAGGAGGGATATAGACTTACCTTGCAACACAACGTAGCATTGAGGTCTTTTCTACTGATCATGATATGATCATGTTGAAGTATAATATTTATGTTGTAGCTGAATTGGTTACTAGGTCTATATTTGTCAGTTTGTGAACATCGACATCACCAGTAGTGCTCTAGGGTAAGATCAAGCGAAAGTTAGCATCTAGGTTAAATTTTCAAACTGTAATATGCCTTATTTGAGGAATACCATTAGAAAGAGCACACTCTCATGGGCCTAATGATGTGTGATTTGTCTGCCTAGGTGAAAAACTGTGTGTAGGGTGACCAGTTGAATTTAGCCTACCAACTTGAGTTTTATGTTTCCCGTAGACTCCAAAAACTACATATTTTCAACAACTGTTCAACAAGGCTAAAATGGGTTTTGATTAAAAATTATTGCTTCAGAGAAACTTGTCATGCATGGCTCTAACTGTCCATTAGTTTTTTGCCCGATCATATATAGTGTCTTCTCAAAATGTGTGCTTGAATCTGCCTCTCTATTTAATTTTATTATGTTACTCCGTTACCGAAATAGTACAAAAAGTTCAGTGCATCAGCCACTGGGAGCATTTAAAAATTTTTCATGCAGCAATAATATCTCCTCAGCTGCTAGATAGCATTCTGAGAAAGTTTCAGCCTCGTCGTATGCTCAGGTTGCTGGTACAGACCATGGGGAAGTTAGTTACTCCGTTACCGCTCGGTAGTAATAAGGTCAAAAACAGCTAATCTGACTTCCAAATACATTGCTGGATAACTGTAGGGACTTACTCATATGGCGTACTATTCTATTGCACTGATCATACCAAGTAGGCCTAGCCTACAGTGCAGCAACAACGATTCAAAAAATCTTGGAAGACCTTGATAAAAAACATACGGGGGTGCTCAAGTCAACGCAATAATGGTCAGATGGAGCAGCTCAGCATTTCAAGCAGCGGTATATGTTTTGTGTTTTAACCTCATTGAAAGACAGGTATGATGATGTGTCTTGGGAATTTTTTGCCACTTCCCATGGTACAGGAGCTGTCGATGGTATTGGTGGGACCATCAAGAGAAAAGTAATTATGGCTATGAAATCGAGGGAGTGTGTGGTGAGAACTCCAGAGGACTACTACCAAGTTGCTAGGAAGAAGCTCCCAGCTATAACCATGGTCTGGGTGTCACAAGTTGAGATAAATGAACAAGCAATCACCCTGGATGTCCTCTGCAGTGATACGATGCATTGTCCAGGAACACACAATCTCTACCATATTTGTGCAGTGCACCGAGTAGTGATAGCAGTGTTCATGACATCTGAGGTTCAGGATTACCAAACCATTGAGCTGCTTAATAACTGTACAGTTTCCGAGTCAGGCACCACGGTACCAGAACAAAACCCAGAAAATCATGCCTACAGCGTTAGATATTTGGTATGTGTAGCTTATGAGGACAATATCAACATAGGCGAAATTTCAAAACTGGAAAAGGATTTGAGCGGCATGATTAGATAGATTTATGGGCCGGGCAGGGAAAACCCAGTGAAGATGGACCCAAGAAACTACTCCAGTACACTTCAAATTTATCCTGAACATAAAGCCACAAATTTTACCAGCCAATGCCAGTCTTAGATCATTTATTCTGGAAAACATTACAGAAATTCAATCTGTTTACACAGCATATTCAGAACGGTATTTTTGAACACTTTTTTATATTTCTTAGCCTTGTTTCTTAATATTTGGCCTCTTTGTTTGACACAAAGTGTATTGTAAAACATCCTAACAAAATACTTGGTGTTCATCAGGCCGTACACTGCAGATAACATGTGTGTACATTTTCGTTACTCCGTTACCTGTTACTCCGTTACCAGACATGCTGCTAGTTTTCAATTTTTGATCAGGTAGTGGTTTAAACTACAAATATGCCAATGATTTTATGTAAAAGCTTACATATTTCTCCATATTATCAAATTTTATTTGACTGGAATTCCATTGAGCAACCGATAGTTATGGCACTTTAAAGAAAGTACATGAATTTACATGCTAATTTTGTGTTACTCCGTTACCAACCGCTTATGAGTTCAACCTAGCCAATATACTTAGTTCATAGAAAAGTTTGAGATATAGCACTAGTATATCAAATATGCTCTTTCCAATGGAAGGAAAACTAGATGTCCTGGACTATTAGCTTTCCCTGTAGAACAGTTCAAAGTGAAATGTTGTTACTCCGTTACCGCTTGATCTTACCCTCTAATAAATGCATGAAATAAAAATAAAATAAATATATTGCCTATATTGTTGTGTTCGGTTGTGTAGTATGGGCTCAGCCGTAGCCTACAACATCAGAAGCCTAATACTAAATTCACTCTAAACCACTGAGGATTATAAATCCTTTTTCTCATTTAAAAACAAATAATTCCAGTGTAAGACTAATTAAATATAATCATATGGTGAAGGTACCTCCTTAGGTGTCTTGTGAGCAGCACATAGAAATATCTACTGCTCTGTGACTGTCATTTGAGTACATGTCTCAGGGTTACACTCCTCCTGTAGTCTTACAGCCAACCCAGCTCCTCCAGGTTGTGAGGAGTTGATGCCTTCCCACAGGGTAGCAGGAGCGGTGGAACATTGAGTCTTATTCACATTCCTGGAGAATTCCATGGACTGCACTTATAACCAGGTCTAAGCAAGTGTCTGTATAGTACTGTTAACAGTAAACAGTAAGGGACCACTTATTAAGAGTAGAAGATAGCTTTTTATTTGCAGTCAACAAGCAACAAAATTACAATGTGAAAATTTGCTGCTTTTATATGAACAATGCTTCTGGATCGAGATCAAGAAAATTAAACTCCGGCAAAAAAGGTTTGAGGTACAACGATGCAATACAATGGCCACAGTACATAAGTTATAGCGTTTACAGTACACCAGTGATGGTTAAACCACTACTGTCGCACCATTCAATATTTTCAAATAATCGTTTTCATCCTTTTTCAGTAAGATTGATGTGTTGTTTGTCTTTGTAAACCTAGCAGCTGCCAAGAAAACCCTATTTTAATATTGGCTGATTTCACCTTCATTCAGCCTATGCTGGGAATTTTGGAAGCTCTCAAGCAGTTAATATAAAACTGTGCTACAGAGATAGCCATAGGACTTGCAATGCATTGCATTGTTTTTTGTGGGCATGACCCTAACTTACTTATTCATCACTGTGCACAAGAGTTATTTATAGAATGACAGTTAGTGTTGGCTCAATAAGATTACTGGGCTATTTGATGTTAGTAGCTTACCTATGTACATAAGTTACAAGTATAGACTTAGAACAGGCATAGCCATAGAAACTTAACAGGTCTCAATGCTGAATGGAGGTCATAATAGCCAATATTCAAATGAGTTTATCTTGGCTGCCACTAGGATTACAAAGACAAACAGCACATCAATCTTCATGAAATAAGATGACCAGTATTCTTTGCAAATATTGAATGGTGAGACAGTAGTGGTTTAATAGAAGACTGTTTATGCGATGTCAGAGAAACATTACCACAATAACAGTTAATAAAATATGCAATAGTAATGCAGGTAACGTATTAGGAGTGTATACATGTACATCGAATATGCAGATAAAATGTGAATTACAGTACACACACTTAATATCGATGCAATGATGGTAGAATGTAGGTGTGAATGTCTATGGAGGCTGTGCCGTGAATCAGGACACAACATTGCATGTATGCTAATCTCAAACAGCGTTATTTGATGAGTGTATTTAAACAATTTAAACAGTATAAGAGACTACTAGTAATGAAATGTTTTAGCAATCTAGTTCTACTGGAGTCTACATTTTGCTCTGCTCCGTATTGAGCTTCTTTTAACCGCAGATAAAACTTTTATTTTTAGTGTTAAATGTTTTCATAAGTTTAGATCATATATATCAGTCTATCATATGTACATGTAGGTCATCTTCTCTCAGTCTATCATATGTAGGTCATCTTCTCTCAGTCTATCATATGTAGGTCATCTTCTCTCAGTCTGTAATAGTTATGTACCTTTTTTAGGTCAACTAGGCCTACTTGTAACTCAGTTTATCTTGGAATTGTTGATATCAGTTCAGTTAGTTGTTCCCTGATGTCCCTGTAGCCCTCCTCTATCCACACACTCTTCATCTATGCTATAGACACGTGATACATGGTTATTAGTTGTATAATAATCTCCTCCTGATCATCTAACTCTAGGAATGGTGTAACTGGCCTACACAGTTGTTTGAAGAGATGGACAGTACAGTGGTAGTACAGCAGTACATCCAACAACTAATTAGAGCAGAAACTCATAATATAGACCTGATTCTAGAACCACCAGAGGGCCAAGATGAGGGGGTGTGGAAATATGAACATCTCAGGTTGGTTGGTCCACAGTCTCTACTTTATAGTGATTTGGTGTTATCTACCTTTGTATTCTGTCTTCCTTTGTTCTAATATAGCCCTACATATGTGTTCAAGGGTCAATGGTCTTTGCGTAACAAACTGTCCCAGTGTACAACTCACAACTACTTTTGTAAAAATAAGCGAATAATAGGAATATTCGTATCCATGACAACTTGAGTACATGTAGACTGCACATAACATACGTATATAAAATATGTAGAAGATATGCACATGTATGCAGTATAGTTCCTGTTTATACAGTAAAATTAATATTGTTGTAGTTTGGAGTTGTAATACCTGTTTACAGGCAAGGAAGGGCAAATCCAAATTTCTAGTGTGGTAAATGAACTACACCAATGTCTTGTTAATAATATACGTGTTTGGTATAAATGGATATAGTTCTATGTAATATAGGCCTATTGTGCCCAGGTCACCCCTACATGTTGTGTTATACAGTAATAGTATATAGATATTCACAGACTTATTAAATAAGATGTTATCTTCCACAGGCAGTTCTGTATGGAGCTGAATGGTCTAGCTGTAAGACTACAGGAGGAGTGTAATCCTGAGACATGTACTCAAATGACAGCCACAGAGCAGTGGATATTTCTATGTGCTGCTCACAAGACACCTAAGGAGGTACCTTCTCTGTATATGATTATATTTAATTAGTCTTACACTGGAATTATTTATTTTTAAATGTAGAGAAAGATTTATAATCCTCAGTGGTTTACGGTAAGACGATATACAATGTGTAGTTGTTGGTGTATCCTGTTTCCTTCCTGTTGCTCTATTAACAGCAGACGTATAAATATTCTCATATAATACGGTGTACTGTGGGTACATGTATAGCGTACTGTTGTGACTATACTATGTACTTGTATTCCTGTACTTATGTACCCTTTGCATTATACCACCTCTTGGGTATGCTGCTCTATATTAGTATATAAATATAATTTGAATTGTGTGTAATTTTAGTGTCCAGCCATAGACTATACTCGGCACACACTAGATGGCGCTGCTTGTCTACTGAATAGCAGCAAATATTTTCCGAGCAGGTAATATAATACATGTATTGTATATCAAAGTAATGTTGTAACAAGTATTATTATATTTATAGATAAGTAGATAGTGTGTCCATGGTGTGTCATATCTATCATGTTCTATATGACGATTTATTAATAATAACATATAAGTAATTAGTATACTACCTACATGACGCAGTATCACGGAATGTATATTTATGTTATATAATTCCTGTACACTATTATTGATGTTTTGTACTCAAAAATAAAATAATACATAACATGTAGAAATCTTATCCTGGTATAACATACTGAGTATAAATTGTGTTATCTATAGTATAATATATACATATACAGTAGTATAAACTGTACTATATAGTATATACTGTATGCTAATTGTATCATATAAATAGAGGGAAGTTATACTACAGGTACATAGCGTGTGGCTGTATATACATGTAGTATGTAGTACATAACGCAGGAGCAGCCGTGGCTTAGTGGTTAGAATTCTGAACCTTCATGCTGAAGGTCCCAGGTTCGAATACCAGTCACGGTGGTGTTAGGAAGAGCATCCAACCACAATTGCTCCTGTGCTTTCTAAAAGTCCTTGGGGTCATGCAAACTAGCGTGGCTTCAAGGCAACTCCTCTACCCCTGCCAAAAAGCCATGTCATTTGGACCTTTTTCAGAGGGAGTTGGCCAACATTGGCACCTGGCGGCACGAGCTGCAAGGGGCTGGTCACGCCGAGGAGTATAAGCCCGGTGAATTTTTTTATGTAGTACATATAGCCACGTGCTATATACTGCATGCAGTATATAGCACGTGACTGTATGTACCTGTAGTATGTTATATAACTTTTACCACATATACGTCGATTCTATGGAATGTGTAGGCATTATTCAAATAAATTCAAGTTGGTACAAAATTAGAAAAAAATTAAATTGGTTTATATGTACAATGTATTTCCAAGCTATGTTAAATCCTCAAGACAGCAATTTACTATGTTTATAAAATAGTGGCAGCAATTCATTGTTGATATGGAATACCAACGTACTGATTTAATATGCGTTCCCTCGTTAATATCTTGCCCTACCCCTGGCAAATTGCACTTTAGCTTATATAAGCTTCTACAGGTCATGTAAAGTGTAATGGGGTCGAAAATCCATTGTATGATTCTCCCAATATAGCTACACGTGCACATGCATGTACTGAACTGGTATACGTTTTGTAATATCGTGATATAACATCTGCGTACTATATACCAATATAACATATACTTACTCTATACCAATATAACATATACTTACTATATACCAATATAACATATACTTACTCTATACCAATATAACATATACTTACTCTATACCAATATATCATATACTTACTATATACCAATATAACATATACTTACTCTATACCAATATATCATATACTTACTCTATACCAATATATCATATACTTACTCTATACCAATATAACATATACTTACTCTATACCAATATAACATATACTTACTATATACCAATATAACATATACTTACTATATACCAATATAACATATACTTACTCTATACCAATATAACATATACTTACTATATACCAATATATCATATACTTACTCTATACCAATATAACATATACTTACTCTATACCAATATATCATATACTTACTCTATACCAATATATCATATACTTACTCTATACCAATATAACATATACTTACTCTATACCAATATAACATATACTTACTCTATACCAATATAACATATACTTACTCTATACCAATATAACATATACTTACTCTATACCAATATAACATATACTTACTCTATACCAATATAACATATACTTACTCTATACCAATATAACATATACTTACTCTATACCAATATAACATATACTTACTCTATACCAATATAACATATACATACTCTATACCAATATAACATATACTTACTCTATACCAATATATCATATACTTACTCTATACCAATATATCATATACTTACTCTATACCAATATATCATATACTTACTCTATACCAATATATCATATACTTACTATATACCAATATAACATATACTTACTCTATACCAATATATCATATACTTACTCTATACCAATATAACATATACTTACTCTATACCAATATAACATATACTTACTCTATACCAATATATCATATACTTACTCTATACCAATATATCATATACTTACACTATACCAATATATCATATACTTACTCTATACCAATATATCATATACTTACTCTATACCAATATAACATATACTTACTCTATACCAATATAACGTATACTTACTCTATACCAATATATCATACACTTACACTATACCAATATAACGTATACTTACTCTATACCAATATATCATATACTTACTCTATACCAATATAACATATACTTACTCTATACCAATATATCATATACTTACTATATACCAATATAACGTATACTTACTCTATACCAATATATCATACACTTACACTATACCAATATAACGTATACTTACTCTATACCAATATATCATATACTTACTATATACCAATATAACATATACTTACTCTATACCAATATATCATACACTTACACTATACCAATATAACGTATACTTACTCTATACCAATATAACATATACTTACTCTATACCAATATATCATATACTTACTCTATACCAATATATCATATACTTACTATATACCAATATAACATATACTTACTCTATATCAATATAACATATACTTACTATATACCAATATATCATATACTTACTCTATACCAATATAACACATACTTACTCTATACCAATATAACATATACTTACTCTATACCAATATATCATACACTTACACTATACCAATATAACGTATACTTACTCTATACCAATATAACATATACTTACTCTATACCAATATATCATATACTTACTCTATACCAATATATCATATACTTACTCTATACCAATATATCATATACTTACACTATACCAATATATCATATACTTACTCTATACCAATATAACATATACTTACTCTATACCAATATATCATATACTTACTCTATACCAATATATCATATACTTACTCTATACCAATATAACATATACTTACTATATATCAATATAACATATGCTTACTCTATACCAATATAACATATACTTACTCTATATCAATATATCATATACTTACTCTATACCAATATAACATATACTTACTCTATACCAATATAACATATACTTACTCTATACCAATATAACATATGCTTACTCTATACCAATATAACATATACTTACTCTATACCAATATAACATATACTTACTCTATACCAATATAACATATACTTACTCTATACCAATATAACATATACTTACTCTATACCAATATAACATATACTTACTCTATACCAATATATCATATACTTACACTATAACATGTGCATGCAGGAACAGTATCAAAGAGTCGTCTGTAGCTAAGCTTGGTTCTGTATGCAGACGGGTCTACAGGATATTCTCCCACGCCTACTTCCACCATAAACCTATATTTGATGAATTCGAGGTGAGCATCCATTAGTTTCTATTATGTTTTATCTGTGGTGGTATCATGTAACCAGATAACTGTAGCTGCTACTTGGTTTGTGTAGCACAAGGTGGCGCCTGGGGGAGGGAAAGAGGTACATATCAAGCAAGGAGTTAGAGGGTGAGAAGGCTCACCTTTAAAAGCCTGTGTATATATTACTATGGGAATTCCGCATGCAAATTTTGCCTCCAGGAGTTCCGAGTTAAGATTATATGAGATTTTTAAAAATATTAAAATCCACACAGAGCTTCCAAGCTAGAATTTTTCATCAAAATAAAAAATAAACATACTTCCATTTAGCTCGATATGAATTGCCTGAAAGTCTCCTCAATTAAAGTTATTATGATATAAATTGCGGCATCAGTTAAAAGACCCCTCTCCATCAATCCATGTCTCTCAGTTGAAGTAATACTGAATTCTCTACTTCTGGGAGGTCAACAACCCTATTATCAAGAGTATTCCCTGAAATGACACTTTTACTTCATAGAAAAATAAATTATGAATGAGTCCATGTATGCCATATACCACAGCTTCTTTAGAGTGTAGGATTTCAATACCTAGGAATTATTTACCTATGTTGTACTTTCATACCATTTGACAATGTACAGATTCTCTTGTCTCACTCTCTATTCACGACGATGACAAATCTCTAACATTCTCAACTATAATATGAGTACCTTTATTAAAAATCTACCAATAATTTTGGTATCCAGTTAGACCATGGGGGGGGGGGGGGGTAGAGAAGCTATCCACCCAATATTACCCTCGATGGAACCCTAGATATCAATATGTGACACGAGTACTGTGCATGTACCGCCAATCCAGTGAGTATTGAGCATACATATAATCAATATCGTTCTAGGGTATAACTTAATAGTCATATTTTATTAATCTAAACCTCTAGTAATATACATATAGCTTTATTATATGTAAATATACATATTTTTATGTCTTGTTATTGTTGGGGTTGGTGAATGGCCCAGGAGATGAACAATACCTTTTTGACAGGTTTTGATTCTGTGAATATTTAATATTCCCTGTATTAACTGACACCAGTTAGCCAGAGTAATGACTTCTCTACTTCATAGTCTATGTATATCTGGGCTCAGCTGGTCGGGAACATTTTAGTTAAATCAGACTGGAAATATTGGCGTAAAACCATGACAGCACTGGTCTAAGAATGCCATACTAACTTTTTCATTATTAATAATAGGACTTTCTTGAAAACATGTCGTTTGTTATTGTTCTATTATCTACATATACTTTGAGGGAATCACCTTCATCCCCTATGCTATTCTTATTTGACATTGCATTTCAAGTTTTACTTTATTGCATTAAAAGTCAGTGCTGTTGCAAATAGTAGGTAACAAAAAAGTTTATGAATTATTTTAGACAATCACTAACTGTTTTAGTCTAATTTGATTTGGGATGTTTTAGTAGTAAAATTAGTGACGACAGCCAACCAGCCTCGCCCAATCATGTTGTCTCTGATTGGCTGTGGATCTGGTTCTGTGTGGACAGTTAAATCATCGACATAATTATTTGTACTGGGCATATACATATCATGTGATGTGACGGCAGGATGTGATGTGTAGGCAGTCCCAAGCTATTTTAAATAGCTGGGCCATAGACTCGCCGGAACTGACCGTACATGCCGGTTGCATTATATACATGTAAATTGGTTTTGTTAATTTGTAATTCGTTTGTATCTGATCATTCAAATTTATGCACAAAGATAACGGAATGAATAATCCATATTTGTAGTAAATTAATAACCAATGGTTATAGCAAACTAGTTTGTATGGTGTGCGTTTGCTGACTGCTTTAACGCTGCCGAATCTTTGGGAAACATCGCTGTCATTTGTGATACATTTCAATGAGGAATACACACAGCAAAAAATGCACTCATAACAGCCACACTAAATCTGAGACACTGTTGTCACTTGTGTAATAGAATATAATACCCTCCCAATGTATCTCAAGTACTGTTATGGGTGAGAAGTTACTATTTAGGATTACCACATACCAAGTCTGAATATGATGACATTACATTAATATGGAGTTGTGTCGTTGTTCCACCTTTCTGCCTCAATTTTTTTCATTTTCCTACCTCCATTCTTACAACTCTCATTACCTGCTAGTTAGTAGGTAAACTCTATATTTAACTTGGTTCTTTTCATTCGTATGCCCTCGTTTTGCATTTGGTTTCCATATTTATGCTACTCCTAATATCGGTATTTTCCAATTCTGTATTTTCCAATTCGAACATTGTCCCCATTTCCTTGAGGCTTCAGGACACACTATAACACATTTAAACATTATATTTTATAGGAATCTCTCATACATAGAATAGGTGGGATGAATCAAAACATGCAAATGCATAATTTATGTTTTAATCTGGTTTTGTAATAAGATTTTAAGAAATTTATATTCTCTTGGGAACTGTATCCTGCACTGCTATTCAGCAAGCCTTGGATCCATCATTCTGTCTGCATCAACTTCTCTACAATATAATGCATTACCTGAAAACCTGGTGACAAGGTTGCTCATTGTTATCTTTTGAAAACAAAATCGTACAACTTTGAAGTTGAGAGTTTGGGATATAAACTTTCCTCTCCTCTTTTTCAGTATCTCTGACTTTTCAGCTGATTGTAATTAATTGAACATGTTTCGAAAAAAAATTGTCAAATTAGTAAAAGAACTAAGAAAATACAACATATATACTGACATCATTAATTTTGTGAACAGAGATAAATCTATCTGTCTCTGTTACAGATAAGTTGGCCTTGACCTCTTACTATCCTATTTGATTATACATTGTAGAACGAGACGGCTCTCTGTAAACGATTCAGTACCTACGTACTCAAATATGGCCTCATGTCTAACGACAACCTGATAGTGCCTATCTTAGAAGAAGCAGGTGAAAGTGAGGCTTAGTATAGTCATATCTTTGAGGTCTACTATACAGTTGTGCTGAAGTATAGCCTACCCAACAGGAAGAGATTTAATGCTGTGTTAGACTCTGGGCAGATGAATTAGATTAGAATTAGACTAAGACATACAATTATTGTCAAACCACTAAATCTATGAAAGCAACTTAAATTAATGGATATTATGAAACTGACATTAGTTTGTAGTGACTAAGGCTATGGAAGTATCTCGTTGTCACCAGCATGTATTATTAGTTTGGCCTGTATATTTAGATTTGGAAACTATATATAACCTGTTTAAATTTGTAATTATTGTCGTGACCCAATTTTAAGCTATATATTATAATTTACTGTCTGCATGCATATCTATATATTCCCAAGTCATTAATTACTAGTATTTATTTTATTCCCTCTGGTAAATATCTATTTGTTAGAAAGAGAGGCATTTGACATTAATATTGTTTCCACATCATGTGTATTGTTTGTAAATTGTTGTATTAGTTGTAGGCCTACTTCTAGAGTGGTGCTGTTACACAGGTGTAGTAATAAAATGTCAAAATATTATGTGGTGATTTATCTGAAAATCTGCTACAACTTTAAACTAGCTTTTTATCAAAAATTTCTGCCCAATACCCAAAACAAACTTACATGTTGTAGACAATATAAACCTGTTGGTAGAAAGCTCAGAACTCTGATGTCTCGATGCATATATTGCACATGACATGTACCTGCAACGCACAATGATACTTGAAAATACGTGTACGTTTATGTTTTACATGTTCGTTAGTCATGTAGTTGAAGAAAGCAATTAATATCCAGCACTATTGTATACTGCAGTATTCTGTGCTACTTGTAGGCCCAATTAATAAAATTACATATTTCCGGTTTTTTCTCATTCATATTGTATTATTCTTTGCATATTCTCAAGTTAACATCTACCTTGCAGTACACAGCTTAAAATGCCACTGTAATAAAATATATTGTAGGTTCCATTTTGCGACCAATGAAACAAGGCATACAAGTTAGTAAAATACACTGATGGACATTATGCACTAAGTAGATACGTTACAAGTATGACAATTACAACTTGCTATAGTTCAGGGTCTTTGATAGCCGAAAGGAACTCGATTACGTAGCGCTGGCTCACGACGTTGTGAGATGATCTGATAGATCAGCCTAATCACAAGACCTCTGTAATAGTTATCTTCTTCCAACTCTTTTTCTTGAGAGGTCATTGCACTGCTTTTAGATTTATAACTACTCTCATTGTTCTCTTCGCTAACTTGCTGTTCTAGAGAGTAATTCTCTGACTTGAAATTGTCCTTTCCTCGTTTGCCAAAGTGGACTAGATGGCAGTCGCAGTCATTACCTCCTAGCTCCATCTCACACAGTCGTGCGCAACGAAATAGCTTTAGCTGAGACATTTTCCTCTTCTCTACTCCTTGTCCTTGTGCAGCTACATAGAATCCTACGAGTACTGATAACAGAGTCAACAATGTCGCATGTTTCATCTTCATATATTATCTTCTACAGCGTTCTCGACAGTGTGTAATCACGAATCTTGTTGAGTAAGTTATCTCCCCTCAGTGACACTTTCAATTTCCAATGTTTGTTCACGATTAACAGTAGTGTATACTATTTAGTGAAATAGTAAACGAAATATTTATACAAATATATATTATTTTATTTTATGTGTGTGATACGAATCAGATAACAGTTGATGCTACACTGACAAGCTATCAACCGTGTCATCGTTTATATACAATGAGTATAGAATATGGGTTTACACGTCGTAATCGTAGATAATCAATGAGTAGCGCAAGGGAGGCCCCAAACATGTAACCGTATTTAGTTTCAGAGTCTAGGGCTAGAATTGTGAAACACTCCCTTGAGGTACATCAATAGAGTCACTGTATATGCACGTATTATACAGTACCTGCATTTTTACCAGTGTTATACGGGTACATGTATGAATTGTATATAATTACTATATTATATAACAAAAGGCGAAAAGCACCCACACGTTATTATGTACTGTAATATTATGAATATACATGTACACATGTAATATGTATTTGCACATTTATTATAAGGCGCACTGATACAGTGGTATACTCACAAGCGCTACTGCATTCACTAGACTAATCGGCAAATATTCTGTCTGAAACCTGTCTGAAATGACGTCATTGATAATCTGTTTGTCGGGAGCAGATGAATCTGAAGTGATTCGGTGCCGTGTACATGCAGCATATGTGCCACTGGCGTGATTATGTTTAGAATTGCCAATATGAGATTGGCAGCGTTATATCTTTATAGTGCGAATATTTGAAACTGAAGTTACTCAACATATAATTATTGACAAAATGTGCTACAGCGATTGATTTTATAGGTAATAATTATATTAATTGCATGCTTTTGCTCAATTTAAACAACCTTTAGAGCTGTGAACTAATTGGCAATATTAGCTTAGCTTCAGCTGACACTACATTGCACATACTATACTGTTTGATGAATGAAACAGATTTAATTAGTTGTTGTACTAAATATGTAGGAATATGTACATATACATAGCAGGTATAGTCTAGGAGAGCAACCCCAACCCCCACACACAACATTAGAGTTCCCATAAAAAGTGGAAACATGAGAAGTGGCAGTAATATCAAATACCTTCCAAACACATGTACATAATTATACATATAGATGCTAATATATATACACTGTAATTATAATAAACAGAAAATACAACTCTTACAAGGGAATTGGTATTCCAGTACCAGTAGAATACGTCATATACATTGTATAATTGTATAAATAAGTAACCCTACTAGTAATACATACAGTCGTGTACCTGTACCATAATGTATACAGTATCTAGCTGTGAATACAATCCATTAAATGGATGGTTGAACTGTATGTTCATCAATTGTACATGTATTATTATCTTTATTTCATATTGAGTATTCTATCAACAAAATTATTAAAATTGAAAATAATATACATTTGTAAGTTACATGTACAAGCTGCAGGTAGTTCTACATGTAGACACACTGTCTATGTTGTAATAACTTGTATAGTGATGTACTATACTGTATTTCTGGTCACAAGTTCCTCGAACTACAATTGTGGCACAAGATCATGAATATGTCAAACCAATTCTCTGTGAAGCATTACTTTATAAGACAAGAAAAAACTGAATAGGTTGACAGCCATGGAAAATTTGGACAAATTACCAATTTTGAGCAACAGCCATTTTGTCGACCGAGCAACTATGTCGAATATTTTAATTAAAACTGCTCAAAAAATACCCAAGGCAGCGAATGTCTAACCATAACTTAGAGTGCTGTGGAGTGCAGATATGCACCTGTATATGTACACCATGTAGTTACTGAATAACCATATTATTTGTATGTTGGTAAGTGAAATTGTCTTCCCTTTTGTTTCAACCATTTTGCGGAATCTATAATAATAATAATGTACCAATCATAATTATGCAGATGCCATTACAATCGTGATTTAATGCCGACAATGCAAAGCTTTTCTGCTTTTGCCTCTCTGGTCTTGTGTATCATGGAAGAACACAAATGTATAAATGTTATTTTAACCAAGTAAAGTAACTAAAAACTGAATTTCAGAAACATGAAGTATTTTTGCTGTTTGACAAAATTCAATTCAGCTCATATTTTAGCCAGTTGCTTCCAAGGCACTTAAAAACCAAATTGTTGCACTGATATGTACATGTACACAAAGAACACTTGCAACTTTAATCTAATGAACATATACTTGGCTGTGATCACATATACAAGTACTTGTATATTACGTGCTGTACCGTATTTCACTAGCTATTGGTCCATGCAAATGCAATCCCAGTGTTCCTGTTCATACTGTAGATTTAGTTGTAGTAAACCAGTGCATTGTGGGTACACAACCATTTTGTACGTAATGCGGATATTTTACCTATTGTCACGTATTGAAGGTTAGCTCCCAGCCACTTTGTCAGCAACGTTTTCTATGAAAAATAGATTTTTTTTTTATTATGGAAACACTGATGTTGTTGAATGACAAATTATTTATGCCTTACTCTGTGTGTACCTGAAATAGTACCATGGTTTTATTGCGCTAGTACCTTCCACAAAATATTTGCTTTTCCAGTTTTTCTCAACAACACTGATGTAGTTTATGTATGCTATTTGTTTCATTATGAAATGCGCGTAAATTTAATTTTTAGAAATATTGATGACGACAATAAATAAATTTGTATACGACAGCGCATAATGTGTAGAGCTACACTACATGACAGCAATATCAGCACACATACACTCTGATTGCAGTCTGTTCTGGTATACAGAGATTGCCGTGTCAGTGGGTAGGCAATTTTTTATAAAATCTGATGTAGTACCCGAAAATCACTTCCGCCACTACGGGTTTAAAATATTTGTGTCATATTTATCCAGTTAAATATTCAAAACAACTTCTGCAATGATGACGATGACCTTCAACTAGTCGTTATCCATTACCCTGCAGTTAACTATTTGTATACCAAACTTTTATTTGTATAATTTCATTATAGTATTCGTTTCTATAACTCTGCAATTCTTTTTTCCCTCTGTTTTATTTCCACAACACACAGTAGTACCAGTAGAATAGTTATACAATGTAGAGGAGTCAGTATAATTAAAATATTCATTTGTCTATTTAATATAAACATTAAATTCCTATTTACTATCGATTGAACATAACAGGGACCTAGTAGTAACATAGCTACATGTACACGGTGCACGCGCTACACAGCATAGTGGATAGATAGAAATGCGTTGCCATGGTTCTATGAAGTCATAAAAGCGGGTGGTTTGTACAGTAGGTGTATCGAACTTAAGGCTGAGATTCTAAGTTCTCAGTCAATGATTTACACAGCCATAGGTACCCATCTCGTCTTTTGGAGGGCTAAGAACTGAATCCCAGACTAATGGACGTTGTGATTTGGTAGCACCGGAATATATAGGAGCCGAAGTACAGTCTGTGTTGGCTTAGAAGGGATTGAATAAAAGTCTAGGAGGCCTGGAGGTAGATGCAGGTGACACTAGGTGATTGATTCTCAGCCGTAACCCGCTTCTAGGAAACGGAGCAAAAACATGTTGTTCTAAAAACATATCGTATGCTACTTATGATAAATAATGGCTAATACTGTTTAAAAACTGTTTATATCTAATTTTTTTCAAAACGACTGCAAAATCTAAATTGGGAAAAATGGCTGAACACGACTAAAATAGATTTTCTTAGCTTTGAATAATAAAAAAACTCAAACATTGCCATTTTCGTTAGGCCTACATTTGTGTTTGCAACATTATTAATGAGCTGCAAATTCACTACGTATAAAAATAGGTCAAATTTAATGTTATAGATTACCAGGCATAATAAATACTGCATTAACATTTTAACAACATATTTAGAATCACTTAATGGCAGTTTCATAAGCATACAGATACATATACACATGATGTATATATAAAAGTACATGGATCTAGCCTTCATGTACGACTTGTTGGAGTAGCCTCAAGGCTCAGAGATAGCGTACAAGACAAACTTTCTGAATTGCATAAACTTGTCACAAATAGTTCTTGCCCTCTAGTATCATGTTTGGGCCTACACACTGGCGTTGACTGTGACACGATGAACCAGGATACAGCATCATTTTCACGAGTAATAGGCCGAGGAGCAAGTTATACGGATGTCTGATTTGGAAGTTCAGCTGACGCAATCCTTGACATTCTACATGCCCCTGCAGAAGGGTTATTGATTTTCATCGATTTGAACTTTATGGTTAATCAAAACTAAAACCAGTTTTATACTATTCTGATGCCTATAAGCCTAATATAGGTAAATATGATGCGGGGGTAGTAAAAGACGACTCCCAGTTTAAGGTTCTCTGGTAGGTTATATACCGTTGTAACCGAAGCCTTTTTCATGACATGCGGTTGAGTATGGGTTTCCCATTTTTAAACGGACTGCAGTCATCAGGAAAATGATGTATAGAAAGCTACGACTAGCAGGAAACAGCCAGGTGCTAAAATGGTTGGCAGAACACTAACACTTATGTATGTTGTATGAATTATATATAGCTGCCCTGTTGTGTGGAACCTGAATGCTGGCTAACAGATTTTTGCATAAAATATCATAAAATGATTTCAATTTACTACATCGCTTTGAGTTTTTCCCCATAACATCTTAGACGGAGTGATGATTAAGCATGGTGGGGTGCATAGAGATAGTTGCCTGCAATCATATAATAAGTGACATGATAGAGGTTCTATACAGGTGAATAGTTTGCTGAATTCATCAGCTGAAAATTAAAGCTATACTGCAACTTTAACGGGTGTTTTTGAAAAACCTCTCGGATCTGGTATATATAAGAACTGATCACCAAACTGCATTATTTGAATCAACTTTAATTGCTGCTGCTGCTGCTGCTGGTCATTCAGGTAAGACTTGCAGATCAATGACAAACAAATGTGTACATGCAAGATCATATTATAATAATTATCTAGTGACAACATTAGTCTAAATTCTACATGCAAGTATTTATTTTTGATTTAATTATCATATTTGCATATTTCACCAACTGCCCGATATCTTGACAGACGCTTTGTCCAACGCAACTGCCCACTAGATGGGCACACTAGCCCACTTCAGAGAAAAATTATGGAAATTTCAAATGCTTTACATGTAAATGACATCACGTCTGGTCAACATGAATGACATACAACTTCAAGTGATGGTATTTATCTGCCACCCTCCAAGCTATGCCACAGTTAGCCATTGTATTGATTGTAATATTAAATCCTCCACGTTTTGACATCAGAGAAAACCCAAAGGTATAGCAGTTTGCATATATCAGTGTCGTAATGGTATAACATTTATATTACATTCTTTTCGCTTACATGTGTGACATAACTGGCACATGCCATACATATATCGCACAGCATTGCTGTTCTGTAATGATATTTACATGACCCATATTACATGTGCAATAGTATATACATTGTATGTAATTACATGCACCTGTAAGAAGTAAGATGCTGTTCCTGTGGTTGTATGAATATAGTGTCACAATGTACTCTACCTATCTCCTAACTAGCATATACTGATATTACACATATCTAGATGTGTGCGCTCTGCTACTGGGTGTTGACTGTATAATACATATACATGTACTTTGTTCATTACACTAAAATATAAAAACTTAGTATGGCTGCAAGTTAACTAACATAATGTATTACAGCCATGTTCATGTATAATAGAATATACAACATATTATATGATATCATAGTACGCTAGACTGTCATTCCTTATATACATACAATGCATGGGTTACACTGTCATCTCACAATTATTACATATTGTAATGTAAGTAAATATAATTTAGATGTAAGATTATGTTGTGAAGTAATACAATACCAAAATCTCCTAGGAATATACGTAAGTAGGCCTACAGAGAATGCTGTTCTTTTCATTGAGAAAGTTTATGCCTACAAAATGTTTTATTAATAAATTATTACAGAAAGAAAAATGAAAAATTGCTGCCAGCTACGGATATATTATGCAACACATGAGTAGTGAATAAGTACATTAGAGTTCAGTGATTGTATTAACCAATAACAATTCTTATTTATTGAATGGTAGCCAATGTCTAGCGGAAGGGGAAGTGACCTCAAACAATTAGTGAGTCAGTTCATATTACGTTATGCTGTTATTTGATAGACGGATGTTACGATGTTACGGTATTATGAATTATGATGCACACCTATCACTAGCGGTGTTTGAATGAGTCAACTTTTACCTACCCGAGTAAAGTCTCCTTCCTTACTGGAGTTCAGTCGATCCATGCATACAATATCACACTTACATGTACAGTTACATATAAGTGCACTTGTGTACGTGTAGGCTTTATGTGTAAGTATGTATATGTATGTATTCTACACGTATGCACGCATAAATACACGTACATGCATATTAACTACACATAACCAATGAGCATCAAAGCACACGTATGTAGCTATAGGTACGCAATGTAGTATGTATGTACATGTGTATCAACAAAATGTATGTACCTGTATGTATGTTTTATGTACAATTAGTTGATGTTTAGACTGATCTAAAATTAAGAAGAATTTTTTTATCCATAAAATATTAATTTAATCATTAAGTGTCATTTAAAAATATAATCTTTATCATAATTATAATTTACATTTACATTCACCATTTGGATAATTAGATGTTTAGCTGTTGGTATACAGCAAGTTCAGCTGATATATATTATATTGGATTTTTCTTCTCTCTTCCAGAGTGGACTTTCTGTACAATCATTTTATTATATTATATTGATAACCTGTATTAATAAACTTCACTTTATAAAAAATCCAGACATTTTGATCTTATTGTGGTGATATAAATTTATATTAGTTTCTCTCTCACCGACTTTCTTTAGAGATTATGTAACACATACAATGTATCTACAGCTCTAGCCTTAGGTGTGATGGTATACAGCATGTATGTTACTAGATGAAATGTTTGGTCTCCAGGGTGCACTGCTGAAATGTAATTCAATATTCACTAAATACCACATTTAGGTCACTGGATGGTTTACACTTTGCAGTAAATACTGCTTTCATAGGTTTCATATCATGTAGTAATTGTTGTTATTCCTACCATGACTTTAAGAAACCTTCTACTATGCTACATGTATTATTATTATATTTGTGGTTTTAGTAATTCTCAAAAAATATACTTCATCAATCAGCTCAATACAGAGAATATTTTGTATTGCAAAAACATCAATTTTAAACCACTACTGTCGCACCATTCAATATTTTCAAATAATCTTGTTCATCCTTTTTCAGTAAGATTGATGTGTTGTTTGTCTTTGGTAACCTAGCAGCTGCCAAGAAAACCCTATTTTAATATTGGCTGATTTCACCTTCAATCAGCCTATGCTGGGAATTTTGGAAGCTCTCAAGCAGTTAATATAAAACTGTGCTACAGAGATAGCCATAGGACTTGCAATGCATTGCATTGTTTTTTGTGGGCATGACCCTAACTCACTTATTCATCACTGTGCACAAGAGTTATTTATAGAATGACAGTTAGGGTTGGCTCAATAAGATTACTGGGCTATTTGATGTTAGTAGCTTACCTATGTACATAAGTTACAAGTATAGACTTAGAACAGGCATAGCCATAGGAACTTAACAGGTCTCAATGCTGAATGGAGGTCATAATAGCCAATATTCAAATGAGTTTATCTTGGCTGCCACTAGGTTTACAAAGACAAACAGCACATCAATCTTCATGAAATAAGATGACCAGTAGTCTTTGCAAATATTGAATGGTGAGACAGTAGTGGTTTAAGTACATCGTATGTGAACTTGCTTATAAGGAAAATCTGGATCATTTTACCTGCTGTGTCACCCATAGAATATAACAGGTTATACATGATTGATAGCTTACTATCTTTATTTATACTTATAATATTCCTCGGTTGCTTTTACACCAAGAGATTATTGCAAAAACAATCTTTGAGCCTACTTTAAGATTTTAAACTGAAACTTTTTTTTAATTTAGTGTCATAACCCTATATTTTTAACACAATGAACAATGTAGATTAAAATCCTCACAGTATTATAAACATCAAAGCATGCGATAAAACTTTTGTGAATTTACAGCTAGGTAACAGATAGAAAGACTGAGCTCTGCGATGTTCACTAATTGGAAGGCATACAACTACAATGTATAATTATAATACATTTAGAAGTAACTGAGCAGTCAAACTATGTCACACAAGTCCAGCCCCACTTTTCCAACTAAGGTGAATAGTAATATTAGTAGGCCTATAATTGTTATTATTATAGGGGTACTATGTGAGGCTATAGCACATGTTATGATTTTATTGTCATAGCTGGAGGGAGTCAGAAATAAGTACAAGATCCGCTATAATATAGAGAAATCATGTACAGTGAATTCTGTAATATAGAGGAGTTGTCTTCTTTATACTGTATTGGTTGTCTACCCTTACCCCAAGCTACAACCATAAACGATAGAATTGACGCTGATTTAGTGCTATTTCCTAACTACTGCTTAGGAGAAAGTTATAGTACAAGATAGCTCTTGTTCCATGTGACAATTGCTGTAGCAGAACTGTGCTGAAGTAATTGAGCGAATGAGAATAGTAAAAGATTGCAAAATTCTATTTTACAAATGTACGTTTAAATAACTGCAACAGCAAGGTTGTAAGTTTTCACTGATGATGAAGAATTATTGCAATAAGTAGCAATTCAAACTACTACTGCTAGATCTGATAAAATTCATTGTTGAATTGCTGTTTTAACTGCTTTAAATTCCAAGTGGTGTTGGGTGAAATAGCAATGATACTGTTAAACTCTGAATAAAATTAATACTGTGTCAGCGCACTGGAGGAGAAATCCTCTATATACTCACACACCTGACTGGAGTCAGAAGCACATACCATGCTGTAAGGTACATGTAAATGTGTGTCTTACTAATTTGATGGATAAGATCTGTATACTATCAGGAGTTTATATATTAGTCTAAGTGTAGAAGTCAAGTGAATCTTCAAACATTTTTAAAACCTCAACCTTACTCAACCACTAGAACAGGGCAAACTGCACTAACTGATACAAGTGAAATATTGCCAACAGAACAGTCATATCCTAAAAATTAGATGAGTTTTTAAATTGCTGTTATGCAAGACATGAATTTTTGACATACCCAAATGCCCAAAAACAAACGTTATTAGCTATTAGTGGTGTGTACGCAGGCGGTGTGTACGCAGGCGGTGTGTACGCAGGCGGTGTGTACGCAGGCGGTGTGTACGCAGGCGGTGTGTACGCAGGCGGTGTGTACGCAGGCGGTGTGTACGCAGGCGGTGTGTACGCAGGCGGTGTGTACGCAGGCGGTGTGTACGCAGGCGGTGTGTACGCAGGCGGTGTGTACGCAGGCGGTGTGTACGCAGGCGGTGTGTACGCAGGCGGTGTGTACGCAGGCGGTGTGTACGCAGGCGGTGTGTACGCAGGCGGTGTGTACGCAGGCGGTGTGTACGCAGGCGGTGTGTACGCAGGCGGTGTGTACGCAGGCGGTGTGTACGCAGGCGGTGTGTACGCAGGCGGTGTGTACGCAGGCGGTGTGTACGCAGGCGGTGTGTACGCAGGCGGTGTGTACGCAGGCGGTGTGTACGCAGGCGGTGTGTACGCAGGCGGTGTGTACGCAGGCGGTGTGTACGCAGGCGGTGTGTACGCAGGCGGTGTGTACGCAGGCGGTGTGTACGCAGGCATGTATCCTAATTTTAATTGCTAGTTTTTCTCTTGGAGTCACTGTAGATCTAAGAACGTAATGGTAGAGTGCTTGATTAGCGTTCATGGAGATATGGGGTCTAATCTCACCAAAGCATGATTATTTTTTATCTTAGTAATTCACTAATTTTTTAACTACTATAAGATTAAGTGGATAGCTACAATACTAATCTGCAAGATTGCATGCACCGTGTACCCACCTCACTTTTTCCACTTTGAACACTGGCTGTATTAGTATCATATACAGCCTTGTGTCAAATTATATAATATATTTCTATAACATGATCTACATGTACATGTACATGTACATGTACATGGTAGTTTGTATTTAAATGGGGTTAAATTTGTCAGGTTTTGATTACTGGCAAAGGCAGCTGTTAGATTAGAATATCATGAATGAACATGATGTAAATAATGTAGATTAGTATTTTACTACTAGTGCAGCCTGTCATGGGCAATTGTCGGAATATGTTCACTTTGAAAGTAATCAATATGTATGTAGTTGTTCTCTCTCTCCCAGGATGTGCGCCATTGTGATAGTAGTGAGGGGACAACTCTCGTTCTGATCATTAGCACAATAATAATATCTAGAATTATTTCCTACCAACCAAATTACTCAATTATAGCAAAGGTTTAGATATATATAATATCATATTATATTATTTCAAACATGCATTTAAATTCTATATGCTTACCATTACTAGCTGTTTGGTACCTGTCTCAGATATACTGAGCTGTGGCTGGCAGCAAAACAGTTACAATTGTATTATTCAGTATTTGCTTCAACTAGTTTCAGTATTACAACCAGCAATAGTATTAGTAACAAATACATACTACACTGTAAGTGTAAGTATACATGTACATGCACTACATGCATGTACATGTATATACTGCGTGCTACTGCACCGCTCTGCATTGTAAATATACACATAATAAAATTTTAATTATTATTCATACCATTCTCGCCATTCTCAGATACTAATTACGTATGTAAGACTTTCTTTCTGGTCAATTGAACAAAATTAGTTTATTTTAATCATCTCACTTTTGTGGCATGCTCTTATTAAAAATTATTCTTTGCAATGGATGAGGCAATACAATATTATGCTGTAGCCTTAAATAATTATGCATTTTTCATAAATCTGCGTGATTAAAATTGTAACGTCCAACTGTGGGTGGTACACAGCTGACGCACTACATACACAGGTGTCGACAAATATAAAATAGCAAAAGTGCTGACCAACAAACTCTAGATGCCATGTACACAATTGACCAACTGGTCCAACGTGACCTATTATGTACATGTAATTATAGGAGTATGTTTAGGACTGACCCTGCTCCAGGTTCTATATGTGTACAAGTATTATGTGCCACCACACTCCGTTTTTTCGGGAAACCAGAATTGGATTTTTCAAGGTAGCCCTAGCTCTTATCTAGAAGATGACTCGGCAACATGCAAGAGATGGGTCACTAAATCTAAAATGACTTGCTACAGAAATTACGACTCTTTTATATTACAAAACAGCTAGGGTCTGAAGAGGAAAATGGGCCACCCACCACGCATTGGTCTACAATAATGCCCTTCACTTTCTATTTACTGAAATAAGTATCAGGCGAAATACATCGTTAGGAGGTTCAAATCATAATAATAAGTTCAAAGTCATATTACAAGAGGCACCCGAGCGGTAAGATGCATGAAGACCAGGTTATCAAGGTCAGGAGAATAATTGTGGTGTAGGTAGAAACATTACAGCAAGCAATAAGACACCCTCTTACTTCTTGATTACAGGAAAGGTTCAACATTGTACAAATACAAATACATGTATAATCATTGTGGCACTAGCCATTGACCCAGATATTACATGTATATGCAAAGCAGCTATATATATTTACATGATTATAATCACTTACAGATAATTTTGATATAATCATATATTACTGTTCTACTCTTGGGTCCAGGTGAGTGCAGAGATATTACTTTTTATTTTAAGGTTTCATCAGAAATATGATATATACATGTGTGTATCTGTATTGTTACCTTTGCAATGTACAATTAAGAATCATAAAGCCTTACAAAGTAGTGTTACACTGGTTAGTAGGCCTGGGAATAGACACTGGATAGAATAGAGTTGTACAATACTAATTTCATATGAAGCAGGAGTTGTCACACCTATAAGTCTTATTATTGGCTATGCTACTTGGTAACCCCGTCAGGGCGCGTGTTGCACGTTCGCTGACTGATGCACACATAGAGGTAGGATATGGATGCACATTAGTCCGGACCATAAAGGTAGGTATTCCTACCCACCTACCTCTATGGTCCGGACTATAACATGCCAGTCCGCGCTCACCACAGCAGCTATTGGGTTTTTAGCCTTTCACTGTTACAATGATACAGAGACGTTTATATCAGCGCCCCTAGACTAACAGTCGCACTCTCTATTTATTTCTGCAAAAAATACCCAAGGCTAAATATCTCACATAATAATGATCTCCACCTGTTAAAAATATGTCAAGAATGAAGACTAATACAAACAGGTAATAATACATACTTGGAGGGATATTTCCTGTAAGCCTCAATGAAAATGATAATACAGGAATTAAGTTTTGCAGTTGAGCAGCATTTTAGATTAATTTTGGATTTGAATGTACAATATCAATGACCATTATATCTGATTTGAATTTATGAACCAAATCCAATGAAGATGTTTTAATTAAATATAATAATAATAATATAAATGTAATATTTTTTATTTTATTAATAATCAATGTCGAATGTGATGTGATAGCAAAATTCAAGAATGAATCTAACCAAATTCAAATCTGCAGTTTGAGTGTATACAACTACAATTATGATAAAATAAATGTCATAAATATTAAATAATAAATGTAATATAGTTTAATCATAATTTAAATTCAAATCCGAATTGTTTCTAATAAAAATGATTTATGATGATAATTATATTTATAGGACTCTCAAGTTGCTCAGTCAAAAACTCCGAGCAAATGTACATTGTACTGCAGTGTAAGCAGTGTAGCAGTATTATTCTACCAACAATTGGTCAGATATATAAATAAAGCTGTTGGTCACTTACATGCTCATATCTATTGCTCTACAGAGTTAGCCTAAGTAATTTCTTACAGCCTAATATCCCAGTACGTACATGTAATTCAGCCCTTGCCCTGGGAAAGTAATAGAATCAGTAGCTTTTTTCTGAGCAACTCACAAGCTATGAGATAAACTGAAGATTAATTTGGAGGATTTTAAAGCATTTCAATACAAAATATAGCTAATGTGAGAAAATCTCCCAAAATCCGAGCAGATCATCAATAATGAAAAACCTCCCGAGCACTCCGAGCAAGCACTCAAAATCCGAACTGCTCGGGGAAAATCCGAGAACTTGAGAGCCCTGTATTTAGTAGTGTTTATTTTGTTTCCATTAATACAAATGTGTTTTAATTTTTCTCATCTAGAAAGTAAGTAGAGGCCTGCCAAGCTACTAGGTTTAGGTTAGAGTCCTTCTCATCACCATCCTATGATTATCAAAAGGTGTTCAATTTATATAGGCATTCATATTGAAATATATTCATATCGACGCAATTAAAAGTGTTACAAAATATCATGACAAAGCATGAGGTTGGGGGGGGGGGGGGCTTCAAAATACTTGGGACCTCTGAAAGGTGGGAAAGATTGCATGTCACTAATAAAGAGACAAGACTAGACCTATTACTCCTGGAATAGCAGAGAAAGAAAAGGCCTGCCGGGTCACTAATCAAATGAATGTACTTGCAAATGAAGAAACTTTGATTTGATTCGAATTTTGATTTGAAGATTTCAAATTTTTGATTAACCAGCTCACACTTACGCTGTGTTGTAGAAAAATTGAATGTAATATTGAACCTTGCTCCTTTGCTTTTTCCCAGATGAGGTGCACACACTAAGCTGTTTAGCGCAACGAAGAAATCCCGTGAATTAAAGAATAATAGAAAACTAACTTATGTAATGTGTGATTAGTATGCTCTAACCAAAAATTTCAATTGCAGTTTGTCGTTAATTGCCTTCATTTATTTATCTTAAGGCTGAGAATGGCTTGAGTAGACTCTTGCTGTATAAGCATGGACAGAGAAAGACAGCGAGAAGCTCTACGTTTAAATGAGTTATGGCAGGAATTCTTGCGGGTTAGTGTTCTTTAGCTCTTCATGAGTGGGAATTATTTTATCATTGTTGTATTGGTGACTGCTTTCTATGTTGTAATGTAGTCATTGATATAATCTATTTATTGATATTTTGAAAAGTTCCCAATTTATCACTAAATCATTAAACAAATTCTTCGCTAGACTTGTAGTATATTTATTCAGATTAAAAGATAGGGTTGTGGGGTTTTATTTAGACTCAAGATGATGCTCGTTTCTTCGTCTACCTAAACACATTTGTGGACTACTACAATAATATACACACACAAAGCAATGGAGGTGAGGAAGACACAAGTCTGCAGTTGTCCAACCTGCCAGACAATTTGCTGTCGAAGATTTCCTCTCATCTCATGTACCACAATCACAAGGAAACTAACGTTAGTGCAATGGATGAGGGGCAGAAGAAGAAGATCATCACCATCATAAAGAGTTTATCAACTTTAGCCAGGTTTGATTTCACTGCAATAGTATTTTATTGCACTCATTTCCGGAACGCTATTTTGCCGGGGTTTCATCAGTGCAAAACATGGAGACTACACTATACAACATAATCGAAATTTATGATAACTGTTTTTTACAAATTCAGTGGACATTCCTTTATAATACGGTTGTGGGATTTAGTCTACAATATTGCAAGGCTTGCTAATAACATGCATTATATAAAGTATTTGTAACTATATATTTTAATTTATTATCAGTTCTAACACCAAATCTATATCTGTAGATCTTGCACCATTATACCCGTCTCTTGGATTAATATTTGTATTGTAGAAGTGCTCATAATATAGCCCTGATATCCTCCCTCTCCGTAGTGACTAGTATATATCGTCTACTGGACCTATCATCTTTACAGGTTAGTTCAATCTGCAACAATGTTTGCTTGTTTGTAGCTTTTTCATGCTACATTTGTCTCCAAGTTGGACTTGATGAATTGATGTGTTCCCAAACTGTACGTCCTAAATCTGTTGATGAAAATAGGATTATTGTCGTAGCATAAGGAAAAGAAATAATCAATAATGCGTCTTATACTATATTATTATCCATCAGTATTGCCTTCTCAACCTTTAGCATGGCCTTATTGGTGTGGCCAACTTCGGTGTGGTCCTTATTGGTGTGGTCCTTATTGGTGTGGTCCTTATTGGTGTGGTCCTTAATTCCATGAGGTTCTAATTGGTTTTGGTAGCATTCTAAGTATTCTGATAGGAAGAGAAAGACTGTTTGATTGGCTATTTTGAATCAACCATTCAACATCATAATTTTACTATCTTATTACTCATCTGTGATCAATTCAGACATCATAGACTCAGAGTACGCATATCACTACTGTGATGTAGGCAGGTGCAACTCATGTCTACTTATATTGTTACAGAATGGGGACCACATTCTAAAGTTGCTGGTCATAGAATATATTCATCTCCTGGAGAGGTTGTTTGATCCTCATTCTGTGTGGGCGTCCCGATCTCATGGCAGGTTGGTGTTATATACATGTAATATTGTACTATATGTATGTAATATGTAATACAATGTACCATTTATATGTTTAGTAATGCAGTAATACAAGTAACTTGTGCGCGCACACACCTCTAGTATACATGTATATACACACATCTAGTATACGTGTATACACACATCTAGTATAACTATAAAATATACTAACACACATGTAATGACTGTGTATGTTACTATATTTAGTTTTGCATCATTTATGTACTTATTTATGGACAGCTACATGCACATATGTACATTGTATACATATACAATGTATGTAGGTGTAATAATGCTTGTCTAATTGTATTTTGGATGAACATATAATTATAGAATATTATGTTGTTTACATGTACTAGTATGTATTGTTGCATTCTTCAGTACATTCTAAAGTAACTGAGGTGATTGTTGTGTTGCTATCACTTACAACATACATACAAGTACATAATATGAGGAAAGAAATACCTATAAATCTTAGACCATTCATTTACTTGATTCATGTGACAGTCTTTGATATGCAGTTGTGTTATACTATATAATACTATCTACTAGCAGCACCAGTGCACCTCAAAGTAATACTAATCAGGAATTCCAACCAGCAGCCATTGATGGAGTTGTCATCGCATTCATCTGTGGTGAGTTTACTCATATATATATACATAATGTATACCTACATGTAAGATGTATGTTGTATATCATATTATATTGCATGTAAACTAGTGCTCAGTGGCGGAAACAGAGCTCTGGACTATTTTTGCTGTCCAATTCACCCGTAGCAGTTTATTTTAATGATTTTGAATGTTTCAGCTTGAACTCATATGATTATATTTTGTTCAACTCACCCATAGCTAGGACTATGCCACTATATTACAATCGTTTTATATCATCAATGTGACCATTGTTACCATTGTGTTAAAGACTCACATCTATCTGTTTTAGAGTGCTTTGAGGTTCCTCAGCTAGACTATGACCTGAAAAGTAAACTGATTGATCTGATTGGCTGTGTAATTAGTGGGTCAGAGGTTAGTATGTTACTTTGTTCAGTTGTGAATGTACAGTACATAGGTTGAAGTAACAGATTGTACCATAACAGTTCACAAATCATGGAAATCACACTCAATATTCTTACAGAAACCTTCAGAATGCAACACAAAGAGTTAGGGTAAAACACTTTATGTTAAAAAGTTGCTTGATGCTTTAATTTCTTTCTTTTTTATAGTTTATAGTTTTGATATTGGCTAGTGCTATAAATAGTACTACAATGTCTTAGTGTACATTGTCACGTTGTCTTTAAACATGTGATATAGCTGTGCATCCAGACTTATTCTATGTAGGCTGTGAGACTATCAATGTCATGGCAAAGCACTTTTAATGTAGTTGCTAGTCACAAATTTCTACTAATATAGACGATGTGGTATTCCAGCCAATATGTTAATCAGATAATACAATGGACTGTATAATACATACATAATGGGTCTAGACGTTAGCAAAGGTACAACTTTTTTTAATAGTCTTGGAACCTAGAAATTATAAATATTTTGACACACTATGTCTTTGGTTTGCCTAATCTTTTTCAACTTTCAACTTGTCATCACTCTGCGCTTCATCTTACGTCATGTTCCAGTCTGTGTCTTTATTTTCATGGTGAGTTATCTTCTCTTTTGTATGTACAGAGGAATGCTACACTCGTTATAAGTGAAGCTGTACTAAACAAACTGTGTGGTGCACTTATGGATAACAACCTGGAGGTTCTCACCATCCCAACAGGTCTAAGAAGGATTATCTTCTCTTGTTTCACACTCATAGTTCAGACGCTACACTCAGCGTACCCTGGCATGGTAAGTTATCGTACATTATTGTCATATTGGTAATTTTTTGATGTAAAGTGCTTGCAATCAATCTAATCAAGTTTGTATAGATATTGGAGTCTGTAGTTGTGAAGTTGTGTTCCCATAAAGTATTTAAGTAGCACAAGATTGATGGTGGATACTTGGTTACTAGGGTTACAAAAGTTGTTATTAGATTATTATGTGTGAATTTCTTGCATTATTCTGTTCGAATACAAACTTGTAAACAAAAACAAGCAAGTGTTCTACCATATTAATTTTAGAGACAGGTGGAGGTGTGTGATATTGTGGAGAGGTATTTGTCTGCAATAGAACGTATCCACGTAGTTGATGTCAGTTCAAGAAGTACACCAGAGTTCTTCACACCATTGCTGGGTAATATATATTACTAAATATTACCATCGTAATGTAAATATTAAGTTAATATATTACTAAATATTACCATCGTAATGTAAATATTATTATATATAATATATATTACTATTTATAGGAATATAATGGTCTATACAATCATGGTGTATATTAGTGTGTATACACAGATATTTTTGGTGTTATAATAGCATTATTAATACATCATGTATATAATGCCATTCATGCTAATAGTACATGCATAATAAATATTATAGTAACAATAGTTATCTTATCACACTATATCTAGTTATATAACTATTATTATAATAGCTGTCTTTTAGTGAATGCTGATGTGTTTTGATATATTAGATGATGTGTTTTATATGATTGTAATGTGTTGTGTAGTACACAGTCATGTGCATATTTATTATACTAGCATACAGTTTATAGAAATTGCTTTATGATTCCTGTGTATAAATAATATATCAGTCATTGCCTCGCCCTGAGGGAAACAGAATGGAAGCCAGCAAAGACACAAATTAAATGACTTCCATTTGTAGTCTTTGTTGTTCTTATCAGTTTAACTCTTGGTTTGGGGGTAAGTTAAGGTACCCCCACTAATGTCAGCTTTGCAATAGTTGACTATGCTATACTTCCAGATACCCTCAAGTCAATGGTGTACAACCAGAAGGATGTAGAGGCGCTGAAGGCATCATTTAATGCTGCAAACTTCTTCAGTAGAATAGTCAACTTTGTTTCTCAGTTCCAGGTATACAACTATAATATACTATGTGTTTATACACATGTACTGTATACATATAAATTTTTGTACAGTAGTATTAAATATCTGCTAAAGGTAGGCTGGCATATTTTAGTGGTGTACAAGTACCGTTATGTAGCCTATAAACCTAGACTAGAGTGACAACCTGGCCTAATAGGCTATTTACTGTATCAGAGATTATCAATCACTGTATTATAACATGGCATATACATGTAAATGGGAATTATCTATCCTTTCTCATAATAATAATTTAAATTCTATTTATTATATTTTTAATCAAACAGTACACAATCCTTTATGAATATAAATGGTCAAAGTGTTAAAGTTTGTGACTAACTATTAGGCCTATTTGACTGGTTACGACTGTAATAAATGTTATCACTTGTTACCAGGTACCTATCATATGTTGTAGGGTACGGCCACAACAAATAGCCTGCTAATCCTTCACAAGGCATTCATTAACTGTCTCGGAAGTTTCCTCTCTCAGTCTAAAGTGGCCAAGGATGCATTTATTCGAACTGTGGGCTACGACAGGTTGCTACAGGTGCTCCAAGCTGCTCCTCCTGATAGATCTCTACTACTACAACTGGTTGACATGGTAAATTGTAACTAATATCATGTGACCATCTAATATAATGTAGAGCTATAATTGCTATAGAATATGTACAGATAAGCACATGAGGAGGTATGTTACGTAGATATTGATTAGGTGATAGATACATGATAAGATGATTATACACCACCCTAGTCAGATATACTCATGTGGATATACAGTCATGTATGCAGCGGAGCTGGGACCAAGTCGTAGGTTCGATTTGACCCGCAAAGTCAAGTCTCATGTCAACTTGTCTTTTACCTAACTACTTGTTAACTTGAACATGGCACATCCTATCGTATTGCATTATATCATAAATCATACTCTAACCATTTAATTGTCGTTTTCTGCACAGGCGGTGGAAAGAGTTGACCCTGCTAATAATGGTAACATGAATAATATTGAGAACCCATCGGTGGTTTCCATGCTGATATCTTGGGTGCCACACATTACGAGTGTAACAGAGCAAGTATGGCTGTCTAGAACAGTACTCGAGCTAGCCACCTCTTCTGACAAGAATCGTATGAAGTGCTGTGACATCGGTATTGTTCTTGCAACTCTGAAGAGTGTAGAGATGACTTCTCAAAACTCACAGTTTACCAAGACTACAGGTAAGTTAGGTGACCCGAGTGTGGTGTATAGTACGTTAACAGTATGTTATGGGAGTGGTGGGCAACTGGTGACATTACTTGACACGTGATAACATGACTTGACACCATATAATGTGACTTATAATGGTGTTCTAGTCGCCCACCACATTACATTAAGATTATGTTCGGTATATGACTACTGCAAAATAGTCATAGATGTAAATGGCCTGACATTGCCAGCCATTCACCCCCAAGACGCTGAAAAAAGAAAATAACTTCACACCAGATGATGTGACTAGACACTTGATAGCATTATTTGATATCATGCATAGGGCCTATAATATCTGGTCTAGTTGAGGTACATGGGTTTTGTCTTGTAGGTATATTGATGTGTTTAGTGGAAAGACTAGGAGCACTCTCTATATCAGCTGTAGAGATCAAGTATTTGGTTACTCTGCTGCAGCATAAAACAGTTTACTGTCCAGTAAGTCAAAGACCCTTGAATGCTACACTAACAATATTAAACTTTATAGTTTAATATATCAGAGTAATGGATGTCGATGGTGGAACTTGTTAATGTATATTTTTGTACTTGTACCTTAATCAAAGTGATTGTGACCCCGCTATTACTATATTATCTACTTCGACAGAGTAGTGCAATGGGATGGTAAAGAGTTATTTACTGCTGAGGAAAGAGTTTGGAAATAGTTGTTCTAAGCTCGATCATCGCTTTGAAATGATATAAAAATCTCGAGGCTTCATCATAAATTTTATTCTATATCTTTTTTTTCACTGTGAACCTATCAGTAGAACTTTTATTTATTTTTTATGAATGTCAATGTAATACAGTTTTTGAATGTTGTTTATTTTAGTTTATTAAAATGATATGTACATGTAGGGTTCCTTCACTAAGAGGATTTTGAGGGCGTTTACCTATATGATGGAAGAGCAGAAAACTGGCCGTGCACTCTCTTACTTTTCACTCCCTAAAGATGGTTCGGTGAGTAAATTCTACAATGTATGAAGATCCCATTGCCGACCATTTCCTTTCTCAGCTCATATTAACAGGAGGTCATTGATGTAATTATTATAACTGAGTTTGATTTTATTTGATGTCAAACCAACGACCTTTCTAAAACTGTCCACTCCGAGTAAAATAGTATCAACAGTTTTGAGTCGCTTTGCCTGCGACTAGACGTGAATCGTGTCAAAGATTGTATAAAGAAATTATGCGTATAGTCATTGGTCATGACTTAGCCAATGGGTGCCAAATTTTTATGACTTTAAAATTGATTCGTCTTAATTAAAGGCAAGACAACTCAGAAATTTTTGACACTCGGATGTTATTGATTGACACTCTTGGAGAGATTGTTGGTCTAACCTCTAAAACAGTAACTACAGCCAGAAATCCTTGTCTTCTGCTCGAAAGTGATAGCAAGTGATCGTACAAACGATACATATATATTACACTGTGTATACATTGTATATTATGTTATATATAATATGGCGCCTGCTGTCATTTGTATATCAGGTCATAAGACCTCCTGATAACCGAAATCCAGGTGCACTTAAAGAAGGTTTCACTTTCCACACGTGGCTCTGCTTAGAGAAGAGTGATCAGCCAGCTACCCGACGGGTTATATATAGGTCAGTGTACATACTCGGTGTGCTGTATATAGGTCAGTGTGCATACTCAGTTTGCTGTATATAGGTCAGTGTGCATACTCAGTGTGCTGTATGTAGGTCAGTGCGCATACTCAGTGTGCTGTATGTAGGTCAGTGTGCATACTCAGTGTGCTGTATATAGGTCAGTGTGCATACTCAGTGTGCTGTATATAGGTCAGTGTACATACTCAGTTTGCTGTATATAGGTCAGTGTGCATACTCATGTGCTGTATATAGGTCAGTGTACATACTCAGTTTGCTGTATATAGGTCAGTGTACATACTCAGTGTGCTGTATATAGGTCAGTGTGCATACTCAGTGTGCTGTATATAGGTCAGTGTACATACTCAGTGTGCTGTATATAGGTCAGTGTACATACTCAGCGTTGCTGTTTTACTTTTCAGTTTCCAAGTCGTTAACGGAGGCTTCGAAGCTTTTGTCACATTTGAGGGGTACTTACATGTTGTTATTACTACTGATGACGGAAGGTTCCATGTAGTTGATGTCACAGAACAGGTGCTTGCTGATGGACATTGGGTAAGTTTGTTGTGCTTCTGTTTATGGAACCAGAACTGTTGTATCATTTTCTTTACCAGTTTACTCTCATTCACTAAAGCTTAGATTATACAATATTAATAAATAATTAAAAATCTATTACACAATGTAATATTGGAGACTGTATATTAAAAATAGAAATATTGTTATAACATAATATACATGTATATGAATTATAATATTACAGCATATGCTAGATGTCGTTCATGCAGTCAAAGGCAATTCTTGGAGGGTAGTGATATATATCGATGGTATGCAGGTTAAGAAGTCTACTTTGCCGTCTTTTAGGCTGAAAGATGTGAGTAGTTTTGAAGCTTAGCCATGACTTATGGTACTTAGTCTATTAGGTATCATAGGTTTGTTCTATTGAACTTTTTTCTCATCACTGTATAATATATTTATAATGTCTTCGCGACCTAAATTCCAGGCAAAGGCCAACTTGCTGAAAAATTTCCTGGCACGCATCCATCACAGAGGTGCGTGCACACTGGCTTGGGCTGAAAGCAAAATTCTTATTTTTGTGTAAAAAACCTAGGTATGCCGATGGTTTTCTCCGACTAAGCAAAATCCCAGGTCAATAACCGTTTGGGCCTAGGCCGAACGGCCATCTTTGGATCTTTATTTGCGACCCAGGTCGGTGTAAGAGGTCGCGAAGACACTAATAATCTATAATACGAATTTCTACAATATTACAGACTGGTTGCATAATAGTAGAAAATGGTTTGATCTGGGGCCATTATACTGGTTAGGAGGGAGATAGATTCGATATTGTATAGAATGGTAATTTTCATCGGGAATGCATCCAGAAAATTCCTATGTTCTGTAGAGATTATCATACTCGATTGGTGGACCTGTGACTGGAGATGCAGCGCCCCCTACCCGATATGATCCCGCGGGAATACGTGTTCCTAGACGACCGGGTAATGTGGTTGCTATGATAGGGGGATTATGGGATAGGATCACTGGAAGAGGAGCTAGAGCGGTAAGTATGTGTACTGTATTGTACAGTCTAATTATATATGTAAGTACATGTAAGTGCATTCTTAGCTCTGAGTTTACAAACATCTCAAATAAATATATTATTTACCCAATTATGTTTTAATAAATTGATAGGTAAAATAGTACACAATAATCTTTGATCTACCTCTATTCTATGGAGCTTTGGATTCAATTTATTCCAGAGAATTTTGAGTTAATTTTTTCATTGCTAAAGGTCTTACTACATAAAAGGCCTGAACTGTATCCTGTTCAGGTTTTACAGCTTGTTGGTCTTTAGCTGGGGACCTAAAGAAAGTCTGAATGGCACATTGCATGGCCCAAAGCTTCATTATGGATGCTAATTGATTAAATTAATTCTATTATTGAAACAGTTGTAATAATCCGTGAAATTCACTGAAAGACAACTCCTGAGCTACAAGTACAACCCTATTAGACGAGAATTTCTTCTCTCAACTCTTGACTGTTTTTTTAGAACTCGATAGAAGAGGCACCTACGTTGACCACTATTGATGCTGGCCATCAGCATGTCCAGTACGGCAGACCAGTTGGACTTCATGGTCAGCTCTCTACAGTATGCATGTTTAAATCCTGCCTCAGTGCTACAAACATATCAAGAATGTTCACGAATGGTATGGATGTATGCTTGATGGTAGTAGTAATATATTATAGCCATATAAGAGATCCAGTTCTATAAATAGACTACTGACATTGGAACCAGGTGTTATAAGAATTTAGAAGTGGTCGACTATATGAAGTACATTGTAATATCAGTCTTGTCTTCAAAACATGTGCATTTTCTCTGCGTCTAATTCCAGTCGTACAGTTAGTTATGGTCTCTCTCCATGTATAGAGATATTTAACACCATCAGATAGCCTTCTCAATGCTATATGCTGTAGGAGCAAATCACACAGAAGTCTTCTATGATACAGCTTTGAGATCAGATCTAATCTTCCAGTATCACCCCAAGGTATGCTTACATTATCATCAATTTCTTATATACATACATGCACTGTTATTTATATTATAATATTCCTATATACTCTGATTTATTTTACAGTATGTTTACACACTGCCGTTTATATAACAAGATCTGGTATATATACTCTTGTTTATATTACAATATTTGTCTTTATAATTATACTGTCATGCAATTAGTCATATTATTTACCCGAACACATGGTAAATGTGGAGGTAGACTTAGTTCTAATTTCTCGTCTCGCTTCTCACCGTTTCTCACCGTAGCTGTTTTAATCCTTGCGTGTAACGGAGTTCTGCATAATAGCTAACTCTATCAATGACCTCTATCTTGCTCTATCCTTGGTATCATCCTTTTCTAATTGCCACATTCTCATAATATCTGTTCTGGTCGTATCCATTCATCTATGTTTCGGTCTACCTCTCTTTCTCTTGCCTTCAACACTAACATTACCGACTCTCCTAATGTCTTCCTCCTCCCCTCTCCGATACACATACCCATACCATTGCAGCCTTCTCTTTCTCATTATTACACTGACAGCCTCTACTTTTGCTAATTCTCTGATCTCTTCATTCCTTCTATGCTGCTCTAGGCCGATGCCATGAATATATTGCAGCATCCGCATTTCGGTGGAACTCAGTCGGTAGATACAATCGTACATACAATTTCTCATCTCACTGTGTTACTATAAATAAATAACTGTGTAGATGTGCACAGACAGACGATGTATAGACATGTCAGCGTATGCCACATCCGGAGCTGTTATGGATGCAACTTTGGTAGACGGCCACACATGCCTGAGTCATAGTATTATGGTTAGTACAAGCTTAAGTAGTAGCAGCTGGCAATGCTGATAACAGTAATTATGGTAGTAGTAGAAGTAGGAGCAGTAGATGTACTTGTAAGGTGAGAGTAAAGTACCTATAAGGTGAGGTACTTGCAAGGTGAGAATAAGGTGATTGTAAGATAAGAATAAGGTACTTGTAAGGTGAGAATAAGGTACTTGTAAGGTGAGAATAAGGTACTTGTAAGGTGAGAATAAGGTACTTGTAAGGTGAGAATAAGGTACTTGTAAGGTGAGAATAAGGTACTTGTAAGGTGAGAATAAGGTACTTGTAAGGTGAGAATAAGGTACTTGTAAGGTGAGAATAAGGTACTTGTAAGGTGAGAATAAGGTACTTGTAAGGTGAGAATAAGGTGATTGTAAGATAAGAATAAGGTACTTGTAAGGTGAGAATAAGGTACTTGTAAGGTGAGAATAAGGTACTTGTAAGGTGAGAATAAGGTACTTGTAAGGTGAGAATAAGGTACTTGTAAGGTGAGAATAAGGTACTTGTAAGGTGAGAATAAGGTACTTGTAAGATGAGAATAAAGTACTTGTAAGGTGAGAATAAGGTACTTGTAAGGTGAGAATAAGGTACTTGTAAGGTGAGAATAAGGTACTTGTAATGTGGGAGTGAAGTACGAGGACTTGTAAGGAGAGAGTAAGGTACTTGTTTGATGTAATGATGCTTAATGCATTTTAAAACTGCAGGTTCAAGGTTCAATTCTGGTTAAACTCATTAGGTGCTTGTGATGTCAAAGGTGGGAGTGAGATACTTGTGAGGCGGGAGTAAGGTTCTTGTAAGTTACTTGTAAGGTGAGAATACAGTATTTTGTAAGGTGGTAGTAAGGTACTTGTAAGGTGGGAGTACAGTACTTGTATACTTACAGGATATGATCAGGTGTATCGGAGGGTTCCACGTCATGATACCTCTTCTCGAGCAAGTGACTAGAGAGTCACAGCGAGACGGTGATCAGGAATTGTTTGAGCAGGATGCAAGTAAAGGTTCGCAAAATCTTCATTTCTTATTTGATTTGTGGTTCATGAACTCGATATGAACTTGTAACTTAGTTGACCTTTGTTCACTATCTGAAAGTTAGTTATTATTCTCCATAACCTTGCTTGAAAACCTCTTGTGCAAAGGCTAAGCTCTTTACAGTGTATGGAGGAATAAAGTATAAACATTGTTTTTACTCTGTTAGTTGATCACTACACAGCACGTATTATTGTGTCACTCTATACAGCAATGAAATTACTTTAACCTGTTCCTTGACAACTGCGATCTACGGCTGCGATCTACGGCTGCGGTCTACGGCTGTGATCTACGGCTGCGGTCTACGGCTGCGATCTACGGCTGCGGTCTACGGCTATGGTCTACGGCTGCGATCTACAGCTGCGGTCTACGACTGCGATCTACAGCTGCAATCTACAGCTGCAATTTACAGCGTGATTTCATGTTTTCAGAGAACAGTGTGTCTGGATTCTTCCAATTCCTTGGTTGCTTCATAGCTTACAGTGTAGATAATGAAGAGCACCTGCTGTCTACCAACTCAATACCTACCATTGGTGCTCTTATTCAGAAAGTGTGTATTTTCTTTTATACTCATCATGTGTAGATGCAATGTGTAGATACTATGTATAGATACTATGTGTAGGTACCATGTGTAGATACAATGTGTAGATACAATGTGTAGATACAATGTGTAGATACAATGTGTAGATACAATGTGTACACACAATGTGTAGATACAATGTGTAGATACTATGTGTACACACAATGTGTAGATACAATGTGTAGATACAATGTGTAGATACTATGTATAGACACAATGTGTAGATACAATGCGTAGATACTATGTATAGATACAATGTGTAGGTACCATGTGTAGATACTATGTGTAGATACCATGTGTAGATACCAACTGTAGATGCAATGTATAAATACCAAGATGTGTAGACCAGTGATTGATATATATGTAGATATATACACTGTAGGTAAATATTGTCATGTGTTATATATGTAAAGTTAATTGAATGATGAGTGGTTAAATGGTAACAATACAGTTGTAGTATAATGATGTTATACAAGGATAATGGATGCTGTGCTGTGTAGTCTGAGTCCTACGCATGTATTTCTGTCATTACTGTTATTGACTATTTATATATATGACTGTAGGTTGACAGCAGTCTGATAGACGAGTTTACGCTCATGTCTGTACAGAATCTGCTACATGACTGTGTCCAGCCTCAATCTCCTCTATATAACTCTATAATCCAACACATCCTCTTTGACTTCAGAATCTGGAATAACTCTGACAAATGGGAAGTTAGAGTTGGTAAGTGTTCAGCTTTATGACAAAAGTAAATTACGTAAAATAGTCTAAAACTTGGCCGGTTTTCTGTTAATAATAGTGAGGAAGAAAATGTAAGGTCAAGGAATTTATTTCATTGATAAAATAAATACCTTGCAATACAAATAGCAATAAAATCTAGAAAACTTCATGTTTACTTATATGATGGTGTGCGAGAAATCATTGCTCACCTCTATCAGTCTTGCCAGATAGCCCACGGGCTAATACTTATTTATGTCTTCCATAGGTCACGCCCAATGCCTCTACAACCATATTACCCAATCAGGATCAGACATGTTTAGGAGAAACTTTGGAGTACAGTTTATCCTTGATTCTATTTCCATGTTCTACTGGTGGGTACTCTTGACATATATTATACACTACATATTGTATTTACTAGCATATTGGCTCATGCTTGTAGAGAGCATGGTGTGGAAATGTCTTTAATGTACAAGAACTGACACCAACAAAATCAGTAATTATGCAGCAGCATGTAAAATGTAGTATTAGCAGTACAGTAGTAGTAACAGTAGCGATGTTAGTAGCAATAGTAGTAATAGTCAGTAGTACTAGTAGTAGCAGCATCAGTAGCAGCTGTTGCAGTAGTAGTAGTAGCAGTAGCAGTAAGAGTGGTAGTTAGTGGTGTTAGTTGCAGTAGTAGTAATAGTAGCAGTGTTGTTTGCAGTGGTAGGAATAGTAGCAGTGTATGGTAGCAATAGTGGTAACAGCAGTGGTAATAGTAGTGGTAGCAGTAGTAGTAACTGTAACAGTAGTAGGAACTGTAGCAGTAGTAGTAACTGTAGCAGTAGTAGTAGCAGTAGTAGTAGCAGTAGTAGTAGCAGTAGTAGTAGCAGTAGTAGTAGCAGTAGTAGTAGCAGTAGTAGTAGTAGTAGCAGTAGTAGTAGTAGTAGCAGTAGTAGTAACTGTAACAGTAGTAGTAACTGTAGCAGTGGTAGTAGCAGTAGCTGTAGCAGTAGCAGTAGTAGTCACAGTAACAGTAGTAGTAACTGTAGCAGTAGTAGTAGCAGTAGTAGTAGCAGTAGTAGTAGCAGTAGTAGTAGCAGTAGTAGTAGTAGTAGTAGCAGTAGTAGTAGTAGTAGCAGTAGTAGTAACTGTAGCAGTGGTAGTAACAGTAGCAGTGGTAGTAGCAGTAGCTGTAGCAGTAGTAGTAGCAGTGGTAGTAACAGTGGTAGTAGCAGTAGCTGTAGCAGTAGCAGTGGTAGTAGTAGTAACAGTAACAGTAGTAGTAGGCCTGTTGGTAGATGATAGTGAAATATTGATTGTATTTATTACATTTTGTTGAACTAGTGTCTGATTCTGTTATGCAGTAGGAGATTTTCAACTGTTGCTAATGACATAACAACTGTGAGGTCAGCTCTCTATGACATCATCAAGTTCTACGTGAGGCGGAACATTAGTAGAGAAGAACTACAGGCTATTCTTATGTTTATCCACACACTTCAGGATGATACAGTTGTATGTTATACTTCCCTTGTTCCTTTCACGTACAATGTAGATGCATAGTGTGGCACTTCAATATCGAGTTACACTTGTATTACTACATTTTGTTTATACTATTCATTGTAATAGACTATGACCAATCTTCATTATATAAATGTCTCATTATATCTTGGAATGAATTGTCTCTGCTGAGATGACCAAGATGGCCGCTTTACCTATGCTGAAATAACTGCTGGCCTGCAATTTAGCTTGATCAAAACTCACCAGTTTTACAATGTTACTCATTCATGCAACTTGGTCTTGCATTGGAGAGTTTGCAAAACTTAAATCAGTGAAAGGTGACCATTGGACAGCCTAGTTAATCCTTAAAAAGAATAAAGGATATTCAACCTTATAGGTTGTTCCTAAATCAGTATTTACATTTCATTTGTAGTGCTACCAGACAACCATGTGTAGAGTCGATGCTCTCATTGTTAAATAATATGTTACATGTAGTGCGTTCATGAGCATAGTTGTGTTAAATGTAGAGGTGGAGCAATCCTAATATCCCTGCATCTCTCAGTCAGGGAAATCAGTTTGGCACAACTCAAACTGGGGAAGACACCTTCTCCTGCCTAGTCTTTGCCAAAAAACCAAGCCTATATTTATTAGCTTCTCGGCTTCTGCCCGTCATCTCTGATACACATAATTATAATAGTACATGTGTTTTGCTGTGACACCAACTTAGGTTCTGGAGGCTATAGCCATGTTACAATCACTGCTGGAGATGCCGGGTGATCAAATATACCTTAGACTGTATGAGAGTGACGGAGCCATCATGCTTTACCACATGCTCGTCAACCCTGACCTCTATTTGTTCAGCTTCACAGCTGAGAGCAGGAGGAAGCGTGTTCCACTTGCTATCAAGCATGCCATCTTAAAGGTACTTATTTTTCTCATAAACATATTATATTAATAGTGTCATGAGTAATGCTGTGATTATATGCAGAACATATTGTCATGTGTTGTTGGTCACTTGTGCCTACCCAGACCAAGTTGAAATTGATTCCATACATGTCCATTTCATAATATGTCTTTAGATGCCTAATTAAAGTCTAGGGTTCCTGTCCATCTTTACTAAGCTAACCCATTCAGTGGGATTTTCAAGTATAGCAAGGGGATTTCACCTTCCACTTGCACTTGTGGCCTTCTGTTCCACCACTTATGGAGTTCGCACACTACTGCCAACCACAATGTGGTTAACTATACTGTAATTATAGCTGGCACATGTACATGTACATGTAAGTTAGCGATGAGGTTCAAAGTTCAGCTTGTTGAAGTTGTTGCCCCCCCCCCCCCCATCACTCACTGGGGTATGTCACTATATTATAATGTACTTGTGGTCAGCTACGGTCTTAATTGAATAAAGCTGCAGTGTGAGAGCTCAGTTAAAAAATATATAAATTGGACTAATTAGCGTCATTTTGGTAATTCTGACGGTTTGTTTTTGCAGCTACTTATCTCTCTTCTTTGCACCCCTAAAGTTTCAGAGGCCTCCAAGAGAGTACTACGTATGGAGGATTGTGGTTTGGGTGGTCTCACATCATTACTTCAACCTCTCAAACCACCTAGTGATATACTTAGTCTACAGCTCATGGAAATAGTTTGCTCACAAAGTTAGTATCATTCTTTCACTGTATACGTGTAGATTATACTTATTGTGCTCATCAGAGAGGCATTTTTATTAGCATTCAGGTGGAATGTCTGGATAGGATTGTATCAGTAGTGTAGGTTAGTGTGACGTTTTTTCTGCACTTTTAAATGCGAACAGTCTTCTTGGATTAAACCCAGTTTTCACACTTTGTGAACAAAATAACAATGTCTGTTCATTGTTGTTGTTATTATATCGTGTATAATAGTTGTAACTTGGTATATTTCTACAGCCACAGATCCTAACTATCGGAATATGCTCTCTGTGGTCTCTCTTGCTCAATGCTCCACGCCGTCTACCAAGTTGCTTCTAGCAAGAATGGTTTGTATTCCATGCAGACTTTCAACCCTGTTAAGTGTAACTTACCCTATACACATTACCTACAGGTTATAGTGTTATTGTGGATTGTGCTGAGTCATACTCCTGTGTACCCGCTTCACTGTTTACTTGGATATTTGACTGTCTGATTGTCTGTCTGAATGACTGACTGAATGACCGACTGACTGACTAACTGACTGATTGGCTGACCGACTTACTGGCTGACTTATCTATCAGACACCAACTGTCTGATCCACAAACTATGAACTGGCTGACTGACCGATTTGCTGCTTCACTCATAGACTGACTGACTCACAAGCTGACTTGCTCACCTACTCATTCACTAACCTTTGACTGACTCCCACTCTTACCGACTCACTAATTGACTGAATGACTGATTGACAGACTTACTGCTTGATTCATTGGTCGGCTGACCTGTTTACCTTTTCATTCACTGACCTCTGATTCACTCGCTCACTGACTAACAGGCTGGCTAATTCTTCATTTTCTTTTGTAGGTGCAGCAGGTGATTAAAGACCGACCTTCCTGTGTTGTTGACATTGTGCAGTGTAAAGGTTGGCAAGAGTCCATCAGCTGCCTTATCAAGACTGATTTGAGAGGCAGCAGAAGTAATGCAATGGTGAATAGTGTAAATGTTGCAGTTTTATCTAATGAAAATTGTAGAATATAATATAAACATAATGTTAATGCTTGATAAACAGTGAAGTTTTCAGAACTCATGGGGGAAAATATTTAGCCTACATACATATGGTTTATGTCACTTGTAAATACATTGTAGAAGAGTTATATAATATATTGTAAAAATACACACACAAGCTTCTATAAAAGTATGTTCTGCTTCAGCCTGATGAGCCATTTGTGTTGGTGAGTGTAGATGGAAATGGTGAGGAGAGTGAAGACGTACAGGTGTCCCTTACACAGGTGAGACAGTGGACACTCATTAGTCATACATGAGTCATACACTGGACATGAGTCATACACTGGACATGAGTCATACACTGGACATGAGTCATACACTGGACATGAGTCATACACTAGATATGAGTCATATGCTGTTGTACATGAGTCATACACCGAACATGAAACATACACCAGACATGAGTCATACTTGTTGGTTTATTGTCTCTTCCTTGTAGGATTATTAGGACACAGCATTATTGATTCGTATGATCTTTGTCTGATATCGTAAAGTTATCTCCTCTGTAATGCTCACTAACAAACTATCTAATATCTATGTATATACACATCATGTTTTTGTTATAATATTTTTGCTTCTATTCTGTATAGTCACCCAGCCAGTTTAGTTTGGATTCCGCTGACTCTATATCAAGTCCAACCGACACTCTGTTAAATGGTTAGTCTAATTACATGTACTATATACCTACAATATACTATCTATGGGATTGATATGGTAAAATGTTCATGCTGTTTAGTGGTGGTGGTGTACCATAAACTTTAATATCCAGAATCTGTAAAGAAGTATTTAAAATGCAACATAATGATGATCTCTCCAAGGTTTACTGCTTTTCATGTGACATCTTAAGCTGCTGTGTGTATTTTGCATGTTAACTCACCAATTCAATCGGCTATTGAAAAACGGATATTTTGGTAAAATCACTGTTGGAAAACTTCCACAGCTTTACACAGTGACACCTTCGTTGTAGAAATCAGTGATACTAGCTCAAGTCTTTCTGGTTTACATGTGTGCAATGAGGGATGTGTCAGCTGCACTGTAAAGACTGAGCTCCAGTCCATTTTACTAGATATACACTGTAAGCTACTATGGGAGGGGCTCCGCGGGTCTTCACAGGACATCTGGAAGGTTTGTAGGACTTGAACAATTTTAAGTTTACACGTCAAATTGTCAGCTGTGTTGTGAAAGTTCCATGTATATGTTGATACACAACTAGTCACTTTGAGTTTAATCTTAGAGAAGTATTGTAATAAAACATACAAAGCATCCTCTGTGTGAACCTATTGGATGTTGGTTTAGTAGACTAGGAACAGTGCATTCGCTGCAAGTTGAATATAGAAATAGTTTGGTGGCACTGTTGGTTAGTACTTGCAGCTACCTTCAAAGACCCAGGTTTGGGTTCACCAATGTCAACGGAGGTGTAACATCAAAGAAGGCATTATAATCAAAACATGAAGGTTTATAAATTTTGACTGGAGTTTTATTAGTTGGTGACTGTAATCTATATTATATACGTTTGTAGGAACGGCTGAAGGTACTACACAGTATCTCTTCGGCTAAAGGGACAGTGTATGTGCACAAAGTAGCTTATACACGACTTCTTATTGAATATCTGCTGACAGAATGCTGTGCTGTGGTTAGAGATCATGGTAAGCACCGTCCTTTATCTCAAGCAGATATACTGTATATTACTGTAGCTGACTTTGTGTCTTGTAGGTATAATAACCATATTCAACTATTCCAACTCTGCCCATCCATATCTACGAGTATAAACTCACCCTACTTTGTCACTCCAGAGTTACCATATCGACTAGAAGTATGGATATGGATGTTATTTGTGTTTGAATGAAACAAAAACGTATTCCACCATGTCCAGCCAACTTTGTACTATTTTATATTGATTCAGCTTGGGGAGTTCACTAATATAATTTATTCTCCCATAGAAAGTTGTTAGCAAGTTTCTCTTTAAAATTATTGTACATATGCACGTATGTTTAAATTGAGTGTTTATTCAAGAAGCCTCAAAAATGATCTTTTAAAAATTAATTAGTGTTTTATTTAGTATCCTATTTCTGGATAAGTACGACAAGAATAATATTGACTTTAAATACAAAATATTACAACACAGGCTGCTTTTAAAATTCTATAGGAAAAAGTTCTCAGAAGATAAATATTCACTATAGCAATCTGGAACACATATATTTGTCCTGTTTAATAATGTAGACTTAATATATACGTGTAGTTATGGAGGTAAAAATTAGATATATAAAGGTGGCTCTAATGTACTCACAACACAATGCATACTAGTACACTTGTATCTGCATGTATTATATCGTATCCTTATACTTGTAGATTAATGGTTTAGCCTATTTATAGTGTTATAAGCTATTCTTATCCATTTCAGCTCCAGCAGAAGCTAATGGCACAGAGAATGGGCAGCATCTGATCAATGTTATCTCTGATTTCCTCAACAACCACAAGAAAGATGGTGAATCCTGCAGCAAACAGGTATGTGCAGTGATGGTTATGGAATCGTCCTCTCATCTTGCTCATCGATATTTGCCAGTTGAGCTAAAACATTTTTGGTAGAGTAGAATGGAGTTGCCTTACCTTAATACTAGAATAATGTGTTCCCAATGTATTCCCATTCCTGGCACCTTTATATTGATGGAGAAATATTTAAATATTTGAGTGAGTTGTTCAAAAAATGTATTGTTTCTACTTCTTTTACTACAACCCCTTGACCTATAACACATTAAGACCTAACCCAAAGTCAGAAGTTACATTGTATAATCCAATGTAGTATTTCATCACGTTACTATTGGTTACCAGCAGTAGGTGATGACCCAGTGCTATAGATTATTATACATGAAGTACAAGGATTGTAACATAACTAACTGGTTGTTATTTGGTTAGTACGATATCGCAGTATCGTGTATTATTATGATATTGAAGTTACTGGAGCTGACCCTTGACCTATTAGCTAGGATGACGGTGTGGCATCCGACGACGGGCTGGTCTGAACTTGCCCGTGTTGGTCTCAACATTCTACTTATATTTGCAAGTAATGAAGATACAGAGGTATGTTGTATACATGTATGTTATAATATTATGTACATGTATGTTATATTATGTACATGTATGTTATATTATGTACATGTATGTTATAATAGTACATGTATGTTATATTATGTACACTATGTTATGTTAGAGGAATCATTTACCATTACCATCTTACTGTTGCTTGGTTCACCAACTTCTCCATTGAGCAGTGTGGTTGTTGTTCATTTTTAACACTTGGTTGATAGCTTTTGCCAGTTGATTGATAGCTTCCACCAGGTGGTTGGTTAACTTGAAGCTATACATGCACATACAGGTGCGTATATAGCGCATACAGGCGCGTGTATAGCACATACAATATAATCTTTGTTACAGCTCTGTGCCATCGCCTGTTCCAAACTCAACCATCTCATACAGACTGATGAGTTGAAGTCAGAAAGTGAAATACATTACATTATCAACTCCATTCATAACACACTCAAGTCTACAGGTAAGACATATGCCTAACATATTACATGTTCATATAACCTGCATGGTACCTTCATGGTACCTGTATGGTACCTGCATGGTACATCCTTTATGAGAGTTCATATCTGTCATTTGCATGTTCAAGATTTATAGCCAGAAGCATCAATGTAAAATAAGTAAAAAATTGTTTAAATACTTAACCACTTGAGTCAGCGAATAAAGATACGTCATGTAAATTAAGTTAAATGTAAAATGTTAAATGTAAATTAAGCTTGCCTATAGTGCTTTTGCTATAGCTATCTACAAAATGGTTGAGGAGTAGATAACTCCCAGTATCAACACCAGAATACTCAGCTATAATTATAAACTCATGCTGGTTTGGTCTTCAAACTCAAGTAATATCTTGCGCAGTTGAGCCTTATACATATATATTAGTAAACACAGGAGATCTCTGTTACTGGGAATATTAAATGTTTTATCGATGGTACTAGTCTTGTCTTGAAATAGCTAAGCGCTGTATAACATGGCTCAGACCAACAACTTGACTCTCATCACTGGTTTAGTCGATCCAACGTTTATTGTTCACTCCTCTGTAAAATCTTATATGAATTCAAGTACACAGTGTGACATTAACCTATATTCTAATTGGGGCCGGGGTGGGGTGGTTGCCCTCAATGCTCACCTAGTCAGATTTCTGGCTATCTTAATCGAGTTTTCTGGCTATCAGAGTTAGAAGTTCATATGTGACAGAATTTCCTCATATTTCAATATCTCGTCCTCTCACTCTTGTGTGCTGTATTGGTCTTCATACTATATACTACAGAGCATGGAGAATGCCATGTGCACATCCTACAGGTACTGAGGGCCATATTGGACAACCACACTGGTATGTTAGAGGTGGCAGCATTTCTACCTCACCTCATGTCTGGTAATCGGGGCAGTGGGGTCACACTGAGGCTCGGGGAGGACACGCAGGTTTTGGAGAGCAGTGATTGGAGGAATTACATGGAGAATGTGGTATGCATATACCTATGTGTTCTTCTATCATGTAGTGTGTATCATATTATTATCATGTGTATAACATATTACTATTGTGTATGACATATTACTATGTGTATAAAATATTACCATGTGTATAACATATTACTATATGTATGTCATATTACTATGTGTATAACATATTACTATATGTATGTTATATCTCTACACTAACAGGTGAAAGAGAGGCAGAATCATTGCCTAAGATTACTCAAACAAGTCGAACAGGAAATGCTGAATTTGTGGAATGAGGTGGAGGATGAGTACAACTACGACTGGCACAGGTTTCAGAGGGAGAACGGAGAGAGTCAGTTACTGTTCAAGGTAAAGTCGACGTATACTTGCATAATTATATATGATATACATGTATGTACATGTAAGTTAAACATAATATGGATTGAAACTATAGATATAGTTAAGTGAAGTACACGTTGGTGACTGCTTGTCATGCACATGTACTGTATGAAACTACATTATAATTATATAGGGGGTCAAAGGTGTTTAACTCAAATCTTTGACTTATACAAGCATTTTTGTTCAATTTATGTCCTGATGTCAGTGTTTTTTATCATTCTCCTCGTAGTACAAAGTCACTCTGAACCTTATGCAAATTATTGAATACTTTTACTTTAGTTGTTTATATTTTTTTTATTTAGTATCAAATCACTATTGATAAGCTGTATGTTATATTGTAAGAATCGCATAACTCCATGTATGTATGTTCTTGAATTCAATGTGACGTTGTGTCAACATGTGGTAGACCTGTGACGAATGAATATAATTGGAGTTGTGTCTGCATGCAGTAGTAAATTACATGAATAGAAGATAGTATTCCTCTCATAAATTACGAGACAGAAGTAAATACTGCACAACATCCTACAACATGCACATCCATGTACATTGTATGTGTAGTTGAATGTGATATCATGTCTTTTGCCTGTACTCCTAGATGTATACACATGTTGTAGTCAAATATCACTACACCACTCAACTCAGCGGTTGACAGTGAGCTCAGGCGTTACACCAATAGGAACGCTTCCTTATCTCAGAGTGTTAGACTCATTCTCGACCAATGGAGATCAAAGATGAGGTTCTTGACCAGCACCCGAGGCACTTGGGCTAACAGGTCAGATTATTGAATATTGTCAAGTAATTGTAATTAAGAGATTTCTTTCTAAATTTCATTGCTATGCTTGACAAGACAAGACAAGTTTTGTCTAGTTGTAATGTGAATGTCAGAATCTGTGAGCGATGACTCATAGCTCACTGTGAGAGATGACTCATAGCTCACTGTGAGCAATGACTCGTAGCTCACTGAGATGTGACTCATAGCTCACTGTGAGAGATGACTCATAGCTCACTGTGAGAGATTACTCATAGCTCACTGTGAGCGATGACTCGTAGCTCACTGAAATATGACTCATAGCTTGGTGTGATGTGAGAGATGACTCATGAGTCATAATTTGGTTATCATTGCAGTGCTGACGTCAAACCAGTTCACTGGAAGATGTCATCTCATGAGAACAGCTGCCGTATGAGAATTAAAATGGTTCCAAACGACCACTTTGATGACCATATGGATGCTAGCCGTGCCCGAGACACCAATGAGCCAACACCTCTTAGTTAGTACCAACTCATTATATTACAGATGATTGGTATTATATTATAGATGATTATAACTTTACTTCTTAAAGTTATTTAAATTTCAAATAATATAATTGGTTGTTAAAACTCCATTTCTTCATACTATGCTGTTTGGTTGTTTACCATGCATTGTATGGTGAATAACTTATGGTTTGTCGGCTTTATCAAGTTTCACCTTACTGAGAAAATTTATGTTGTGGCAAAATGTTTATTCCCAATTGTTTCTAAATACTCTTTGTGGTAAAAAGTACAGTGAATGTGATTAGTATTTGGTTTTCTACCATTGACAGCCCCGATGTTTAAGTGGAGTATGCTTTTGTAATATCTAGCATGAGTGTATAATGTAAGAATGCGTACATGTATGTATACCTTCTAGCGATCACAATGTATGTATACCGTATAACGGTCACCATGTATGTATACCGTATAACGGTCACCATGTATGTATACCGTATAACGGTCACCATGTATGTATATCGTATAACGGCCACCATGTATGTATATCGTATAACGGTCACAATGTATGTATACCGTATAACGGTCACCATGTATGTATACCGTCTAATGGTCACCATGTATGTATACTGTCTAACGGCCACCATGTATGTATACTGTTCATAGGAAGTGATCTTCCTGATATTACTAATCTGGCAGCTCCTTTCCAAGCAAGCAACACAGATGACGATGACGGAATGTTTGTACCTGGCACCATGTAAGCCTCTCTCTGATTGTGTTGACAGATGTTGGTGTATGTAGTAGTTGTTAGTCAAGTATAGACGTTTCATTATACCCTCTTTCTATACTATTCATATAGGCCTACCCATGTTGTCATGACTTTCTTCTGTTCAGTTTTCTACATGTACAGTTGTTTAACATAGAAATGCTGGAGATGGGGGGCCAGTTGATCCCAACTCAAGGCCAGAGGAACTACTGCTAAGAGTAGACTGTGAACTGATAAGTATGATGGACTCAGTACCAGGAAGACTGGAAATAACTAACAGGTCTCTCTACTTCTTTGAACTTAACCCGTCTATGGATGAAATAGGTGAGCTATCCTACTCAGCTGATGGTTTTGTCTTTACTTTTGTTTCCTCTTAAATAGCAAATTTTGTGCACTTTTAGAGATTTTATATAATATTATTGTATATGGTTTGCTGTTTTCAGTTGCCTGTGTTAGTTATGTAATAAAAATTGGAAAGGTGCCAATGTCGACTAACAACTAAGTAGGGCAAACTCAATCATCCCATTGGTGAAAGCGTTTCAAGTGAACAGAATTGTTCAGTTCATGGAATTACAGTTCAATAACAAAATCGATGAACTTTCTCGAAGCACACCATTATAGCTAGATAGACAACTTTCTGCTGCAATCATTTTATTTTAGTCTTGTTATCTCTCGTCCGTCTGTTCACAGGGCAAGACTTCATATCCCCGCTGAGCTCTCTCAGACATGTCCACCACAGACTGCACAATCTTCAAAGAACTGCTCTGGAATTTTTCACACTGACCACTAATTTCTTTCTCAACTTCACCAGAGTGAGTATATACATACTTGGTAGTTATCTTCTCCTATGTGTAAAGATAAGGCCGTCTCCTAGCGTGTAAGAGTTGTCTGCACATTGTTTACACATGCGCGCGGTAATTTAGACCTATTCTGAGAATGTTAAAAATTTGTTTTGCAAATTAATTAAAATTATTTTAAAATATTTCATGGGAGATTTTTTTGCACGGAGTTCTTCCCAAAACTGAAAATGGTCCATGCCTAACTAAGGTTTCAACACAAGGCTCTACATCACCTTATCGTATAGCACAGTGGACAGGCACATTGTCCACTACACTGTTAAGCAGTACCTGTGTACTGAACCAACTGCACACATTTTTGTTATGCCAGTAGAGTTTATTTAGGAAGCTATTTTTAGAGCTGATAAAAGTGTGCCGTTCTCCGGGCTCAATTTCTTTAACTAAAACTGTGTTTATGCATTATACATGTATAGTGTCAACCTAGCCTGTTTGAGTAGAGCAACTTTGTTTGGTATTTACTTCATCCAGCAGTGAAGGCTCCTACTTCTACATGTTATATTTTATACCAGCTCTTTCTGCTACTTATTATTTCAGGTCCCTTACAATAATGTAAGAGTGGTTATTAGGTTAGCAGGTTTATATTGATAGTTAGCCGTGATAATATGATATATACACATCTTTGCAGGAGGACAGGAGGCGTGTTCTGAGCATTATTCGTCGAGAGAAGAGTAGTGATCCTTTGTTCACTGTTTTTGCGGCTCAGCTATTGGCTAATACCAGGGTGACTAATGTAAGTTAAGAGCAAAAACAATTTATGCACCAGATTTCTGAAGGCTGTTTGTCCCTGCATCTTTATTCTGTGTACTTTACAGTCATTTTACTTATTAGTATACTCATACATGTGTGTATCGTGGCTTTTAATAATGTTCAAATTGAATTGTAGAAATGGGTACGCCGTGAAATTAGTAACTTTGAGTATCTGATGCAGTTGAATACTATAGCTGGTAGAACTTACAATGACTGGAGTCAATATCCTGTGGTAGGTATCCAATCAAAATTCTGTGGTAGGTATCCAATCAGAATCCTGTGGTAGGTATCCAATCAGAATCCTGTGGTAGGTATCCAATCAGAATCCTGTGGTAGGTATCCAATCAGAATCCTGTGGTAGGTATCCAATCAGAATCCTGTGGTAGGTATCCAATCAGAATCCTGTGGTAGGTATCCAATCAGAATCCTGTGGTAGGTATCCAATCAGAATAGGTATCCTGTGGTAGGTATCCTGTGGTAGGTATCCTGCGGTAGGTATCCTGCGGTAGGTATCCTGCAGTAGGTATCCTGCGGTAGGTATCCTGCGGTAGGTATCCTGTGGTAGGTATCCTGTGGTAGGTATCCTGTGGTAGGTATCCTGCGGTAGGTATCCTGCGGTAGGTATCCTGTGGTAGGTATCCTGTGGTAGGTATCCTGCGGTAGGTATCCTGTGGTAGGTATCTTGCGGTAGGTATCCTGCGGTAGGTATCCTGCGGTAGGTATCCTGCGGTAGGTATCCTGTGGTAGGTATCCTGTGGTAGGTATCCTGCGGTAGGTATCCTGTGGTAGGTATCCTGCGGTAGGTATCCTGCGGTAGGTATCCTGCGGTAGGTATCCTGCGGTAGGTATCCTGTAATAGCACCAGGGTCGTCAAACTCCTCATACCTATCAGGTGTGACTATAACTATTATTGTTCATAGGCAGAACAGCTAGAAAGCTTTAGTTTAGCTTTATTATTTCATCCTCCTTTTTACAAACATATTCTGTCTTCAGTATTGTTTCAACTGTAAGTGAGTAAAGTCAAAAACATATTTTGTTCTGCTTCTTAAAACCATCTTATACAATCTGTAGCATCAGCCACACAATGGCAGACAGGTTATGGGCCCAGCACTACACTTCTATGTAACTTTTTATGCTTATAGTTCCCCTGGGTACTACAAGACTACACATCATCTACTCTAGACCTATCCAGTCCTGACACATACAGAAAGTTCTGGAAACCTGCTGGTGCATTGAAGGAGAGTATTGAAACGGAGCTACGGCAGAGGTATGTTGTTCAACCAATCGCATTACACTGTTTAGTCCGACTTGTGTCCATTGGATTCTACTTGCATCTCTATATCTATTTTGTACTGAGCAGAATGAGATTTGCTGTCTATTATAATGGCTATAGTCACACCTGATAGGTACGAGGAGTTTGACGACCCCGGTGGGATGGTTCCTTTTCATCACGGGACTCATTACTCTAGTGCGGCTGGCGTCGTCACACACTTCTTAGTTAGGATGGAGCCATTTACCACAAAGCATATCCATCTCCAGAATGGAAGGTGAGTCTAGTCTATGTAATGTGGCAGGGCAGCTTGATTGTTGATTTGTGAAGAAATCTATTTTATATAGTTTATGATGTTATGTTGTATTCTATTCTATTATATTTTAATTATATTACATGTATATTATGCTCTATTATATTATATTATGTTATGTTACGTTGCTTTACGTTATTTTATATTATATTGTTATTTTACTCTCTACTTGTGTATGACTTCTATCAAACATTAACTATAAGATAATCATGGTGACTACACATAGTATAAACCATGTGATTGTAAATACTGAGTCATATGGTTATAAGTAAGTGAATGAGTCATGTGATCACGCGTATTATAACTATTATTAGGTTTGATGTGGCAGATAGGCTCTTCTTCTCCGTGAATGAATCATTTAACTCAGTCCTTACTTCTCTACATGACTGTAAGGAACTGACTCCAGATTTCTTCTGTCTTCCAGAATTTCTGGTAAATGTAAATGGTAAGTAAGAATAGTCTGGTACACATACAGTATTCTCTCAATTGTCTATAGCATACCTAGTATATTATATTATGTTATGTTATGTTATGTTATGTTATGTTATGTTATGTTATGTTATGTTATGTTATGTTATGTTATGTTATGTTATGTTATGTTATGTTATGTTATGTTATGTTATGTTATGTTGCGTTGCGTTGCGTTGCGTTGCGTTGTATTGTATTGTATTATATATTGCTGGTATTGCTTATAGCATACCTAGTATATCTAACTATTATATTGTATAATATTGTTAGTATTACTTGTGCCTTATAGTAATTTTAAAAAAGAATTTTCAAGGAAAAACTAAGTTGAAGAAATGTTGTGCTGCAAATAGTAATGATAATAATGCGATCGAAGTTTTCAATTGTTGAACATTTTGTCAAAGTCATTGCGTATTACAATAATCATTGTACCAAGCTGTTTTTAGTATAACGTAATGTAGCATTGTTGAACCTTCTGTTTTGACATAATATTATTGTAAACTTTGTGAGCAGAATTTGATTTGGGTCGACCTCAAGGAGACGTTGTACTACCTCAGTGGGTGGAACACTTCTCTAACACTTTGGAGGGAAAAGTCCGATCAGCTGAGGACTTCATATGGAAACACAGGGAAGCCTTAGAGTCTGACTTTGTATCTGATAATCTACATGAATGGATAGACCTCATATTCGGCTACAAGCAGAGGGGAACTGAGGCTATTAATGCCTGCAATGTCTACCCTGCATACAGCTATGAAGGTAATAACTTCATATTCAGCTTATTCAGTGTTATAATATAGACTTGTGTTTAGGGAATTTTTTTTATACTTTACTGAAGTGGTTGGTGTCCTTTTGGAAGCTTGAAATTCAAATTATCATCACTGTTATCATTTTCATGAAGGAAAATTGTGTGTATACAATACAAAAGCGTTACAATGTATAGTCGTAATGACACGGAACAATTATTATCAATTTCCTACATGTAATATTATATACAGTACATACATGACTGTAGTCTTCATTCCTTTAATGATCTTATAGGTGCGTATGATCTCTCTCAGATGTCAGATCCAAAAACTAGAGCTGTGACAGAGAAGATAATTAAGGAGTTTGGACAGACGCCAATTCAACTGATAGACAGAGTAATTTAATATGTTCTCTCTTTAGTAACAGCTATTATATGTATAATAACACATAGTATATGTATAGTAACACATAGTATACATGTATGTATAGTAACACATAGTATATGTATAGTAACACATAGTATACATGTATGTATAGTAACACGTAGTATATGTATAGTAACACATAGTATATGTATAGTAACACGTAGTATATGTATAGTAACACATAGTATATGTATAGTAACACATAGTATATGTATAGTAACACATAGTATATGTATAGTAACATGTAGTATATGTATAGTAACACGTAGTATATGTATAGTAACACATAGTATATGTATAGTAACATGTAGTATATTATATATACAGTGTAGTAACACATAGTACATGTACATTATTATGTTACAGTCACCTCACCCTAAAAGGAAGACACAACAAGAATGTCTGGAGTTGGAGCTCCGAGAAGGGAAACCCTCCAGTATTCTACCATATCTTGACAACTTGAAGCCTTACAAAGCCAGTGTAAGATATCTACATATTATATTACATGTCAACTGTACATGATACACTATTGGACTTATTCTAGTCATAAGTATGTCTCCGATATTTCGTCCCCTATACACTGGTCAATTACAGACTTAGTCAGTTATATTACTGGTCAGCTGGATTACTTGTTTATGCATGTATATGCATTTATATACAGGTATATTATACCTGTATATACATTATACCTGTACAATGTTTTAAGTTACATTGCCTTTGATCGACAGAGACACAGTAAAAACATGTACAAAGCCTGAACTGTGAATAATACTTCAATAAATGGATACTGTTTATTCTAGTACAGAGTAAAACCTGCTGTAGTAGAAAGTAGTATGACATACCTATATGACTATTTAGCTGGTTTACATAATTTATAGACAATGTATATTCTACCTCTATATAATCTCCAGTTAGTTTAACAAAAAAAGAAGTCAGAGAAAGATTAAATGTGATGCTGCAGGGTTGAAAGCACAGTTTATTGTGTCATTGAAGGGCACTTGCATCAACTTGCCTATCTTTTATTTAAACCCTTTGAACCAATCAATTTGTGCGCTCACTGCGATAATAAACTACTGACATTATTTTATAACCCAATCAAAGAATGTTTCTGATTGGCCAGGGATTTGCCGCCGTTTCATTGAGCCAATGAGATTAATATCATACACATTTGCATAGAATGAACAATAACGTATATATATGACAGTAAAATATTGATGTGTTTTGCAACATTCTCAGCTCAAAGACTATTGGTCATTGTTTTCCCCTGCTATTCTGTTTGCACGCATAAATCAAAATCATTTGATGCCTGGAATATATTATGCAGCAATTATAAAGTCATATTATTATCTATCTTTACTTTAAGAACAAGATTGCACGGTATAGTATAGTTTATACTATAGAGTATTGACTATAAAGCGACTGTATATCCGGTACCTCTAGTCTTGTGTAAAGACTTATTGACTGATAAAATAACTCCATATTGTTAATTTATTGCGCATCACAAAGCAGCATGTTAATGTTGTGAGGATGATGTGTATACCTGCTACTTGTTTACCTGTTTTTTTAGGTCCATGAAAACGCGGAAAGTGGGAATATTATAGTAGCCTGTGTACCTCCTGCTCAACCCAGACCTTTTATATCTCCAGACACTGACTCCCTTGTAAGTCTAAAATATTGCGTACATTATGTTAATATTATTGTGGTGTGTGCTGTGTTATATTATTATTATTATATTATATTATTATTTATTGTATCTGCCATGTTTAAATTTTTTATATATCATGATATGACTTTTTATATACATGTATTGTTTTCTAATAATTTACGTTATCGGAAAATGTTGGTGCGAGCAAGTATCTTAATAATGAATAGTAAGACGAGACGCATTTTTATATTTTTGTTGACTCCTTATATTTCGATGTATGTCCATACATCATCATCATTCCTCTGATGGTGATGTATGGATATACATCGAAATATAAGGAGTCAACTAAAATATAAAAATGCGTCCCATCTTATTATTCATTATTAATTTACGTTATATAATAACTATGATTGTATATAATTTTGATATATTACTACTTTATATATTATATTATCATTATGCTATATTGTATTGTTGTATATTATTGTATTGTATGATATATTGTTGTATTGTATTGTATATAATTGTATATATTGTTATGCTGCTTTATAGGTTATGTTATTGTCTATGTTGTTATATTACTGTGTATCTTATGTTATATTACTGTGTATCTTATGTTATATTACTGTGTATCTTATGTTATATTACTGTGTATCTTATGTTATATTACTGTGTATCTTATGTTATATTACTGTGTATCTTATGTTATATTACTGTGTATCTTATGTTATATTACTGTGTATCTTATGTTATATTACTGTGTATCTTATGTTATATTACTGTGTATCTTAAGTTATATTACTGTGTATCTTAAGTTATATTACTGTGTATCTTATGTTATATTACTGTGTATCTTATGTTATATTACTGTGTATTTTATGTTATATTACTGTGTATCTTAAGTTATATTACTGTGTATCATATGTTATATTACTGTGTATCATATGTTATATTACTGTGTATCTTATGTTATTTGCAGGTAACTATTAGTGATGAAGGATATGTCGGTCTACACAGATGGCAACCAGTAGACAAACATATAGAAAATAAGTTTGTCTTTCAAAGGGATCTCCTAGTAGACAGTCGGTGAGTGATTAAGCTGGCAGCTGCATTATACTGTTTTGTGATATTGTTATACTACGTGTATATTGTTATACTATATTGTATTGTATTGTATTGTATTGTATTGTATTGTATTGTATTGTATTGTATTGTATTGTATTGTATTGTATTGTATTGTGTTGTATTGTGTCTTATTGGATATTTAAAACAACTTGCAAAACAGTGCTCTAACTTAGCAATATATAGATTTGTAATATAGTGTATCACTTAAATGTATGTTTGTAATATTATGTATTATTGTAGTGCATTATATTATGTGATGGTAATATACAGTCGCGTACATGTAATATATTACTGTAGTATATGACTGACATGTATGTGTATAGGAAGACTAACAGGAGGGTAGTTGGCCCTTTTCTACCTGAAAAGAAGCTGGAATCCAAGCAGCTAGCGGTGAGTGTCGATGCAGAAAAGTTATACTCAGGTGGTTACTGGGACAACACACTCCGTATTTACCCTCTCAACCAGGCGTCTGGTACCGCTAGGATCCAACACATACATGCACATTACGGTGAGTTTACCAGTGTAGTACTCATGTGCATTGCATTGTAAGTTAAGTGAGCTATGATTGTGAATGAATGGTAGGAGACGCATTTTGTGTTGTTATTCATATATTTTGACAATATCTGTCCAGTTACCATCATCTGAGGAAGTAATAGAAATTGTTTTGGGACTGCCCACACTGGGACGTTTTTGCTATGAAGATTCCTTGTTACGGGTATGTGAGGCAAACACGGAACATGTTTTCTAGCCGACAGGCAGTGTGTTGAAGTTTATGCGTGGGTCTATCAGTTGAACTAAAACATTTTTAATTGCCAACATGGATTTCGGATGACAATCAATTATCAAAATATAAGGATGATTATACACCAAAAATTTGTGGAATATGTGAATGTCAATATAAATTTGGAGCTATGGGCATGTTCTGGTTAAGAATATTTGCTTATGTTGTTTAGTAACCAATCCATGCCCAGGTTACACTGCCCTCAACGGTTGATTGAACCTACACTGTACATGTATAATAGTTAAACGCACACTGTTTATTTATAGTGAAGAATGTAATGGCTAACTGCATTATTGTCTTATAATATATAATGTGTGTTTATTAAAGGGGTTGTGACGTGTCTACACCTGGATAGAACAGGAGAGCACCTTGTGACAGGTTCTGCTGACACTACGTGCAAGGTGTGGGATGTTAGCTCACTGAATGAGAACAGTAAACCTCTACAGACTCTGTATGGCCATGATGATGAGGTGACAAGCGTTTGTATTAGCACGGAGTATGACATGGTGGTGTCGGGGTCAAAGGTCAGCAGCCATATATTTGTATGAATATATATGTAATACGTATACTATTGATTACCAATTCTGTGCTACTGCTCTAGGTTTGTAATAATTTTGATAGTTTCAGTGTTATATAATAGTTGATAATTATTTGATATTTGGCATCTCTTTAAATTGTGTAATGTATAGAAACTGCCCATGTAACTTAGCATTATCTAATGGGAGATTAATGCATGAGTATATATGACCAATAGGATGGCACGGTTAACATACACACTGTAAGGAAAGGGCTGTTCATGCAGTCTCTACCACTGCCAAGAAATACGGTTGGCTCCCACTTGGTTGTCAAGGAGATAGGCTTGTCTAGTCTTGGTAACATTATAGTATACACAGAAGAGAGTAGCGCAAACTCATCGCAGGTAATATTTCATGTTCGTGTCAAGTGTATATGAGGGCTCTTGAGTTTGTTAAAGCTATTATACTAATTCTCTATCCTCCAATTTATATCCATGTAAATAATCCCATTTATCTATAATTTGATGTTTATAATCTAATATATCTACATACATGTATGACCTAATGTCTCATTACTCCAGCATAGATGCTTACTGCTCACACAGGAATTAAACAAATTGGCTATTACTATTTACTATTATTAAATTTCAATTTCAACTAGTTATATTGGGTAAAGAGACATTTGGAAAAAGACAGTTCGAAACAGGGCGTTTCAAAACTGTGTAGATTGCATTTAGAAGAACACAACTCACAGATAATTATTTGTTTTAGTGTTCTACAAGGTAGTAGTAGTAAAAACAAAAAATATGATATTAAAATTAAAAATCAGCTGAACTCTCGGGGTTGGGGTTTTGAAACGTCCTGTTTCGAACTGTCTTTTTCAAACAGTTGCAAATTCATTATGTTGTTGTTTATGAAACCATAAAAGTCAGAGGCTGTAACTTGCTGCTGACATTACTCTATATATTATATTTGAGCAGTGACTTTGTACATGACATCACATCCTCTCTACACCAATCTGCATATTAATTTCCCGCTCACTTGCAATTATGATTGGCTAAAGCTGTACATTGTATTTAACTCGTCTCTTCAATGAGCGATCTTTTATATCTGGCCTAGTCAGGCACATTTGAGACATCCTTGCTAAGATCAAACAGTGACCAAAACTTGGCTTTTAAAACCTAATACAACCTTTGGAGTATATTTGACAACACATCGATTCCTATAATTGGTGGGTCTGTGGTTATTACTGCATGCAGACATTTCTATTTGTAGCCTGTACATAGTTTGCTGAGGTACTCCATCAATGGCTACTACTTAGACAGACTAAATCTTGGTAAGCAGACAATTAGTACTTCACTAGTTACTGCCCAGGACTACCTAATATATGGAACTGCAGATGGTCATGTTTATGTCAGAGAAATCCATAGGTATGTGCCCACAATGTCTCTCTAGTTACTTTATAAATAATAGCAACTTAGAGTTTCTGTGAAGTATTTGTATGGCGATATTATTATCTAATGCATATCATAGAAATGTCATATTTTCTGGTCCATGATGCTGTATTCAATTGTTAAAAATATGATTACAAGTTCTTCTGAAACTGTTTTGAGTCGTACTCACAAATAGTTGCAGAGATGCCAGCGAAGAGAACACAACTCTGCAAATCGCATCTTAAATATGAAAATTCTTCTCAGACAAAACAATTTAGAAAACTGGAACACTTTTCGCTTCTAAGTGACATATATTGTATTATGCTAAGTGTGCCTTAACATAATACATGTTAATATAACTGTGTCTTCTACTATTTCACAGATTTACCCGAGTGAACAGGCTTTCAATGGGAAAACCGGTGAGATGCATTAGTATAGCCTACAATTTCATGACCAGGAAACATTCACATATACTGGTGGGTCTAGAGGCGTCCCCTAGTATGTTGATTGTACTAGCTAGAAATGCAGAACCCAGGGTTAAATAGCTCTTTAAACACACAATCTATAAGAGTGGATATCAACTCTATACACAGTCATGTAAATCCAGAATCAAAACTCATCCGCTCATGTGCTAGTAGAATAGTTATTATTTACTTTTCACTTATTATTGATTCAAAGTTAGTTGATAAGTTGAATTTTAAATATCTTTATTTATAGTAATTATATACGATATACATATTATTATGTTGTTTATATCTTCCGTGGATGGCCTACTTGCTAAATGTAATATTTTTAATCCTCAAAATTGGTCAGTGATACTATACTTGTTTGCATCAATATTTTAGTAAATCTTTATTCCTAGGCAATGCTATATTAATATATATTTGTTATTTGATATATTATATATATATATACATGTATATTTGAATTTATTACTTATGTTGGACATGGGTGACCTGAAATAGTGGTCAGCGTTTCTAGAAATTGCTGTATATTCCTGATATATCAAGTTCATTCCAGACAAAGCTATGCATTACTCTGTTATATATGATTAGCCGGTGCGGTTGTCATTTTCTCTTTATACTACATTGAAATACATACTTATATGATAATAAGACTCTTCCTTAGATTTATATTCTATGTTCCCAATATTAACATTAGAATATTGTGACTGAAAATTAACAAAACGGTTTTATAGCAATAAGTAATGGCTCTGAACTCATATTATATAATAAATTAATATATGCTCTTTTTACTTGACTTTTTAAGGTTATTTACCTGAGGTTCTCAAAAATAAAATTCCTTTTATTACAATGATCCTTAAAGGCATACTAGTAAGACTACGCTAGTTTAAAAATTGTATTTTTATTATTTCAAGAGTTAGGGTCATAGTATTTTTAGAGCCAAAATACTACAAAAACATATTTATGAATAAAAGGAAAATCCGACACGCTGTTGTTACGTAATGTAGCACTAGCATGTTGCTACTTAGGTATGTTAAATGCGTAACAACACCACTTAGATGTACTTGTGCAGTATGTTCTCACACCCAGTGGAAGGTATGGGCTGTATAATTATATCAACCACTAACTAAACTCTATTTTTATGCATTATTTTATGTTCTAGTTACAGACACAATGCAATACTTCATCGCAGGATTATATTAACACATCAGATATTAATTTTACACTTTGACCCAGGGCCGTAGCGCCCTAAGAAATGTTGGTGGGGCCAAAATATTTGGCCGGGGGTCCAGGGGGCCGCCTAGGCCCCCTGGCGGGGTCCGGGGCAGCGCCCCGGCCGCCGGCGCCCTGAGAGTGTTTTTCATAAAAATAGAGCAAATTTGAAGCAGTTCAGGCTTATGAAATATACCTGTGTAATAACATTAAATATAACCCAGCCTCATACATATATATGCATGTACATGTATACATTGTATCTGTTCACAATATTATGACTGAACATGAATCATTCAACTCTAACGACATTTACAAATGCTTTACTCCTTTACAATGATGAAAAACATGCAATGAAATGAAATAGAGCTAACGAATCTACAAAAAGCAGCTGAAAGCATGTGTTTCTTTCCTACCATAGAGATATTTCTTATTTCTCCCTATAAGATTGAATGCCTAAGTAAATATATTGAAAACAATGTAGGGCAGACAGATAGCCGAATCCAAAAAAGTTTGTTCAATTGAAAACTAATATAATTGTTTAGATTTTCAAGGTTTATATTTTTTAACACACCCACTACATGGACTGTGTATACGGTACCTCTTATACTGTATACTAAAATAATCTTCAAATTTAGAGTTACCTCCCCTGACAAGTTTTCAATATCTAAAATGTTGCATAACTGCAGTTAAGTACGGTAGTATTTAGAATTTTCTGATATAAAAGTGTTTAGCATACTTATTATCACCATATCTTTACATATCTTGTAAATCCCGCAAATAGGAAAGTAGAAGAAACTTTAAACACTTATCTGACCATGATAATAAATTGACTACATTTCGACTTTGCAATGCTAAAAGTTGAGACGGCCAAGCCGCACGGCCGTATAGGGCACTACGGCCCTGCTTTGACCCATGAACTATATTTATATTGAAATAATAACACTAGGGTACAAAGTAACAAATTTGATAGAAATAATTCTAAAACAACATGAAAATTAAAAATGAGCAAACTAACATCAATCCAACGACTGAGGTCACAACCAACCTCCTCCCACCTGATTGTGATCTCCCTACTCCAGATCCATGGCAACACAGACCAAACTCATACGCAGATCACCACGCCTTTTCATTGGAAACACGCTCCGGCAAAATCGCTCCAAAATAAAACTCTTTCAACTCCACAAACATGGGCATTAAAAAATCCTTTCTCTCTCTCAACACGCAGCACACACATACATCCTTAAATGCACCAACAACCAATTCATAGTAAGGTAAGTCATACACTTCTAGCAATCATAAGATCTGGTAGAAATAGTCGTGTGTCTTTTTAAGGTGAATTTGCTCATTTTTCCGACATAGAAAAAAAGTGCTATCTAAAAGTGCTTCTTTGATTGTGTTTTTGTTTTTATATAAATTTTATGGTGCCTTGTATTCTATCAAAAAATTGCATTCTGGTGTTTTCCCAATTCCATCATGGGACTGGGAGCCGGCCAGAAACTTGTACTGGGATGAACAATTAACCCCAGATGGTCGACCTTCAATAATTTGTTGTTTCGGTTATATTTCTCAATAATCGCCAATTTTAACTTTCATTCCATATCATGTCCGTGGTCAGTTGCATCATTTCCAGCGAATGACGGGTATAGTACTGCCTTTATGAGGTTGGATGGATCTTTCTTCTGCAATGTGAGTTTACAAAGTTTTATAACTTACTCAGAGGCCTTGTATGATAATATACACACGATTATACATGTAATTAATATAGATAAAATACATGTACTAACTCTTCTCTTGGCAACTTTCCCGAAGTTGGATGCCGTCAGGCGGTCTTTCCTTGCACTAGCTCATTTCACCAGATTTTGTTGCACGGCATCTGGTTGTGGTGCTAGCTCTTTATAGAACTAGCCTATGGCGGCACCTAAGACATCTCCAGACATGTCGTTCTCCAATAGAGCGTTATTGGGGCCAAAATCTAAGCCTGAAATTACATGACAAGACATTGCAATTCATATTGAAAGATACGTACGTAATGTAATGTAATTTACAGTAATGTAATGCAATGTAATGTAATTTACAGTAATGTAATGTAATGATATTGCCTACTCTGTCATGATCAGTAATTGCTGAAATTTTCATTTTCCTTGCCTTTGTACCGGACTGCTCTTCTTTTCGATTTGCTCTGAAGGCTCATTTTTTGTCTGTTTTCGGTTTTTTGAGTTTTAGATACCGTCCTAATAATAGAGGATAAACATGCTCAATATTTTATTTATACAAATTGCACATCTCAGCGGTCATTTATTTAGATAAAAAACTTTCATGAATATTTGGGGAAAAAGTCATATAAATTGTATACCAGTTACGAATTTATTTAGCGCTGTTGTGATATCAATAAACCAATAATTATTTCGGGCCAAGGTCGCATGAATTATATACCTGAAATGGTGAGTAGTTGGGTGTGATATGCTGGCAAAGAGTAGCTTCCAGCATTTCACAACTCACATGGCACCTTTGATAAATCTAAGGACACTGGCATGACGTCTGTGCGACCATACTCCCCATTGCCCTCTATGCACAGCTTTGCTGCCATCCATGTCGGATCTTATTCTCATGAAACCTTCTGCTTGGTTGGAATTTTTTAGTTGAATCAAAGTGTTTGATCTCTGAGCAAACCTATCCAGCATTATCTGCAATGAGAAACAATTGAAAGTTTAAAAAGAGAAGATGACTCCATGCATGGTGTACAAATATGTGCTATACGCTCAATCTATCCAGCATTACCTGCAATGAGAAATAATTGAATGTTTATATTAAATTGAGCAACAGCATGAAAAATATTTTTTCATGATTTAGAATAACACTAGTAACTGAAGCCAAGCAGATGTGCCGTTATGCTATTCATAACGTCATGTCTCAACTACATCATTCAAATAATTGCGAGCCAGCAGATCCAAATAAAATGGTCACGATAGAGTAAAGGTAGAGTGAATCATCATAGTTACAGTCTGTACTAAGGAACCTTTGGAGGGGATGACTGATTGTCGTCATGAACATAAACAACTGACTAATACAAGCACTTTGTAGACATTCTCAGATTGAGATCATGATCATCCCATTCTGAAGTGTAGTGACTAGTGTGGTGTCATCTTTTTCCGTCCGTGATATTCCTATGGCTATTGATATTCTCTATTTAATAAGTTACTAGTAGAGACTCTCATGTTAGGTTTGCGTGCTCTCTGTGTGTGTAAATCACCAAGCTTGACAGATCAAAGCCTCTTTTCTCTTCTGGCAGGTGAGTCACTGGACTGTATTTTTTTACGTTTAATTTCAAGACCCTCACGGTTTAGTGTAATAACTCAGTTACGTGTGTGGTCATGATATGAATTGTGCATGTATTAATTGTAATGAATAAAAATAATATACCATATAATATATTATTATTGGTAATAAAAAGTACACGTGTCTATGGTAATCCAATGATGCTAACCAGTAACCACTATAAAATGGAAAAATATAATATCGTAATGTTGTGCTGTACTCAACTGTAATATACATTGTACATGTACCATGTGATATGGTTAAGGGACATTTCGAAAAAGACAGCTCAAAACTGTGTATATTACATTTAGAAGAACACAAATCACAGATAATTTACTTTTTTAGTGTTCTACAAGTTAGAAGTAGTAAAACCAAAAATATACAATATTAAAGATAATAATTAGTTGAAATCTGGGGGTTTCAAGCTGTCCGATTTCGAGACATTCTGTTTCGAACTGTCTTTTTCGAACAGTCACAAATTCATGTGATATATACATGTAGGTACGAGTATGTGTATGTGCTACTCTACTGCAAATGTTTGTAAGAAATAAATACTTGCACGTATTTGTTATCATCCATTGCAGATATGACTTACAAACTTACAGGCTTACAAACTGCTGCTATGATGTCATAACATTGTTGGAGAAGGTCAAGATGGCTGTGATTGAGCATTACAAATGTAAATCCTCTTCCGGCTTCTACTACAGCATAACTTTCCTTGACTATTTTTCAAGTTGTGTGTTCTTATTCTAATAATTCAGTATGCATGTATTTCATGTTTTAATATATTATATAATTATAGCTAAATACTTTTTATACAATTTTAAATATAACATGAACATCTGTTAGGTATACTCTACACAGACACTAGATCATAGACATCTGTTAGGTTAACTTTAACCTCAGCACCTCCATCTTTACAGCCGTGACATGGAAAGGGTGTTATATGTGAAGTAGTACAATGAGTTATATAACTGCACATGTAGTAGCTTAAACTATGCATACATTATACAATCTGCATGTGACTGCCCTATATAAAATATCATAGGTGTGTTTTCTCGTAGTTTCTTTATTACTTATTTATAGAGGCTTATAGCCTGTGCTACTATTATCATTATTAACACGATTAAATTAATAACTGAATGGTAGGAATAAATATTACAACTGCCTCTTATTGCTTTTAGTAACATGACCTCTCAGTCTAGGAGATGATAAGTTGATGGGGGGTGTTTGTCATGGGCACTTATAAATATACTCTTGATCTTAATTAGAAGTTGTCCTCTCTCGGTTTCTGTTAATCTCATTTTGAGAGGAGAGAGGGTAACTTCTAATTATGATCATTCCTTATACAAAGTACATGGTACAGTATGCACATACAATGTGCATGTATGCACATACATGTATATATTATGCAATAACACACTGCGAAATGATGTAGGCCATGAATTGCATGTGCAGTGGTATGGCATTGCAAAAAAATTTCATCATGCCGTAATCAAGAATTGAAATGAAACTTAGATTTACAAAGTATTAGTAAAAGTTGATCCTAACCTTTCTCATCTTTATATATGCGCATACAGTATATGGGCCATAGGATAGAAAAATGAAAGTGCAAAGAGAAATAAAAAGGTAGACAAATTGATTAAACAATTTTTATATGCTGTTCATATAAAGCAAGTACATATATGTAGGAAAGTGTGTGGTAAGTCTACAATTATACAGGCAGCATTGTACACATGTATTATATTGTATATTATTGTGTCCTATATCGACACATAGTTCATTAACATTGACATTTCACTTATTGCATTGCCTTGTTATGACCTGAATGTGTTATGTTACAGCATGTTATACAGTCATGTATTATACATGTATAACAGACTACGATGTATACAATGTATTGGCATCAGTGTAGTGATTGTATGCTTTTACTGTGCTGCTTTACCTGATGTTTTGCTATTGTACTACTACATGTATCGTACTAATTCATTTCTCTGTAAAATATCCTCTTTGATTTCATACATTGTATGCAACAATACCTTTTTATACTCCTATTTGAGGTTATTTTGTACATCTTGTAACTCGGACCCCTTTTGAACCTTTTGACCTTGGTCCGAAATTGATTTTAGTATATTATAAGGAGCACAATTTTGTATTCATGTGCAGTTGCTTAATAAAATGCTCTTACTAGTTGAGCTATTTACAGTCTCTTACTGTTTACTGCTAACAGTAGGGTACCGGACATTCTCCCTAGACTTGGGGCCTCTCCAGGCACAGTCTCATGACATGCTACCAAGACCCAGTGCTCCAACTCTTCTCACAGCCATAGGTACCGCTCCTGCTATGCTGTGCCGAGTTTGAACGACTCCACACTAGCCTTGCTATAGGAGTCGTGCCCACACGACCAGGTCTTGCGTGACTGACCTTGACAGTTTCCAGAAGGTCGTCATACATTCCTCAACGTGTGCTGTTTGGTTGAACCTGCTCCCTTACTACTGCTTGGCCAACCAATTTTTATCTTTTCCTACTACTCTTGCCTGTACATGTCTTATGGTTGCGCCTCAGCTACCCAGTAGGACACAACAATATAGGGTGTTTTGCAACTTTCAACAGAAACTTAAATCATTGAAGGAAAGTTATTAAGAGTGCTCCATGGAACAATTTCAGCAGACCATTATATTTTTGAACAGACTTCCGGGAGCCTAGGAAGCCAAAATAACACTGATATACTCGCTAGAAAGGATGTAGTCACACACAGAGTCACGCATACTTCACCAACAAACAGCTGAGTGCGGTTGCCTCTTACAGGATGTTGCACTAAGATAAGTTACATGTATATATAATATATTTTATCATCGTCCTTCAAGTTGAGTGTGAAGCTCCTTTAATTTTTAGCAAATAGTAAAGTGTTTAAACTTTACAAATCTAATAATAAACTCTTTAGTGTTGGTTCTAAACTGTATTAGATAAGATGAAATCACTTACTTGGTAGCACCTTATCTGTGTCTAGCTGTTGACATTGTGGGCTAATAAACACAAGAGGTCGCTGTACGTTTCATAGGTTAAGCAGTCAGCAACCGTCTATATTATCTACTGTTGGTCAACATATACATCTAGGTGCCAGCGAGTTAACGGCTATCAACACATACATCTTTGCTTTTGGTGGGGCAGGTTGTATATTATTATATAACTTTTGTTCTCTTACATTTGGCAATCACATCAGATCAGAATGGTAAGTATATACATGTAAATGTGAATGCCTATTATAGTAAACAGTAGAGATAGTGTAAATTATCACAAGCTAAATAATTTCATGTGTCCAAAATAATGTATTGCAAAACTATCATCATTATTATTATTTTTCTGCACATAGAAATAATTGCAATACATTGGATGTGTAATTTATATTGATGTTATAGTACCAAATGCATTTTAATTTTATTCTTTGTATTTTACATGTATTACTAGGCCTAGTGTCATTATCAAAGGAAATTAAACATTAATTCCTTTTGATGATGATACAAGGACTAGTATTAAAATATAATTTTAGTAATACTTTACGTCGTCATAAAACTCTATACCCCTATCAACATCTCCAATGATGTTATAAAAAACTTTAACTCAATAAATAATAGCAGAAACTTAGGCAAGAAAGCAATTTACTAACCTAATAATTTGTCAGAAACTTTTTCCAGATTTACTCTAAATCACAATAAAATTTCTATTTCGCTTATTACAGCATTTTAAAACTGTAATGATATAAATAGTAATACTTTCCTTTGGCATAAATTATATTATATATTTGCTGTTACTGGAATAAAAGAAATTGTCAATGTCATTGGCCAGGAAGGAATGCACAGGGAGTTTGAGTTGAAGCTAACATTGATGCTGTACTGTCACTATGTGCATATATTGGAAGATGTTGGTGTTAGCTAAAATTTTTATAATGAATAATAAAACAAGATGCATTTTTTTAGTTTGGATTTATTCCTTATTGCATACATAATATATTAAACAACTTATCTTGGGGAGTTGTCTTCTCTACTGTGACATTTTACTAATCATGGTAACCTCTGTTTGTCATCTAAATTGTTAGTCAGATGAAAAGAAGATCTCCAGTGCACCAGAAGCCAGCTCTGATGCTTCTATAGAGGAGAATGGAGGACAAGATGGTCCAGAGCGTGCAGCATGGGGAGGACAACTTGAGTTTATTCTCACATGTGTGGGGTAAGTACACCATCGCGCTGATGTGATCTATAATATTGTGGTATCTGAATATAACTGTACACTATGTATAATAATACAATAATGGATAATAAATATATCTGGTAGGTATGCTGTGGGACTTGGTAATGTGTGGAGATTTCCGTATCTGTGCTACAAAAATGGTGGAGGTAAGAAAGGACTTGATCCCATTGTCTAAAAACTGAAAGGCTGCCGTTCTCATAAAAATATTATCAATTTCTTCTCTCAAAACAGTAAAATGTTTTAAAGATATAATACATGCAATACTGGTTGATAATATTATAATACATGTAATACTATCATGATTGCTATTACAATAGTACAATACCTGATAATTTCATTGTATAATTATATACATTAGGTGCAGATAGTCAGAGACTGGTATTTTCATGGATTTGAAACAAGTCTCTGACTACTCAAAAAATAAATTCCTTGCATAGAAAAACATCATTTGTATATACATATAATAAATATAGTCATAGAATTTTTATTATCATTACTTTAAAGTTTGTGTGTCTGTTTACCGCATCAAAGATCTATTTCTATGTCCAGGTGCTTTCCTCATACCCTACGTCTGTATGTTGGCGTTTGTTGGTCTCCCACTCTTCTACATGGAGCTCTGTATTGGACAGTTTGGAAGTCTAGGACCTCTAGCAGTATGGAAGTTTGCTCCGGTATTTAAAGGTAGACGTCAATCTTACTAAACAGTTTTATTTTTAAAAACTTCCAATAGTTAATAAATTCCATGCAGATAACTTATCACATTGTACAATGTTCATAAATTCATGACACTCATTGTAGCTTATCTTACCTCATTGGATATTGATTTCAGTTCAACGTAGGAATGTGTGTAATATTACATCATATACCTGTGCGTGTACATACATAAAATGAGTATGCTACATAAAGACAACACTAGACGTTTTTATCTATGACTTCGTTGCAAAAGGAAATTATTATAATTTAAAAATAAAACATGATTTTACATGAAGATTCAATTTCCCAGAAACTTAATTCAATTCAAGTTATTGTATGACCTTTGACTCATCCGGTGTTTGAGTTCACACACCATGTTAGTCAGCTTCTACATGTATGTACATGTTGTATATTACAGGACTTGGTTTTGCCTCAGTGATGGTATCTCTGCTTATAGCAATGTACTACAACGTCATCATTGCTATCTGCATCTTCTACTTCTTCAAGTCAATGACAGCGACGCTGCCGTGGACCGACTGCTCCAACGCTTGGAACAACGCGTCTACATGCATCACCCTTAAAGAGATTGAGATTATCAAGGAGAATGCCACTGGAAGTTAGTACCATATTTTACATTCAGTTTCAGGACAAAGTCAATAGATATTTCATTTAAATTGTTTGGAAATATGAAAGAACATTCATTTACACAGCCCATGATTTTCACGTGATCAGTCATAATGAGTAGTAACCTACTCAATCACTAGCTAGCATCACAAGAGCTACTCCACTACCCCACTTAGCATCCCTTGAGCTTCAACCCTCCGATAAAACCCAAGATTGTAGTCATGGTAGTATAACTGGGCAGTTAACCTTCCTAGTTATCATTTACAATCAGTTCCAAGATGGACAACTGAAAAACTACTGCAAATAGCAGGTTGACTTATATTATATAAAATCATGCTTCTATTAAATATTATTGACACCTTAAAATTCCTCTCAGCATTAAATATCCAATCATGGCCATAGGCTGTAAGACCTATTATCACAGTTAGGCTGGGAGAATAGCTTTAGTGCAAAGCCATCATGGTTACACGCAAAGTCATCATGGTTACACGCAAAGTCATCATGGTTACACGCAAAGTCATCATGATTACACGCAAAGTCATCATGGTTACACGCAAAGTCATCATGATTACACGCAAAGTCATCATGGTTACACGCAAAGTCATCATGATTACACGCAAAGTCATCATGATTACACGCAAAGTCATCATGGTTACACGCAAAGTCATCATGATTACACGCAAAGTCATCATGGTTACACGCAAAGTCATCATGGTTACACGCAAAGCCATCATGGTTACACGCAAAGTCATCATGGTTACACGCAAAGTCATCATGGTTACACGCAAAGTCATCATGGTTACACGCAAAGTCATCATGGTTACACGTAAAGTCATCATGGTTACACGCAAAGTCATCATGGTTACACGTAAAGTCATCATGGTTACACGCAAAGTCATCATGGTTACACGCAAAGTCATCATGGTTACACGCAAAGCCATCATGATTACACGCAAAGTCATCATGATTACACGCAAAGTCATCATGGTTACACGCAAAGTCATCATGGTTACACGCAAAGCCATCATGGTTACACGCAAAGTCATCATGATTACACGCAAAGTCATCATGGTTACACGCAAAGTCATCATGATTACACGCAAAGTCATCATGGTTACACGCAAAGTCATCATGATTACACGCAAAGTCATCATGGTTACACGCAAAGTCATCATGATTACACGCAAAGTCATCATGATTACACGCAAAGTCATCATGGTTACACGCAAAGTCATCATGATTACACGCAAAGTCATCATGGTTACACGCAAAGTCATCATGGTTACACGCAAAGCCATCATGGTTACACGCAAAGTCATCATGGTTACACGCAAAGTCATCATGGTTACACGCAAAGTCATCATGGTTACACGCAAAGTCATCATGGTTACACGTAAAGTCATCATGGTTACACGCAAAGTCATCATGGTTACACGCAAAGTCATCATGGTTACACGCTGTACATTATGTCAAAGAATTTTAATATTATGTATAATTAATATAAATATGTATTTCAGACCTGACTATGCCAGCTGGACCTCTTACAACACCTTCTGAAGATTTCTTTTAGTAAGTCCACTTCACTATAGTGTTATCATTATAATGTACATGTTTGTGTTGTTAGCCATTAGTTTGACACTTGACAACCGGTTCTCTTAATAACACAGTACTAAATGATAGAGTATAGTAATACTTTCTGGGTCTCTGCGATAATGAACGACAATACATGTAGTTTATTGAAGCACAACACACAGAAGGTATAGCATAAATAGTAAATTGAATATGACAAAGTGAACTAATTTTGGAATATTTTTACAAACGGCTCCTCATACTATATGTGCATCAAGTGATAGTACTATGTCGGCAACCGCATACAGGCAAAACAGATCTTGATAGACCATTTTCAAAAGTCTACTGGCATTCACTGATCTTGCACCAATATTGGCTGAAAAATTGAATAAAACATCTCAAGTTGACTAACTAGAGGGAAACAATTATAGCTACATGAATATTTTCATTAGTTTATAGTTTGTACACATTTCATAATGACTCATAATGCATCAATATTAATTTTTAACAGCATTGGTCCTGCTGTAGCCAGCCAGGTAAGATTGACCTTTGCAAAGTGCAAACAGTCACCAACGTAATATCATTTTCGATAAATTTCTGCTATTTTGTGTATTTGTAAGGAACTGCTGTATTTAATGCTTATTTTACTGATCAAGTTCTACCTGTATATTGTTATGCACTAGGCCTAAGACCAAGGTTTTTAGAAGACAGTATCTGATATAAACAAGCGTTCAAATATCGTTAGTATAAGATAAAACATGTATATTAGCGATCACTCCATGATGGTGTTGTTAGCCAAATATAAACATGCTCAATACATAACTACATAATTATCATATAGTGTACATATAGCAAAAGCAAGTTTACATAATATTAATTTATACTACCTACAATGTAGCAGTGCAGCATAACTCCAGTCTGCAGTCAATTTAATTGTCTATAGCCTATCCCAGTCTGTGTGCCCCATATTACAAGGTTCATGTACTGTACATGATTATTTAAATTTTTCAAAATTAGTATCAAGAAATTTCTCATGGACGAAGGAAGCACCAGAATTAATTCCTCTGCTGCCAGCTGGTCTAGGAACTTCTAGTTTATTCATCTAGGTAGCACATGTATTTTGTGTCATAAAAAGGAGTTATTTGTCGCATCAGTGAAGGATGCACATAAATTAGGCTGATTACGTCTCATGATGGCAACTATCAGATAAGTCTGCTCTCACATGCTGATATGATTCACTTCAAACAGCTTGTAATCTAAAGCTCTGAGATACCCAGATAAGTGAAATATAAATTACTATAACATAGGAACTCTAAGCCTATATATGTATACTCCATGACACTCTCACTGTGTTTAACACCCATGTGCTCCGCTGTTTAGTAAAATTAAACCTACACAATTGTTGTCTTAGTTAACCTTATCTTAATAATAGTACTCCAAAGGGAGAATATATTTTCCTCAGAATTTTATAAAAACAAAACTTGTCTAATCTTACAACTAAGCAATCGTACTGATATCTAATGGGAAAAGTTTTGATTTTTCAAAAACAAGATTATCATCTTAGCTGAGAGAGGAGGTGGGGGTGATGGAGACCCCCCCCCCCCCCCCCATTCGCTTATAATAGACATATTACCTGAGTACATCATCGTGTTGGTCGCAGAGATAAGAGGGAACAACTTACTCCAAACATTATAATTAGCTGACTTGAGAAGGAATGTGATATGATGAAACCATATTAGCAGGAATTTCCATTTCTGATTGCCCTGTGAATTCTGGAAAATTTTGTCCTCAAGTAGCCTAATTCCCTGCATTACTGTCTTAGCTATGAAATATTTTTTTAAACCATAATATTATTTGCATTGCATTATAATCTGATAATTATTCACCAAGTGTACAGTTTGTGAATAATCATTCTATAATAGTTAGAGGAATATATTATTATAATTGTTGCATCATATTATGCAATAAGTAGAGCAGAAAAATATGCTAGGAAATATGAAAACACAAAATTAACAACTTAATTAGTTTGAAAGGTTTTTCTGCCAAACTTGTTAATGTTATTCAAGATATACATGCATTCAGTTAGTAGTGCAATTAACAATGGGCGTTCTACAAGCAAACATCTTGCTACAAAAACTAAGTTTTTACCGGAAAGTTTTCAGTACCTTCACAGGAATAATACAGTTAATACATACATGTACATGCACTGTGCACATGTACATGACAAGGTAATAACAATTAAGAATCACACAGCTGGTACAGTGGAAGAGGCGAAAAACATTTTACTAAAGCTAAGTGACTTGACAAACTACACACTCTTTTTAGTTTTGACTTCAACTGGTGCTAATCCATGAGAGAAGCATTATGGTATGACATGTATTTCTATATATTTGGTAGTAATGAGGTACTAAGACTTACTGAAGGTTTGGATGTACCAGGAGGAATGAGATGGGAACTGGCTGGCTGTTTGCTCTTTGCTTGGGCCATTGTCTGCGTTGTCCTCATCAGAGGTATATCCTCTCTAGGAAAGGTAAGTAACACCAACATCTGGCCAAGTCTCACTAATTAATACCTTTTCCAAGTCTCACAATTACCTTGTCAAGTCTCATCATTGCTTTGTCAAGTCTCACAATTACCTTGCCAAGCTTCACCTTTACCTTGTCAAGTATCATAATATCTACTAATATTGCTCTAGGTGTACACAAAACTTGATTGATAGCTGATATAATATTAATTCACTCAGACCACTTCATCCACCAAACTGCCACTGCCACACGAGTTTACATAAACCTAACTTTTCAGAATTGGAGTGGGGTGGAGGTAAATTGAGGCACACTTAAAAAAATTACCTAAAAAGAAAATAAGTATATCAGGCTATCAAACGTTCTCCACAATGAAAATGGATCGCAAGGATATAGTAAATTTCAAGTTTTACTACGGAGCTTGATTTATATGACTGTATTATCAATGTGGTTGGTGAAAAAGTCGGCATGTTTTTTTCAGGTAGTCTACTTCACAGCCTTATTCCCCTACGTCCTGCTTACTGTGCTCTTAGTTAGAGGGGCCATGCTTGAAGGTAGCCTAGACGGAGTTATCTACTATCTCAAACCGCAGTGGCACAAACTTGGAGAAGCTCAGGTACTCAGTCTATCAACTCCATGCAGTCACTAATCACTGAGCAGCGTGTTTGTATATTTATTTGTATAACATTTTGACAACTCAACCTCGACTACATTCTTCTTGGTTAAAATAAGTCATGGCAGGAATTATTGTACTTACACATAGTATGAAAGAGCAGGCAAACCAAGCTACAAAGAATAGAGCTGTCAGCTAGCTAGCTGTATACAACTCTGATAACTATATTAGTATGCCGCGTGTTCTGTAGGTATGGTCAGACGCGGCAGTACAGATCTTCTACTCTCTTGGTGTAGCGTCTGGAGGGCTGATGGCAATGGCCAGCTACAACAAGTTCCACAACAACGTGCTGAGGTACTGAGGTTCTCACATGCTCTAATAGTAATCGTTTCCCCCTCATCCTAAACAGGTCTCTTACTGCTCCACTTTGTGTTAGGTCACAGACTGTAAATTGGTAATAAGTAGCATTAGTTAAGATTAATTGCTTGCTTCAGTTGTATACTTTGGTATCATCTACGACTTTGAGTTTCATCAACTTCTCAGGACAACTCAGTCAATTTACATAGTTAGCTTCTGTCAGGATAACCCGAGGACCAGGACAGAAACTTTTCACATTGGCTAAAGGGAGTGAAGATGGTTATTATGCAGTACAGTGTTATGCCATCACAGACAGATCATGTATAGCCCAACTAGCTTTGGTCCAAGAGCTAACAAATTTCCTTACTATCATCTGTGCATATAAGTGTATACATGTATACACGTAACTGGAAGTGTTCGCTTCATCTTTGTAGAGACTCACTGATTGTACCTGTCGTCAATTGTTTGACGAGTATCTATGCTGGATTCGTCATATTTTCTATCCTTGGATACATGGCAAATAGGAAGGGAGTGGATATCGCGGAGGTAGCCGCTCAAGGTAAGTACTACAGTTGCGTAGCTGTGTTCCTACATCACTTGGGAAACGGGTGATTGTTGTCTCAAACTAAGTGATATTGTGCACACTGATATGGTAGCAATAATGTGCTCTAACAGATAATGTGTGAATTAGTAACATAACAAATCTTACTATAAAGACGAATATTTAACCCCAAAACCCTTGTTGCCTGCTTCGCAGTGATACAGTGATACAGTTGTCAAAGGGGTTCTTTTTTGAGCAGCAATATTGGATGGTTTTGAATTACAATGGCAAAGCAAAGATGTAGTTAATGTTTATCCATGCCTTAGCGATTATGGGGATATACGTGTATAACTAGATTGGTCACTTCCAAGCTTTTAACTATTAATGTAAAAAATGGTCATCTACGTATTTTAGGGCCTGGTTTAACATTCGTTGTATATCCCGAGGCTCTATCTACGATGCCTGCACCTCCAGTGTGGGCATGCCTCTTCTTTTTCATGATGATTACACTTGGCTTTAGTTCTGAGGTAAGAATTCCCCTTCCTTCTATCTACAGTAACTCATTTACCTCATTAGTAGTATAGTCAGTGCACTTCTAGACAGACACGCACTCATTGACCCCTGTTTTCAACCAATCACAAGCCGGTATTTCCGATTTCAACCAATCACAGAAGAGCACAAAAATTTTGCACACGACCTTGCCAAGGTCACCCCAAAATCCCCCCTTCTGATTGGTCGAAAAAACATTTGCACACTTGACCCCGAACCCGGCCACGACCCCTTCCCTTCCTCCTTCCCACCCTCCTCCCCTCCCCCTCCCCCACCTCCCACTCCTCCCTCCTCCCCGCCACCGCCCTCGTCCCGTCCGCGCCACCGCCGTCGCCGCCGCCGCCACCGCCGCCCTCACCACCGCCGCCGCCGCCGCCACCACCACCGCCCTCACCACCGTCGCCGCCACCGCCGCCGCCGCCACCACCGCCACCACCACCACCGCCGCCACCACCACCACCGCCACCGCCGCCGCCGCCGCCACCACCACCACCACCGCCGCCGCCGCCGCCGCCGCCATCACCGTCATCACCGCCACCCCTCCTCCACCGCCGCCCACCCTCCCCACCCCGCAACCCCCACTCACCCGAACGACCAATCGTTTGAGGCGGTCAAGCCGCGTCCGCCCACGTTGCGTGCGGCGCCGACCGTACACGTGGAGGCGACGTCGGTGCCCCGTATCCACCGGGCCAAGCGACTAGGCAGCGGCCCGCCGCTTCTCCCGAGCCCTCCACTCGAAAAGCTTGTGATCTAAACGAGCGAATTCGGCTGCGCTTCTTCGCCTATAACTCTCATTAGCGATAAGAAGAAGTACTACGGAAGGCTTGGTTTCAGCGATAAGAAGAAGTACTACGGAAGGCTTGGTTTATGATGTGCATTGCATTGTTAATAAAGAAATGTGTAAAGTCTCGGCTATAAATATACTGATGGGAAGAAGGGTTGTTTCTATAATATACATTGTATTGACAACAAAGAACCGTGTGCATGTGTTAAGTCAGCATATATATATATAATGCATTAAATAAACTTTTCACAATGGTGACAATAGAATGAATAAAAGATTGTGTACACGTGTTAAAACACAATTGAAAGAATAAAAGACACATATTTAAAAGAGTATGTCATATCTGTTATTAGCAAGGAAGTCTGTGTGCATGTGTTAAGACAGTGTATATTATACATTAGATAAAATTTTCACAATAGTAGCAATAGAATAAATAAAAGGTTGTGTGCATGTGTTAAGTCAGCATTATGTAATATATTAAATAAACTTTTTACAATAGTAGCAATAGAATAAATAAAAGATTGAGTGTATGTGTTAAGTCAGCATTATGTAATACATTAAATACACTTTTTACAACACTAGCAATAGAATGAATAAAAAAAGCTACATATGTAAAGGAGTATGTCATAGCTATTGTTAGCAAGAAAAGTCTGTGTACATGTGTTAAGGGCAGCATATATAATACATTAAATAAACTTTTCACAATAGTAGCAATAGAATAAATAGAGATTGTGTACACATGTTGAAATATCATTATAATATGATTTAAACACAATTGAAAGAATAAAAGACACATATGTAAAGGAGTATGTCATAGCTATTATAGCAAGAGACAGCTGTGTGCATGTGTTAAGTCAGCACATATAATACATTAAACAAACTTTTTACAAAAGTAGCAATAGAATGTATAAAAGGATGTGTATAAGTGTTAGAATACCATTATATAATAATTTAAAAAATAATTTAAAAAAATCCTCACTGATTTGATATCACATAAAAGTAAATGCAGAGGGAATGAGACACTACAGAGAGAGAGAGTGGGAGAAAGAGAGTGGGAGAAAAAAGAAAAGATGATTAGAGCTTTTCTTCACTGACTCGAAGGTAAGCTTCAGCTTGTGCTATTACCTCTCTGTGATACCCATTCTTCTTGAGATGAAAAATGGCAGAGCGGTAATACTCAACTGCTCCAGAGAAAAAAGATGGGGGGAGTCTGCTTCGATCAACTAGTTCACTGACAGTCTCCTCTTCTATGGGGGTAATAGTGGTGGGGGTATTAAGATTGAGTTCAGACGAACAAGAAGGAGATTGCGAGCTAAGTAGCTCTCTTCCAAAAGAAAGAGAGGGTGAAGCTAAAGAAAAGGAAGAAGTGGTAGTAGTAGAAGTAGTAATAAAAGTAGGTATTGAAAGACTAGTAATTGTATTATTAGACCTTCCAAGAGAAAAAGAGGGTGAATCTAAGAAAAAGAGTGGAGCAGGTGAAGAGGTGGGAGTAGAAGTAGGTATCGAAACAGTGGTAACTGTATCATCAAATCTTTCAGGAGAATGAGAGGGTGAATGTGAAGAAAAGAGTGGGGGAAAAGAAGCAGTAGAAGGAGTGGTAGTAATGGTAGTAGTAATAGTAGTAGTTGTAAGAGAAGAAGTAGAGGTGGTAATGTCTCCATTAGTAAGAGAGTTACTGATGGAAGAAGCATCTGAATCAAAATGATGGTGAGAAGGGAGAGGAAATTGTGAAGAGCACACCCCAGACTTTACAGATCTTTCAGGAGAATGAGAGGGTGAATGTGAAGAAAAGAGTGGAGGAAAAGAAGTAGTAGAAGGAGTAGTAGTAATAGTAGTAGTTGTAAGAGAAGAAGTAGAGATGGAAATGTCTCCATTAGTAAGAGAGTTACTGATGGAAGAAGCATCTGAATCAAAATGACGGTGAGAAGGGAGAGGAAATTGTGAAGAGCACACCCCAGACTTTAAAGAGAATGGAGTAGTAGACATCCCCTTAAAGAAGGGAGGGTATACTACCCCACCAACAGTTGTTGGAGTGTATGCGGGGATGAGTATTTTGGAAGGTGGAGAGTGACCAGTGACCCTTTGCAAAAAGGATATGGTCTTTTTTAGTGAATAGATATCTGTTAGAAAGCGTGTGTTGAATGAGATGTGTCGGTGACAGGGCTTTCCATCAATATGATGATTAGATGGAAAGTTGTAGTGTCTATTCATCCCCTCATCATCTACTGTTATGTGATAGCAAAAACAGATTCGGAGCAAAAAATGCTGTTGAATGTGGACACCTCGTCGGTGCCCAACATTCTTATTGCATAAAAAACAGGGGTCATCCGATTCAAATGGCTTTGTTAGTGACATCTCCAGTCTTCTTTTTGTCTCATCACTAACAAAGACATAGAATCTTAGACCCCCCTTACATATCGACTTTGCTCTGAGTCCTAAAAAAGAAAGAAAATAACAAGAATAAGTGAGAGAGAACATATGACTTACTTGTAAATCAGAAAAAAAAAGATTCTAAATCTACAAATAGATACTAAATCATTCTTACCTATCTCGAAGCCATCTACTCCCCCACATTGTTCAAATAAAGCAATCTCTTCTTCCCCTAGTTCTGTTTCTTTTTCATTCTATAATGTAAATAAAATGTGCAGTGACTAATTAACAAACTACATTAACATAGCTATTTGTAATATATGGTTTTTGAAGAATTTGATGAAAAAACTGGCACTCTAAGTACTAAGCAAGTCTACTAAAGCCTGTCTATTTACTCACATAAAGAGAAATACATCATCAACATAAGAAAACCAGTTGTAATTTATGTTATATTTTTTCACATAAGAAAAGAAAAAAAAAAAAAAGTGTCTTATTGATAAAAATAATACATAAGAAAGAAAGTGCAATACTTATAATAAAAATATCACTAATCTTTAACATCTTAGACATGGTAAGAGACTTATAGAATTAGAGAAAATCATACTATGACTAATTAACATCTGGTTTTAAAAAGGAAGTAGTCTCTTTTGACATTCTAGACATGGTAAGAGGCTTATAGTATAAAAAAGTACATCATCATTATGTGTAACTAACATGTACTTCTGCAGAAATGTCAGTAATCTCCTTTGACATCTTAGAAACCCAACACCATAGTGGATTGAAGGTGTAATGCATGTGTGAACAAATAAGATAATAGACTAACCATTTCTGGAGATGGGATTCTTTTCCTCGAGATTCGTCTTCTGTCTTCCGAGTCGTACGTAATCATATACTTCGTACCTTTTTTTGATGTTTTAATTTTTCTTATATATTTCTTTCTTTGATATTTAGATGTAGAAGCCTGTAAGTATATGTAGAGTAATAAACATATACCAAAGCATAAGTCAAGTAAACGGAACTACTAATGCAACATAGTTACTAAACAAAGAAAATAAGAATGAATAAAAATATATAGGAAACATGAGCATAGTGGTAGTGTACAAGTCAACTATACAAAAATACTAATCCCTATAGTTATTGAGCAAGAGAATAAGAATACTGATAACAACTACTTTTAGAATGAATAGCATAGGCAAGTTAAATAACAAGTAATAATATATACTAAAGCCTTAACTGTGTGGATAAAACCACCAACTCACCATAGTCACTGGGGAATAGAAACAAGAACAGATAAACAGAACATGTGTTAGCAAGAATTAATTTTGAAGTGAATAATCAGTATAAGACAGAAAAAAACCAAAAATACCACCCCTTACTTTTTATGTGTTTTTCAACCAATTGAGTCTTTCTGATGGTAAGCTCCTCCCAAACAGAGAGATAAATTACTCTTGTGTTAGTGCAGATCTATTTATTAGAATTAATCAGTTAGTCTTTTTAGCTTCAAGTTCATCCTAAGTAGTGTAATAAATCACTTTGGTGTAGACCTATTTATTAGAATTATTCAGTTAATCTTTTTAGCAACAAGTTCATCCCAAGTAGTGTAATAAATCACTTTAGTGCAGACCTATTCATTAGAATTATCCAGTTAATCTTTTTAGCAGCAAGTCCACCCCAAGTATTGTGATAGGCCACTTTAGTACAGTATAGTCTTGGATGTAGAGTATAGGCTACACTTGATAATATACTTCTTTGCTAGGATGTACAAGTATAGTCAGTACAAGTGGTAATAAACTGTTTTGATACTTATTACCCTACTAGTGGTATAACTACTCATATTGAAAATAAATCTCACCACTTATAAAGTTTCTAAGCTATGGTCACACTAATTGTAGTATAGACAGAGCAGATCTCTACACACATGCTTTCATGTTGAGAATCAAAACAGTTTAATATATAAGCTTACAAAGTTTCTAAGCCCTGGACATACCAAAGGAGAATTATACCACTACTAAAATATAATTAGCCCCAATGTTAACTCAAATGAGTAAGTTCATATTAAAATACATATTAAAATAGCTAGGATGTACTAGTATAGCCAGTACAAGTGGTAATAAACTGTTTTGATACTTATTACACTACTAGTGGTATAACTACTCATATTGAAAAAAATCTCACCACATATAAAGCTTCTAAGCTCCGGTCACACAAATTGTAGTATAGACAGATCAGATCTCTACATACTTGCTCTCATGTTGAGAATCAAAACAGTTTAATACATAAGCTTACAAAGTTTCTAAGCTCTAGTCATACCAAGGGAGTATTATATCACTACTAAAATAGAATTAGTCCCAATGTTAACTCAAATGAGTAAATTCATACTAAAATACATATTAAAATAAGTTTACTCACCATATTAATTGTTGAGTGATGTTTATTCAGAGGAATTAGTAAATATCCACAGAGTTGCAAGTCTTTACTAGGTGGTTGAGTGGTAATGATAAAAATCCTCTCTCACGCTTGCTTTTATGGAAATCTCTGTCCAATCAGAAGTGATTTGCCTTTTTTTTAGTCTGATTTATTGCATCCCGATGTGATTCGATGTAACCCGATGTAACCCGATGTAACCCGATGTAACCCGATGTAACCCGATGTAACCCGATGTAACCCGATGTAACCCGATGTGTTTTCGACCTCCCCCGATGTGTTTTCGACCTCCCCCGATGTGATTCGATGTGTCTCGATGTGTTTTCGACCTCCCCCGATGTGATTCGATGTGTCCCGATGTGTTTTCGACCTTCCCCGATGTGACCCGATGTAACCCGATGTAACCCGATGTAACCCGATGTGTTTTTTACCTCCCCCGATGTGTTTTCGACCTCCCCCGATGTGATTCGATGTGTCTCGATGTGTTTTTGACCTTCCCCGATGTAACCCGATGTGTTTTTGACCTCCCCCGATGTGATTCGATGTGTCCCGATGTGTTTTCGACCTCCCCCGATGTGATTCGATGTGTTTTCGACCTCCCCCGATGTGATTCGATGTGTTTTCGACCTCCCCCGATGTGATTCAATGTGTTTTCGACCTCCCCCGATGTGATTCGATGTGTCCCGATGTGTTTTCGACCTCCCCCGATGTGTTTTCGACCTCCCCCGATGTGATTCGATGTGTTTTCGACCTCCCCCGATGTGATTCGATGTGTTTTCGACCTCCCCCGATGTGATTCGATGTGTTTTCGACCTCCCCCGATGTGATTCGATGTGTTTTCGGCCTCCCCCGATGTGATTCGATGTGTTTTCGACCTCCTCCGATGTGTTTTCGACCTCCCCCGATGTGATTCGATGTGTTTTCGACCTCCCCCGATGTGATTCGATGTGTCCCGATGTGTTTTCGACCTCCCCCGATGTGATTCGATGTGTCCCGATGTGTTTTCGACCTCCCCCGATGTGATTCGATGTGTCCCGATGTGTTTTCGACCTCTCCCGATGTGTTTTCGACCTTTCCCGATGTGTTTCGATGTTTCCCTATGTGTTTTCGATCTTTCCCGATGTGATTCGATGCACTCTGATGTGTTTCCAATGCACTCCAATGTATATGCTGTTAGCCAATCAGCTTTATTTGTATCTTTTTATTCACTATATAAAGAGAGGTGGAAACAGTAGTTTAGTTAACTCTTTCTAGCTCCAGTCTGTTCTTAATAGAAATTAAAGAAGGTTAGCACACAAATAGCATGGAAAGTGGATATGGATCAAGCGAGTATAGCAACAAGCTAATGACTCCTATAAACCAAGAGCTGATGAAGGTAACAGTGGAAAGATGTACAGAACAAAGCAAGTATGAGAATAAAGACTTATTTGAGGGGGTGTCTGAGCTCTTTCTCCAAAAAAGCTTACCTCTAGATTGGCAGAAATGGGATCCTTTAACCGATATTCGTAATAAGCTTAGCACACAGTTACTAGAAGAAATTCGTTCTATCTTTTGGGAGCAAGATGGAAAGGATGAAGAGTTGTAAGTTATACATACTTCCAACTATTTTTTTTTTTTTTTTTTTTGTTTCGTATTGTCTTTTATGATCAAAATAAAATATGATAGACAAATTTCCCATATAACTACCTCTCAACTATGTGAAAAACAAATATCATGCTAAATGATGTAGTGAGGTACTAGAAGCAGCCCGAGATAGAGATGAGAGAGCCATTGCACTCGCGGTATTTGTTGCGAGGAGTCACAAACAACTGAATACAAAGAATGCGAATCGGCAGACATTACTTCACCTAACTGTACAGTCTTATTGTTCGGATTCACTAATTCGTCTCATCATCACAAGGGGAGCGGATGGAGCAATAGCCGATGCTTGGGGTTAGTGTTTTATAGCACCAATGTTTGCATGCATTGCTTGTTAAAAAATATAGTATTGCAAAACTTGTAACAATTCGATACTTATCTATATTGCTAATGTTTATTTGGAAGGTGACACCCCCCTTCACATTGCTGCACGTCTGGGTAGAGCTAAGGTTATTCATGCTCTAACCACAAGTTTGACCAGAGCAGAAGTAAAGCATCCATACTTCAGAGTTCCTTACAAATCACTTCCCCAAGACAATGTACAGAGCTACAATCATGATGGAAGGAGTGTAGTCCACCTCATTGTTGAAACAGCGCATAGCAGCAAGCATAGAGAGGCACTAAAAGTACTAAAAAAAAATACTCGGGCTGACTTAGATATGAGGGTAAGTGAATACATTACAGTGGAATAAAAGTAGAGTAGATCGAATTGATAAGTTAGATGGGGAGTTTAATTCTATTCTCTTGTTTGATATTATAGCGAATGGGAGATGGATATGCCCCATCTCACATTGCCATAGAGAATGAAGACTACGAATGTCTACATACATGTCTAAGATTGGGAGCTGATTCTGAAGTTCGTAACTACAAAAGTGAAACTCCTCAACAACTAGCTCACCTCTACAAATCAGCAGATATGGTAAGGGACCAACAACATAAAGAAGTATAGATTTCTTGCTTTGTCCACCTTGAGTGATATTCGTCTGAGTAAAAAACTAAAATCATCTTGTAGGTAAGACTGTGTCAAGAGTTTGGAGCTGGAGCATATCAATTAGAGTATGCTGAGACCGAAGTCGTAAACATTATAGCTCCTACGACTTCTGATGAAGATGAGTAATAAGTACCTAAACCCCTCTTTTATTTATTCTATTGCTACTATTGTGAAGTTTATTTAATATATTACATAATGCTGACTTAACACATGCACACAACCTTTTATTTATTCTATTGCTACCATTGTGAAAAGTTTATCTAATGTATAATATACACTGTCTTAACACATGTACACAGACTTTCTTGCTAATAACAGATATGACATACTCTTTTAAATATGTGTCTTTTATTCTTTCAATTGTGTTTTAACACGTGTACACAATCTTTTATTCATTCTATTGTCACCATTGCGGAAAGTTTATTTAATGTATTATATATGCTGACTTAACACATGCACACGTTTCTTTATTGTCAATACAATGTATATCATAGAACCAACCCTTCTTCCCATCAGTGTATTTATAGCCAAGACTTTACACATTTCTTTATTAACAATGCGATGCACATCATAAACCATCCCTTCCGTAGTACTTCTTCTTATCGCTAATGAGAGTTATAGGCGAAGAAGCGCAGCCGAATTCGCTCGTTTAGATCACAAGCTTTTCGAGTGGAGGGCTCGGGAGAAGCGGCGGGCCGCTGCCTAGTCGCTTGGCCCGGTGGATACGGGGCACCGGCGTCGCCTCCACGTGTACGGTCGGCGCCGCACGCAACGTGGGCGGACGCGGCTTGACCGCCTCAAACGATTGGTCGTTCGGGTGAGTGGGGGTTGCGGGGTGGGGAGGCTGGGCGGCGGTGGAGGAGGGGTGGCGGTGATGACGGTGATGGCGGCGGCGGCGGCGGCGGCGGTGGTGGTGGTGGTGGCGGCGGCGGCGGCGGTGGCGGTGGTGGTGGTGGCGGCGGTGGTGGTGGTGGCGGTGGTGGCGGCGGCGGCGGTGGCGGCGACGGTGGTGAGGGCGGTGGTGGTGGCGGCGGCGGCGGCGGTGGTGAGGGCGGCGGTGGCGGCGGCGGCGACGGCGGTGGCGCGGACGGGACGAGGGCGGTGGCGGGGAGGAGGGAGGAGTGGGAGGTGGGGGAGGGGGAGGGGAGGAGGGTGGGAAGGAGGAAGGGAAGGGGTCGTGGCCGGGTTCGGGGTCAAGTGTGCAAATGTTTTTTCGACCAATCAGAAGGGGGGATTTTGGGGTGACCTTGGCAAGGTCGTGTGCAAAATTTTTGTGCTCTTCTGTGATTGGTTGAAATCGGAAATACCGGCTTGTGATTGGTTGAAAACAGGGGTCAATGAGTGCGTGTCTGTCTAGAAGTGCACTGACTATACTACTCTCATTTGATTAGCTTATTAATAAAATAAATGATCTAAATACAGTTCCTGCTATGGCTATGTTACCAATGCGTACTCCTCCAGTAGGCTACTTTCTGTTCTACTTGATATACACACATGTACCAGAGTTGTGTTCTCTACCTGTTATAGTTCTCCATGATGGAATGTGTGATGACAGCATTCCTTGATGAATATCCTCAGTGGTTGAAGACAAGCAGGAAGAGAGAGATCATGTTCAGAATTGGAACTTGTATCCTTGGATTCCTGTGTGGTCTACCTATGGTTATGGAGGTAGGTAACGAACAAACAGCAACAATAGCTCTGTATGCATAGGTGTACTATATACGTACATGCACATCTGTACATATACATTTATATACAGTATATAAATTTCATATGCCGCCTGTGTGGACTACCTGTGGTTATGGAGGTAGGTAATATATATATACATGTATTACACGTGTTGTACATGTATATTATGTGTACTACAGTGTATATATGCTTGTTTGGCGCAATTGTTTACATTGCATTCACTACTTTATACAATCAGCAGCAACAGCATTGTATTTCACACGCTCTCTGTGTGATACATGTAGTAGGCAGCTAACAATAACTTTGTGTAGGTATTGACTTCATTTGGAAAAGTATATTTACCATGTATATTCTAATTTGCACTCTAAGATGGTATTTCTGAAGTTGACCAACAGGCCAATTATCGCTAAAATTTGAATCACTCATACTTCTGTTTTTATACACAAATAATTGTATTTTTACTGTAGAAGCATTTAATATCACAGCAGGTTGTAAATACTAAACAGTAAACTACTTTGTTCTCTTACAGGGTGGATTTTACCTGCTGACATTAGTTGACAACTATGTAGGAGGATTCCCACTGATTATCGTAGGAATAGGTGAACTGGTTGCTATTAACTGGGTGTATGGTTTCAAGAACTTCAACAGAGACATAAAAATCATGCTGGGAAGACCCGCCCCCATCTATTTCATGATTATGTGGGTCGGATTCTCTCCACTGCTAATGGCTGTAAGTTTATTACCGCACATCTCACTCACCTGTGAATATGGCTGCCTAGTGCAACCTTCAAATCTTCTGCTTATAGTTCTCCCTTGCTAGTATCATCTAGACTAATATCCCAGACTTGTACCAGATATGGTTTTATTTGCACATTGATTGCCCGTGTCCCACACTTTGTACCAGGCGTCCCAGAATTGCTGGTGATAGGTCAAATAGAATAAGTGGCTACACTAATGATAACTGATAACATTATAATCATTTACTACATGTATGTAGCTCTTAAAAATGGGGCAAATATTTATATTTCAAGTTCGACTACATTTTGATTTATAAAATTTCCAAATTTCGACTATGTGTGTGTCTTGTCAGTATGGCTCGGCTAAAGAGTAACATAGTCAAGTAATTTCTGAAGCTACACTCCATGTGGCCGATGAATCGTTATGCTGACCGATCTGATACTCTTGTTATTGCGTTTTGTCAGGGAATTCTCGGCTTCACTTCTTACCAATACAAACCTTTGACCTTCCAAGGTTGGGTATATACACCTGGATTCAGTGCTTTGGGTTGGTTGATTGTCGTCTTCTGTGTCATGTTTATTCCACTGATGGCTTTGATTCAGTGCTGCAAGATGGGTGGATTTGAGGTAAGTCCTGTTTTATATAGTTGTGTAGACACAGTTTGCTTTTGCTCTTGTTTTTGATATATCTGCTGTTACAATAAGCTGTATATTTAAAGAATACAATCATATCAATTTAGGCATTAAAGAGGAGCGCAAGCCCTACGTCTGATTGGGGTCCGGTTCACCAGGAGGACAGAGTTGGTACAGTTTATGAGAATATGTACCGAAAAGAATCTACGGAGCTTGAAAATGTAACTGTTAGTAACGGCGTAGCGAATGGCGGCTATACTTCTGATATTCCAAGTAACGGCATTTATCCAATAGCGCCTGAGTCGGCCCCACCATACGATGAAGCTAGTAAGATGTGAGGAACGATGGTTATCTATTAGACCTGTACACCAACAGAGAGGGCAAGAGGGGTTGCTTAGCTTCACTATTAAAATACTAAATTATGTAAAAAGTATCACATTATAAGATATTAAAAATATTGTAAAATATCATGTTTATATCAATTTGTTTTGGCCTGTGTAGTCTATAAGTATTTTGATGCATTGAAAGATAAAGTAATCTACCTTGTGATGTTTATCTAGGTCACCTATTATGCAAATGTAAAGAGGTGACCTAGATAGCCAACCACTGGAACTGAGATCAATTGTGAGCAGAGTGAACTAAGCCAACTTACTACAGATAATAGCAACTCATTGATTTCCTTTCATATTCCTATGCACTTTTTAAATTCATCATCTTGTGGTGCCACAATAATATTATTATTACTACAGTATTTTTGTAACAATAAATACTTTTTACACAAAACACAGTAATACAGTTTAATGTAGTTCCCATTTAATTATTTTACATGTATATTATACTAAAATAATACATTGTTATCGGTTCTGCTTAGTGAAATACTGTTTTATTTAAAACTGTCTGTAGTTGAATAGGTTCAGATCTCTGCAGACACGCACTCATTGACGATAGGGTTTGGTTTGATAGCCGAGCCCCACTTTCATCTGAAAGGGATCTCAAATGAGCTGCTGAATTTGCTGTTATAAATAAGTGTTTTTGTTGAATTTTTATACTAATAATAATTTTATAATAATATATTCGCCCTGCAGCTAATCTTTCGATACATTGAAGGTACAATACAGAACACAAGTACTTGCCTTAGTATCAAAGTAACTAAACTATAAAACTCTACTTCCAAAGCATACATTTAGCATTTAATTTCTACATGGGGCTATCAAAGGTTGAATATTTTTACACAAAAAGAGTATCTAAATAATATCTCATTGATAATATGCTGTAAATATCCGGAAACTGCACAAGATAGCAAACATGTGGAACACAACAAATTCCTCATAGATATCTCATCATCTATGCAGCCTTGTGATTGGTCAACTAATGAATGTTAAGTACATCTGTACTGCGAATAACTAAGTATAGTATTTCGTACCCTATTGTTATTTAGCAGTCATATACCAAAAATCTGGCCGATATGAAACCTTACGGCACAATAATTTCATCATGATTGTCAATAAATAAAATATTTTGAAATAATTTTGAATAAGACAATACTGAAATCATTCTTCTCTATAACGATTTGAAGACACACTTGAAATATCCAATCTAACACATAACTATCGCTACGTTTGTCACGAGGCTATCGATTCTAGGAGTATAAAAGTATGTTTACTATTTACGAACTGGAAATGTGAAAAATATATACATGTAGTCATGTTCAACAGAGCAGCAGTTTATCTCTACTTCGAGCCAAGCTTAATAGACGTCACTCACAATATACATGTACCATAAGATCATTCTGACCAGTGGCCAGTCCATTTGCTTTCAATCTTTTATCCATTGCTGGAATACAATAATAGAAAATAATATAGTATAACACTAACACAGATTGTGAATAAGGGAGATAGTAGGAGAGTGACCACTGGACAACCCTCAGCTTGGACAGCAATGACCACTACATTCAGTCAGTAGCCCAAATGTCATACGTAAATGTAGCATGGATTGTACATGAACATTACCACAAATCAGGTTATGAAAAATTTTCCATGACGTGGACATCAGTGACCTAACTAGCTAGATAGGTACGCCTACAAGCATTACAATCACTATCACAAGCCTTCTTCAACTTTATCTCTACCTGCCGCAATCACTTAGAAGCAGTATAATCTACTTAGACATTGCCATGTCATGTGACCTATAGCCTCAGGGCATTGCAATGTAGATTATTAACTGAGGTACTGGACATATGCAGCCTCAAACTATGACTACAGACAACTCCTGTTATGAATCTAATAATAATATAGATAAGCGAAAATTAGTCTAAAGTCCCTGAGATGAGTTTAGATAACATTACTACAAAAAATTTTTGCTTTCTCCTTTATGAAGACATGAGATGAAATTTTGAGACAAAAAGATGAACACACTTGTCTACATTACACTGGGTCAACATCTGTAACTTTCCACAGTTTTGGGTATAATTTGAGCAGAATAATTTATTTTGGTCTAGCGTAACCAGATTATTATGAATTTATGCAATAAAAACATCATATTATAAATGTATAATTACTAAGATGTAGATCAAATAATATTCTTTTCTTGTTTCAGTAAATGACTGTAAAAATGACAGTATTATGATGTAATTATCCCATGTTTATGTTACAACATGATATCAATTCCTTTATAAATTTAGATAATTTAGTTATATGAGTGTGTCATAGAATGGTATGATCCAATAATATTAAGTAAACTCAAAAAGCTATTTGTCTTATTGGAAAACATTGCCATCTCCAAATAATAACTCACAATAATTTTAGGAGTGGTCTCCTCTTCCTTAATCAAATTGAAAAGATAACTTCAAACATTTTTGCAGCTTAAATTTTCTCAACCAAAGCAAGCCAATTAAAATTCCCCCTGATTTAGCAAGCCTCATTCTTGAACAAATCAGCATGCCATTTATCATTCGCCTATGCAAAGAACAATATTTTGATTTTTTAAGTCTTCGGCGTTGCAGAGTGTTGTTGTAATTGGTTAATATCAAATGCAATAATTTTAATTATAGACTTTATTGGAAATCAGCTTTGGTTATTGGCTGAATTGTGTAGTAGACGTGTTATACTGTGCTTAGTAATAAGATTATTTTTATACTGTTTAAAACCTTTTATTGTATAGAAGTAATTACAGTCAATCTTGCTTGTATAGTAGAAGACGGCTCTTGGTATGGGTCATCCTTTTCCTCAACGGGTAGTGCTTAGTCGTCCTGGTTCTCTTCTTTTATCTATAACAGAGACCAGATTATTATTAAACAGTGCGGTTGTTATTGTTATTTCATGCTGTGAGATCTTCAAATATACATGTACTTTATTATATACGTACACTCTGGAGTTGTGCTGACATGCTAGATAGGGGCATAAAGCTTAGGCCACACTACAGCGAATTTTTTTGCGAATAGCAAATTTTGGCCAAAGGCGAATTCGCAAATTAGAATCGAGCGTGCCACACTGCAAAAGCTATAAGCGAATTCGCATTGTGGACGATTTGATTTCACCCAATGAGGGATCAAAAACTATTATCCTCGGTCACGTTTCTCATTCACTGCAGAACTAGAACTCCGAAAAATGTAAAATAAAATTATAATTAAAATAGAATTAATATAATATAATAATTATTTTATTCTTACTTTTATTCGTTTTACACAATTCTTGCAAACGGAAGTATTTATTTTATTCATCAGTTAAAATAAATACTTTAATATAATAATTTAAACTCATGATTGATTGAAAATCCGTGGCTCTGAACACGTGACAGTAATGTGACAAGTAAAAATGGGCCAATCACAAATTAGCAAGTTGCGAATTAGCTGATTCAACCCAGCTAATGTGAAATCACATGTTTTCCGCGAATTCGCACAAAATTTGCGATTTTGCGAATTCGCCACTGGCAAAAATTCGCTTTTCGCTTATAATTCGCTGCAGTGTGGCCTACGCATTACTACAGCTTGTGGCTGTTGAGGCATGTCAATACTACAGAAGGCTAGGTAGCCACACAGGTTACATTGTCAAGTAGTCGTCGGTAGTTGTTGTGCGTACTGGGTCGTTCGTACACATCAACAACAATATTATTCATGGCCACTAGAGGACTGGCACCGTGCTTTTGCCTATTAGAGCCGTGCCAACAAAAAATCAAGTTGTTCCACCGACGCTCGCGGCCTCCCATGTACTCGAGCCTCAAGTCTGTGTGGCTATGTCCTGCTATGCCAGCCATGCTGGCTGCAGGCTATATTGTTGTGTCCTGTATCAACTTATTCGGTTGGACCTCTCTATAGCCCTGTGCTCTCTCTATAGCCCTGTGCCCTCTCTATAGTCCCAGCCTTGGTAAACCGGTTCTAGCTCACCCACCAGCACTCTGGCCTGTATGTTGTACCGCTGCACCTCAGCTTCCCAGTCAGGTACAACAATGTGCCCAATGCATAGTGGGTGTGGTTAGCATTCAATGCTAACCACACCTACTCTTTAGCGTTATGCACCCATCTCCCATCTCCTTGCCTCACTGAGATCTCGGAGACTATTTTTGAGTTTGGTGTATCTGTTCAAAACTGATATAACTGGGCTATTCTCTAAATGAGTATGAAGCATTGCTCCTGCACTGATATTCACCGAGAATGTAATGTGAAAGATACTTTTATGTCGTCTCAGTGGCTCTCCAACCAATAATATTACATATTCAAAGGTTTTTAGTTTTATTGTGTTGTAATTGTCTATCAATTCTATTTAAAGCTTTCTCTATTCATTTAAATTAAAATTTTAATTAATAGCGATAAAGGAATCTGCAGAATTTATCTTCAGAAACTCATCAAAACTCTGCGACATGGTCATGCCGTGACCAAAGATAATTGAACTATCCTTGCTTTAGCACAGAATATGACATCCCCGTTCTTGACAACCCGAGCCCAGCATAAACATGCCACCGAGATCTCAGCAGAAAATGAGTATGAATGTACCTTTAGTGTGAGCTGTACAATGGAAAGGCTATGTATAATAATATAGAATAATTTAGTTCTGTTACAGATATACAATCTAAAACTAGCTCCTAACAGTGTACTTCAAGCAGACAGCTCACCAGGTGTAACAGATGAAACACCAAGCAGACATCATCTGTCATGACTATAGATCTGTATGTATTGGACTGTCTGCTCTTTCCTTCAGTTTCTCAGAAGTAGCCAAGTCAGCGGCAGTCTCATTTAGAATATGATCAATGTTGGTTAAGTTCTTGATGGTTTCATTGATTTGATTGGCTATGTCCTTCAAGCCAATGGGTATAGATACAGTGTAACTTCTTCAGCCAGATGTTAATGAAAAACCTACGAGTTAGATTTTCTCTATATACCAACACAGAAGTTACCTTTCCTCTATTACATGCTAATACAGAAGTCATCTTCTCTTGATATAAAAATACGGAAACTACCTTCCCTCTACATATCAATTAAACTACAGCGATACAGGTATCGTCTTTCTCCGATTTCACAAACTGTGCATTGATGACATTATCATGAGTTGCTTTCTCTTGGTCAAACAATTCTGTAATGGTTTTGAGGTTTAGATTGACCTCCTAAAATTTTGTATAAGCTACTAGATATTGTTTACTATAACATAGTAAATGATACCTAATAGCTTCAACAAAAATCTTGATACACTTCATATCATGTAAAAGATACAATATTATGGTATCTTTTACATGATATATAATGCATAGAAAGTGCGTACAAGGTTAGTAAGACACACGGGTAGGTGTAACACAGGGTGATGTTTTTCTCATTGTAAATAGCACATAAGAATAGGTCAGTAATCCAAGTGGGAGTTGTTCTACCACTGGTTATGCAGTACAGAGTCTTGTACCTATCAACAGCCAATCATACCTGTCAACCTGAAGTGAAGAAATATAGGGAGTCCCAGCTTCCAAGTGCATAGGTGAAATTTGCAAGACCTAACTTCCAACTGTCAAATGTACATTTTGGGGAATAGGAACTGTTATCACAGTACTGATCATTATCTTTTGACATAATCAGTAACTAAACTAAATCACAAAAATAAGAAGCTAAAAAAGAGACTGGTAGTGAAAACAGTTTGCTCAAATATATTATTAGACTTATGTACACATGCACTATGTAGTAGCTGATAATTCCAAAGCTGTATCAAAACACCAGATAGAGTGAAATGAGACTGAACAAGGGTGTTAATTTGGTGCTATTTATTGGATAATCTTGGATGTTGGATATTGGATAATACAAAAATGAAAAATAGCTATCTGATGCCCTGAAATAGGGAGGATATAGGGATATAGGGAGCTAGTGGGAGTGAGAGTTTGAAATAGTGAACTCTTTAGTATTTATTCTAGCTGTGTTAGATAAAATGAAATCACTGCATACTCAATTGATGTCACCTTATCTGAATTACCCAGTTGTTAACTTTTGGGTAGTAAACACAAGAGGTTCTGTGCATACTACAGTCAGCAACCGTCTACATGACCTACTATTGGTTAATAAATTAGGTGTCAGCTAGCCAAGAGATATTAACACATACGCCATTGCTTTTGGTGGGGCAGGTTGTATATTATTATACAATTTTTATTCTCTTACACTTGGCAATCACATCAGGTCAGAATGGTAAGTACATGTTTATAAATGTGAATGCCTATAATAAACAGTAGTGATAGCGTGAATTAATCCAAGCTAAACAATTTTCAAAATTATCAACACACATTATCTTGCACATAAAATTAATTCATATTATAAAAATTTTGAATATAATAAATCAGAGCAATAACTTAAGGAAAACACAATTTACATACTATTTAGAAAATTGTTGAAAAAATATTACTTCATTGCTCTAAAATGTGCTATATTTACAGTAAGTATAAATAAAAATTTTTCCCTTCGCATACTATTTCTTTACTATCATTTGAATCAAAGTCATTATCAAGTGTCAAATTAGTACAATATGTTCTGCATGTAAAATATAATAATAGTAACCTCTGTTTGTCATCTGAATTGTTAGTCAGATGAAAAGAAGATCTCCAGTGCACCAGAAGCCAGCTCTGATGCTTCTATAGAGGAGACTGGAGGACAAGATGGTCCAGAGCGTGCAGCATGGGGAGGACAACTTGAGTTTATACTCACATGTGTGGGGTAAGTACACCATAGCACTAATGTGATCTATGATATGGTATCCTAATATAACTTTACACTACATGCATATATAATAATACAATAACTGATCATACATATATCTTTGACAGGTACGCTGTAGGACTTGGTAATGTGTGGAGATTCCCGTATTTGTGCTACAAAAATGGTGGAGGTAAGAATGGACTTGATCGCTGATTGTCTCAAAACCAAAATGCTGATATTCCAGAAAAAAATTTACCTTTTTTCTTTTCTAGAACAATAAAATGTTTTTGAAAAACAACAATGCTGAGTTATGATGTACATGTACATGTGTATAATATCATGTTCATTTAATACAATTATGGAATTGTTGTTATATGTACATGTCTGTTTACATATAATAAATATAGTCATAGAATTTATATTATCGTTACTTTAATGTGTCTGTTTACTGCATCAAAGGCCCATTTTTTCTTGACCAGGTGCTTTCCTCATACCCTACGTCTGTATGTTGGCATTTGTTGGTCTCCCACTCTTTTACATGGAGCTCTGTATTGGACAGTTTGGAAGTCTAGGACCTCTAGCAGTATGGAAGTTTGCTCCTATATTTAAAGGTATATTGCATCATGTATTTGTACATGTTATGAGTATACTATGTAGCCAGTGTAGCTACATGCACGTTTGCGCTGTTGACCCATAATGAAATGGATGTAGGTACCAAGTAAATCTTTCATCTTGCCAAACTTGTGAAGGTATTAACTTTACTTATTTATGTGGTGCAAAAAATAAATTATTATAATTTTAAAGTAATACATGATTTTACATGAATATTCAATTTCCCAAAAACTTAAATCAACTCAACTTATTGTATGACCCTTCAATCATTCATTGTTTGAGTTCACATACCATGTGAGTCAATTTCTATGTTCATATTGTATATTACAGGACTTGGTTTTGCCTCAGTGATGGTATCTCTGCTTATAGCAATGTACTACAATGTTATCATTGCTATATGCATTTTCTACTTCTTCAAGTCAATGACAGCGACGCTGCCGTGGACCGACTGCTCCAACGCTTGGAACAACGCGTCTACATGCATCACCCTTAAAGAGATTGAGATCATCAAGGAGAATGCCACTGGAAGTTAGTATCTTATTTTACATTCAGTTTCAGGACAAAGTGAAAAGATATTTCAATTAATTTGCTTGAAATTTGATAAGGTATCCATTGAAATAGCACACTTTTGTTTATATGCAATCATATTTTTATTCATTATATTAATATAATGAATAAAAACACAATTGTGTTGTGTTGGTTTGTGTTGCATTGTGTTGTGTTGCGTTGTGTTGCGTTGTGTTGCGTTGTGTTGTGTTGTGTTGTGTGTGCATCACATCGCATTGCATTGTATTGCATCGCATCGCTTTGTAACTGTGTCGCATTGTATTATATTATAATTATTGTATTGTATTATGTTATATTATATTATATTTATGCATAACATGATCATGGGAAAATATCAATTAGAGTGGGTAGTAACCAGTGGCAGGCTATCAGAAGTATCCAATCACTAGCCAGTATCACAAGAGCTACTCCACTGCCTCAATAAAAATTCCTTAAACTCCAATGGCCCTATTAAACCTCAAGATAGCAGTCATAGTATTATAGCATATCTGTCTGGTACACTGGGCATACAGATGTCTAGTTATCATTTACAACAAGCTCTTTCAATGACCACTACTGGGCAGCTACTGCAAATAACAGATTGACTGATATTATATGAACCCATGTATCTATTAGATTAACGACAACTAAAATAATGTTCCTTTCTACAACTTCTCCCAGTTATATTTTGCAGACCTAAGGTTCTATTTTCAATAGCCCCAGAACCTAGTTTTAGCCTGAGAAAATGGGTTATATTGAGTCCTTATGTATGCTGTACATTATGTCATATGATTCTATTCATAATAAATTATAACCATTATAAAATAATGTATATTTTAGACTTGAGTATGCCAACTGGGCCTATTACAACACCTTCTGAAGACTTCTTTTAGTAAGTCCACGTCACACTGCATTGCAGAAAAAAGTGGCGCTGCGGTTAGTGCAGTCATCTTTAAGCATTTTCTCCTATTCTGGGGTTACTTACTATATAAGCGCTGCAGCCCTAAGGTGCAGCGCCATTCTTTCTTGCAATACAGTGTGATGCATATCTACATACTGCAGTTGTTCTGATATAGCTAGGGCTTACACGCATACTAGCCTCTGATTCTGAGAGCCACTGAGCTTCGGCCACATTCATTAGACCTTCCCCCCCCACCTTGACGAACAGCTGTCTTTGTCTGGTATAGGCCCAAGTAACAATGTAGTTTAATACTGGCAATTCTACACCAACTACCTGTGATTCTAGTACCCAGTCAGTGGGTCTACTTCCTGATACTGTGGATGCTCTCCTAGCTCAGGCAAGAGTAGAGACTGTAACATTACATCCTTGTAGAATGTTATACCCCATTTTCTGTGATTGCATTCAGGTCCCACTTTCACCTTAGTTATTTTACAATACGTAAGTACGTTAATACACACACATGCTATGAACATGCACATGACAAAGACAAGGTAATAAGCATGATAAATGATCGTTCGACTGGTACAGTAGAGGAGTGAAAAAATAATTTACTAAAGAAAAGTGACTTTAAAAAACTGCTCTTCAAGTGTTGACTTCACCTGTTGTTAATCCATGAGAGAAGTATTTGTATTATGGCTTAGCATGTTTTTCTATATATTTTGGTAGCAATGAGGTACTAAGACTTACTGAAGGCCTGGATGTACCAGGAGGAATGAGATGGGAACTTGCTGGCTGTCTGCTCTTGGCCTGGGTCATTGTCTGCGTTGTCCTCATTAGAGGTATAGCCTCTCTAGGAAAGGTAAGTCTCACAGACATCTGGTCACGTCTCATAACTACCTTGTAAAGCCTTACCTTTATCTTGTCAAGTCTCACTTTTACCTTGTCAAGTCTCATAATGTCTATTAATAGTCATCCAGGTGTTCAGATAAACTTGATTGTAAGCGGGTATAGAATTGAGTCACTGAGGTCACTTCATCCACCAATTTTATTCTAAAACTGCTGCACGAGTTTCCATTCACAACAGCAACTTCTCAGTGGAGAAGATAGCCTTGGTTCTTTCGATGAGAAGCAGGAGTAGTTGTCTTCTCACTCTTTTGAGCAGCCGTATCAACCTACCTGAATTGCAAACAAAATATGCCATGCTATCAAACTTTCTCCGCACTATAAAATTAACCACAAACATGTAGTAAATTTCCAATATAATTCCAGCTTTTCTGCAGATAATGGTTTTATGTATTGTCAATGAGGTTGATCAAAATGTCTGCTCATTATTTTAGGTGGTCTACTTCACAGCCTTATTCCCCTACGTCCTGCTTACTGTGCTCTTAGTTAGAGGGGCCATGCTTGAAGGTAGCCTACAGGGAGTTATCTACTATCTCAAACCGCAGTGGCACAAACTCGGAGAAGCTCAGGTACTCAGTCTATCAACTTCATACAGTCACTAATCACTAAGTAGCATGTTTGTATATTTTTACTCTTATAACATTTGACAACTCAACCTCGACCATATACTTTTTTCTTAAAATAACTCAGAACTGAAATTATTGTACTTCTCAAAATATAGCAGAGCAAAGACGGCATATTACAAAGAAGAACATCTGCAGCTACATGTAGCTAAGATTAACATTACTGGTATATAACTCTTTAGGTATGGTCAGATGCGGCAGTACAGATCTTCTACTCCCTTAGCGTAGCATCTGGAGGGCTGATAGCGATGGCTAGCTACAACAAGTTCCACAACAACGTGCTGAGGTAAGAAGGTTATCAAAGTTATGCTAAAGTAGTGTGCTATACAAGTCTGTCTTTATTGTGTTGTAATACTATCAAAGGGCAATTTGGTGAAAGGATTCAAAAATTAATTATTTGATAAAAAATAATATTTACTGTTAGTTGTTTCATTTTGCCAAATTATACAAAAATATACATGCCACAGTTAGTAGAATGTAACATGCAGTTTCCAGATAGAACAGAGCTCATCTTCCTGCTCCAGTCAATGTTAGGTTAGGAACTAGAAATACATGTATTGTTGATAGAATCAGCATAGCTAAGATTACAAACCTTGGTATTGTCAATAACTCCGAGGTTTACCAGCCTCTCAGGAAAATCTCTGGAGATTGTTGTCCTATGGTGACCTCATTCAGTCTACATAGTTAGTCTCGGTTGCTGCAGGGTGGGATAACTCTAGGGTCAGGCAACAGCTTGTATCAATGGCAGCGGCAAGCGAGACCGGTGATTATGCACTTAAAGCAAGGACTAGTACATAGTTTTTCATCACAAACAGATTATACAGTCTACATTACTTGGCTGTGGTCCTAGGACTAACAACTTTCTTCACAATAGTTTGTGTGTTACCCACTTTATTTCTTTAGAGACTCACTGATTGTACCTGTCGTGAACTGTTTGACGAGTATCTACGCTGGATTCGTCATATTTTCCATCCTTGGATACATGGCAAATAGGAAGGGAGTAGATATCTCGGAGGTAGCCGCTCAAGGTACATACTACAATTGCATAGCTGTGTTTCTCCATTTGACTCTTTAACACTTGGGGAACAGGTGATTACTGTCTCAAACTAAGTGATATGTGCATGCTGATATAGTAATAATATGCTCTACCAAATAATGTCTGAATTGGTGACCGTCACAAATTCTACTAGAAATATGACTATTGTTAACCCCAGACGTCTAATCAGTAGTGCCATGTCCAGTTATAAACTACCTTTTCAAAAGGGTTCTTTTTCTTGAGCAGCAATAAACTATGGCTTTGCTTAACCGTCATGGCAAAACAAACAAATATAATGTTTATCCATATGTCATACTACATGTAAGTGTAGTGATAATTATATACATGTACATGTATATATAATAGTCGCTTTCAATCTTTGAGTGAAATATTATATACATGTACATGTATAATGTGTAATACCACTAATACAAAAATAGTCAACTACATATTACGTATTTTAGGACCTGGTTTAACGTTTGTTGTATATCCTGAGGCTTTATCTACGATGCCTGCACCTCCAGTGTGGGCGTGTCTCTTCTTTTTTATGATGATTACACTTGGCTTTAGTTCTTCGGTAAGAATTCCCCTTCTTCCTATCTACAGTAACTAATCAACCAAATAATATAAATGATCTAAATATAGTTCCTGCTACGGCTATGTTACTAACGCATACTCCTCCAGTAGGCTACTTTCTGCTCTACTTGATATACGCACATGTACAAGAGTTGTGTTCTCTACCTGTTATAGTTCTCCATGATGGAATGTGTGATGACAGCATTCCTTGATGAGTATCCTCAATGGTTGAAGACAAGCAGGAAGAGAGAGATCATGTTCAGAATTGGAACTTGTATCCTTGGATTCCTGTGTGGTCTACCTATGGTTATGGAGGTAGGTAACGAACAAACAGCTAACAATAGCTTTGTATGGATGCGTATAGTGTATGTACATGTACTAGAATTCCAATAACTTATACACGAGTAATTGTATTAGTACTGCAGAAACTTTACTTCTTGTTGTAAATGCTAAACGACACACATTTGCTTTTTTACAGAGTGGATTTTACCTGCTGACATTAGCTGACAACTATGTAGGAGGATTTCCCCTGATTATCGTGGGAATAGGTGAACTGGTTGCTATTAACTGGGTGTATGGTTTCAAGAACTTCAACAGAGATATTAAGATCATGCTGGGAAGACCCGCCCCCATCTATTTCATGATTATGTGGGTCGGATTCTCTCCGCTGCTAATGGCCGTAAGTTTATGCTCTCATATTTTACTGATTTGTGAATATAATAGCCTGACCCCCCCCCCCCCAATCAGTTAGGGGGGAGGTCACTTGGGGGAGGAGGGTCAGTTGGGATTGCAGTTGGAAAGTTTCCTCTCTGCTAGATATCGCCGCAAACTAAAATATAGTCTCGATGGGGGTTGTAAGTTCAACAGGTTGAACTTTTGATCATAGCTGACTGGACTGTGCTTGCATATGATAGTATACTAAACACACCGTGCTTGCCATCGCCGATCGCTAAATGAAAGTTGTAGATTTAACAAGAATATTTACACCACAGTAGGTGCTACACGTACATGTGTTATGTTGCACTACAGTAGATACTACAGATATGTGTTATATTGCTTTACAGTAGGTACTCTACGTATGTGTTATGTTACACTACAGTAGGTATTACATGCATGTGCTGTATTACACTACAGTAGATACTATACGTATATGTTATGGCAGATCATAGGCTTCTGCCATAAACTTAGTGACTTCACAGGAGTCGACCGACTCAAATTCCTGGTATTCAGTTATCCCGACGCTCGCATACATTCACTAATGATGGTAAGTATTTATGTTAACTGGTCTCTGGTCTTATCCTGGATGTGGGACCTATGGTCTCCTTGTAGCAGGTAGCTGTCCGGCACAACTTTAGCTGGTTCCTTTCTGAGGCTACCCCAGGTAAAGGGGGCTAGTATGAGGGTGGCTAAGAAGCAAACTTCCGGCAAGTAAGAATTGTGCACTGTACTATATTTTAGAAAGGAATGGCTGGACTAATAAGCCTCGTCTTTTCTAGTAAAAACTCTGCATTCTAGAGCGTACTGATGACCAGGATTTAGCTTTGATCCAGGCTGTCCCGCTATACATATAAAATAGAACAATGGCCAGTGAAAAGTGACATACATAATAGATATCCACCAAATAGTTACAAAAAGAGTAACATTCAGATGCACTATGAGTTGAACAGTGGATATTTGCCTGGCGATAAGGATATGCTTGATTGGCTATTACATTATAGTATGTGGGTCCGATTGGCTATTACATTATAGTATGTGGGTCCGATAACGATTGTCATACAGCCATATGCAATGAAATTTCGGCTCTCCACATTTCCAACATCGACTACGCGCCGTGTGTCTATTTAGTATGGCTCGGCTGAAGGGAGACAGCCCCGAATTTCTGAAGCTATACCCCATAAAGTCGTTCCCAATATAATGATCGATAAACGTTGATACTGACTGATCCGATACTTGTTATTGTGTTTTGTCAGGGAATTCTCGGCTTCACTTCTTACCAATACAAACCTTTGACCTTCCAAGGTTGGGTATATACACCTGGATTCAGTGCTTTGGGTTGGCTGATTGTCGTCTTCTGTGTCATGTTTATTCCACTGGTGGCTTTGATCCAGTGCTGCAAGATGGGTGGATTTGAGGTAAGTGCTGTTTTATATAGTTGTGTAGACACAGTTTGCTTTTGCTCTTGTTTTGGATGTATATGCTGTTACAATAAGCTGTATATTTAAAGAATACAATCATATCAATTTAGGCATTAAAGAGGAGCGCAAGCCCTACATCTGATTGGGGTCCGGTTCACCAGGAGGACAGAGTTGGTACAGTTTATGAGAATATGTACCGAAAGGAATCTACGGAGCTCGAAAATGTAATGATTATTAACGGCGTAGCAAATGGTGGCTATACTTCTGATCTTCCCGACAACAGCATTTATTCAACAGTGCCTGAGTCAGCCCCAATATACGATGAAGCAAGCAAGATGTGAGAGGAATGGCTACTATATTATACAAACATATCCATTTATTGGGCAAGCACACTAACAGAAATTAGAGAGCAAATTATTTTGTTTTGCTCTAACATTTAAAATATAATTATAAAATATATTGATAAAATATTGTGTTTATATCAATATATTTTGGCTTGCATAAATTTCGGTCCCGTTGAAAGATAAAGCTATTTAACTTTTGATGTTCATCTAGGTCACATATTACCTTAGAGAGGTGACCTAGATAGAGAACCGCTGAAATAATAAAATGAGAACAAAAGCGCAGGAAGTCGACTTGCTTCACATAACATAGTTTCTTTGCTAATTCCTTTCTTATAACCATGCAAATTTTAAATTCATCATTTCTTGGTGTGTCAGTACTCAGTAGTATTATTGCAATAATTAATATATTTTTACACAAAATAATAGTAATATTTATGCTTATAGGGTTTGATAGTTAAAACCGAATTTTATTTGTTGTTATAAATAAGTGTTTTTATTGAATTTTTTATACTAATAATAATTATATAATAATAAATTCACCCTGCAGATAATCTTTCGATACATTGAAGTGAAAATACAGAACACTAGTACTTGTCTTAGTATCAAAGTAACTAAACTATAAAAATCTACTTCCAAAACATACATTTGCATTAAATTTCTACCTGTATCTATCTATCTATCTATCTATCTATCCAAAATGGAGTATTTTTACACAAGAAGAGTATTTAAATAATATCTCACTGATAATATAAATATCCTGAAACTATACAAGATACACACACATGTGGAGCACAACACGTTTCATATAGAGATCTCATCACCCATGCAGCCTTTTGATTGGTCGATGCAGTATTTTTTCAACCAATAGACGCTTCGCTTAGTGCTGTGATTGGCTAAGTATAGTATTCACAGCCAATTGATATTCTGCAGTTATTTACCAGAAATCTGGCCGATATGAAACCTTACGGCACAATAATTCCGTCATGATTGTCAATAAATAAAATATTTGAAATAATTATGAATAAGACAATACTGAAATCATTCTTCTCTATAACGATTTGAAGACACACTTGAAATATCCAATCTAACACATAACTATCGCTACTTTTTTCATGGGGCTATCGATTCTAGGAGTATAAAAGTATAAACAATGTAAAAGGTTATATTTACTATTTATGAACTGGAAATGTGAAAAATATATAGCCATGTTCAACAGAGCAAAAGTCTATCTCTACATCAAGCCTAGCGTACTAGATGTTACTCACATTATACCATAACACTCTGTCTGAGTGACTTAGCTAGTCAAGTTAATATATTCTGTTAATCCTCTTTATATGTACTATATTGTTGTAGTGTCTGTTGCTTCACATGTTTTATGATGTAGTTCCACTTGGATTAACGTTTCAATGTGTTTATCTACTTGCTCTGTAAGACTATCTATTTCCTTTTGTAAGTCCGTCATGACCTGTCCATTCGCTTCCAGCTGTTCGTCCATTGCTGAAATAGAATAATATAGATATAGTATAACAGTAACACAGGCTGTGGATAAGGAGGGTGACCACCGACTGGACAATCCTCCGCTTGGGCACAGGTTTACCAAGTTTCCCTGATTCTTTTTACACCTGCCAATTTTTAAAAACTGTAAATTTCAGCTGATTTTCGGGAAGGTATGAAAGCCCCTTAGCTCAAGTATCATGTTCGATACAAATGCAGTACGTGCTTTAAGTTAATAATACCACAATCCAGGCTATAAAATATTCTCCATGATGTATAAACCAGTGATTTTACTAGATAGATATGTACGCCTACAAGCGCTGAAATCACTGGAGAGATAATAAAATCATATCACAAGCCTCCTTCAACTTTATCTCTACCTACTCCAACCACTTAGAAGCAGTATGATCTACTCAAAGATTGCCATGTCATGTGACCTATAGCCTCAGGGCATTGTAATGTAGATTATTAACTGAGGTACTGGACATATGCAGCCTCAAACTATGACTACAGACAACTCCTGTTATGAATCAAATAATAATTTAGATACGTTAAAAATATCGAAAAAATGTAATTTATACAATTATGGTAAAAACATAACGGTCTGCACCCAGTGGAGTAATTTTGGTGAACTACGTATTACTTTGCTGAACAGAGAGAGGAAGAAATGCAGCCATAAAATACATGCTAGCCAGTGGACATAGGGTACTCACTGGTCAAGGCAATATGATGGTCGGTCAGTATAGTAGCCAATCGTCCAGCTCTCGCTAGAAGCTGCGCAGATCTCTCATGAGCCAATAAGCTCTCATTATACCTGCGGTTGACCTCCTCCGATACACCTGCATACGTCTTCTTAATCATCTCCGAGTCCTGGATTAAACAAAGAAACATGTATGTGTAGAACTAGTACTATCAGGTTACATAATATATAACGACTTATAAAAGTAGGTCTAGTATTGCCAGGACACAAAATATAATTGGATATAATTAGTGCCAAGCATGTAATTATTTATGTATGAACAATGTAGCCATATGAATGAGTTGTTATGCATGGAATACTAATCAATCCGCAATATGAAGAAATGATCACACAAACAAAAACATTTAAAAGTGAGGACGTTCTAGAGAAATGTATGACAGTAAACCTTTGACAAAGATCAAAGTGCAATTCATGTAAGTTTACTCAATATCCATTCATTCATTTGTTTACATGCTACTACATTTCTTTGATTTCTATCCTATCAATATATTTCCGTGGTTTACACTCACTTGTTCCGCTTCTCCTGCGTATTCACTGGCTAGATCAGCTTGGGTCTTGGCTATTCTGACATTCTGTGCATTCTCAGTGTTGAGTGTTCCCAAGTCCTTCACGTCTTCGTACAGCTGATTGACTACCGCTGTCAGGTTGAGAGCTTTCGTAGTGGCTGCAGTCATTGTATCACCAATCTACAAATTAGCAGACTATAAATACACTGAATTCCAATAAAAAACATACTATAATTCACTGTGAATTAAACACGAAACCCCACATTCCTTTGTTGTTTTAGTAAATGACTGTAAGGATGACAAGTAACTAACTATCCCCAGAGTCATTTTTATCGTTCAACAGAATACTAATTGCTATATAACTCATTATTTAGTTATCTGAGTGTGTCATAAAATGGTGAGATCCAATACTTTCTGAGAACGCTAAAAGTCATCTGCCTTATGGCAAAACGTTGCCATCTCCAAATTATTCAATATAATTTTTGAAGTGGTCCCCACCTGCTTGATTGAGCAAACAACTCCAAATATTTTTGAAATAGAATTCTTTCATTTTCCCAACTAAAGCAAGCAATAACTTCTGCATTTAGTTCATACTACCAACTTGTAAATTTCAAGCATGTGTGCTGATTTACAACATTCTGGTGAAGAGAGTATGGAGGACATACAATCTCTGGGAATACTTACGGCTTTAAGGCTTTCCCTGGTTTCACTAATATGCTCCTTAGCCATGTTAATGGCTGCAGTAGAGTCATTCTGTGCGAGCCTAGCATCTGACAACTTCTTATTCAAGTTGTTTACTTGTTGCAAGATTTCATTAGCTGCTTTACTACAATGGTTAATATATCCATAATATATCCATAATATATCCATAATATATCCATAATATGTGCATAATATATCCATAATATATCCATAATATATCCATAATTACATTGCATTGCTGATTGTTATGATGAAACCCAAACAGACATCATCTGCCATGACTATAGATCTGTATTTATCCGTTCGGTACTCACCTAGCATTGTCTGCTCTTTCCTTCAGTTTCTCAGAAGTAGCCAAGTCAGCGGCAGTCTCATTTAGAATCTGATCAATGTTTGTTAAATTCTTGATGGTTTCATTAATTTGATTGGCTATTTCTTCTATTTTCTTGAGGTCAATGGGTATAGATAACGCTAAAACTTCTTCAGCAACCTGTTAATAAATCAGATGGAAAACCTTGGAGTTATCTTTTCTCGATATCCATGCATCAATACAAAAGTTATCTTTCCTCTCATACTAATACAGAAGTTATCTTCTCTTTATATACAAATGCTGAAGTTGTCATCCCTCTACATATCCGTTACACTACAACAATGGTATCATCTCCCTCCACTTTTACAAATTGTTTATTGCTATATGAACACTTTCATCTTTTTGTAGTAATAATATTACCCTTGCCACTCCCCTCTCAATGACCATAATAGCCAACTATGGTATTCATATAGCAATTATATAGATGAGATACCTTGATGACATCATCAGGAGTTGCTTTATCTTGGTCAAGTAACTCTCCAATGGTGTTGAGTGTGTCTGTAAGGTTTAGATTAGCATTGTTTGCCTCTTCAGCCATATCTTTAGCAGCATCATGTGACTCTTCAGCAGCCATTAGAGTTTTACCTGCTTCCACATTTGCGGCTATCAACTAAATAAACCATCACAGTTATAGTATTAGTGATTTAGCCATACAGTTTACTAGGAGGTAATGTGTTATAATAGAGCATTCTGTGCAGACAACAAGATTTCCCCCAAGTTTAGAAAAGATTAAAATATTAAACTAATCTTAATGCTATTAGTTATCAGTGATGACTAGTCCCAAGCAATCTGTCATTGAGAGTTATCCTCTCTCAAGGAGAGAACAACTTCTAATTATGGATAACAATGTGTGAGTGCACAATCCACATAATACGGTCGTGGTAACTGCAAAATGTGTTCAGCTACATCGTGAACTTCGCAAACAACAGACAAGACCACTATAATAATATTTCTCAATTTCCTGTAAAATGCTTGTATACTCGTACGTATATGCTTGATGCATGTGTCTGGTAGAGTATACATAATAGTGTACACACCATTGAATTATGGGATACCAACCTCTTCCTCGATAGCCTCCATTTCTACAGTCTTATTGTTAGCAATTTCCTCTGCTCTATTGATAGTACTATTAGCAGAGTCAACTTTACCCTGTGCTCCATTAGTACAACTGCCTCCTTCTCCACATGATCCACACCCGCCCCCACCACAAGCGGCATCACAGAACTGGTCAGGTTGGAAAGGAGATTTCAAATCACACACCTAGAATATCATTATAATGTAAATTATTACAAGTAATATGGTTGCATAAAATTATCTTATAATTATTATAAAATAAAATATTAAAAAACTGTGATACAATGATAGCATTTTAGTTTAAACAATTGCAATGTACATGCCACATTTACGTTGGATTTGTTTTCTCTTAACTGGTGAATTTTAAATACTAAGAGTTGAGAAAGCAACTTCTAAACGATAGCAATAGCAATCCTAGATTCATTACTCTACTGGCATACAGATTTGAAAGTGAAAGTACTTGGTAGGAAGTAAGTCCGATATCTCTATACGCTCAAGGTTACTACACAGTTGGGTCCACTGTTGATGATGGGTTGACCAATCAGAGTGTATACTCTTGTTGCCAATTGTTTCAGTAGCAAAAGTAACCAGTGGCTCCTCTACTCACCAATTTATTAATGTCTGACAGAGTCGCCGATTTAATCTCGTCCACCTGTTTGTCTGACTCATCCAGAATCTCGGTATTGTTCTGGTTTCTCTCCTTAAACTCTTCCTCATTCTTCTTCAGTAGAGCGATTGCGTCGTCTTGCAGTGACTTGGCTTCTACAATCAAATCCTCAGCTTCCTTGGCATCAGTGAGCGCCTGCTTGGATCTAAACAAGTAACATTTCATTCAATGTTGTCATTCATGTGCAGACGGAGGATCCCTATTGTGATGTCATAATATTAATAGTATTAGGCATTAGCTGCTCAATACATTACAGTAAGCTGTTACCAAAGTAGGCAGTTACCAAAGTAGGCAGTTACCAAAGTAGGCAGCTACCAAAGTAGGCAGTTACCAAAGTAGGCAGTTGCCAAAGTAGGCAGTTGCCAAAGTAGGCAGTTGCCAAAGTAGGTAGTTGCCAAAATAGGCAGTTACCTAGTGGCCTTAATATTTACTTGAACGCAATATTTGCTACGGGCTGTTACCACAAATACTAGTAGCTACATCTATCAGGCACCCGCGAGCAATATTTCGAACTGTTACCTGGATGCCATACCTGTTTGGCTAATTGCCAACAGATAGCATAATGAGGCTACAGTGAATACTGACAGCCATAAACAATTGCCATCATCCAACGACTGAAAATACAATCCGTGAATACAAAAAGTCACGGTGGTAATAACAAATCAAAGATGCGGTCACATACCTGGCTTCATTGTCTTTAATAGTGTTGTATGCTCCAACGATGTCTTCTTGAATTGCTTCGTTGACCATTATCTTCTGTCTCTGGGCAAATTGCAGGAGTTCAGAGATCTGTACTTCCAAAACAGAAAGGTTATTCTCCGTCTGAGCGACTCCTATATTTGTGTCTCTGAAGTTCTTGTTGAGAACGGTTATATTGTCCTGAGCGGCGAGTAGCAAAATTCTAAAATGTAAATCAATCAGCTGGTCAGTCAATTGGTTGACTTCAACAGAGAGACTTTAGATAAAAGAAGTAAATCTACATTTTGTCTTATAAAGATAGCGTTGCGGTTAAGAGGCAGTGAGGCAGCAAATAGGACTCGTGCACTAATGCACAATTTTTACATCTGTCAGTAATTTCATTTCCTGCGTATAAAATTTATCGAATAGTATTGTAGCAAATACCTGATGTCTTCAAGATCTATCTCCATCGTATCCATGCTAGCCTCACTCTGGTTGAAGTTGTCAATAATTATTTTGATTTTCTCTAATGTGTCCTCGATCCTTTGAAATTGTTCGTCAAACACACCGACAGCACCGGTAGATTTTGTCACATTGACCTGCTGCAGCATCTCATCAGTTCTCTCTGTAAACGAGAGATGTTGTGTCTTGGTCAGGTGCCAACTAGACTGGTACAACTTCATAACACTATTAACATTTGAACGTACTGTACAACTACAAGATCGGCCTGCAAAAGAGTAAAGCATTATAGTAAATAGAGGGTCTCACCTCTCAGCCCCTTCACCGTATTATCCCAGTTGTCAAAGCACTCGCCACATGGTACACAGTTAGGTAGGTCACCGGTAGTTCCTCTGTCACATCTGTCACACTTCTTTCCTGTTATACCGTCCAGACAGACACACTGGCCAGAGGTCGGGTCACATTGTAGATTCTCAGATCCATCAGGGTTGCAATCACAGGCTATAAACATGGTGGTTGACTTACAAGTACACAGGCTATAAACATAATGGTGACTTACAAGTACACAGGCTATAAACATGGTGGTGACTAACATGTATGACTATTATAATTATTCATTCTATTTATTTATTGGTTTATTTATTCTATTTCACCAACAGAATGTTCATTTTAAATGTTGGCATTGCAAAAAGGATTTCGCTGCATAAAAACAACGTAATAGAGATATGAATTAATCATATATTTCCTTCATATAGAGAAGTCAAACTGTTAGTTAAAGTAATACAACAAAGTTTGTATTTGAATGTATCAGACGGATGACGAGGAATAGCTTTCTGTAAGTAGTGCTCGTTGATCAGCTCCAAAAAGTCAGCTTCTTTCTGAGAATATTGCCAACAGTTCTGGTAGGTGTACTACTACATTGTCACATGTAACAACCACAAATACAATACCAGTAATAGCGGTATTAAATTACTGTAGGAAAGAAACCACACAAGATGGCTGATACTTACGGAAACATTCAACCAAGGGGTCACCGTAGTGTAGAGCCACGCACTGGTCACACCTCTTGCCCCCTCGACCTGGCACACACTGACATTGTCCATCAAATTCGTTGCACTGAGGCGATAGACTACCCTCATGATCACAGTTACACAGTTCACAGCCAACACCGCTGGCAAGTTTCCAGTGATCCTGTGCGCACTGATCACATGACGCACCAATGACGTTAGGTAGACATGGACACTGTCCAGTCTGTCGGTTACAAGGTTCACTAGCATTCCTGTCTGATCCGAGAGGGTTACAGCTGCAGCCTACAAGATAGGGCTATAATTATGTTAGAGTGTGTGTGTGGACCTACTCCATTCACGTACCTGGATGTACATGTATGTTACTACTCTTTCATCACGGCCATAAACAGCAGGCTATTGCAATACACTGTACTTCACTGTTACAAAAGGGACAGATTTTTGTTGCACATGTGCATCATGTAACAAGACCTAATGTGATGGTCATAAACAAGCTAACTGACTGACCTAAATGAATCTTTACACCCACTAAATACCATACTATACTACATGGATGTGCCGCTATTACTACATGGATGTGCCGCTATTACTACATGGATGTGCCGCTATTACTATTCTATGTGCACCCATAAGACATTGTAGTAAACATTACATTCTTCTGAAGACAAGAATTTTGTCTAAAACCACACCGCGGGTATTTTATACAATATTCTGTCAAACACAAGCAATGTCTTATATTATGTTATACTACACTGCATCAAGTGATATAAACCAGAGATCATTTTCTTAGTGGGTGCATTATTTAGGGTGCCAATATCTACACATGCATACTGTTACTCCAGTATCTCTACTGTTACTCCAGTATCTCTACTGCTACTCCAGTATCTACACTGTTACTCCAGTATCTACACTGTTACCCCAGTATCTACACTGTTACTCCAGTATCTACACTGTTACTCCAGTATCTACACTGTTACTCCAGTATCTACACTGTTACTCCAGTATCTACACTGTTACTCCAGTATCTACACTGTTACTCCAGTATCTCTACTGTTACTCCAGTATCTCTACTGCTACTCCAGTATCTACACTGTTACTCCAGTATCTACACTGTTACCCCAGTATCTACACTGTTACTCCAGTATCTACACTGTTACTCCAGTATCTACACTGTTACTCCAGTATCTATACTGTTACTCCAGTATCTACACTGTTACTCCAGTAACTATACTGTTACTGCTGATATCTATACTGCTACGGCCATTATGGACTCAAATGACTAGGAGATATTGCTGCACCATAGAGTTACCAGGTAACAGGTAGCATGTAGAACACTTGTCATCTCATGTCAGCAAGTGCTACTGTTTTGGTACTATAGACAGTATATACCTCCTTTATACTAGACTTAGTCACTAAATAAACATTATAGTAACACATGACATGAGTTTATCAAATAGATAAATAGATACAACAGTTGCAGATAGAGCACTGACTAATCAGTACAACTAATTAGTGGTATAATTCCCTCTGTATATCCACTACACAGTAACTACATGTATGATAGGTAGTATACAACATGTACAAGTAGGTATGCACAGGATAGATACTATTTAGGTGTATCCAATTAATTAACCATCTAAGATAATAATATTGTTACAGCAAATAAGCTTGCTGGAGCTAAAACATCACCATGGATATGGACAAGCCAGTTTTTTTCAAATAGCGTAATATTACAAAATCATAACCCAACAACTATAATTTTAGCAAAACCAACAGCCAATGCTGAGTGTTGCATGAGTACTACAATGATATGTAAGTATGTATTGATGTAGAGATGTAAGTTCTACTTCCGTGTACATGTGTATGCATGTGTGACTCACCTACACAGGAGTGTGCTAGGGCGTTACCATAGAAACCGTTGGCACATATCTCACAGTGGTCTCCCTCTGTGTTATACTGGCATAGTGTACATGTACCATCTACAGGGTCACAACTACCAGGTATATCCATATCTATACTATAGTTACATCCCGCTAAACAAGAAGTACAGGTGCCGTTCTCCGCCAGAGGGTCGCCATAGTGATTTATAGCGCATTTCTCACAGCGATCACCTGTATAAATATTTACATGTAAATACACAGTGTGTTGTATTTGTACATAATTCTATACGTTATGCACACACATACAGCGCATAACATAACTTACCTCATTCACCAAAGAGATAACAATGCAGTGAAACTGTGTGAAAAGCTTTCCACTATATTAGGTGTGTTTATCACCATTTCATACATGACCTTACCAGTAAATATGTGCTCTATTATGTATATGTAACCAAATATTACATGATAGGTTACAACTTGCAGTAACCTGAATTAGAATAGAGGCGACATTACTTGGTTACACCTAATTGGTGGATATCCGATTATCAATTATTTATACAACTGATAAACATGCCATGTACAATGTTTCACTAATATACAAAATATCGACCGTTTATACAAACCATATGCTCAACTTCTTTTCACACATGATTTTAGTTTTTAGTATAATATATAATCCATAGATCTACCGTGCACCTAGCTGCGTTTCCACGAGTGTTACCTGCGGAGCATTACATATACAAGTATTACCTGCAAAGTATTATTACCTGCAAATTGCGGAGGACAGTCACATTTCATCTCCTTAGTAAGTTGATCCAGAGAGCAAGTACTAGCATGTTGGTATCCACTACCCTCCCCTCCTGGACACATACACTTCTCACATGGTATGTCGGAACCAAGGCTAGGGTCTCCATAATATCCTGCAAGTAATACCAATACATATGGTACCAACATCCTAGTGACATCCAATGCTGGTGCTTGCTACTGTATGTCGGGCGTCAGTCAACTGTAGTCCAATTTCACCTGTAACTCCAATCGTTGTTATCAATCTGTAGTCCAGGATAGCTGAAACATTTGTCAGGTAGAGCAACTACCTGCAGTTTTGTGTTAGGTAGAGCAACCACCTGTAGTTCTGTGTCAGACTGTCAGCATTCAACACAAAAACACTGAACTACTCTTACACTTGAGTTAGTGCTTGGCAACAATAACTAGTCAAAGTGTGTCTACATAGTGCAGTAACATAGTGCAGTAGGTGAAGTACTATCTACTCAATATACTGTAACCATAAAACATTTTATTGTTTTACTGTGTAGTATTAGTAGTAAATAGGTTGTAATGGTACATCTCATTGGCTGGCTGATGCTGCTGAAGGTGAGTCAGTGTAGATAAAGAGCAAGTCAGCACTTGATACTCATCAACACAATGAGTAGGTAAGTACTGTGTGGTTAGTTAGACCTGTAATGTATCTCTATTTAGTACATGGTACATATAAATAGACAGGATGGGGTTTGGTTTACTAGCACAAAGGAATGGACCATGACAGACAACATGGTGTATTCATTCATCTACTTGAAAATTTAGGATCTATGATTTCTACACTTGTCTTTTGTGAGAGAGATTTCTCTGTTTAGATTCGATTCTTTTTATGCAAAGTACTGTCATTTTATCACCTACACTTTGTCCATACTATTTATTATACCGGAATTAGTATGCTATTAGTATTTTAAGCAAATATTTTGGTTGTCAACCAAGATAAATAGAATCTACATCTAAGCAAGTCTTCGCTGCTGAATATCATCTCATTAAGTCAGGTGCCTGGCTACATCTACTATAAACAATAAGATAATGTGAAGTTGTTTTCTCTCTCCTTTTAGTGAGGAAGAAAGAGAAGACAACTTTTAATGAGAGTGTGTCTTGTATGTCATGTCATGAAAGAATAATGCTGAGCATTCAGCCAACTTAGACCAATGCATGCTTGATTCATTATGTCATTCATTTAGGACTTCTTTCAATATAATAATAGGGCACCTTCACAGGTCACATGACCTACATGTACAACACTAGCAGTTATTCCCACGTTACACGTCTGTGGTTAATGTATAGTCTGTGACTAATAGATGAATATAAAAGTTTAAAAACGTTTAGTTGACTTTTGAAATTAAGTAACTGGTTACTAGAAAGTTTCCTTCCCCTTGTTAGTCATATAAAGGTGCATTGTACAGTCATTCCTAACTGCCATACGGCTGTGAGCATACATCAGGATGAACAGCAGGAACAAAGTGTAAACGACAAGACTAAATTCCATAAAAACTTGAACCAGTGACTTGATAAACTCAAGTAGGCACTACCCTGCCGTGTCACTCTACAGTACTTACCCTCCATGCAGGTGTCACATTTATCACCTACAGTGTTATCCCTACACTGCATACAGACTCCGGTAGCGTCAGCACATTCGTCAGCGTGGCCGTTACACTGACAGAGTTCACAGTTAGGGAAGTTGAACATTCCTCTGTCACATTTATCACAAGCTCTGTCTCTGATGTTACTCTTACACAGACATTTACCATCTACTGGGTCACAGATATTGTCTCTGGCACCTTGCCCATCACAGTTGCACACTAAAACGCCAAATACATCACCGAATTAAGCCATGATTTTTGTTTTATATGTTATAGATATAAAATGTAGGAATAAAATATAATATTATAGAAACTTGAATCCACATTCTTGTCTCATTCATCTGCTAAGAATATGAAAGGTTTCAGTAGTGAATCAGGCAAAGATAGTGGAAGGGAAGGTCGGACCCTCAATGATAAAACCCTGCCCATCCAAATACGCCTAATTTGGCAGTCCCGACGTTCCGCGATTCACTTTCCCCCATGCATGTACTGAGCTTTTAGACAGCTGATAGGCTAGTATCGCGGTTTCACAGCTTAACTATTGCGTACCCTGTAGTAACATATCGGTTTCATAAGTAAACTTTATATTCGGTGCCGCTGTTAAAAATATTATCTGATTGGCCGGCGGAACACCAATAGTAGGAGGCGATTAGTCCACAAGGTAGCACAACTCCTTGCTTAATCTGGACCGCGTTTGGAGGCGGGGGACGGACAGTTTTTGGGCTGAATGTCCGATCTTTACTTCCACTATCTTTGAATCAGGTACTAAAATCTGAGCTGAACATCCAGGTATTTCCAAAAAGACTGGGCATGATTGTAATTGTTTGGTAGCAGATAAGTATGATGAAACAAGCAGAATATAAACAGCATTGGTGTACACGGTGTATTTACTTACGCTGACATCCGAGAGGCCCGAACCCATAAGAACCGGGGGCACACTCGTGGCACTGTCTACCATGTACATTGGGTTTACAGTCACACTGCCCTCCATACGGCTCACAGATATGACTGTTAGATCCAGTGGCATCACAGGCACAATCTAGTTTGAATTAAAAATTAAAATATGGCTATAATAGACAACATGTCTATTATATTTGATCAGATCTGGAATTATCCTCTGAAACATCTAGAGCTAATTTATGTTATATACAATGTACATAGATAAATCAAGTTAGCTGTAATATACATTGTACATGTAGAGTAGAGTAACCAGTCATGTTATACTGTGTGTAATGATAGTAGTGGAACCAGCAACTAATTACACTTGAACTATATGTAATGCAACATTATTATGCATGAATAAATATAATAATTTTGTAACAAAAGTTACCGGCAAGTAAATATTTAACTTACAACCTTTTAGCGCCATGCCACACAACTGTATAAAAGTGAATTTAGAATCAATGTCGGCATACGTACCTATAGCCTTGTCCTGGATAGCTGCACCAATACTGAACATGTACTTCCTGCACGGCTCGGGTATGTCTTCAGGACTTACTAGCTCGTGTTCCAGACTGTTACAGTATATTATCTCACCAATTGGTGGAGGATTGTTGTCTATCCTCACTGGAGCCTCTGTGAAGACTGGGATCAGAGATATCTATAAGAACAAGTACGGGGTGGTGTTAGATAGTCTCGTAACAGTAGGAACACTAGTATTCTCATCTATGTTGCGAGATATAAATAATCATTTAAGATCAACATTAAACAATTTCAAACTTATAATAGTGTGTACATACATATACAGTAAGTACACATACATTCTACTATACGACACATAACACACTTACAGAGTCTATAAGAATGTTAGCACCAGGTGTGTCATCAGGTACTTGGTAATGAGGGAAATCCAGTTTGATGTGATAAGTTTTACCTTTCTCAAAGCATATGTGTGGTGTAACGAGATGGTACCTGGTAACTACAACAGGACCATTATATATAATAACATGATCATATGCTGTAGAGATCAGTGCAGGCAATGAAACAGTACACTAGTTATATAATTGACTGTACTATAAAAATAGCCATCGTCATTACCAGTGTTTAACAAGGTTTCCATGATACCCATGGTGGCATGTTTCTCATAACCTACTACAACACAGATGTCACCAGTAGAGTCTGTTATGTTATACGGAGGAACCTCTTCTCAAGAGTATAACTACATAATGTACTATATATTACACATCACAGTATACACTGTCCTTAGAATGTCGTACCTGCTGACAAGGTGGCTCCAGGATAATCGTCCTCTGGTCTCTGGTTACCACAAGGTCCGTCTGGTGCCGGAGAATCTGGTCTCTCTATTACAACTCTTACATCATCCCAGCCAAATGGCATCTGTGATTACACAATGTAGTATTATAAAACAACTAAGCAGAGTGAACCATTTCAGTATTACAATAAACACAAGGTCCTTTGGTATTTGCGAATAAAATTGCAATATTAGAATAGGAACACATTGTAAAAATTTAGTGAATTGGATTGTACCAATTTGAATTATTCATATTATTAAATATGCTTGTATTTTGTATGATAACAGGATGCTGATATCAGTCCAACACACTGGTCAGAGATGTATAGATTATTTATCTTTAGAGTAATCTCCTCTTTCATATAAATCTGGAGAGATGAGACAACTCCATAAAAACTAGAATTGATTGAAAGGAAGATATAGGAAAACTCATGCTAATACCACATCCCTCCAACCCTGCTGCCTTTCACTATAAACCTTGGCCAATAAACTGCAAATTTACATGAAATAGGGGAAAACAGGAAACAAGTGGTGACTTGGGTTGATTAGAAAACGACGCTGATTGGTCAATGCTAGAGAATAACAAGTTACGTTGAGGGCGTAGTAGGAGCGGTGTACCTTTCCTTCCATTAAATTCAACAGTGTATCAAACATGCACATGCACATGTACATGTATATATTATAGTAGGACTATATGACTAGATGAGAGGTCATGTTTGTACCTGATTCTCGTATCGGATGATGATGTCATAGTTCATGGAATACGGGACATTCTCTACAAGGAATCTCACACCTGTCTTTTCATACACCCTCATGAATCCAGGCCCTGTCCATGTGACGGGTTCACCTCGTACTGCCTCACGGATCACTATCTGAGTGTTCTACAATAGTGAGGATAGTTACTGGAATTAGTAGACGGCCAAAGCATTGCTCCATAGGAACATGGTTACCATACACTGTACAGGTAAGTGAGGTTTGCTGTTTACTTGTACTCTAAGAAGCAGTAGAAGCAATGCTTAGATGAGGAAGTGTAAACCAAATAATAAATGTAGATATCATTGCTGAGTTGATTGCACAAGAACTCAGAATAACAGCGATGACTACTACACTGTTGAAAGTGTAAAAATCCATCAAATGATATGTAGGCCTACTACATACAGTGTATTTTGATAGTACTAGTAGCATGTATGTGTCAACATATTTATGTATGCTGAACATTGTAGCATGCGTAAATACACTGACTACTTTGACATACCCCAATAGCATCAGCATATTCCGCCTCATAGCGTAGGTAGTCCATGTCCGTAATGAAGAAGCCGGGGATAGTCTGGTTACACGCCCGTCCCGTAATACCTGGTTTACATGCACACTGACCACTGACTACATCACACAAGTTGTCATAGCTGCCTCCTATGTCACAGCCACATGGTCGACACCCTTCCTCATCCTTGTTCAGGCCCCAGTACTGAGGCTATACAAGTAAATAATAATGTGCACTTATATGAGAAGACATAGACTAATTCCATTATCTAGCACACTGAGAGTTATATATGGAGTGTTTATGTGAAACTGTTGCCAATAAGAGTCCTTGTGCAAGGTGTGTAATAGTGCTGCACTATAATAGGTCGGGAGAAAGTTTGTATAATTGAATTTCTGTGTCAGCTAAACTTTTTTTCTGATTTTCATTCACATACACTGCACTCAATAGGAGATGTGCATATACTGTGTGTGAAGTATTATATTCACCAGCTTGTTATTATTTAATTTGATAAGCTGACCTACCCCTCTAGACAGCACACTTATATTTATTGTTGTAAGGTATAATTTAATTCAAACTGAACATAATCCACAATCACCCAGGTATGCATGGAATGACATAGTGACAGACATGAAGCAGATCCCTAGCTCACAGTAATATGCATGTTATAATTCAGTTGATGGCGATAGCGGAGTTGACCTATATATGCTGAGAGAATGGGGGTTTGGGGTCCTGAACCATATTGCGGTAATTAACAACAGAAATAGTTATTATTTATTAATTGTTCACAGATAATATTGTAGATTTTTGCAGCAAAGATAATTTAATATAATGATTACTATATTTTAGTAGAATAGCATAGTAAAACATTTGTGGAAACAGGCATAAATCCTTGTGCTTGGTTGTTATGGACTATGGTAACAATACTTGCAATCACCCACATCTAGGCCTAAATGGAAGCATTAGAAGACAACTCCAAAGATAGAAATTGTAACAATTCATAATACGCTCTAAAAGTGTGTGTAGTGTATATACATTTCAAGTAGGTCCACACCTTTTAAATACGCTTTGCTGTAAATATACAGTATTCGCAAGGTCATCTCTGAGCTGCGCTAATGAGGTGTCACGCACCAAAGCGGTACCATGTATATTGGTTACAATATAAATAATATACATTACATGAACATATAAGCAATACAGCAATATTATATATAATTCTATTAAATTATATGTAAAGGACTAGTCACACGGGCACGAAAGTGCCAACAAAACGTGAAACGACAACTCCAACGAAATTTATCATCGTCAGCCGAGTGACCAGTCTGTCGTTTCGGTGGGAATAAGTTGGAGCTGTCGTTTCACGTTTTGTTGGCACTTTCGTGCCCGTATGACTAGTCCTTTACATCATGTACTAGTCATAAGTAAGCTATTTACGTACCAGACACTGGTCACAGTTCCTTCCAGTAACAAATCTCTTACATGTGCACGCCCCTGACCACTGGTTACATCCTTGGTTGTCAAACGTACCCAGAGTGTTACACTCACATTCTACAATTACATGTACATGTAAGCAATACTCCAGGGTGAAGGTCATTTACGTTAGAATTTTTATATTAGTAATGCCATAACACAGTGTCAGCATGCCAGCATATTGTTTCATAGCTGAACAGCGCAAATACAATTTTGCAGCTTTCAAACACTTTGAATGTTGGTAAAATCAACCAATCAGAGGATACCAGTTGAGTGATAAACTGCGAATATTCCGTAGGGGCGCGAAGTTGCTAGCTGGGAGAAACGGCGGTAAAGTTATACAGTAATAAATCCAAAGAGGTATTTCTTACACCCAGGAGTTTGAACAATTGATCATAAATGAATTAACAACTAATTAACACCCGGGGCAGTGTATCTGGAACCTTTAGTAGTTTCCTATCTGTAGTACTAACATTTCTTACTACAGGAGAACATATTATAGTGAGACTGCATGTACTTGAGCTGGTCCAACCACTGTAATGATAACACTAACATATATATGTATATACTGTATATATTATAGCATATGACACTAATCCACATGGACTCGGTATACAGGCAGCTGTATAATGTGTTTGTTGGCAGTGAAGGTGTTTATAACACAGAGTCTACAATCTCTCTCTTATATCAACAGGATGTCAGCCACTATCTTACTCCAAATTGGCAGCAGTTAACGATGCCAATAAAAATCAGCATAGTGATTATCATCATCATATAAGAACATGAACTGGCATGTAACTTAACTGCAAACTGTACTACTCATACCGATAATATTATCTAGCGGCTTGACCTTGACCTGAGTGTAGTAACTTGACTCCAAAAACCTATTCAGTCACAGCTTTGTACTTAATTAGTAACTCAAAATACTTGAGCTCTTCTTTCAGAACTTGAATTGAATTAAGTAACCTGCAGCAAAATTGAAGCGTTAGCACTAATCATAAACTCGGAGCACTGACCATAGCCTGAGATCACTGACCATGGACTGAGAGCACTGACCTTAGACTTAGAGCATTGATCATAGACTTAGATCATAGAGTTATCTTACCTATGCAGCCTTGATCACTGAAGTCCCAAAAGCCGTTCTGACACTTCTCACAGCGAGAGCCTCCTACGTTAGTCTTACACTTACATCTACCCGCCACCAATCCATTGTTTGGGTCGTCCCTCATGTCACACTCCCCATTGTTCTGGGTGCCGACTGGATCGCAGTCACAAGCTACAAACATGTGTTCAATATCAGCGGAGAGAGAAACGGGTAAAACAGTAAACCCGTTCTTTTATTTATATCTGATCAAAACTAGCTGTTCAAACAAGACTAAGATGTATAAGACATCATTGTTACAATTACAATAATATATTAAATTTGTTTGATGCAGAGGTAAGGTACATGTACATACATTGTACATCTGAAAGATGTAAGGTACATACATTGATATATGTAAGGTATGTACACTGATAAATATTAGGTACATACGTTGACAGATGTATCGGTCTCTCAGATCTCTGGTGGGATCCTGGTAGAAGTGAGACTTGCAGAGCTCACAGTTGAGGCCATCAGTGTTGTGCATACAGTTATCACAAACACCACCGCTGACGTTACCTCTGGAGTGGTAGACAGCGGGGTCAAAGTGACAGCTGGTGGCGTGGTCATGGCATTCACATTCTACAGTGTTCAGATAATAGTTTCAGTTTGTAAAAGACTATGATACTACTTTATCTCGAACGTTGTTATGTTGAGATAAAGGGCTGAATTTATTACGTTCAGATAATGTTGTTTTACGCAACAAAAATAAATTTATACTTCCAATGAAAAGCAAATCAGTTTTGATTTGCCTTCGTCACAATATTTCAGTGAATATTAGAGAATGAATTATATTAGGATGCCTTAAATTCATCAAAACATTATCAACAATGGGCTTTACTCAAGACACTGAGCATGTGCTGGCACAAGCCACAAGCACCTTGCAGTGCCTGTCATCACCATCAGCATGCTGCCACTTACTTTTGCATTCACCGATTTGTTTTCCTTTGGCAGGAACCCACGGCCTATCATTATAGAAATCTTGACACATCTCGCAATTCTTTCCTTTTGTGTTATGAGTACACTCACATTGGCTGTAAACCTGAGGATAACATGTGACTGAGTCAGTGATTTGAAATAATATTTATATGGAGTAAATTCCTAACCTCCCCTATCACCATGTCTGACCATACAGATAATGCCCAATATGTACTCATAGATATACAGACTCTAAGGCTATATAGTACCACATGTTATACTAACAGGAGATATAGCTGACAATGCAGCCTTATGTGACATTCTTCACTAATTAACACCTGAAACAGTTCACATGTGATACTACACAGCTACATGAACACGCTCTGTACCGTGCAATTGTGCTCTAGATAGAGTACAATTCCTGAAACTCTACCATAGAAAGCGAATGAAAAAATATGAACCTCAATACTGAAACATAAGATAACGGTTTGCAAGATCGAGACCCTCTGCTATCTTTAGCTCCATTCTTTTACCTTATGACAGTTGGGCATGTACCTTACTATAACACAGTCGATTTAGAACAAAATTATGACGCTGTTTGCAAAAAGAATGAGTTGAATCATCAACCAACCATGTGTTCTACTCCCCAATCCTCCTCTTTAGATGGGACGCATCTAGAGGCATGCCCGTAACATGAACAGCTTCCACGTACAACCATGTCATAGATAGCGTAGTAATATTTCTCATTGATCTCTCGTCTCTGGTCCAGCAAGTCATCACCTACATTAATAATATAACCATATATAGGAGTAGCAAATACTATATCAAAGTATTAAGATTTCAAAACAAGGTTATTATATCCGATTCGGATGGTACATCGGGGAAAAGGATAAAATCGATAATAATAATAATAATCGTACTACAACAAAAATTAGATAAAAGCGTCGTGTCAAACCGGAAATATCTTGGGTAGGGAAACCAATCTACATGGTAAATACTATAATCACATATTATACACATAAATACATGATAGACATAGGCTACATTTTGGGCCTACTACACCAAGTACAGTTCTACTAGCGATGCATAATTATTATATAACTGTCTTTGATACTACAGTACATGGGGTGGGGTGGCCGCTCCAGCTGTGATGTAATAGAAGATAAGGTCATCTATTATATGAGTGTATGGTATGACTGGGGGCTGATGACTCATCCCAGTATGGCTCACATTACCCTATCTACTTTTTGACTGGAGGAGACTGCCATTACAGGAAATCTGAGTAACCACACGTAAACATTACTGTAGCCTGTGTTACCAGCTCACAGTCATTCATAAACCAAACAGTTTAAGGGAATGTCTGAATAGTGGGTTTAGCATGTGCTCCTTGTGATATTCCGACTTGGGCTTCTGTGGGTGGGTATACAGGCAAGCTATTAAGAAGTATGAGCAGATAACTCCATTAAGAGGTCAATAATTCAACAGGATAATATCTCTATAGTCTATTTAGTAACCGAATAACGATCAATTTTTCCTTGATGATTTTTTTCAGCTGCTTTCAATCAAAATTTAAAATTAAGACATGCCTAGATCTATATTAATTTAAGACTCTGCTACTGCATGCAAGACTATACCTCACAATACATAGACTGTCAAATGAGGACCAAAATATTGTTCGTGTGTATTAGATAGATAAGCTTTATACATGCAGACCTACAATGTACTAACCGAGTGTATGTAACTCTTTGAATATAACTCTCAGGTTGGTGAGTTTGAGTAAATCCTGGACTTCCTGTGAGTAGGGGTTGTCTATCCTCATGTGGGGTGGAAGAACTTTAAACACAACCTGTAGTTAGCCATAAAATACAACATATTATATTAGTGACATGTAAATATAACAGAAGGTATTGGATAAAACTTAGGAAAACAAATTATGTCATGAGCTGTCGTTTTTACCGCTGATCTGATCAACCAGCAAACAAAATGAGCACATATTAAGAAGAGGGCAGTCAATCTAAAATGTGTACTAATGTTCTATGATGTCACATAGCCAGTTGGTGAGATTCTTGGAGTGCTATGCCAGTAATCTTATACATGTAATTTTGGGTCCAAGGTTACGTCTTATTATGCAAGTCTTATTATGCAAAATGCAAATAGGTCTGAAGGGTAAACAATACATTAGGGCTCATGTGTGTATGCAAGTATACAGGTAAAGGCCAACTTTAGCTAGTAATAGTCTGCAGTCTAAATTGTTTGGAAATAAACTTAGAATATTGCTGTTAATTAAGCCCATGGATAAAGTAGTATGATACCACATTTGTTTTATTATTTGTGGTCTTGCAAATACAAACATCTTGCTGGCAATCACAATAGAAAGTGAGTACAGTCAATAAGGTGGATTACCCTCTCATATTCCAGTCCATATGTTTAATTTAGATGTTCAAGTTTGTAGTAAAAACTGTTTTGGATAAAAAGTCAATCAAAATTAAAATTAAAGAAAAATAACTCAAGAGGGTTGATAGTTAATAACATTCAATTTTAGAGTTTGTAACGCCCTCAGTGGTTGGGGTTAGGTCTATGTCCCATCCCACCCTCCCTGGTCTTCCAAAAAATATAATTGGCATCAAGGAATTACACAGTATACACATGCTGTTAACTGTACAAAACTTGTAAATTATGTCATTAGTGTTGCATTCTACAATCTTGAACAATAAACTGTACTACATGTAGTTGGCCTTACCTCACCACCACTGGCTGGAAGCACATTAGAATATTTTTCCTCACAGATGGTTGGGTTCTTTAGACTCTTAACTGGGCCCATTGGAACGTCAGGAAAACTCTTCTTACAGTCTTCTGCGAAGTATCTGTACTTAAGCCACGTCTTACCAAAGTCAAATGATCTCTCAATGTACATAGACTTGGGTCTAAATGTTTTAAATGTGATTATTAAATGTGTGAAGTGAAACTCGGCATCCAGATCCAGTTGAATAGACGCTTCCTCTTTCCCGTTTTCTGCCTGCCACCATCTTCTTAACCGATCTTTCGAGAACGTTGTCACAATATTGGTAATGTTATGGCTATTTGGATTTCTCTCCGTCCATGGGCGCCTTGAGTCACACGAGAAGCACTTATCCGCATCACTGACGTCCCCAACAACGCAGTATCTTTGGGGATAGTTGAGTCCGCAAGTAGAGGAAGCCTGGAGTGAGTCTTCTCGACCCACTAACAAGTTTCCTGTGGCGGGATAACAGCTACGACCCAAGCATAATTGCTCATCCTGACTGTGAACTAAAACTATAAAAAAGTGGAAATATGTGTGTAGACATCAAGGTTATTATACTATTTTTATGGAATTAAATGACAAAAATCATTTGACTTAAAAGTTAGAGTGTGAAGGAGAGACAAATACCAACTAATTATTACGCAGACGGCAATGCAGACGAAATTTTCACATGCTTGAAATTGTAGAATATTTCCATGGTCAGAAATGTTGAATGGAAGCCACATTGAACAGCATCATCTACGTATGTTGGATGCAAATAGGAAATGGATATGAATAGATCTTTTGTTTAATTACTGACTTAAAGTAGCAGCCAAATCTGTAAGTCATTAATTGATTTGGCCCACAAAGATATGGTTATTACAACAAGTGCTCTGTGTGCTCCACTCATAGTTGCACTGTGCCAGTACCCTCATGTAGACTGGCAGACAGTGCAATACAGAAATCACCACCTAGCTAAATACTAGCTCCTTTATTCCCCTCCCTACTTATCTATTGTCATGTTGAAAGCCATGACTAATTATAGCTGCACTACAGGTACAGTACAGCATGTACATGTAGGTTGGTTCACCTGATAGTTTATAGCAGCTACTGTTACCCTGTCTCATAAATACAAGTTCTTCATTTACATTTTTGGATTGTTAGTTTAATTAGAGGTTTTAGCCACAAGGAGAAATTCCTTATAACTCAGCTGGTCTCTAAATACAAAAGGTTACACTCACTGTGGTTGTCATATAATCCCAACTAACAAAACCAAATAATACTCATATCTCTACTCTATTGCCTTCTTACTATAAAATTTTGAAAAGCAAAACGTTGAAAAAAACATCCACAGGTATGATAAAAATAGAATTTTTCCCATCATTTTACGGATTTTAATTTCAAAACCAAATTAAATTCAAGTGTTCAACACATGGCTAATGTAGGAAGATAGGCTATGCTCATCTTTTCTACACATGTTTAAAAGCTTGCAGACGGCTAGTTATTTGAACAGGAGGTCAAAACAGTGTCTTCTGCTAAACAGACTCATCATTTGCTGTAAGTACTAGTTTCTATATCATGCTGTTTGTAAACACGATTCAAAAGAACGAAAAATAAATGTATAATATTTAAAAAATAAATACAGGATATTAAAAATATAAATACATGCAAAATGGCTGTGAAATATAACAAACAGTACATGGAGCAAACAATATGCCAAGTCAGTCTACCAACCTGGTAAGATCAAGCAGAGGAGAGAAATAGTAATTCCTCCACCGAGTTGTCCCATATTTGAGTGAGTGAATCTCTGCTACTGAGTACGTTATATCTACAACTCCAGACAGAGCTGCTGTAATGTAACAACACGACTATGATAATATACACTACAAATTGGCTTATGAGTGTAATCTACATGGTAGTTTTCTTACAAGGTCTGTTATCGTAACGCCACACCCAGCGAACTACTCAGTTTCCTAGTTTACGGAAGACTCTGGTCAGACGCTGGACATGCATTTCATGTAGTTGGAAGACTGGGTAGGCTATCCATGATGGTTGCTCACTAATGTAGCACTATTTAGATTTGCAAGCCTACACTCAAGTCAACGGCACCCTAGTTTCACATTACCAACCTAAATAGCTGTCCTAACAATATGCAGGTACATGCACATGATGTAGTACAAACTTTACTGCAGTATTGAATTATTAGCAGGTAAAAGTATCTTGAGCTAAATTTGTTTATAAAATCATGACCCTGTAGGCCATAGGATTAATTAATTGCGTTAACCTCAACAGTGCCAGAGGGGGGCCTTTTCTACTCTACTGTACTTGAAACCTTTGTCCTTGTTCAGCTGCTGTACTTGTTGTAAATATTTCTGGACTCCACTGGTTTTCAACCTCTTCACAAATCAAAATTCTTCAACTCTAAAAAAATTTAATTTGGTAAAATACACTGACCTATGGGCCTACATGGTGCATCAGTAAATAATGTTGGCTGCTGGCTCTACCTACCTGTTACACTACATTCACAGCGAATACCAGGCACACAAATATGTTACAATAAAAATAATGTCTTTGTACCTAAAGTTATGCATTCCATTTCAAAGAAGTTAATTATATTTGCAGAGAGGTAAGATAGGCATCTGATTATATGTTATAGACCAGAGTCTATTCAATGCAAAGTGCATCTCATTTTACCTGAGTAAATAAATTGGAATAAATCACAACTTAAATATAGGTTTGTTCCACTTGTACTTGCAATTTAAATTTTACCTTTAGTACTAGGAACAGGTAACCAGTACTTCAATATTTCTGCTTAAATATAAAATCTCAGAATACAAATATAAGTAATTGAATTAAATTTTCTCAGAAACTGTATAATTCATTGAAATAACACTATACTCTTCACCTTATTGATCTACCTCTGAAATTTATAGTTTTCCATTTACATTGTATGTTACATTGTCTGTCCCAATATCACTATTACATAAATATTATGTAGGACACAGGGGTGGCAGCTAAACAATAAAGAAACGGTAATAAAAGCAGGATAGATTCTGACTTTATGGTCAACTAGCCACTACACCACTAGTTGGAGTGTGCAGCAATACAAGGCATACATAGAATATCAAGTTAAACCCGACAGCCAACATACATCTGCAGATTGTATGTCAGCAGGCAGCAAAAGAGCAGATCCACAGAATTTATAGCCATCATTTCCTCTATGACCCACAGCAGGTCTGTAAGTCACTCTGGTGATGTATAAAAACACTCCCATGTGTTACTGAATCACTACGACTACGGTGATAAGAAAAACTTTATCTTGGACTTGGTTTCCTTTGCTATTTCTCTAATAAACATCAAAAGTTATAAATCACTCCAGGAATTTTCATGTCAAAACTACATTTTCAGTTTTTCATCATCATGGAGTAAAGACCTTGGATTAGTTTACAAACTTCAAGAGTCTGGCATCACAAGGTTCACTAGTCATCGCAATACTGAATAGTAAAATACAGTTTATAGTAAAAATAATAGAGGAAATACCTACGAGATAATTTCTAACAAACAATGATTATGCCATTTTTTTCAGATAAAAGAAAAGAAACTGGGTTCAGTGACTTATAATAATCTCACTGACTGAATTACATAACACAAATAATAAGTTATATCGGTATAGCAGTATAGCGAAGACTAAATTATTATATCAGATTATGTCTTCATTCCATGTCTGTCAGCAAAATGGCATCCTAGTTTTTAGTTTTTTACGTGAACTGAGTTATTACTCCATGAGCTCATAGAAAAATAATTCAGTTCAAAAAAATACTAAAAACTGGGTTGCAATTTTGCTGACAGACAGACAGACATACATAGCACTTGTATGATTCCAGTTGTTAATTCAATTATTCACTTTGCAGTATAACGATAAAGTTTCTAAAATAAAATATACATGTACACCATAGGCCTACATATGTATTCTCTAGTTTTCTTTGTTATCTAGATTTTAGACCTCCTAGTTGGCAGATAAACAAAAAACTTTGAGCTTCAGTACAGGCTGTGGCTTATATGACTTTATTTGCCCTGGTTTTACAGTACTAGAGCCTTGGGTCCTAGTATCAGAGACCACCTACATACTGCTCACACAAATCTAGCTGCCATAGCCATGTAGCGTACATACATGTACATATTGGTGTTATTGCAATAAACTTATGAAAATCTACTAGTCTGTAGTGTTACAATATACATAGATACATCTTATCATAATATTATATGCAACTTACATGTGCCTCTCTACTGTTGCACTGCTGTTGTATTTGGCTCTATTGAAGAAAGGCAAGTAGCTAAGAATAATTACATTATATAATAAACCCCCAAGTCTAATCATGATTATCAATGAGGACTTGATAACATAGGATTACTAGAAAGCAAATACAACCTACGACAGCATAGCTGTAGTTATTGGAAAATAATTGAAAAACATCAAAAACTGAAGATCTCTTCTTAGCTGTAAATAATGAACAATATACAAAAAAGGGTAGGGTTCCCATTGATTTTGTTGGTGTAATTATAAAAATGCATAACTGAGTGGTTAAAAAAGTTGCATAATATCAGATTGATTGGTATAGCTTAGTGATTGACTATTGGTTTTATTGCAATATAGTCTACTAGATAGACTACTTCTACTAGTAAGAATTTTGTGGAATAACTCTAGTATACAATTTTCTGCTTCCAACATAATTGACCATGTTATTCATCAAGCTTTAGCATTACCTGCATTCTGGCACAATGGAATACACATAAATAGTAATAATTTCAATAATAATGTTATGTAATAACAGTTTCCACAGAAATAACCATAATATGAACTTATAAATACTATATTCTATAAACTAGATTGTTAACTATGACCATAAAAGGTGGCAATGAGCTAAATATGGCATAGAACTGCTACACTCTACAGAAGAGAAAGACACACCACCAGCTAATTCAGATTGATACTTTTACTATAGATAGTTTTATTAATTCAACATACCTAGAAGATCTACTGGTTTAGATGGAATATTCCAATTAAAGAGGCCAGCTCTTTGTATTAACTTAGACACAACTTTCACTCCCTCTTGTCCAGCTAGTCACCAGTGAGCTAAGGCATTTCAAAATTGCAGTACATCATAAAAATCTGTCTACACAATCATGCGTCTGTGGTAGGTAGACCAATCAATAGCCTGGGCGTCTGATAAACAGATGCTTTGTATTATCATGACAACATTGTCTCAAGACAAAGCTGTGATGGGATCATTGAATGGACAATATTAGGCTAAAGTCATGCTTTAATTAAAGGGGCGTGGTTTGTTTTCATAATATCAATTAGAGAGTGGATAACTCTCCAGATAATACTGGTAGCGCAAAAGAAACACAACTCCTTTGTAGCCTTACCAAACAAAGTGGATATCTAGTATCTAATGTACATGTACATATTGTACACTGTACAACTACATGTAAATGGTATGGTGCCAACAAATTTTCAGTTCGTCTATAAAACATAATTCAATTCCACACACTGTATATTCAGAAACACTAAAAATATTGAATAGTGGACAGCAAATCAGAATAATGTACAAAAGTTTCATTTGCACTTCCACATTGTTAACCTATACACTTTGAACTTGTTCTAGTCTGCTTTAATCCCATCAGCTGTAGCGATGAGATATTTCCATTGCTAGATGCTATACAATAATATGATGGTACTGTAAAAATAAACATCAATACTCTATTTATATAACTCATCTGTTCACAAGATCTATTAGTGGGAAAAAAAACCTTGTAATTGAAATTATAAATGCCTCCAGTTCAATGTCTCAATGCTTTAGTCAACAGCGTCCATGTCAGTGTAGTCAAGAATAGCGTCTATTTCAGAGTACTCAAAAGACGCTCCTATTTCTCTTTCACTTGCTGAACTGAAGTCACTTTCCTCACCACCGACAGAATTTACCAACTTTCTATCTAGTTCACTAGTTCTATAGTCATTTATTTCAATAGCCTCGGTGTCAATTCCATATTCTTCAAGTTCCTCAGGCTCTACTTTCTTCGAGTTTGCAATAAGATTAATATCCTCAAAATCCTCCCCAACACTATCCATATCAGTACTCACTGAACTGTCACTCCTACGACACTTCTCCAGCTGAACATACTGCAGATCTTCAATTCTCTCACTCATCTTATGTTTGGTCTTGATAGTGTCTGCAGGTGCGATGGGAGTGTCTGCAGGTACTCTGAGAGTGTCTGCGGGTAGCCCTGATGTGCCCCTCCTTTCCATGTATTTACTGCCTGCTGTTGGGATTCTTCTCTTGTAGAAAAGCATGTAAGCCGCACTAGTCAGCACTTCCTTTTCATTCTCTATGTAGGACACATGGCTGTCATCCATTAACCTCCAGCCTATAAAAGAGCAATAGTGTCACTCTTGTAAGAATAAGGGTCACATGACTAATAGTACCAGGCCACATGACTATAGTACCAGGCCACATGACTATACCAGGTCACATGACTATAGTACCAGGTCACATAATTATAACACCAAAGCCACATGACTATAATAGTACCAGGTCACATGACTATAGTACCAAATCACATGACTATAATAGTATCAGGTCACAAGACTATAGTACCAGGTCACATAACTAATAGTACCAGGTCACATGACTGTAGTACCAGGTCACATGACTATAGTACCAGGTCACATGACTAATGGTACCAGGTCGCATGACTATAGTACCAAATCACATGACTATAATAGTATCAGGTCACATGACTATAGTACCAGGTCACATAACTAATCGTACCAGGTCACATGACTGTAGTACCAGGTCACATGACTATAGTACCAGGTCACATGACTAATAGTACCAGGTCACATGACTATAGTACCAGGTCACATGACTAATAGTACCAGGCCACATGACTATAGTACCAGGTCACATGACTATAGTACCAAGTCACATGACTATAGTACCAGGTCACATGACTATAGTACCAAGTCACATGACTATAGTACCAGGTCACATCATTATAACACCCAAGCCACATAATTATAACACCCAAGCCACATGACTATGATAGTACCAGGTCACATGACTATAGTACCAGGTCACATGACTATAACACCATAATTATAACAAAATCCAATCACATATTCTGCAAAAGCACCTGAGCATATAATACAGTACATATCATATGAACTTGTATGAAGCAAACAGAAGTCAACACCTGAACATAGTACAGAGGAGAATTATACAAAGGAGAAAATCAAAGTCTCGGTGAATCTATCCATCAACAATAAACAGATTATATAGAGTAATGGTATCACCCACCAGTTTCTGTAAGTGTGCTGTCATACTGGTCAAGGCAGCGAGCATATGCTGTATAGTGACCACCTAGCAGAGTACCGTGATGGTTCACCACACCATACAGATCATACAGAGGTATCTGTGGTAGCTGTGGACCAACATAGAACCTTGTCAGATCTAATCCACTAAAACACATAAATATACATTAGATAGTCAATATAGTCATACTGTTCGTAGTATAATTAAGCTGAAAACATACAAGAGCATTTGGATAGCAAGCGTCAAACGCTACAGCTTTCATAAACATACTGGACGAGCAGAGAGTGGCGGCGCGATTTCCCAACTTGGTAAATAATATTTCGATTATGTGTGGTGATGTTTACTAAATTGGCTTACCAGCCAATCACTGGTAAGCGAATCGCCTCAATACTACTGTTGACACAACTTGAGTATTTTCAGAGAGTTGCGACCTGGGTAAAATGTGAGCATCAAAATCATCCGAAAACACTCTAACGAATTTCCAGCCGTAAGTGCTACAGTTGATATAGTCATACTGTAAGGACTATCATTTTATATTGTAATAAAAGAAAACAAGCATTTACATGTGAACTATATAGAATACAACATTATGAAACCCCATATGATATAGGAAGTAAGTCAGAACATAAAGTTATCTAATGAAAGTAATAACAAATTGGTTTTCCGACTTTCATACTAAATTACTTCAAAATAATAAAACATACACAAATATTTTGTTAGCTTGTTTTAGGAGGTAAGAGCTGAACTAGATGTAGCTTGCATGTCTATCCACATTAATAATACCATTAGCCAGAGATACTCACGTCAAAGGGAAGGAGATATAGTCAGTGATTTTACTCCTCCAATAAGAACTGCCAAATGAGAACCTCTTCAGTTGAATAATCAGAGTGTCTGGGAGAGACCAGAGAGACATCTGTTTGCTGGCATCTCTGCGAGTCTTGCAGTTCGGACAATACCTGTATAACAATACAGTGTACTAGCTATAGGGTGTAGTGGTATACTAGCTACATGGTGTAGTGGTATACCTGTATAAGAATACAGCATACAACCTATGGCACCACGCTTGTTATCAGTAGCTTGCATTTGGGTAAACAGAATTGAAGACAATTTCTCAAAAATATAGGACACCTTTTACGATTTCATTAAGAGATAGACCAAAATACAGTATGACATTTATAAAGATGTACGTAGTGCAACTCTTAAATTAAATGTATGACTTGAGAGTAAAAAGTGACAAAAGAGCATGAAATCGACCAAAAATCCGCCTGATCTTAGCACCTACTAATCAAAAGATAAAGCAATAAACATAGTTGTAAATAAACACTGACCAAGCCTCCTCTTTAGACAGCGTCTCAGGGATGGTGAACTGATGCAGGCAGCGTTCCACTCCAGTATCATTAGCAGTGAAAATATCACTATCCTTACCCTCTGGCTCCTCCTTAACATACTCCTAGTATGAACGGAATAACTACATGTAACATACACTATATACGCAACACTAGAGAATAACTACATGCAACATACGTACATTGTATAGGCAACACTAAAGAATAACTACATGTAACATACGTACACTGTATAGGCAACAGTAAAGAATTTGGTTAGGTTACTCTATAAAATCTAGTAGTGGAAAGAGATTCATGCTCTAGAGTTCAGGCCATTGAGTTAGACCACCAAATAGATTTCAACAACACAAGTGTTAAACTATACAACCTACATTAGTTCTGGTTCTTCCTGCTTTTGGAAATTACTAAAAAGTTATGTTTTGATGGGGAATTTAGTTGTTACTAACAGGGAGATACATTTTTAACACATACTAGTATCAAACCATTTCAAAACTAACATGGTGAGATAATAACAAGTGTAGTCTCACACTGATTGTTATTATAACATTACAGTTATTCAAATCTAAGAATCCCATTATGATAGTAGATATGTACAATGCCTGCCTCCACCTACCAGATCTTTGCTTGAGACACCGAGTTTATCTTTTTTTGGATTCCAGTCTACGGCCAGATATGATTGGTCAGGTAGATCCAGTACATTTGTACCTACAAACATTATACCTTTAGCATACCAACAACACATAGAAGTGTATAAGCGGACACCACAGTAACTGTCTCTTCAACATGTGTATAAGTGCTTGAACCGCAATCAAAAGTGATTCACATGTATAACTTTAGAGACTATAGACTGCTAGGTGAAAATCAACATGGAAAATCTATACACATCCTACATGTATAAACACAGGCTACAAGTGTGAAATCATTTGGAGTTGTCTTTTCAACATGGTAGTGAAAAAGGAAAGCTAGCTCAAAATTAATAAATATTAAGAAGTGGAAATGATTATTAAATAAAAAAAAAAACTACTCAGAAGGTTGCGGCCCGTAGGCACTTCATATTACCAGTTTATTCAGCTATTCGCTGAATAAGCATCAGTAGCAGTATAAAACAAGTTAGCAAGTTCCAATTGAGCAAAATACTAGTTACTAAAAGAGAACTACATCGTCTGTTTTATAATTAGATAACACAGTTAGAGATTAGAATAGTAATGATTACTTTTAGAGTTGAGACGAGGTGAAGGTTTTCCATTCATCATCCTCACACCATATTTGTTTATGAGACCCATGTAAAATAGGCAACCTTTAGGTTTGTTCACATCTGGGTGGGACACCCCATCTCCTGCTGATAAAACAGAGTTATGGTAAATGTATGCATCACATCAGAGTCTAAGTGTAGTCTTTCACCACTACACCACTTTTTTATTCAACTAACACTCTATTCAAGTTTCTATACGTATATTTCACAAGTTGTTAGTTGGAGAGTTAGATATGAGTATTCAGAATATGTATGCAGTGATGTAAGACTGCACCTGTAAAAGAGAATACGTAGTGAAACTGCATCATGGATTGCCTATGAGACTACTTTAACAATTATGTGCACTGGTCAAACAGTGTCAGTAGAATATAATCCGAATCCTAATTAAGTCTGCTGTGGAATAACTTGACATTTTTCACATTCTGTACACAAATATAGAAATTACTCACCTGCTGAATGGTGCTCAAGATTAGCAGGTACTCTGAAGAAGTTGACAGAATATCGAGCACACGACTCCACCGCATTAGCCAGTTTCTGATATGTCAATTCTGACTTTGGCAGGCTGACAACGAATGGCTGACCTATGACCTCCGGTAATATCTTTCTGCACCTTTCCTTGTGCTCTGGCCAATGACTTTTCTGGCAATCTCTACAGAACACCAACGATGATACTAGAGTGTCTAATCAGAAGTTGTATTCTCTTTATATGGTGACACAATAATTCCTTTTGTTTAATACGTAGATGTTTTATTACCATAGATTCAGGTATCCATTTGACTTTCTTCTATTGTAGCACGAAATTGTACCCGTGGTAAAACACCCGTACGCACGTACACACATGTATATAAATATATATATATATGTACAGTGTACAAAATGTAGAAGAATAATACGGTAAACCACACAGATGTACAATGTGAATCTGTATACATGCAAGCTGAAAGAATCAGTGAGGTATGAACCATACTTGCTACAGTAGTGAGCCATATGACAGACAAGACATCGCTGAAAAGATAAGTCTCCGGCAGGTTTCTCGCAGAAAGAGCAGGGTTTGTGAGACTCTAAAATCCGCTGCGTGCAGAAGACAGTGACTACTTCATGTCCAACAGAGTCACTCGTTTCCACTTCAAATCTGTGAATACAAACATACATGTATATATTTATATAGTGAGACGTCCATTTAGTCATGCGCTGATAATGTCTACCCCCTCCCCCATCTTGACAATTCTCAGATCTCAATTATAATAACATAGTCAATGTATGAGAAGATCGTGTGGACCAGCATTCTAATATATATTCTGGTATCTCTACCTAGCCAAGTGTAAATCTACAAGTATATACTAGTTCAATATATAGTCAGCATCAATACCTCCCTGTTAATATCCCAGGAATATTACACAGAACACTGTGACATCACAACGTACATAAGCCCTTGAACATGTTTCTCTCTTTTATGATGTCTAGGATCTCCATATAAAAAGGAAATATTAGCTTAAAGTCAAAGGAAGTAGTATCTGACAACCCCTTTTGCTTAACCTTAAAATGTTGGAACCTCATTTAGTACGAATTTTAAAATGAGTGAGTGAGTTAGCCAATCAAATGAATGGAATGTTGGTTCAGTAAACCACTTACGCGTAGATGTCACTTTTATCATCAAAGAGATAGCTATTAGTCTTCCAGCTCTCATCCAATACTTCAGGTTTACCATCTTTGGGTTGCATGAATATAAACTGAAGCAAACATTAAATTATATCCGACAGACAATCGGCAAAATACAAAAGTTCCCATTGCGTTTCTTTAGAGATGAGACAAAAGACTTTACCAAAATTGACTCAATTAGAGGAACTCAACCATTTTATATAATGAAGATATTCAACCAGTATTATAATGATTCAGGAAAAAACAAAGAATGCAGATTTAACACTTCATAAAAAGCATTAATGAATAATATCGTTCTGAGCTACTCAAATGTATGGCTAGTCCAACACATACAGTAATGAACGAGGTAACAATACGAGTCGTGAGACTACCAACTGCCATATTGAAAATGAATAGCTCACCGATCGAGGTCGACAATTGGTCACGTTCAGCAACTCATCACGGATGTCTTTTACCCTAGCTCCTTGCGTCACAGACAACGTCAGCTTCAACAACAAACAAGTCAATGATCAGATACTGTATATTAACAAATTACATAAAACACATTAAAGTGAGAAAGTTACATGAGATATTTTTGTTCCACAAAGTTTCTTAAAAAAGTTATACGCATTTTATATTATTCCGATGTATCCATAGACTCTAGAAAGAGTTGCTGTACATAAAGGTAAAGTCAGGACTATATCAGGACTACTTATACAAAGAACCACATATATAACTAGTTTTGAATCAGCCCTTCACTTAGTAGAGAATAACTCCTTCCTCACTGAAACTTACCCAGAAACGGATGTATTGACTTTCATAATACAACTTTGGCAATGTACAAAATACACAATGCTTCGTTAAGAATTTAAATAAGGGGTGAAATTATTCTCACCTGGTAAGGGGACTTTGTACCATTTAGAGGAAACACTATAATGGAAACTTTAATCTTTGGTTTAGGTATAGGAACACTGATGTACATGTAGGGGTCAAAGGTTACGCTGATTTTCTTACATACAAGACACACCAACTCGGACCTGTATTGTCCCTGAAACTCGTCTACAATAAACGAGTCATTTCGGGATTTGTATCTCTGCCAAGCAATGGCCGCTGCTTCCTGTAAGATAATACAAATAACTATTAATATAATAATAATAACATCTATAATAATAACATTAGATGTTATACATGTACATAACAATGGTATTCGTAGCCATCTACCATTACGCAAGCCATAAAAACTTTTAACTAACACATTTTGTTATTTCACCAATACAAGGCCATATTATATAATATACACCTATACATTAGTGTACAGATCTACACATTGCCCAGTTTATTACAATGGCATAGAACAAGAACCTGTAATGAACTGTGCAAGGGACATGCAAAGCCATCATGACAATTGGAATAACGTTCTCCACAGTATTGAGGGAAGATAACTCTCCAGCGTTGTGCATTCATAATATCAAGGGAAGGCAACTCAAAAGCCATTTCACTCAACAAATTGTTTTAGTTGGCAAGTTGTTTGAGAATAGAGGTTAACTGAAGTACATACAATGTTAGGGAGATTATCTAACGGAGTCTCGGTGATGTATGGTTTCTTCTTAATTCGGTTTAAATCCTCATGTAAACCGTCCAATAGGAAAGCAAGAAATTCTTGAGAGTCGTGCTGTGCGAACCCAGTGAACTGAGAAGCCTTTTCAGCAACAAGTTTCTACAATATATAAAGTTAGTATCTCACCACAGCATAGCATCCATTAAAATATAATTGTATAATTCAGTGAGCAATTTTACCAGAAGTTTATTATTTTCCATGCTTATCGTATTAGAATACATAGTCATGGATATGTTATATATACATGTATATAGGCTTACGTGTATAGTATATAATATAAATATAAATAATTGAACCAAGTTTATCAGTCCACCTTTAAAGTCCCCGGAGAATGCGATGATCTGTCTCCAGCCCAAAGTATTTTATTCAACAGAGCGAACTGTATCGCTAATCTGCCTCCACTGCCTAATGGATTATCATTATTCAAGTCTTGCTGAAACTGGGAGCCTGTAATTTGGCAGAACATAATACATAGGTTTACATGTACCTCACTAACTACCAATTATACATAAGTAAGCAGAACCGACGAATGTTCAATAGCCATTAATTACCCCACTGACATAGACCAAGTGAAGTTGATCTACTTCTGCAAGAGTATGACCAATACCAGTTATCGCAATCAGAGGAATCACGTCAAATATTTGCAGGAGCAGATAACTCCCTATACCGAATGACCCTTAGTATTCACTGACTACACTCTCGCCGACTTCGGATCTTATCAGTGATACATGGATTTCAGTATAGGCCCTAAGCAATGACAAATATTATGCATTCACCTAACAGTCATTTAGTTGGTGTCATTATCATTGCTTGGAAATCAAAAATTTAAAACACTATTCAGGGAGACAGTCATTCCTAAACAGTGAATACATTGTGCATATGAACATATAAGGTCACCAGCGTATGTATATAATCTTCAGGTACAAGTGCATAGTATTCTAAAATTTTAACCTTTTTTGCAAATTGAAGGCAAAATTTGGCTGCAGTATGCGTCACCTGGTGACCGCCATTATAGCATTGGCCCACTATAAAAATAAATGTGAGTAAACTATCCACTTACTGAGAAAATATTCTCTTAAGGGTGCTGTGTTCACCAGTACTTGGAGTACTGAATTCATAAAACATGTGTTTCCAATATTGTTGAGTCCAGTCAGACCTCTTTTGGTGGGAACCGAAGGCTGAGGTGAAACCACACATGTTGGCCTCGTCTAGAAATGACAAATTCAGAACATGCAATCTTAAACTCCATAGACTATAAGTTGCCAGAACAGTGATTTTCACCTTCTGCAAGGAAATTCTCTCACAGTAACTTGTCATTCAACGACTGATCATTCTCAACGTGAGTATATTAATATTGCACAATGAATCATCAATATTATATACAATGACCTTTCCAATGGCCTTTCCTTATATCTTTCGCTCTCTAGTCACTAGAGTAGCCTTAAGGTGCGTCTACACTACACCAACTCCAACACCAACTCCGTCACCAACTCCAACCTCCAACACCGACTCCAGCTCTCAGCTATGCGTTTACACTATGTTTACACAGTTGTTGACCACACAATCAATTTACCACCAGTATTCATAGCAAAGCAAAGCATGCATATGATATTACAGTACAAGTGTACATGTACTGTGATTATAGTAAATAAGCTTAGATCTATCATCTAAGATCAACAGCCAATCTTAGATTTGTAAACTAGCTGATAGTTATTTAGGCCTAACCTTAGCTATCAGAAATTATTCTTCAAATTACAACTTTGTAATTTGAAGTATAATTTTTGATAGCTAATGCTAGACAAAATTTTTCCCATAATAAAGCTTTAGGTTTATCATCAATAATCCACAGCCAATCCTAGATTTTCAAAACCTATGCTAGCTATAATTAAAATGCTGATTTCTGATTGTACCCTCAGACTTTTGTGTTTACACTACACCAACTTTGCCGGAGTTGGGCGAAAAAGACGGAGTCAGAGTTGGTGTAATGTAAATGCAGCTTTAGCATTCTAAAGGAACAGATAAGTATTCGATAATTTTATAAAGTTTAATGGTCAAACAGTCAAAGTACGTATCACTCACAGATGTTAGTAGCTAGTACTACCCTTATCCATTATTGCCATTATGATTATTGGGGTTTGAGTAGCAATAACACTTTACTGTCTACCTGCTTTGCTTTTAAATGATACAAATCTAAATTCAAATTGAAGATTCTGGAATTCAAAATGGCTAAGTTTATTAAATTAAGTAAATAAATATACAAATGTAACTGTAAAAATAGTAAATTAGTTAGATTAATTAGCCTAATTAATAACAATGTTAAAATGATTGATTAGTAATATTAATTAAATATTAAATAGTATTATTTATAGTTATAGTATTTTAATAATAAATAGTTTATATAAATAAATATTTTAGAATTATATTAGAACACATTTTACACTAAAACAGTGACACTTTGCTTTGAAATTTCAACTTTTCGCAGAATTTCCTAACAACATTTCACCATAAGCTAATTAATAGCCCAATAACTCTATAAAAAGACTCGAGTTAAACAAGAGAAGAATTGAATTGAAACTTGCTTGTAGTTAACTTGGATAAATTGATAAAAACTTGAGTTTCTGGGGACATGTAAATATTTAACCTGTAATTTGAAAGTTTTGATCTGTCACTAAAAAGAATTGACTTGTAACTTGAAGAGTCACAACTAAGATTTGGCCATGAAAACTTGAGTTTCCAAAATAAAACTTGCACACATCTCTGAAACATCATAATAATTATTATTATTTAATACCTCAATTACCTCAATAAGTATAATACGAGACAATGTCAAAACACCTACACACCATACATAAAAACTAGTCAATTTTATTACTCCTTTTGGCCAAAAACCATACGTGATATGCGTCTTGAGAGCTGATAAATAGTTCTTTTTTTTTTCTTTTTTGTTGTATGACATGATAAATAATAAAAAAATATATAAATACTATTCTAAAGCACATATAAAAAATATAACAAAAAAAAATATTCAACATGATAAACTATATATAAAAGGGAATAAAAGTTATCAAAAAAGAGAGAAAGAGGAAAAAAACATCCATATTGTGTTCCCACATCTCTTCCGCTTCCTGACGGTCTCAGTGGGAAAATTTAAAAAAAAAAAAAAAAATACATTACTAACATAAACATGATGTTTATGTTAGTAATGTATTAAATAATAATAATTATTATAATTTTTCAGAGATGTGTGCAAGTTTTATTTTGGAAACTCAAGTTTTCATGGCCAAATCTCACATCGCATGTTTAACATGCGATGTAAATTTAAATTACTAAATATGAACTAATGAAACTACTCGGGTTATTACCATTGCTGTCCTGTATTAAGCTAAATTCTTATTCTTATCGGCATTTCTTCGCAACCTTAGTCCAAAGCAACAGCACACAAAGGGACCAGGTGTATAATGTTAATGTACAAAAGAAATTTGTTTACATGAAAGATGAGAATCAAAGATCCGAAAAGCGGAAGTTACACCTGAAAGAGATCAATATAAATCGTTGTGATAATGGGGGGCATTACAAAATGATTTCTATTGGCCCAACCAAAGTAGAATTGGCCAATGCAAACCATGTGCCATTGATTGATAGCAAATAATTGTCTCTCAGATTCAAATGGAATAGAATAAAACTATCCTAAACTGAAAATAGTGAATTCCAGTTCCGCACACCAGTCCCATTAGACTAGAATCAAATATCATAAATAAAGCCTAAAGGTTATATTTTTTAATATCTTATTAGTTAGTGATAGTGCAACCATAATCATAAAATAAAAAAATATAATGTTATAATCAGATGTAATTAATTATTTATTATAATAATTATTATATTAATATTATTTATTATATTATATATCTCTTACTCCTTGATTATTATTATATTATATATTTATATTAATATTAAATTATAAATTTTATGTTATATAATATTATATTTGATTGAAATATATATTATAAAGACTATTAATAAAATATATATATGTCATAAAATTTATAATTTAATATTAATATAAATATATAATATAATAATAATCAAGGAGTAAGAGATATATAATATAATAAATAATATTAATATAATAATTATTATAATATAATATGAGCATGATTTTTTATACAAAATGAAAATAGACATATATACTATTACTATAACTATAGTATTAATTAATCAATGTTATATATTAAATATAAAATAATAATTTAATATAATAATTATATTTAATCTAGCATTGACTAATTATAATATAAGTATGTATTAATATAAAATGATATTTTATATATATATATTCACGAATATTATATTGTCATATGATACTAATGATAGATATGACATTCATATTGAAATGTATCATGTAGTTGTGTAGGCTACATGTATAATGTCTGATTTGATGTTACTTACTGCAGCAACCCCAAGTAGATAGCATCAGATTAATTGTAGAAGTAAATTCGGCCCAAATCCTTTGCCTTGCATTGTTTCCCAGTTTTTTATTTTCAATGTCGTTCATTTTTTGTGCTCTCCAATTTTGCTCTATATTTCTTCTTCATTCAAGGTATAGTTTTTTTCTTCCTTTAGGTAATCATCACCTAATAATTAAATAAAACACACAGGGATAATGATAATCAAGTGTTAATTTAAAGTGCTAACTATACTTTACTACTCATATTAATATCATGATTCATCAGGTAGCCAGAAAGGGCCACATCATTGAACATGTACACATAGTCTAAGAACCAGGGGCAATTGAGGCCATATCATCATGTCAGCACTGCACTAGTCTACTAATAAGAGAGACTAGCAACAGCTGCTTTTTATATTGATACTATAGTTGAGAGGTGTATTTCTTGAACTGTATTTGTAGCCTAAATATTGTATTAGGCCTATTATTAATATACCAAATCTATATAGGCTACTTGTAGTTATTTTTGTGATTTACTGTATAAATCAAAGTTCGATATTAGCATATACTGTAATGTTGAGACAGCATTAGGAACAGTAATAGCGGATAGCCAAACAAAAACATATTGGCACTCATGCATTTGACAGCTTGCTTACCTCAACTTTTGTATGAATGTTGACGTACATGGAGAAGGTAAAAAAGTGTCCCAGTGATTTTAAGTGATTAATTGTAAGTTTCTGTATATCTAAAACATCTAAAATAGAAAAGTTTTACAGATTTTATTCTTTGCTTTTTAAAGGGGAGCCATGGCATTCAGCGCTACCATACCATTTGGCTACAACAATTGAGTGTCTATTGTATAGAACTATCAGTTGTTTCACATACATGTACACCCCTGAGATGTATAGTCATAATGGCTGTACCTCCATTATTTTATTTCAACAGCTAGTTTCGCTCCTTCCATACAGATATCATCAAAATGGCCACCCAAGTAAAAAGAATGAAGTTGGAACATGAAGGAGCTACTGTACAGAGCCTCTCTTGGGACCACCCAGTAAGTGAGGCTTTTACGCCAGGTCTGTTACTTTACTGGAACGTACAACGTATTCATCTAACAAGTGTTGGATTTCAGAGTGATAAAATTGATTGTCCTATGATTAGTGTTCGGTTGCTGCAACAGAATGCATGTTTTAATCTACTCTAAAATTAACTAACAACACTTTATACTTTACATGTTATCAACGACTGGCTTGTTGTAGGATTTCATTGTCTAAATTTTATTTCTAGGTTCAGCTAGTCGGAGAAAAAGTTAACGATCCCGACCTGTTGAACTGCTGTGCACAATGTTTCCTCCCTATACTGATTTATGGTCGAATGGTAGGTATAATTTCATCTTACGATAATTTTGTTTCTTTGGGGGGTGCTCATTTGTGACTTGGATAACATCTTATTATTTCTAATTATACTATACGATGTTACAGATTCCATGCAAACACGTTCTATGTTTGCACTGCGCAAAGAAATATTCTTCAAGCTCCTGTTTCAAGTGAGTACTGGGATATTCAGGTGTTTGTTTTCCCATACATTTTATAAACTCTATGCAAAATTATTCGTTCTATTTGTACAGGTTGTTCCAACTTTTTTCTGCATGTATCTAGTTATATTATTTACATTGGTAGCAATACATGTTATATTCCAGATGTGGGGAGAAGGTAACGAGAATAGAGCAGAATCCTCTGGGCACAGTGTTCGTATGCTCCTACGGGGGACCTCGTCATGGCACTGGGGGCTGTAAGAGAACTTACCTCTCTTTCCGTGATATGGAAGCTCACATTAAACATCGACATAAAAAGAAGGAAGTCGCACCCACTAATACTGTACAGCCAATGGGACAGCCCCAGATGGTCAACCTGTCACAACTTCCTCCAAACAACCTAAACCAGCCTCCACATAACCTTATTCAGCCAAATCCATACATGGGACCTCCATCCCATATGACCCCTCATAGCCACATGGTTAATGTGAATCGTCCCCCTCCTGGAATTATGCAAACTAGTAACATACCTCCTCCCAGACTAAGTGTTAGTCTACAACAGCCTCGAGTAATGCAGCCTAATCCAATGACAATGCAAGGTAACCTGACCACAATGCCCGGTAACATGGCTACTATGCAGGGTGGCCAGCATATTAGACCAGGGCCTATGCCAATCATGCAGCCCAACTCTCAGAGACACCCTATGCCTGGTAATAATCTACCTGTACATCACCAAATCATGGGATCAGCCCGCCCACCATCACTTCAGATGCCTCCCCATCCTCAGCAGATTCAGGGGGCCCCTCCACCCCGTCCCCATAGGCATGTTAGACCTCAGCAGACTATGAACCAGCCTGCTGCAAATTCCAAGTCGCATGGAAACCTTATTTCTATTCCTATTCAAGAATCAAACAATTGGATTGGGTCTGGTCAGCAGCAGTGGACCAATCAGAATCAAGGTCAACAGCAGCAGCATCACAGATCAGGCCAATACAATAATTAGTCGTTATATTTCAACAGACACTTGGAACTGTATATAAATGAGGGATTTGTTTAGTGTTACTGTTTTATTAGCATTCTTATTTTTACATTTTTTGCTCCGCCTTGTATAGTAAATCTGGAACAATGTAAATTCAATTTTTACATACCATGATCTATCATCATTATTATAAAATAAATGCTGTACTAGTATTCACATTAATTACTTTGTTGTTTGAATGCAATGGTTAATACACTCGTCTATTATATGGAATTGCTGCTTATTGTGTAGTGCTGAATAGAGGATGAAATGAAGAGTGAAGTTAGAGTTGTCATTCCACCTACAGGAGCATTACACTCAGTCTCCCCTTTCTACCATATTATAACCAACTTAATTGGTTGGACAAATCAAGTTCATAAACTAGTAAATACCCTAAAATAGTGTCCATATTACTGTGAGGAATACAAGGTGCATTGTACATATTCCAAATACAAGAATCTGTGTAACACCAGCAAGTTAGAAGGTTTTTGAGGAATTTTATTGAGAATAAACTGTGTACAATCTACTATTAATGCAATAATGCTCAGCAAATTGAAAATCTAATCAATACAAAAGAACTATTGATAACAAATTTATGACAAAAAAAACAGGTTGCACATTATTTTAATACACTTTCCTGTGTAGGGATTAATTGTGTAGTGATATACCGGACAGAATTACTGCATTTACTAGTAACTAAGCATGGCTATAATATAGTATTACTATATACATCAGCTAGTCTATAACGTGTGTGATGCAATGGTTCTTAGTGTCTGTATAAATATAGTGAATGTGCAAATGCCTCTTACGAATTAACTGCGTGAATCCTAGTCCATTCTTTAGCTACAAAAGACATAGAGTAGATGTAATATGCAGGTCACAAATTCATGCCTTCTAACACTAAAACATGAACCCAAAATGACACTGCAAATACACTGTCCATCCATCTTGAAACATTTAAAAAAAATATTGATTTTAAGAAGTTACATTCCCTTACTCAAAAATTGTGATGGAAACAACTCCAAACAAATTACCTGTTCTAATAGCTTGAGCCTCATTGGTTTTCCACTGTTCAGCTACATCATTGGCTAATGGATCATCAGGGTTTGGAGCACTAAGGAGGGCTTGAATAGATAGTAATACAGTGCGAATCTGTAGAGCAGGACTCCATTTGTCTGAAATATATGAGAATAAAACTTATAATCTCGCTAGGGAGCGAGTTTACTTCATTGCTATTATTTCGTAAAGATAGATAATAGCGGAGTGGCTTCCATATTCATAGACTCAATACACCATCTTTACAGATTGCAACCCAGATATTACATCTTAACAGGCTGGCTGTACTAACAACAACTGTTATTGACAATAAGCCAATCAGGGTTTCCAATGTCCATTCAGCTAGTCAGCATGTCAAGCTTTCAAAACTTTAAAATCATTCATTTCATATGGCAGACCAACAGTGAATAGGGAATACTTCAAGCTCACTAATAGGAAATACTTCATGCTCATCGATAGATAAGGTCAGTAGAGTAATTGTAATACATATATAGCATAAGCTGATGTTTAATGTATCCCAGCTTACCTTTCAATATATCCAGACAAATCCTACCCAACTTATCTATATTTGGATGATATATCTTTGTCGTGAATCGTACTTTAGGGGGTGCCATCGGATAGTCATCAGGTAAGAAAAGTTCAAGTCTGAAAGTTCCACCTTCGTATGGAGACTAAAAAATTATACAACATAGTCGTAGCGTTATACAACACAGTCGTAACGTTATACAATACAGTCATAGCTGGAACAATATTCAAGTTTTTTCGGGAAACGAGCAAAGATATCGGGAATACACCAGTCATAATCTCACTCAAAACGTTGTGTTCAAAGAGGATCTAAAGTACAACAATGAGCTTGGAATGACTTCCTTCACATAGGCATTAGGCCTGAGTTGACGCCAAGGTATCATGATGGCACATATTATAGGAAATGTAGGTCATATTACTAATACCAAAATAAAACTGCAAGATATGTCGTATGTTCATTGACATCATAATATGACTACATAAAGACAATAATATACTACTTACATCTTTGGGGCCAGCAACTACAACTTGAAAATATCTAGCATTCTGTTCATCTGGTACAGCTTGTATGCCAGGTACTGGTTCAGCCATTAAACGTTGCGTTTCCTGTAAAACAAAACGAGTATACGAATGCTCCTCCTCTAAAACATTTGACCGAGTGATGACTAACAGAAGGTATGCTTATGAGTGGTACTTCATGGTTGATAAATACAATAGAGTTACATAGCAGTCAGTACACCTAACCATTAGTCACAGTTACATAGCAGTCAGTACACCTAACCATTAACCATTAGTCACAGTTACATAGTAGTCAGCACACCTAACCACTAGTCACAGTTACATAGCAGTCAGTACACCTAACCACTAGTCACAGTTACATAGCAGTCAGTACACCTAACCACTAGTCACAGTTACATAGCAGTCAGTACACCTAACCACTAGTCACAGTTACATAGCAGTCAGTACACCTAACCACTAGTCACAGTTACATAGCAGTCAGTACACCTAATCACTAGTCATAGTTACATAGCAGTCAGTACACCTAATCACTAGTCATAGTTACATAGCAGTCAGTACACCTAATCACTAGTCATAGTTACATAGCAGTCAGTACACCTAATCACTAGTCATAGTTACATAGCAGTCAGTACACCTAATCACTAGTCATAGTTACATAGCAGTCAGTACACCTAATCACTAGTCATAGTTACATAGCAGTCAGTACACCTAATCACTAGTCATAGTTACATAGCAGTCAGTACACCTAATCACTAGTCATAGTTACATAGCAGTCAGTACACCTAACCACTAGTCACAGTTACATAGCAGTCAGTACACCTAACCACTAGTCACAGTTACATAGCAGTCAGTACACCTAATCACTAGTCATAGTTACATAGCAGTCAGTACACCTAATCACTAGTCATAGTTACATAGCAGTCAGTACACCTAATCACTAGTCATAGTTACATAGCAGTCAGTACACCTAATCACTAGTCATAGTTACATAGCAGTCAGTACACCTAATCACTAGTCATAGTTACATAGCAGTCAGTACACCTGATCACTAGTCACAGTTACATAGCAGTTAGTACACCTAATCACTAGTCATAGTTACATAGCAGTCAGTACACCTAATCACTAGTCATAGTTACATAGCAGTCAGTACACCTGATCACTAGTCACAGTTACATAGCAGTCAGTACACCTGATCACTAGTCATAGTTACATAGCAGTCAGTACACCTAATCACTAGTCATAGTTACATAGCAGTCAGTACACCTGATCACTAGTCATAGTTACATAGCAGTCAGTACACCTAATCACTAGTCACAGTTACATAGCAGTCAGTACACCTAACCACTAGTCATAGTTACATAGCAGTCAGTACACCTGATCACTAGTCATAGTTACATAGCAGTCAGTACACCTAATCACTAGTCATAGTTACATAGCAGTCAGTACACCTAACCACTAGTCACAGTTACATAGCAGTCAGTACACCTAACCACTAGTCACAGTTACATAGCAGTCAGTACACCTAATCACTAGTCATAGTTACATAGCAGTCAGTACACCTGATCACTAGTCATAGTTACATAGCAGTCAGTACACCTAATCACTAGTCATAGTTACATAGCAGTCAGTACACCTAACCACTAGTCACAGTTACATAGCAGTCAGTACACCTAACCACTAGTCACAGTTACATAGCAGTCAGTACACCTAACCACTAGTCACAGTTACATAGCAGTCAGTACACCTGATCACTAGTCATAGTTACATAGCAGTCAGTACACCTAATCACTAGTCATAGTTACATAGCAGTCAGTACACCTAACCACTAGTCATAGTTACATAGCAGTCAGTACACCTAACCACTAGTCACAGTTACATAGCAGTCAGTACACCTAACCACTAGTCACAGTTACATAGCAGTCAGTACACCTAACCACTAGTCACAGTTACATAGCAGTCAGTACACCTAATCACTAGTCATAGTTACATAGCAGTCAGTACACCTAACCACTAGTCATAGTTACATAGCAGTCAGTACACCTAACCACTAGTCACAGTTACATAGCAGTCAGTACACCTAACCACTAGTCACAGTTACATAGCAGTTAGTACACCTAACCACTAGTCACAGTTACATAGCAGTCAGTACACCTAACCACTAGTCACAGTTACATAGCAGTTAGTACACCTGATCACTAGTCACAGTTACATAGCAGTCAGTACACCTAACCACTAGTCACAGTTACATAGCAGTTAGTACACCTAACCACTAGTCATAGTTACATAGCAGTCAGTACACCTAATCACTAGTCACAGTTACATAGCAGTTAGTACACCTGATCACTAGTCATAGTTACATAGCAGTTAGTACACCTGATCACTAGTCATAGTTACATAGCAGTTAGTACACCTAACCACTAGTCACAGTTACATAGCAGTTAGTACACCTAACCACTAGTCATAGTTACATAGCAGTCAGTACACCTAATCACTAGTCACAGTTACATAGCAGTTAGTACACCTAACCACTAGTCATAGTTACATAGCAGTTAGTACACCTAACCACTAGTCATAGTTACATAGCAGTCAGTACACCTAATCACTAGTCACAGTTACATAGCAGTTAGTACACCTGATCACTAGTCATAGTTACATAGCAGTTAGTACACCTAATCACTAGTCATAGTTACATAGCAGTCAGTACACCTAATCACTAGTCATAGTTACATAGCAGTCAGTACACCTAACCACTAGTCACAGTTACATAGCAGTCAGTACACCTAACCACTAGTCACAGTTACATAGCAGTCAGTACACCTAATCACTAGTCATAGTTACATAGCAGTCAGTACACCTAATCACTAGTCATAGTTACATAGCAGTCAGTACACCTAATCACTAGTCATAGTTACATAGCAGTCAGTACACCTAATCACTAGTCATAGTTACATAGCAGTCAGTACACCTAATCACTAGTCATAGTTACATAGCAGTCAGTACACCTGATCACTAGTCACAGTTACATAGCAGTTAGTACACCTAATCACTAGTCATAGTTACATAGCAGTCAGTACACCTAATCACTAGTCATAGTTACATAGCAGTCAGTACACCTGATCACTAGTCACAGTTACATAGCAGTCAGTACACCTGATCACTAGTCATAGTTACATAGCAGTCAGTACACCTAATCACTAGTCATAGTTACATAGCAGTCAGTACACCTGATCACTAGTCATAGTTACATAGCAGTCAGTACACCTAATCACTAGTCACAGTTACATAGCAGTCAGTACACCTAACCACTAGTCATAGTTACATAGCAGTCAGTACACCTGATCACTAGTCATAGTTACATAGCAGTCAGTACACCTGATCACTAGTCACAGTTACATAGCAGTCAGTACACCTAACCACTAGTCACAGTTACATAGCAGTTAGTACACCTAACCACTAGTCACAGTTACATAGCAGTTAGTACACCTAACCACTAGTCATAGTTACATAGCAGTTAGTACACCTAACCACTAGTCATAGTTACATAGCAGTTAGTACACCTAACCACTAGTCATAGTTACATAGCAGTCAGTACACCTAATCACTAGTCACAGTTACATAGCAGTTAGTACACCTGATCACTAGTCATAGTTACATAGCAGTTAGTACACCTGATCACTAGTCATAGTTACATAGCAGTTAGTACACCTAACCACTAGTCACAGTTACATAGCAGTTAGTACACCTAACCACTAGTCATAGTTACATAGCAGTCAGTACACCTAATCACTAGTCACAGTTACATAGCAGTTAGTACACCTGATCACTAGTCATAGTTACATAGCAGTTAGTACACCTGATCACTAGTCATAGTTACATAGCAGTCAGTACACCTGATCACTAGTTCTACAAATGAAGTTGTCAGACTCTACATTCACCAACATGTTTTAGAAATTCCAGTTATAAATGCAGTTTGTGTAGACATAATATCCAATTGTTTTACAAAACATCTATCAATACCAAATAAACAAGTACCAGTTCACAATAGAGTGTATTATACATTCCATCCTCTTTACCTTTATTATTCTTCTAGGCAGATCAGCCATTGTGATAATTATGTGACTTGGGTGATGATATAAGTTGAACGTGAGCTAGGCTCCACTAAATGTTTCCAGACTATGACTAGCCTAGGAACTCTTTCTTGCAAAGTCTTTATGTTATGCTATGGCACCTAGAAAATATACATGTACCTTAGTTGATAATAAGGAGCAAACAAATCTACCCAAAGCTAGGACCGTTTTAGGTTTTTCTTGACGATAACAGAGCCCGCAGCACATAGGCCTATAGCTATTCCTCTCTGCATCAGGATGCTTTAATATATTGTTCCAGCATGGCCACAAGCAGAGGCGTCCATAAATTAGCATATTTTAGTAATTTATGATTTTGCAGCCTTCTTGAAATGTCTCAACTTATACCATCAGTAGGCTGTTGTGCAAGTTGAAACGGCATTGTAATTACATTTATACTTGTATATACTATCCTATAGAAAACTTAGTCGGAAATGTTGAAGTAGATTGTGAAGTTGGTAGTGAGAAATATGGAATAGGAATTTTTGTCTCCTCATCATAAAAGGTTCATAGACATGCAAAAATAGTTTCTCTAAAAAGATTTAAACACATTCACATCATCTGATCACTGTCTTTAGTTTGAGAAAATATCTCTAGAGTTAAGACTGATATGAACTATTTGATATGAATTATTTAAGTAGTTTCCACCAAATATTTCTTGAAATGAGTAATATGAACCGATTGCACTACATATAATTTTTGATTGGTTCCACTTCGTTATCTTAAAAACTTGGGTCTCTCCAGAGTTATCATTGTTTTTTCATCATGGGTTGAAAAATTGAATGTTAAGAAAGACTGCACTATCGTAATCTAGTAACGTCAGGTTGCTCTCATTTGATGTCTAAAAGTGTTTAGAGGTGCTTTTGAATCAAAATCACTGGCTGAATGTTGCTGCCATAGTGTGCAAATATGTAGTTTTGGCGTCCAATCTGACTAAAACCTGGTTTTCAGCTGGCACTACAAGTTTATGCTTGCTTAGTGTACTCGTAACATATTTTTGTTGATCACCGATTTCTTCCTTAGCTATCACATTTGGGTCGACTTTTTGGTAGAATTTCCTCAGCAGTTACTGTTAAATATGTGGGAAAACCTCTATTTTTGATATTATTGGGTCAGAGTCTACAATTTTGACGGCAAATTGCTATTTAGGACTGGAAGGTGGTCTCTCCTTTCATCTTATCAATACTTTATGGCAGATAAATGGTTCAGCATGTGTTGTCTCTTCTTTCATCTCACAAACACTTTGTGGCAGGAAAATGATGCAGCATGTGCTCTTTTTAGTTTATACCGAGGCAGATTCTGCTTAAACCGAAGCTTTAGTGGTCACTGCTACTAGCTCTCTTTTATCAACAATATTGCTATAAGCTCTGAATTATATAGTGTGACGCTGTTCTTCCTTTTGAAAAACATTGGAGAGCAGATACAAGCAATGGTCTTTTTTACGTCTCCAAGGACTTTAATACCAATATTGACTTTTTACCTCGGTCAAGCTGTCAGCTATAAATCATATTGCACCGCTCCGGAGCAGCTTTATATCATGGATCTTGATTTTGGCTGAAAGGACCCATACCACATCTACATATTCTAGTAGACCTATTATAGATACGCACATTTATGCCAGTAGCTTAGCCTTTTTGGGGCATAATACGACAAGTGTTTGATCCCTCCAAGTAGTTTCAAAACTTTGTGCACTTCCCTGTTACACCTTAATTGAACCTTAGATCGGACTACATTGTAACTCTGAAATATTTAGAGGTTTCTATCTGTACTAAAATATGAGAGTCACTCTTCCCAAGTTTACTACCATGCCTTTCTTCTCATTGAACAACATTACTGTGTTGATGATATTTTGGAACACTTCTGTTCTCTGCACTATTCAGTTTGTTAGAGTAGTGTGATCAGTTCAAAGGCTTACTTAGTATAATAACCATTCCAGAAGACCCTTGATAGAAGAGGAACAGGGCAGGTCCTAAAAGATGCCTGTAGACCACCTGAGGTTACCAGACACCTCTGGGAGCTCTATCCCTCAGTACAACATGGTGCTGCTTGTCAAAAAAGAAAGTTATTTAGTTCAAGAGGCATCCATCCATTTCTGATAACTTTCACGGTTTTTGGCACAACATGAGGCATGACACGTTGTCGACAACATTTTTAAACACCCATGACTGTGGGCAGTGTGGCTTTCATTTTTTCCTTTTGGGAAGTCATGATAAGTAGCGCACAACAGTGTTTGCTAAGACAACCCACTTAGGAAACAATGTAGGCGGAGTAAGCTACATTACCCAGTATTTCATTCATTTGTAGTAACGCTGCAGCACCATCTTTTTGCATGTATACTTGCCAGTGTTATGGATTTGAAATTGTTTGAATGCTCAGTGTCCCCACCTTTATGGACCGGCATAATATTCACCGACTCATTTCTTTAGCAGTTTACCAGTGCCCAAAGAAGTTCTGTGGACCAGTGCCTGATTTTGCTTTTGCAAGCCCTGTATTATACTACTGATGGTACAAGACCGACGGCAGGGCTCGCAAGAGATGGCACCAGTACATATACGATTACCTTCGTGAAAGAACCTCTTCCATAAAAAATATACATAAAAAAAACTATATCTGAACAGAGATGAATGGAAAAAAACTGGTACAGATAGGTAATTCCTTTCTGACAGGCTTAAGCCTACCAGGAGCATGGTAAGAAGGCAACACATTCTATCTAGCTTAAACGATCTTCTATTTGGAAATTTGCGGATAAGTTTGGCAACACCATAATATATTGTTACATCTATGGTATCTCTATGATCAACTTGAATTTCTATCCTGGAAAGGTCTACCGCTATGTATTTCACTTGGAGCTGGAGGAAAGTGTCAAGAAGCTCAGTGCATAGTGATAGTAGTTCAAGATATCTATCAACATGTCCTCTTGCCTATCTTTTGGCTTCATCTGCATTTTTGTTTCCATTTGCTCTAAGCAGTTTGAAAGAGGGCTTTGAGTTTACATTCTTCCGTGGACAGTATTTGGGAATATTCTGTGGTGCATTTTTACCTCAAGGAATTTAGAATACTCTTAAACCATCATCATGGTCTGAAAATAGAGAGCCTCATGTGTAAGATAAGGGGGGAAAACATGGTCATACAAGTCTCCAGCAGTTTTGGCCGTTTTTAGGTTTTAGATTGGGATTGTTGAGGCCCTATCCTTAGATATTGTATGATTTTTAGTAGAAGACTGCTGTGATAAATATGTGATGCAGCATAGATTGAGGTAGGTTCTCTGTTTTTTCGAAACTCATCGTATGCAGAGGATAGGATTCCGTGTCTGTCTTCTTGTGAGAGAATCCTCATTAAATAGAGAGTCGGCGATTTTCTTTGGTGTTTCAATGTATCTAATCCGAGATCAGTACGCCAGTGTTTGAAGTGGAGCGAATGAGGTGGGTACACGGTGCATGCAATCTTACAGATTAGTATTGTATAGCTATCCACTTAATCTTATAGTTGCTAAGAAATTTGTGAATTACTAAAGTGAAAAAAATTATGCTCTGCTGAGATTTTAGCTCAAAACCTTATGAATTAGTCTTACTGTCAAGCCACTCTACCACTACACTATCAAGTCCACAGTGGCTGTATGGGAAAAACTAGCTATTAAAATGAGGGTACACGCCTGCTGGCCGTCTAACCACTAAAATTGAGGTGGGTACACACCGCATACTCCCGTATAACCTCACTTCAAACACTGCTGTACACCCTTCTGATATGCCATGCCGTCCTTTGATGTTTTTTTATAAACCTGATGGCATTGTTTGGTACGTGCTCCATATTATTGCTTGCAGTAGTTCCTAGTGGATCCCACAGGACATCAGCATACTCAAGAATGGCACGACAGAGGGATGCTTGTGCATGCTTTGCAAAACTAGTTTTGCATGCTCAAGAGCATCATGGAGAGTAGCTTAACTAATTTTTTATGTAATTTAAAATAAAATTTAAATTTAAATCTAATCAATGTGAATGTGGCAGAAAAATGACCTGAGGTAATGCCAAGGGTCCAATCCCAAGACAAAAAAATAATATCGAGAATCTAGTCACAATATACAATGTAACTAATCACATCAATCATTCATTATTGATATTGAGGGTGGGGGAGGGAGGGGAATAAAAATAAAAATTTACCTCTGAATCGAAATTCAAACTCACCAATTCAAATTGAAAGTGAAATTCAAATTGAAATTGAAATAAATTCAAAATGAAAATTGGTTACCTACAGTTGGTCACTTAATCTTATCTTACACAAATCACATAAACCAGCTAAGAATTACACGTGTAACGCTGAATATGCCTTTTTATTATGCTTCATGTATATTTTATTCTCTTTAGTTGAACCAAAATTCACGACCAATGCATACCGCTTCTGACCTTACAAAGTAATAACCATTTCAATTCGCACAGTCTTTTTCTTTTAATGATTAGGGGGATCGGATCACTATCGAACTTAGCTGTGCCGTGATCTACTTCTCAATTTCCGGCCTTGACAAACTGTTTGATCAATGACTATTTGTGTACCGGGAGTGAGCAACTCCGACGCAAGTGTCATTCATAGACCCATACCAAAGCGATTGATCATATTTAGAAGTTGTCTTCTTTCAGTCTCGAGAGCGCGGACAACTTTTAATTATGATCAATTATAACTTATTAGTTATTAGTGCCACAAAATGCTACAATAGTACAATGTACTTGTTGTTATGTATCAGTTTGAGCATAGAATTATCTTGGGAAAATAACTCTATGATTTTGAGTGCCCATGGCTTCTTTGTATTCTGTGAAGCCGTTTTCTAGATAGAACAATTTCTCATCACAATAAACCCTACTGCTAATAGATACAATGTACATGTCCATGTACATGTATGTGTTACATGTAAACGTATGTTTATGTACATGATTGCAGTACAGTACATGTTAATAATCATTTTACAGATATATACTAGTACTAAGTATATTTTGAACCATAGTGGTGCTGGACTGAATATGCAACAGTCTACTGTCTTCTCTCAAAAGTTACTACTTTTTTATAATTAGCCTTTTCTGCCTCGTCATCAACATCTTCTCATTCACAGCACAGCGTGCATTTACTGTACTGATTCAGATGCATAGTGAGTCTATAAATGAATGCACATGTATAACTAAATTGTTGCACTATTACTATATATATACTGTAATGGTTTCTGTATTTTGGTGCGGTCGTCCTTGGGCGACTATCGACCCAGAAATGAAGTGCCTATGAGTGGTAATAGGACTTCGCATTACATGAAAGATCGAGCGGTCTCAGTAGCCCAAATACTACCAAAGACGACCCATCTGATCTCAAGTCCGACCTTCAGACTATACAATGAAAGAGAAAGATCCGACCTAGTAGGCAGTTCGCTAAGCGAATGACCTGGCAAAAGGAAGTGAAGATCTCTGTATCAAGTATAGATGTGTCTTTATTGAAAGCCAAGTGAAGACTGAGACAATGAACAGTAAAACAGTGCCCTTTATATAGTATAAGGACTTCCGGCCGACGTGACGTCGGGAAAAGACGACGTGTGGTCGTCCGGAAGTTGCGCAACAAGATGGCCGCCGGAAGCCCGACGGCCGACCCAAAATAGGTCGGGTTCTACAAAAGTTGCTTATAATGGTCCAATTCATGTACAAAATGAATATCAATGGATTCTGAGAGGTCGGGCCTCTGTACATGGGTATAAAAGGCATTAAAAGACTTAGATATAATCATATAATTATATATAACAATATAAGAGTAAAGTACAAGCAGATATATACATGTATGCACGCAATAATGAGTGTCAGATGTAAGATACGACTGGGCGTACCATCACATAGCCCCCTCACACTAGGTCATGGGTGTCTCTAGTGTCAAGTTAAGAAGGGTACGGTACAGTGTAGATTCTCTGGATACTATATTCAAGTCTGCTTGTACGAGCTGGAGTTGTCGGGGGTGGCTTAGATGCTGGTTGGCTAGTTCACGAAGAGCTATTTCTCGAGTATAGAGAGGTTCCAGATGTTGGCGTAGAGTGTCCCCCACCTGTTGACGGCTGGCAAGGTAGTGAATCCGTGGCTTGAGTTCAGCAAGTTGTTGCATGAACGACGGATCCGGAGATGCAGGACGTGTAGCATTCGGCTGAGTTAGTACAGGAGATGCAGGAGGTGGGGACTGGACGGCAGGAGAGTCTGGAGTGGCTCGGAGTAGGTCCCTGGCAGGTGTATAAGGAGAGCGGTGCGGTGAGACCTCCAGTGTGGGTCTGGACTGCAATGGCTCGATCAGTAGAGCCGGAGAAGCTGTACAAGAAGCTGCACATGAGACCTTGGGTGGAGAGCCTTCATAGAGAGGGCCTGACTGAGGAGCAGGCATACTCTTCCTTGGAGCAGGCCTTGTCTTCCAAGAGGGTAGACGTCCGCGTCGGCCAGGGGGGCCGACACTTACAGCGGAGGTACTAGCAGGAGGTCGCCAGGGAGAAGGTCCAGCAGGAGTGGTAGGCGACGAGAAAGAGGAGGAGGTAGCATCAGAAGGTGCGGAGTCGGGGGTCTGTTCTGGAGATGGGCTGTGCCGTCTCTTGGGAGGTCGCTTCCTTGTGGAGGAGGTGCTAGGCAAATAGACTGGTTTATTTGTCCCCGACTGTCCGTCCATAGTAGGACGACATGGTAGAAATGGTGGGGGATCCTTTACGCCCCACCATTCCATGAGGGCCCCATAGCTGGGCCCGTCTGTGAGGAAGAGACGTTTCCCACAGATACTGGATCTCCGACTGAAGTGATGGCCTAGAGCATCACGGCTAACTGAGCTGCGTCCGCAGCGACAGTAGAAGCGGGCAAAGTGCTGCCAAATGTGAATGTTCAGTCTCTTGAGGGTGCCGGAGAAGCCACACTTTGCACATTTGAGGTTAGGTTGACTCCTTCTAGCCAAGTCGTCTCGGGCTTGTTGAGTGAAGGTACTAATCCATGGCTTAGTGGCTCCGGAATGCTGGGACGACTCTATGGGCAGCTTGTCAGTGAGTTTGTGCAGCTTAATTGTAGCTAACTTCAGGGTAGAGGTAGCAGGAGGTGGAGTGGGTGGAGGCGTGCCGTCTGGCGTGAGCGTCTTCCGTAGAGGGGATGCATCTACAACACATAATTCATCTGATGTGTATCCTCCGCCTTCTAACTCATGCTCTTTCCTGTGAGAATGTTCAGGGGAATTCTCCTCTGTCCCGACTGGTCTATGCCGAGTGGGGAGGGAGAGAGAATTCATGCCTGACAGTCCCACAGGTGTTGATTGTACCTCTAATTCTGATTCGGTCCTTACTGGTAACACTGAGATTTGCTTACCTTCAGCTGTAGAGACAGGCTGATTAGAGTGATCCGTACTGGAAGGAGTAGCCGTCTCGTCCATACGAGAATGAGAAAGGATACGAGTGCTGCTATTAGCTTCACCAGTGATACGAAGAGTGCAGAGGTTGCTACATGTAGGGATACATGTGCTTTGGTGAAGTGCTGGACGAGAAAGGACTACTCGTCTGTGAGCTGTCGTATTTATACTAGCCGAGGGATGAGCAATTGGCTCAATTGTAGGCAATGCCTCAGGCACATTTTCTTTGTTCGACTCGTCAAATAAGCGCGGGAACACGGCAATAGTTGCCTTCGATTGCTTCTTATCCACTTCATGGGATTTCGAGAGTTCGGCAATCTGTATCTTCGGCTGAACTTGTTCGGCAATACTGAATTCCGTAAAAGAACTTTTCGCTTTTTGTATTTGAACTGCTGGCAGTATAGACTGTATCTCCGTCGTAGGGATTATGTCATGGAGGTCGGCTACGCGATACTTCGCGTCCTCTGGATCATGTCGGGCTATTGAAACTTGAACATTCGTTGAGAGGTTCAGAGGTAGCTCTTCTGTCTGGTCCAGCACGGTTTGCTCCGTGTCGATCCTCAGGCCGCGGACTTGGACTGTAGTGTCTGGCAGTTCTACACACGATAAGTCGTCCGTCGGGGTATACTGAGTTTTGGAGGGAATCAGTTGCTGATTAGTGTCGGGTCTGGACGTGGCCAGATCCTGTTGGTCCTTCTGAGTTGAGGACAGGTCGGGTTTACCTTGTGAGGTCTGGTCCGACTGGGCGGGACTTGTGAGTCGTCCTTTCAGCCTTGGGGGGTGATCTGTGGTCACTTCGGTTGTGTCCGGTTTTGAGTGGAGTCGTTTCTTGCCTGGTTTTGGCCTAGTGGGTATAGGTTCATCCACTGTGACGGGTGTGGTTGACACCGCCGGCCTGGAGTGTGATGGGCTAGTTATACGTGGGATTTTCCGCTTGGAGCGGCTACTCTTGTCTTTAGGCTTAGTGGGTATAGGTTCTTCCACTAGGACGGGTTCGGATGTGTCCGTCGGCCTCTGTGGACGACCATGGCGGTTTGGTCCACTTTCCTTGGGTTTGGCCTCAGTAGGAATGGGTTCATCTACTGGGACGGGTTCTGATGTATCCGTCGGCCTTTGTGGACGACCATTGTGGTGTGGTCCACCTTCTCCTTGTTGGGCTCCAGTAGGAATGGGTTCATCTACTGGGACGGGTCTTGATGTGTCCGTCGGCCTCTGTGGACAACCATTGTGGTTTAGTCCACCTTCTCCTAAGTTGTTGTCTGTGTCGGCCACAGTAGGAATGGGGTCATCTACTGGGACGGGTTCCGGTGTGACCGTCGGTCCGTCATCCGCTTCTTGACATTTCTGTAGGAGGGTGTGTAGGGCTTTCCGTAGGAGGTCAGCGGGAAGCTCCTCTTGTTGTTTTGGAGGACTGGTCCTGCCATCTTTGTCTTTTAGGAAGGCCGCTCCGGTTTCCAGTGCTTCCTCCATATCATCGGGCTGTAGCCATGTATAGTACCATCGTAGGCCGCGGTTGTGGACTGTGAGGCAAAACTTCTCAACAGCCCATTCTTCCAAAGATGCAGGGGGTGCTCCTTCAAAGGCTGTCGCCATCAGTCTACGGATGAGAGCTGCATAGTCTCTGAGTGACGTGTGGGCCGGCTGTTCCAGGGTGGACAGCTTCCATCGGGCTTCTCTGGCAGATAGTCCATACTGTGCCCTCAGTCGGGAAAATATCTCTTCGACTGATCGGGGTCGGCCGCATTCTTGTGCGGGCCCGTGTAGGGCGGCTCTAAGCCGTATGAGGCGTGCTCTGTCATTCCAGTTGCAACGCTCTGCCATAGCGGTGAAGTCTTCTATGAAGAGTTCTACGTCCTCTTGTCCGTTGTAGCTGAGTGTTTTGAGGTCCTGCTCGGCTTGGTACATCACCTGCTGAAGTAGGTTCCTTATTCGGTCCATGTCGGTAGGGTGTCGGGTAGTGAGTAAAACTGCTTTGGTTTGTTAGGCCGTGTCGGCCTAATGGTCGTACTGAGTACCGTCAATCTGTTCTGGATCCGAGGTTGGTCTTTGATTGAAGATCCGGCGTAGGTCGGGCTACATCCAGCGGAACCACGAGAATTATGGGTGCACTTTAGCGTTTGTCACCTTCTCGTATCCAAGGTTCCCGGGTCCGAGTCCTAAATCGCCGTAGAAGTATTGAAGAATGAGGTCGGTCGGTCACCCGAGGCCGAGGTCACCTTCCTTCGCTTCGTATCGTAAGAGTACGACCTTAGAATCCCACCGCTGCCACCAATGTAATGGTTTCTGTATTTTGGTGCGGTCGTCCTTGGACGACTATCGACCCAGAAATGAAGTGCCTATGAGTGGTAATAGGACTTCGCATTACATGAAAGATCGAGCGGTCTCAGTAGCCCAAATACTACCAAAGACGACCCATCTGATCTCAAGTCCGACCTTCAGACTATACAATGAAAGAGAAAGATCCGACCTAGTAGGCAGTTCGCTAAGCGAATGACCTGGCAAAAGGAAGTGAAGATCTCTGTATCAAGTATAGATGTGTCTTTATTGAAAGCCAAGTGAAGACTGAGACAATGAACAGTAAAACAGTGCCCTTTATATAGTATAAGGACTTCCGGCCGACGTGACGTCGGGAAAAGACGACGTGTGGTCGTCCGGAAGTTGCGCAACAAGATGGCCGCCGGAAGCCCGACGGCCGACCCAAAATAGGTCGGGTTCTACAAAAGTTGCTTATAATGGTCCAATTCATGTACAAAATGAATATCAATGGATTCTGAGAGGTCGGGCCTCTGTACATGGGTATAAAAGGCATTAAAAGACTTAGATATAATCATATAATTATATATAACAATATAAGAGTAAAGTACAAGCAGATATATACATGTATGCACGCAATAATGAGTGTCAGATGTAAGATACGACTGGGCGTACCATCACAATACTACACTAGTTAGCTTACAGGTCTGCCCCAAGTGACCTAGGATAGGCCGCAGATACTGTTGCTGGCCAGTTTATGGAAGTTTTTCGACTAGCTACAGACAGGATCTGACTACTGCCAACTTGGACTGACTAGCAAAAGGAAAGTTTTTAGAAAGCTGAAGAATGTGTATCTGTGTGGGGGCGTGCGTGCGTATGAGTGTGCTGTTGATGCCTTCTGTGAATGTGAAATTATCCAGAAAAACATTTCTTCAATTAATTTTATGTCTATGTGAAGCAATGCTGCAGTTTATGCATGTTTTAGAATACATTGTATCTGTCTAGAGAGACTAAAACTATTATTTATTTGTTCAAGAAGCAGCGTTAGAACAAATTCGAAGATGATGAGAATACTAGTCCGGCTATACTGGAAGCTAGGGCAAGTTTTGTCCACAAGTGCTATAGCTAGAACCTTTTTCTCACCCTATAAATAAGAATCAAGCGGAATTATTTGCCCTTACTCTATTGATTTATTGTAAATTTGGCTTAATTGGATATAATACCAACAGGTCATCAGTCATTGCATTTGAACCGTTGGCAAAAATGCAATGCCCCCCCCAACTGGAAAACTCCATGTATTTACCAACAATATTATATTAAATAAATTCGATTCTACATTGTATAAAGTAGACAGAGAACATAACTTTCTATGCAGTGTCACAAATACTGATGAGACAAGAAAGACGCATGTCAATTCTTTAGTTCGACTTTATTCTCATAAATATGCAAGTAGCCAAAACATTCTCTTTCTGCAATAAGGTCTGAAACTCCCAAGAAGTGCTCTATAGATGCTTTCAAACCGAGCTGTAAAATGGTGAAATAACTCGAAATATTACAATGATGGCTAAGAAAAGCACATTTATAAATAAAGAAGTATACATAGTTAATATTATTGGTCCATTGGTAGCTAACAATATTGTCCTGAAAATATAACCTACATCTACATGTAGATATTCCCAGTTGATGCCTTTTGCTCCACATATTAGCCTATATAAGCCTCATGCAGTTATTACTTTACAACAAATATATTTAACTGAATAAGGTGGATGCTAATCTTCCTCCTATACTCCTGTTTCACATACAAAGAACCGACGATTGTTGCAGCCAGTATCATCCCACTTGAAGTTTTCAAAGTTCTTATTTGGTGAAGCTCTCTTGCTACCAAACACTTGGATACAGTTGCCACTTCTATCTGCTTGTTCTTGTTCCCAGTCACCAGTCGTTATCTCTCCAGTACGTCTGCCATACCATTGAAAAGTGGAGGAAGAGGAAGACCTTTTGCCGCCAATCCAGAGCCAGTATCTCTTGTATTGAGACCAATCTTTAAATAAATATACATGTGCAAAAGTTAAGAGAATGAGTACATAGTATTACATTCACATTTGTAAAGGTTCCTCAGGAACAGATGAGCATAAGATAATGCCATCTACCTAATTGCACCTGTGCATGTAATATGTATGTATTTTTGAAAATGGCCCACTTTGGCCTAACGTGACCCAAAAACTTGACTTTTGGTGCAAGAAAGGCCATGTCCTTATAACTCAGCATGTTAGCACGATTCTAATGATGTAAAAAAAATTAGCTGTCAGTACCCTTTAAACCAACTATCATTGCAAGAAATGATAACATTAGGTTTAGCACAGCAATAAAAAAAAATTAGTTGTTAAAATGATCCATAAAAAATTGAAAAAACTCTTCCTTCTCTTCTCGGTTCTCCATTTCTCTGCTCTATATATCACAGGTCTATGAGAGGATAGTCTAAAACGATTAAAAGCAATTTGGCTAAAAAGTGGATGGCCCTGATCCTTACAAGGTTGACTATAATAATCATATAGTTCTTTGCTTTGGAAAATAAAAAAATATTGACAGAGGGCAGTTGTAAAAGCATCATTCTTTCATTATAGCTATTTACAGCTGTTAAAATTATTTTCATAGCAGTCTCTTGAATTGTGTCTAGATTCTCGGCATATTGATATTGGCCTTGTTAAAAGCCCAGAAAAATGCATGCCCATCTGTTTAAGCTTTTCCATTAAGAAGAGTCATCTATTCAATTTAGTTAAAATCTGGTCCACATGGTCAAACAAAATCAAAGTTTTATCAGCAGAGATACCTAAAACTTTTACCTCTTTTGGATGGCACAAGGTCTCTATTATCAAAAGGAATGGGGTTATCAATTCACCTATGTTAAGAAAAAGCTACATTCTTGTTTAAAATCATGTTATTAGTTTCAGACCACTTCACAGCTGATTGTCTTCTAAATTGTGGACTGCTCAGTCTATAAAAAATAGTGGTATCATCAGCATACTGTACCTTACCAAAATTATTAATGTCAAAATCATTAGAATAAATGAGCCATAAATTTGGACCGATTTTAGTGCCATCAGGTGTTCTTACTAATATCGGACTATATTTAGAAAAACCTCCATTATACTTAGTACATTACACCCTATTTGACAAAAAGGTAAGTATAATTAAATATGTATCTTTCCTTCCTTTACATCCTTCCTTACACATGCATATACTAAACACATAGTGGTATGTGTGAGTATCCATAAGTACATACATGTAATATGTCTAAGGCATTTTATTCGCAGTTTTGAGTTTAATATACGTAGGTTGCATATATGAGTGTCAAGGTGGATCTCGACTGCAAGCGGTGCCAGGGCTCCGATATTGAGTTTAAGGCGTCAGAGTAGCTTCAGCACCTACTTATGTACCTCACCAAGGTAGGGTTTGTAAGCGGTAAAGGGACATTTAGAAGAGACAGTTCGAAACAGGACTTTTCACAACCGGACAGTTCGAAACTCATACAACTAGCAGATAATTAATTTTAATTAACGAATTAAAATAATTAAATAAAAAAATAATCTTAAAAATAAAAAATAGTTGAAATGTAATGGTTGGGGTTTGGTGTTAGAGGTTTCGAACTATCTTTTTTGAATAGTTGCAAATTCTTTGTAAGTAAACCATCTCATCCAAAAAGTTTTATTAATAGATATACATGTAGTATAAACACTAGATAGGGCACACTGTGTTAAGCTCACAATGCCTAGTGTCCCATTTAATTCTCATGACACAACGTAATCTCACCATGATGCCTTGTAGCCTGCAATGGTGGTTCGCACTATATGTTATAATGGAGTACAGCACTTTGGTTTAAATCAAGCCCTGCTGCCACCATACTTGTATCCTGGCAAACTGAGGCTATGATAATTTCTCTATATAACTACATTGTACTGTTACCAAGTCTTCTAGTGCTGTAGTCTGGTAATGTGGCCTACAGCAAGGCTCAAAATATTTTGGTTACAACTTATATCTAATTCATTATACTCAAAGTTAGGACTATCATGGCCTAATATTAATGTATGCTGTATGAAGGCACAAACAGAACTGATGCTAGAATAATAATAGTAGCATATCTAAAACAGCAAGCAACAATATTAATCATCTAATTATCAAAACAGCATTTGCAGTAAACGACATGATATAAAGGCACACTATGAGATTCTTTGACTATGGTGACAAACATGTGATAGGATTCATCTACACCCTACAGCTGTACATACCTGGATGAGTTTGTCGAACGTGTTTGAACCAGAAAACAGATTCTAGTGTATCTAGTACAGCCAGATGTTCATTGTACCTTTGACAATACTGCTTTGCTTCATTCCAAGTCTTGGATTTAGTCACTATTGCGTAGCAAGTCTGTGAGTACGGATTGAACAAGTATCCCCTTCGACATTTTACCTGCCCTGTAAAATTAGTGTTTACATGAAGATTTAGCATAAGCTCTTATTCATTTTCAAATACGACAAAACAATATCTGTATATTATATATATTCATACATGTACACAGAGTTTATAGACTGATGGCTGCTAGTACATGTACACAATAGTATTATTTCTAATACATATTTCTATTGTTTCTACATGTAAATTTCATACTAGCTTATATTCTATATATACATTGTATTTCATGTGCTAACCAACATTACATATTTTGAGCATTTTAGTATTTTAGTATTACCACTCAATTTACACTATTTTAGCCAATACCGAATAGAGCAGGTAGAATTGATTAAACCATACAGTAAGCAACCATTTTGTATTTGTAAATGAATAAACATTGCCTACCCGCTCCATTAACGTAGACAGAAACTAAACCAATCAGAACCGCTGCCGTCAGCAAGAACAATTGAGTGAGCCTCATAGTCAGCTTTCTGCCCGCGTTTTGCAATACACTGATATGCTCTCCTGCCTTGTGATACACTGATAGTGTTATGGCATACCCTCACTACTTCCATTCTTTATATACCTACTGTGAGATGCAACTCAGCGTTCAATAAACATAGCCTGTGTTACAAGGATGCCTTTGTACTACATATTTTGTTCATCTAGGTGGTGAAGGCATAGCTGCACGATCTATACCAGAAAGAAGTAAGGCTACCAGCTTATTTACTATGCAGAACATCAATTATTGGGTCTTAGCTAACCTAGGATAAAATACCACTACTAGCCTAAAAGGCTTGGAGGAAAATGACTCATAACTTCCCAGATGAATGACCAGGCTCAGGCACCCCTCCCGGACCCTTCCTACTGCACGCGCTCATGCGATTATGTCCGCTACTCTAGAGACCGCCACTTCTTTCCTTAGACTTTGACCCCTGCCAACTTCTAAAGAGTGGGGGGTCTCAATTACAAGTAGCACAGTTGTAGGGCATGATACATGTACTGGGCATTGAGGGTTGACTTGAGAACAACGAAGTTGGATAGGATAGGATATCTTAAACTTTATTTGAATCCTTTAGACCCACTGAACTCATTGTTATACATGTTTTGACCATACCTTTATAATTACTATACACTTATATACTTATAATGTGCGTTACTGAGCAACTATGTCCATTTTATACCCATGTAAAGAGGGCCGACCTCTCAGAATGGCTTGATATTCATTTTGTACATGATTTCGATGACTTTTAAGCATCTTTTGTTGTACCCGACATGTTCTGGGTTGGCCTCGAGCTTGCGGCCGCCATTTTGTTGTGCAATTTCCGGACGACACCACGTTGGCCTTGTACGACACTACGTCGGTCTTTTTACCAGAACTTCCCCCGGAAGTTCTAATAGTATATAAAGCACATTGTTTTTTATGTTCATTGTCTCAGTTGATGCTTGGATCTCAATAAAGACACTTCTATAATACTTATACAGAGTCTTCACTCCGTAGTATAACTCGTTCCAGTTGTCAAGGTCCCCAACCTTGCCTCTCGAACTTCCTACTAGGTCAGAACATACTCTTTCTCAGTATAGCAAACAAGCATTGACTCAGGAACCATATGGGTCATCTTGAGTAGTCATTGGACTACTAGTACCTGTTGAACTTTCAAGACATGAGAAGACTTAGCTAGCACCACTCATAAGTTCTTCATTTTGGACAAGGGTTGTCTTAGGACGACATACACACAACCCCCAAAACATTACAATATCTTAGAATGCTAGTTTGTACAGCAGGATAGATGAGTAACCAGAGGGTTAGGATGCCAAGAAAACAGTTAATTTTAGAAACACCACCATAAAAACAATTTGAACAAAAACATTTAGTTATATGAGTAACAGAAAGGAATCGCCACTTTTAGTAACACCGCCATAAAAACAAAAACAAAATGAACAAACAACATTTATTATACCCTTGTAATAATCAATATATTTATATTTAGTAATTTTGGGTAGTTTCAACATCAGAATTTTGGCAGTAAAACTATGAAACGTGACTACAAAATTTGAAGTCTGAAAAGGAGTTTTTGTGTAAATTAATCTTTAGTATAACATTTGGTTTTTCAAACTCCCCCCCTCCCCCCCCCCTTTATTTATAAGTTAGGTTTATCATTGTCAGCTGATGTTTTTAAACATCTATTCAATTCATGATACTGATCTATGCTCCATGAGAAAATTCAGTTGACAAATTAGATGAAAATAATTGGCCATAAAGAGAACCATTACATAAGCATGCTTCATTATAATAGTCTCATAAAATTCATTCATATTATCCTGGTTTGGTGAACTAATATCATCTTATTAATCAAGATTCTTGTAACGTCAAATTTCATCAATTTATAAATCTGCCTGATCAACAGATTTATTGCTTGTTACATGTACATATACATCGAGTTATTAATTATCTCAATAAGCATCTAATAATTGATTAGTCATATAATATACTGTATTTGTACATGCACAAGTACATGCACATGTGCATGCACATGTACATGCACATGTGATAATAATTTAAATATTATTGTTATTATTGTTTGACTATGACCTGCATTTACTTCTACAATGTATATTGTACATGTACGTGTAAATTCAGTGAGTTTGCCATCGGTCAAGTACACCACATAGTAAGCCCTAGCGTAGCATGTAAAGTGAAAATATTTACTTTGCTGAGTAGAATTAATTCTTTATTTTGTATTTGTATTACTTTACAAACACATGCAGACTAGTGTATGGTTCAGCGAATGACTGTTGGTTCTACAAATACCCAATTGATTAGACAGTAGAGTACAATGCAATAAATCTGTGCAGAGAGTAGATAATTAACTTTTTGACACAGATCTACTGTTACTCAAAATGCAATGTGCACAAAATCTGGTGATGCAACAATAGCAACTTGACACAACGTCATTATTTGATCATTTTGTATTTACGAAATAAAAAAGATAGCAAGTCAAAGACCTAATACTCATTATAATTACATTTTTGTATACTAAATACAACATCATACATGACTTGTCTTCTGTTTGGCTATAGTTAAACTAGATTGGAATGCCGTTCCTAAAGAGAATACTTAGTAGTAAGTACTTTTACTGCAGTCTATAAATACATGTAGTTTCTCAATTTTACATGAATAATTAAAGTTACAGACTAAATGCTGTATCAACAGCAAACTCCAAGAATATGCATGTACTGTATTTATATCTTCTGATGTGCCCAATCTGAAAAACAATGCATAACATAACACACAATATTGTCTATAATACAGACAGGCTTGCCAAGTTTGACTGATGAAAATCAGGGAGATTTAGCACTTGGGTGGGGGGTGTCCATTTTGAGTAGGGTACCAAAATTTGAGTTGAAAATCAAGGAGTCTCCTGCGGAATCAGGGAGACTTGGTAAGCCTGAATACAGACCTTGCCTTTATTGATTGTTGTACTCAATGATGTAACTGCACAATATTTTTATAGCCTGATATAGCGCCACGTAGGTTGGGGCTATCCGAAAACAAACAAAGAAAGTAATTTCTCTCAATTTAGTTTTGACACATTTAATGTCAATTGTTTAATTCTTCACTAACTGTGATCAAAATTTCGAAGTTGTCTTCTCCCTTTACTAATGTGTACCACATTACTAACAGTTTTATGCTGCTGTACAAGTAAAAAACCTGTAAAGGAAGAACCTGCAGCTTCTGCAGACCCAGAACCAAATAGTAATCAAGCTGTAGAAGAAGTAAATTTAGACCACATGGTGGCAGAGCTGTCCCTGTGAGACCAATAGTTACTTATTAGCAGTCCTGTCTACCAGATGCCAGCAGTCAGTCCTATACCTACCTGTACCAGTTGCCACAAACTATACTCCTTTCTCAGTCCAATGGTTTGAAATTCTAATAAAATTTGTAATAATATTAATATTGTTCATCTTTCAACTAAAGCGGCAGTGACAAAACACCAATTAATGAAGCTCAGGTCAGTAAATACATGTAAGTAACATAGAATATGGTTGTCATTTTTTCATTTTGTCGTGTTAGTTTGTGCAAGGATGATTGTTGAATTTGTCATTTGAAAGTCACGGATGGGTATTTTTACTGATGTTATACCTAGTCCCAACCATTCAAATGACAAATTCAAACATCTTTACACAAACTAACAGACTGATGAGAATATATAAATTAAATTCATAGATAAATTAATAAAATTACCATTACACACTAATTATAATTATCATACAAACTTGAGGCTAGAATAGCCAGTGTGCTACTCTAAGATCTAACTGTTGTTGGAGGTAAAAACTAAGACTTACAAAAAATACATGGATAAGCTGAGTATGTTATAAATTTTTACTGAAAGTTAGAAAATATTGCCTAGTGAACTGATGTCATGTGTTCAACAGTATACAGATGGTGGCTGTATTGTACAATATAAATACACTGTGTTACACATGTAGACATATGTTCATCTTGTAGGAGTGAGATTCAGACCAGGGTACTAAGTCTCAGTTACATAGTACTTTCTAAATAACATATGATATCTACCCTGCTTAGGAGAGCATAACTCTAAAGAGATGCTTAGGAGAGCATAACTCTAAAGAGATGTCTAGGAGAGCATAACTCTAAAGAGATGCTTAGGAGAGCATAACTCTAAAGAGATGCTTAGGAAAGCATAACTCTAAAGACATGCTTAGGAAAGCATAACTCTAAAGAGATACTTAGGAGAGCATAACTCTAAAGAGATATTTAGGAGAGCATAACTCAGTACAGCTCAGAGCACACCTTGGCAACACTGAATATTTACAGCAAAGCAGTGTTTGAACTTTGAAATGTGGTTATACGGGAATATACTACGACGTTTACCCACCTAAACTTTAGTGGGTACACGGCCTGATCTGATAGTGTAATGGTAGAGTGCTCAAATATTATTCATAGGGACATGGGTTCAATCCCACCAAACAGGGTTGGGAATCGCCAATAGCATTCGATATTCGATGGTGATTTTCTTTGGTCTATTCACCATCGATTCCACCTAATCGTTGGTTTCCAACAAAGCCATCGAAATGCATGTATTCGTTGGTTTTATAGGGTTACAGCTGCATTCGATTGTCACTAAGCTGCTAATTAATCTGCTAGTGTTTAGTACAGGAAATAAATGAAAAGCCTTGTAGCTTAGTTCTTATCTTTTTAATAGAAAATGATGATGAGCTGTTTTATTTAATAATAAAATAATAGCTTCTATTTGCAAGCTAGGATAAAATGTGAGTGGCTAGCACCAAATAAGAAATAATAGCCTGGAATTTCTGGCTAATATTTGCAGTGCATATAAATATTTGGAGGCTAAAAAGAAACATAAAGGTAGAGGAGATAACTCTAAACTATGAGAAAATGCAAATAAAACTGGTAATATTGGGCACAGTTGTTATAACATTTTAAAGTAATAGACAGAATTAGTAAAGACAATAAATTTCTCCATTTTTACAAAAATTATACCCATATACATGTGCATTTTCTAAAATCATCATCGATTGTAAAACCGATTGAAGTACAATCATTGATTTGGTAAAGTAACAATCGAATGCTTGTATTCCTTGGTTTAGTCAGCATAATCGAAAATCGGAAATCGAATGCAAAAGTAGATCAAAGTTCCCAACCCTGCCACCAAAGCACGATTTTTTTTTCATTTTAGTAATTTACTAATTTGTTAGCTACTACAATACTAATCTGTAAGATAGGATCACTGCATGTGTAATTTTAAATTCAACTGTAGGAAATGTCATAAGATTGCATGCACAGTGTACCCACCTCATTTGTTCCACTTTGGCACTGCAGCAAAGGGTATTAAATATAAATACACTGAACCAAAGTTCTACATCTACCAACCACAGCTGGAATCTCAGCATACCTTCAAGGTAGAGAGCTTAAGAAATTACATAGGTACCAATTCTCAGCTAGATTATTATTACATAATCATGAACATGTGTATTAATAGCTACCGCTGTCTTTTTCAGCTTGAGAACTTTGGTTCAGTATATTTCACACGCTTTGTTGTAAGCTGTCAGTATTGCTAAGGTGTGCTGAGCTGCACTGATGAGGTGTCAACCACGGAAACAGTTACACTATCATAGGGTATTTTGTTGTAGTCTGAGGTGTAGAGTTATTCATTGGACAGTTCGAGAGTATTTAGGAAATATTTCAATAAAACTTTTTTGTGGCAGTCCTCCACTTGTGAATGGATGACATTTCGACGTTACATGAAATCGTAATATGATTGAACGAGTAACACCTTATATCGATATAAAGATACTGTGAAGCTATATGATTGTAAAACACATGTCTACAAAGCAGTGCAGCTAGAGTTTTATAGAGTTGTCTTTCCTAGGTTGGCAAGTGAGTGAAAGAGGAGATGACTTCCAAAATCAAAATTGAGAACGAAAGTAAACTAATATTGTAGCCTGTAGATGATTGATAACAACTACGTGCATGTGTTAGCCATTTCCGGGATCATGTGAGAAACCTGAAACAAGCCTTGGCAAAAAACTTATTTCTAACATATATGTATTATTTAGCTGTCAATTTTATTTAACAGGCATTATTGTTCATATATAAAATTTACTGCTCTGAACTTTTTAAGTAGCTGTGCCTAACTCCTTTCTGAAAATAATGAAGGATATTTAGCATTTGGGTGGAGTACAAAAATCTAGGTTGAGAGTCTAGGAGAGTCTACTGCTGATTGGTTGTGAACTTTAAATAGGTCAAAGGACGAACATGATTAATAGGTTTACTTTTTCTAACTTCATATACTTACATTGTACATTGTACTATGTACTTTGGTAAAAGGAGTTGAGTATCAGAGATATATAATACTGGGTGAAGAAAGCACTAAATCTAGTATGAGAAGGTACTGAGGATTTAGGTAATGTGTGGTGTACTTTAGTGTTTCCTGTAACGCTGTGTAAGCAGGTTTAGCCATTTCTACATGACAATGTGCAGAAAAGAGTGGGAGATCCTTGCAAATTACTGGAAACTCTCTGGCCAAGGAAGAAATGGGCCATTCTGGCACGCATATCAAAGCATGAGAGTTTAGTGAAGGGAGGAAGAGTATGAATGGTGATGCTAGATGACTATATGAAATGGGAGGAAATGTGTTAGTCTAAAGAGGGATGCTGAGAATAAGGAATCTTGGAGAGCAGCTTATTGTGGGACCTGCCCAAGAGCAGACACTGAACAAGAATATGATAATAGATTGAACTTTTGAGCACACAGGCTCTGAGGCTAGGATTTTAGTAAAAGGCTGAAGATCAATTGTAAAAAAATCCAAGACGTACTGTAGTTTTCTTTCAATACAGATGATGTCTTACTTGAAGGATACACCAATGTTCTCAATATTTAACTTAAACCAAACTGTGGAAGTTGTTCCATTAAATAAGTGGTGATTAGGATCAGCGGTGTTGCACTTTTAAGAGCAGTAAACCAGTTTGCAGAAAAAATGGCTGCGATAATATAAAATGCATATAAATTGGAGAAAACCTTTATTTTTAGAAATTAGACATACATGTGTTATATATAAAACATAGTGAACGAGACAGAGTTCCTATTTAGATGCACTGGAGGAACAAGATGTCTGACATTGTACAATACCAGCAGCAGATAAACTAATACTATAAACTTTGCCAGTGGAATGAAATGTTGCAAAAATCTAATTCAACAATAAAGATGAGAATTTGGTACAGGTAGAATATTCTATACTACACTTATTTACAAATTAAAATAACATATTCTATATTAATATAGCCTTAGACAACTTTGCCAAGAGATATTAAATTTATACAACCACAAACTTCCTAATAGTAATAGTGGTAGATTTATAATAGACTTGTGGTTAAGGATTAACTGACAATGATTAATGTTCAGCTTATCTCAAGCTGTGTGGCTATGACCCAACATATAGACTGGACTAAGTGGACACTAGTGGACGAGCCACACAACTGCAGTATGTTAGCACCAGAGTTGTATCTCCAATATCTCTTCATTTGGGTGGTTGGAATAGCCCCGCCATTCCAGGGTGCAAGGCTGAAATTGAAAATATTACTATTTTATAACATAAAATGTTATAGTAGGCCATACAATCAATAACAAGTGTGTGAAATTATACAGTTGTAGAGTTACAAAATTTTGACCTGGTAAGGAAGCTGGCAGAAAGCTTTGAGAAAGTTCAGTGATATTAATAGGTAGAACGCTTACCTCCTGGACCATAAGTTCCAAGTAAAGCTGCCGCTGCAGTCTGCAATGCTGCCTGCTGGGATGTGATTGGCTGGTTCTTGGCTGACATCAACCTATCGTTGGATGATGAGGGCATGGGAGACTTTGAAGATTGTATCCCCTCAAGTTCGTGTATTTTATGATTAGATTTGGAGTTGAACGATGGTGAGCTACTATTTCTTGAGTCTTTGGCAGCTTCGGCTGCTGCAATTGATTCTAAAGGAGGGAACCCCATACCCGGTGGCAGAAAAGAGCCACCGACTCTGGAAAGCATCTGATTGGTCGGCATACCCGACAGCGCACCAAATGGATAGAATGGATGAAATTGGGACAGAAAGCCTTGTGGAGGAGGCATTGGAGAAGAACGTGGCAATCTACTGTTATTACTCTCATGCATCTTACTCGAACTACTTGATGTTGGCATCTTATTGGCTGGTGAAAGATTTTTCATCATTTCACGCTTGTGATGCTCTTGCTCCATTTCTCGGTACATACTTAATTCGTTAGATGACTGGGATTGGCTATTACTAGGTATTGAGTAGTCCTGAGCTACATGCCTATTTAACATCGGAGATGATTTCATGTCCATACTTTCTTTGAGTATCTGTAACCTGTCATTGCTAGCCCTATTATCAAAGTCGCGATTAGGTGCAGACGTTGATGGATTCTTTGAAGGATTAGGTTTAGGAGATACAGATCTGCGAGTCTTATCCTTGTGTATAGAGTTTTGCTGCATTTGTAAATAATGTAATTGTTCAGGGTTCATGGCAGAGGGCCAAGGTGCATGTTGCGGAAAGTTTGGTATTTGTTTGTGATTCTGCTTTTCTTCCGATTTTATTGGAGCTGGGGAGTGTGATGGTGTTTGTCGATTTAAAGCCCTTTTGCTATCTTTTTCCACAGCAGGTGAATTCTTCTGCGGACTGACGGTAGCTACTAAATAAGGTGGCTGAGGATACATATTTCCTTCCGATATATTGCCTCTACCTCCTGATAAAAGTTCACGTCGTGCATTGGAGTTTTTTAACTCCCCATCTTCGGAAATGTCAGAGTATGCGGGGCTTTGTAATATGGCGGAAGGATCAGTAGAGCCAATCATTCCTCCGGTACTCAGCAGGCCTCGGTGCTCTGTGTCAAACCGATGGATACCTCCAGTTGGAGGTTTGGAAGCTTCTGGGGTGCTATACATGGCGACTAAATCCTCTTTACTCGCGGACCGCTTGCGCTTCAACTTCTTTTGATCCATCAGATCATTAAGAACTGGATTTGGAGTCACCTCCCCTAGAATTGTAGGCTTTGGTTGAATTGGTTTTAGTGTGGAGTTATATACACCTGGCGAAGTAATGGTTGATATAGGAGCCATTGTGCTGTTGGTTACGTTGGGTTTAGAGATCAATTTGGGTGGTGCTGAAATGGCAAGAGGGCGATTAGATGCGGTGGATGTCAATGGTGGAATACTACTATTTGATGGAAGCTGTTCATTATTGTCACTAGTTGGATTGGTTGGCTTCACTACTTGTGGTGTTACGGCAGCAACTGGCACGTTACCGCTTGATTGGGAGGTGGTGGGATTTGACAAACTATTGGCTGTCGGAGTTATTACAGACGTAGCATTACTCTTCACCGGTACATCTGCACTTGTATCTGATTCTCTACCTTCTTTGGCAGCATTCTTTTTATTGTTTGCTACACTAGACTTTGTTTTACTAGATTCCTCAGGAGATGATATGGGTTCTGTTTTATCTGCAGCTTCTGCAGTAGTATCTGTACTAGGAATTTGTGGTGAGCTAGCTGGATGGGCGTTACGCTGATGGTATTTTAGTCCATTCATTTGTTTATATTTTTTACCGCAGTTAGGTTCTGGACACTCTATTAAAACTGGAGGGGATGGTGGATTGTTACTATTAGCTGCCCTGCCTCTCTTTGAAACTGGTTCAGACACATCGCACTCGGAACTTCTCCCTTTACGTTTACCACTTTCGGATTTGGGCGGACTAGCAGGAGACTTTGGTCGTGATTGATTTTGACCTACAATAATGTAAATAACAATTAAACTAGTCATAATTATTATATTAGTTAGACATATTCATGAAAAGAAAGGAACTAAAGGTGTTACAAATGAAACAAGTTGTAATATTGCAAAGGTAATTATAAATCTCTATTGAATAAATTTATAATATTACAGGATTCAGTGAATAGCTAATATATGCAAAGTGAACACCAATATTAATTAAGTAAAATTAATGAAATTCTTACTGGATTGCTTTCTCATTTCCTTTCTTAGTTTTCTTTCATTGATATCCTTGAAAGTGTCGCTGAGGGGGACCCTAGATCGTTTCCCTCGCCCTTTAGGGGTTCGACCTTCAAAGTCACCAGTCGGCGACTCGCAACTACAAGTGAAATCATACAAAAAATGTTTATCTTTTGTCCTTCAATGATAGAACAGATGGAATGATAGTTGGCTCACCTGCATCCTGTACATGTGTCGTAACTTGTAAATAATTATAATAAAATGCAATTTTATTATTTACCAAATATTTAATAGTGGAAATGGACACGTAAAATGTTATGATTTGATTCTAGTCCAAGTTTTAATATCAAATAGAAGGTATGTTTAAATAGCCATAGATACTATGATTTTGATAAATGATACTAAACTATTTGTAACATATTTAATTCAGCACTTCAAGTATTCAATATTAAAAGAGTTATTCACTATACCTTGGTGGAGACCAGTCGTGTCGTGTTGCGTCTAATAGTGTACCCATATAGGTTTTACCTTTCCATGTAATATTTACAACTAGTACCCCTACAACAAAGGAATCAAACATGCTATTCATTACACCAGTGGCATTTAAGCTCATATCGTATTAAGAAAAAACACCCACAAAACACTTCATTGACTTTAACCAAAAGAAAATTATTTCCCAATTACGCTTTTGCCAAAAGAAAAAAATGTATAACACTGATGATAGTCATGATTTGGATGCGTTGATGTATGACTCAGTGAATATATAAGGATAGAAATTATAGCCTCCCCAACTGGCCATAGCAACATCGCACTAGTTATGCATACATTTATTCACCAACAGGAAATGGACTCCTCACGTCTGCACTGATTCTGGAATTGTAACAATTCCTGACACTATATTTTACAAGATCATTATCCAACTACGAGATTTACCAATATAGTTACAACTTATTATTACCGTTATGTGTTTCCTGCCATACGATTCCCTCCAAACACACTGGTGTACCGGGTTCACATGGCCCTAGATTCTCTGGTTCAATTAGCGACGCAACGCTTCGCCAATCATACTCGGTCTGAGCATCTTTACACGACTTTGTTTCAGCTTTCTAATAACAAAAAAACACAACCAGTCTAAAATATGCCGTGCCCTGTATAGCAAATAGACTGGTGAACGAAGAGTCACCTATATATTTAGGATATTATTAGCAATAGGAAAGATCAATTACAGTGGAAATATTTTTTACCTTTTTAATCTGAGTATGATGTGGATAATAATGGGATTAAAGGAATATTAAGGATATGCAAATCAGCCGAGTAACATCCATACGATCAAAGCCCTAATAACTCCATGATAATCCCTGGCAGAGCGTGTAGCAGTGGAGGGATATTGAGCAACGAGATACATTTGGATGAAAAATAAATTGTTTGTGATGGTTTCTATGATGTTTCAATTGCAACAAGCACCTGCTACGAGCAGTCATGGAGATAGACAATCAACCTGTCACTGGTGATGTGATGGAAATACTATCAGTTTTAAAATGGTCTGTTGGGAATGCTAATGTACAGCCTTGCTCAGGCAAACTTGTTAACTTCACAATAGGAATATAAATACAATATAATAACATAATATATCGCATGAAAGTGAATTATTGATTGCAGTTGGGTTCATACACAGTACATTAGAGATTAAAACATTTCTAGCACTAAATTATAACATGGGATACTGTTGATCTGCATCTATAAAATGTATGTGAAACCACCATAAAATAATCTTGCAATTTAATTAACCTATCCAACTGCTAAAAGCAGTTTGTTATGGATTTTATCACCTAACAGGATATTCAAACTTGTTGACATCTGGCTACTGCTATTGATAATTTATAGAACCTGTGTTGCAATATTATACGTGTAAACAAATATAACCTACTTGCGGTAAGCATAATATACTTGGAATAATTTTTACCTGTCGATGTTATAGTAACCCAGGGAATGCCAACAGATGATAACTGTAACCACATGTATTTATTTTAGTCTACCGGCTATAATAGCCATAGCTGAGTCAGTTGATGATTTTTACCTTGTTTTTGCCATTGTTCTTTCCAATAGCTGTGGCAGAGATCTTTTCATCTGTGGGGTCAAACTTGTAAGGGTCCTCTTGTTCGGGCACTGTCGGTTCTATTTTAGGAACAGGGGACTGTTTTTCCTTCTTCTTTCTACCGGGTTTAGCACCTGTTGGTTTTTCTCTATCAGCCTTAGCCGCTTTACCTGTTGGTTTTGAACCATTAACATTGTCATTGCCTTTCTTCTGACCTCCACGTTTACCCTTAGGCTTCTTTGTGTTGGAAACTGTGGCAGGTTCTTTGGTCGAGTTATTAGACCCATCCGACTCTGTAGAATCATCTGCCCCTGGTACGGCAGCAACAGGTTTGCTTTGCTTACTGTCCATGTTGTTAGCGTCTAAATCGATTACAAGTTTATCTTCAAATGCCTCATCGTCAGAATCTCTGCTGGCTTTGGAGACGTCTGTAGATGGTGAGGAATGAGATCCTTTCATTTGGAACCACGCTGATATCTATAACAACCATGTACATCATAGATATGGTCAGGCAGTCATGTATGAAATATTCAAATAGCTAGAGCTTCCTGGAGACTAGCTGATTAAGCAAGAGTTGCTAAAGTACCATTATTGTCAAAAATTAAAAACTGTTCTGCAGTAGGAATAAATAATCAGAGATACAAGGTGAGGTAGCCACTTAGAGATAGCCTAATACTTTACAAACAGAATCAATCTATAGAATGTTCTCAGTCTATCTATTACCAGGTAAACCTGTCCTCTGAGTTCAGAGAGCTAACTGTACATTCTTACTTAGTTTGTGTTTAGAATTGTCTGCTACTGACACTTGAAGTATACTATTTATAGGCAATCGATATAAACCAATAATAGACCTACCTACATATACAGTCTTACATAATATCTACAGTTAAACTCAATGAAGCCTGCCATATTGATTGCTGATTATCGTTATTTATGCAAATTCTAATTATTATAACAAAGCCAATAAAATACTTGAATAGACAATAATCACTTCATTGATGCAAATATCCATGCCAATTGTTGAAAGGCCATTACCTTTTAACAATTTAGAATTTGGTTTCCATTTGCTTGGATCTGTAATTTAGAAACAAAACCCTCTGGAAGTTCAATCAGTAAGACAAAAAATATTTATTATTTTTAGAGCAAGAATCAATGTTGACACAATCATGCGTAATCATTGTGAGTTTAAAAAAGCATTTACAAAATTGACTGACTATTTAATTAAGGTTTCAGTTTATGCAGTAAATTATGTATGGACATCAACCCATTGAATAAAATGTAGGCAACATTATGCATCAGTCAAATAAAACGCATGAGTAACCTCTACAGAGATCTGTGGTGTGAAATAACAAATAGGGTTAGGACCATTCAAGTTGCGGCTACAAAATTTGTTTGCACTGGTTATTTTCTTTAGCCACCATATAAAAGACTCTTGATTGAACTGGATCTGTTGAAACAACATGCTAAAGCAAGACCTATATTTAGTTTCTATACTGTACTGGGGGCAGTGAAATGTGGCATAGTGTTACAACAGCAGGTCTATAATTCCACTGAGGTTTGTGATAATAAATACAGATAAGAACATGTGGTTCTATTTACTGCCAAGTGACAAGTGTAAAGGCTTGAATAGATTGTTCATGACTAACAGCTATATACAGGCTAATCAGATACAACCACACAATGGGGTAATGACTTTGCCCAATCAAAGATAACTAGCTTCCTACAATAAATAGCATTATACTGGTGGGTTTACAGATTAATAAAAATAATACCAAGGAGGTATAAAATTTAGTGGGATTTGCTGCTTTTGTAGTACAACGCTGCCTTTGATAAATATATTGGCAACAAGTCAAGGGTCATGTAACAGCTCAAGGCATATTTAATACTGGACAAATATTTATTTTCCATCAATTTAAGATGTGGTAATCATTACCATAGACAAACGTTGCAGTCGCCATTACAATCATCATAACAATATGGCTCCACTATAATCACACAGCAAGGCTAACATACAATGCAAACACATTATAAGCAATAAGAAAATCAATTTACAAATACCAAATTAAGGTACTACATTTTGGGTCACTTTGCTGTAGGCCTACTGGTGTAAGTATTGAGAGTATAGCCTTAGATCTTGTAATTTCAAAATTTGAGATCCTATGGGCAGTATTAGCACCTGGTAATGCTAACAAGGTGAGTACAATTATAGCTGTATTAGCAATGTATCAGCCAGTGCCAACTACTGCTGTTATACAATAACTTATACAGTGTACATACTGAATATGTACACATCTAATTATATTCTACCAGTAAATACGTGCATCACAATATCTATTTTTATATTCAATGGTAGAAATTCAAATTATATTTGTTCATTGTTCCGTGATTTTAGCTAAACAAAAGTCTGAGCCAAAGCAAATTGGCATCGGTTCAAGATTTGTAACCGCAATGATAAATGTTGATGGAATGATACTAAATAATGATCAGATGGCTTGCCAGCAATGCAGTATTCCTACTGCCACCATTTTTCAGTTGCAGTGGAATTTGCCCCTTTTAATTTGATTTGTAATACAGTAAATAAAATGCAATGGCAGGACATGACTAAGTTGTTGAAATCACGCAGATAACAGGTTGAGGTACAAGCGTGGAACATCACATGACTAATGATATCTATCGATTTCAGGGAGGACTAAATTAGATGAAATTTAAGACTACTTATGATGGGTTTATGAAGCAATATGGGATTACACAGATATTGGTATTTCACAGAAATGCTGTGATTCTATCTAAATCACTTGGCCATGATTTCCACTTGAGTATTCAATTTAATGTCTTGGTGCAGTCACTGTGCAGGTACATATTTACATGTATCAGTTGTGTTGTTGGGTGTCTAGCACTAAAAGTAATGGTGATTAATAGTGATATAGTTTAAATTAATATAATATACCTCTGAGAAGTGGCCTGCTTTGGCCTTAGCCTTAGCTCTAGGAGCTGCCAATTCACATTGAAGTGTACATGTAATATTTACAGTATGTGATCCCTTCAAGTTTAATAATAGAAATTCAAAATTTCATTTCACCAGATTTCCATTGTTTCCACTGACTCTTCACGACATGGCAGATCACAGTCCTGCCATAACCTACCCTCTTTAACCATAGCAATCTACTTACATCTTTGTATTATTTATCCGTTTTATGAGCTCTTGTATTCACAGCAAGTCTCCAGTGACCAACTACCTAGGCTACACAGTATACACACTGACTACCTTGTATCTATACAAGGTAGCCAAAATCAGTAAAAGTGATTATTGCTCACAACTTGGCACATGCAAATTTAACAAAACTCCAATATCAAAACTTGAACTAGTTAGAGTTGAGGGGTTGCTTACCAGATATGAAGTGTCTCTCTGTAGATCCAAAGCAGTGCTGATAAATCAGGGTAGTTTATAGAGAATGGAAAACAAGGTTGAAACAGGAATGAAGTGACTTGAGGTATATAATTATCTACACTGACTAAATATCACTCTAGAACGTTGCAAAGTCTACTTAAAAATGATCAGCTCACTGCTTGACTGATATTTTAGGATGTGAAAACATATCCAGCCAATCAGAATAGCATATCCCCTAAACTTGCAATATGATTGGTTCATGGTTAACTTTGCAATTGCTTTATCAGAAAATAGATGGAGTGGTTAGCATAATAGCTTGTTTGCCAGTCTCGACATTTCAATAGACTAGCATACGCAGAGCCTACTCAAAGAATAATCAAATACATTTACAAAGCTGGCAAGCTGTATACACAAGCAGATAGAATTTAAATATTCTTGCAAATCAAGAGATCTCTAGCTAACCAGTGACACACTATTAATCCTTTGGTTTTTGTTTATATCTGATAAAATCCTTGGATTACAATGGTTTGATTTAAGAATAGGCATTTACTAATTTAGAAGAAACAGTTAGTTATTATAAAAGGACTTAGACATGTTCATGCTGTGATAATTGTATGCCTAAGTTCAACCTAGTAATTACACAATAATTATATGAGAACACTGTCCTTTCACCCTGCTTGACTGAATATAGCCTATTAGCTGTGCTAAGGCTAATAGTACACCAAGGGTTATTTTCAGTTCAAGTAAATCTTACCAATATCTCACCTACTGCTTTGTAACGCTAAAACCCAAATGCTAACAAATGTCGCAAGTGAAGCAGTTCTGTCAGCCATAACAGCTCCCGTCTAAGACTTGAATTATAGAACGAGGCAGCCAGCCCAACACACTCTGCTATGTATGCTAGTATTATTGAATGATGGGCTTTTTATCACAGTTAATGAAGCATAAACTAGAGCAGTTTAAACACACATAGAATTACTATTTCAAATGCTTTTCCTAGCATTATGATCACGAACTGCTTTGGATATACACTGCTCCGCAAAAACAAAGGAAGTTTTATCTTTGATACATGCCAAGATAGTACAAAGTAATACGACCACAAGATAAATGAATATAAATCCAGCTTGCCTAATAAATGCATCAGTCAAAATACCACAATTTGGTGCAATAAATTATCCCTACCAGTGATAATGTAATGCCAGTGGTTACGCCAGTGTACAGCTACAAGTAGATACCAGCGTGCTAAGGTTTCTGAACTTGGTACAATGCTTTATTACACTGACTGCCGACAAAATTATAATAATTATAAAAATATATCATATTTCGACATTTTGTTGATATTCACACCAGGCAGTATATATATGTTATTATGTCTTCATCACTTTTCTGTAACCATAGAGAGTGATAAAAGCATTGCCTGCCTAGTTTTAATTATATGTTGTTAGTCATGGATCTATAACATTATTCAAACACATTGAGAACATAAGCATATGGCATGTTAAAGACTGGCTGAAGGGTAGGTTATAGCAGCGGCTAACAGCATTAGATAGGCTGGCTGGCCTATTATAGCAGTTTGGGTCTGCTAGAAACCCGCAAGCACTTATATGGAGGACGTGAAACTTTAACTGATGCCGCCACAAGTGTAGTTGTTGTAAGAAGCACTTATTTTAATGTTTATTTATATTAATCCAACTTCCACAGATAACACATTAGCTTGTGGACCAACACCGTGAAGTCTGTAATGTAATTACAGAGCATATAAAATACAGCAGAATGCATAGACAGTTGATTACAATAATAATAGGAGTATTGTAAATACAGCTCATAATAATATTTGCCAGATAGCACAATGAAGGTAAAATCCACAGAGGTGTTACACACAAGAGCATCCATTATTATATAAAATGTGCTTATTAATAAAATGATAATAATATAACTGACCTTTTGTTCTCCTTTGCTTGCTTTTTATAATATTGTATGAGTAGGCACTTTTAAAATTAGAAGAATTATAGAAATACGTATGTTAGCAAAAATTAGTGCAACTTGCTCTCTAGATGTTCAAAAGCCCACTGCCCAGGAAAATCAGTCTTTCTACCAGAACAAAAAAAGGGCGTCATAGTCTAAAAAATACTTGCATCATTTTCATCCCATTGGCCAAAATAATTGCACCATCGTTTCCAGCCAATCCCAAAAGATGGCCCTTTAGTCAGCCCTTGTGGAATCATCACCCCCAGCCTTCCTGTTGATGCAAGCAGTTGAATCATATCCTGTGGGCAGCAGTCAGATGTTTGACACTATTGTTTTGTTTACTTCTAAATTGATTGCAATATGCTGTGTGGTATGCGCATCTAGTATATTATTATGTATAGCAATAACAAGGGGAGGTATATGACAATACTGGGTTCTACTACACCTATAGCCTTGTCAAGTTGTAGACATCTATACTGTTCAAATACAAAACAAGTTAGGAGAGGTTGATGCTGTTATATTGAAGGGTGTTGATAAGATGAGTTGTTTACCTCCTGCACACATTGTTATCTTTAGTGAATAGCTCAGCTGACACTATCACCATCAGCAGGATCAACCCACTAAAGCAATATCTTTGTATAACATCTCCTTCTCTGTACATAAATATACCCCATACATATTGGTGCAGAGGGTAGGTATAAATAACGTACAATGGTGTTTGAAGCTAACAGTCTCTCTCCTTCAAGTTAGCCTACCAGATTTTCACAGTCGTGTAGATGCTATTCAGCTGCCAGTACTTTACAGTGAGTAATACCAGCCAATTCTGCCCAGCCTATATGCACATCAAATCTTCACAAGTGCTTTGATTGAAGGAATCTTATCTATCTGCTATTTGCAAACCCATTTTAGCTGCTTTGTGTATCTGGGAATCCAGTTTATCTAAAATAGATTAAACAGGGTTGAACTGAATCTGGTGGCATATTGAATCAATGTATAATCAAATCCAAACAAGCTTCTAACTGAACACACAATGACAAGGGCTTTGATTAAGTGTCAGAAAAAGTAGTTTTACAGTGACAGTGAAAACTTATTTTTGGAAAAAAAATATTATAGATCAGCTTGGTGAATAATAATTACTTTCTAAAAAGTCTGGACAATATGTGTACTGATGAATGGATTTCCATTATCCACCATTATTGACAGCTTCAAAGTTGTTGGTTCTTCACTTATTATTGGCCATTGGGATGGATATAGTCATTGGTTTGATTACATAACATAAATCTATTTCCATATAATGGTTATATACTACATTTTTCCCAATCCTGTGTAGTTTAGCTCAAAGCAAATTAATAGCCACATTATTATAATGAGCTATTTTATTACATCTAACATTGCAATGTTAATATTTGCCACCTTATCAGTTGAGAGCTGGTGTGTTGAAAATGGAGAGTATTAACTGTATTTTATCAACAGGAATCCATTAACTATGTGCTATAAATTAGAAAATTGATTAGCCTTGATATGACTAACTAAAAGGAAAGCCATTTATATATTGTTTGACTATACCTACATGTATCTTAGGCAGTCTACTTCATAACAGACCCAATTATTTCCTATTCACAAATTTATTTTTATCATCAAACTGTTGTGAAAGTGGCATATACTAAAAGTATTGGTGTTATCATTTGTCATAATAGTGGATATTACAATAGGGTGTGTCTTGGTGTAGTTGTGTGCAGGTAGTCTTTAGCAGTAATATTAAATCATAGACACATCATCCGGTAAACTGGATGGTTGGTAAAGGTAAAGGTAAAGAAACCTAATAGCATGTTGTCCAAATCAGTTGGTCTCAACTGGTATTAGGACTTCTTTGCAAGCCTATACCAGATGAACCTGTTGACCAGGTGAACCTGTCAGGCAGTATTTTAATTGTTACAGTAGAAGGTAGTAAGGTATAGCTATAATAACAATTGTTGTTGTAAACAAATTTGTAGTTCCAGCATTAGATTATTGCCAGATATCAGGGTATGATATGTGAATAATTTACCTGCAGCAATTAATAACTAGTTACGTGTTGTTCTACAGTCTATACAAATTATTAGGATATTATGCATTTAGAAATAATCACTGCATACGTGATCAGTAATAAAAAAAGTTCATTGAAAGCATATATGACTGGATATGGTTACATAGCATTATTATACTTGAATCATATAACTTGAGATTGTAAACACTAGCAGCTGGTATGCCTTAGCAAAGAATGGATTTGTTTAGCTCTCATTCAAATTTGACTTAAGAAATAATCAACACGTGATAGAATGAGAATTTGAGTCCATAAATATCAGCCTTTTTGTCATAGTTATTTAATTAGTTTTGGGATTGCTATCTAATGTTATACAGCAGTCACACCAGTTGATCTAATAACACTGCATTGTTTCATGTCGACATAAAAGATTGTATAAATGCATTAATACGTTCTCATAAGATTGAATTTACATCCTTCGTTCAGACTGTGCTTAGCTGGAGGTTGGGCAATTGATCACGGTTGATGAAGTCCCCAGCCTGGTATAGCAATAATATGCAAATATATTTGATTTGCTCTTCTGAATTATGCATACAATTTTTCATACATACTAATTGCACCCCAATGATTTTCTATAGAGCTCGAGTGAATTAACAATTTTCGCCCAGTGTATCTGATCCAATACATTGTGAGTAAAATGCTTTGAAGACCAAAATTATTTTGGTCCAAGTATTGAGTTACTATTGGGACTTTTTGTTGTTGGCATTAATATCTCGAGTTGTATTATTTACATAGAACCAATGGATTATTTATGCCAAGTGACTATGTTGTTTGTGCATTCTTTTGTTATTAGAGCCGCATCTAGTGCTACTAAAGAATATATGAGTTTTAACAAGTGCAAATCTGCTATAATCGTGAGCAGTCTACGATTGCCTTCATATAACCACAAGTAATTTCTACTCAAGCACTCAGGCATGAAAACACTTGTTTGACATTTCATGGGTAACCAAAGCTTATTGCTTTTCCTAGCAAACAATACCCCCCAATGACTTTCCATCTCAGCATTTTCTTGTGTAAACAAAAAAGGGCAACTTTGATAGCTGCAATGGCTATACCAAGGTGAAATGAAAACGAGCTAAAAAGTATTCAGTTTACCAAAGCACTGATGTACATGTATGTTGCATAGAAACTTCCACATTGTATTTTGCCAAGTAGGTCATTTTGTTATTAATTTCATCATTATATTATAGCATTGCACTTGAATATAACTTGTTGTCAAAATTGCTGATCAAAGAGGCATTTTATTGTTATGGTTATATTCACTTATATATTGCAATTTACACATTTCTGGCCACACAAGTGGTATAAAACCATAACTTGAGATAGCAGATGGTATAGTAATGAAATGAGTTGATTTGTGTTAGAAAAGTGCCTTAGTAGCTAGTAGTCTGGTAACATGATATACCATGAGTTGTATGAAGTGATATTTGATTTGGATATAACAGCCAAGTGGGTGTACAAATTATACCAGCATGTTTTCTATATAAAAACAAGGCAATGTCACAATAATTTATACTATAGCTGCTGCTGAGATATAGCAGCCAAATTATTCACAAATCACTGAGTGCTGTGTTCCATTTTAACCTATGCAGCTTGTAGTCGTACTTTTTTCCATTGTATATAAATGTTGTTACTAGTATATCAACATATTATTATGCATTATAGGGAGCCATGTTTAATCTCATAAGTTGTATTACATCATAATGCCAATAGTGTAGTAATGCATACATATACATGACTAATGCAGTGAAACAGCCTTAGCCATTTTATAACCAGAAAATAGATGGATATATTGGTGAAAGTCACCAGTTAGTTTTTATACAAGTTTACTAGTTGCAGCCTTTTATATGCAAGTGAGACATGGCAGGTCAGTTTCCACCACCACCACAGTGATGTATGTATTTAGTTATCTAGGGGGTTGGATTGGATGCTATAGATCAGCACAGTAGCAGCTTCTATGTCAATAGCATAATCAAAGAGCGATCTATAGTTCACACAGGGATATAAAATAACATGCTTAGCCATTGGCTAGATAAGAATGATGTACAACAGTAAAATGCCTTAGTGCATATTTATTGTATCATCCAATACCTGGCATAGTGCATAGATTAATGTTAGAATACAACTAGACTTTGATATCATCTGCTATGCCCTGTATAACCAGGAGAAAGACAATTCAACTGAAAATGCTGATAGGTTCAATGTTTTTATGTCAACTTCTGGCCGGACTAGATCCTAAACCAGTCTTCATTATGCAGCCGATGTGTTTGCACCTTGTCGAATAAGCACCTCTATATGAATAGCTAATTTACAGGATATTGATATTGACAAAATAGGAATGAGCTGGTAATTTTCCAAAGTTTACTATGAACAGGCTATAGCTGATTTGTCAGCAATAAATTCCTATACAAGCCACCAAAATTCAAGTTCTATTTATGCCTAACCACAAAACAATACCATTCTAATGATAGGCATGTAGCACTGATTTCAATGTAGCATAAGCATAGCATAGCATAGCATAGCATAGCAAAGGATAGCATAGCATAGCATAGCATAACTTTTCCAGAAGTGAATCCTAAGAATCAGTGGCTAGGCCTTCATCAAATACAGAGCTTGTCACATAATCTGTACTGATAAATGACAGCCTATTATATATTGAGCTACATGTAAGCAACCCCTTTCTAGATGGGAGAGCTCAGCTGTAAATGAGAAAATAAAGAGTTTAGAAGTGACCTTTCCATTTGTTATTAGTTTGCTTAAATTCTATATTTCATTATGCATCAGTGCTAAAGTTTGTGAAAGTGGAAATGAAATAATGTTAAAATCTACAAGTAAATTTGCTCATAGTATTATGCTATTGGTATAGGGTGTATAGGCAAGCACAACTTAATCAATGTAATTATTTATATTCAGTCTTTCCTACATTGCAAACATAAGCAGCAGCTTATGATATTATAATACTACACAAAGAACCAGTGATAATAGACTCAGCTTGGACAGCATTCTAAAGGCTAGAAAGGCTACCAAATAGGGGAGGGCACTGTGCAAACCTGTCATTGGTGGAAACAGTTGCATGAACCTGTCAAAATCTAACATATCATTCAAGTTTTATCTATTGCAACAGAGAATTTCAATCATGAAACCTAACCCCAATCTATCGCCTACTGTGAACACAGACTATGCTTCATTTTGTCACAACTTTTACTTTTTACTACATTGGCAGTTTAATTTGTATCAGGAAATCAACACACTTGCTGTCATAGAAGAACATGCTACACAAACATCTAACTGATATGCCAACATCAACTGCAGGCAATTATTAAAAATTCTCAAGAGATCAATAGTATGGTGATTCTATTAGCACAGTTCACAGTATTAGTGTATCTCTGCTTACTGCCATATCAGAAAGACATAGCAGAATTTATATCAATTTACTCATTGGTGAAGTAGAGCTTTGTACTAATATATAAGGTACGATTGCTTATTCTGTGATTTGACATTTTTGACACCCCTATTTACATGTAACAACAATAAATTTTCATATAATCTGTATAACACTGAGGTTATAGGAGTCCAGTAGGACGAAATCTACATAATATCAATTTCATTGAGAAGGGAAGGGGCACAGGAACAGAATTAGTGGAGTCTAAGTATTGCAATTGCAAACAGGCAATTGGATTTTATCTGATAAACTTATGTGGAATGTTTTCAACAAGTATATTGCTAATGACTATATGTTATAATAACTGTGTATACATTATAATCGATAATCATCAGTATAATAATAACTATCATGAAAATAGTGAAGTGCATTAGCAAATGTACACACTGCACAGTGGTACAAAGCACACTATAGCTTGTATGTACACTAGGCTGACCAACTGGCTGGCTGACATCTCCTGTGATATTTACTGCATATACACACAATACATACTGTAGTAGACATCTTTGCAATCTATTAATACCAAACTATTATAATTGATTAATGGCCAACGGCACCTCCTACAAAATTACTCTGATTGTACAAAAGCTCACAAACCACAGATAGGGAGTAAGCTGTATCAAATCACAACACTCTCCGTAGCCGAGTTAATTACTCAGCCTTCTCAATAACAACTTTGCATTAGCATTTTGCTTGTTTGAAACAGGAAAAAAGCAATCTCAAGCCAACGTAGGCAATGGAACTGTAATGAAGTTAGAATAATGTTTATATATTTGATAAGTCTACGTTGCCAATGGTAGTTGTATATGACTGCTTCATGCAAAAGCATGCACATACTAGAATTATGGTGGGACAAGCGTGGAATAATGGCATAGAGGAATAAGGTACAGCAGATGGTTATCGGTGTCAAAGTCCCAACCAACATGTGATTTATAATAATAATGTGTTATAATGATGATGATTTTAACATTGCTTTTCCAACCAGTATCAAACCATCTCATTACGTAGCATTGCAGTTGATTTGCGGTTATGACTTGTGATGACATATCCAGTTATCCCCAGTATGCATAATTTCTCATGTATTACGGTACATTGCATTAGTGAGTGTTATTTTCAAATAAACTGGTTGCTCCTCTCAGCTTTATCCTTATTCATTGCGCACAGCTTCCCTGAAACTTATGGAAATGACTTGAGGGAATTAATAATTGTATAAATTATTAAGGTCATTATTTTGACCTTATAATTATGGTTACAAAACTGTGTTTTCTTTTTCTCTTTTATATTCCTAAGCCAACACTAAACCTAAATGGGGTATTACATTTGAGATGTATATTGTAGGCTATAAACTGCAAACAACATTGAAGAATCAATGATGTGAGAAGAAACCCTAATGTTAATCACATTACTAATTAACTGAGAAAGTGCAGTTGAGTACAAGCTAATAGTTGTATATAAGCTGATAGCCAATTAAATGTTTGTGCTTGAAATTCGTTGAAAATCCATCATTCATTTACATTTAAATTTGATCTGATGTGATATAAGACTATCAACTAGCAAAGACTGCTGGTAGGACCTGCTTGAATTTGCGACTGTTCGAAAATGTCAGTTAGAAACAGGACATTCCAAAAAATTCAAAACCTCGATCCCCAAACGCCAATCCCTAATCTCTAAACTCCAAAAGAAAGTTTTCTAACTGACACTTTCACAACGTCCCTTTACCGATCTGCTTATAGCTCTTCTCAACCAACAAGTTTTCATACTCATTGTTACAATTGGCAGTGATAATTGGTATACAATGTAAACAAAGATTGTCTACAAGCCTTAACTTGTTATTAATACTTTTGAGCACTATTTGCATATCATATATAACCAAAGTATTTAGTTTAGTTAAATACACATATGAAAACACAACTACAGGTTGTGACATGTACATTGACTTGAAACTAACTCAGAGAAACACAGGAAATTTGTTCATCTTTGGTATGTGAACGAACTTTCAATATACAGCTAAGCTTATTTCTTAGGATTTAAACTTGTAGCCTGATGAATAGGCAGTTATTCCAAGTGCATGAGTACAGTATATAGTAAAACCCCAACAACAATATTAGTGATCCATAAATTTTCTTAGTCATGGAAGTTAGTGTGATTATGTGCTTGATGGAAATGCCATGGCAATGCTCATTAGTGTGTCTTGTGCCAATTCATTGAGGCCAGCTAGTCATCTACCAGACTGTCAGACACAAAGCACCAAAGCAGTTAAATACATGGTTTAGAAATTATATTCATGTGTATTGCATCTTGGTGTGAATAGGAAACAACACAATGTTCTCAAATCTTAAAATCAGCAAAGCTGGTGTTACATTGAATACCATGAATATGTGGTTGTGATGTTTAATGCTTGAGTTGCAATGATAATATTATGCTGTGCTATAAATGCAAGCCTGCATTATTGTGTTATCATTATACACAGTGAAAGCTATGATAGAATACAAGGCATCAGGCATACCTACACATGTATCTCTACACAAACAAGACAATGTTTCATGACTCTCTGCTATCAATGATGGATATATTGCATAGCAAATTGTATGCAGGCCAGATGGCTTGGTCTCAAGTGCGAATCAAAGGCACAGCCAATTTATACTGGTCATGCCTTATTACAATGCTCAGTTGACACAAAAATGTGGAAATGCATTATCAAGTTAGCAACGATGATGGAAATATTAGTTATGCAGTGAATTTTGTTATAGATTTGTAGATTATTGCTAGCATTCTTCAAACATTGTAGAGTCTATTATCTGCTTAGGTGGCTGAAGTATCAGATAACTAAAGCTTTGCGCATCATGAAATAATAATTATCTTGTTTTGCCACCTTAGCCTGTTTACAGAGGAAAGTCAATGTCTTGCCACAGCAAAATGATGACTAGAGTTATAATTTAGATATTGTTTTCTAGCAGTATGAGAATTGTGTATCTTCTACAAGGCCTCTAAACCTTGACACTAATGATATTTCTTATACAGACACAGCAAGCAGTTTCATTGATTTGAAGGGATCAAATGAAAGGTCATAAAACCATGATGAAGTATTGCAATAGGAAGGCTATTCCAACAAGCAGGTCTGTACTGTTTATGGTACCTAATACCAGTATGTTATATAAGACTAGGTTATCTGCTAACTGATTATTATATACATGTACGTGCTATGTTATTATCATCAGGTCATTACTAGTTGAATGTGTTGATGATGTAAAGGAAGAATAGCCTAACGATAACGAAATAGTGCCTGTCGGAGTCACCAAAATTCACTACTGGCATTAGGCCAGTCTACTGGTCATCCCCCTCAATTTATGAAATAAATACACTTAATTCTATGAAAATATAACCTTGTTTTTACACTAATACATATAATCATCCTAATACCATAGAAAATAATATGGGTGGTCTTATGTTTGAAAAACTTAAGCCTCATTTCTATCCTCGTTGGCTATGCTTTGCTGTACATGAATAGCTATTACAACAATAGCTATTGGAGTATATAATGCAAGTGCATAGGCAAATTGATATACATGTACATCAACCTAATCAATAGTATTACATCACCATATATAATGACTTGTATGAAACTGCTTCTATATCATTGTTTTCACCATCATATTATTATGATTGCCAAATTAATTATCCCAATGCATTGGCCAGAAGTTGAAATTGACAAATTTGTTTTTGGTTCAGTTTTCCAAACCCTGTCCAACATCAATATTTGTCAGCTGTGATCTATGTCATAATACTAAGGAAGACCACAGACAAGAATGCAGAATAATTAAGTTTTATTATCATATTGACTTCCCTTCTCAATGCCTGGCACATATTTCTGCTGCTGATAACTATTATTAGAAAAACAGCTTTCCCTGCCTTGTTAGCAGTGATATAGGAATACAGTTAGTACTCACCAGAGCCTGCATGGAATTACATAACATGATTACCTAAGAGTTTCTATTGAACAGCTTCATCAATATTATAACAAAAAGCATGGCTATAATGATTATCAGATATATATACATTATCTGCAGCTTTCCTTGTGACACTGAGTCTGAAATAGATTTGATTACACTTCATAGCTCTCTGTTGTATTGGGCTAATGATTTACCAGTGCAATGAATTCTTGTACAATACAAATGTTGTTGTACATATGAAGCAACTTATCTGTAAGCAGAAATTATGCTATTGAGACATTGATTAGTCACTTGTTGACTGAACTGAGAAACATTAATAAATGGAACAAAGTAAACTCAGGTTAGCATTAATTGCAATTGCCAGCTTTTCACTAAGTACCTCTTTATTAAAATAAAAGGCTCCTTCATGTTTATAAGCATTCAACCTTGTGAGATATTCATATTTCTTCATTCAAGCAACTAAAATATTGAAACTATAAATTTTCAGGTGACAATTTAACTATAAGAATAATCTACCTTACAGGAGGTTTTAAATTGATCTACGGAACTATGGTAGCAGTCCTACTCCTTACTTGTTTTAGCTTATGCCATTAGCTAGAATTGTCTTTGGTCCCAGCTGGTTGTCTCGGCAGACAACAGTTATTACTGGTTCTACCAAGACCAGCTATAGCTGCTACCTTGTTAAGCCATTTTCAGAAAATAATGTTTGCAGTTCTCAAATAGCTTATTAAAGTCATTGGTCCTTAGCAAGTGACTATTGCTTTACTTTGCTGTCTACTATTTATTTTGAGAAACTACAACAATGCTTCTCATTAACCCTTCTATTATTTGTAAACAGGAAGTGATGTTAGTAGCTAGATAGGAGTATCATGGGTAGTGCAATCATGATAGTCTGTCTACCTTGGAGAATGGAACCTTATAGAATGTCTAGATTCCTCATCTGTATAACATATTTTGATATCAGACGAGCTATTATCTTAATTTGAGACTTATATGTTACAAGACAGTGAAATAGTCTAAATACACTTTCCCCTCACAAGTTGGTTGAAAATTGGACAAAAATCAGCTGAAAGATATTGATAAGAATGTGCAGGTGGGCAGGCAGTACATCAGGCAGTCTGGCAGGCAGTACATCAGGCAGTCTGGCAGGCAGTACATCAGGCAGTACATCAGGCAGTCTGGCAGGCATTATACATCCAAATATCAATTGGTTGATTGTTTTCCCATCTTGTTTATTTGACAAACTGGTTATAATGTTTTCTCAAAGGGCTTTGCACATTTTCTTTCATCAGTTTGCGTATGGAGAATGAAGCATGTGCCAGCAAGTAGTTGAATAGCTTGCTCACTGAAGTATGCTAATATTTATAGAAGCAATCTTTATACAAAGCTATTTATCATAACCACAATCAATATTTCCTAGCAGCCTATGCAACAAGAGTGATTCTAGTACAGTAAGAGAATAATAACATATTCCTCTCAGGAAGTCTAGGTATTTGATTTTGCATGAATAGTTATGGCACAAGTGAACAAATTTGAAGTCATTTCTGATGTTATTAAAGCTGATGTAGTACACGTGACTTGTAAGAAAAGTAGATATTTATGATATAATATGACATTTATGTTATTGACAATTTGCAAAAGTTAATATTTGAATTTGTATTATTCTTTAATAGCAGAAAGCATTAAACACTGAGAGCGGTTTATAATTATAATTTTGTTGACTTAGCCATTACAATCCACTGTTAAAATACTGGTAGCTGTAGTTTTAGAATACAAGATGTAAGTGTCTTTGTTCATTTAACAAGTATATTATTACCAGAAATATCCACAGGCTAAAACTGGATGGAGTAGGCTTACATATGTGTTGTGCATTGATTCCCCTTTTCCAGTTTGTATGCTAATCAACCTAATTATCCATACAGATTTATGAGTCTGAGAGAGAATTTAAATAGCTCATATCTTTCCTTAAATCAAATTGTCCTCTTCACTGCTTGATAGATTATCCCAATTTCATGCAACATTGTCATGACTACAAGGGCTGTTGCCACAGTATCCTGTATACCTCTAAGGCAAATAACCAAAACAAATGTGAATTTTTCTATTATCATAGCAGGTTGTAGTTTGATAGATCTGACACGTATACCTGTTGTATATATATGTACTGTAGAATATACCTTCATTAATCACCAGACATTACAAATTCTGACTAGTGGAAGCAGGAGCTTTTGTAACTCTGTCTCATGAATTTCAAGTGGAAATATTACAAATCAGAGTTTGTAAATCATAATCTACATCAAGTTATTCTGATGAGAGGATTTTATGTCCTACAGAAAGAGATGATGTACTGAGTAATGAGTGCCAGAGGAAGTGAACATCAACTATTGACAAACCATTATCATACCAAATAAACATGAGAGTACCTGCTCCCAATGTTTACGGGCACCTTATTCATAATGCCATGTGGCATTTTGGAGTACCCTGATTTGTAGAGCTGCTACCATGTGGACCAGCAATGTTTTAGAAGAGTACCGGTCTTAAATCAGGATGCTCACTGTTGTGTTGCAACTAAGGGCTTTCAAGAGGCTCTATTCAGCTATAATCTAAGATTACTATCTGCTTTGAGTTCAAAGGGAGAGTGCTTTAACCATGTGGAAAGATGTGAGCATGAACAGGGATTTAATTTCAATAATTGAATCAAAGAAAGAATGTTGATTGACCTACAATAACTGAATCATTCTGTGTTTGCACTTTGCAGGCCAGTAACATTTTTTAATTAAGCTACACACTACTTATAATTTTGGAAAAATAAAAAATGAAACAACATCAACCTTAAAATTTAATGAAGTAGAACTATTAAAACAATTAGGATTAAGTACATGAGATTTAAATTTTATAATCCATTATGTCTGTGTGTTTGCATACCATTTTAAAGACAAATTAGAAATTTAGAATAAGTTTGTAGATTGTACAAATGTAGAACTAGCCAAAAAGTTCTTTAAGAGAATTTTGAGTTTTTAAATATGTTAAGCCAACTCCTGTGAAGTATGTTATAATCTGTATCTGCTAGATCTAATGTACATGTGCATAAGCTAATCCAGTAGCAGGACATATCCTCAGATCTGTGCTCAATGAAATCTGTCAGGACTTCTATATTTTGACTACTGCAAAATTCCACTTGACTGCTGCTAGATGTACATGGATGCCAATGTTTTACAATTTACAGCCTTCAAAAAATTCAACAGTTTTGTCTAATAGAGCGAGAAAATGTTTGACCAACAAGGACATAAGATATCCCTTGTCACCAACAGATTCAACTACTTTCAGCCTTTACCTCACCGGTTTTGATGTGGATCAGTTATTCTGTACCAAACCAATATTGACAATATAATTATGGGTTTGTAGATACTTCACACTGATGGACACCATCAGGTGTTATTAGTAAAGCTCTTAACCAGATGTATATGTATATAACTATTCAGCATGTCTTTGTGAGTAGGACTATTATAGGCTACCTTTATTAGAAATGTTACATTTCTGAAGTCCACTAATAGATGATAAAAGCTAGGGGTTATTGTAGTGTAATACTTGTAAGTTTTCACAGCTATGTAGCCCACATTTTAATTATTCATACAATTACTCCCAACCAATTTTAGAGCTTATGGCTGTATATTTGTTGTTTATTATTAGCTTGTGTTACATATTGCTATTTTAAGCCATGGTATATAATGCATATTCTGGTTACAATATCTGATAGGCTTCCGTAGAATTACAAAAATACATGTATATCTTTACCATAACATCGGAGTGCTTAGAACTGCCATAATGGTTTATTTTACAATGTTGTGGTCATGTTTTATTGATCTCCATAGGCTGTGTATAGTCTGATACCATAACCTGCTATTTGACAGTCCTGGCACCTCCAGTTGAGAATGCACTAACACATTTCAGTGTAATAATGGCTTTGATATTAACATGGTACTATATTGTTATATTCATATAATCTTGATTCTATTATACTTATCACAAAATGTGGTGAGTTGAAGTGAGTAACATATTGGAATAGCTCAGACTTCCTCCTCACCACATAGAGGGTTTGATGATATTTAGGCTCTAAGGGTCGATTAATCCAGCTAATCAATCTTGACAAGTTTTGTAAAAATAATAACAATTATTTAGTGATAAGTAGGGTTTACAAACTGTTATCTAGATTAGCTAAAACTCCCATTTAAAAGGTATACCACTAGGTACATTATTTTTATACTGGTCTCTCCATAGACTTATAATACAAATATGTGTGTATACCACTAGGTACATTATTTTTATACTGGTCTCTCCATAGACTTATAATACCAATGTGTGTATCCCATAACTACACACATTTATTTATAAGTCTATGATATATTCTCTTTGTTAGAATGTAAGCTGAGAGTTTATCCTTATAAAATGAACTTTGTTGAATTGCAAGAATTTATGCATAAGGTAGCATCAGGCATCTAAATAATTATAACTCATTGTAGCCTGTCTACTCAACAATAGCGTTTTTTTTGTGAACACCCATTCAACGATTTACAAGGAACAAATGAAATTATCCATTCAATTTGTTTCCTGAAATTAAACAAAAACCTTTCTCAGCTAGCAAGAATGCAGCCATATAACATTATTTCAAAGCTCCACTTTTTATAGGCTACTTGTTGCAAAAAACAATAATCATATTGAGATTTATTCCCACAAACTGCTTTTATCATTAGCACATAACAGACTGAAAAACAGGTTTGCAGAAACTGTATGGACTTACATATTTTGTGCTGCCCTTTGATAGGGAACTTCAGCGACAATTCTTGAGGATTGTCACAAATAAAGACATAAGGGCTAGAGGATTCTCCATCAGGAAACTACAAAGTATAAAAAAATACATGAATCAATATGCCAGTTAGCCACTAGCTAAACATAGTAACAGAGCCGAGACAGGATGCATTAGCAGTCCCTAGGAACTCAGGTTAAAGGAATATGAATTGAACTTTTACTGCGTCTCTGCACAACAAATCATGGTTATGTGACAGTCTATAATTCACAGCCTGAAGGCCATTATTCGACAATTAAATTATGATAAGTAGAAACTAAATACAGAGATACATGTATGGGATGCTGGAAAGGTTGAATGTATCCCCAGCACAGCTGCTCTGTTACACTGTTATATATTACAATAATCAGCATTAGGCACCATACAGAGATAAGAACTGTTCTATTCATAAATCAATGGCATGCTTCGCTATTAGTGACAGCTCAGTTCAGGTGCTTGAAAGTACCCCTAGTCTAGATTAGAACCAGATACAGTAATGACTTTGATATATTATTATGCATGTAGAACAAGACCTAAACTGGTAAATGATGGAGATTCCAGTAAACAATACTCTCTCCACTAGATGAATTTATTACTATTCTCCCAAATAGTAATAAATTCTGTCCTTGAAAATGAGGGCTTTTTTCATATTGTACGCATTGGTATTCAGGTAAACCAAGCGGTTCTGGCCACAAGACTTGACAGCTCAACTGTCCTGGACAGGTCTGTTATACCTTGTATAAGAATAGATTAATCAAAATGTGATTGCCTATGACAGTGTCCAACCAACTTGGAGACTCCCACCCCATTTCAATATTCTGAAAAATTGTAAAGCTTTCATAAAATAAACTTGTAATTCTTTATCATACATGTAAGCTAACTGGTGTTATATTTGAGCTATTACCAAAGGATAATCTTTGCTCCAAGCAGACCATTAATTAATTAATCCCAATGATTGATGTCATATTTGGGTAAACTTTGTTTAATCCAATCAACGGCAAATAATTGTAAATTATTCCAGTGTTATTGACAAAACCTTGTAGCATTGTAAGCAGCAACAGCAGCAGTAGCCAACATTGCCTGATCATGAGTATTGATTATGTATGTAGTGTTGTGAAATGTTACTGATTTAATTACCTCCCCAGTATCATTATGATATTACATGAATACAGATTGTAGCCCTACAGGTGCAATACAAGTGGATTGCTACTTATAAACCTTTAGAAATATCTATTATGCTTTCATTCATTCTTTACAAACATAGATAGTTACTGATTACAATAGACAGTTGCCAGTATTAATAGGTAAACATTTGTAAATTAGATTCAAGTTCAGAGAGAGGTGAATGCTAAACAGAGAAGAGAATTTAACGATTTCATTTAAATTGTTGCAGTAGTTTAGATACAAAATAATTTTCAAAAATTAGAATATATAATACTGCATCCTTTTCCATTTACTCATACGTGTAGTGGACCCATTAGTCAGAAAGTATTATTGTTGCATAAATAAGACAATTTTTCATTTTAGCAGTGATGCAACATTATAATCCTGTGTAGGTAGGCTTACTGTTGGGTATAGGAAGTGACAAATACTTCATAGCTATTAGTGTTATTTCACCAAATATTATTGTGGAATAAAATCTTGTTTTTTGATAAATTTTTGTATGTTCTGAGTAGACCTGGTATAGATGGTTGACTCATGGTTGATGGTTTCTTTTCATAGGCTTGTGTTTACACCCTTCAGTAATAATTTGCATAAACACTTTAGCTTTCCCAGAACCATGTGGTCTATATAATTATATTTAGTTATTGCTTTAAATGTTGGTTATATTATTCTACTTTCAAGTCCTGCTAGACAAGTTTGTCCTGATCCTATTTACTTATTGACTAGAGAGCTGTGGGAGATAGGCTTATTCACCTCCAGTCTAGTCTCTTCCTTTAATTCAAATGTATACATTCTAAGTTAAAAAATAGAGTTGCACCAAATTTCGCTGCCTTTTTCACCAAGAAACAAACAAGAAAATAATAGCCACCTACATGCAAGTTGCTCTATGCTATGCTATGCTATGCTATGCTATACTATGCTCTGCTATGCTATGCTATTCTATGCTAAGCTATGCTATAAAGTATACATCAACAAGATTAGCTTTGTAATGGTGCTGTCTGCATGTATGTATTGTATTGTATTGTATTGTATTGTATTGTATTGTATTGTATTGTCTTACATTAGATCTAATCAGAAACAAGGGCAAGCACAGCTGTTTATATCATTATAACAGCAGCATGTAGGGAGAAGTAGCTCATGCTATACAATGCTGTCAACACCTAATTACATGTGCATGTATTTATATATATTAGTCATAATATAATATCTGCAGTTTGTGCCAAAAGTACTGGTTGACGCACAAAGCAAATTACCCTCATAAAGTTCTATATTTTACTATATTATAGCAATATGTATTTAGCCAATGTGGTATAGGATTACCACTGTACAACAGTAGAAATGTTCCATGACATGCCAGTGTACTAGTGTGATACTAGTAAATTGTCTAACCGAAACTGGCATCTTCCAATTCTGCTGAATAATGTTGAGTAACTTCAAACCAGATATTTTTATTAGTCTTTTTTGACTCTCTCCCAACCCCAAGTAGCTGTATGCTACAATTTCACCATCTAACACATATTTATTGTTAGAAGCCATGATATGGAGTGATTTGTGCCAATTATAATACAGAGCTTGGCAGTAGGTGTATTGTATTACAGTTTACTGTCTGTTGCAGGCACATAAATTGATATTATTTATAGCTAAATTCATCAACCCTCTGTCCTGTTCAGTGAAGTGGCTGCACATTTTTGACAGTGTTGAATTAATCCTAAATATGTAAATTAAAACTATTTTCACCAGAAATAGTAAATGCCACATTGTCCACAGGCTAAAAATGTGCATAAGTAATGAGGCCAAATAATTTAACTTATTAATGAACATTTTCTAATGATAAGAAACAGTTTTAACTCTACAGTAAACAACAAATTCCTGGATTACATAGCAATTTGACCCTTTGGTCAAACAGTAAAACAACACTATAAAGGATATGGTGCTTTGCTATTGGGTCAACTAGCCTACATTGGCTCACACCAAGCTAATATGCTGCGGAATGTTCCACTTTTTGTAGCTCTAGTTCAGAAAGTAAAAACTCCAAAGGGCCACCAGGTGTCCAGATGGATATAGAAGTAAGCACCTTATGAAACTTTCAAATAACCTATTATGAGCATCTGCAGAGTGATATCACCTCTATAATACAACATGCCGTTACTCCAGTGTGCTTTACTTCAGTGTACTCTCTTTGAAATGAGTCATTTCAAAATTTCGAAATGTGAATTTCTAAGTAAATTGTAGCCATGTAGAAGCAGTTAGTTACGTGCATATAATTGACTGCTTGATTATGTAAACAAAAAGGTTCAAGAGTGGGTCTTTGGTCTTTGGGTAGATGGTATAATATATTTTGGTCTTTCGGTAGACAGTAAAATATGGTAACAAATGGCAGCATGGTCTCAGTGGTTTGACCAATCAGCTGTCTAGATGAAGGAGACTATTAGGTCATTATTACTCACTAGTGGTTTTATCCTTCAGTAAGAATAAACATTTGGAATTTTGGCTAAACCAAAAAGCTACTCGTCTAGTGCCTACCAATCTAACAAGTAACATATTCCGTAATATGTTACCAAATGCAGAATATAAACTAATATTAGATGTATCATCATACATATATATAAAAAATTGCCAAACCCCCAAAAACTAATATAAATTTGAAATCAAGGAGACTCAAATGTGGGCCACACAATAGCTAATTTGGATAAAACTCGGAGAAAATGGTTGATAGGCTAATAAGTAAACACTTTAAAGACCAGGCCGTTTGGTTTTAGCACGATTGGCTGACCCATATGATACTACATACAGGTACATAGCGGCCTGCATATATAATATAACTTTGCTCTCAAATACAGGCCTACCATATGCAGACAATGATAACTACTAGTCTAGGCTACCTGTATTCTATACTCTTCCTGTGGTAAAACATCCACTATATCCACACATCCCAGGAGACAGCTAATTGGGTACTTCGCAGGAAAGTGAACACGGCCTAGAAAGAAACACAGGCTATGAATCATTATTGAAGGAAATTAAGCTATTAAATGTTATTACTGACATTATCAAGTCAAACATGTGAACAGCTGGATAAGTTTGGGTAACAAGATAAAAGTTGACAACCCAGCATGAGATGGTAAAACCTTATCTATTAGCTAGTGGTAGAGGGATAGGATGATTAAATACTAATGACATGCAAAGTATGGGTTTAGCAACAGTAACTTAAATTAGCATAATAAATCTTAGGAAATCCTTTACCAACCTAGGCCACTATACCAGAGTTGAATAGCTATAAGTGGTAGATTGCTGATATGATGTTATATAAAGATAACCTGGTGGTTAATAATACATTAGTCTGGTATAGACAGCAATTAACAAGATGGTATTGCATTTTTAAAGTACATGTTTTACACACCATATTCTACATGACACTTTATAACAGTTGTTGTTGCAAACAGAATCAATGCTTTTACTGAGGCAGCATTGTACATGTAGGCTGTGGATACTAATTATTTATAAAATGTGAAGTGTTGAATATATAGACTGAGAACCTATTAAACAAAGAAAAGCAAACAAGAGGAAAGTTCATAAAACTTAGCCCATTGCTGAATTCAGAGAACCTACAGCTATTATAAAGACAAGGATATTGGATTGCATAATTAATTTTATTGACTGCTATATGTTGAGACTACATGTAAATCAAACAAGCTGCAATTCAAGACCCAAGAGTATAGTGTACTTAGTATGCAAGCATTACCTAATCTAGCTGTGTAGCTAGCTTGTAAAGCCTCAGTTTCCAATTCTGAAGGTGGCTGTGCTGTGGCAGCTATCCATAGCCTCCCTCTATGAGCTGAATACCAACTCCTGCCTTCATGGCTACAAAATACATAAGTAGGAGGGGTTAGAGGGTAAATGTAATGAAATTTAATCACAACAATAATTAAATTCCTTTTCCTTCTGTGTTGCCATCAACCAACTTGGTCAAGTCACAAAAATTTTGAATAGTGAAATAATAGAGGCCAGTACAATATCAATAGCAGACACAGAGTTGACAGATTAAACATAAGAGGGAATTAATAGCTCACATAACCACGTAGGCAAAAAATCGACTTTCTTACATCAAATGTAGACAGGCATAGATTCAAAAAGGGAAGAGATCTTTAGTGTGTGACCTTGTGACAATAGTAGAAGCGTGGGGCCTTATGGGACAGAGTAATTATAGGCCTGTTTTAATTTGGTACAATTATTGTTCCAACCTCCCCAAATCTAGAATTCAACAATATAACAGGAGCTACCCTGTATCCTTCTACTAGCTGATTGAGGGGACAGAAACTGCTTTTGTACAAAGCATCACGCTCTGTTATTCTCCCCTTTCAAAGAATATTATAAGACAGTATCAGGTGATGACGAAGCACTTGTCATAATATTGTGCCAATTAATGGCTGTAATATATTTGGCAGGCTTGTACCACATAGGATGTTTATATCTATATACTGGCAACTGCACCACAAAATTGAAGCCGAATGGGCTTATATACCACAGGCTGGGTAGGAATTGGTTTGACTCCCTCTATGTATGCAGGCAAACGTACTGGTATAAACACATGACCTGCCAGTGCTCTCACTGTGCTCTGAAGAGGATAGAGTGAAAGTGTATTGATTTGAATTCTGTATTAGATCTAATATATTACATCCTCTTGTCGCAAATCAATGAAAATATTATCAATTTAAATTATTCACTACTTTGAGTTAGGTTTATCAGTAAAAATGCTATGGCTATATCACTCAAAGGCTGAGTCATGTTACTAGTTGGTTTCTTTGTAGCTTAATATCTTCAATTTGATATTCCTAATTGTGTGGGTGTAACAAGAATCTCGTTGGGGGGGGGGGTGGGGTGGAAGCCCTCCCATTATTCTTAGTAACCAGTGATTCCATTCTAAGGCATTCATAAAACTAGATTTCTCACTTTTAAGCCTTCCCCAGGTGGTCAACGCAATGCCCAAGGCACTGGTACAGTTGACTTCTAATCCCAAAAAACTACTATTTACTACCTAAATGAAATCTGTTTGGTAAGTCTATATTTAGACAGGGCAAAAACTCATTAGTGCTGTTATAGTTTCATTGAGTTGAAAAAGCTGCTAAAGTTGAACTCTAGTCTTGTAAAATGGAGGATCAAGGGCTATACCTAGCCACCTGGCACAGGCAAGATGTGAAACCATGACATAACCCATCTACCAACATCTCACACCCTGTAAGTTACGACATAGCATACATACATTTTAATTCCAGCCACCAGGAGGCTTGCCCATGGTTGGTGCATACTCATACACATTCCGTTATCTACCACTTCTTGCAACCCTTTGTCTTGTAGCCTTAGTTTGTCTCTCTTTGATGTTGGAGGTTTAATTAAAGTATTCTCTGCGCTTGTGGTTACCAGGCTATCATCTATTTGGAACTAAAGAATCATGTTTATAGTAAATAAAGCAATCTGCTATCAGATAAATTCTGATATCAGATTAACATAAAAATAGATAGGGAATTCATCACAGGTATTAGGGTAATGTAATATGATATTAGCTAAATAGCATACATATGTACATGTGTACATGAACATATACAAACTAATATAACCATACAATACTTAGTATAAGGCAGTGCAATGTTAGCAGTGTGTAGTTGCTGAAGATATAATGATATTGATTTATGGTAGCTTGTAACATCTAATGACTATGATAATGAAGTGATTTCTTCAGCTACTCATTATACCAAATATAATCATACATTGGCAATATTTAATTATCTCCAGTCAAATAAACCATATAGTTGAATTGTACCTATAGAAATGGATTGGTATGCTTGTACAGCATATTTAACACTTGACCTGCTAAATTATTACCTACCAGAGAAAGGATGGTTGACCAGCCAGCTGAATGGTGACATATTTCATTACTTAAGCATTTTAAAACGCTGAACTGACATTTGTTTTAATGCAAATTTATACAATGACAATATCTTCTACCCAATGTATTCACTGGCAGGTTGGTCAAACTTGTAGCCTGGGTTCTAGGCCCACCAGCATCATATCCACATCACTCGGCTTTACCAAGCCTTATCCCCTCTCCATCTATGCTGAAGGGTGGACTTGGACCTGAGCCTTTAGATTCCATGATTTCACCAGTTATCCTGTTCAATCTGCATACAATGCGTATAATAAGTACAATGGTACATGTTACATCACTTTAACCTACTTGAGGTTTCTCTGAGCCTGATAAATACGATGGATTAGCCATTATAGAGCCAGAATAATATTCCTGTAGATTAGTTATGTCTTCGCCAAAGCCACTCTCCGCCCCAGCCTCCAGAACTGCCAGCTCCTCCGCAGCAGATGAATCTACCAATCTCCTACCTGTATGACACATGTATGACACATGGCAACATGTAAACACATAATTTAATCAAAACAAACAAGAGTCCAAGTTTGTAAAAACAAACATAAAAACCAAATTAAACCAGACAAACTAAATATTCAACTTCAAAGCTAACAATTATGATGTTTCACTTGTAAACTGAACTACATATAACTGAGAGGAAAATAAATATCACAATAATGTATTGCAGCAGGGGAAATGAGTACTTATGGATTGCCACATGTTCATTACTGGACAAGGAATAGCTGGACAAGAGGAGTGGTGTATGTGGAACCAGGAAAGATGTGAACCAGGGAAAGAAGATATAGGTCAGTAGAATGAGTAAACAGTAAATGAGATAGCCTTTGCTCTTCTTTGTTGATTTTGGGTACCCAAGCTAACTGAACCAACTATTATAAACATTCATGGGATCCAAAGACCATCTAAACCATACAATATCCTGCAGATATAATATAGACTTGTAATATGTTACCCCACTACTCATAATATAAATCTTCTGCATAACTAATTAGTATAAAGCTAAAAGAGGATTATTGACTCAATAAAATACATTATTGAAATGATTGTGAACGCCATCATTCATTACACAACCATGATCAATAAAAAGTCAGCCAACCTTGAAATGGAAAATTATTCTTGTAACCATGTTGCAGTGAATGCTATAAAATAACCATTAGTCATCATTTCTAACTTGTAAGGTATCTAAGTAAAGATTTATGTGGTACATAGGCTAATAGATACAAGTATGTGAATATTATAGATGTTATGTAATACAAGCTCTGCTAAATGATAGACATGTATACATTATACAAAAGTGTTTATTTCTGTTTCCAGCTCATACAGTAGTCTATTCCATAAACTGACAAGAGATGTGTATGCTACACATTAATCTAATGGATATAGCTTTGTAAATAGCGATAATAATGTGTGTGCTATAAGTCACATCTTATATCCTGGAGTGGCTGTTAGAATAGGAGCTTATGTGATTATGTAATTTTCTGCTAAAAATAAACAAATAACTTTGTCTAAAAATACTGGTTGGTAGAACGCAGGGTGTTTGTAAAAGTGTTACAGGCTTCAACTTTTAGGGGGTGATAAGTGTCTCTTTTACGTAGACTGGTTATTTCTGCAGGTTTATTAATGTGACAATGGTAAACTGGGTGTCTTGTCAACGTGCATTCATATAAACAGCAGCTGCTGACTGCCCATGTCTGCTCTATTAATGGTGGTTTACTGGGATGCATAAACCATAATATTACACTCATTAAACAAAGATGAATAACAGTGTATTAATCACCTCACAGAGAGCTAAGGGAATTAATATACCATACACAAGCCATAGAGTAAGTGCACAGTCATACGGGTGGCCTGTAATGTGTGGTCATGCTTATGCTATATTGTGTAAACATATAGCATACAGACTGTAGACACAATACTATAATGCTTCTACAGGTCTCTCATACATGTACAAAAACTACTACATGTAGATATACATGTACATATAAACTGCTACATGTACATGTACATGTGCAGACTTGGAATACATGTATGACCACATATATTATTATAACATGCTGTTCTCATTGTGATAAGCTTATCCTGTTACACTGACAGATACATCATACAGTATTTTTAGGACTAATAAACTTGCAGCTGATTAATCAGTGCACACCACTTGCTATTATACATGTATATATTCTGAAATTTTATATTTTTTATAAAATTAATATGATTATATATCGGTATGTAAATGTTGATATATTTATAGTTGTCCCTCATGTCGCACACCACAATATTATAATTAGTGCCATCACCACCTTCCTTATTACCTAATATGAGTTTAATAGTCTAAGCAAGGCATTGTAAGCCAAGTTCACAGTGAAGTGCCTTTAGCTTGAGTACCTACAGAGACAATTGAGCACATGAGGGACTCGTCCCAAACCAGCTGGTACTCAATCCATAATAAGAACTTAATATGGGGATAATTTCATCAAGGATAATCAAGTTCAGTGTATTATATTAGGTATCACACATCGACTGTAAATAATAAAACGGATAATTGCATTCATTCACCCCACAGGCAGCAGGGAGGCAGCAATTGTCAAAACTGAGACAACAAGTGATAGCCTAGTGCTTGCTTGCTTGTCACTGGTGACTAGCTAGAGATGAATGTGTAGGCCTACATGTACGTCTATAACACAGCTTGACCTGTCATAGGACAGAAGTCTATAAAATAATATATTATTACATTATGTGTTTGAAACCCTAGAACTAGGCTTATATTGTTTCACAATGCTGCTTGTTTTGACATACAATAAATAGTATAGACTACATTCTAGACTGTGGTCTGTATTCTAGAGTAGCTGAGTGTTGGCTCTGTATTCCTGAGCTGATGACAGCTTATCATGGAGGTTGAGTAGCCAAGCCTAAGGACTGGTACAGAGATGTGATAGTGATAGAGGCATTTGGATGGGATACTCATAAAAATATGATACGAAGAAGACATTTCAGTTTTGGCAAAGAGCTGGAACACAGATGAACTTCAGGTTTTAAAAGTCTGGTTAAACATTGCCGTAACCAGCCATTAATATTTTTAATTGGTACTTGGGAAAAAAAATTAGAAGATCAAAGTTTATAGACCTAAACAAGAGGTGATCACTGGCCAAGACATAATTTATCAATAGAATTCTATAAATTTACCCGCAAAGTCAAACGTTATTTTCTTATCTCTCCGTGAACCGTGTAGGATAGAATGACGGGTGTCTTTCTTTTTCTGTAATTCTATTCTTTGTTTATCACTCAGCCATTTGTTATCAGTGGCATAATAATCTGATTCATCATCTATAACTTTAGTTCTCCTTGCGCTACAGCATCACATATCAGATAATACAAAATATATCACTGGCCCAATGAGATCAGTAGTTACATGTTAATTATATATGCAGTGGAACAATTACAAACAGTTTTTATGCTAATGTTCACATACACATACACACCGTTCAAGTGACACTTCAGATGCTACTATAAACATTACTAATATGCTATCAACAGCTGCCAAAATGTGTATATTTATGTATTCATAACAGAATCATATCAGCCAGTGTTTGACCCAGGCAAAGTTGAGAGAGAAAATCAGATTAAAAACTCATCAATCCATATAAGAATGAAAAAAAGGATGGTCTGTATTTTGTACACAACGAAATTTTGCTACCAGATGTTTTGCAAAAGTTACTATGTCCGGTTCTCTACTGTTATGAGGGTTTCAAACATCAAACAGTCCTTAATATTATGATTATTTTTCCATCAAACATCTGATTTCTAACTGACACCTGCCAATGGTTGGAAATTTATGCAAAATCAACATCATCGCTCCTTGATAGGGAAAAGACCGTATATTAAAGTTGTCTACTCACAAATACAAATGTAGTAAGGAAGGATAACTCCAATATTAGAAACAAAACGATACTACCTGTACCTGCCATGTAGGCCCAGGCTATTATTCACAACATGTTTATAACTCGGTCCCTAAAGCGAATAAAAGTCTGCAAATTTGGGGATATACATGTTTATGTTGTCATACTTCAGGTGTAAGAGATTTCATCTTATAAAACATGAATCATTTCCGATGAGAAATATTATCTACAGTAGCATTATTTAAGAGTTGTGAGCCTCTGCTCTGCTGATATGAAACTAGCAGGTTCTTTTCAATTGATAACTGGTATCACCACAGAACTCTACATCATTGTCTGAAGAGAACTAAATATAGATAGCTTGAGTTATTTTTACCAACTTTAAGCCAGTATGCATTGGATAAAAGCTCATTTCAACATTTTATGTGTACATTGATACATGTACAGTACACGTGTATGACCTTTTCATCGTGGGACTGTATCTAAAAATATACAGTTTACATTCTAAATAGTAGTATGTGAGCTGTGTTACCTGGTCTTATCATAGTTTAAAAGTTTATCTTTATGCTCTTTAGCCTTCTTAGACTGAGCTTCATCCTGAGGAGGAAACTTGGGTACAGCGACCCCTTTCATCAGTGATGCTTCTAATTTCTCACTTTTTTTAGAACCTCGGCTTAGAATCTCTAGTTCTTCTTCCGTACATACCTTGTAAGATGGGAATTGTAAATGAAAATCCAACATTTTCATAAATAGTTTTATACTGTATATACTTTAAATTTTAATCTGTTAGGTAACCAGATATGCATAAAGCACACAAGCTAGAAAATTTTAACTTTTTCAAAGAAAGCTATTTTTCCTCAATTTGCATGAATCTGAGTAACATACAGGTACATTGAGCTCAACCTCCACAAGTAGCAGGAATACATATGGCTAACTTATCTGCTACACCAACTTGACGCATCACTACACATAGTATTATAGCGTGTCAATTATGGCTCTACAGGCAAATAGTAACACTTCCACACATGCATTTTCAAACATTCGCATTAGACATACCAAAGTACCACAGAAGACGCAGGGTCCGGAACCTTCTTGCTTGCAGACGACTCTACCACAACTTAGACAATTATTGATGAGTCCATGTTTGTGACCTTGACACACGCAAGGGTGCCGACCTGAAGCCAGAAAGCAGTAGAAGTATGAGTATAAACATCACAGCGCTTCAAATGGAGCGAACTTTGTTGAAATAAATTAAACAAGTTACACTATATTGTATTTACCTGGAATTTGAACCACACTCTTATCTTTTCCATCTGCACCAAACAATGGTACGTACTTTGTTTTGGGTGTGGTGGACTTTGGTGATTCCTGGACAGTGGGTTTAGGAGACTCCTGTTTACATGGAGTAGGAGAAGCATTGGATACCTAAACCAGAAAACTAAGAGAGATGAAGTTATACAAATGACTATATTTGATTATTGAAGTGACAGAAAAAAGCTAGGAAGATGAGGTAATATACTGTACTTCACATTAATATAACTATTTTATTTTTAGTGTCAGAATGCCTTGGTTCGTAGAGTGCATGGCTACTAATTCAGAAGATGTTAGTAAGTTTGTTTACTGAGTCTGTCCAGAACCGTAGACCGGTTGGTGTGTTCCACTCAATGTGTAACAATGGTAGCTAGCATATGGTGGGGCATGGTCCATCTTGATAACTATACAGCGAACACCTAATGTGATGCTTGTACCCAATACAGTGAACACCTGATGTGCTGCTTGCACTCAATACAGTGAACACCTAATGTGCTGCTTGCACTCAATACAGTGAACACCTAATGTGCTGCTTGTACCCAATACAGGGAACACCTGATGTGCTGCTTGTACTCAATACAGTGAACAACTAATGTGCTGCTTGTACTGAATACAGCGAACACCTGATGTACGGTATTAATGGTTTTCCTCCAAAAACTTCAGTCTACTGAGCATTGTTTCCGGTCCAGCACTTAGACTGACAAGGAGCTGTTACTCTAGATGTTTCTGTATTACAGTTTAGCACAACTCACCCTATGCACTGTAATGGTAGAATGCTCAGTTACAGCTTTGCTTTTGACTTTAGAGACCTTTACACTTGAGGAGTCTGGTTGGCTGTCCTTCTGGTATACCTTCAAATATAGTTTCACAGTCATGTAACCCATCTACATGTACACCTTACTTATACCTACAACACATCTATCTAACTAGTAAAATAGAACAAGATTTTACAGCGGTGTCTAATCTCAGGTGAATAAGGCTATGGATGGGTAGTGCACCACTTCACTAACAGTAGTATACATTTGTATCAAGTAAGAGGTTGAGGTATGTATGTATTGTATGTACTTACAGTAACACCTTCCGGCACAGATGGTATAACCTCTCTCATCTTTGGTCGCCATCTTTTCAAGAGTTCATCCACAAATCTTTTATGTCTTGTGTTTGACGTATCCAGTAGATCTTGCAGGTATTCCTCGAGGTCTGACTTATTGTCCATTGACAGCAAATAACTAAAGTTAACATACAGTATAGGATTTTAATTAAAATTTTTTAATCAACATTCAGTGATGTATGTATTTATCAAACATAGGCTGCTGTGCTAAGGACATGAATTTATGATATAATAAAGCATTCCCATACACTCACCTATACATATACTCATATACGTAGGTCTAGATACACAGCACACGTGCCTTCAAATTATGTAATTATCAATTAATTTAAAAACTGGCGAAATAAACCCAGTTCAGTGCATAAATACAAACAGGTAAAGTGTATTTAAAATACATTATATGCATGTTCTCCAAGTTCATTCCAAATGACAACGATTTATTAAAACACTTTCTTAGATGATAATACAGTGTTACTTACGAGGAAATATCACTGGTAGCATCAAATCCCAGCAACTTAGATAATTGCTCGTCAATCCATATGCTAAGTTCCCCTTCCATTGCTAATTTGAATCTATCAGTCTACTGATACAACAATGACAATGCCAAAATATTAGGCTGTAAACTAGAACGACAAACTGCATGCAAATAAACTGTTATGTTTAAGCAATCAATTGTATAAGTTTAATTTGCTAGCAAATATTTATCAATTTATTAGTTTCCTGGGTACTGAACAGTTAGTTGCAGACATTAAATGATAACATAAACTTTATTAAATTCTAATTGTGCATCGGCGTGTAGTCTTTTATTATAATAAAATCGGCTTTGAAGCTTCCATTGTGTACATGTGATTTAGATTTCCTGTTATCATGGCTAAGAAGGGGAAGCTTGGCTAAATGGCTTAGTGGCTTAGTAGTTAGAGCTCTGAACTTTATTGTGATAGATCTAGGTTCAATTCCTGTAAACATGTCATGGGCTGTGTTCGAAAGGCCATTCCTTTGCAAGTTAGTCACCTCCCCATAGTACTTAACTCTGGTTTATGCTACACTGTAATCTACTACTCCGCCGGATACAACAATATTTCCGTTTGGGTTTTGCTTTTGGACATATAAATTTAGAATAGAAGCACTTTTTTAGTTTTTCATGTTTGATGTTTACCTTTACCAAGGAGTAAGAGAGAAGGAGGCTCGTCCATGAAAACCTGCATATATGTTACAATGGGCTTCCAGTGTTCGATGTGCGCCTCGGGTACTTGGTAAAGTCAGAAGAAAAGATGATGAATGTTTTTAAAAAAGTAAACTTCACACATCAACTGAAATTAAAATATAAACAATGTCAGCAATTGGTACCACTCTAATGAACAGGCCGACTATACACACACTACATATCTCAATGGGATACGATAGATATTGGCAAGTAAATTCGCCAGATTTGAAGAAAAGTGCGTATCTCAACACAAAATGACACTTTTTTCAAATACCAACATGCTCAACAAAATAAGGAAAAATAATACTGATAGATTTAAACTTGCTGCAATTGGTTAAAGGGCTACAGAAATGATAATATTTTGTTTGGTCTATCTAAACTTTAAGCCCTGAGGCTGCTATATTCACTTCATCAAAACTCTGAAAATAATTTGGGCTGGGATATGCCAGCATATAAAATCATCATAAAAAGTGGGTTCTGGAAAAGGAAGTCCCAAGTTACAGGGGTGTTGTCCACATCCTGTATGACGTGTGAAGGCCCATAGCTTGGCTCTCTAATTATAGTCATGTGTAGGGGAGTTACCAGGTGCCCCATAGTTACACTACAATCTCACAGCTATGAGCCTTCTGTAATTATTTGGCTTATGTAATCCTATGGTGTTCTCAATAATATGACCAGCCATTGAGTAATGCAGTACATGCAGGGCAAGCAAAGGAAGCTATGAGGATATCGAGACAAAATTCCTTTAGTTGCTGATCAAAGCTTGTTGAGGGCTATGGCTATGTTGTAGTAATATAATACATCTGCAGATATTGTTAGTATAACACAATTGTATACATGCAAAATAATTTTAATATTTAAATTACCAGACTGGCAATATAATATGCATGTAATAATTGTTATATAGACCTAGATGTACATCCAGACTTGTTTGAGATTATAAATATGTTCAACCATATTACTTATTAATACAAATCATGTACATGTAGGTACAGAGATGTACATGTAGGTGCAGATGTACATGTAGGTACAGATATACCGTAGTACTTGCATGAAAATATAGAGTAGATACTATATAGTATATACATTTTGTAGCATATACTAGATAGACTATAATATGTTATATTACCATAATTATAAACACAGTATCCATATAGTATAACTACATGTATATAATAACATTATATACGTTATGGTCTAATACAGTATCAGTATGTACATGCATTACTACGTGCATGCACTGTATTACTGTATATTAAAATGTACTGCACTCTAACACAAATAAATATTTCATTGGAGGGGTAGGAAGTAATGAAACAGTTATTCAAGCCAATTGAGAGTGGTGTAAGTGTGGCATACATCAGTTAGGGCCACATGCTGTAGTAAGCAAATGCACATAAAGCAAGAACACATGGCAGAACTGAGGTACTCTGTTGTAACAAGCAAAATTTTACCAAAGACACAGTGATTAACTAGATCCAAGTTTCTGTTTGAAGCCTAGACTTGGAATAGCAGATTAGATGAGGACATTGGGTACTGCTGGCATTAATTCCCACCCACTACCTATGCTGGAATTTCAGCTAAATTAACCACACTAATTTAATTGGCTAGGCTTTGTTATGTAACAACTTCCATTTTGTTTCCACAGTTACAGAGTAAACAAAGTTTACATCCTTTGTAATTCAGTATGGCAGAATGAGAGATTGCAGTGTTTTCCATTTGCAGAAAACAGACAAACTGATTATGTTATATGAATTTTTGTGGTATATATGGAAAAATAATAACCTATATAACATAATTGCTACATGAAAAGGCATGATTTCAGTAGTACTTTAAGTTGAAATCAAAATTTAAACTTTGCTCCTTCATAATAAAAAAACGTACAAACGCCGAAATCGCGGTTAAAATAAGCAAATTTGTGCAACACGTTTCTCCAACATCAGGACTCCATATACTTAACTTGATTTATGGTGTATAGTTCAGATACCATTTCGGTTGGTAGGGTAGTTTGTGGGCCCTACAACATGCCCACACTAAATGAAAATAGCGCTCAAACTATAGGCTATGTCAATAAACAATAATGTTTATCTCTCCATAGAAGTGATTCTGATTAGATGCTATAACTGTGACGTGTTAAGCGCCAGAGCCGTGCACATGTCCATTGCTGTCTAGCAATGAGGAAGCGCATCACGATTCAACAGAGTTGTCTACTTGCTTAATGCCAGCGACTCACGTGCTCATATTTTTAGACCGAGGAGTACACATCGGGCGAGCTTTATAAAGTATTATTTTCAGCTGGTTTGCAAGCAAAGCCTATCAGCTTAGTGGTTGGTATACTTGTCAAGTCTCCAGATTTCACAGAGACATTCTAAGTGTTGAAGAGTACGTTTCTACCTCCCAGATGAGATACTTCCAATTTTTACAAGATGACATGATAACTTTTTAACAACACATAGAACTCAATAGTAAAATCATTTTTTGAATGAAAAATGCAGTAGCAAATATATAATATATCATCTGCAATTATGAACTTCGAAGTTGGATATCAAAAAAATCTTAATGTAGCAAAATTTAAGTCGAATTAAAGTTGAAATAATGTGTGGAAAATTATTTATTCTCTACCGCAAATTTTTTGCGGAATTTTGAACGAAAAGCTGGTGCGTTAGTAAACTCATATTTAGCCATCTTCACCTGAAGAATCTTTCCAAAATTGTTCTAGTCAAGCCTCCAGGTTATTATTTATGATTTTATTGATGGGTATGATCGGAGGGGGTTTACGTTTTGATCAATTAGTGATAAATGGTGTTACTGCAAAACCAGCTGAAAATAATACTTTATAAAGCTCGCCAGTACATCGATCACAAAATCCTCATGGACGAGCCTCCTTCTCTCTTACTCCTTGCCTTTACCCAGCCATATAAAATTAAAATCTTCATCTTGGTTTGATTTGATTGAATTGTCTACTAATACATTAGGTCTACTACATTATTTTAGGCCTACTAATATAAATATATTATTAACAGAGATGTGTGCAAGTTTTATTTTAGAAACTCAAGTTTTCATGGCCAACTCTTAGTTGTGACTCTTCAAGTTACAAGTCAATTCTTTCAGTGACAAATCAAAACTTTCAAGTTACGAGTTAAATATTTACATGTTCCCAGAAACTCAAGTTTTTGTCAAGTTACCCAAGTTAACCACAAGCAAGTTTCAATTCAATTCTTTTCTTGTTTAACTCGAGTTTTCTTATAGAGTTATTGAGTTATTGTTCAGCTTATGGTGAAATTTTGTTAGGAAATGGTGTTGGAAGTTCAAATTTCAAAGCAAAATGTCACAGTTTTAGTGTAAAATGTGTTATAATTGTGGTTGTGGTTGGTGGTTATAACTGTGGTCATTACAATTCACAGCTGCCCAATGAAAACTCGAGTTATTGAATATTTCAACATAATGATGTGTGAGTTAAGAGTCTTTGATCATAGCCATAATTGAATTACAATTCAAGTTACAAGTTTTTGACAGCTGTATATTCAAGTTACAAGTCTTTATAATAAGCCATAAAATGTTGCTTGAATTAACTCGAGTGAGAGTCTTTAACTCGAGTCTGGCATCTCTGATATTATAATTATCTCATTTGATACTAGTATGTATAAATATACAATATATTATTTTATTTGACACTAATATATTAATATTATTTTATTTGATTAATCTTTATTTCAAACTTATAAATAATAACATGGAAACTTGCAAGTAGCTTTAATAGTATAGTAACTATTTACAGAATAGAGCAAGTCGCTTAGTATTCAAGTTAGTATAGTATTAGATTTAGTATAAGTATTGTATAGTAAAGTATAAGTATTTTTTCATTTGTAAAGTTAGTACAGTTCTTAATGACTCGTACTAGCTGCAATCCAGCCAGATAGGTTTGTTGGCATACAGCGTGTATATTTAAAAAACTCCGGTTCATACCCCTTGCATGCAATTTTCTTGATGAGAGGAATGTAAAGATGGATTGCCAACAACAGCAAGAATGATCATTGATTGCAAAAACTGGTGAAACTTACAGCCGGAAATTCGATATAAAGAAATGAATTGGAACTAAGAATATTTTGCTGGAACGGAAAAGTTTCGCGTCACTTTCTGACACGGAGAAGATAACCCTATGTTTAGTGCAACAAAACCCTCTCAAGTTTAGTCGCCAACAGTTAACCTCTGCCTGTTGAGTCGCCAAAAATATTGTTCTCTGTTCTATTCTCATTTTGTTTTTTATGTTTTGCTTAAAATTTATATATATCGTATGTGCATCGTTCAACGGTTGAGAGCTGATACTTTCTGGACCGTTTGGATTTATTTGAGCTAAGAGGGTGTTCCAGGCCCAACATGTATGTTAAAAATAATGAATACTTTTGATTTGGGTCATGATGATGATCGATGATGATGATGATCATCATACATCATTCAGTCTTACTTAACTTATAAGAAAGTTTCAGTGAGTTTCAGTTTTGAGTTTGTTTAGTTGTTAGTAGGGAGGGCATACATAAAAGAAGACAAATCACAATCAATGGCAATGGAATTCAAATTAAATTTGTATACATGTATTATAATTATAACAATTCAATATAATAAATATAATAATTATTATTTATAATAATATTAATATTTATATATATTATATAATAATAATGATAATCTCAACTAATGAACTATTGTTGTGGTCGTAATGGATATTAATTAATACAATTAGGCCTGCATGGACATAATTTTTTCCTATGCTATGGTATGGTTATCTTAATCTTAATTAAATTTTATTTTGAAGTAGAGTAGTTATTAATTAAAGCCTAGACAAGACTAGAGTGCCAGAGCTGGGCCTAAGTCATAGATTTGACTTGACCTGGACTTGCTAACATGTTGACTTGACATTGACTTGCACATCAATGTGACTTGACATGACTTGACTTGGACACATGAATGACTTGTAACTTTAACTTGGATTCTGCCAAGTCAATGTGGAAGATAAAGATTTTGTTCAGTATATAGCCAGCATTGGAAAAAAGGTCTCAATGGTCTACCTATTTATGATTCTTACTTCATCAGTGCTACTAGCTGCATTTAGAGTATATCAAGGTTAGCTATAAGGATACACATCAAATGTAACATCTAGGCTGTGTGTAGGCCTACATGAGACTACACAGCGCATAGTCATAAGTTCACACAGTGTAAGTAGTGTAAGTGTAGTATTAGTAGTGAATAGGCTACAAAGTACAGTGCGATCATTAGTTAATTACTAAAATACATAGATTGGAGTTGCAGGACTGAGACTTGCTAGTGGACACTCTATAGGCTACTGTACCATGTGCTGTTTATATGCTATGTAACGCTGTATCACCGTGGCTAATATAGTGTATAATCCTACATCACCAGTCTCAACCGTAGTGCCAATATTACTACATAATATATATACTAGTTGCCATCATTGTATAACACACATGTACATGCCCAGCTACACATTGGCATGGTTTTCATGCATTCGAATGTCTACTAAAATAAAAAAAGTGGTGTTTTGGAAAATGTAAAATTTTTGAAGTTGTTTCCCATTTGACTTGCATTTTGACTTGCAAGTAGACAAGTCGACTTTGACTTGACTTGTGACTTGCATGACAGCTGGCTTGCCTTGTGTTGAGGCAGCACTGACTTGACTTGCCTCGAAAATTTTGGAAATGACTTGACTTGTTGACTTGCAAGTTAACTTGGACCCAACTCTGTAGAGTGCTAATTTAAAGACATTATTATTGCTATTGTTAATATAGTTCTTGTTTTATTTTAGTACACCTCTCCAACTAGACCTTTATTAAAGGAAAAAACACCACCGATGCCACACTCACTGAAACTTTTAGTAGTTAGTGTTAGCTGTAAGGCTGTAGGTAGTCATAGCCCACATGTACACATTCTTCATCTTGAATTGACTGCAAACCATCAACATGGTTATCTGAGTATTGACCTTTGGGTATTTTATTCGCTCCACTGTTACTATCTTTCTATTGTCAAATTGGTGTAGTGTATCAACACTATTAGTTATAGCTTATATTTCGTCTGATACCATTTTAGACTTCATTAATCTGGCGATTTTATGCCAACAATTCATCGCCTGTATCAGTGCAGTTTGTGCCTATAGATCACGTGGTTTTCGTTCTAATCGCATTAATCAGTGTTTCTTATTGAGTACTCTATTGTACTAAATATTTTCATTTACTATGTCACCTCTTATCGATATGATAGGTATTGTAGTTGAAAACGCTGAGTTATCATGAAGTTTACTATGAGGTTATGGTCAAACTGATTGACAAATTCCGTCATGCGTCAGAAGCAGAAACTACTACAGTGCTAAACCTGTGGGGTTCTGCCTATTAGCCTAGCAAACTGTTGTCTATTAGCCAATCAGTGGCTTTTGGCTGTCATATAACCCGACTCTTGTCGTAGATCCGAGGTCTTGATATTCTTGCTAGAGTTAAACCTTTTCGAGATCTGACTGGGCGTGTTCTTGACATGAATATTTTCGTTTATTCATATCCTGGTTTATTTGATGTTTCTGGAGCTTTATGGGAAAAAATCGAATACATAGTGTGTGTACATGTAGACTAATTATGCTAAGTTTCCAATCCCCAATGATAGCTATTATTTGTGACGCTGTAGGTAGTATATTTCAATGAAAAACAAACTTTCAATTCTGGAAATATTCTCTAAAATTGAGGTAGGAAATTTATAATGATATGTGATCACTATCCTCAACAGATTTATATATTGTTATGTTAAAGTAGTATTCCCTCGAGTGTGTCGTTCTTTGTTATGAATGCTTTCAGTAGCTGTCAGGATGTATATTTTTCACGTTTTATATATATAGCCTACGTGGATTAGGTCTAGATTCTTATTTTAAAATATTGAATCTGTACTTTATTGTAAATTTTAGGGCAAAGGCCAAGATGGCTGCTCACACAAATGTGGGGATACTGCTGGCCTTTGTTTACTTTGCTTCAACACCAGGTGAGTGAATGAATGTATGGATATTGGCCAGGCTACACTTTAATCTAGGTACTCATCCTTATTATAAACATGGTACATATAAGTGTATATACTTAATCTGTACACACAAGTACATGTACAATGTGTAGTTCATATGTATACATGGTTCCTAGTTGATAAGCAGTCAGCGACCCAAATCTAAGTGTAACCTCAGGAGTTGCTGCCCTTAATTGAAAGGATATATTAGATAGATAACTGGATTATCACCAATATAATATAAATACTGTAAATCATAGATTCATCTTACCGAAAAGTATGTTTCCTTACTATACATGACTACATGGCATGTATTTAAATCTCATAGTGAGGTGTAGTTGGGCTGCAAATGCAATCTCCCTGGTTGTATGGTATATTTGTAGCTAAATAGTTTAGTAAGTGTGATACGCAGTGTTATATAGGTGTGACACATCAACCACTGCAACAATGTTAGTAGTGGTTATATGCTCTGTCCACTGTTCTAGGTGATTAGGTGCCGTAGAGCCTGGGTTCACACCCCAGTCAAGGATGGGTTATTGTCACATAGGCTATATGTGGAACCAAGTCTCTGGGTGCTCATAAATGAATTCTCTGCATGGAAAAATAGTATCATATACTCGTATGTACATTGTATGTGTGTGTGTATGCGCATGGTTATTTCAAGTCGTGTTTTAATTATTCGAATAGTTCCCACAATGGTTGATCGGTATAGGGTTCTGTCGTTTGGACTCGGCTGAGTTCAGTCTCTATCCGAAACAGGAGATTAGACAGTTCATCTTTATTTAGTGTCCTCAATCGGTTCTTATCCCATTACACACTCTTACTAGCTGGTTATATCTTATATGTGATGGTTAGCCCACAGCTGTTATTAATGTGAGAGGTAAGCATATGTCTATAGAATAGAAACCTACTGCTCCTTACACAACTGACTAACCATTTATCTTGTAGCGGAGGCTCTGCTGATAACACCTCTGGATCAGTCTGTTATGGTTGCGGCTGGTAGCACATTCTCTCTGATGTGTAACATCACTACCAGCAGTCGGGAAGAGACAAGCAAGGTGAGTCTATTAACTTAAAGGTAAATCAAAAATGAAGAAGGTTATATTGATACCCTGTCTTCCTCATAGAGCTCATCAACCTTCATAGCAGCCTAGTTCTCATAACAGTTAGACTGTGAAGGTCTGATGGTCCTACACGAGTGCTTTAGACAACCTTTGTATGCAGATGGTATATCTATATTAGGCCCGAAAAATCTGTTGTAAATTTAGCTGAATCTCTCTACATGTAAACTAATACCATCCTGTAATGTGTGTTGTAGCATGCTGTTTCTTGGTACAAGGGTAAAGGTCTACTTGGAGAGAATAATGAAGTGAAAGTACACGAGGTTCTTGCTAGAGATACTTTTAAACGGGATATGTGGGAAATTTCAGAAACGGTAGGTATTATACACACATTTCTCTGACATTCTATGCACGGTATGAATGTAGGTTCAATGGTCAAGTCATGTTAGCCATGCGATTCGCTAGTGGAGGTTATTACATGAACCTTAGACTAATCTTGCTTTGGGGGTATCAGTAGCCCGAGGACCTTGTGAATCAGTCTCACTGTATGGTGAGCCTTTCCACATTGAGTACATCTCTCTGTTGTACATTACAGTTCTGTCAAAAGTCACTGAAGACATTCCAACTTGCTTTAGTGCTATGTTTTACAAGCATATAGGCTATATACATATATATATATATACAAGTTCCCATCCCTAGCACTATTTCATTATTGTATAATAAAATGATGTGGGCACTTGACCATCCACCTAGTGAGGGGTCTTACCCCCTCCATACGTACTGTTAAACTAATCAAATTATTAGTAGGCTATTGAGCACATTGAATAGGGAGCAGCTGTGGCTTAGGGGTTAGAATGTTGAGCTTTCATGCTGAAGGTTCCGGATGAGAATCCCGGCCACGGTGGTGTTAGGAAGAGCATCCAGCCATAATTGCTCCTGTGCCTCAATAGTCCTTGGGGTCATGCAAAGCGTGGCTTCAAGGCAACCCCTATACCCCTGCCAAAAAAAGGCCATGTTATCTAGGCCTTTTCTCACAGGGAGTTGGCCAGCACGGGCACCTGGCAGTGCAAGCTACTAGGGGCTGGTCACGCCGAGGAGCATAAGCCGGTGAGCATAAGCCGGTGAGCACATTGAATGAATTATATTGGATACTCTACTTTTAGGTGGTGAATGACGGCAAGACTAAGTTGTCCACCCTTGACTTCCCGTTTGTTACCACCAAGTCTGCTGGGGTTTTTAGCTGCAATAGTGATGAAAACATGGGCACTGTTAATGTAACGGTAGGTTACACATGTTTACGGTAGAGTAGATGAAGTTATGTTAGGCTAGACGAAGTTACTAAGTCTTATGGTGACGGAGGAAAGCACACATTCGTTTGTCTAGGGATACTGTATTTTCTAGCATTATAATTATATGTTGAGTTAAATAATACAAAACAAAATTTATTTTAATGTGCTATTATTGTACCCATGCACCGAATAGTTATGGTTGTGGTTCCAACAACGACTTGGATAACATAGGCTCTTGTCATTTTACTGCACTATCATATTATTACAAAGTTGAACTGCAAAGCATATAATATATTTACTAGTCTTGTAATACCATATATGTGTATAGTGTACAGGAAATGCTACCTTAATACACCACAATCTTGGTACAGTGTTGCGGAGTATGTAACAAATATCTTTTACAGCTTTGGAATTAATCTCTCATTCTGGCATCGTGTCACCTACTCCATCTACATGGTTATGATAAGTGGCCATCTTAGATACAATAGGTCACGATCTGTTATTACATAGTGTGTATACGCATAGATCTATTTAGTAGGCCTATATGTCTGTGTGTAGTAATCCAAGTCGTATTTATCTAGGTGGGCAACGCAGAAGCCACAGTATCTGCTATGACTGATGCAGAAATAGAATGTGATTTCCTGAATAAGACAGGTTCCCCGACTATATCCAGTCCATTTGTCTGGTACCTGAGGGTTAGCGGCGATGTCGTGGAAATCCTTACTTGCGGGTCGGACATGTTCCCCACCACCACCCCGCTGACAACTGCTGCAATAACTCAAGCTACAAGTGGTACTACTACCACTAAATCACCTACAGTGGATATACCTACTACTGTTAAAGCAACTGTTGCAGACAGTGGTAATACAACTACCACCTCTACAACAGTTATACCTACAACTACCACAACTACAGCCACAACTACTACTACCACCACTGCACCAAGCACTCCACCCCTTCCACCTGTTGCTAAGGTAAACATTGCACAAGTCCTTGACCTTTCATTGTAGTTAGATTTGTAGCCCATCTAAGACTCCCACTTAGTGATAGTGGTAGCCCTCGATACGGTGTAACTGAAGTTGTGTTGCCTTAAATTGAGTTGCGCATGTAACCATACCTTCCTTCCTCTAGCATCTCTACCATCACATGTCAAAATAAAATAGTGTAATAATAAGATGGGTACAAGTCATGATCAGCAGCCATTGGTCTGACCAACTACCAAATCACCTAATATAATGTTGGGAATTATGGTCTCGAAGGAAACCAGCCATTGTTTACACGTCTCTAAGGAAACCAGCCGTTGTTTACTCGAGATTAATGAGGTGACAACTCTCAAATAGTCACACGTTTACTTGGCATTGGATAGTTCTCAAAGGGTTATTAGTTACAGCCACTACTTTATCTAAAGAGATGGACCACTTGTCAAATGTGACGTTGTGAGTCATCATTTCTGATGACGTGGATGTGTTCTTGTTTTATAAAGTCACATTTCCATGAGGCTGTCAATTCAGTCAGCTACTGCAATATCCACAAGTTTGATTGATAACTCCAACTTCCTTATTTGTGCTGCTAAACCATAATAGACCTACTTGTGGATTAGATAACATGGTATTTACATGTAGGCTATTATGTAGGTAAATAAGTATATGACTGCTTAGCCCAACAAATACTTGCAGTATTATAATAAATTATAATGTACTTACATACATTACTAATTACTTACTCATGCATACAGTTATTATACGTTATGTACTGTATATGTTATAATAATGAGTAATGCACTACTTGGTATACTATACTAATGCTAGACTACATGCATTTTATACTGTACTGTCCTGTGTAATACTATACATCTATTTCCTCAATAAATGACTAGTTCAACTGTGTATGCACCCAGTTATAGCATGTTACATAGATAAGTATACATAGCCTAGATAGTCCTATACATACATACTATTAGCATTGTGTGAACTAACCTCATGTAACATGATCTTCTCCCAGTACTAATCAAATAGGTTTCTTATTCAACTAGATTAGTCAATTATATGGGGAATTCCTCTAGTTATGTACAATGTTGATCCAAAACTGTGAAAATATAAATTGTAGTTTTAGCTACATTTGTATTTAATTCATATATTCTTGGTTTATTGCAGTTTCCAGGATATACTGATACAGATATCATGTAATTGTGAATGCGGACTCTGATCCTCAGGCTGCTCTCTGGGCCTAAGGCTACATACTTTGTAATATTGTGTACATGTAAGTGTGCTGTTGTAGAGGGTAAGGTGTGGAGATAGAGTAAATACAATGATTATAGAGAGAGTTGCTATGGAGGATGAAGGTACATACAGGTGTCAGTACATGTATAACAGCAATGGTGGGGCAAAGACCTATACCTGGGATACTGACCTCTCTGTTAGAGGTACTGTACATGCATATATACATTGTATACATTATATATATTATACAGCATAGGCCTATGTGTTTAGTGTATGATCATGGAGTCGTAGTATCAGTTTTGTAAACCACCATTCACCACTGTATGATTTGTTATTGATAAACCTGCGTTTGGAAATGTCTTGTATACATTGTATGTGTATATAATATAAGAGATGTTATATACTAGTAACCAACATAACCTTGTAGCTAGTAATAGCACAGCTGCATATGTTTACTGTTTGTACAGTTGACACAGCCATTGTTAAATGGTTTATCAGTTGTATACTATATTATGTTCATTGGAGTCTAATCATATCTATATATTCATATATATTATACTACTGGTCATGCAGCCTGCTGTATAGCTAAATAGTGTTACTTACACATAATAATGTAGCCTACAAGGGGCAGATGATTTCTGTAATAGTGTAATGGACAGATTCAAGTTGGGTGGGAAATGTATACATTTGAGTGTAAACATACTAACCTCATGTTGATATTGCTGAATTCCACACATAATGAGTTGCTAATTGTAATACATGATAGTAGTATGTTATATTTACATAACATGTGGATGTAGACCTCCTTGTAGTACATCCAAGAAAAGGATAAAATCAGAGTTAGTCAAAACATTGTACCAAATAGTTGCAGTTCATATACTCGTGTGTGTGTGTGTATATATATATATATATACATGTATATACGTATCAATATTGTTTGTAGCTAAACCTAATGCCCCTGGTGAACCAGAGCAGATTGGCAGTACACAAGATAGCTTAACTATCAGGTGGATGCCGTCTGTAGAGAATGCCAATAATGCAGTGGATAACTATACTGTACAGTACATGTAAGTGTAATATATGCGTGTGACTACAGGCTATATGCACATACAATACATTTACAGTTTCATCAAAAGTATTTTGTTGCGACTCCATGTACATGGACATGTGTCTTGTTCAAATAATCACAGAGACTCATATTGTCTTCCTTCATTCTGCCTTTGTATTGTATTCTATTCTTTGCTGGAGCGCCCTCTTGTGGAATCTTAGTTTGTACTACATGTAAGCTCTACAAGTAGGTAAAGATCATTTAGTAGTTTGAAAATCATTGCCACTAGACTGACTTGTATATTTCTCAAGTGGCTTTCATTTTATATCAACAATTTTTAGTGGCAAAAAATCGGTCAAAATCTGGAGTTCTTTCATCAGCCGATGAGTCCTTTGAAGTTATCTTCTCTTTTTATTAAATGGTCAAAATCAATTTTGAATGTCGCTAGAGTGAAAGTAAACCATTTTATTTACTTTCACTCTAGCATTGCTGTATTAACTTAGATACCGAGCTAGTGCAAGTTCAATTAACTTTGTAATGTTTTATCATGTTGGTAGAATTGAAAATTATGCTTTACCATATCTTTATTTTGGGTTAGTAAATAACATGAGAACAACGATTTTATTATTTGTTCATCTGTGAAATTTAATATTTTTAACTTTGCTGTATCTGCCGATAATCTACAGGACACTGCACGCGTTTGAACGCTTTGGCTGGAGTAGTCCAAGTGCCATCAAAAGTTTGCCTGCAGTTTCAAACACAACGTTCGAGGCCAAGATAGTTGGTTTGCAAGGGGAAATGCAGTACTCTGCTCGTGTTCTGGCCACCAATCAGATCGGCTCTACCACTGGATCAACCAATACTATCTTGCGGACTGCAGAAACACGTAATAAATCTATAATCATATTACATATAGTTCATATATTCACTTACCTACATGTAGGCTGTGCATATATATACTAACACACCTTTTACATAACGTCACCTTGTGTCATTCGGCTACTGTTTGAAAGCTACTCTCTGTTAGCCTAGCAGTGGTCAAGGATAATGCTCAATAGAAATGTACATGCATGTACATCCCTTCCTAGTGTGCATATATACCTGCTTACCTTATCTCATTGTATCTACAGTTGTGTCTAAAGGCTCACCTGCATGAGAGGCTGATTGTTTTTTTTCGGCCTTCGGAGCCTCGTTCTAGAGCAAGTCGGCTGACTGCTTGTACGGCTGTGCAAAGACCAACATGTTGATCTTCTCGGTTCACGTTTTCACGAAGCGATGTGGTGATTGGTTAATATCAGATACAACGACTCCAATTATATCATTTTTTAAAAATGAGCTTTGGTTATTGGCTGGATGTTAATCTAGGCCACTGGTGGACTGGTACTACGCATTGCCTATAGAGCCATGCCAGCGAACAACAAAGTTGCTTCGCCGAAGCTCACGACCTCTCATGTAGCCGAGCCTTTAGGCTGTTTTAATCTTTTAGTCAGATAATTTTCTTGTCTGTTTAATTCTACGTCTTCCGTTTCAAAGATTATTTATTTATTGTTGAGCAGGCATGGTATTTTCAGGTATATTATTGTCAACTCTGTGGACATGTACATGCTTCTAAATTTGTAAGTATTGCACCATGAATACTCGAATGTATTGTATGATGTGTTTTAGCTCCGCCCAAACCTATTGTACTCGATCCAATCAGAAAGTCATACAAAATCACGTTCATCTGGAAGACGACAGATCTGATGGGGGAGTACACAGAGTTCCAGTTTGCACTGTAAGCAGAACTACTGTTATTGCCAATATCTCTACACATATAATAGAGAATGCTATGCATGTACTAGGTAGTGCTATACATGTACTATAGGGTGCTATGCATGTACTAGAGAGTGCTATTACTCTTACTAGCGAGTGCTATTACTTGTACTAGAGAGTGCTATTTGCATGTGCTAGAGAGTGCTATTTGCATGTGCTAGAGAGCGCTATTTGCATGTGCTAGAGAGTGCTATTTGCATGTGCTAGAGAGTGCTATACATGTACTAGGGAGTGCTATACATGTACTAGAGAGTGCTATTACTTGTACTAGAGAGTGCTATACATGTACTAAAGAGTGCTATACATGTACTAAAGAGTGCTATACATGTATTAGAGAGTGCTATACATGGACTATCCTGTGCTATACATATTGTGTACTAGAATGTGCTGTGAGTGTACGGTACTATATACATTTGTTTATTTAAGAGTGGAGGTGTGTTAGGTATGTTATGTTCTATGGCATAATAATCAAAGTGGGTCGAAGGTGCTTGGCAATTCCTGTTGTGATGGATATATCCGGTGTATACTCTTTTCAATAGGTTTTCTATGTTTTATAATGGCAGATTTGAACGGGGAACGGGAACGGGGGACAGTTTATCAATCCACAATAGCACCATACCTAAGAATAATATAGGTCGCTACGAACTTCCAGTGGAGAAGCTGAAGCCCGTCACCACATACTGGTATATTATTACTTCAATATTACGGGCAGGAAATGAGACTAAGAAAGGGGAATCAGCAGCAGGCATTACTGGAACAGATATTGCAGGTAATTCTCAGATTAGCAGGTAGTTCACAGATATTGCTGCCAATTACTCGTCCTAAGCTGTCAAATGCAGTGGAACTTGCTTAATTCAGCCTTGGACCCTGCTGACCATTATGTAGTGACTTCAATTAAGTGAAGTGCTCTTACAATTCAAACTCGGGCCTAATTAAAACCAATTATGGTGGTCCCCTGGAGTTTGAATTATGCAAGTTTCGCTGTAATTTCCATTTTCAACACTTCATTACAAGGTTGGATGATCAACTCGAAATCTTGGGTCTCATCTCAGCTTCTATTAACCATGTTTGCTTCTATTAGTCCACTGTTTATTAACATTTAGTCTTACAGTACCCAGGTATCGATCATCATTCAAGTAAGTACTGTTTTAAATTTTACAGCTCCGGGTGCCCCAAAGATAGTTAACGTTACCCGAGCGTCTTCACAGAACATGACGGCGTTAGTACGGGTCGTGTTTGAACCACCTGAGTGCTACTATGAGGACAAACTATGCGTAAAAGGATACAAGCTGCAGTACAAGAAGGGGAACTTATCACTCTTTGAGAACACAATCTTTGACAAACCTAATACTTCCGATAGCACATTACCTGCGGTAAGTCTGCGTTCAGAGTCTGATTTTGTATACTAACCAAAGATATAGGAGGGAAAACTCCGGCTTTAATATGTTCCTACCTCGTCCCTTTAAAGCCTAATACGTTCCTATCTGGCCCCTTTAGGGCCTAATACGTTCCTGCTCCGCTCCCTAAGGACTTAGTATGTTCTTGCTCCGCCCCTTTAGGGCCTACTATATTCCTGCCCTGTTCCCTAAGGACCTAGTATCTTACTGCCCTGCCCCCTAAGGACCTAGTATGTTACTGCCCTGCCCCCTAAGAACCTAGTATGTTACTGCCCTGCCCCTAAGGACTTAGTATGTTACTGCCCTGCCCCTAAGGACTTAGTATGTTACTGCCTTGCCCCTAAGGACTTAGTATGTTACTGCCCTGCCCCTAAGGACTTAGTATGTTACTGCCCTGCCCCGCCCTTAGGGCATACCAACCCTGTTGGCTCTCCTCTTCAGATTGTTTATCCATTGATCATGATTGTTAGCCAACTAAGATTGTGTACTACCCGGGTGCATCACTTGATCCACCTTCAATATGTCTTATATTTGCCTCCTATGTAGCTTGTTATTGTGTAAACCTGTTGTCCATTGGTTCAATCACTGGTCTGCCAATTGTGGGTGGAGTCAGAGGGATAGGGTATTATATCTTTTCCTACACTGTCTTGTCTGAATATGAGTTTTTTGTTCAAAAATTGAATCTCCGGTTTTGCAGCCAAAATATTGCTATAAAATGTCTGGCTGTGATGTATTACAGTATATGAGTTGTATTACAGTATGTAGTTGTATTACAGTATGTGAGTTGTATTACAGTATATGAGTTGTATTACAGTATGTAGTTGTATTACAGTATGTGAGTTGTATTACAGTATGTAGTTGTATTACGGTATGTAGTTCTATTACAGCATGCAGTTGTATTACAGTATATGGGTTCAATTACAGTATGTGGTCGGCTTAGAGATGGGATACATATACACTTTACGGCTAGCTGGAGTCATACCAAGCAGACAATATGATTCAAACCTTACTGGAAATTTCTCTGCACTATTTCCTACTGATGCAGCTCTAACATGTAAGTGACATCAGATATCTCAACTAGTTTGACCTTACAATACCCTTTCAGATGATATTGGGATATGTGCATGTACTAGTATTAGTAATCAACTTTGTCCTGAAAATGGGTTTTCCTCTATATCTGTGTATATGTATATTATATAGTATTTTTCTTATCTTTACTTGGAATACTTTCACTAATCATGTGAAAATATGGACATATTATATTCCTGTTATTAGTAATAGTTATTCTATACATCAGACACGACCAACTCTTCTACTTACAGTGCCTACTACTACAACAGTACCACCTACTGTAGTGACGGATACTGTCCCTGAGGAACCTCAATCTGACGATAAACCGACGGTTATAATCATAGTAGTGAGCGTGCTCACCGTGCTCGTTATTACCATAGTCATCATCATTCTAATTGTGTACAAGTGAGTCAACGAGTCCATTTATTACTTTGTATCTTAGGTGTGACATTAGTGTAGATGCTGAACTATATCTTCTACTTTATTCGCTGGTTTATGGGTGTTTTATGATGAGAAAAGAGACTCATGTAAAGCACAAAGTGCTAGTTGATGGTAGGAATTTATTTCTTGGAGTTGTCTTCTCATCGAATTATAGCCTGCTGTTGGGAAAAGGCAACTCCAATGTCACACAAAAACTTATTAGACTTTAGGGAATATTTTCGCTCCTTTGTCTCTGTAGTGTGTGCATTGTATGATAATTTAGTGTAGTACAGCTAGTTGCTACTTGGTATCGCTACTTGACAGGAACAGGAAGTTACAGGAATGGCTGTTAGAGACTCTATACACCCGCTGCTCTCGTTTCAGGTCTCAATATATCATGCATGTTGTATTTTTCCAAAAATGCTTTGTTCTCTTAACACAATAATATAAGCAGCTTTCTGTATATATTCGTCATTAGCTACAGTACATGTTGCCTGCTTCTAAGCCCATCACTACGCCTTACATATTGTGTGTACAAGGCTTGTGAAGTATATTTTACATGCATTTCATGTCTCCTGCAGTTTTAAATATTAGACAGATTCACAACTATATAGACTGTTCGTAGTTATTCTTAACATTATTAACCAAATTTTGTACTCAGGTTATGTAGCAGTTCAGTCTTATAACTAACTACATGTACATGTAATGCCCCCATCATGGCAGAATTCAATCCGACTTGTAAGGTTCATTAAATAAATGCACAGCAGCATAACTAAAACAAAAGTCAGTCCACTATTGGTCCCTGCTCTCCTTGACCTTACTAGCTCTTGAATTCCCTTAACATCTGCCTACTCTAAGATTGAATGTATTTGCCATGCAGGATGATCACATACCTGCCTTATAAGCAGTATATGATTATGGTATGTTTATCACCCTATCAATGGGCTATCTAGTCTCAATTTGTTTATATATCTCTTTTGCTCCACTTTATCTTTTAGTTTCTTCGTTCCACTTTATTTGTGTTATAGTTATGCGATTCATTTTGTTTCAATTTCTACTCAGATTTACATTATGTGTACTGATTATACAGCTAGTGGGTGCAAACTAAAGTTTCCATAGACAATCAGCCTCTTTTAAAGGCTCATGGTACTTAAATTATTTCATTGGTGGATTCATCTGTTAGAGATTCACTCCATTGCTGTGTTACTTATGTTGTTGTATCTCTCAGTCTGTTTACTTATGGTTACAGGAAACGTAAAGATCGTGGTAACATGTCCATTGAGACAGAAGATGACTTGTGGATTGACTTAAATACTCCTCTACTTGGTCCGGCTAGCATGGGTTATGGTAAGAGTAAACCTATACTTTTAGTTGCAAGCTCTACTGAGCATGACAGTGCATTTACTTCCAATAGAGATTATGTGCGTAACTACACTGGTAAGTATGTGCCAAGTATAGAGGAAACAAATTGCAGAATATTCTGGTGAATGCTTCCTTACTCAAATACAGGAAATATCTGCTTGCTAATGCAATTCCCAATAAATCTTATTTCAAAGTTGGAATTTTATACACATTTCTGTAATTACAGCAGTCATACTCCTCATCCTGCTGGTTACATAATAGTTGGAATTGTCTTCTCAATGTTTTTATAACCATGTTATTGTGTTGAGCAAGGAATTACAACTCCGAAATCTCAGAATATAAACTAATAATCATGTTCCCTATCATTTTATAGTGGAGAGTGAATATGAGAATATTGGTATAGACGGGTGGGCTGAGCACTGCAGAGATATGCATGCCAACTCAGACATTAAATTCACTGATGAGTATGAAACCGTCTGTCAGCCTCCTAAACCAGACATCACATGGGCAAACTCCCTGGAGCCAGCTAACCTCTCTAAGAACAGATACAATAACATCATAGCCTGTGAGTTTATACCATTCCCAGCCTGTGAGCTTATAACATCCGTAGCCTGTGAGTTTATATCACCGTAGCCTGTAAGTAATAGAATCGTAGCCAACGAGTTTGTCACATTGTAACATCGTTGCCAGTGAGTTGGTATCTAACATTTCTTAGCCTGTTGACCAAAGATAGTGGAAGGGAAGATCGGACACTCAATGATAAAACCCTGTCCCACCAAATACGCCCAATTTGGCGGTCCCGACGTTCCGCGATCTACTTCCCGCCTTAAATGTGTTGAACTTTTAGATGGCTGCTAGACTAGTTTCGCGAAGCAATGGGTTAACTGTTGCGCTCTTTCTAATAATATATCGTTTGTATAAGTAGACTGTCTATTTGATGCCGCTGCTAGCGATATTATCTGATTGGCCAGCGGAACACCAATAGCAATAGCCGATTTGTGTACAAGGTAGCACAACTCTTTGCTTTGTTCGGACCGCGTTTGGAGGCGGGGGACGGACAGTTTTTGGCCTGAATGTCTGATCTTCCCTTCCACTATCTTTGTGTTGATCACTGTTGGTTTAAACATTAAGTTCACATGTCAGCCTGTGATTGGTTGTTTACAGATGATCACACTAGAGTCATACTCAAGACACAGCCAGGAGTTGTCCACTCTGATTATATCAATGCTAACTTTATTGATGTAAGTATAATTATAGTGTGATATTCTCTATTGATGTAAGTACATTGTATATAGTGTGCTATCCTCTATTGATGTAAGTATAATTATAGTGTGCTATTCTCTATTGATGTAAGTACATTGTATATAGTGTGCTATCCTCCATTGATGTAAGTACAATTATAATGTGATATTCTCTGCCACCCTTCTCAATTCAAGAACTGACATGTAGATGTAAAATAATATGTGCAGGCATATTGAATACAATGTATTTATAATTATATCCTACTACACTATTTTCTATAAAAGTGGCCAATGGCTTTAGGCTCACATATAAAATATGTTTTTGCTAATTGCAGTAGTATAGTTACATAGACATGTCTGCCAATATACATATACATGTACATGACTGTGTATATACGTGTAATACTAATGGTGTTGTAGTGCAAAGTTAGTATGTCTACACATTCCTTCGATTCAGGTAAAGACAACTTCCAATGCACACTGCTCTATATTCCTTATAGTATTCCGGTTAGATACCCCCACCACTGTACAGTATTACATGTGTGAGGTGTTTGCTTTATATTTTCATGTTATTCTATATACAGTGTATTATTATGTGTATGTAACACGTAGTAAAGTAAGTACTTGATTTATTGTACTAACACACCAGTTTTCACTTGGGACAAAGGAAGTAAAATTTATAAGCTGCGCATTGCATTATGTGTGTAGTAATATACAATATAATGTACATGTAAGTTATTTTTTTTACTTTGCATGTATATATAACAAGTTAATAGAACTTCAGTGAATGTAGTAAGTACGTGTATTAGTAAGTGCTGTACGTACAGTACTTACACTACACATTTATAATACAAACACCCATGTCTTGTACATTTGTACTGTAACACCATGGTTGTTGCAGAGTTACGATAAGACAAAGGCATTCATAGCGACGCAGGGTCCTTTACCCAACACTCTGGAGGACTTCTGGAGAATGATCTGGGAGAACAACAGCAGTGTTATAGTTATGATCACCAACGTATATGAGAAGCACAAGAAAAAATGTGAGCAGTACTGGCCGGACAGCGGCGAGGCTAAGTACGGCAGGATGACCGTCTCTCTCCTCAGCGTAGAGGAACTCGCCTACTGGACTATACGAAGATTTACCCTCAAGACGTCTAAAGTCACCAAGAAGGTAAAACATCTAGCAGCTGAAGTATGGTGTGAGATTGTGTATTGCTATTGTCACTCGATTAGATGTAAATTCCTCTATCAGTTCCATCGTGTAGGCAGCTATAAGGAACAGAAACTTCCACTAAAGTTACTTTTTTTAAACGTATTAACACTTTGACCTTCCATCTTCATTCTTTTATTTAACAATCACTGTGTATTTTGAGAATTTTCTCTCCCACAGCATTGTGGGGATACGTCATGTGACGCTGTCTAGCTTGAAGCTCGGCTCCACTAGAAGCCACTAACCTTCGACTAGTTGACTCCGACTAGTTGACTCCGACTAGTTGACTCCGACTAGTTGACTCCGTTGTTTATTGGCATGGCTCTATGGGTGACTTCTGACACATTATGTAATGGGAGTCGTTCAGCTAATAATAGCCAATTACAACAGGGCTCCGTGATACCAATGTGATACCTACATGTTGGTCTTTGTGTAGCGAACAATCAACCACCGATTTGCCCGGGAAAATAAAAATGGACAAACAGCCTTGAATGTAGCAGTGTGTAGGCGAGCGTTTAGTGTAGGTGTGAGAACAGCTGGGTAGTAATCTATAATCAATTGTAGCTCTTTGGTTCCAACCCACAGGTAAAGGCAATGATTAATGTTACATGACACTAAATGCTCACTAAATGCACACTATTATATCTTTGCTATGTCTAATATTATGTATAGTTACTTAACGCCATGAGCTATGAAATCATCACCTATTACTAGTATGCGCTCAACTTTCTACGTGTCTATAACTATACACTGGCTGACTTACTAGTGGCTCATCCTTGATTCTCAGCTTGAAGAAAATCTCATGCAGAGATCGAATATCTTACTGTACGGCCAGTGTTTTTCTAATAGTTTTGTGGTTCTCTAAACTTTGAGAGATTCAAGTTTGACACCCAGCTATGTAGATGTTGGTTTGACGCCAATAGCAAGTGAATAATACACGCAGTTGTTAATAGGCTGACTGCTGTGTTATACCTTCGCTAGAACTCTATCATACATGCTTGTGATCCAGTGAAGATTCACACTAAGAGAGTATTGGGTGATATATTCACCAGTAATTACAGCTCCCCTCTGCTGATTTACATAGATATGGAAGTGTCTATTCCCCGGCACTCATAAGCTATTAGTGAGCGTTGTTGGTAGTTGTCCTCTCTTATCGAGAGAGGACAACTTTAAAACATGCTGGCCTCTCATATGAATGTAGAACAGATATCAAACCCATGCGTATTCATTATATATACAGTAAAGTGTGGCCAGGTCTGCCGTGGATATCTTGTTCATGAGGTCTTAGGCTTACGCTGGGATTCCCATTTCTATCCAGAATTATTAATTACTGTATCTTTAGGTTCAGAGTTGTGAGACTCAAAGGTGGTAGGTTGGCGGTTTGTTTTTGACAACTTGAAAGTTACTTCCCTTCCCCTTATATAGCATGACTGTAGTTACTAATACTATGCTATTGTCCGATTGTAGAAGAATCAGATAGTAAAGGTCATAGTTCAGTATCACTACACGGAGTGGCCTGACCACGGCATCCCAGAGTATACACTTCCTGTGCTAGCATTTGTGAAGAGATCTTGTGCATCTAATCCGGCAAATGGTGGCCCCATTGTGGTGCACTGCAGGTAAACATACCTGGTTCTTCATGTCTGCATAATTTGATCATTCTCTGAGATTGTGGATTTCGCAATTAGCATTGATTAACTGTCATGAATTTTATGAAATAGTTGATTATTCATTTACCAAAGCGCCATCATTTAAGACTTGAATCTAAGCTACATGACGTTTACTGTGTTCAACGTATTATTTGGTAGTGTTAACATTATGTTTGTACGAATGTACCTATAGGATTATCTCCACATACATACATACTTTTCAGTGCCGGAGTAGGTAGAACTGGTACTTACATAGTCTTAGAGGCCATGATGAAACAGATAATGCAGAAGAGAACAGTAAATGTACTCGGATTTCTCAGACATACCAGAGGACTACGCAATCACATGGTGCAGACGGAGGTAACGACTCCCGCATCATGCTCTCACTTCCCTGTCTAGCTCCTCATTACTATATATATTGTATTTAAACTAAATTTTTATTCTATTTCCTGAACTGCTTTTAGTGCATAGAGTGTTTAGAGTTTGTGAAGCACTCGATTGTGGTACATTAACTTTCAGCTACACTAGAGTGCAAATGTGATGTCACAGGAATTATGAAACTGTGACGGTTTAGCCATGCCTTCATCCGTAATCTGTCTTAGCTTGCCTAGTTTTTAGTTTAGTTCAGTCAAGGAGTTAAGGAGTCCAGTATTCGTTCTGTAAAACATTCCAATATACGTATGTTAGTTTGTTATGGCTCTCTAACCTATTACACATCACTAGTTCCACACTCTGTTATGGGCTTTGATAATCCAGGCATCGTGTTGGTTGACTAATGTCAATCCAGGCATCTGATTGGTTGACTACTTTTTGTTTAATGATATAGGATCAGTATATATTCATACACGACGCTCTACTCAATTTCATTGAGAGTGGAGGAGGTACTGATATCCAACCAAAGAAGTTTAAAACAGTCATAGACGAGTTGGACTCTAACTTTGACAGCTCTGGAGAGACTATTCTGGAGAAACAGTATAAGACAATCGTCAAGTGGTCACCTGCAGAGCACCTGACACACTCTGCCACGTTAGATGTCAACCAGAACAAGAATAGATGCATGTCATATATACCATGTAAGTCAAATATGTATGATAGCATTATATTCACATACATATTGTAAATGGAGCTCTTGTGAATATTTGTATATTGTTGTCTAACATAATAATAAATTGCCATTTGTTGGTAGCTAGAGCTATGCTATACATGGCTTGTGTTGTATTTAGTGCCCAGTTCAAACGAGTGCAACTTTTGGCAAAATTCAGTGTCATGCTTCTGTGGTTATGATTGATGGCTGAACTTAAAACATCCCTTCACAATTTGCTCCGAACTTTGCGGCACAAAAAGCTGTGAGCAGTCATTATTTGCATAATATGTCGTAGTAGTCAGTTAGCTGAAGATGTAGAGATAGTTTTATATTGTATTGTTATTTTATACAGTGGATAACTCAAGTAGAGTAAAGCTACCCAAGATACCAGGGGAGAATGGGTCTGACTATATCAATGCTACATATCTCCATGGCTACTTCCAGAACAAGGAGTTCATCATAACCCAACATCCAGCCGCCCACACAGAGTATGACTTCTGGAGAATGGTGTGGGATCAGGTATGTTGACGGTCACCTCAGTAGTCATTGGTCGGTCATCTCAATGGTCATTGGCTGGTCATCTCAGTAGTCATTGGTTGTTCATCTCAATGGTCATTGGTTGCTCAATTCAATGACACTTGTTATATATTCTGTAGATATCTATGACCCTAGTTATATATGTTGTAGAACTCAATGACCCTGGTCATGTTGTCCAATGTGGGTGAAGAGGACTGTGTCACTTTCTATAGACCCAAAGGGGAGCCAACTGATTGGTCACACAAGTCCTCATTCAAACTAACATTCACAAAGGAGAATCTAGACACTATAGATATGATTATTAGGGACTTCCAGCTCGAGTCCAAACAGGTCTGTATCTATTTATCTCATCTCCGATCTTGACAAGTTTTCACTATATGTGCAAGCAATCGTCTTGAGTTATATCCCAATATCATTATATGAATTAGCCTAAGTACCTGAATGTTGTTACAGGATGACTATGAGATGTTGACCCGTATGTTCTCTATAACCTGCTGGCCTGAGGCTTACACGGAGACACAGAGTTATAGTGATGGAGTGTTCCAGTTCTTAGAAGTGGTTAACAAGTGGCACTCAACTAAGAGGAACCAGACAGGGCCTATCATAGTCATAGACAAGTAAGTGTTGCTGTCATATTCAACCCCCTATCATAGTCATAGACAAGTAGTGTAAGTGTGGTTGATGCATACTAATGTGTACTTTTATGTGGATGTTCCAATGCAGTTAAGTAAACTGCCCGTTGATGTAATATGTCTGCCCTCTGATGTTGAAGGTACGGAGGGAAGGCAGCTGCCCAGTTCTGTGCTCTCTATACTCTATACAATCAATATCACCATGATAGCACAGTAGATCTGTACTCCTTAGCCTACTTATACCACATGAAGAGGCCTGGTGTGTGGGAGTCGCAGGTAAACTACATTATATTATAATCTACAATAAATATATGTATTATTTACCTGCCATATTTTAAGAGTTGTTATCACTTTGGTTCTAGCAAACTGGATCTGTGGTCAAATATAATATGTATTGCTTATGGTTCATCTCACTCTATAGCCCCAAAATTATGTGTTAAAAATCTGCAGAACGATAGTCTGATGATTTTAGTAGTAGGTAGGCTATGATTATGTAGTTGTTAGATTCACATTTCTGTCGGCAAGTCTTCCATTCCCTGTGTAAATCACATTTATATGTACAGTATATGAGATAACTGTGTGCTTCCGTTAAGATATAAACCTTCACTGCATTCTCTGTGCTTGCAGAATGACTACCGGCTGTTGTATAACAGCATGTTACAACTATGTCAGCCTCAGCTCAAAGATGAAAGGGGAAATGAAGGGGCATCCAATGGAGAGTTTCCTATGAATACATTCGCCAATGTAAGGCGTATTAATACGCTACCTCGATCTCCTGAGCACATGGTCAGGACAGACACTCTGTGAATCTAGGTCAAGTGGTGAGTCCATGTTATAATGTGTGTGCTGGTGATTACAGTGTTAGGCTATTGGTGGCACACCATCAGTAACTATATCACTACTCACTGCTTGCTTTGTAGTGAGCAGTGACAACCTCTTGTACACGTTTACATTTTATTTTAAATTTTTATTTTGTTCTTCATTTTTCCTTTTCTGTAGCACTGTATTTGTGTCATTATTTAGAATTATTTCAATTGGCAACGGATATGTTCAACATACTTATTCGGATTTAGCTTTGTGACTTACTCTTGATATGGTGATAATAATAATAATAATATCCGTGGTGCCAAACACAATTCTTTAACGTGGCTGCCCAGTAGCCGAGCTAGTCGAGGGGCCACCACGGCTCCTAGAGCTGGATATTATTATAGTTCGATATGGCACAGAGAGAGAACCTTCTTCGGGACGAAAACTTCCAGGTCGCTGGTGGGACTCGAACCCATGTCCTCCATAAATTTATGTTGGCACTTTTAGCAAATTACAATGCACAGTACAAATATGGGAATATTGCAATCACTAATCATACTGTATATCACATGTTAGATGAAAGTCTGCCATTATTAAATATACATGTATATGTAACTGGTACATACATGTATAATTTGGTATTATATTCTTGTAGCTTCCAATGAGAAATTCCATATTCAATCATATCCTACTGTGGTGCAGGCAGCATATATACATGTAACATTGCCCATACTTATACCGGAGTAGCAGATCAGGTGTACTATGCTGTGTCTCAAGAATGAACTATGTGCCTATGAAATAGGACTTGGAGTATAAGTACTATACTTACTGCAGGCATTCATGTAATTATGTGATATGTATGTGATAATCCATAGCATGCTAATCAGTTGTTCACAATGCACTTTATTAATTAATCATTATGTAATATTATAATCATCAAATTATTGTTAATCTAAAGTTGGGTTTTTCCATTTTGTTTGCAGCTGGGTGTGGAGGTCCTTAGACAGTTTTATTGAGATTCTTTGTTCATTATACAGGTTCCTACTGATATACTTATATATCATTCGTTAATTTTTAATAACCCCAAAACTTTTGGCTGTTTTACAGTAAAGTAATGTTCTTATAATATGCTTTTACACCACTGTTTTCTAAATATTATCTACTAGTTATTTGATTTAATTAGTATATACATGTACATGTAGTGCAACACACCATAGGCTTTGTGATAATGTAACAGGTTTATACAGCAGTTTTGTAGTTGTCTTCTCGCTTGTTCTCTTTGTCAGGAGGAAACAACTCCAGTGAAAACACTCCATCTTGTAAACAACATTACATTGTACATTGTACATACCCACTCAACTGTATGACAGCATTGTTTATTTGTAAAAGAAACTTTACAATTAATCATGAAAAATAGACATCACTTTTAGACTTCTTGGATAGTTTTTGAAACTTATAGCTTAGCTTTGAGCCACTTACATCTACTTCTGTTATTATACATGTATGTATTTTGTACTTCCCTTTTGTATAAAATATACTTCCAGAAATCAAAAATATACATTTTTCTGTCTTTTTTAAAAACACCAAACTCATAATATTTATTTATTACTGTGAATATATTATTATCTTCCAACCAAAATGATAATAATAGAGGTCTTACATGCAATACAGGTAAAGATAATATTACATAACATAATTATGATGTCACAGAATAATTCAGCAGATGAGGGGCTGAGTAATGCAAGGCTAAATGTAGGCTAGGTCAAGGTCACCGTAGGCTAATTAGTACCATTGGAATGGAAACCTTGGGTGCTCTGTTATAGTGCTATGGAGTGAGTAGGCTGTGTAGGAGTGTAATATGGAGTGAAGCAGTTATCCATCCATATTGCCACAGTAGCAAGTATTCACTGAGCAGTCAGTAGTGAGATCTTCCCAGTTATGTGTAGGAGTCGTCAACTCTTCTAGAGGCCTGAATAATAATGAATGTCATAGCATAAATTTATACGTAGTTGTGCTTAGTCATGCTGAGTAATGATGAATGATATAGATACATAGAGCTTGGTCATACTGAAAAATGGAACAACAGGATCGCAGGGTCAGCCAAAGTCTAACGAGGTTTTGAAAATTTTTAATAATTCGGGCCTTGAAGAAGCAAAACTGACCATAATTGAAACACTACAAATCTTTGTCTTATACAAATATCACTGCATATGAGCCATATACACTTTGTAGCATGATTAGATCAGGAATGAAATAATATTTAGAAATTTTAATTTCCTTTTTTGAAATATCATAAAATGCATCGAGCATTCTCAGTGCAGGCATACCCTGTGTTGTATACGAAGTACATTTACCGTTATAGACTAACAAAAGTAGTGCATACGTCAAGAATGCCCGATAGAACTTTTTAAAGTAGATTTAGTAAAATGTATTCTTTGTCCACATTCTGACTCCTCAAATCATCTAGTAGGCTTGATTAGAGCGTTGAAAATTTTGGGTGAACATTGGATCACAGGCTATACTGACTATGTGGACCTCAGGCTACTTATAGCCTTCATCTTGTCTGTAATGAACTTGAGCTCATTTTGTATAACTCTCAGTCTAAGTTCACAGCGTAAGTGCATACATTCCCCACCATGTGCATATTCAAATCTTCGCTACAATAAAAACTGGAGTAGGTTAGCGAGGTTTAGATATTATTGATGACATTTTAATTTCTAGAATAATAGCTCTTTGCATTTACACACGTAAAAACTATTGTTTTACTTCTTGTATATGCAGTTCATTATGAATGCTGTCATTGATACTCACAAGCTGCTGAATCTAAGAAATTGTTCTCTCCCAATTTATCTCCTTTCTGTATTTTGAAAATAGAGGAAACAAAGAGGAAGAAGACAACTCCTTATTTTGTTACAGTCATTACTTTATCTACAAAGAGATGGACTACTTGTCAAATGTGACGTTGTGAGTCCTAATTTCTGATGATGTGAATGTGTTCCTGTTTCATAAAGTCACATAAAGTCACTTTAGTCAGCTACTGCTAGTCAGTGTACTACATTACAATATCAGCAAGTCTGATTGATAACTCCAACTTCCTTATTGTGCTGCTAATAATGATAAGCCTACTTGATGATTAGACACATGGTATTTACATGTATTATGTAGGAAATCAGTACATATATGACTACTTAGCCCAATAAAGACTTGCAGTATTATAATTAATTATAATGTACTTACATACATTACTAATTACTCACTCATGCATACAGCTATTAAATGTAATCTACTGTATAATTATGTTGTATTACACTAGGCTACATGCATTTTATGCTGTACTATCCTGTGTACTACTATACATCTATTTCCTCAATAAATGACTAGTTCAACTGTGTTATGCACCCAGTTATAGTATGTTACATAGATAAGTATACATAGCCTAGATAGTCCTATACATACATACTATTAGCATTGTGTGAACTAACCTCAATGTAACATGATCTTCTCCCAGTCCTAATCAAATAGGTTTCTTATTCAACTAGATTAGTCAATTATATGGGGAATTCCTCTAGTGATGTACAATGCTGATCCAAAACTGTGAAAATACAAAATTGTAGTTTTACCTACATTTGTGTTTAATTCATATATTCTTGGTTTATTGCAGTTTCCAGGATATACTGATACAGATATCATGTAATTGTGAATGCGGACTCTGGTCCTCAGACTGCTCTCTGGGCCTAAGGCTACATACTTTGTAATATTGTGTACATGTAAGTGTGCTGTTGTAGAGGGTAAGGTGTGGAGATAGAGTAAATACAATGATTATAGAGAGGGTTGCTATGGAGGATGAAGGTACATACAGGTGTCAGTACATGTATAACAGCAATGGTGGGGCAAAGACCTATACATGGGATACTGACCTCTCCATGCACATATACTTTGTATATATTAAATATATTATACAGTGTAGGCCTATGTGCTTAGTGTATGATCATGGGGTCGTAGTATCAGTTTTGTAAACCACCATTCACCACTGTATGATTCGTTATTGATAAACCTGCGTTTGGAAATGTCTTGTATACATTGTACATGTATGTAATATAAGAGATGTTATATACTAGTAACCAACATAACCTTGTAGCTAGTAATAGCACAGCTGCATGTTTACTGTTTGTACAGAGTTGACACAGCCATTGTTAAATGGTCTATTACTATACTACAGAACTGGGTCCAAATCATAGAGTTGACTTGGTGACTTGGCAACTTGCTGACTTGACTTGACTTTGACTTGCGCATCAATGTAACTTGACTTGACTTGACTTGGACACATGAATGACTTGTGATTTTGACTTGACTTTGACTTGCACATCAATCTGACTTGACTTGACTTGGACATGTGAATGACTTGTGACTTTGACTTGGGTCCTGCCAAGTCAATTTGGCAGATAAAAATTTTGTGCAGTATTTAGCCAACATGAAAAAAGGTCTCAATTGTCTACATATTTATCATTTTTACTAGATTAGTGCTAATAGCAGCCCTCAGAGTATATCAAGGTTAGCTATGAGAATACACAACTCGCAAAAGTCAATAATGCACTCAATTTCTATATACTACCTAAAAAAATTTCAATGGAGAAAACAGGTTGACTATCGGCTATCTTGACTACCGACTACCTTTTAGCATATAGACATTAATATATACTATACTATATACTACCTAAATAAATTTCAATGGTAGAACTGTATATTCTTATGAATATTTACTACCTCATACTACATGAAATAATGCCTTTAGAAATTGGGTGCATTATTGACTTTTGCTTCTTTACCATGATTGCATAACGTACATGTATGCCTACATGCCCAGCTACACATTGGCATAGGTTTTTCATAGATTGGAATGCCTACTAAAAGAAAAGAGAGATGTTTTGAAAAATTTTTTGAAGTTGTCTCCCACTTGATTTGCATTTTGACTTGACTTGACTTTTACTTAACTTGACTTGACTTATGACTTGGATGACGGCTGACTTGACTTGAGGCAGCATTGACTTGACTTTGACTTGACTTGCCTTCATAATTTTAGAAATGACTTGACTTGAGGCAGCACTGACTTGACTTGCCTTGCCTCCAAAATTTTAGAAATGACTTGACTTGCTGACTTGCAAGTCGACTTGGACCCAACTCTGCTATACTATATGTTCATTGGAGTCTAATCTTATTACATATTCATATATTATACATATATTATACCACTGTTCAGATATTGCTATTGTGTTAGGATTTTTTACTAGTAGAATAACTAGCGCCAAAGCCATACAAAAACAAAGTCTAGCCAATAAATTCGATGGGCGGGCTGAGAGGTCGCTAAACTAGTCAATTTAATATTTGAATCAAATGGGTGTCTAAAGCATTTTTTCCATTTTGATATTAATAGGTTTTATAAAATAACACATGGGAAATAGGTGTGGAAAACATTTTTACGTTAGAAAGTACCAAGTACTACTGTTCACCCACAATATAATATAACATTTGAGATATTGACAGGAAAACAAGGGAGACAAGTCAAAATTTCTTGAACATTTTCTGCATGCAGCGTGTACCCACCTCATTTGTTCCACTTCGAACACAGTAGATATGATAGAATTAAAAGATAGGTCATCTTCTTCTCAGAGTGAGTCTGACCGTGAATGTATTGAACCCCCCAAGCAAAGAGTAGGAAGGGTACTCACTCAACACCAACAACATTAAAGGGATTATGACATGTGGTTTATGTCTATATTCAATGCAGCATCTCCTATTTGGGTTTGTTGCATTTGTGCTCCTATAAGCGGAGTTGTGCCTTCCTGCCCATGCTTGACTCATTAATGCTAGGGCCACACTGGCGCGATTTTTTGTGCGAATAGCTAATTTTGGCCATAGGCGAAATCGCAAATCGCAAATTTTGTGCGAATTCGCGCAAAATTAGCGATTTCGCACTCGTTGATCTCAATCAGCTAATTTGCAACTCGCTAATTTGTGATTGGCCAATTTTTACTTGTCACGTTACTGTCACGTGTTCAGAGCCACGGATTTTCAATCAATCATGAGTTTAAATTATTATATTAAAATTTTTATTTTAACTGATGGATAAAATGACTACTTCCGTTTGCAAGAATTGTGTAAAACGAATAAAAGTAAGAATAAAATAATTATTTTATTTTATTCTATTTTTATTATGATTTTATTTTACATTTTTCGGAGTTCTAGTTCTGCAGTGAATGAGAAACGTGACCGAGGATAATAATTTTTGATCCCTCATTGGGTGAAATCAATGCGAATTCGCTTATAGCTTTTGCAGTGTGGCACGCTTGATTATAATTTGCGAATTCGCCTTTGGCCAAAATTCGCTATTCGCAAAAAATTCGCGTCAGTGTGGCCTAAGCTTAACACTATTCAATGCTGCTTCAAATGCAACTTTGTTATGAAGACGCAACGTGCCTATACATTGTGTTGTGGCCTAGTTGTTCTAAATATAGCCTGAATAGTACAAACAATGGGATAACTACAGTACTAGAACAACAAATATCTAGGCACTAAATATAGTGTGCCACTAAAGAGCTGAGTGCGTCTTAATGCTACCTTAAAACACGCGGCATAACCCCTTTAAAATTAGGAAGCCTATTCTGTGGTAGACCAGTTAGCCAAGTGTCAGTGTTTCATTTCGTACAGCTAAATACTATATTTTGAAAAACATTATAGGCCTATATCTGTATTTTGTTCAAATCTGTATTATGGTGTCATATACATGTAGTTACCTGTATATGCACACATTTTCCACTATCTCCACCACCTACATCTACACTCTACATGTGTATACTGTATGCCCTATTTGCATCTTTGTTTGCTCTGCCAAATACATACAAGTTGCATGTTACAACCTCTACCAAGCACAGCACAGTTTAAGAATAATATGACTAGAATTACATGAAATAGTACCATTTTAAATGGCACAGTTAAAAAAGATTCAAACGCTGGTGGGGCCTTCGGCTTCGCAGTGACGTCTTTCCCCTCAATTCGACACTTTGTTAGGATTTTTCACTTTATCAAGTTGAGAGCCCTGCCTTTATGCATATAGACACTAATATATACATTAATATATACTACCCAAATAAAATTCACTGGAGAAAGCAGGTTGACTATCGACTACCCTTGACTATCGACTACCTTTATGCATATAGACACTAATATGTACTATAATTTGTATAATACCTAAATAAATTTCAATGGAGAAAGCAGGTTGACTATCGACTACCCTCGACTATCGACTACCTTCATGCATACAGACACTAATATATACTATATACTACCCAAATAAATTTCAATGGAGAAAGTATACTACATATTACCTATATAAATTTCAATGGAGGAATTGTATATTCTGGTGGATATTTACTACCTCATATTACGTAAAATAATGCTTTTAGAAATCGGGTGCATTGTTGACTCTTGCGATATAAGAAAAACACTATATATAATAGTATATACATGTATATACACGGATATGCAAAAGTATTTTTCTTATCTCTACTTGGCACGCTTTTAGTAATCACGTGCAAACATGGACATGTCATATTGTAATGTAATGTTAGCACGAGTGGTAGTGGTAGTGGTTGTGGGCTGCCAAGATAAACTTCCACACATTACATAAAGAATGAACAATTAAGTAAGCTCTTGTAGTTATTGTAGAGGACGTAGGCCGATGCTTAGACTAATTAAAGAGTCCAGGGTCGACGTAGGTCCGATGGTTTATACTCCGTAGGAGTGTAGAAAGTGTTTATGTTGAAGAGGGGACGTAGGCCTGATGCTTACATTCATTTAAGAGTCAAGGATTGACTAAGGTCTGAGGTTTATACTTATCAAGGAGTGTAGTAAGACACTTATACGAGTACGAGGACAATCTCGGGCACCAAAGGTCCAGGGGACCAAGGCTAGAGCTGTCTGCCTGCAAGAGCAAGACTCTGTAGGTTGAGTTAGGAGATGTTGCTCTATTGAAGCACAATCATCAACTGATTTAGTATAGAAAATGTGCTGACTTTTATATGAATCAAACTTCCAGCAAAAAGGCCGACAGGGGGTCGGGTTGTACGATAAGGTATCATCACTGGAAATTGTGTAAAAAGATGGCTGAAAAATGCCCGAGGTCAAACCATGAAAATGTTGGCCATGCACAAAAAAGTGCTTACAATCATGAGAAATGGACTATGCATTAATATGATAAATATCCAAGACATCGGCCATCAATTACAATTATAGGCAAAAAGACAGAAAGTAATCAGACAATAAGTGTACTTGCAATAACAGTATACGTAGCAGTAGTCAAGTACAGTGACATGATTGGTTGAATAAGCAGGGGTGGATATAGGAAATATTTCAACACCAGCCTATTTGCAAGAAGTCATGAATTTCACGCGTCTGAGGGAGTTAATACAAGATAAGTGTGGAACATGAACAGTCATGTATGGGTACAGTCTACACATATAACATGACTATTACAGCAATATACAATGACTGTACTGCCTGAGCAAGGAAGTAGAAAATGAATTGAACTTTGAAGCCTGGACATGTATAGTATTGATAGTTTACAGAGCACAGTTAGTATTGCATGCTTGGTTGAACACACGCCTAGGATGGTGGCGTGGGTGCCTATAGCCGCCCCTGTGAATAAGAACAGTATAACACACTAGCCAGACAGTCATTGATAATAACAATAGGTATACAATGAGTGTGTAAATGTAATAAGAGTCATGCATAATAACTGAGGCATGTAGAGTTAGTTATGCATGTGGCTGTCCATGAGAGACTGGACAGGTATGCGGGAACACCACAATATTTCTGTTATTAGTAATAGTTATTCTATACATTGGACACGACCAACTCTTCTACTTACAGTGACTACTACTACAACAGCACCACCTACTGTAGTGACGGATACTGTCCCTAAGGAACCTCAATCTGACGATAAACCGACGGTTAAAATCATAGTAGTGAGCGTGCTCACCGTGCTTGTTATTACCATAGTCAACATCATTCTAATTGTGTACAAGTGAGTCAACGAGTCCATTTATTACTTTGTATCTTAGGTGTGACATCAGTGTAGATGCTGAACTATATCTTCTATTTTATTCGCTGGTTTATGGGTGTTTTATGATGGAAAAAGAGAATAATGTGTTTCATATATTAACTCATGTAAAGCACAAAGTGCTAGTATGATGGAAGGTATTTATTTCTTGGCTTTCTTTCTTGGCTGTGGCTTGTGAAGTATATTTTACATGCATTTCATGTCTCCTGCAGCTTTAAATATTAGACAGATTCACAACTATATAGACTGTTCGTAGTTATTCTTAAACCACTACTGTCGCACCATTCAATATTTTCAAATAATCTTGTTCATCCTTTTTCAGTAAGATTGATGTGTTGTTTGTCTTTGGTAACCTAGCAGCTGCCAAGAAAACCCTATTTTAATATTGGTTGATTTCACCTTCAATCAGCCTATGCTGGGACTTTTGGAAGCTCTCAAGCAGTTAATATAAAACTGTGCTACAGAGATAGCCATAGGACTTGCAATGCATCGCATTGTTTTTTGTGGGCATGACCCTAACTTACTTATTCATCACTGTGCACAAGAGTTATTTATAGAATGACAGTTAGTGTTGGCTCAATAAGATTACTGGGCTATTTGATGTTAGTAGCTTACCTATGTACATAAGTTACAAGTATAGACTTAGAACAGGCATAACCATAGGAACTTAACAGGTCTCAATGCTGAATGGAGGTCATAATAGCCAATATTCAAATGAGTTTATCTTGGCTGCCACTAGGTTTACAAAGACAAACAGCACATCAATCTTCATGAAATAAGATGACCAGTATTCTTTGAAAATATTGAATGGTGAGACAGTAGTGGTTTAACATTATTAACTAAATTTTATACTCAAGTTTTGTAGCAGTTCGGTCTTATAACTAGCTACATGTACATGTAATGCCCCCATCATGGCAGAATTCAATTCGGCTTGTAAGGTCATTGAATAAATGCACAGCAGGATAACTAAAACAAAAGTCAGTCCACTTTTGGCCACTCCTCTCCTTGACCTTACTAGCTTTTGAATTCCCTTAACATCTGCCTACTCTAAGATTGAATGTATTTGCCATGCAGGATGATCACATACCTGCCTTTTAAGTAGTATATGATTATGGTATGTCTATCACCCTATCAATGGGCTATCTAGTCTCAATTTGTTTATATATCTCCTTTGCTCCACTTCATTCTTTAGTTTCCTCGTTCCACTTTATTTGTGTTATAGTTAATGCGATTCATTTTGCTTCAATCTCTACTCAGATTTACACTATGTGTACTGATTATACAGCTAGTGGGTGTAAACTAAAGTTTCCATGAACAATCAACCTCTTTTAAAGGCTCACGGTACTTAAATTATTTCATCAGTGGATTCATCTGTTAGAGATTCACTTCATTGCTGTGCTACTTATGTTGTTGTATCTCTCAGTCTGTTTACTTACGGTTGCAGAAAACGTAAAGATCGTGGTAACATGTCCAATGAGATGGAAGATGACCTGTGGATTGACCTAAATATACCTCTACTTCGTCCAGCTAGCATGGGTTATGGTAAGAGTAAACCCATACCTTTAGTTGCAAGTTCTACTGAGCATGACGGTACATTTACTTACAATAGAGAGTATGTAAGTATGTAAGTAACTGTAGTGTGTGCAGAAGAGAGGAAACAAACTGCAGAATGTAGGGACAGTGTTTATGCATTATGATGTTATGTGGTAAAATCTTATTTCAAAGTTGGAATTTTATTTGCATTTCTATAATTGCAGCAGTCATACTCCTCATCCTGTTGGCTACATAATAGTTGGAATTGTCTTCTCAATGTTTTTATAACTATGTTATTGTGTTGAGCAAGGAATGACAACTCCAAAATCTCCGAATATTTATTAGTAGTCATGTCCTCTATCATTTTATAGTGGAGAGTGAATATGAGAATATTGGTATAGACGGGTGGGCGAAGCACTGCAGAGATATGCATGCCAACTCAGACATTAAATTCACTGATGAGTATGAAACCGTCTGTCAGCCTCCTAAACCAGACATCACATGGGCAAACTCCCTGGAGCCAGCTAACCTCTCTAAAAACAGATACAATAACATCATAGCCTGTGAGTTTATACCATTCCTAGCCTGTGAGCTTATAACATCCGTAGTCTGTGAGTTTAAAGCATCCCGTAGCCCATGATTAATAGAATCGTAGCCTGTGAATTTGTAGCATCCGTAGTCTGTGAGTTTTCTAGCATCTCTTAGCCTGTGAGTTTGTAGCATCCTGTAGCCTGTGAGGTTATAGCATCCACAGTTTATGAGTTTATAGCATCCATAGCCTGTGAGCAATAGAATCTTGGACTGTGAGCTAAGAACGTCGTAACCAGTGAGTTGATCTCCAACATGTCCTAGCCTGTTGGTCACTGTTGGTTTAAACATTAGGTTCACATGCCAGCATATGATTGGTTGTTTACAGATGATCACACTAGAGTCATACTCAAGACACAGCCAGGAGTTGTCCACTCTGATTATATCAATGCAAACTTTATTGATGTAAGTATATAGTGTGATATTCTCTATTGATGTAAGTACATTGTATAGAGTGTGCTATCCTCTATTGATGTAAGTATAATTATAGTGTGCTATTCTCTGCCACTCTTCTCAATTCAAGAACTGACATGTAAATTAACATGCATATTGAAGAATACAATGTATTTATAATTATATCTTGCTACACTATTTCCTATAAGAGTGGACAATGGCTGTATAACTGCAGTATAACTACATAGACATGCCTGCCAATATATACATGTACATACATATACATGACTGTGTATATACATGTACATACATATACATGACTGTGTATATACATGTACATACATATACATGACTGTGTATATACATGTACATACATATACATGGCTGTGTATATACATGTACATACATATACATGACTGTGTATATACATGTACATACATATACATGACTGTGTATATACATGTACATACATATACATGACTGTGTATATACATGTACATACATATACATGACTGTGTATATTCTCGCATATATATAATGTACTAATGGTGTTGTAGTGCAAAGTTAGTATGTCTACACAAGTCATTCCTTTGATTCAGGTAAAGACAACTTCCAATGCACACTGCTCTATATTCCCTGTAGTATTCCATTTAGATACCCCCACCACTGTACAGTATTAGATGTGAGGTGTTTGCTTTAAATTTTCATGTTATTCTTTATACAGTGTAATATTATGTGTATGTACCACGTAGTAAAGTAAGTACTTTATTGTACTAACACACCAGTTTTCACTTGGGACAAAAGCTGTGCATTGCATTATGTGTGAAGTAATATGCAATGTAAGGTAAGTTATTTTTTGTAGCTTACATGGATATATAATCAATTAATAGAACTTCAGTGAATGTACATGCAGTAAGTACGTGTATTAGTAAGTGCTGTACATACAGTACTTACACTACACATTTATAATACAAACACTCATGTCTTGTACACCTGTACTGTAATACTGTGGTGTTCCAGCATACCTGTCCAGTCTCTCATGGACAGCAACACATATAACTCTCATGCCCCAGTTACATGTATCAAGCATGACTCTCATTACATGCTTATTACATACCTATCATATAGTTACGATGTATTATTGTCAATAACTGCCTGGCTAATGTGCCTTATTTATTGTTCGACCAGTCAGGTCTCTGTCTTTTTGCCTATTTTAATTGATGGCCGATGTCATGGATATTTCTCATATTAATATATAATCCATTTCTCACTATTGTAAGCACTTTTTGTGCATGGCCGACCCTTTTATGGTCAGACTTCGGGCACTTTTCAGCCATCTTGCTATGAAATTTTTGGGGACAATACCTTATTGTACAGCCCGACCCCCTGTCGGCACTTTTTGCTGGAAGTTTGAATCATATAAAAGCCAGCACATTTTCTATGCTAAATCAGTTGTTGATTGCGCTTCAATAAAGCAACATCTCCTAACTCAAACTACAGAGTCTCACTCTTGCAGGCAGGCAGCTCCAGCCTTGGTCCTTGGACCTTTAGCGCCTGAGCTTGTCCTCATACTCGTATAAGTCTCTTACTACACTTCTTGATGAGTATAAACCTTGGACCTTAGTCGATCCTTGATTCTTAAATGAATCTAGATCGGCCTACATCCCCTCTTCAACATAGACACTTTCTACACTCCTACAGAGTCCAAACCATCGGACCTACATCGACGCTTGGCTCTTTAATGAGTCCAAGCATCGGCCTACGTTCTCTACAATAACTACAAGAGCTTACTTAACTGTTCATTCTTTATGTAATGTGTGGAAGTTTATCTTGGCAGCCCACTACCACTACCAAGTACTTCCCACACTCGTGCTAGCATCGGAACCCGTGTGAAACCCTAAGTACAAAGCATTACAATACTATGATTTTTGCAGAGTTACGATAAGACAAAAGCATTCATAGCCACGCAGGGTCCTCTACCCAACACCCTGGAGGACTTCTGGAGAATGATCTGGGAGAACAACAGCAGTGTTATAGTTATGATCACCAACGTATACGAGAAATACAAGAAGAAATGTGAGCTGTACTGGCCAGACAGCGGCGAGGCTAAGTACGGCACGATGACCGTCTCTCTCCTCAGCGTAGAGGAACTGGCCTACTGGACTATACGAAGATTTACCCTCAAAAAGTCTAAAGTCAACAAGAAGGTAAAATATCTAGCAGTCGAAGTATGGTGTAAGATTGTGTATTGCCATTGTCACTCGATTAGACGTAAATTCCTCTTTCAGCTCCGTTGTGTAGGCAGCTATAAGGAACAGAAACTTCCACAAAAGTGACTTTTTTGAAAAATGTTAACACTTTGACCTTCCATCTTCATTCTGTTATTTTATAATCACTGTGTATTTTGAAAGTTTTCTCTCCCACGGCATTGTGGGGATACGTCATGTGACACTGTCCAGTTTGAAACTTGGCTCCACTAGAAGCCACTAACCTTCGACTAGTTGACTCCGACTAGTTGACTTCGTTGTTTATTGGCATGGTTCTATGGGTGACTTCTGATACATTGTGTAATGGGAGTCGTTTAGCTAATAATAGCCAATTACAACAGTGCTTCGTGATACCAACGTGATACCTACATGTTGGTCTTTGTGTAGCGAACAATCAACCACCGATTTGCCCGGGAAAATAAAAATGAGCAAACAGCCTTGAATGTAGCAGTGTGTAGGCGAGCGTTTAGTGTAGGTGTGAGAACAGCTGGGTAGTAATCTATAATCAATTGTAGCTCTTTGGTTCCAACCCACAGGTAAAGGCAATGATTAATGTTACATGACACTAAATGCTCACTAAATGCACACTATTATATCTTTGCTATGTCTAATATTATGTATAGTTACTTAACGCCATGAGCTATGAAATCATCACCTATTACTAGTATGCGCTCAACTTTCTACGTGTCTATAACTATACACTGGCTGACTTACTAGTGGCTCATCCTTGATTCTCAGCTTGAAGAAAATCTCATGCAGAGATCGAATATCTTACTGTACGGCCAGTGTTTTTCTAATAGTTTTGTGGTTCTCTAAACTTTTGGTGATTCAACTTTGATATTCAGCTATGTGGATGTTGGTTTGACGCCAGTAACAAGTGAATAATACATGTAGTTGCTAATAGGCTGACTGATGTGTTATATCTTCGCTAGAACTCTATCATATATGCTTGTGATCTAGTGAAGATTAACCTCCTATCAAGGACAACTTCAGCACATGCTGGCCTAGTATGGAAAATAATGTAGAACATATTATATGAAACCCATGTGTATTCATTAGCTACTGCTAAGAGAATCTTTTGGGTAGCCTTTGGAGAAGTGTAATATTGAACAAGTGAATATACAGAAAAGTGTGGGCAGGTCTGCCGTGGATATCTTGTTCATGAGGTCTTAGGCTTACGCTAGAATTCCCATTTCTATCCAGAATTATTAGTTACTGTATCTTTAAGTTCAGAGTTGTGATACTCAAAGGTGGTGGGTTGGCGGTTTGTTTTTGACAACTTGAAAGTTACTTCCCTTCCCCTAATGTAGTGGGATTGTAGTTACTAAAGCTATGCCATCATTCGATTGTAGAAGAATCAGATAGTAAAGGTCATAGTTCAGTACCACTACATGGAGTGGCCTGACCACGGCATCCCGGAGTATACACTTCCTGTCCTAGCATTTGTGAAGAGATCTTGTTCATCTAATCCGGCAAATGGTGGCCCCATTGTGGTGCACTGCAGGTAACCATACCTGGTTCTTCATGTCTGCACAATTTCATCATTCTCTGAGATTGTGGATTGAGCAATTAGCATTGATAACCTGTTATAAACTGTTATAAATTTTAAGAAATAGTTGATTGTGCGTTTACCATCATTTTATAGACCTACTTGAATCTAATCTACATGGCGTTTACTGTGTTCTGTGTATTAGTTAGTAGTGTTTGCAGAGATATATGTAGTGTGATTGTCTACACATACTTGTCACTTGTACGTATACTTTGCAGTGCCGGGGTAGGTAGAACTGGTACTTACATAGTCTTAGAGGCCATGATGAAACAGATAATGCAGAAGAGAACAGTAAATGTACTCGGATTTCTCAGACACACCAGAGGACTACGCAATCACATGGTGCAGACGGAGGTAACGACTCCCACATCATACTCTCACTTCCCTGTCTAGCTCCTCATTACTATATATATTGTATTTAAACTAAATTTTTATTCTATTTCTTAAACTGCTTTCAGTGCATAGAGTGTTTAGAGTTTGTGAGGCACTCGATTGTGGTACATCAACTTTCAGATAATGTTAACTTGTTATGGCTCTCTAACCTATTACATGTTACTAGTTCCAGACGCTGTTATAGCCTTTGATAATACAGGAATCTGATTGGTTGACTAATGATAATCCAGGCATCTGATTGGTTGACTACTTCTTGTTTAATGATATAGGATCAGTATATATTCATACACGACGCTCTACTCAATTTCATTGAGAGTGGAGGAGGTACCGATATCCAACCAAAGAAGTTTAAAACAGTCATAGACGAGCTGGACTCTAACTTTGACAGCTCCGCTGAGACTATTCTAGAGAAACAGTATAAGACAATTGTCAAGTGGTCACCTGCAAAGCACCTGACATACTCTGCCACGTTAGATGTCAACCAAGATAAGAATAGATGCATGTCGTATATACCCTGTAAGTCAAATATGTACTATGATAGTATTATATTCACATACATCTTATGCATGAACCCCATGTAAACATCTGTATATTGTTATCTAGCATCTGCTGGAAATAATAAGTTGCCCCTTGTTGGTAGCTAGAGCTATGCTATACATGGCTTGTGTTGTATTTAGTGCCCAGTTCATACAAGCGCAACTTTTGGTAAAATTCAGTGCGATACTGCTTCGATTATGATGGCTGGACTTTTAAACACTCATTCACAATTTGCTTCGAATTTTGCCGGTACAAAAACTGTGAGCAGTCATTATTTGCATAATATGTCGTAGTAGTCAGTTAGCTGAAGATGTAGAGATAGTTTTATATTGTATGGTTATTTTATACAGTGGATAACTCCAGTAGAGTAAAGCTACCCAAGATACCAGGGGAGAATGGGTCTGACTATATCAATGCTACATATCTCCATGGCTACTTCCAGAACAAGGAGTTCATCATAACCCAACATCCAGCCGCCAACACAGAGTATGACTTCTGGAGAATGGTGTGGGATCAGGTATGTTGATGGTCACCTCAGTAGTCATTGGTTGTTCATCTCAATGGTCATTGGCTAGTCAATTCAATGGTCATTGGTTTGTCATCTCAGTAGTCATTGGTTGGTCAAATGTAATTAAGCCACTAATGAGAAAGTGTGAAGGTCGAAACACCCTAGAATGCTCACCCAACTCTCCACTAGTTGCTCACATTGGAGTTGTCTGTACAGCAGTTCAAAGAAGAAGTGTTGAGTCACGGTGATAGACTGACCATTATTATAGTAATCCACTACTTGTTAGACATTGTGGTATGAAACATTATGTTGCTTGTAAGCATTCTTGGTGCTTTAAGAGGTATCCTTAAAAGTAGAATATAAACGGTCGTGTGGGGCTTTTGTACAACGTTTGTCATGTTCTTCAAATGAAATTTTGATTGCCAAATTATTCGCTACTCTTTGAGAGTTTTAGATGGAGACCAGTCACTTGTTCTTGGACAAGGCACACATGTGTAGGTTGTAAATGTGGGGTGTGCAGTGGAATTCAGTACTCATAAAATTTGTTGGTGGATTAGGACAGGTTATACCTGTAACTACAATATAGCAGGTGTACATGTACATGCAGGTTAGAGTATACGTATAGTATATACTGTATATCATACTAGATACTGCATTATTGTATTGTATTACTGTATTATTGATGTACTCAATAACTCTAGTTAATATACATGTATATTGTAGAACTCAATGGCACTTGTTATATATTCTGTAGATATCTATGACCCTAGTTATATATGTTGTAGAACTCAATGACCCTGGTCATGTTGTCCAATGTGGGTGAAGAGGACTGTGTCACTTTCTATAGACCCAAAGAGGAGCCAACTGATTGGTCACACAAGTCCTCATTCAAACTAACACTCACAAAGGAGAATCTAGACACTACAGACTTGATCATTAGGGACTTCCAGCTCGAGTCCAAACAGGTTTGTATCCAATTATCTCAACCCCTATCATAACAAGTTTTCACTGTATGTGTACGTGATCGTCTCAAGTTATATCCCAATATCAATATATGAATTAGCCTAAGTGCCCGAATGTTGTTACAGGACAACTATGAGATGTTGACCCGTATGTTTTCTATAACCTGCTGGCCTGAGGCTTACACGGAGACACAGAGTTATAGTGATGGAGTGTTCCAGTTCTTAGAAGTGGTTAACAAGTGGCACTCAACTAAGAGGAACCAGACAGGGCCTATCATAGTCATAGACAAGTAAGTGTTACCATCATATACAGCCCCTTATTATGTCATAGACAAGTAGTGTAAGTGTTACCATCATATACAACCATTGTATAGTGTGGTTGATGCATACTAATGTGTACTTTTATGTGGATGTTCCAATGCAGTTAAGTAAACTGCCCATTGATGTAATATGTCTGCCCTCTGATGTTGAAGGTACGGAGGGAAGGCAGCTGCCCAGTTCTGTGCTCTCTATACTCTATACAATCAATATCACCATGATAGCACAGTAGATCTGTACTCCTTAGCCTACTTATACCACATGAAGAGGCCTGGTGTGTGGGAGGCGCAGGTAAACTACATTATATTATAATCTACAATAAATATATGTATTATTTACCTGCCATATTTTAAGAGTTGTTATCACTTTGGTTCTAACAAACTGGATCTGTGGTCAAATATAATATGTATTGCTTATGGTTCATCTCACTCTATAGCCCCAAAATTATGTGTCAAAAATCTGAAGAACAATAGTCTGATGATTTTAGTAGTAGGTAGGCTATGATTATGTAGTTGTTAGATTCACATTTCTGTCGGCAAGTCTTCCATTTCATGTGTAAATTACATTTATATGTACAGTATATGTACAGTATATGTACAGTATATGTACAGTATATGTACAGTATATGTACAGTATATGTACAGTATATGTACAGTATATGTACAGTATATGTACAGTATATGTACAGTATATGTACAGTATATGTACAGTATATGTACAGTATATGTACAGTATATGTACAGTATATGTACAGTATATGTACAGTATATGTACAGTATATGTACAGTATATGTACAGTATATGTACAGTATATGTACAGTATATGTACAGTATATGTACAGTATATGTACAGTATATGTACAGTATATGTACAGTATATGTACAGTATATGTACAGTATATGTACAGTATATGTACATTATATGAGATAACTGTGTGCTTCCGTTATGATATAAACCTTCACTGCATTCTCTGTGCTTGCAGAATGACTACCGGTTGTTGTATAATAGCATGTTACAACTATGTCAGCCTCAGCTCGAAGATGAAAGGGGAAATGAAGGGGCATCCAATGGAGAGTTTCCTATGAATACATTCGCCAATGTAAGGCGTATTAATACGCTACCTCGATCTCCTGAGCACATGGTCAGAGCAGACACTCTGTGAATCTAGGTCAAGTGGTGAGTCCATGTTATAATTTTTGTGCTGGTGATTACAGTGTTAGGTTATTGGTGGCACACCATCAGTAACTATATCACTACTCACTGCTTGCTTTGTAGTGAGCAGTGACAACCTCTTGTAAATACGATGTACATGTATGCATTTTATTTAAAATTTTTATTTTGTCCTTCATTTTTCCTTTTCCATAGCACTGTATTTGTGTGATTATTTAGAATTATTTGAATTGAGTTCAACATACTTATTCAGATTTAGCTTTGTGACTTACTTTTGATATGGTGATAAATTTATATTGGCACTTTTAGCAAATTCCTTTGCACGGTACAAATATGGGAATATTGCAATCACTAATCACACTGTATGTCACATGTTAGCTGACATGGAAATCACAAAAGGGCAGAATTTTGCATCACAAATGGCTCAAGGCTTCTAGACTTAATATTTTGTGTAATATCATTTGTTAATTTTTAATAAACCCAAAACTTTTGGCTGTTTTACAGCAAAGTAATGTTCTTATAATATGCTTTTACACCACTGTTTTCAAAATATTATCTACTAGTTATTTGATTTAATTAGTATATACATTTAGTACAACACATCATAGGCTTGTATGTAGCAGTTTGTAGTTGTCCTCTCTCTTGTTCTCTTCGTGAGGAGGGAACAACTCCAATGAAAACACTCTATTTTATAAACAACATTACATTATACATACCCACTCAACTGTATGACAGCATTGTTTATTTGTAAAAGAAATTTTACAATTAATCATGAATAATAGACATCACTTTTAGACTTCTTGGATAGTTTTTGAAACTTATAGCTTAGCTTTGAGCCACTTACATCTACTTCTGTTATTATACATGTATGTATTTTGTACTTCCCTTTTGTATAAAATATACTTCCAGAAATCAAAAATATACATTTTTCTGTCTTTTTTCAAAGCACCAAACTCGTAATATTTATTTATTACTGTGAATATATTATTATCTCCCAACCAAAATGATAATAATAAAGGTCTTACATGCAATACAGGTAAAACTATTACTTGCCAAAATACGTGTGTATTCGTTAGTAAAGGTAATATTACATTACATAATTATGATGTCACAGAATAATTTAGCAGATGAGGGACTGAGTAATACAAAGCTAAATGTAGGCTAGGTCAAGGTCACCGTAAGCTAATTAGTACCATGGGAATGGAAAACTCGGGTGCTCTGTTACACTGCTATGAAGTGAGTAGGCTATATAGGAGTGTGATATGGAGTGAAGCAGTTGTTCATCCATGTTCACACGGCGAATAGTAATCACTGAGCAGTATATAGTGAGGTCTTCCCAGTTATGTGTAGGGGTCGTCTACTCTTCTAGAGGCCTGAATAATAATGAATGTAATAGCATAAATGTTTACTAAGTTGTGCTTAGTCATGCTGAGTAATAATGGATGATATAGATACATAGAGCTTGGTCATACTGAAAAATGGAACAATAGGATCGCAGGGTCAGCCAAAGATCCAAAGTTCTGAATTTTTCAATAATTCAGGCCTTGAAGAAACAAAACTGGCTATAATTGAAACACTACAAATATTTTTCTTATAGAAACGTCACTGCATATGAGCTATATACACTTTGTGGCATGATTAGGTCAGGAATGAAATACTATTTAGAAATTTTAATTTAATTTTTTGAAATGCCATCAAATGCATCGAGCATTCTCAATGCAGATATACCCTGCGTTGCATAAAATGTACATTTACCATTATAGACTAACAAAAGTAGTGCATAATTATGTTGAGAATGCCCAATAGAATTTTTCGAAGTAAATTTAGTAAAATGTATTCTTTGTACACATTCTGATTCCTTAAATCATCTAGTAGGTTTGACTAGAGTGTTGAAAATTTTGGGTAGACATTGGATCACAGGCTGTACTGACAATGTGGACCTCAAGCTACTTACAATGACTCTGTTGGACTGAACATAGTAGGTGCTGCCAGTAAGATTGACACCGATGCCAAAACAGTGGCGATAGCAAAGAACCAGAGTAGAAATCTGTCAATCACTGTCCCAGCAAACTTCCAGTCACTAGTTATCTGGTCGTCTTCATCCTGAGCTTTCATCTTATCTGTAATGAACTTGAGCTCTTTGAGTATAGATCTCAGTCTAAGTTCACAGCGTGAGTGCATACATTCCCCACCATTTGCATATTCAAATCTTCTCTACAATAAAAATTGGAATAGGTTAGCGAGGTTTAGATATTATTGGTGATGTTTTAATTTCTTGGATAATAGCTCTTTGTAATTGTACACATGTAAAAACTATTGTTTTATTTTTTGTATATGCAGCTCATTATGAATGTTGTGGTTCTTAGTCATTGATACTCACAAGCTGCTGAATCTAAGAAATTGTTCTCTTCCAATTTAACTCCTTTCTGTATTTTGAAAATAGAGGAAACAAAGAGGAAAAAGACAACTCCTCATTTTGATCAATAACTTGGAACACTCCATGCTCCATGGGCCAACTAAAAACTATGTTAGCTTCTTGTGGAATTTTTTACAGCATCTATTGATATGGTCAAAAGGTTACGGAGCACGTAAATGTTTGCAGATTACTGGAGAGTAACTACAACATTGTGAGGTTATTGCTTTGATCTCTATGCTCAACTAATAAACATGGCATCTGAAATACTAACTTTTCCAGTGTCACTCAGAAATAATGGGGATATTGATATCAGTGTGGTACAGCGTACATAATACTATTACAAACCTTGCTCAATCTTGTGGAGTCTCCTCGAGCGCACTCTCCAACTGCCGGTACAGCTACTGTTGGAGTAAGTGTATCCATTTCCTCTGCTAATAATCTTTTACAATTACTATCACTGCTCTCAGAGTCAATGTTACTCTCTCTTCCCTTGAGACACCAGAAGTCGGGTGTAAAAGTGTGTCCTGGCCGCTTCATCCTCAGTATCCATGCCAACCATTCACAAATACCTCTCTTTACCTGCCATAGAAGAAAGTAAATAGTGAACACTCACTGTAGATGCTACGGCAGCATGACTTGTAAACACAGCCCTAACGGTGCATATTATGCAAGAGATGAATCTCCGTACTCAAATCAAACCTTAACAACAAACTTATACTATAACCATGTACATGTACATGCTGCAGACTGGTATCTTTAGTGCCAGATTTGAAATGCATTTTCTAACATTAGGACGAGTCAGTGCCGTTTTACTGCCCAATGATAAGCATTAAGTAGTCTCTCAATATCACTATATAGTCCAAAATAAGTGATTGTGCATTAGAAAACATGCTGACATCTCGCGGTGTTGTCTGCAGGTATGCTGAGAAAACTGGCAGCAAACCGTGTGTGGGATGGTGTTAAATATTTCAGCACTGTATAACTGTTTTTGTCTACCCTTCATTTATTGCATATTTAATTCTTATAATACATGAATATACACATAAGAGAATAAAGGCAAACTTACCCATCGTGGCATAGTGTGGGTTTCTGAAGTTCTGTGGTGGTAATTGAGTACTAGGACGGTGAATATGACAGAGGCAGCGTTTAGCAACATGACAGCACTGAAATATAGGGCTACAAAACACATGGAAACATTGACCAAGTGGTCAGCAACAGTATAGAGACTGCTTCTAGCTCATTGTAAAAGTGTTCTAAGGGGTTGCTGACTTACCAATTAGAGGAACAGCATCTGAGGAGGCAGGAAGAGCTTCGGCCACCATCAATAAGAACACAGTGAGTGAGAGAAGAATAGTCACACCTAGGAATAGCATGAGTAGCTCACTGACTCCATGGTAACCCCATGGTAACCATGGTAACCAGTTTAGTTTAGCATGTAATCTAGGAGATTTTAGTAAGATGAAAACTTGATCACTGTTTACCCTTAGAGTTAAATTAAATACATAATAATGTCAAGATGGTAATAAAGTATTTAGGTAAACTTAACTAAATATTATACAGAGCATAAAATACTTGTATTGCATTTATACATGTGCACGTATATCAAATGGAAACATTATAATATAATGTTTCCATTTGATATACGTGCACATGTATAAATGCAATACAAGTATTTTATGCTCTGTATAATATTTAGTTAAGTTTGCCTGAATACTTTATCACCATCTTGACATTATTTATGTTATTGCTATTCTGTACCATATTATTGTTATAAGAGCTTTTATTTCATTTGAAACATATAACTAATTTTACCGTGTAGAATTTGTTGACATAATAATAGATTTTGCAGCTTACCAAAAGAGATTTTCTCTCCAGCATCTGGTGGTATAGTGAATGTAACCAAGGTCAACCCTGCCAACATTAGACACGGTATAATCATGTTTACGATGTAGTAAAGCTTTCTCCTCCTGATCTTTATCGTGTATGTGATGTCAATATATGGATTGTCGGGACAGCAGTCGTACAGCACCACGTTACGTTTCAGTGGTACACCTAAAATAATAGAGCACACTATTTATGTGTTATTATTATTTTCTCCCTTCTGCAAGGAATTGATTTCAGAGCTGACATTTGTCAAATTAGCCTGCCCTTGCCCAAAATTTTATACTTTAGAGCCTTGAACCCAAGTCTCTACGGAACCTAATCGTCTAGTACAATAGACAGAATACAATATTGCTACACCAGCTGAACTACCACACAGGGCACAGTACCTGTACACTGAGTGGTAGTCATGTGGTTCAATTTCTGCAGTTCTCAGTGATGAGATCATAAGAGGATATCGGTTGCTGATTTAAACACAACTTGAAAGTTAAGACGCACCAAGTCACATTGTATGCCTTGTAGACTTTTCTAGAATTTAAACTGTTTTATGAGAAAGAGTGCAAAATATAAGAAAACCATTTCACAAGATCTTAGTGCATTATACCGAGAAGATCCCATTCTCCATTCTTAGAGTAACCTTCGAGACTTCCTTTCTTTTCCTTGCCCTTAACCTGAAGATTGATTTTAGTGCCGTCGTATGTCCAAGAACCAAACTTGAGGACACAGCCTTGGTCATCAAAGGGAAACCACTTGATATCAATAGGGCACCTGCTAGTAAATATTCCTGGTGGACCCTGAGTGAGCATGCCGGTGTTGTAAAGGACCACATTGACAGGGTAGCTGCCGTCGAAGGCTGGATCAGCACTGTAAACAAATAAAGCAATAACTCCGACCGCAGCACAAAGAGTACAAGACTAAAGCCACTGCCATGGCTATATGCTTATATCAAAAGTTATTTTTTACTTGATGTTATAGAACAGGTAGTAAGGTGTATCACAGCCCTGCAGTCAACTACTATAATTATCTTTCAATACTTTATGGATGGTTATATTCAATGCAATACTATATTGGGTATTGGTATAGGACATTAGCCTCACCAGACCAATATGACAGAGTAAATTGGTATTGAATTCGTTTTCAAGTATTGGCCCCAAGCCTGGACCCAGCTATATGCAGTGGCTCCGCATTCTGCACTAAAATAACGCTGAATAAAAACATTTGATGGCAGCTTAGAAATATTTAGCCTAAAATTTTTGGTCCAAATATCTTCACAATTACTCAATATTATTTTTGTCAACAGCTCATCTCCTACGACAGAAGCTACAGTACATGTAAATGATGTAGACTTATACATATACATGTATGTATTCATCATTGTACTTGCATTGGCTTGACCCAATACTCTCAATATTCTATGATTGAGAGCATTGAGAAATAGTCAACACCCATCCCGGAAGTATAAACTATTTGGGGCTGTGCAATGGGCACCCTTTCTGGCACCTCGCATGGTCCTCACTGATTCAAACTATAGTGATTTACCCAGCTGCTCCCACCTCCCTTATACCAGTACATGTCTGCGCAGATGTGCACTGGCGATACTACAAGTATTCATGCATATCACATTTCTGTACCTGTTGTACATGAGAATGTCCGGTTTCCACACAAACTTCTCTGGTAAACGTATTTCTGTAATATTCCCGTATTCCTCGGGTTTCCATGCTAACTTGTAGTCATACCATATCTGCCAACAGCGATGCAGTCCAAAATAAACATTCAATTTTGTTCAAGTGTTAATACAAACTACATAGTGATAATTATAAGCGCAATGACTTGATGTTATAATATATGCGTGTATATATTGTATAGTTCAAAACTATGATTGTATAATATACAGTACTCACATATTCCAACCATAGATTGGTGTTAATCAGCTCATTCTTTTCATCCTGCAAAATAAAATAATAAAATATATGTAATCAAGTTTAATCAAATTATAATCTCAATGTGCAACAATTATTCCAACCAGCCAGCCAGTATACCAGCTTATATATACAGTGCACTTGTGTGGTTACAGCGTAGTTGCCCTCTGGGTTATGCATGCAATATACATTGTAGGTCTACAGCTAATTATCATTCTGTGCGCACAATTTAGTATGCCACAGGGATACATGCTGGGTGTTTGTGTATATAATTTCATTATTTTGAGAATATGGTGAATTTCATGAATGTTTGCACTATACTTCATTGTGTATATGCACTTATGTATGTATATGTAGGTATGCCAACATATACATATACTTATGTGTATGTACACACACAATTATGTAGATGCTTACATGCAGCAAGTGTAGCCAGTGTGGCATGTATAACAGTGTGTAGCATGTGTTACAATAAATAGCATGTGTAACAATGTGTAGCATGTGTAACAATATGTGGTATGTGTAACAATATGTAACAATGTGTAGCATGTGTAACAATATATGGTATGTGTAGCAATATGTAGCAATGTGTAGCGAGTGTAACAATGTGTAGCGAGTGTAACAATGTGGAACAATGTGTAACATGTGTAAAATACGTAACAATGCGTAACAATGTGTAACAATGTGTAGATGGCGTACGCTTACCACATCTATAATAGATCTCAAAGTTATCTGGAACTCGACAATCAGAGGCTGGTGGTCGTCTTCTGCTGGTCTCTCGTAGGATTCGTATTTAGCTCTGATATCCTTTATTAACCTGACCTCATGCTTTCCAGCCCGAGTCACTATATAAGTTCATAGAATCTACATGAATCTTGTAACTGATAGGTTAGCACAGTGTAACCATTTATAGATGTTATAAAGATAGAAAGAGATGTACCTATTACTCTAAATAGTCATTTTGATAGCACTTACTGTAGTTAAGTGTGAGCAAAATACAGCATATTCTGAGATAGTCCATTATGGTTTTAGCTGAAATAGAAATAGTAACATAATGTTATGCTTATGTTATCTGCAGCATACTACACTACAACTCAGCCATACTGAGTTGCTGCCGATTTTGCAGGAAATCCCTGATTTTCAACCAAAATCTTAATACCCAACATTGTACACCTCAAAGAGAATATTGGATTTCCTCCGCTATTATCAGGGTAAAGTGACAAATGTGACCAAATCACTATAACACACATTATTATAGCACATGAAGTGTCGACATCGAAACTGTATATACATGTATAGAATGTTGAGTCCCTATGCTACCAAAGTTAACTTTAGTAGAGCAAAATTGAGCAAAATATTTTATTATGGTACTACATACTTGCACAATTTGATTTGCTGTGTGATATAATTATATTGTCTTATTATAAAAAAAGTTTTGCTAAGAAAAGCTCAATTTGAATCTAGTAATAAACTGATAGATTGAAAATCCCTGCACAAAAATAACCTTACATGGTGATAAATTGCTCTTGCTAAATTATTTTCACTAAAGTTTGAGTTTTACTTGGCAAGGTTTTATTAGTAGACAAAGCCGTGGCTGTACAAATGTAACATAATATAATATAATACACACTTACCTACTCAATTTCAGCAAAATATTCGTTAAAGTTAGAATACATGTATGACCCACACTATAATAACGCTACACAGTCTAAGACTGGTTAGCATGTTCTATCAACTAAATTATATTCAAGGAAAAATTATATGGAGTGTAAATAAAGTTCTTTGGCATTTAAGGAGTTGAAATAATTGGATATCTTGTTATTGTGAGATTTACTTTGAGAGCAGTGGCACTTACCTTAACTGGTAATGAGGGGATAAATCCACTTGAGCAATGCCCAGTGACAAGCGATGACAAGTGTCTGCAAGTGTATACAAGTACTCCAGGTATCCTATAACACCACGGTGTGAACAATCATATGATTACAGAGCATTATATAACACTAAGCAAATATGTATCCGATATCTCAAACACTGTGGGAGAAAATGGTAAGCAGGTACACACATATAAACAACATTATGAACATTAATGTATATGCAAATGTACAACATAACTAACAACTTAGACTCATTACTAGAGTTATAATTAGGTTCTCTATAGCCTGGGCTCCAGAACATTGAGTAATTTTATACTATTCTAACTTAGTCTAATCAGAGATGATTCTCGCTTTAGAATAACTTGATTAGCTTCCAATAAAAACTTATGAAGGAAGTAGCTAAAATGTGATGAGAATGATAAGATTTAGAATTCAAACTCACCTGAACAATCCAAAGTTATGACAACCCCAACAGCAGCAGTAATGTCAAAATTTCAAACAAACAAGTTTATTGCAAAGAGGACGCCTTGACGTAACAGTATAGGATAGATTGATTGTTTCGTTGATGTCAATACAAAAATGTGAAAGGTAATACTACCATATATCTTTGTGGATAAATAACTTTTTTGTACCTTGTGAATCAGAGCTGCTTAGCTGGCTGCTGCCGATGTTTAGATTTCTACTGCTGACTCCGTAAGAGTAAACAGCGTATATGAGCCACAATATATCATGGTCCTTGTTTCTTAGCTAAATATTTGTTAACCCAAAGTATAATCACATTACAAGACTCTAATTATTCAATAAAACATAATACATCTTTATAAATCTTTGTAGTCTGTGCTAGGTGTTTCTATTCTTCTTTATTTGAAATGCAAGTTGTTGCTTTAAATTCAATGGCAGATTTTGCTAAATCAGGTACATGACATCTATTATACATCTATTATACTGAAATGAGTTGATAACATGTTTTAGACTGGCAGCAACTGAGACCATACTTGCCAAGTTACTGCTACTCCAAATATATGGAGGGTAGGGGCAGCTGAGCATCAGTTGGAAAATGTACATTTACATGGGAATTTAATCATTTAATTGGTTTAACAATACAAACAATTAAATACTTTAGAAAAGTAGAAATATCGATATTTATCTTACATTATAGCAATATTAAAACCGTCCTGCAACCTACCATTTAATTTCATTTTATATTATTACATGTATTAGCAGCTGATGTTAGCAGATTGAGTAGCTGTCCCATGCTGACGATACAAAGTCATTCATTGAAATGTGCTTTCTAACTGCATTCACTCCCCATGAGTCACTGAAATATTCCACTTACATCATAAGCAGTGCTCTTTACATAGCCATTATGTTAGAAATAAGCTATAGGTGAAAACCCGGAGGAAATAGGGAGTTTTTAGTAGAGTGGGAACAAGCTTTCAAAACCTGAAGTATCTCTCCTAAATTGGGAGACGTGACAGATATACCTGAGACTGGTGGACACCAGGAAACGCTGAGATAACAGACGTACTTTCAGATAAATACTAGCGTTATTTTTAGGCTTCATAGGGCCCGTTTTAGTTTGAAGTCAGTTTGACCAATAAAAATCCGTCTTCTGCTTTGCCAATTGCTGCAGGTAGTAAATAAGTGAGGATAATTCTACATGAGTTTTACATAGTAAAGGTTCAACATAGTGATTTCAGTTAAAGAGGTTGTCTTCTCCATTATATTTATGTATGATTACTCCGACTCAATTTTTTTTTGAAAAAAACACTTTGGGCTACAGAAATTACTTGATATTTTACTTACAATAATTTTAGGCAGGGAAAAATGACTGCACTACCTTCTTATTAATTAGTATAGCAGAGGGTGTACTATCGTTAGACTGAACTTGTGTACACAGCCTGAGGTTCCTAACGTGACATGCTGCAACATTAAATACAAACACTGGTACCAATATGTTGTCTGTTGTCCTAATTAACCCACCTGCTCTACCTTCCCAGTGTGATTTCATAAATATGAATATGTCAGAGAGCTCAAGGCATGCTTGGCAGCAGAATATTCCAATGAATATCTGTGTAGCTAATTCTCATAATATTGTTATACAAATATTAGCCAATCAACATTAGCAATATACAAATGTGTGATATAGATCACCATTCACATCGGTTTGAAACTAGGAGGGCTTTGCTATTCCTACACGTAGTTAATGAGTGTCTGATTTCTTGTGCAAGTGTACTCCGGTCACTGGAATATACTTGTTATTTGAATGACTTTGATCTCCTAGACAGAATTGTAGGACTACATTATATCACTACTACTATTGAACAGTTACATGTATGTTAAATTTTTCACTTTATTTTTTGCTAAAAACGTCATGATCACTAGCTAAATAAAAAGCTTCATATGGGGATGGAAGAATGTATAATACACAATTACAGTAAATATTGTAAAGTAATATTTTAGCAAGTCGGCTAACATGTGCCAGCATTACCTTATTTTCACTGAGGAAAAAGTTATGGCTATAAATAATAATTATATACAATATATTATAATACACTAGCTGTGTTGGGTGCTCATCAAGGAAAAATTGATATAAATATTATAGTGAATATTCAGCATTCACCTTAGATTATATTATCGCCTTACACATATACGACTGTGTAGTCATGTAACACGTTGTAGAAGAATTTTTGGTATACAAAATAATATAATCTGGTGCACTCATGTTTGCCATATGGGGTACACGTATATACTTGTAACTGCAGCTAATAGTTACCATAGTCGTAGGTAAACAAAACTTTGGCTGAAAGCCAAGAAGCTAGAGTGGAAACTCTCTGATACACTGTCTATCCTCCGGATACAGTATAACGGGAAAATTTCAAGGAAGTAGATTATATAATGCTTGTTACACAATGCTTTAATATAGAACAGTATTTCTGAAAGCATATCGGCTGCATTTTTGTCGTAAGTCGGAAGTAAGAGGGAAGCGTATTGGATATTGGACCATCTCTCCTTGACCTTAGCTTAGCCTCTACAAAAGTTAAAAATGTAATCATATGAGAAAAATTATGATACAGTATCTACATATACAGTATCCTCATCTACAGGTGATAGAACTAAATAGAGCTCAGAAACGTATATACAATGTGGAAACAAGCAATAACAAATAAGCACAAATATTTTATATAGCTATGTACTGGTACAAGCATATAAGTATTAAAAACGGACATGTGTAGAAATTGTACAATTATAATAATTGTTCTCCAAACATATTACTGTACATTATTAATGATTTTTCTGAATTTGTTCTCTTTAAATTTCTCAATTGAGCAAATAATAATGCCCTCAGATGCTACCGAATTTGTGGCAATTTGGCCCAGAATTCATTGCAGGCACGAAATTTTAAATTTGGTTCCATAACACCTATAGTTAGACACATCAAGGCTATGCTGTTATATTTCACCACAACTATGCACACATGATGTGCAGTGTACTGTTTTTGTCTAACAAAACTTGGCGACAAAGAATTTTAGACAATACTAATTCGCCAGCTACTGTATGATCTTGCCATTTTGTTGTTACGCTATTTTTATTTACTGCTAGATAAATAGGAAATATGCTTACAGTGCCTCTGTGTCACTAAACATGGTCGGTGCTGCCAATAATATAGCAACTGAAGCTAGAGCCGTGGCGATAGCAAAGAACCAGAGCAGAAATCTGTCAATAACGGCACCAGCAAACTTCCAGTCACTCGTTATCTGGTCGTCTTCATCCTGAGCCTTCATCTTGTCTGTAATGAACTTGAGCTCTTTGAGAATAGATCTCAGCTCATATCGGGTAGGGCTGAAATCACTGGTGATACTTCTAGCATCAATTCGAAGCTGCAAAAAATGTATTATGCAATGAAACACAAGTCTGGGGGAAGTGCAGATGTTATTTCATGATCTATATGTTCATGATTGTATTTACACAGGTACAACAAACGAGTAAACTTCGAGTTATTTTAACTTTTGCCAGCCAAAGTCTAGAAATGCAGCATGTTTTACTGATAACTCCTCTGCTAATGACGACACAATGTATTCTAATAGCAATACTATTACTTGTACATGTATTTCTACATGTGTTTTCATAAGATTGTCACAGTTTTTAAAGTTCTGTGTTTTGGCTGTAAATTAATTTTCTCTGTGAACATCTTGAGACTTCTCTAGTCCTTCTGCAATTTATCATGCTGCTTTCACTATCAAGCTAACTTCAATGTATTTCAAAAATAAGAAGCCTATAGTTAAATTTAAATCTGTTCAAATTTTTTGACTGCAAGACAAATAGACAACAAATCGATAGTCGCCACCAATACATATGGAGAAGGAAGTGCTATATAGACCACAGCTCGTAGATTGCACTCACTCTGATAATCTCAGCATACGCTACACACATTACATAAGGCAGGTTTTAACAAACCTTATGTTTGGTGAAGTCGGTGCCGTTCATATTGGGGGTTCTGGGAAGACTCGGACTAAAGTCTCCGTTTTCATCAGGACCAGTGAGCAAACTTTTACAGTTGACGTCATTCATCTCCATGTCTGAAGAAGAGTTGCCGCCAGAGCACAGAGCTCTAGAGTTAAAACTGTGACCAGGTCTTTCTAGCCTTAGGATCCACGCAAGCCACTCACAAACACCTTTCTTTATCTACAGTTATTATAATTAGATAGCGTTATGCAGTAAATATGTTCGGTGAAATATATCTTGACTCTAAGCTACCAATACCAAGTACCAAAGGTAAGTACCAAAAGTAAGTACCAAAAGTAAGTACTATTTTATTTGTAATAAAACATACGTGATTACTTGTTGCAGATTTTACAAAACTTAAAGCATATTTAAAAACAGATTAGCAACTTCTACATCAAAAATAATTATTTATCTTGTGGAACTGCATAAAGTCAACTTACTGTGCCTAATTGATGGAGTTGTATTTGCAAAGAAATGAGAATAGCGTAGATGTATAACCTTACCCATCGTGGCATAGTGTGGGTTTCTGAAGTTCTGTGGTGGTAGTTGAGCACCAGGACAGTGAATACAACCGAAGCAGCATTTAGCAACATGACAGCACTGAAATACAAGGCTACAAAGAGAAACAGGCTTCATATAGTGTAAAATATACAGGACACTACTATGCAAGCAAGCATGTAAATATGTTTTGTTCTCATCTGTTGAGACATTATAATATGACAATAATTACTGTTGTGTTTTGTTGGAGTCATCGCTTCCTGTCATATTATGTGCAAAGCTAGCTTTTGGATAGAATAGCTTATAGCTGTAAGATGTTAGATATATTTTTGGGTATATAAACACTTCTGCTATATGGTGAAGTCAGAGTTGAGATTGAGCAGTAACATAAGACATTAAATAAACTGTTAGAAGAATACAACAGATTTGGCGACGAGGATTAACCACATATCAAGTATCAACTCATCAGCTGCCATCTGAACCAAAGGTAAATTTGACTCACATATTGGTCAAATAACTATGGCTACTACAACTGAACAACTAGTTACCTTGCTAGCCCAACAAATTGCTCAACAGAAGGAACAGATGGAGCAGCAGAAGGAACAGATGGAGCAGCAGAAGGAACATCTGGAAAGGCAGCTGGAGGAACAAAGATCACAGCATGCAGAACAGATGAAGTTACTTGCTCAATCAACAGGCAGGCAAGCACAAACCACACCAAATTTCACCGCATTCAATCCAAATACGGAACTATGGACTGATTACTTCTCAAGGTTCACTACTTTTATCCAGGCTCAGTCTATTACAGATGAAAAAGTACCACAGGTATTCTTGACTAACCAATCTACTGATATATACAAACAACTGAAGGATTGGACAGAGCAGCAGCCAAGAAAAAACGTACAGAAACTGGAAATGGAGGAAATCTACAACTATATGATGACTCAATATAACCCAAGGACTTTTATCATCAGAGAGAGGTACAGATTCTGGAGTGACATGAACAGAAAACCAGGAGAGACAATTCCAGAATTAGCAGCTAGGATTCGGCATGACGCAGCCACATGCGACTTCACATCTATTCAGGATCCCCAGGATGAAACCTTACGAACAAGATTCATTTGTTCAGTAGGAAATGAAGCCATCTTAAAAGCACTTTTTAAATTGAAAGATGGAGATTTAACTTTCAACAGAGCAATAGAGATAGCAGCCGAAGCGGAAGAAGCAGCCAAGGTAGCCAAGGAAACTGTCCATGGAACAACCAATACACTACACTTGCTACGGAAGAAGAAAACGACTCTAACAACAAAGACACACTCACAAACAGCTTCACCATGTAACTGCTGTGGAAGAACAAATCATAATCAAAGGGACTGCAGATACAAGAACGCTGCATGCAACTACTGCAAGATAACAGGACATCTAGAAGCAGTCTGCCGCAAGAAGAAGAAGGTGAACTCTCAGCCATTAAATATTGTGAGGGCTCTAAAACCAGTACATGCTGTTCCACAGATTCAAGTAGAATTAATTCTTCAAGGACAGCCACTGCAACTAGAAGTGGACACATGAACAGGAGACAACTTTCTATCAGAACACAATTGGAGAAGACTAGGAGCACCTACACTGCAACCACCACGGATTCACTATGAATCAGCTACCCATCACCCGAGAGAGATTATAGGCACGTGTACACTCAACACCAAAGTAGGAGGTCAGCAAGAGAAACCTCTTCATTTTGTAATCAGCAAAATACCTAATCTCAACCTTCTGGGCAGAGGTGGAATCCAACAGCTAGACATCTCCCTAGATTCTCTGATGCCACAAGCCGATAGAAGACAACATACAGACGTTCTCACAATCAGCAGCAACCTTAAGGAAGCATGCAGAAGACTAACATCAGAGTTCAAGAATCTCTTCACGCCAGAATTAGGATGTCTAAAGGATTTTGAACTAGAAGTGAAGTTCAAACAAGACAGTAAGCCTATTTTCTGCAAACCCCGACCAGTACCATATGCCATCCAAGAAGATTTAGGCCAAGCGTATGATGCTGGAATCAGTAGAGGAGTCTGGGAACCTGTACAGTTTAACTCTTATGGTACTCCCGTAGTACCAATAAGAAAAGCACAGCTACCTGGACAACCAAGACGGAAGTTGAGAGTTTGTGGAGACTACTCAGTGACAGTCAACGCACAGCTAGAAGATCATCGTCAGCCAATCCCTTTACCAGAAGAACTGATGAGGAAGCTAGGAGGCGGACATGGTTTTTCAAAGATCGACTTGGCTGATGCGTACAACCAGATTTGCTTAGCACCAGAAAGTCAAAAGAAACTAGCACTCAGCACACACAGAGGAGTCCTATTACAGAAGCGCTTACCTTTTGGAATAAGTTCTGCACCAGGATATTTCCAAGAGATTATGGAACAACTAACCCAAGATCTGCCTGGAGTCGCTGTCTATCTGAATGATATTCTAGTGTCCGGAGCAACAGCAGAAGATCACCTAATCAATCTTCGCAGACTACTTCAACGCCTGCAAGACCGAGGGTTAAGATGCAATCTCCAGAAATGTGTCTTTGCAGAAGACACAGTAGAATACCTGGGACACCAGCTATCTCAAGAAGGCATAGCAAAAGGATCTGGAGTAGAAGATGTAAAGAAGATGCCACCACCCACTGATGTAACAGGTCTACAATCTTTCATAGGTTCCATCCAATTCTACCACAAGTTTCTACCAGATCTATCAACAGTCACAGTGCCTCTTCAGAAGTTATTAAGAAAGGGAGAGAAATGGCAATGGACACCAATTTAACAAGCAGCATTTTCTCAACTCAAGCAGATGTTATGCAGTGACCTTGTCCTGGCACATTTTGACCCATCATTAAAGTTAGGCATATCCTGTGATGCGTCAGCAGTGGGACTCGGGGTAGTGCTATTCCATCGATACGGAGATGGATCTGAAAGACCAATTGCCCATGCAAGCAAGACACTGACACAGACTCAACGAGGATACAGCCAAACCCAGAAGGAAGCACTAGCTATTATCTTTGGCATCACCAAGTTCCATCAGTTCTTATATGGGAGGAAGTTCATACTAATAACGGATCATCGATCTCTACTTACTCTGTTTGGCCCCAACAAAGCAACACCGGCTATGGCGGCCAACAGACTCGCCAGATGGGCACTTACACTAAACCAGTATCAGTACTCCATTGAATACAGGAAAACCTCCAAACATGGAAATGCAGATGTACTCAGCAGACTACCTAGTGGCCCTGATGCTAAGTTTGATGCAGAAGAAGAAGGAGAAGATATAGACACTGTTTGCTGTATCAAAGCTATCGGCACACAGCTCTCTCCAACAGAACCTGGAGTGCTGAAGAAAGAAACGGCTAAAGATCCAGTACTCAGCAAAATTATGAGATATACCAGGGAAGGCTGGCAAGATGAAGAGCGGAATCCATATCAGAGTGAAGTGAACTTGGAAGGCTACAGCATCAAGGATTTCCAGAAGTTAACTGCATCACTATCAATCGAAAATGGATGTTTACTATATGGAAGCAGAGTGGTAATTCCATTATCTCTCCAAAAGGAAGTGTTACAACTGATACATATGGGACATTTTGGCATGCAGAGAATGAAGCAACTGGCTCGCACTGCCGTCTACTGGCCTCGTATGGACAAGGACATTATGGAGATGACTCAAAAATGCACCACCTGCAGGGAACATCAGAACCAACCAACTAAGGCACCAATTCACCCTTGGATGATGCCAGAAAAGCCGTGGAGCAGACTACACATCGACCACGCAATCAACTTCATGGGGACCAATTGGCTGGTCCTAGTAGATGCTTACACCAAGTATCCTTGTATACATCCAACAAGTTCTACCTCCACCAAAGCAACTACAGACCTACTGGAAAAAGATTTTGCTCACTTTGGTTACCCTCATACCATAGTCACAGATAATGGAACAAGCTTCACCTCAGACGAGTTTCAGCAGTGGTGTAAGGAGAGGGGAATCATCCACCTACGAGGAGCACCTTACCATCCAGCCACTAATGGAGCAGCTGAACGAATGGTGGGATCATTTAAACAGTCTCTAAAGAAGTCTACTCTTTCCACCAACCAAGCTCTTCAGGAGTTTCTAATGCAATATAGACGAACACCGCTATCCTATGGATTCTCGCCTAGTGAGCTACTGAATGGACGACAGATCAGGACAAAGATAGATGTGCTGCTACCTTCTCCGACTCATTTGGCTCAAGGAAAACAAATGCAAGACGTCCAGAGAACTAAGAAGTTACATTGTTATAATGTAGGAACCCCCTGTTATGCGCTATATTGTGGACCTAGACGAAACAGGCAACCTAAATGGATAGAGGCGGTGGTCACCAAAGTTCTGGGAAGCAGATCGGTAATGGTCAAAATTATGCCAAGAGGACCAGTCTGGAAAAGGCACATAGATCAGTTACAGCTTCGACATGTCAGTGCAGAGGATGGTGAACCACCAGAAGATATACATATACCTGAATCTCCTACAAGCAACACTAATAAGCAGAGAAGTACAGAACCTGAACACAATACACCACCAACACCACCAAAGATCAAATACCGGAATCCCAGGATGCCAGACCCAAGTGCATACACACGTTCTAACCCCAGACGATCCACAAGAAACCGGAAGCCCAAATAAAGGAATAATCAAATTTTAGGAAAGAGGTGTTGAGACATTATAATATGACAATAATTACTGTTGTGTTTTGTTGGAGTCATCGCTTCCTGTCATATTATGTGCAAAGCTAGCTTTTGGCTAGAATAGCTTATAACTGTAAGATGTTAGATATATTTTTGGGTATATAAACACTTCTGCTATATGGTGAAGTCAGAGTTGAGATTGAGCAGTAACATAAGACATTAAATAAACTGTTAGAAGAATACAACATCATCATATTTTGTACATACAAAATGTATGCAACCGTCAAGCAAAAATTTGAAAAACTTTGCCCAATTATAATTTGTACGATGGTAGTAGTGGTTATGATTAGACAATGATGTTGGGAACATTAAATCAGATAAATCTTTTGCTGCAGTTTGTTACATGGCTCAGAACAGATCAATAAGTTGGTCGTTGGGTGCTGACTCACCAATCAGAGGAACGGCATCTGAAGAAGCAGGAAGAGCTTCGGCCACCATCAGTAAGAACACAGTGAGTGAGAGAAGAATAGTCACACCTAGGAATATGAATGACACAGGTCATGATACCTACTAGCCTGTGATCTAACATGATACCTACTAGCCTGTGACCTAACATGATGCCTACTAGCCTGTGATCTAACATGATACCTCTAGCCTGTGATCTAACATGATACATCTAGCCTGTGATCTAACATGATACCTACTAGCCTGTGATCTAAACTGTCTTGAAGGTCAAGGTCTCCACCCAACCTGACCCTAGAAAACCAATTCTGGAATCGACTGGAGTCAATTATTGTATAAAAGAAAAATCAGATAAGACTATTAAAGAACTATATAACATTTGCATAGAACACAGGCTATTGTAGCCTCAAAACTTGGAGTATAGCTGATGATGTCATAATAATGAGTGAAATGTCTGCATTAGTACAGAGTGAGAGAAGCTTTTAATAGCTGAATCACAGTCTACATTATACATGAGTTTAATGGTTAAATTATAATTTTGATTGTTATGTATTTTAAAGTTAAAACTTACCAAAAGATATTTTTTCTCCTGCATCTGGAGGAATGGTAAATGTCACAAGGGTCAGAGCAGCCAACATCAGACAAGGAGTAACAATGTTTACGATGTAGTAGAGTTTTCTTCTCCTGATCTTTATCGTGTATGTGATGTCAATATATGGATTGTCGGGACAGCAGTCGTACAGCACCACATTGCGCACACCGGGAAGCCCTAAAGAGCATGAAGACATCAGGCTATGGTAAGCAATACAGTGTAACTCTGTTAGTTCATGAAGTTTATTTTTCCCTCCAATGACAATTGTCTCCCTTGTCAAATAATCTGTTTCCAATACTTCCTTGATTTTGCAACAACTTGTATGAGAGATCTGATAAGATGACACAGGAATTAGACTAACTTTGACTCAAACAATTTTGTTGCTAATATACACAATGTACTATGTATTACAAATTACAAGCAATTTAGTTGATTTACTGTGATATAATGCCACTTTTACCAACCTAACAAGTCCCATTCTCCACTGCGTGAGTATCCGTCCAAACTACCATCCTCTACCCCATCTTTAATCTGCAAGTCTATCTTAGTGCCGTCATATGTCCATGAACCAAACTGCAGTATACAACCTTGGTCATCAAAGGGGAACCACTTGATGTCTATTGGACAGGAACTGGTGAAGATGCCTGGGGGAGTCTGGGAGATTGTGCCGTCATAACTCACGACCATATTAGTAGAATAACTGCCATCAAATGCTGGATCAGCACTGCAAATAGATTATAAGACAATAGAGAATGTGATTAGGGTGGAGAAAATATCACTCGAACCAGCACCGAAGGTTTATCAACTTTTTTACAACACTAATTAGCTGAACATGCATTAGTTTTGGTAATGTCGGGGGGGGGGGGGGGAGGATTACATATGGACTGTAATAATGTCCAGGAACTACATATGGACGGCATTAACCCCTCATAGAAAAAAGGAATGCCTAAAACATGCCACAGAAACAAAAAACACCAAAACCAGAGTAATTACAGCTGTAAAATGGCTGATAGGCAAATAAACTTTTATTAATTTTAACAACTGAATAAATAAGCTTGTTCATGTACAAGGCAAGTTAATATTATGCAATATTTTGTCTGTGAGTATGATTTGCTAATATGATGTAATTAACATGGGCTGGCGGTTAGCTTAGTATCACAAACTTTGTACCAAAGTAAAAAATGCACAATAGAACACATAGCCTGAGGGTCAACAGTCTCATTCAGAGTTCACTGACTATCAACTAACAACACCTCTCAATGTGGACTAGCACATATGTGGAATTGTCGCCCCTTTAATGAATCATTCATATGGAGAACCATTATTATAAAGCATTTTTGTTGCTTTATCTTTAACTTATTAATGAGACTTGAGCCCCAAGAGTTTACATTTCTAGTCAATGTTCGTGACTCAATAATTTTGATAAAAATCTGAAATAAATTGATGAATAAATTTTAAAAATAACAAATTTATTTTTACTATTCAAGTTAACAGAGTAAATACTATCTATTGAAAGCAGAGCAGCATCTATCAACACGCTTTCGGTGAGTTACTGCTATTCACAGCTTGATCTCAATTCTATGAGTTTGGTGCACAGACATACATCGTAGAAATTAGAGATAGCTTGTATGCTGAAGCAGGAAGTATTGTAGTTTTTATTGTGATGTTATTGGTTGACGCCGAGCTCCAGACATAAACAAACCTCATCACTACTGTGTCTAGTTGTAAGACGGAGATTCTTACCTATTATACATTAGAATATCTGGCTTCCATACAACTTTCTGTGGTAGTCGGATCTCTGTGATGTTACCATATTCTGTGGGTTTCCATCTCAATTTATAGTCTGTCCACCGCTATTAAGAATGCAGTCAACATATTACAATAAGATAGGACAAAACAAGCTGAAAGGTTGGCTTGTAAAATGCTTCATATTTGTACGATGGGAGCAGTCATGGGCTAGTAGTTAGAGAAAGGGAATTTTCACACAGGAGATCTAGGTTCAGTTCCCGTAAAAGCTGTTGGTAGTATTAAGAAGGGCATACATGTATGTATATACATGTACATTGTATAAACGTACATGTATATAAGATATATTTTTTCATTACCTGTGATGCACTGGAGTCATTACTGTCGTTGTTTTGTAAAGAACACATAATACCATGGAATACTCCAAGACTTTGATGCAGTGGTTTTGTCAGAACAAGGGGTTCTTCCATAAATTTTACAATGTTTATAAATTAATACAAAAATCAATTAGAAAAAGCAAACATCACTGAGTTCAAAGTAAATGTGGAGATGAATTAGTATAAGGCTCTTTCATTACATAACCAATTTAATAGCTGTACATAACAATATATGCATTTGTAATTTGATCTTCGGATAACATTCATAATTGACTCTTTTTGGCATTATTTCTAAATATGTGTTGTGCTTGCCTTCATGTTTGAATATATTACGAGGTAGTGTAGTTGCTATACGGAACCCTTGATACAGCTTAGCTGACTGTATAATCAATTACTCCAATTTTGTTATTTTACTATTAAAATGTGAATCAATATTTATTTTTCTGTTAGACTGCTAAAAGGACTGAAGTAATGAAAACATGATACATATTTAACACATTGATGGTTATTTCAAGTTGATTATTGAAAACCTACAGCATTTACTTTACAAAAATCACACATGTGTTTTATGCTGATAGCAGTAAATATAGCTGATATAAATGTGTGGTACATTCATTGTACACAAAGAAATTTTTATGCAAGGTTATAATTACATCTTTGATTACTTCCAATCTGAATTTTTCAGTTTGTAGCTTGAATTTTATAATAATAATTTTACTTTGGCTCTTTGGTTAATGGAAATAGCTTTTCTTATGTTGAAGATCAACATACTTGTAAAAGGATGGAGAATGCGGACTCATGGGGCTATTCTCTTCCTTTTATACAAGTTTCAATACTGATGATAGGAATTAGCACAGTTACTGGTATAGAAGAGGACATTACATATTGTATGATATATAACTACATGTAAACTTAGTATACACATGGTATTTACTAGATAGACATGACTTACATAATCCAGCCACAGGTTGGTGTTAATCATTTGGTTTTTCTCATCCTAAAACAAAAAAGAAAACTTTGTTAGAAAGGAGAGATAATTCTTTAAACAGGTTAATTATTTTTATATTTTTACAAATAAATGATATATTATTATAACTTCATCTTTGTACTTTATAACTTCGGCTATAATCAGATAAAGACATTAATATAGCATGGAAATTATAGCATAGAAATAGCAAAAATCGCCACACAGATAATAGGCCTACACTTTAACTAAACTAAGAATTAGGATCAACTTGTTAATACATAGGAACCCAGGCTAAATACCAAGAATATAATATTAATTACTTACCACGTCAATAATAGAGCGTAGAGTCACTTGAAATTCGACTTTTAAAGGGGCGTTATCAATTTCAGAGGGCCTCTCATAAGAGTTGTAGCCATCCAACAATTTGTCTATAAGACGGACTTCATGTTCACCTCCTGCTATACCTGAGATAGATAGCATAGTCCTAGCATTAACACCATAACACAAATCATGTATGTCCCACAGGTACATGTACATACTCAATGTCTAATTATATAATCATAGTTAAAATTTTACATGGCTAGATTTGCAAAACGAGCTTTGATAAATACGGTTGTCTTTTAATGTTTATTTAAAATTACAGAAGTAAAAGATGGCAATTTTCTGTAAGTTGCTACAAATAAATGCTACACTATATACTCACTCCTATATATAGATGTACAGTATTGCACTGGTGTTGAATTAATTAGCGTTTAGCAATTATTTAAAGTGCCACACTGTAATTTGTTATTTACCAGGAGATGCTAACACATTACATTGTAATTATAAACTGTAGGTTAATAATCCATTTCCTAGAGCAGCTCCTGTAAAACTAGATAATTATTTAATTGATTAATTATTGTGTTAGAGCAAAAGTAATTTATTACCAGCTATACTGCAGGTAGTGAATTGATTTATTTTATTATTATATAATGATGCTGTGTTCTGGTCCTTCACTAAACCAGAACACCAGACTCTTTTAGTGTTTAGGAGAAACCATCAATTCTGATGTACATGTACATGTACATGTACATGTGCATGTACATTTACATGTACATGTACATGTATATACACATATATTTATTGGTGTATCATTCATGTAGGCCCATACATGTTATTTTTGAGTAAATATTTTATCTACAAAATTGCATAAGTACAAAAAATATGTAGTTTAAAAAGTAGTTTAGGTTTAGGGCCTACATTATGTGGGAGTTTACTAACAAAGATTGCTCAATATAAGTTGTCCGCTCTTACTCCAAACCTCAACCACAACATGTAGGCATCTCCTAGTATGTATTTAGTAACTGTTAATTCCTAATACAAGTGCATATAACTAGAGTACAATAACTGTGTACTTCCTACATTTATATAATGGAAATGGCTATAACTAGCAGACACAGACCTTGTATAATACAGTGTATGACAGTGAGGAACACTTGTATCTTTGTATACATCTTTACTCGTCGTTATGTTAAGGTGAAGGACAGCACTGAATCAGCTACAAGCTCCGGGTCATCACTGGTTCAACTAAAATATACAACAAACTTTATATTAGGTTGAAAAATAAATTTTATTGAACTCTCTTTAAAGGATCACATCAGGGCCGTAGTGCCCTATACGGCCGTGCGGCCTGGCCGTCTCAACATTTAGCATTGCAAAGTTAAAATGTAGTCAATTTATTATCATGGTCAGATCAGTGTTTAAAGTTTCTTTCACTTTCCCATTCGCGGGGTTTACAAAATATGTAAAGATATAGTGATAATAAGTGTGCTAAACACTTTTATGTCAGAAAATTCTAAATACTACTGTACTTAACTGCAGTTATGTAACATTTTAGATATTGAAAACCTGTCAGGGGAGATAACTCTCAATTTGAAAATTATTTCAGTATACAGTATAAGAGGTACCTTATACACAGTCCATGTACTGGGTGTGTTAAAAAATATAAACCTTGAAAATCTAAACAATTATATTAGTTTTCAATTGAACAAACCTTTTTGGATTTGACTATCTATCTGCCCTACATTGTTGTCAATATATTTACTTAGGCACAGTGGTCAAAGTTGGGGGGGGGGGTCGTGGGGGGACGCAGTCTCCCCACCATAAATTTCAGGGGGTCTCCCAGACTGATAGACCCCCTGCAGATTACTATTATAATAATGATAATACTAATTGGATCATATTTACTTTAAGATCTTGGACCATATTTTAACCTGTAGTTCTTGGATTTTGCACCATTTCGGTGTCTAATTTTGATAAAGTTTCCAATTTCCGGGAGGGCGCTCAAGCGCCCCTCCCGGACCCTCCCCGCCGGCGCGCTGTTTGGGCACTTCGCGCCCTCAGGTAATTATGTCTGCTACCCTAGAGACCCCCCACCTTTTTCCTTAGACTTTGACCACTGCTTAGGCATTCAATCTTATAGGGAGGAATAAGAAATATCTCTATGGTAGGAAAGAAACACATGCTTTCAGCTGCTTTTTGTAGATTCGTTAGCTCTACTTCATTTCATTGCATGTTTTTCATCATTGTAAAGGAGAAAAGTATTTGTAAATGTCGTTAGAGTTGAATGATTTATGTTCAGTCATAATTGTGAACAGATACAATGTATACATGTACATGCATTATATATGTATGAGGCTGGGTTATATTTAATGTTATCACACAGGTATATTTCATAAGCCTGAACTGCTTCAAATTTGCTCTATTTTTCTGAAAAACACTCTCAAGGCGCCGGCGGCCGGGGCCCTGCCCCGGACCCCGCCAGGGGGCCTGGGCGGCCCCCTGGACCCCCGGCCTAATTTTGGCCCCACCAACAATTCTTAGGGCACTACGGCCCTGGATCACATGGTTATTGGTACATATAACAGACAATATTATAATTAAGGTTTGAGTTTGACGAATTGGAACAGATTTTATGGTACACGTATGTATAATACACGTATGTATAATACACGTATGTATAATATACGTATGTATAATATATGTTTAAATGTACATGTAAATGTATAATATTTTGATGATAATTAATAAAATATTGAGATTCATAAACATCATACAGCAAGCAGATATTCCCTTACTATTTATCAAAGTTGAAGCACATTCCAATTGAACATCCAACAACCAAAATGTAATGTTGTTTAAAATCCCCGGTGTATAGGCTAATTGTGAAAACAAGTGGACAAAAATGACTAAATATACGCAACATGCACACATGTACATACATGTACATATGCAATATCCAACCTATATTGTATAATTAACTATTTAAATTGCTATGGACTTTACTACATCGGGGCGGAGCACACAATCTTTCACTAACGCATAATTTGGTTTAATTGTAAACGATTCTATTGTATTCAGATATTGACTTAAAAATAAATCACTGCATTTAAAAAATAACAAAGTACTGAATAGTGCAATACATAACAAATACAAAGTTAGAAGAAAAAATGTTTGCTTAGTGAGTTAATACTTTGAGAAACAACAGTGTCAGCTTTATTCTCAAGCATAATTAATACCTTTGAGTTATTCATTGTTTAGAGAATAATTTGGAATCATGTAACCATGAAACAAGTTTAGTGAACAGAAACCTTTGTTAAGGTCATACCATTCTGATTGTTTTGGCGAAGTAACACAACTTGACAAAATAAAAAATGTTCTACACTCCCAGACATTTTATATCAATGTTATATTATGTTAGTATCGTTATGTTAGAAAGTATTGTAACTATGCTCATGTAAAACCTATTATACATATATTATATAACATAATAGTGTATCTACATCTGTTACAGTGTATCTGTATCTGTTACATACATGTACATTTGTACATACATATATCTTGTCTATGCCAATAGTATGCATGTTTTATCATTAGACAGTGCATTCCAGCAAGAGGGATATTTAATTATTGTTTATATTTATATGCATACATGAGAGCATCATTATCTCTCCTGCTTCAAAAATGGTGAATATAATATCAAATTTTTGTTAAGATGTTCCAAAATAAATATGGTATATTATATTCTCAAACACTATTTACCAGATAGTACATAAACATATCACTGTCCTTAGTAGGTGTAAGTAATACAGCAGTCATAAATATGGAACATATTATTGTATTACATGACACTGTCTTTTAAAGCTTTGGCAGGGCACTTGACTCAAGTGTCTAACAAGCCTAAGTAGGTAAAACTCAAACAACTATATACAGTGGCAAGTACTTGACATGTTGTACACAGTGTTGTCATGTGTGAAGTGTAAACGTACAGTATAACAGGGATATCTTCCATCTACAATGCAGAATATACTGAATAAAGTGACATAAAGGTATAGTTTACTTTTAGGCAAGATAACAAGTTAGTAATGAATATCTTTAAAAGTGGGAAACTTCGAATTTCTATGATTTGATGGGCAAACCTAACCCTAAGTCTTCGGACATAATATACATGTACACCAGTCTGAAAAGACATTATAAAATTGAAATTTTTATATAGCAGGGATTAATTTTTACTACTAAAAAAATAAAATCTGATTTGTCAGTTATTCCTTGACAAGTTTGAAAACTGCCGTTTGGCAATTTGAAGCTTGAAGAATTGAATAATTTCGGTATCGAAATAAAAACTTAATTTTAATTTATATTGTACATGTATGTACCCATATATAACATGCAGCTACATTTACGTAGTACGTTCAGAAAGACATTGTTCTGAACCGCATATTCTCAGCTCGTTGGAAAATTGAGATATGAAAACATTAGCTGGCAACTCATCGCCATACAGCGATTAGTGAAGTTAATCAATGATCTCTATTGATTTCATCACAAAATACAATACAGAGAGCCTGAGGTGGTAGCGCCAACTCATTTCTTCCATCTCCCAGCTTGGACAACATGTATTGCAATAATAAAAACCACACAATCATCTTATTTGACGCATATACATGTACACGTAGTGTAGTGTCTTGATATGAAACTAATACACAAACAAGTAGTTTACTAGTTAAGCCTAAATAGTTTGACGCAAGTGAGCCCAGTGCAGGAGAATATTATGTGTCAATAACAATTCGAACTTACAATATTAAACACTACTCCGTACATGCTGGCTACAACAATAATATGTTAACTTTCTATAAAGCAATTGGAGTCGGGGTAAAACTGAAGTCTTTTAAAATATTTTGATTTTCTCCTTGTGTTGAATACCACAGAATGTCGATCTAGGCAGCCTATGTATGGTGTATAGCAGTAGGCTACCGACCATGGGACTCTCGGTTATAAAATAAATCTACATGTAATAAATTTTCATAGTAATGGAGTTTGTTACGGCATACATACATTATTATCATACTTTTGTCATCTGCTCACATGTTGCTAACAAATTGTTCAACCATGATAATCAAGCCTACAATTCCTGTATTTAGAGTAGTCAGGGGTTAAAGTTCAAGTCAAGTGTTCCACTTTGTAATAGAATGAAGTCAAAATTAAGAGTGATCAGTACTTATTAGTCCTATCAACTTTGAATAGTTTTGGCGTAGAATTTGGTGTTTGAAAGACTCATATTTTATAGGTTATAAAAGCTGATAACACAATAATTGAGATGCCCCTGAAGATGTTGGATTTCACACACACACGGATATTATCAATCCTAGTTTTTCTTTTTGCAAGGAACTCATCGATTATGTGCCATAAAGGCCTCGGGTTCAAACCCTAGTCAGAGAAGGGTTATTTTCACAGATGTGGAACCGACTCCCTGAAAGAAAGATCATAAATATAGAAAGAGAATGCTCAAAGCTCTCTAACACACCATATTTATATAGTTGCACTTCATTGCCGTGGACATGCTCAGTTGGGTGCTTGCTGCTTGGTAAGGTAATCAACCGTGTGTAGCTATTTTAAACTTACTAACTATCCTTATTGTTGTGTAATAAAGTTTATAATTATATTTTTCTGCGTATGCGGCTGGCTCGCCCAGCATTGGTGGATTTGCATATACATGTACACATACTTTTGACCGACTTGATCTACTGTTGCCTTTTCCCCTTACTGCGATGATCACTATAAAATATAGTCTGATACACATCTACATGTATATATTTACCTGGAGTACTATTGTTAGCTTAGGACTTATACTTACCACCTACCTGCTCACAGACTACCCATCTTGGTACATACTTGGTGACCTAGTTGTGTGATTAAAAACCTACACTTGAAATGATTGAAACAGGGTAGACACTATGCAGTCTACCCTCGGTGGGGTAATAATAGTGTTACAGAAGGGCTCTAACCCCTGCGTCGTAACAATATTTTATATTTAGAACTTATACATTTAATAGAAATATATAAAATATATAGCAGTGCCAATATGTTAGTTGGAATATGCATGTAAGTGGTTGAATACCTGATTGACACTCAGACCAATATAAATATAAGTACCTACTCCAGCTGTTCACAGCTATTCCCTTGGCAGTTGCAAGGTAGAGAGTGTTATGTAAGAACAACTTAATAGACTATAAAATAATCACGAGTTGCCTGGACCTACCTGACTACTAGAATGAAGATACCAAGTTATTCAGACCTGTGATTAAATTATAAATCCATTAGGAGGTAATGCCCTTATGGCAGGCGAAACATTAATAGCGAAAGTTGCTTCCTGTGCAAATTTGACTTCTTGGTACGAAAACAAGTCATTCAGCTGTAATGTGCAAAACCGACTGAATAAATAGATGTGCAGCACATGTTAGCCTAGCCTTAGGAGCACATGTAGCCTAGCCTTAGGCCAGAGATATTGGAGGTCAGCTAAGTTTAATCTTTACTGGAGGACTAATGAACTAATCCTAACTAAATTCTGATTAAATTATTTGCAGAGATTAGACATCCTCTATCTATGTGTGGTAACCGAAATGGTTAAATAAAATGTATTTTCAGGTTAAGCGAAAATATATATTTAAACTAGAAGTATGTAGTTCACATAAAACTAGAGCCGCCAGCTGAAGTAAATAATTACTCAAGTTGCCTAAATATTGCTAAAACTGGCACCAATTGAGCTAATTATGGTATAAACATAATGTAATTATGAACTTGTTGTATAATAATGGCTAATTTTGTATAGCTCTGTTGATTGTTATGTCAAATAAAATTGGAAACTGTTGTAAGGTTTTGTGTGTATTTCATTGGCATTAATTACATGCAGATGATGGGTGTTTGCGAGGAAGCAGGATTAATCAGCAGTCAAAAATAGTGTACGATCAGTTTAGACCATTGGCAGCACGTATTTGTGGCACTCAGCCAAATATCTCGGATTTGCGGGATTCAACTTAGAAATAAAAATGTCTGTGTACATTAAAAATATTTCATGTATTAATTTGGATGATTTTAAAATAATATTAATGTCGTTATTATCATGTCTTCAGTGACAGATTTTGCTAGTGTTTGTATTTGTCAGCTCCTTTGGGATTTTAGTAGGGCTACAAATAATATGATTACACTATCCTATAGAAGACTGCACCAAGCATAATTTTTTCAGAGAGTTTTATATTTTGTAAGTCTCTAATACTAATTGGATTCAGGCGGGCATTTTTTAATTTTCCTAGAAATGCAAGTCAGGTGATGTAACTATGAGTGCACTTGGTGCCCTTGCATACTCTCCAACTTTAGAAATTATGATATGGGTCATGTCAACAGAATTACACAGCCACAACATTTGTTTTTGTGCTAACGAAAGCGAACATATACATTCAAATACTCATGATGTCACAGTAGCTCTGCTGTACATACTGGAAGCACACAATGAACGCAGGTACAAATAAATCTTTCAGATTTCATGGTGACGTTTCGTTTCAAATCAATTATATGTTAGAGCAGAGAACCAACCACCAGGTGCCTCAGGGTAAAACCAACAAAACTGCGATTAGGAAACTAAGGTTTCATTTTTAACAGTGATTAGTACTTAGTAGTTTTAGTCTGCCTCGGTATGTTATTACCTATACAGCATGCCTGCACACATTTACATGTAGTATACAGTCGGCAGTTGTGTACAGTTTACATGCAGTACACAGAAGAAAGGAGAAAATACACATTATACAGGCCTACATAGCACATAGTCAGCACAGTACACAGAATAACACAGCAAATACATGTGTAGTGGTATGGTGATAGCTAAGCTCCACAACTTGGTTACACCCTTGTTCAGAAAATCAGGAGACGAGGAGTGAATGTAATACAGGTGATGTGATCATAGATCTAGGGTAACCAGGGTATTGCTGTGCCACAACAGTACATAACAAGGGTATTGCAGTACCACAATGGTACGTAACCAGGGTATTGCAGTACCACAATGGTACGTAACCAGGGTATTGCAGTACCACATCATTTCACCATATTGCTCACTGCCATATAGACCTCTACATGTACATGTATATTCAGCAAGTTTCCTACAATTGTGAGTTTTCTTCCAATTTTATTTTTGAGTATAGGGTATTTGGCTTTTGTTTTGTTTGTGTTATTTTACAATATAACACACAGGCACTTCCTGGTACCATCAAACAGCAAAAAATAACATATATAAGATGTGAATGTAATATCCAAGGCTACACTTTCTACTCCAATTCTATGTTCGATAAGTGTACAGGATAGAAATGAATCGTCAAGTACGATATCCATGTACGGCCTACTGTCGAATACACTAAAATTTAACATACTAAGGAAGATCCCTACCTACACAGGTATGATCCGCCATCCTACAAAGCTAAAGCCTACAGAACTAGCGTAGAAGTAGCTAGTAAAATCTATTAAGGTAATGAAAAGTTATTTAATGTGCATTGGTATCAATAATGCAGAAATACTACGGTAATTGGTCCAAACATTATTATAAATTACACAAGCATTTTTATTATAATATAGTGAGAACTCATACATATACATGTGTGCTTGTAACAAGTCAAAAAATACTGTATACACCTGTATATACTCATACATACCCTTATACTGTATATCGTATACCATACATGCAATATACATGTATATATACATTGTACATTTGTATAATATGCAGTGTAGAAATTACTACTTACCCTTCTATAGTATGTACAGAATGAGCCCAAGGTCACGGTCACCAGTAAATACTCAAAGACAGCTGCTGCACACGAGAGTTAGCCCCGCTGTCTGAGAAGGCTAGTGAAGGCAGTAGAGGTTGCTATCAACTGATACTAGCACACAGTATACAGCAGTATTAGGTAGAGGTATGTTTACATAATCTGGTCTTTAATGCAAGCAAAAATACATACATTATTGACATAGAAATTTCTATCTTTTGTTTTCGGTTTATGGGGCATAAGTAATGGTTCCACCTGTGCTTTAAATTACTTATGATATTGTAACATAACCTTTATTAATAAAACGCTAATACACAGTCTAGCAACAAAAGGGCCATTCAGTTACTGCTCGTTAATCAAGTATAATGTTGTGTCAATTAAATAGAGCTCCCTTTTAATATCCTAGCAGGGGGCAGCAAATCATTCAATATTTTATTTGTGTTAGAATTTTATGTGATGAATTGCGAACAAGGGTATTAATTTATACAAGTAGCTACTATGTATAACTTACATTGTACCTAATTGCATATAATACCTCTGTATTGTGCGTCATATACTGCGGCCCCAATTTTAATCTTGCTATAATAATGATATCATTTACAGTGAGCTGTGACCAGTACACAGTAGGTCTGTTAGTTAAAAACTAGAATATTATATCATCTGCCACAGATTAGCATGTGTAAATTACAGTTACAGCAACAGGCCATGGACATGGCGAAACAATACTGACAAGCTAGCTTTATACTGTATTATAACACAGTGGGGATGATTCCCAGTCTGTTATTAAACTGCCAATTTCTTTACTCAATATAGTGTTGATTGGATACGACTGAAACAACTACATGGATACAAGCAATGAAATACTTTTTTCAATACATTTCTGGTATTTTATAACAGTTTTGCAACCTGGTCACTGTTTTACAGCAGAGAATCAGTTTGACATGGTGGGACAACTCCTTAATTAATTTGATTATAATATTCTCTTGAATTAGATTCTGCTATAAAATAGAAATTATTCAAGATTCTCATAACAAATATTTGATAAATCTTGAATTTTGTTAGTAGCATGTGTAAAAATAGCATAATGCATAATGCATAAGCATATGAATACACAGCCAATCATAGCTCTAGGCTTTCATTGGGAACCTTATCTCTTATACGCTCATGTCCTATGGTATTCTCTAAAACAAACAGGATACATGTCTGTGGATTATGGTATGCTAGCAGACTAAAATTTTACATACATGTACATGTAGTTTACTAGACATTCTAGCTTTAGATAAAAACTACTTTTAGTCTTTTAACTTTTCTAATTCAAGCAAATGTATCTCTTCTCTCACCATCAGATGATGTAATTAAAAGAGGGAAAAATGTACAGAGTATATATTGTAGAATATACAGAGTATAGAATATACAGAGTATAATATACAGAGTATAGAATACACAGAGTATAGAATATACAGAGTATAGAATATGCAGAGTATAGAAGAACTCCCTTGCCTCTCTCCGTCAAGTACCTATTAGGCTAGTTTTAATCGTTGGTTATAACTAGCCACTATTAACAGTATATACGTACTTGTAACTACTGTATGGGAGTTAGCTGTGTTATGGCAGACCCTTGAGCATTGGAATGCTAACTACAAGTATGTTATCAGTAACAATCTATGTAGGCTTATATGCAATGCCTGGTCCCTACGGTTTGTGTTTCAAAGAGAGATTTAGGACGTTTTGCTGACATTGTGAATTCCGAGTAACAAAGTTAGGCTATCGAAATTTACACAATATGGCATCTAACCTTGCTAGTAGGTGCACTTATTTAGAGGAAGCATAAATAATGATATTAGAGGGATGTAGTTAAACCTACGTATCAGGTACTTATGACCTTCACCTACCAAATAGAACTTTACGCTCTCAAGAGCAGACAACTTCCTCATTGATGAAACCCATTACTTTAGGTTCTGCTGTTGTAGAACTACATGTATATATTTGTACAATGGGTGTGTATCAGTTGAACAGTCATGTAGTTGGTACCGTTTATCCTCAGTTATTCTCTGCTTATTGGACACTGAGAGTTATCTTCCCTTAAATTGCTAATACTTATTGTAGTAGCAGAAGACAACTCCCATTTTATTTCTTTTTTGTGTCCAGGACTACTTCTGCCAATGTAAAATTGTTATATAGTGTTGGGGGGGGGGGGAGGGGAATACGGGCTGCTTCTACAATAATTGTGATTGATAAAGAAATACTGCAGGCTATAAATCATGCATTAGCGGCTATCATAAAGTAATAGGCAATAGACCAAAGATAACTCTAGAAATAGTTCTCTGATGCATACATAAACACTGGTTATTACAAACAACTCATCCTGTATTATCTACTCATGATAATTTGGAGTTGTCCAACCTTTCATTAGGTTCAAGTCACATCAAAGACTATAGTATATTTATACACTTTGTGTTGTGGATGACACAATAATAAGACGAGACGCGTTTCTTATCATTCATCAATCATCATTAAAGGACCCCTCTCACCGTTTTTGTTTACACTTTGAGACACCCACGTGCTCGCTAGAGCAACCATCATGATTGGTTACTTGCACTGTATTATAATTGGCTAACTAAATCGCATGTGCATGTACACGTGTGGGAAAGTCCATCGGGTGATCGATGGGAATCAGTTGACTGTGGACAGAATAGAATATAGTATTTTGCTTTTGCCAAAATGAAATTATTGTTGCAAGATGAAAATGCTATCGAGAGATGATACGATACAAGGTATATGGCAGGCATAGCAAAAATTGCAATCAAGTCATTGAAAGTAACTTTGTTTTCTTTTTGATTTTAATTTAATTTTTAATTTTAATGTACTATGATCTATCTATGTCACAGTGTAATTAATATTTAAAAATATCTATACATGTGAATATAGCAATGATGATTATTGTTATTTACCCCTTGCTCACATTGATACATAAGTGATTTGTTAAAATAACATGCTAGTTACTTATGGCTAATTATATTATACATCATTCATATATCATATTACATGTACTTTACTATTTTAAACTCTACTAAAATGGATAAAATGCAAATTGGAAATAAAATATTGGGATTATAATATTAACTTTATTAACTAGGATTGTTGCTGTCTACATATATGTAGGCCTATATGCAGTACCTGATCAAAAATTTAATTTATTGAATTTCAAAATAATTGCATCAATTGATTGCAGCCATAAGTAAAATAAACTTTTGATGACACTATATTCAACTCATTTTCTTTCTCTATTGTAATAATAATACTATGATGACTAAAATGTGTGTAATGAATGCTTCTTTTTAGTAGTTTGTCAAGACTATGGCCCAGGAATGTGAAGTCCCATCAATCGCAACCTCTTAAAGCCATACTTGAGTGACGAGTATTGTACCTTGGAAACTAAGTTGACTCGTTTTACATAGGTATACATAAGGTAAGTGCATCATACACCTTCAAGATTCAGCAAAGTTTTCACTGTAAACACTGCTGCATGTACATATTACTTTCCTGTACTGTGGTTTTTGGAATGTAGCCTAGCAAAATCAGCGTCGGTTTGATTTGCATTCATCATTTTCAATCTTGTACATTGTACCTAGCAGTTATATTCTGTTGCTTAGTGTGGGCTAATTTTAAGTACCATCTGTTGACGTTAATATACTTTTAGGTGATCCAATAGTATGGTCACATGTTCACATAATGTTGTAGAAACATTGACCAAGCAACATGCTTGAACTGAAGTACTTACCAACAATTTGAGCAGCTAAATCAATCGTGAGGTTTGTAAAGTATTGACTGGTACCTTCAAATATTAATATTCTGACACAATTGGAATTTTTATCATTTATATATGTATTAGTAGTTGGCCTGATACTTCATGTATGATCTTTCAGTAAATAGAATTTCTATGAGTACAGTACGTGTTGTATTTGATGTCTTTGATAGCCAATTCTAGTTTGATTTTGTCTATATTGTGCAGTTACCTTAATGATCTTTTCTATTTATTAATTTGATTGTTACTGCCACGTTTCAAGTGATCGTAATCCACAAGCTTTAATGTTAACAAGAACTAATATTATGCACTCATGGTTATTTGCAATTAGCCGAGTAGAGTTAGCTTGTTCCAAGATGTCATTATTTTGAATTCCAAGATTACTCATTTATTGTATGTTAAACATTTTTATGTGTTTGCAGTCATAGTCAATTGAAAATACACGCGGCTCAAAATTTATACTTTATAGACTATTGTATTCGATTTGACATGTATTTTGTGCTATTTTTCTTATCTTTCCCAGTCTTTAGGGAGGGTTTATTTTACTAGATGAAACCGCAATTTTCCATTTGTAAATACATGTAAGTGCTGTTGTTATAAACATTAATTTACTGATTATCTACCAATACAAACTCTAGAAATATTTTATTGCCCTCTACGTTTTATGACACTGAGCTATGATTGCAAGATTGATTTAGGCCTGTTAGTATACTTTTGGCAAAATGCTGGAGACTAAAATCAATAGCCATGGAATCACGTGTACATGTATAAATCCGCCTGACTATGATGCATGCACATTTCAACAAAAATGTTTGAAATGATTTGGTCTGTCGTACTCTCTGAAAATGTAATCGTCATTCTTAGTTATTAAATATGAGAACATCAAATGACTATTCAACTTCAATATCTTGAAACATTTATTGTTGATTTACCTAATCTGTTTATAACAAAATACAACAATGAAAACAGCGGAAACCAGGGTAAAATACATGTGTAAAGTATTGAACATGAACAGTGTATGTATAATATACATTGTGGGCAGAATTAAGTCATAATGAGATACACAGTCCATGTAGGGCGCCAGCAGAAGTTTGTTTTCAATCGTAATCGTTCACCTTGAATGCTGAGGCACTATAACGCTTCACCTTTTACATAGTTACTTGATGAGGAAACCTCTTGGAGTACGGGTGAAATGTACATTTAGAACACTTCTTTTGCAATCCAATATGTATTATCTGCAATTCAAAATGTAGAGCATTTTATTAAGAAAAATGGTTGTGACCCTTTCCAAAATTATATTGCTATTCCGAAGAAAAAACATCAATGGTTGGGTTCAACTCCCACAACAGAATTTTCCACCCTGTTGAATAGCTGATGCCGGAGTACTAGTACTGATAACTAAGTTGATGTACATAACATATTACTGCTACAACACTTACCTATGCTTTTTCCAACACTGAAGATAAAGATGATATAGTGCAAGCTGTAGAATAGTTTGAATTTCCACGCCAGTGTCTGGTAGCATGGAATTGGTCTAGCTAGGTTCCCCTTCTTTCATACAGCTTTGGAATCTCACTGTGCTAAAAAATAATGATAGCAATATAATATTTATGGCGCCAAACACAATTCTTTAACATGGCTGCCCAATAGCAGAGCTAGTCGAGGGGCCTCCACGGCTCCTAGAGCTGGATATTATTATAGTTCAATATGGTACAGAAGGAAGACCTTCTTCGGAATTCAAACCTCCTAAATCGCATAGGTTGTCGGTTTTGTTAGCTAAAGCATGATTGTGTATTTCACATTTTGCAAGAATAGACTGATGAAATCTACCTCAATGAGTTTATAAGTTTGTGCATAAATTTAATTCAAGAAGAAGGTTTTAGTGCTATATTGTAATGAGCTACATAACAAATTATAAACACCTACCAGTAGAAAGAACTGGATGTAGAAATTGAGGTTGGCATTCGATTTACAAATTCTTCATCAAAGGTGAGTGTGCGTCTTTACCCTGCTCACCAGATCATTCCTTCCTTTCAGCAAACAATCAAATGCAACTATGTCTTTATCGATGTCAGGAAAGTTACTTGCTGACTGCATTGGAACTAGTCTGTAATCAACACAGTGAGTACATCGTAAGATACAAATACAATAAAAACATAAAATTCTTTAGAAATGAAGCGTGGCTGTTTTAATCAAAAAAAAATTTTGACCATGTGGACATAAATAAAAGTACACTAGGTTAGCTCAGCTGCATTAGAGAGGTGAATTTGTGTCTAATGAAGTTAGTATCAGGTCCCACCAACTTTTTAGATTTAGCCGGGGGGGGGGGGGGGGGGGGTTAAAAGAGTGAATAAACTAAATACAGTAATTCAAATATCTTGAATAGACCAGATCAATCAATTGATTATTTTAGAAATAAATTTATGATAGAATTATTGTTTGTATTTACATCCAAATTTTGCTTGGCTAAATGAATCAACCAACTATATTTTCGCAGAATATGTGTATTGTAAATTGTATTTGAATATGCATATTGTAGATGTAAAGACTTATTTTAAATTTATTAATTTAATACAACAATTACAATACAATAACTTCACATTTTTGTAAAGTTCATTGTCAAAACTCAATTGAATATTATATTCAATATTAAAATTTAGTTTCACAGTATTGTAATATAAATATGTTAAAATCATAATCACTTAGATTATTATAATATATATTAAATGCTTACCATGCTCATGCTGAGTATTGTGATGGCTGACAATCTGGCCAGAAACTAAGCTCATGTTTTTCAGAAAATGAAATTTATGAAATGAAAATCCAACTTTCGAATGCCATTCTTAGCGTTTCTGTGTACTATGAATTTTCAACTCAACCCATAGACATGAACGGAGATAGATAGTACAGTATCTAATCTTGGTACTTGCAATAACTCTGTGATCAATTGTATTGTAAACAAAATACCACGTGCAGACCGCTAGCATGGTCATGTGACTTTGGTTTGTTTATAAAATTTGATATTAGTATGATAATCCATAGTTTCGAATAAACAATGGCAGCTATAAAAATAAAACTTCTTTCAAGGGTGTAATATAAATTGAAGGGTGCATGGTTGCAAGTAGTATATGCCCATGGATTATTTTTGCATATTTCAGGCTACTTTTGAAAATATTTGCAAAAAACTAAACCTCTCTCTATACAACTTATATAAAAAAAGTGCCGTTTAGGGTGTCTTCATCAAAAATTCGTCCTAGGGCAGCACTTTAGCGCATCGCGCGATGCATCATGGGAAGGAGAAATATGTTGAGAGCACAACTCTGAAACACATGACTTTGCTGCTGCCTTCATTTTGACACAAAACTAGATTTGCTGAGCAGGGTAATTAGTGAGAGGGATCCTTTAAGTTACTCGTTCACACCAACATTTTCTATTACACAATAAAGTGATTAATACATACACTTGTATATCGTATCATACAATGTATATCTGCGGAGTGTTATTTTGTTTATTACTTTATATCAGACATGTGCCAAGCAGACAAATACTCAAGTCAAGAGTCAAGTAAGAGTATACATTTTCAATTGATAAAAAGTAATTTAGAGTAAACTCATCGGATGAAGCAAGTCAAAAGTAGAGTAAGAGTAAATAAACAGCCATTTTGAAAAGTAAAGTAAGAGTCAAGCAACTAGTGCCAAAATGCTAGAGTCAGAGTAGAGTCAAAAGTACAGCAGTATGTCAAAGAGAACACCAATGGGAATTTTGTATAACACAAATTTCTGATGTATACAAGTGTGACAACACACAATAGGTAATACTTAGTGTTAGATCTGATTTTCTGTCAGTTATAGTAGTTCTGAGGAACAAAGGCTACTTCAAATTTGCACTATTGTTATAATGGTAGGTCTGTTTATCTATAAGCCTCTCAGCTTCTCTATGGTGAACAACACTTATTACATAATTACACCAAACCAATAGAATATTATCATTGATAGCTGAGAGATTAGAGTAAAGTAAGAGTCAAGCATCATGCTTTGTAGGAGAGTAGAAGTAAAAGTCAATTCCCAGCTTTCACACAATACAAAAGCACAAGTCAATTAAAAGTAATGAAAAGCTGTTGCTCGAGTTAACTTGAGTCGAGTAAAATGACTCGAGTGCCCATGTCTGCTTTATATGTAAAAATTGTGCATAACTGCAGCTTGTTCTCAAAAACGGCAAATACATGAACATTACAATAACAGAGTTGTCATCTCTCTAGACTAGCCTTCGCTCCTAGCTGCAATGCTACATATTTTGACATAGCCTTAGACTTCTTGATTACGCTTGGAGATTGTAATAGGGGTATAATGAAAAAGATAACTCCTTCTTAATTGGAACAAAGAAATCAGGCTATGTTAAATTCACATTATGATTACAGCTTGTCTACACATAATCATGTAGTATCGAAATCTTGAATCAATCTGCCAAGTACTGCACTGGATATACAGTGTAGGTGTATTGCAACATATACATGTACATATAGCTATGTGATACTATTATTATGTTATAATGTATGCTCTGTGAGAAAGGAAAATTAACATTGTTATCATGCAAGTGTAGTCTCATCCATGCACTCTAGAAAAAAGAATTGACTCCAATCAGCATAAAGAAATAAAAATTTGCTCCAATCAGCATAAAGGAATAAGAATTTGCTCCAATCAGCATAAAGAAATAAGAATGATGCTATTATATTATGTTAGAGTTTGTGACAGTGTGATTACTCGTTACGCAGTAGCGGTCATCGTTGTGTCCAGTTCAGGTGAGTGTAGTTTTGATCTATTCTTCTACAGGTCCATTCCACAGAAGGTCCAGTAACAGGAGCCAGTACCGTGGACTCTGTAGACAAAGTCTCCTGGTCTGCTAGAGCATCTCTGTACAGTCAGAGCTTGGCTGGTTGGCCATCTGTACCTGGAGTATTATAGTGAATGTCAGATTAGGAAACAAATGGTAACTGGTGACTGGTAACTGGTAACTGGTAACTCATAACTGGTAACTGGTGACTCATAACTGGCAACTGTTAACTCATAATTGGTAACTGGTAGCTCATAACTGGTAACTCATAACTGGTAACTGATAACTGGTAGCTCGTATCTGGTAACTGGTAACTCGTAACTCATAACTGGTAACTGGTGACTCATAACTGGCAACTGTTAACTCATAACTGGTAACTGGTAGCTCATAATTGGTAACTCATAACTGGTAACTGGTAGCTCGTAACTGGTAACTGGTAACTTAATGTGTTGCAGCACATCTAAGTAATTGAGGTTGACTGCTACGACACTATTGATTACGGCTCAAGTAAAATTTATGAAGTCACTGAACATATTAGGATCCCAAAACATGATCAATAATATAACATTTGAATGCAAACAGCGTGTGTGTATGTTACATACCATTTGCAATCACCACTCCAGCTTCCATATATAGGTACACTGAGTATCTGGCCAACTTGAGAAGGCATGGCTGCATCAGTCCAGAATCCACCATGACCTCCACAAGAGTAACTAGGGGCACATTTGTTAGACATCTGTCTGCCACCATCACCAGTGAACCTGAAAGCAACATCAATCACATGAGCTATTATTAGTACAATCTACATCTACATGTATGTTGTGACAGTCGCATTAATAACTAAAATAACAATTAAGATATATTGCAAGTTCAAGAATAATCCAAAATTTGTCATACAATGTACATGCAGATACAGCATTTTCAAACTATTATTTTTTATATTGTAGCACTATTACATAAAATGACTAATATGGTGACGGTAGCAGTACTAAGGCAGATGCATTATTTTGAGACATTCATAGTTTGTTATGTATTTTGTTGTAACATTTCATACGTTCATAACATTCAATCTGAAGTACGAGGTTTAATTGTAAGATTTTTGGCTTGTGATTTTATGCAAAATGTATAAAATTTGAACTATTTTAAATTATCATATTATTTGAATGCTCTGGTTATCCCTGTATACTTTCATCAACTTTTAATAAACGATATTTGATTTCTAAATCTGCAGTTCATATTTACCTGAACCAGATCACATTTTTCTGGAGTTCTCTATCACAGGCATAGAAGTTATTGGCCGGTTTAAGATTTGACCCAGCATTATCCTTTCTCCATGACCCAGTTAGATTCACAGTGTTTATAGATGTGCAAGGACCTGCAAAACAAATTTGTATTATAACTGTTAATAAATGAAAGTGACTCCGTAAAGAGAACACAGTTGAATAACAGATGTTTGGTAAAAATTACAGAAAGTTACTGTAGCGTTACAAACCACCAACAACACAAACCTAGATCTGAGCCTTACATCCTACATATGAATGCAAGACTATCTGCTAACCAAGCGGTATATAATAGTATACAATGTAATTTATACAATGTATATACGACTATCGACAACAGTTTGATAGACAGGAAATGTGTAAAGGAGGTGGAAAGTGCCGCACATTCAATGTAAATGTACATTTTAGCAGCCAAACTTAAGTTTTGCATAGCATGGAGAGCATGACTAACCAATTGTAGGTTATGTTAATGTAAAATAATAAATGAATAAATAAGAATAGTGCATTGACATACCATCGATAGACGGTGGAGTTGGTCGGGGCTCTTCATCGTCGTTGCACTCATCTAGTAGCTCTCTGAGGATCTCCCTTATTTCCTCTGCAGAACTCCTCTTCTTCCTATAGTCTGTCGGGTCGAAAATAACAAGTAAGTACAAAGTCATGTAGGTTATAAGGATAACAGGACATTCTAATAATTATGTGATAAAACGCAAATAAATCCTTTGCCTGTTCTACATGCACTGTACATGTAGGGCAGATTGATGGAACATGTTATATCATATTATGATCAAGTCGAAAGTTTAGTTGTTGTCAAAATTGAATTTTGCGCCATAGTTAGAAAGTCTTTACCAAATTATTGCTGTAGTACTCTACCTTGTTCATCCTGATTTTTGGCACAGTACGCATCTACACCATCTAGAGCCCTGTTTATCATCTCTTCATTGGATGTTCCCAGCGCATTCCTCTTCTTTAATACTCTCATTTCCTCCTTTGAGATGGCATTAACAACAAGTGCCACCAAGCTTGCTACCAGAAAGTACCTTAGCATTTTGTAGGCTATTCTTACTTCTTAGTATATATGTAAAGGTTGACGTATTCTCACAAAGTGCTGCTGTGTCTGTTGTGATGGAGGTAAAGCCTCTCTTTTATACTAAATCTGTCACTGTACTTCCTCAAAACAACAAACACCTTTTCAAATTTCCAATTATTTCGCCCGAGTTCTTCTTTTGATGAATACGTGCAGATGATGTTCTACATCACGCACATGAGCAAAGGGCAAACTATGATGATAAGAAGCTTAGAAAAATCTGTGCAAAATCTTCAGCTGAGTTGCTTCAGCTTTGGAGAGCTGTGCTGCAGACGTAGGTCATCCTGACTGGATGTTTTCCAACTGATTGTTTGAGGCTATGAGACAGTCGTTGTGAAGGTGAAAGTAGCATAGTCATGGTAAGCTGGCCATGACAGTTACAGTCTTTCTACAGAACTACAATTTGGGACTGCCGAGTCAGAGCTACAAGGTACAAAACTTCAAGGAAAATATTTTTATGCGTAAAAAATTAATGAAAGTACACTACAAGGTGCTAGGTACAATTATGCAACGTGCAATGTTTAAAGTGTTAGGGGCGAGGTGCAAGGTGCATGGTGGAAGGTGCCGGCCGAAGGGTGTCGTGTGCTAGGTAAAAGGTATTATGTACTATATGTAGTTGTAACATACAGGGTAGAGGGTGCAAGTGTAAAGTGCTAAGCACAAGGTACAGGGTGCAGGATAGAAGGTGCACGAGTACTGAAGCTTCCTGGTAATGCTGCATGGTGTTTCGGTATCATTCATTTACTAGTTTTTCTTTGCTTTGGTACAAAAGTGCGAAATTTGCAAATGGAAACCAAAGTCGAATGCAGTAGTGTGGTTCGATTAAGCTTTTATATTGAAATCACATCTATTCTTTTAGCAGCCCATTTCAGGTAATGGCTGGGGTGGAGTACACGCACATGCATATTGTATCTTTTTCAATCTTTATAATTCAGTGTCATCCTCGCCATTCGTACTTGGCTGCAACCATCATTGTTACCTAGATAAGTGATGACTTGTCGCAGCTGTACTCAGTGTTTCGTACTCATACATAAATGTACATGTACATATATATTATTATCAAAAACCAGTATTAAATAGCTACAATTCATTTTATAATCTCTTAAATGAAAAATTGTCACTGCCCAAACGACAAACAGTCAATTGCCAACTTTAAAACTTAAAACCATTTTCTGTTTACTTGACAAAGACCTTATCGCTTTGATTTTGTATAATTTTGTGTCCAATCATTCTTGGGATGTGTGTGGTGGTACTTTGCCTATAACTTGCCTAACCAACCTCTTGAACCTGCAGCCTAGGATAGCGATCCCCTCAAATGAAAGTAGTCATTATAACCCTTATGGCAACAAACATTAGCCTAAATATTGTAAAATTATTTAGCCCAAGAAAATGTGAGTTTTCGAAGCAGTCAGTTAGATGTATCAACCCATTTATTATAATGCAGATGAGAGTTGTCTCCTCCTGCATCTCAACTGTGTAATTTCCAAACAGGTTTTCTAGGTTTATGTTTTCTAACAACTCTGTTTCCACCTGATATTTTGAATAGTTTGTTTACCATACTGAAGTTTTTTACTTTGTATAAACGTGACATAATTTTTGACTCTCATAAATACATGTACATGTACATAACGAACATGTGATGATGATTTAATCTAACATCTTTATACCTGTTTATAAAGAGATTAAAATCAAAGACTGACTGGTGAATGCACTCATCTCTGTCAACAATGTGGAATTTTTACTGTGTTCAAAAACACCTTTTTTACATTGGATATAATTATTCAAAAATAATTTATTGGAATTTGACAAGATACTGGTTTAATAGGAGTTTCTTCTGATAAGATCAATAACAAAATGAACACTTATAGAAATTAAAACAATGCATCAAGAACTTTTATTACATCACATTTGGTATCTGATCAAAACAATTTGATACGTGATGTAGCTCATGGATAGGTATTAACAACACGTTAGTCAGCATAGCCTCAATTGACTGTTGCCCAACTGCTTTCTAAAAGTTTCAACATCTTGGAATTCCCCCAAGTAGCAATGTTTTTTGCAAATCAGGCAGAAATTGTCGTCAAGAGATAATTTAACTTGAACAGGAATAAACCATCTAGTGTCAGATAATATGGTGTCAACTCTGGATAATTTATTTAATTATTATATAATGTGAGAATAACTATGGATGTTGCCAGAGAATTTATAAGTAGGTTCTTTTACTCATAGTTTGAAGGCATTCCTCTTCCACAAAAATGGAGTGCAGGGCCGCAGTCCCTCCAATGTAGCGGTGGGAGCATTAAGAAATTCATCATAAATAATCAAGAAAACTATTCTTAGTTGAGAATATAGCAATAGCATGTCTTCATTCTGCTTTTGGGAACACATTAATATTTGAAGTGTCAGTCTTTGTAGATGAATTCTAACTGCATGTAAAGTACATGTACATGTATACACTGCAAGGGTGCATAGACTTTGTAGCCAAAGGACCACCTTTCAAAATTAGCTATAATATGGGGACCACATATTCGTGTGCACAGCATAGTGTGCTGAAAGCTGTAAGGATCCAGCTAATGTATTTATTGGCTAATTTGTACACAAACCGAATTATAATATGCGTAATAGTGGACCAAGATAGGATATGCATACTCCAATGCTATTTTTGCAAAAAAAATTTGAGAAGGTTCCTTACTTGACATAGTTCTGACTATGAGCTCCACTAAACTTCTTACACACTATATCTAGCATAGATCAGTGGGGTGTTTAGTGCAAGAGAAAGAGTGTGCAGCAGAAAATAATGGTTGCCATGAAATTATAGGAAGTTTTGGATGACCAATTAATACAAAATCTTAACATGAAGACATCATGACTTGTGGCCTATCAATTTTCTAGCAGTTATTTATCCCCATCTGGCTCAGATCTAGAGAGCATCACAAGAAAGGTGTAAACTAGCTAGCAGTAAGGGAGTTAGTTAGAGAGCAAGCTCGCTTGCCAATGCAGAATTACAGGTGTGTTTCATGCAGCTGTCAAACCATCAAAACCAATTTTTGTGTGTTTCACCTAGCTTTGCTGTTTTTGCAACATGATGCATACAATCATGTACATGTCTAGTTATTGTTTCGTTATTGTGGCCAGAAACATTTATTAGTACAGCCTCAGCCTGCTTGATGGACATTTATGCACACTAAGTGCCTGTAGTTGTCTCGCTCAGCTCATACTCGTCCAATTACTTGTGTACTTACCGTATATTCATGCATATACTTACACATGTTCATATATCTCTATGTTATGCATTACTTGAACTATATGTTATAAATTACTAAGTGAAAATACCCCTTTCATACTCATGTAACTGACGCCGACGTCTCAAAAATTGATGTAATTAATTTTGCACATTTTTTGCATGTTTTAAGCATATTTTGTTTGGGGCCGACCCATGTTAGGCCTCGGCCTTCCGGCCTTCATCTTGTTGTGCAATTTCCAGATCATCCTACGTCATCTTTTTACCGGAAACTTTTATAGGAAGTTTAAAACTATATAAAGCGAATGTTTTATACTGTTATTGTCTCAGTTGATGCTTGGATCTCAAGCATTGACTCGGGACCACATGGGTCATCTTGGTTAACACTATAACTACAAGTACCTGTTGATCTTTCATGTAATGCAGAAGGTCTTGCACCACTTATAGGCTCTTCCCTTTGTGCACAGTATTACAGTATTCCAACATTTTCCATTATGCCAAAAACAATTAAGAAAGGCATACTACTTGATTAAACCTACAAAAGCGTATAAAAGGATCAACATAATATGTGCATGTAGCTATCAATATTTGATTGCAGAGTATTAATAGATGAACCTATTACTTCAGGTTATACTGTTCTAGAACTGCATTTTTGTACAGTTGAACAGTCATGTAGTAGACACTGTTTGAGCAAGCTATCCTCTGCTTATTATAAACTGAGAGTTATCTTCCCATAAATTGCTATTACTTATTGTAGTAGCAGAAGATAATTCCCATTTTATTTCTTTTGTGTTCAGGACTACTTCTGCCAATGTAGAATTGTTGTATAGATGGAGGAGGGGGGGGGGGGGGGGTGGGAGGGTACAGGCTGCTTCTACAATAGTTGTGATTGATAATGAAACACTGCAGCTATTGCCAATGAATAGGCAATCGGCCAAGGAATTTATAGCTCTAGAAATAGTTCTATAATGCATACATAAACACTGATTATTACAAATAATTCATCCTGTATCATCTATTCATGATACTGGATGAGTTGTCCAACCTTTCAATTGATTCAAGTCACATCAAAGACTTTACTTATACACTTTGTGCCGTGGTTGGATTCTACTGATTGCACAATAAAGTATTTGATAAATACACTTGTATATCTATCAGCAACAACATATTTTCGGGATGTTATTTAGTTTATTTCTTTATTATGTGTAAAAATTGTGCATGCAGCTTGTTCTCAAAAATGGCAAATACATGTACATTACAATAACAGAGTTGTCACTCTATAGAAATTTACTTCAATCAGCGTAAAGAAATAAAAAGTTGCTCCAATCAGCATAAAGATATAAGAATTTGCTCCAATCAGCATAGAGAAATAAGAATTTACTCCAATCAGCATAAAGAAATAAGAAGAATGTTATTATATTACGTTAGAGTTTTGTGACAGTGTGGTTACTCGTTACGCAGTAGCGGTCATCATTGTGTCCAGTTCAGGTGAGTGTAGTTCTGATCTATTCTCCTAGAGGTCCATTCCACAGAATGTCCAGTAACAGGAGCCAGTACCGTGGACTCTGTAGACAAAGTCTCCTGGTCTGCTAGAGCATCTCTGTACAGTCAGAGCTTGACTGGTTGGCCATCTGTACCTGGAGTATAGTGAATGTCAGATTAGGGACCAGAAGTACAATTTTACACGATTTCATCATAGTCAAGAATTCTTATTACAATTCAAGATCGAGAAGCCTTCTTCTTTATTATTTAAATTTATCCTGTCAGCCTAGCCTAATTGCCTCGGTCATGTACAAAGACCTAAGGCTATTTGAATACTCTTATAAAATGACGAAGCAAGTCCTAGGTAGATGATTAAGATGCAGAAGATAAGAGTCATTTGCAAATAGCAGTTGGTAACTGGTAACTGGTAACTCATAACTAGTAACTGGGAGGTGGTAACCCATGACTGGTAACTGGTAACTCATAACTGGTAACTCATAATTGGTAACTGGTAGCTCGTAACTGGTAGCCTAGCTGGTAACTTAATGTTTTGCAGCACATCTAGGCAAATGAGGTTGACTGCTACGACACTATTGATTACGACTCAAGTAAAATCTATGAAGTCACGGAACATATCAGGGATTCCAAAACATGATCAATAATATAACATTTGAATGCAAACAGCATGTGTGTAGGTTACATACCATTTGCAATCACCACTCCAGCTTCCATATATAGGTACACGGAGTATCTGGCCAACTTGCGAAGGCATGGCTGCATCAGTCCAGAATCCACCATGACCTCCACAAGAGTAACTAGGGGCACATTTGTTAGACATCTGTCTGCCACCATCACCAGTGAACCTGAAAGCAACATCAACCACATGAACTATTATTAGCACAATTTACATGTATACTGTGACAGTCGCATTAATAACTAAAATAACAATTAATATATATGGCAAGTGCAAGAATAATCCAAAATTTGTCATACAATGTACATGTAGATACAGCATTTTCAAACTATTATTTTTTATATTGTAGCACTATTACATAAAATGACTAATATGGTGACAGTAAAGGCATCTAAGGCAAATGCATTATTTAGAGAGATTCATGTTTTGTATTTTATTGTGATATTTCATACGTTCATAACATTCAATATAAAGTACGAGGTTTAATTGTAAAATTTTTGGCTTGTGATTTCATGCAAAATGTATGAAGTTTGAACTATTTTAAATTATCATTTTATTTCAATGCTCTGGTTATCCCTGTATACTTTTACCGACTCTTAATAAACAATATTTGATTTCTAAATCTATAGTTCATATTTACCTGAACCAGATCACATTTTTCTGGAGTTCTCTATCACAGGCATAGAAGTTATTGGCCGGTTTGAGATTTGACCCAGCATTATCCTTTCTCCATGACCCAGTTAGATTCACAGTGTTTATAGATGTGCAAGGACCTGCAAAAAAAATTTGTAATATAACTGGTAATAAATGAAAGTGACTGCATGAGCATGACTAAATACATGTACATGTAGGTTATGTTTATGTAGAATAATAAATGAATAAATAAGAATAAGGCGTGTTAGTAATTTGTATAGTGCATCGACATACCATCGATAGACGGTGGAGTTGGTCGGGGCTCTTCATCGTCGTTGCACTCATCTAGTAGCTCTCTGAGGATCTCCCTTATTTCCTCTGCAGAACTCCTCTTCTTCCTATAGTCTGTCGGGTAGAAAATAACAAGTAAGTAGATGCAGGTTATAAGGATAACAGGACATTCTAATAATTATGTGATAAAACGCAAATAAATCCTTTGTCTGTTCTACATGCACTGTACATATAGGGCAGATTGATGGAACACGTTATATCATACTATAATCAAGTCGAAAGTTTAGCTGTTGTCAAAATCAGAGTTTGCGCCATAGTTAGAAAGTCTTTACCAAATTATTGCAGTACACAGGTAATTAGTAAATAATATAAGACATAGTAGCCTGTAGTACTCTACCTTGTTCATCCTGATTTTTGGCACAGTACGCATCTACACCATCTAGAGCCCTGTTTATCATCTCTTCATTGGATGTTCCCAGCGCGTTCCTCTTCTTTAATACTCTCATCTCCTCCTTTGAGATAGCATCAACAACAAGTGCCACCAAGCTTGCTACCAGAAAGTACTTTAGCATTTTGTAGGCTGTTCTCACTTCTTAGTATATGTGTAAAGGTTGATGTATTCTCACAAAGTGCTGCTGTGTCTGTTGTGATGGAGGTAAAGCCTCTCTTTTATACTAAAATCTGCCGCTGTACTTCCTCAAAACAACAAACACCTTTTCAAATTTCCAATTATTTCGCCCGAGTTCTTCTTTTGATGAATACGTGCAGATGATGTTCTACATCACGCACATGAGCAAAGGGCAAACTATGATAATAAGAAGCTTAGAAAAATCTGTGCAAAATCTTCAGCTGAATTGCATCAGGTGGGGAGAGCTGTGTTGCAGACGTTGATCATCCTGACTGCATGTTTTCCAACTGATTGTTTAAGGCTAGGAGACGGTCGTTGTGAAGGTGAAAGTAACATAGTCATAGTAAGCTGGCCATGACAGTTACAGTCTCATTGCAGGAGACTGACTCACCAAATGAAATACATCAAAAATACAGTCTGTATAGCGTGTGAGTCTTTCTACAGAACTGCAATTTGGGACTGCCGAGTCAGAACTACAGCGTACAAAAATTCAAAGAAATTATTATGTGTGACATTAATGAAAGTACACTACAAGGTGCTAAGTACAAATGCCACGTGCAATGTTTGAAGTTTTAGGGGCGAGGTGCATGATAGACGGTGCAGGCCGAAGGGTGTCGTGTGCTAGGTAAAAGGTATTATGCACTATATGTAGTTTTAACATACAGGGTAGAGGGTACAAGTGTAAAGTGCTAAGCACAAGGTACAGGGTGCAGGATAGAAGGCACACGGGTACTGAAGCCTCCTTGGTAGTTCTGCACAGTGTTTCAGTATCATTCAGTTACTAGTTTTTCTTTGCTTTGGTACAAAAATGTGAAATTTTCAAACGATAATCGAAAACGAATGTGTGGTTTGATTTGCATGTAGTTTTTATATTCAAATCACATCTCTCTTTTTAGCAGCCTATTTCAGGTAAGGGCTGGGGTCGAGTGCACTCACATGCATAATGTGTCTCTTTCAATCTGTATAATTCAATGTCATCCTTGCCATTCACACTTTGCTGCAACCATCATTGCCATCTAGTGATGATTTGTTGCAGCTTTACTCAGTGCTTTGTACTGATACATACATACATATATATTATTATCAATAACCAGTATTAAATAGTTACAATTAATCTTATAATTTCTTAAATGGAAAAATTGTCACTGCCCAAACGATAAACAGTCAATTGTCAACTTTAAAACCATTTTCTGTTTACTCGACAAAGACCTTATCATTTTGATATTTTGTAATTTTGTGTGTAATCATTCTTGGGATGTGTGTGATGGTAGTCTGCCTATAACTTGCCTAACCAACCTCCTGAACCTTCAGCCTAGGGTAGCTTCCCTTCAAGTGAAAGTACAGTGCAGTTATTATAACCTTTATGGTGACAAACATTAGCCTAAATATTGTAAAAATTATTTAGCCCAAGAAAATGTGAGTTTTTGAAACAGTCAGTTAGATATATCAATCCATTTATTATAATACAGATGAGAGTTGTCTCCTCCTACATCTCAACTGTTTAATTTCCAAACAGGCTTTCTAGGTTTATGTTTTCTAACAATTCTGTTTCCACCTGATATTTTGAATAGTTTGTTTACCATACTGAAGTTTTTTATCTTGTATGAACGTGACATAATTTTTGACTCTCATGATTACATAACACACATCTGATGATGATTATTTATCTAACATCTTTTCACCTGTTTATAAAGAGATTAGAATCAAAGACTGACTGGTGAATGCACTCATCTCCGTCAAAAATGTGGAATATTTACTGCGTTCAAAAACACCTTTTCCACATTGACTTGAATTATTAAAAAACAATTTCTTAGAATTTGACAAGATACTGATTCAATAGGAGTTTCTTCTGATAAGATCAATAACAAATTAACAAAATGAACACTTATAGAAACTGAAACAATGCATCAAGAACTTTTATTACATCACATTTGGTATCTGATCAAAACAATTTGATACGTGATGTAGCTCATGGATAGGTATTAACAACACGTTAGTCAGCATAGCCTCAATTGACTGTGGGTCTTGCCCAACTGCTTTCTAAAAAAATTGAAATCTTGGAACTCCCCCAAGTAGCAATGTTTTTTGCAAGTCAGGCAGAAATAGTCGTCCAGAGATAATTCAACGTGAACAGGAATAAACCATTTAGTGTCAGATAATATGGTGTCAACTCTGAATAATTTATTTAATTATTATATAATATGAGAATAATCATGGGTGTTGCTAGAGAATTTATAAGTAGGTTCTTTTACTCATAGTTTGAAGGCATTCCTCTTCCACAAAAGAGGAGTGCAGGGCCGCAGTCCCTCCAATGTAGCGGTGGGAAAATTCAGAAATTCATCATAAATAATCAAGAAAACTATTCTTAGTTGAGAATATAGCAATAACATGTCTTCATTCTGCTTTTGGGAACACATTAATATTTGAAGTGTCAGTCTTTGTAGATGAATTCTAACGTAAAGTATACACTGCAGGGGTGCATAAACTTTTTGGCCAAAGGAGCACTTTTCAAAATTAACCATCCTATAGGGGTCACATCTTCGTGTGCACAGAATAGCGTATAGTGTGCTGAAAGCTGTAAGGATCCAGCCAATGTATTTATTAGCTAATTTCTACACAAACCGAATTATAACATGCGTAATAATGGACTAAGATAGGATACACATACTCTAATGCTATTTTTGCAAAGAAGTCGAGAAGGTTCCTTACTTGACATAGTTATGACGACGAGCTCCACTAAACTTCTCACACACTATATCTAGCATAGAGCATAGTGTAAGAGATAGGGTGTGCAGCAGAAAATAATGTTTGCCATAACATTATAGGAAATTTTGAATGACCAAAAAATACAAAATCTCAAAATGAAAACATCATGTGACCTATCATTTGGCTCGCAGTAATTTGCTCCTATCTGACTCAGATCTTGAGAGAAACACAAGAAAGGTGTAAACTAGCTAGCAGTAAGAGAGTTACTAAAGTTAGAGAGCAAGCTCACTTGCCAATGCAGAATTGCAAGTTTGTTTCATGCAGCTATCAAACCATCAAAACAGATTTCTGTGTGTTTCACCTAGCTTTGTCGTTTTCACAATATGATGCATACATGTACATGTTTAGTTATTGTTCCGTTATTGTTTTGCCCTGAGCGGCAGAAAGTTTTGCACAATCTAAGTGACTAGAAAGAATAGTAAAATTTTGAAAGTTAGAACAAAACTAAAGCACAATATCCCAGCGCTTAGCTCATAATATTTTAATTCCAGATTAAAACCTGAAGAATATCTGCAAGCAAATGTACACAGCTGTGCATTTTATTTACAGTATACAACTATTAATACTCTGCAAACAAGTAAATTAATAACTGCACATCGGTCTTTTTATAGACTTGCATCATTCTGTACATCTGCCTAAGCCTGCAAAGAGATGTAGTATTGTAGTGGCCAGAGACATTTATTAGCCTCAGCCTGCTTGATAGACATTTATGGATATTAAGTGCCTGTAGTTGTGTCGCTCAGCTCATACTTGTCCAATTACTTGTGTACTTACCGTATATTCATCCATATACTTACACATGTTCATATATCTCTATGTTATGCATTACTTGAACTATATGTATATGTGATAAATTACTAAGTGAAAATACCCCTTTTATACTCATGCAACTGAGGCCGACGTTTCAGAAATTGATGCAATTAATTTTGCACATTTTTTGCATGTTGTCAAGCTTATTTTATTTGGAGCCGACCCATGTTAGGCCTCGGCCTTCCGGCCTCCATCTTTTTGTGCAATTTCCAGATGATGCTACGTCGTCCTTTTACCGGAAACTTTTACAGGAAGTTTAAAACTATAAAAAGCGAATGTTTATACTGTTATTGTTTCAGTTGATGCTTGGATCGCAATAAAGACACTTCTATATTACTAATATAGAGTATTCTCTCGTAGCTAAGGTTAGTCTTAGCTGATAAGGTCTCACAACCTTGATGCCCGAACAACCTACTAAGACTGAACATACTCTTTCTCAAGTATAGCATACAAGCATTGACTCGGGACCACATGGGTCATCTTGGTTAACATTATAACTACAAGTACCTGTCGGTCTTTCATGTAATGCAGAAGGTCTTGCACCACTAATAGGCGCTTCCCTTTGTGCACAGGCACTTGTAGGTCACATGCACACACACGCACACAAAACATTACAGTACTCCAACATTATTTATGATGCCTGTTACCAAAAACAATAAAATAAGGCATACTACTTGATTAAACCTACGAAAGCCTATAAGCCTATAAAAGGATCAACATAATATGTACATGTACATGTAGTTATCAATACTTGATTGCAGAGTATTACATGTAAAAGAATTGAACTTACAAATGTATTACTTCAGGTTATACTGTTGTAGAACTGCATATTTGTACAGTTGAACAGTCATGTAGTCGACACTGTTTGAGCAAGCTATCCTCTGCTTATTATAAACTGAGAGTTATCTTATCATAGTTTACATTGTTATTACTTATTGCAGTAGCAGAAGACAACTCCCATTTTATTTCTTTTGTGTTCAGGACTACTTCTGCCAATGTAGAATTGTTATATAGGTAGGGGGTGGGGTTGGGTGGGTACAGGCTGCTTCTACAACAGTTGTGATTAATACTAGAATACTACAGACTATAAATCATATCTTAGCAGCTATTATAAAGCAATAGACCAAGGGATAACTCTAGAAAGAGTTCTATGATGCATACATAATCACTGATTATTACAAACAACTCATCCTGTATCATCTACTGATAATACTGGATGAATTGTCCAGACTTTCAGTTGGTTCAAGTCACATCAAAGACTATACTTATACACTTTGTGTTGTGGTTGGATTCTACTGATTGCACAATAAAGTAGGTGATAAATACACTTGTATATCATATCAGCAACAACATATATCTGCAGAGTGTGATTTTGTTTATTACTTGAACATGTGTAAAACTTGTGCATAACTGCAAATAATGTAGTTTTCAAAAATGGCAAACAATAGAGTTGTCATCTCTCTAAACTAGCCTTCGCTCCTAGCTGCAACATTGCATATTTTGACATAGCCTTAGAGATTTTCTGATTATGTTTGGAGATTGTAATAGGGGTATAATGAAAAATATAACTTATTCTCAGTTTGAACAAAGGAAATTAGGCTATGTTAAATTCACATTGTGTTTGCAGCTTGTCTACACATAATCATGTAGTATTCAAATCTTGAATCAATCTGTCAAGTACTGCACTGGATATACAGTGTAGGTGTATTGCAACATATACATGTACATGTAGCTATGTGATACTATTATTATGTTATAATGTATGCTCTGTGAGAAAGGAAAATTAACATTGTTATCATGCAAGTGTAGTCTCATCCATGCACTCTAGAAAAAAGAATTTACTCCAATCAGCTTAAAGAAATAAAAATTTGCTCAAATCAGCATAAAGGAATAAGAATTTGCTCCAATCAGCATAAAGAAATAAGAATAATGCTATTATATTATGTTAGAGTTTGTGACAGTGTGATTACTCGTTACGCAGTAGCGGTCATCGTTGTGTCCAGTTCAGGTGAGTGTAGTTTTGATCTATTCTTCTACAGGTCCATTCCACAGAAGGTCCAGTAACAGGAGCCAGTACCGTGGACTCTGTAGACAAAGTCTCCTGGTCTGCTAGAGCATCTCTGTACAGTCAGAGCTTGGCTGGTTGGCCATCTGTACCTGGAGTATTAGAGTGAATGTCAGATTAGGAAACAAATGGTAACTGGTGACTGGTAACTGGTAACTGGTAACTCATAACTGGTAACTGGTGACTCATAACTGGCAACTGTTAACTCATAACTGGTAACTGGTAGCTCATAATTGGTAACTCATAACTGGTAACTGGTAACTGGTAGCTCGTAACTAGTAACTGGTAACTTAATGTGTCGCAGCACATTTACATGTAAGTAATTGAGGTTGACTGCTATGACACTATTGATTACGGCTCAAGTAAAATTTATGAAGTCACGGAACATATTAGGATTCCAAAACATGATCAATAATATAACATGTGAATGCAAACAGCGTGTGTGTATGTTACATACCATTTGCAATCACCACTCCAGCTTCCATATATAGGTACACTGAGTATCTGGCCAACTTGTGAAGGCATGGCTGCATCAGTCCAGAATCCACCATGACCTCCACAAGAGTAACTAGGGGCACATTTGTTAGACATCTGTCTGCCACCATCACCAGTGAACCTGAAAGCAACATCACCCACATGAGCTATTATTAGTACAATCTACATCTACATGTATGTTGTGACAGTCGCATTAATAACTAATATAACAATTAAGATATATGGCAAGTGCAAGAAGAATCTAAAATCTGTCATACAATGTACATGTAGATACAGCATTTTCAAACTATTATTTTTTATATTGTAGCACTATTACATAAAATGACTAATATGGTGACGGTAGCAGTACTAAGGCAGATGCATTATTTTGAGACATTCATAGTTTGTTATGTATTTTGTTGTAACATTTCATACGTTCATAACATTCAATCTGAAGTACGAGGTTTAATTGTAAGATTTTTGGCTTGTGATTTCATGCAAAATGTATAAAATTTGAACTATTTTAAATTATCATATTATTTGAATGCTCTGGTTATCCCTGTATACTTTCATCAACTTTTAATAAACGATATTTGATTTCTAAATCTGCAGTTCATATTTACCTGAACCAGATCACATTTTTCTGGAGTTCTCTATCACAGGCATAGAAGTTATTGGCCGGTTTAAGATTTGACCCAGCATTATCTTTTCTCCATGACCCAGTTAGATTCACAGTGTTTATAGATGTGCAAGGACCTGCAAAATAAATTTGTAATATAACTGTTAATAAATGAAAGTGACTGCGTAAAGAGAACACAGTTGAATAACAGATGTTTGGTAAAAATTACAGAAAGTTACTGTAGCGTTACAAACCACCAACAACACAAACCTAGATCTGAGCCTTACATCCTACATATGAATGCAGCACTATCTGCTAACCAAGCGGTATATGATAGTATACAATGTAATTTATACAATGTATATACGACTATCGACAACAGTTTAATAGACAGGAAATGTGTAAAGGAGGTGGAAAGTGCCGCACATTCAATGTACATGTACATTTTAGCAGCCAAACTTAAGTTTTGCATAGCATGGAGAGCATGACTAACTAATTGTAGGTTATGTTAATGTAAAATAATAAATGAATAAATAAGAATAGTGCATTGACATACCATCGATAGACGGTGGAGTTGGTCGGGGCTCTTCATCGTCGTTGCACTCATCTAGTAGCTCTCTGAGGATCTCCCTTATTTCCTCTGCAGAACTCCTCTTCTTCCTATAGTCTGTCGGGTCGAAAATAACAAGTAAGTACAAAGTCATGTAGGTTATAAGGATAACAGGACATTCTAATAATTATGTGATAAAACGCAAATAAATCCTTTGCCTGTTCTACATGCACTGTACATGTAGGGCAGATTGATGGAACATGTTATATCATATTATGATCAAGTCGAAAGTTTAGTTGTTGTCAAAATTGAATTTTGCGCCATAGTTAGAAAGTCTTTACCAAATCATTGCTGTAGTACTCTACCTTGTTCATCCTGATTTTTGGCACAGTACGCATCTACACCATCCAGAGCCCTGTTTATCATCTCTTCATTGGATGTTCCCAGCGCATTCCTCTTCTTTAATACTCTCATCTCCTCCTTTGAGATGGCATTAACAACAAGTGCCACCAAGCTTGCTACCAGAAAGTACCTTAGCATTTTGTAGGCTATTCTTACTTCTTAGTATATATGTAAAGGTTGACGTATTCTCACGCAGTGCTGCTGTGTCTGTTGTGATGGAGGTAAAGCCTCTCTTTTATACTAAATCTGTCGCTGTACTTCCTCAAAACAACAAACACCTTTTCAAATTTCCAATTATTTCGCCCGAGTTCTTCTTTTGATGAATACGTGCAGATAATGTTCTACATCACGCACATGAGCAAAGGGCAAACTATGATGATAAGAAGCTTAGAAAAATCTGTGCAAAATCTTCAGCTGAGTTGCTTCAGCTTTGGAGAGCTGTGCTGCAGACGTAGGTCATCCTGACTAGATGTTTTCCAACTGATTGTTTGAGGCTATGAGACAGTCGTTGTGAAGGTGAAAGTAGCATAGTCATGGTAAGCTGGCCATGACAGTTACAGTCTTTCTACAGAACTACAATTTGGGACTGCCGAGTCAGAGCTACAAGGTACAAAACTTCAAGGAAAATATTTTTATGCGTAAAAAATTAATGAAAGTACACTACAAGGTGCTAGGTACAATTATGCAACGTGCAATGTTTAAAGTGTTAGGGGCGAGGTGCAAGGTGCATGGTGGAAGGTGCCGGCCGAAGGGTGTCGTGTGCTAGGTACAAGGTATTATGTACTATATGTAGTTGTAACATGCAGGGTAGAGGGTGCAAGTGTAAAGTGCTAAGCACAAGGTACAGGGTGCAGGATAGAAGGCGCACGAGTACTGAAGCTTCCTGGTAATGCTGCATGGTGTTTTGGTATCATTCATTTACTAGTTTTTCTTTGCTTTGGTACAAAAGTGCGAAATTTGCAAATGGAAACCAAAGTCGAATGCAGTAGTGTGGTTCGATTAAGCTTTTATATTGAAATCACATCTATTCTTTTAGCAGCCCATTTCAGGTAATGGCTGGGGTGGAGTACACGCACATGCATATTGTATCTTTTTCAATCTTTATAATTCAGTGTCATCCTCGCCATTCATACTTGGCTGCAACCATCATTGTTACCTAGATAAGTGATGACTTGTCGCAGCTGTACTCAGTGTTTCGTACTCATACATAAATGTACATGTACATATATATTATTATCAACAACCAGTATTAAATAGCTACAATTAATTTTATAATCTTTTAAATGAAAAATTGTCACTGCCCAAACGACAAACAGTCAATTGCCAACTTTAAAACTTAAAACCATTTTCTGTTTACTTGACAAAGACCTTATCGCTTTGATTTTGTATAATTTTGTGTCCAATCATTCTTGGGATGTGTGTGGTGGTACTTTGCCTATAACTCGCCTAACCAACCTCTTGAACCTCCAGCCTAGGATAGCGATCCCCTCAAATGAAAGTAGTCATTATAACCCTTATGGCAACAAACATTAGCCTAAATATTGTAAAATTATTTAGCCCAAGAAAATGTGAGTTTTCGAAGTAGTCAGTTAGATGTATCAACCCATTTATTATAATGCAGATGAGAGTTATCTCCTCCTACACCTGAACTGTGTAATTTCCAAACAGGTTTTCTAGGTTTATGTTTTCTGACAATTCTATTTCCACCTGATATTTTGAATAGTTTGTTTACCATACTGAAGTTTTTAACTTTGTATGAACATGACATAGTTTTTGACTCTCATAAATACATGTACATGTACATAACAAACATGTGATGATTATTTATCTAACATCTTTTCACCTGTTTATAAAGAGATTAAAATCAAAGACTGACTGGTGAATGCACTCATCTCTGTCAACAATGTGGAATTTTTACTGCGTTTAGAAACACCTTTTCTACATTGAATATACATGTAATTATTGAAAAATAATTCATTAGAATTTGACAAAATACTGGTTCAATAGGAGTTTTTTTGATAAGAACAGTAACAAAATGAACACTTATAGAAATTGCATTCAGTCCTTCTATTACATCACATTTGGTATCTGATCAAAACAATTTGATACGTGATGTAGCTCATGGGTAGGTATTAACAACACATTAGTCAGCATAACCTCAATTGACTGTGGGTATTGCCCAAACTGCTTTCTAAAAGTTTTAACATCTTGGAATTCCCCCAAGTAGCCATGTTTTTTGCAAATCAGGTGGAAATATTCGTCGAGAGATAATTTAACTTAAACAGGAATAAACCATCTAGTGTCAGATAATATGGTGTCAACTCTGGATAATTTTTTTAATTATTATATAATATGAGAATAATCATGGATGTTGCTAGAAAATTTATAAGTAAGTTCTTTTACTCATAGTTCGAAGGCATTCCTCTTCCACAAAATTGGAGTGCAGGGCGGCAGTCACTCCAATGTAGTGGTGGGAAAATTCAGAAATTCATCAAACAATCAAGAACACTGTTCTTAGTTGAAAATATAGCAATAGCATGTCTTCATTCTGTTTTTGGGAACACATTAATATTTGAAGTGTCAGTCTTTGCAGAAGCATTCTAACAGCATGTAAAGTATACACTGCAGGGGTGCATAAGCTTTTTGGCCAAAGGAGCACTTTTCAAAATTAGCCATACTATGGGGGCCACATATTCGTGTGCACAGAATAGCGTATAGTGTGCTGAAAGCTGTAAGGTTCCAGCCAATGTATTTATTAGCTAATTTCTACACAAACCGAATTATAATATGCATAATAGAGGACTAAGATAGGATATACATACTTCAATGCTACTTTTGCAAAAAAAGTCGAGAGGGTTTCTTACTTGACATGGTTATGCCGACGAGCCCCACTAAACTGCTCACACACTATATTTATCATAGAGCAGTGGGGTATTTAGTGTAAGAGATAGGGTGTGCAGCAGAAAATAATGTTTGCCATAACATTATAGGAAACTTTGAATGACCAAATAATACAAATAATAAAATGAAAACATCATTTGACCTATTGTTTGGCTCACAGTAATTTGCTCCTATCTGACTCAGATCTTGAGAGAAACCCAAGAAAGGTGTAAACTAGCTAGCAGTAAGAGAGTTACTAAAGTTAGAGAGCAAGCTCACTTGCCAATGCAGAATTGCAAGTTTGTTTCATGCAGCTATCAAACCATCAAAACCGATTTTTGTGTGTTTAACCTAGCTTTGTTGTTTTCGCAATATGATGCATACATGTACATGTTTAGTTATTGTTTTGTTATTGTTTTGCCCTGAGCAGCAGAAAGTTTTGCTCAATCTAAGTGATGAGAAAGAATAGTAAAAATGTTGAAAGTCAGAAAAAAACTAAAGCACAATATCCCAGCGCTTAGCTCATAATGTTTTAATTCCAGATTAAAACCTGAAGAATATCTGCATGTAAAATGTACACAGCTGTATATTTTATTTACAGTATACAACTATTAATACTCTGCAAACAAGTAAATTAATAACTGCACGTCGGTCTTTTTATAGACTTGCATCATTCTGTACATCTGCCTAGGCCTGCAAAGAGATGTAGTATTGTAGTGGCCAGAGACATTTATTAGTACCGCCTCAGCCTGCTTGATGGACATTTACGCACATTAAGTGCCTGCAGTTGTCTCACTCAGCTCATACTTGTCCAATTACTTGTGTACTTACCGTATTATACATGCATATACTTATACATATTTATATATCTCTATGTTATGCATTACTTGAACTATATGTATATGTTATAAATTACTAAGTGAAAATACCCCTTTTATACTCATGTAACTGAGGCCGACGTTTCAAAAATTGATGCAAATAATTTTGCACATTTTTTGCATGTTTTCAAGCTTATTTTGTTTGGGGCCGACCCATGTTAGACTTCGGCCTTCCGGCCTCCATCTTGTTGTGCAATTTCCAAATGATGCTACGTCGTCCTTTTACTGGAAACTTTTACCGGAAGTCTAAAACTATATAAAGCGAATGTTTATACTGTTATTGTCTCAGTTGATGCTTGGATCGCAATAAAGACACTTCTATACTACTTATACATAGTCTTCCCTCGTAGCTAAGGTTAGCTCTAGCTGATAAGGTCTTACGACCTTGATGTCCGAACTGCCTACTAGGACTGAACATACTCTTTCTCAAGTATAGCATACAAGCATTGACTCGGGACCACATGGGTCATCTTGGTTAACATTATAACTACAAGTACCTGTCGATCCTTCATATAATGCAGAAGGTCTAGCACCACTAATAGGCTCTTCCCTTTGTGCACAAGTACATGTAGGTCATCCCTCGACCATGCACACAAAACATTGCAGTATTCCAACATTTTTCATTATGCCTGTTACCAAAAACAATTAAGAAAGGCATACTACTTGATTAAACCTACAAAAGCGTATAAAAGGATCAACATAATATGTGCATGTAGCTATCAATATTTGATTGCAGAGTATTAATAGAATTGAACCTATTACTTCAGGTTATACTGTTGTAAAACTACATATTTGTACAGTTGAACAGTCATGTAGTCGACACTGTTCGAGCAATCTATCTTCTGCTTATTATACACTGAGAGTTACCCTCCAATAAATTGCTAATTACTTATTGTAGTAGTATAAGATAACTCCTATTTTATTTCTTTTGTGTTCAGGACTACTTCTGCCAATGTAGCATTGTTATATAGGTGGGGAAGGGGGTGGTGGGGGGAGTTGGTACAGGCTGCTTCTACAATATAGTTGTGATTGATAATGAAGCACTGCAGGCGATAAATCATGTATTAGCAGCTATTGCCAATGAATAGGCAATAGACCAAGGAATTTATAGCTAGAGAAAGCGTTTTATGATGCATACATAAACGCTGACTGTTACAAACAACTCATCCAGTATCATCTACTGATGATACTGGATGAGTTGTCCAGCCTTTCAGTTGGTTCAAGTCGCATCAAAGACTACTTTAACACTTTGTGCTGTGGTTGGATTCTACTGATTGCACAATAAAGTAATTGATAAATACACTTGTATATCATGTCAGCAACAACATATATCTGCGGAGGGTTATTTAGTTTATTACTTTAATAAGTGTAAAAATTGTGCATAACTGCAGCTTGTTCTCAAAAATGGCAAATACATGTACATTACAATAACAGAGTTGTCACTCTCTAGAAATTTACTCCAATCAGCATTAAGAAATAAAAAGCTGCTCCAATCAGCATAAAGAAATAAGAACTTGCTCCAATCAGCATAGAGAAATAAGAATTTACTCCAATCAGCATAAAGAAATAAGAATAATGTTATTATGTTACGTTAGAGCTTTGTGACAGTGCGGTTACTCGTTACGCAGTAGCGGTCATCGTTGTGTTCAGTTCGGGTGAGTGTAGTTCTGATCTATTCTCCTACAGGTCCATTCCACAGAAGGTCCAGTAACAGGAGCCAGTACCGTGGACTCTGTAGACAAAGTCTCCTGGTCTGTCTGAGCATCTCTGTACAGTCAGAGCTTGGCTGGTTGGCCATCTGTACCTGGAGTATAGTGGGTGACACATTAGAAAACAAAGGTATAATTTTACACGATTTTATCGCAGTCAAGAATCCTTATTAATATTCAAGATCGAGAAGCCCTCTTCTTTATTATTTAAATTTACCCCGTCAGCCTAGCCTAATTGACTCGGTCATGTACAAAGATTTAAGGCTATTTGAAAACTCTTCTAGAATGACGAAGTAAGTCTCAAGGTAGATTAGTAAAGGGGTTATGCAATGCGTTTCAAGGTAGCATTAAGAAGCACTCAGCTATTTAGTGGCACAATATATTGAGTGCTTAGATATTTACTATTCTAGTATTGTTAGTTATTCCATGTTTGTACCTTCCCGGCTATATTTAGAACAACTAGGCGACAACACAACGTATAGGCATAATTATAGAATGACACAATAATAGCCGCTATATATAGTGTGGCCAGATGAAATACCGGACCTACCAATAAAGGCAGCTAGTTATTGCCAGCAAAAGAAAAGCCCAGAAAAATTCAAAAACTTGCACAAGTTACCCTACAACTATATTAGTAAACACTGTGAAATCATTTGTTTACTACTGTACTCTTTCTATGCAAACAGCTTGAATTCAACAATTTTCGCTATATGACATAAAGCACGCAGTTGCGTCTTCATAACAAAGTTGCGTTTGAATCAGCATTGAATAGTGCAAATGAGTCAAGCATGGGCAAGAGGACACAACTCTGCTTATAGTAGCACAAATGCAATAAACCTAAGTAAGAGATGCTGCTTTGAACATAGACATAAACCACATGTCATAACCCCTTTAAGATGCAGAAGATAAGAGTCATTTGCAAATAGCAGTTGGTAACTCGTAACTGGTGACTCATAACTGGTAACTGGTAGCTTATGACTGGTAACTCATAACTGGTGACTCGTAACTTGTAACTGGTAACTGGTACCTCATAACTGGTAACTAAATGTTTTGCAGCACATCTAGGCAATTGAGGTTCACCGCTATGGCACTATTGATTACGACTCAAGTAAAATTTATGAAGTCACGGAACATATTAGGGATCCCAAAACATGATCAATAATATAACATGTGAATGCAAACAGCGTGTGTGTAGGTTACATACCATTTGCAATCACCACTCCAGCTTCCATATATAGGTACACGGAGTATCTGGCCAACTTGCGAAGGCATGGCTGCATCAGTCCAGAATCCACCATGACCTCCACAAGAGTAACTAGGGGCACATTTGTTAGACAACTGTCTGCCACCATCACCAGTGAACCTGAAAGCAACATCAATCACATGAGCTATTATTAGTACAATCTACATCTACATGTATACTGTGAGAGTCCCAATAATAACTAAAATAACAATTAAGATATATTGCAAGTGCAAGAAGAATCTAAAATTTGTCATAGATACAGCATTTTCAAACTATTATTTTTTATATTGTAGCACTATTACATAAAATGACTAATATGGTGACAGTAAAGGCATCTAAGGCAAATGCATTATTTAGAGAGATTCATGTTTTGTATTTTATTGTGATATTTCATACGTTCATAACATTCAATATAAAGTACGAGGTTTAATTGTAAAATTTTTGGCTTGTGATTTCATGCAAAATGTATAAAGTTTGAACTATTTTAAATTATCATTTTATTTCAATGCTCTGGTTATCCCTGTATACTTTTACCGACTCTTAATAAACAATATTTGATTTCTAAATCTATAGTTCATATTTACCTGAACCAGACCACATTTTTCTGGAGTTCTCTATCACAGGCATAAAAGTTATTGGCCGGTTTGAGATTTGACCCAGCATTATCCTTTCTCCATGACCCAGTTAGATTCACAGTGTTTATAGATGTGCAAGGACCTGCAAAAAAAATTTGTAATATAACTGGTAATAAATGAAAGTGACTGCATGAGCATGACTAAATACATGTAGGTTATGCTAATGTAGAATAATAAATGAATAAATAAGAATAAGGCGTGTTAGTAATTTGTATAGTGCATTAACATACCATCGATAGATGGTGGAGTTGGTCGGGGCTCTTCATCGTCGTTGCACTCATCTAGTAGCTCTCTGAGGATCTCCCTTATTTCCTCTGCAGAACTCCTCTTTTTCCTATAGTCTGTCGGGTAGAAGATAACAAGTAAGTACATGTAGGTTATAAGGATAACAGGACATTCTAATAATTATGTGATAAAACGCAAATAAATCCTTTGTCTGTTCTACATGCACTGTACATATAGGGCAGATTGATGGAACATGTTATATCATACTATAATCAAGTCGAAAGTTTAGCTGTTGTCAAAATCAGAGTTTGCGCCATAGTTAGAAAGTCTTTACCAAATTATTGCAGTACACAGGTAATTAGTAAATAATATAAGAAGCAGTAGCCTGCAGTGCTCTACCTTGTTCATCCTGATTTTTGGCACAGTACGCATCTACACCATCTAGAGCCCTGTTTATCATCTCTTCATTGGATGTTCCCAGCGCGTTCCTCTTCTTTAATACTCTCATCTCCTCCTTTGAGATAGCATCAACAACAAGTGCTACCAAGCTTGCTACCAGAAAGTACTTTAGCATTTTGTAGGCTGTTCTCACTTCGTAGTATATATGTAAAGGTTGATGTATTCTCACAAAGTGCTGCTGTGTCTGTTGTGATGGAGGTAAAGCCTCTCTTTTATACTAAAATATGCCGCTGTACTTCCTCAAAACAACAAACACCTTTTTAAATTTCCAATTATTTCGCCCGAGTTCTTCTTTTGATGAATACGTGCAGATGATGTTCTACATCACGCACATGAGCAAAGGGCAAACTATGATAATAAGAAGCTTAGAAAAATCTGTGCAAAATCTTCAGCTGAATTGCATCAGGTGGGGAGAGCTGTGTTGCAGACGTTGGTCATCCTGACTGCATGTTTTCCAACTGATTGTTTAAGGCTAGGAGACGGTCGTTGTGAAGGTGAAAGTAACATAGTCATGGTCAGCTGGCCATGACAGTTACAGTCTCATTGCAGGAGACTGACTCACCAAATGAAATACATCAAAAATACAGTCTGTATAGCGTGTGAGTCTTTCTACAGAACTGCAATTTGGGACTGCCGAGTCAGAACTACAGCGTACAAAAATTCAAAGAAATTATTATGTGTGACATTAATGAAAGTACACTACAAGGTGCTAAGTACAAATGCCACGTGCAATGTTTGAAGTTTTAGGGGCGAGGTGCATGATAGACGGTGCAGGCCGAAGGGTGTCGTGTGCTAGGTAAAAGGTATTATGCACTATATGTAGTTTTAACATACAGGGTAGAGGGTACAAGTGTAAAGTGCTAAGCACAAGGTACAGGGTGCAGGATAGAAGGCACACGGGTACTGAAGCCTCCTTGGTAGTTCTGCACAGTGTTTCAGTATCATTCAGTTACTAGTTTTTCTTTGCTTTGGTACAAAAATGTGAAATTTTCAAACGGAAATCGAAAACGAATGTGTGGTTTGATTTGCATGTAGTTTTTATATTCAAATCACATCTCTCTTTTTAGCAGCCTATTTCAGGTAAGGGCTGGGGTCGAGTGCACTCACATGCATAATGTGTCTCTTTCAATCTGTATAATTCAATGTCATCCTTGCCATTCACACTTTGCTGCAACCATCATTGCCACCTAGTGATGATTTGTTGCAGTTTTACTCAGTGTTTCGTATTCATACATACATACATATGTATTATTATTATCAATAACCAGTATTAAATAGTTACAATTAATCTTATAATTTCTTAAATGGAAAAATTGTCACTGCCCAAACGATAAACAGTCAATTGTCAACTTTAAAACCATTTTCTGTTTACTCGACAAAGACCTTATCATTTTGATATTTTGTAATTTTGTGTGTAATCATTCTTGGGATGTGTGTGATGGTAGTCTGCCTATAACTTGCCTAACCAACCTCCTGAACCTTCAGCCTAAGGTAGCTTCCCTTCAAGTGAAAGTACAGTGCAGTTATTTTAACCTTTATGGCGACAAACATTAGCCTAAATATTGTAAACATTATTTAGCCCAAGAAAATGTGAGTTTTTGAAACAGTCAGTTAGATATATCAATCCATTTATTATAATACAGACAAGAGTTGTCTCCTCCTACATCTCAACTGTGTAATTTCCAAACAGGCTTTCTATGTTTATGTTTTCTAACAATTCTGTTTCCACCTGATGTTTTGAATAGTTTGTTTACCATACTGAAGTTTTTTATCTTGTATGAACGTGACATAATTTTCGGTTGTGGTAAAAGACGTGAGCGTGACGTGAGAAATAAATGGCGTGAGAGCGTGAAGACAACTCCAACTAACCTTAGATTACCTCTATTAGGGAGGAGCTAAATCCGGAAATAAAACCTTTGGTTACGGTCAAGGTTAACATGGGGAAAATCCAAATCAAGAATTTATTTTCCCATGAAAAATCTCTACTTGTCTTATGATTTAATTATGGCGATCTCAAAAGACTTTTAACTTGCACATAATGATTTTAAAATTTTCAATGGATTAAATTTTTTGCTGTGATAAAAATATCCATAGTAGAAAATATTAGTGAAATTGTAACAAATTCTATGCAAAAAGTGAAAAGCACTCACCAGTTGCATTTTGATTTTACTTTTCATCATGATTACTTAGTTACAATCTTTTACCAAAACTTAAATAACAGCCTAAAAATTCTAAAGAAAGCGTGAGCTAAAGACACAATTAAATAATAAATTGACTTGTAGTCACTCCTTGCTTTTAGTGACTTGATGAAACATGCGTTTTGGGACATTAAAAAATTTGACTCAGGCTGTTAAAAATATAATTATTCTACTATTAACTGTCTCTTGTGTAGCCTCTTGTGTAGCTGAGTCTTTGCAATCATGTAAATTTAATTCTATCACATTTCTGTTTAATGTTATTTTGTTTCTCATGACTTTGGTGTACTATTATTTGCAATCACTCAGCCTATAACTATTTGATAACCATTTGTTGTAGGGCTAGTGGAAGTTTCACATCTTGTTTGAAATATATTCTCCCATGGGTTTTCACAGGACCCCAATCTAATGACGGGTAAGTGCAGGTACTGAGCAAGAGATTATAATAATTGTAGCCCATCTGCTCTAAGCCTCGTCTTTGGTTCTTTTACCGGTACTTGAAGCACTGCTGTCTCAGGTATTTGTAGAATTGTTTGCAGTTATTAACATTCATATTAGTATTCGCAGCAATTTTTGTCAGGTAAATGTAGACACCGTAACTGTAGACCACCTTCTGTTGAAGTTCCATGTGTATGTTTGTGTACAGATAGAATAATTATTTTAACTCAACTCTGTAGTTATTATTGTTATTATATTATCAATGATGTAGTAGTTTTATGAAAGTATGATTAGCCCCTTGTTATAATGATTAAATTTTGTATAGGAAATATCTCTACTTTAGATGTTGCCTTCTCATCACTGTCGGAGATCTCAATTACTTCTTCTACAGCATAACCAGGATAATGTGAAATTTAATTATTTTTCTTCACATCATGTTATTCTCTTTATATCTGCAGGTCACGTTGGTCAACACGTTGATGCACACTACTATCATGATATCATCAAGAACAAGGATTTTTGTTCTGTCAGCGAAGAATAGTGGATTTATACATGTACTGTACTTACTCGCTAATCTATACAGTACTTGATAGCAAACAGCAAATAATTGCAGAATCAATTGCGTATTCAGTAGCTATGGATTTATGCAATTATACACTTATCGTGGTGAAACGGATATTTCTTAACTCACATTGTGTAAATACATGTATGTATAAATTGCATTCTATTGTATGATTGTATAAGGCAGAGTGCCAGGCTAATGTGTACCTCGTTTTCTGCATGATATACTTGCGTTTTCTATACTGCTTTGTATTGTCCCCAGTCTAGGTGGGCCGATCATAGGTAGGTTGGTGCTCAACGCTTGATACTATGTCTTAGTCCTTGATACTATGTCTTAGTCGTCCTTCTCAATACATGCTTATTGCATTCTTATTACATATTGTAAGTTTGACTGTTTATTGTCCTTTTGCTGGAAGTAACCGGAAGTAGATTTTGTATGAAAGCAGCGATACTTTTGTTGAGGATGACTTGGATGCCATGATTGAATTTTTACATGTTTATTAACAAAGAAGCAATGGGAAAAGGGAACAGGAAAAGTGATTTACAATGCATTATGGGATAACATACAGTTCTAAATATAGTAATGACATGAATGTGGCTTTTATGATTGTATCTCAACAACTTTTCTATGTTAGTGCAGTTGTTCTTTGGGAGTTCAATACAGTCACATCTGTTCTATCTAAACAAAATTTATCTTTTTAGACTAATATATTCCTAGCCTAAGTATCTGAGTCTAGAGTGAATGAGGGCGGAAAGCCTACCTGCAGCCGATTCTGTCTTAACAGAGTTTGATTAGCCAACCCTCATGGGAATTGCACCCACAAATCAGCAGTAGGACAAGGCGATCCCCACTCGTACAATATAATCAGTAATCACCAATTACTATTATCACCTACCACGGTTGGCTTGACATAATTCGTCAACATTAAACATGAGCAGAAATATGCATATCCATTATTTAATAAACAGAAGTTTTCCAGTAAAAAAGTGTAACACAGTACAGTACTTGTTTTGGACAATTATTACAATTCCCCTACTACCTACCACAGTTGGAAGGATGTGAGCTGATCATTTATCTGACCCATGCTACTGCCTTTGACACATATCTTTGTTGTCTTGACCACACCAGCACACCACTCACTTCTATTATAGATTGCTGACAAACATTATTGCTTTACTATAACTTTCTAATAGTCCTAGTCTTGCCCTTAGCATTCAATGTTTAGGCTAAGCTAATACTATAAACAGCGTTTCCCTGGTTAGCACCGTACTTGAGATAGTACTGCTCTCCCTAGCAATATCAAGGATCTTGCTATCGATAACAAGGACCTGTTTAAAGGTATAAGTATCGTCACAGCCTGGTTTTCAGGCTGCTTAAGCCTCTATGGTCTACACAACAAATATAACTTGATTTGAGTATTCTGGTATAGTTCTTGCACATTCCTAGAAAACATTGTACCTCAAGACATTATGTTTCTGATGGTGAAAACCATCACAAGGGGACAAGTATAGAAAACTTCAAGGTTGTCCAGCACATATTCATCTCTAAGATATATATTTAAGATTACATAATCAAACTTCTACATTGTCAATCTAAACAGCTAATAGTAGAATAATAAATTCAAATAACTACTTTTAATGGCCTCGTGTAATCATGTTTTATCAAGTTACTAAAAGTGACAAAAAGTCAAATTATTATTCAATTGCCTGTTTAACTGATGCTTCCTAGGCCATTATTGAAGTTTTGGTGAAATATTGTGACTAAATAAATAATAATCATGATGGAAAGTAAAATCAAAATCAAAATGAAAATCAAGTGCTTTTTGTATAACTTGTTATAATTTCTCTAATTTATGGGTATCTCCATCACAATAAAAACTTTGAGTCATTGAACAATTTAAGATTATGATGAGCAAGTAAAGAGTCTTTTGAAATTGCCATAATTACATTATAATTCAAGTTACGATATGTTCTTGGCAAAATAAATTCTTAATTTGGATTTCCCCCATGTTAACCTTGACCGTAACCAACAGTTTTATTTCTATCTTTAGCTCCGCCCTAGTATAAGTATTCTAACGTCAGTAACACAGTTGGAGTTGTCTTCTTTTACTCTCACGCCATTTATTCCTCACGTCACGCTCACGTCTTTTACCACAACCGCATAATTTTTGACTCTTATAAATGCATATACATGTACATAACACACATGTGATGATGATTATTTATCTAACATCTTTTCACCTGTTTATAAAGAGATTAGAATCAAAGACTGACTGGTGAATGCACTCATCTCTATCAAAAATGTGGAATTTTCACTGTGTTCAAAAACACCTTTTTTACATTGGATATAATTATTCAAAAATAATTTATTAGAATTTGACAAGATACTGGTTTAATAGGAGTTTCTTCTGATAAGATCAATAACAAAATGAACACTTATAGAAATTAAAACAATGCATTCAGAGTAGTATAGTCAGTGCACTTCTAGACAGACACGCACTCATTGACCCCTGTTTTCAACCAATCACAAGCCGGTATTTCCGATTTCAACCAATCACAGAAGAGCACAAAAATTTTGCACACGACCTTGCCAAGGTCACCCCAAAATCCCCCCTTCTGATTGGTCGAAAAAACATTTGCACACTTGACCCCGAACCCGGCCACGACCCCTTCCCTTCCTCCTTCCCACCCTCCTCCCCTCCCCCTCCCCCACCTCCCACTCCTCCCTCCTCCCCGCCACCGCCCTCGTCCCGTCCGCGCCACCGCCGTCGCCGCCGCCGCCACCGCCGCCCTCACCACCGCCGCCGCCGCCGCCACCACCACCGCCCTCACCACCGTCGCCGCCACCGCCGCCGCCGCCACCACCGCCACCACCACCACCGCCGCCACCACCACCACCGCCACCGCCGCCGCCGCCGCCACCACCACCACCACCGCCGCCGCCGCCGCCGCCGCCATCACCGTCATCACCGCCACCCCTCCTCCACCGCCGCCCACCCTCCCCACCCCGCAACCCCCACTCACCCGAACGACCAATCGTTTGAGGCGGTCAAGCCGCGTCCGCCCACGTTGCGTGCGGCGCCGACCGTACACGTGGAGGCGACGCCGGTGCCCCGTATCCACCGGGCCAAGCGACTAGGCAGCGGCCCGCCGCTTCTCCCGAGCCCTCCACTCGAAAAGCTTGTGATCTAAACGAGCGAATTCGGCTGCGCTTCTTCGCCTATAACTCTCATTAGCGATAAGAAGAAGTACTACGGAAGGGATGGTTTATGATGTGCATCGCATTGTTAATAAAGAAATGTGTAAAGTCTTGGCTATAAATACACTGATGGGAAGAAGGGTTGGTTCTATGATATACATTGTATTGACAATAAAGAAACGTGTGCATGTGTTAAGTCAGCATATATAATACATTAAATAAACTTTCCGCAATGGTGACAATAGAATGAATAAAAGATTGTGTACACGTGTTAAAACACAATTGAAAGAATAAAAGACACATATTTAAAAGAGTATGTCATATCTGTTATTAGCAAGAAAGTCTGTGTACATGTGTTAAGACAGTGTATATTATACATTAGATAAACTTTTCACAATGGTAGCAATAGAATAAATAAAAGGTTGTGTGCATGTGTTAAGTCAGCATTATGTAATATATTAAATAAACTTCACAATAGTAGCAATAGAATAAATAAAAGAGGGGTTTAGGTACTTATTACTCATCTTCATCAGAAGTCGTAGGAGCTATAATGTTTACGACTTCGGTCTCAGCATACTCTAATTGATATGCTCCAGCTCCAAACTCTTGACACAGTCTTACCTACAAGATGATTTTAGTTTTTTACTCAGACGAATATCACTCAAGGTGGACAAAGCAAGAAATCTATACTTCTTTATGTTGTTGGTCCCTTACCATATCTGCTGATTTGTAGAGGTGAGCTAGTTGTTGAGGAGTTTCACTTTTGTAGTTACGAACTTCAGAATCAGCTCCCAATCTTAGACATGTATGTAGACATTCGTAGTCTTCATTCTCTATGGCAATGTGAGATGGGGCATATCCATCTCCCATTCGCTATAATATCAAACAAGAGAATAGAATTAAACTCCCCATCTAACTTATCAATTCGATCTACTCTACTTTTATTCCACTGTAATGTATTCACTTACCCTCATATCTAAGTCAGCCCGAGTATTTTTTTTTAGTACTTTTAGTGCCTCTCTATGCTTGCTGCTATGCGCTGTTTCAACAATGAGGTGGACTACACTCCTTCCATCATGATTGTAGCTCTGTACATTGTCTTGGGGAAGTGATTTGTAAGGAACTCTGAAGTATGGATGCTTTACTTCTGCTCTGGTCAAACTTGTGGTTAGAGCATGAATAACCTTAGCTCTACCCAGACGTGCAGCAATGTGAAGGGGGGTGTCACCTTCCAAATAAACATTAGCAATATAGATAAGTATCGAATTGTTACAAGTTTTGCAATACTATATTTTTTAACAAGCAATGCATGCAAACATTGGTGCTATAAAACACTAACCCCAAGCATCGGCTATTGCTCCATCCGCTCCCCTTGTGATGATGAGACGAATTAGTGAATCCGAACAATAAGACTGTACAGTTAGGTGAAGTAATGTCTGCCGATTCGCATTCTTTGTATTCAGTTGTTTGTGACTCCTCGCAACAAATACCGCGAGTGCAATGGCTCTCTCATCTCTATCTCGGGCTGCTTCTAGTACCTCACTACATCATTTAGCATGATATTTGTTTTTCACATAGTTGAGAGGTAGTTATATGGGAAATTTGTCTATCATATTTTATTTTGATCATAAAAGACAATACGAAACAAAAAAAAAAAAAAAAATAGTTGGAAGTATGTATAACTTACAACTCTTCATCCTTTCCATCTTGCTCCCAAAAGATAGAACGAATTTCTTCTAGTAACTGTGTGCTAAGCTTATTACGAATATCGGTTAAAGGATCCCATTTCTGCCAATCTAGAGGTAAGCTTTTTTGGAGAAAGAGCTCAGACACCCCCTCAAATAAGTCTTTATTCTCATACTTGCTTTGTTCTGTACATCTTTCCACTGTTACCTTCATCAGCTCTTGGTTTATAGGAGTCATTAGCTTGTTGCTATACTCGCTTGATCCATATCCACTTTCCATGCTATTTGTGTGCTAACCTTCTTTAATTTCTATTAAGAACAGACTGGAGCTAGAAAGAGTTAACTAAACTACTGTTTCCACCTCTCTTTATATAGTGAATAAAAAGATACAAATAAAGCTGATTGGCTAACAGCATATACATTGGAGTGCATTGGAAACACATCAGAGTGCATCGAATCACATCGGGAAAGATCGAAAACACATAGGGAAACATCGAAACACATCGGGAAAGGTCGAAAACACATCGGGAGAGGTCGAAAACACATCGGGACACATCGAATCACATCGGGGGAGGTCGAAAACACATCGGGACACATCGAATCACATCGGGGGAGGTCGAAAACACATCGGGACACATCGAATCACATCGGGGGAGGTCGAAAACACATCGAATCACATCGGGGGAGGTCGAAAACACATCGGAGGAGGTCGAAAACACATCGAATCACATCGGGGGAGGCCGAAAACACATCGAATCACATCGGGGGAGGTCGAAAACACATCGAATCACATCGGGGGAGGTCGAAAACACATCGAATCACATCGGGGGAGGTCGAAAACACATCGAATCACATCGGGGGAGGTCGAAAACACATCGGGGGAGGTCGAAAACACATCGGGACACATCGAATCACATCGGGGGAGGTCGAAAACACATTGAATCACATCGGGGGAGGTCGAAAACACATCGAATCACATCGGGGGAGGTCGAAAACACATCGAATCACATCGGGGGAGGTCGAAAACACATCGGGACACATCGAATCACATCGGGGGAGGTCAAAAACACATCGGGTTACATCGGGGAAGGTCAAAAACACATCGAGACACATCGAATCACATCGGGGGAGGTCGAAAACACATCGGGGGAGGTAAAAAACACATCGGGTTACATCGGGTTACATCGGGTTACATCGGGTCACATCGGGGAAGGTCGAAAACACATCGGGACACATCGAATCACATCGGGGGAGGTCGAAAACACATCGAGACACATCGAATCACATCGGGGGAGGTCGAAAACACATCGGGGGAGGTCGAAAACACATCGGGTTACATCGGGTTACATCGGGTTACATCGGGTTACATCGGGTTACATCGGGTTACATCGGGTTACATCGGGTTACATCGGGTTACATCGAATCACATCGGGATGCAATAAATCAGACTAAAAAAAGGCAAATCACTTCTGATTGGACAGAGATTTCCATAAAAGCAAGCGTGAGAGAGGATTTTTATCATTACCACTCAACCACCTAGTAAAGACTTGCAACTCTGTGGATATTTACTAATTCCTCTGAATAAACATCACTCAACAATTAATATGGTGAGTAAACTTATTTTAATATGTATTTTAGTATGAATTTACTCATTTGAGTTAACATTGGGACTAATTCTATTTTAGTAGTGATATAATACTCCCTTGGTATGACTAGAGCTTAGAAACTTTGTAAGCTTATGTATTAAACTGTTTTGATTCTCAACATGAGAGCAAGTATGTAGAGATCTGATCTGTCTATACTACAATTTGTGTGACCGGAGCTTAGAAGCTTTATATGTGGTGAGATTTTTTTCAATATGAGTAGTTATACCACTAGTAGTGTAATAAGTATCAAAACAGTTTATTACCACTTGTACTGGCTATACTAGTACATCCTAGCTATTTTAATATGTATTTTAATATGAACTTACTCATTTGAGTTAACATTGGGGCTAATTATATTTTAGTAGTGGTATAATTCTCCTTTGGTATGTCCAGGGCTTAGAAACTTTGTAAGCTTATATATTAAACTGTTTTGATTCTCAACATGAAAGCATGTGTGTAGAGATCTGCTCTGTCTATACTACAATTAGTGTGACCATAGCTTAGAAACTTTATAAGTGGTGAGATTTATTTTCAATATGAGTAGTTATACCACTAGTAGGGTAATAAGTATCAAAACAGTTTATTACCACTTGTACTGACTATACTTGTACATCCTAGCAAAGAAGTATATTATCAAGTGTAGCCTATACTCTACATCCAAGACTATACTGTACTAAAGTGGCCTATCACAATACTTGGGGTGGACTTGCTGCTAAAAAGATTAACTGGATAATTCTAATGAATAGGTCTGCACTAAAGTGATTTATTACACTACTTGGGATGAACTTGTTGCTAAAAAGATTAACTGAATAATTCTAATAAATAGGTCTACACCAAAGTGATTTATTACACTACTTAGGATGAACTTGAAGCTAAAAAGACTAACTGATTAATTCTAATAAATAGATCTGCACTAACACAAGAGTAATTTATCTCTCTGTTTGGGAGGAGCTTACCATCAGAAAGACTCAATTGGTTGAAAAACACATAAAAAGTAAGGGGTGGTATTTTTGGTTTTTTTTCTGTCTTATACTGATTATTCACTTCAAAATTAATTCTTGCTAACACATGTTCTGTTTATCTGTTCTTGTTTCTATTCCCCAGTGACTATGGTGAGTTGGTGGTTTTATCCACACAGTTAAGGCTTTAGTATATATTATTACTTGTTATTTAACTTGCCTATGCTATTCATTCTAAAAGTAGTTGTTATCAGTATTCTTATTCTCTTGCTCAATAACTATAGGGATTAGTATTTTTGTATACTTGACTTGTACACTACCACTATGCTCATGTTTCCTATATATTTTTATTCATTCTTATTTTCTTTGTTTAGTAACTATGTTGCATTAGTAGTTCCGTTTACTTGACTTATGCTTTGGTATATGTTTATTACTCTACATATACTTACAGGCTTCTACATCTAAATATCAAAGAAAGAAATATATAAGAAAAATTAAAACATCAAAAAAAGGTACGAAGTATATGATTACGTACGACTCGGAAGACAGAAGACGAATCTCGAGGAAAAGAATCCCATCTCCAGAAATGGTTAGTCTATTATCTTATTTGTTCACACATGCATTACACCTTCAATCCACTATGGTGTTGGGTTTCTAAGATGTCAAAGGAGATTACTGACATTTCTGCAGAAGTACATGTTAGTTACACATAATGATGATGTACTTTTTTATACTATAAGCCTCTTACCATGTCTAGAATGTCAAAAGAGACTACTTCCTTTTTAAAACCAGATGTTAATTAGTCATAGTATGATTTTCTCTAATTCTATAAGTCTCTTACCATGTCTAAGATGTTAAAGATTAGTGATATTTTTATTATAAGTATTGCACTTTCTTTCTTATGTATTATTTTTATCAATAAGACACTTTTTTTTTTTTCTTTTCTTATGTGAAAAAATATAACATAAATTACAACTGGTTTTCTTATGTTGATGATGTATTTCTCTTTATGTGAGTAAATAGACAGGCTTTAGTAGACTTGCTTAGTACTTAGAGTGCCAGTTTTTTCATCAAATTCTTCAAAAACCATATATTACAAATAGCTATGTTAATGTAGTTTGTTAATTAGTCACTGCACATTTTATTTACATTATAGAATGAAAAAGAAACAGAACTAGGGGAAGAAGAGATTGCTTTATTTGAACAATGTGGGGGAGTAGATGGCTTCGAGATAGGTAAGAATGATTTAGTATCTATTTGTAGATTTAGAATCTTTTTTTTTTCTGATTTACAAGTAAGTCATATGTTCTCTCTCACTTATTCTTGTTATTTTCTTTCTTTTTTAGGACTCAGAGCAAAGTCGATATGTAAGGGGGGTCTAAGATTCTATGTCTTTGTTAGTGATGAGACAAAAAGAAGACTGGAGATGTCACTAACAAAGCCATTTGAATCGGATGACCCCTGTTTTTTATGCAATAAGAATGTTGGGCACCGACGAGGTGTCCACATTCAACAGCATTTTTTGCTCCGAATCTGTTTTTGCTATCACATAACAGTAGATGATGAGGGGATGAATAGACACTACAACTTTCCATCTAATCATCATATTGATGGAAAGCCCTGTCACCGACACATCTCATTCAACACACGCTTTCTAACAGATATCTATTCACTAAAAAAGACCATATCCTTTTTGCAAAGGGTCACTGGTCACTCTCCACCTTCCAAAATACTCATCCCCGCATACACTCCAACAACTGTTGGTGGGGTAGTATACCCTCCCTTCTTTAAGGGGATGTCTACTACTCCATTCTCTTTAAAGTCTGGGGTGTGCTCTTCACAATTTCCTCTCCCTTCTCACCGTCATTTTGATTCAGATGCTTCTTCCATCAGTAACTCTCTTACTAATGGAGACATTTCCATCTCTACTTCTTCTCTTACAACTACTACTATTACTACTACTCCTTCTACTACTTCTTTTCCTCCACTCTTTTCTTCACATTCACCCTCTCATTCTCCTGAAAGATCTGTAAAGTCTGGGGTGTGCTCTTCACAATTTCCTCTCCCTTCTCACCATCATTTTGATTCAGATGCTTCTTCCATCAGTAACTCTCTTACTAATGGAGACATTACCACCTCTACTTCTTCTCTTACAACTACTACTATTACTACTACCATTACTACCACTCCTTCTACTGCTTCTTTTCCCCCACTCTTTTCTTCACATTCACCCTCTCATTCTCCTGAAAGATTTGATGATACAGTTACCACTGTTTCGATACCTACTTCTACTCCCACCTCTTCACCTGCTCCACTCTTTTTCTTAGATTCACCCTCTTTTTCTCTTGGAAGGTCTAATAATACAATTACTAGTCTTTCAATACCTACTTTTATTACTACTTCTACTACTACCACTTCTTCCTTTTCTTTAGCTTCACCCTCTCTTTCTTTTGGAAGAGAGCTACTTAGCTCGCAATCTCCTTCTTGTTCGTCTGAACTCAATCTTAATACCCCCACCACTATTACCCCCATAGAAGAGGAGACTGTCAGTGAACTAGTTGATCGAAGCAGACTCCCCCCATCTTTTTTCTCTGGAGCAGTTGAGTATTACCGCTCTGCCATTTTTCATCTCAAGAAGAATGGGTATCACAGAGAGGTAATAGCACAAGCTGAAGCTTACCTTCGAGTCAGTGAAGAAAAGCTCTAATCATCTTTTCTTTTTTCTCCCACTCTCTTTCTCCCACTCTCTCTCTCTGTAGTGTCTCATTCCCTCTGCATTTACTTTTATGTGATATCAAATCAGTGAGGATTTTTTTAAATTATTTTTTAAATTATTATATAATGGTATTCTAACACTTATACACATCCTTTTATACATTCTATTGCTACTTTTGTAAAAAGTTTGTTTAATGTATTATATGTGCTGACTTAACACATGCACACAGCTGTCTCTTGCTATAATAGCTATGACATACTCCTTTACATATGTGTCTTTTATTCTTTCAATTGTGTTTAAATCATATTATAATGATATTTCAACATGTGTACACAATCTCTATTTATTCTATTGCTACTATTGTGAAAAGTTTATTTAATGTATTATATATGCTGCCCTTAACACATGTACACAGACTTTTCTTGCTAACAATAGCTATGACATACTCCTTTACATATGTAGCTTTTTTTATTCATTCTATTGCTAGTGTTGTAAAAAGTGTATTTAATGTATTACATAATGCTGACTTAACACATACACTCAATCTTTTATTTATTCTATTGCTACTATTGTAAAAAGTTTATTTAATATATTACATAATGCTGACTTAACACATGCACACAACCTTTTATTTATTCTATTGCTACTATTGTGAAAATTTTATCTAATGTATAATATACACTGTCTTAACACATGCACACAGACTTCCTTGCTAATAACAGATATGACATACTCTTTTAAATATGTGTCTTTTATTCTTTCAATTGTGTTTTAACACGTGTACACAATCTTTTATTCATTCTATTGTCACCATTGTGAAAAGTTTATTTAATGCATTATATATATATATGCTGACTTAACACATGCACACGGTTCTTTGTTGTCAATACAATGTATATTATAGAAACAACCCTTCTTCCCATCAGTATATTTATAGCCGAGACTTTACACATTTCTTTATTAACAATGCAATGCACATCATAAACCAAGCCTTCCGTAGTACTTCTTCTTATCGCTGAAACCAAGCCTTCCGTAGTACTTCTTCTTATCGCTAATGAGAGTTATAGGCGAAGAAGCGCAGCCGAATTCGCTCGTTTAGATCACAAGCTTTTCGAGTGGAGGGCTCGGGAGAAGCGGCGGGCCGCTGCCTAGTCGCTTGGCCCGGTGGATACGGGGCACCGGCGTCGCCTCCACGTGTACGGTCGGCGCCGCACGCAACGTGGGCGGACGCGGCTTGACCGCCTCAAACGATTGGTCGTTCGGGTGAGTGGGGGTTGCGGGGTGGGGAGGGTGGGCGGCGGTGGAGGAGGGGTGGCGGTGATGACGGTGATGGCGGCGGCGGCGGCGGCGGCGGTGGTGGTGGTGGTGGCGGCGGCGGCGGCGGTGGCGGTGGTGGTGGTGGCGGCGGTGGTGGTGGTGGCGGTGGTGGCGGCGGCGGCGGTGGCGGCGACGGTGGTGAGGGCGGTGGTGGTGGCGGCGGCGGCGGCGGTGGTGAGGGCGGCGGTGGCGGCGGCGGCGACGGCGGTGGCGCGGACGGGACGAGGGCGGTGGCGGGGAGGAGGGAGGAGTGGGAGGTGGGGGAGGGGGAGGGGAGGAGGGTGGGAAGGAGGAAGGGAAGGGGTCGTGGCCGGGTTCGGGGTCAAGTGTGCAAATGTTTTTTCGACCAATCAGAAGGGGGGATTTTGGGGTGACCTTGGCAAGGTCGTGTGCAAAATTTTTGTGCTCTTCTGTGATTGGTTGAAATCGGAAATACCGGCTTGTGATTGGTTGAAAACAGGGGTCAATGAGTGCGTGTCTGTCTAGAAGTGCACTGACTATACTACTATTCAGTACTTTTATTACATCACATTTGGTATCTGATCAAAATAATCTGATACGTGATGTAGCTCATGGATAGGTATTAACAACACGTTAGTCAGCATAGCCTGTGGGTATTGCCCAACTGCTTTCTAAAAGTTTTAACATCTTGGAATTCCCCCAAGTAGCCATGTTTTTTGCAAATCAGGCAGAAATAGTCGTCAAGAGATAATTTAACTTGGACAGGAATAAACCATCTAGTGTCAGATAATATGGTGTCAACTCTGGATAATTTATTTAATTATTATATAATATGAGAATAATCATGGATGTTGCTAGAGAATTTATAAGTAGGTTCTTTTACTCATGGTTTGAAGGCATTCCTCTTCCACAAAAGAGGAGTGCAGGGCGGCAGTCCCTCCAATGTAGCGGTGGGAAAACTCAGAAATTTATCATAAACAATCAAGAAAGCTGTTCTTAGTTGAGAATAAAGCAATAACATGTCTTCACTCTGTTTTTGGGAACACATGAATATTTGAAGTGTCAGTCTTTGTAGATGAATTCTAACCGCATGTAAAGTATACACTGCAGGGGTGCATAGACTTTTTGGCCAAAGGAGCACTTTTCAAAATTAGCCATCCTATAGGGGCCACATCTTCGTGTGCACAGAATAGCGTATAGTGTGCTGAAAGCTGTAAGGATCCAGCCAATGTATTTATTAGCTAATTTCTACAAAAACCGAATTATAACATGCGTAATAATGGACTAAGATAGGATACACATACTCCAATGCTATTTTTGCAAAAAAAGTCGAGAAGGTTCCTTACTTGACATAGTTATGACGACGAGCTCCACTAAACTTCTCACGCACTATATCTAGCATAGAGCAGTGGGGTATTTAGTGTAAGAGATAGGGTGTGCAGCAGAAAATAATGTTTGCCATAACATTATAGGAAATTTTGAATGACCAAATAATACAAAATCTCAAAATGAAAACATCATGTGACCTATCATTTGGCTCACAGTAATTTGCTCCTATCTGACTCAGATCTTGAGAGAGACACAAGAAAGGTGTAAACTAGCTAGCAGTAAGAGAGTTACTAAAGTTAGAGAGCAAGCTCACTTGCCAATGCAGAATTGCAAGTTTGTTTCATGCAGCTATCAAACCATCAAAACAGATTTCTGTGTGTTTCACTTAGCTTTGTTGTTTTCGCAATATGATGCGTACATGTACATGTTTAGTTATTGTTTCGTTATTGTTTTGCCCTGAGCAGCAGAAAGTTTTGCACAATCCAAGTGATGAAAAAGAATAGTAAAAATGTTGAAAGTCAGAAAAAAACTAAAGCACAATATCCCAGCGCTTAGCTCATAATGTTTTAATTTCAGGTTAAAACCTGAAGAATATCTGCATGTAAAATGTACACAGCTGTACATTTTATTTACAGTTTACAACTATTAATACTCTGCAAACAAGTAAATTAATAACTGCACGTCGTCTTTTTATATACTTACATCTGTACATCTGCCTAGGCCTGCAAAGAGATGTAGTATTGTGATGGTACAGGACATTTGTATACGACCCCAACTCCCGGACGAAGCTCCACCGCACCCTAAGTGCCTAGTAGTTGTTACAGCGCTACTCACCTGACACTAACATTCTCACAATTAGTGCTCGTATACTTACCTTTAACTACATTGCATGTTCAAAGTACTTAATTACCGTCTATATATATGTCTCCATGTGTTTATGCTCACTCCTTATTCATGTATCTTACTATATGTTGTTGTACATAGTCACATGAATGTTACTAAGTCCTTTTTTATGCCTTTTATACCCATGTACAGAGGCCCGACCTCTCAGAATCCATTGATATTCATTTTGTACATGAATTGGACCATTATAAGCAACTTTTGTAGAACCCGACCTATTTTGGGTCGGCCGTCGGGCTTCCGGCGGCCATCTTGTTGCGCAACTTCCGGACGACCACACGTCGTCTTTTCCCGACGTCACGTCGGCCGGAAGTCCTTATACTATATAAAGGGCACTGTTTTACTGTTCATTGTCTCAGTCTACACTTGGCTTTCAATAAAGACACATCTATACTTGATACAGGGACTTTCTCTTCCTTTTACTAGGTCATTCGCTTTGCGAACCGCCTACTAGGTTGAACTACTCTCTTTCACTGTATAGTCTGAAGGTCGGACTTGAGATCAGATGGGTCGTCTTTGGTAGTATTTGGGCTACTGAGACCGCTCGATCTTTCATGTAATGCGAAGTCCTATTACCACTCATAGGCACTTCATTTCTGGGTCGATAGTCGTCCAAGGACGACCGCACCAAAACACAGAAACCATTACATTGGTGGCAGCGGTGGGATTCTAAGGTCGTACTCTTACGATACGAAGAGAAGGAAGGTGACCTCGGACTCGGGTGACCGACCGACCTCATTCTTCAATACTTCTACGGCGATTTAGTTCTCGGACCCGGGAACCTTGGATACGAGAAGGTGACAAACGCTAAAGTGCACCCATAATTCTCGTGGTTCCGCTGGATGTAGCCCGACCTACGCCGGATCTTCAATCAAAGACCGACCTCGGATCCAGAACAGATTGACGGTACTCAGTACGACCATCAGGCCGACCCGGCCTAACAAACTACGGTAGTTAACTAACTACCCGACACCCTACAGACATCAAACCGAGGACGACACGTCCCCTTCACCAAAGAGGCTCCATCTATACTCAGCAATGGCTAGCGATATAGACAGGCTAGTAGAGGTAATCGGACAGTACATAGACGTAGCTCGACCTCAGCCGCCTCAACCCTCTTTCAAGACACCACAGTTCGACGGACAAGGAGACGTCGAGTTCTTTATAGAACAGTTCCTGACCATAGCCGAGGCAAACGACTGGAGCCCGGCAGCCATGTACCTTCACCTAAGAGAGGCCCTCAAGGGACCGGCACAAGAATGTGGCCGACCCGGCACCTCAGAAGGGATCTTCGAAGCTCTACGCGCCCGATACGGGTTAACTGATAAAGAAGCTAGACTCCAGCTCATACAGCTGCGGAAAGATCCCGGCATGTCATTACAAGAACATGCCACCTTCGTCAAGAAACTTGTACATGTGGCTTTCCAGGAACTACCCGAAGCGCACCGCCGGGTATTGGCTGTGGAAAACTTCAGTAACTCTCTTGAGGACGGACACCTACAGAGACACCTCTTGGCAATAAACCCCAGAGATGTGGACTCGGCCGTCCGAGCCGGAAACGACTTCTTGCTCGTCAAGGGACCTTCCCGTGGAAGTAAAGCACACCAAATCAGGGCAGTCACAGAACCCGAGCCGGAGACACCCCAAATAAATACAGTGGACTCCGACCTGACCTGGATCAACGACCTGAAAGAGGCCATCCAGACACTCAGCCAAGAAGTCAGACGACTTCGAGGACTACTAGACGCCCCCAGAGCGCCAGGACCTCGGAACAGACCCTCCTGGCAGACCAGCAAAAAGCCTGGTCCCCCTCCTCAACGGACCAATGGGAACACTCCCCCCACATATCCTGAGCCGCCAGTACCCGAGTCGGGAAAAGGCTCCGGCCCGAGACAGTAGAGGCTGGCACTCGGGCCCTACAAGTTCCTCACACCTCTCACATTTCCATCTCGGAAGACCGTCCCAAGTATCCGGTCGGCAAGGCCGACCCCCCTTCTAAAACAGTGACTCAAGTGACGTATGTAAAGCCGCATGTACCTAGCCTGTACATACAAGGACGACTATGTAGCCAAGATGTAACCCTACTCTTGGACACGGGCTGTACGACCAACCTAATATCACCCCGCATCCTGAAGAAGCTGCAGAGACCCGACCTAGAGGTCCTACCAGTAAGTCAGCCATATGGCAAGATGGCCGACGGCTCGACTCTCAGGTTCGAGGGAATGGTAAGGCTACCTATGGTAGTCGGTCGTACCTTTAGCCAAGAACTGTTCCTCATCGGCTCCATACCAGAAGATGGCGTCCTAGGGATGCCCTACCTGACTAAACACAAGTGCTCTGTAAACTGCCATACCGCTAAGGTATACACCAGCCGAGATCAATGGCCGTGTGTCAATAGAACGGGAAGCCCTTATACATTGAGGACGATGCCTGAGATGAAGCCTAGTACGCCTCCGCCCGACGTCGATGACTCATGCCGACGTCAAGGACACCCCACCAGAGGATCCAGGGCCGAGGGAGGAACGGATAATTCAGTACCTAGTACACCTGCGCCCGACGTTGATGATCAATGCCGACGTCAAGGACACCCCCACAGAGGATCCAGGGCCGAGGGAGGAACGGGAAGCTCATCACTTAGTACACCTGCGCCCGACGTCGATGATCAATGCCGACGTCAAGGACACCCCCACAGAGGATCCAGGGCCGAGAGAGGAAAAGGATCATTACCGCCCAGTACAACTCCGCATGACGTCGAAGTACAATGCCGACGCCCTGGCCACCCGATAGGGGGGCTAGAAGCCGAGGGAGGAACAGCGAAGAAAAAGAGGCAAGTAGAGGACCAGGGCCGACAGGCTAAAAAGCCGCGCATCCAGGAGCGTAGACAAGGCACAAACCGCCTCGAGGAAGGTGCTGTCGACTATTTCCAGCACCCGATATTCCCGCCGCCCGACTGGGGCAGAGGTTCAAAAGGTAGACCCTCCTACGTCCGGATGCTAACGCCCTACACTAGGGAAAACAGACCCCTATCATACAGGAGGAAGGCCCGGTGGAAGCGAGGCCGACCCCCAGAGGTTATACTAGAAAGAATTCATCACAAATGGGCTGCCCAGACGACTACCTATCGTAGGCCGACACGGCCAGGCCCGTGTTTACTCTCCAATTCCACAGACGGATCCGGTGACCCAGACAACCTTGAGATCAAAATAGATCTAACAACCGGGGTCAGACAAGTGCACTTCCGCCGCAACGTAGCCCTACTACATGGTGAGAAGCCAGCTGTTGCAGACATAACGTCGCACACCAGAAGGAGAACCAGGGCAGCCCCCACACCTATAAAAGGCCAGGATCCAGATGGATCCCCCAGTACCCTCACCACCACCACTCAGTCAACACCTAGTCGGACAACGGAGCACTCTATTCGAGACTTCTCAACAAGGACGGTGCCCTCCCTAGTCGGCCTACTCATGGACTTGCCAGGTGAGCCAATAGACTTGGACGAGGTACTGTTGCTTTTGGACGACGACGACTTATATGCTGATCTCGGGAACTCCTCGAGGGATGAGGTCGTGCCAGTCGGGTCGGGTCATACTGAAGTACCTTCGGTGCTTCGGGACGATGCCGTCCTAACCGACTCGGACATGCACCGCCTCCCCTCCGGGACGACCTCGGACACGCATATGTACTCCAATGACATTGTACACCATGTGACTGAGTCGGGTGACGAAGACGACTCGGCCTACGCAAACATTGATAATCTAAATGATCAACCTCTTGTATCTACACTTTCTCTTATAGAGACCTCTCCAGAGACGCCTATGCCGCAGTCTCAACTTTGCTGGATCTCTCCACGGACCAGTAGTGATATACGTCGGACAGCCCGATGTAAAGGAAGGAACTCCTATTGTCGACTATGTAAGCTAGAAGGGACGGAGAACACCATCAAGGCTCACACACGCCAACACTTTACCCAGTTCTTCTGTTCCTGTGGAGTCAGCGCCCGTGATGCAGAGACTGTCTATCGGCACCAAAGCCAGACAGGCCACGGAGCCATCCAGTATGAAGTGGATTCCCACATGTTCCAGCTTTTCCTCAAGGCGATGAAGCTCGACAAGAGGGTCGCTTACCCCTCATGCATCCCAGCAGACGTAGGACCGAAACCTTTCACTATACCAGCTCCTCCAGAAGCTGAAGCCAGAGCAGCAGTGGTGCGACTGACACCTCCTCCTGCCCCAAAGAAAACAAGTAAAAGAAAGTCGCCCTGGGAGCGACTAGGCAGTCCAAAGCGACCACAGACTCGTATGGACCCTCCAGCCTTGGACCACCGAGGGACTGATACTTACGACATACCCAAACGTCGGCCCCGGCCGCCTAAGGCTAGAACCGGATCAGACAAGGCCGTCCCATTGTCGACCAGCCCTCCAGATACTAAAAACACAAAGAAGACTCTTGAATCCCGCACCCCTACAGCAGAATTCCAGAAGGAGAGAGAACGATTGTGTGCCACTCTAAACAATCGTCTCGGACGCCTCAGGCACCAATTGCACATACTCCAGCAGAGACTTCTTCACTCACATGTTAGAGACCGGCTTACTATAGTCCAGCAGACGGAAGCCGTACAGGACGAAATATCCCTCCACCAACGGCTCACGGAGCAGATCCTTAGACATACTCGAAGAGATAGTGCCAAGGATCGGGGGGCTATGTGATGGTACAGGACATTTGTATACGACCCCAACTCCCGGACGAAGCTCCACCGCACCCTAAGTGCCTAGTAGTTGTTACAGCGCTACTCACCTGACACTAACATTCTCACAATTAGTGCTCGTATACTTACCTTTAACTACATTGCATGTTCAAAGTACTTAATTACCGTCTATATATATGTCTCCATGTGTTTATGCTCACTCCTTATTCATGTATCTTACTATATGTTGTTGTACATAGTCACATGAATGTTACTAAGTCCTTTTTTATGCCTTTTATACCCATGTACAGAGGCCCGACCTCTCAGAATCCATTGATATTCATTTTGTACATGAATTGGACCATTATAAGCAACTTTTGTAGAACCCGACCTATTTTGGGTCGGCCGTCGGGCTTCCGGCGGCCATCTTGTTGCGCAACTTCCGGACGACCACACGTCGTCTTTTCCCGACGTCACGTCGGCCGGAAGTTCATACTATATAAAGGGCACTGTTTTACTGTTCATTGTCTCAGTCTACACTTGGCTTTCAATAAAGACACATCTATACTTGATACAGGGACTTTCTCTTCCTTTTACTAGGTCATTCGCTTTGCGAACCGCCTACTAGGTTGAACTACTCTCTTTCACTGTATAGTCTGAAGGTCGGACTTGAGATCAGATGGGTCGTCTTTGGTAGTATTTGGGCTACTGAGACCGCTCGATCTTTCATGTAATGCGAAGTCCTATTACCACTCATAGGCACTTCATTTCTGGGTCGATAGTCGTCCAAGGACGACCGCACCAAAACACAGAAACCATTACAGTATTGTAGTGGTCAGAGACATTTATTAGTACAGCCTCAGCCTACTTGATGAAAATTTATGCACATTAAGTGCCTGTAGTTGTGTCGCTCAGCTGATACTCATTCAATTACTTGTGTACTTACCGTATTATACATGCATATACTTACACATATTTATATATCTCTATGTTATGCATTACTTGAACTATATGTATATGTGATAAATTGCTAAGTGAAAATACCCCTTTTATACTCATGTAACTGAGGCCGACGTCTCAGAAATTGATGTAATTTATTTTGCACATGTTTTGCATGTTTTTAAGCATATTTCGTTTGGGGCCGACCCATGTTAGGCCTCGGCCTTCCGGCCTCCATCTTTTTGTGCAATTTCCAAATGATGCTACGTCGTCCTTTTACCGGAAACTTTTACAGGAAGTTTAAAACTATAAAAAGCGAATGTTTATACTGTTATTGTTTCAGTTGATGCTTGGATCGCAATAAAGACACTTCTATATTACTAATATAGAGTATTCTCTCGTAGCTAAGGTTAGTCTTAGCTGATAAGGTCTCACGACCTTGATGCCCGAACAACCTACTAAGACTGAACATACTCTTTCTCAAGTATAGCATACAAGCATTGACTCAGGACCACATGGGTCATCTTGGATAACATTATAACTACAAGTACCTGTCGACCCTTCATGTAATGCAGAAGGTCTAGCACCACTAATAGGCTCTTCCCTTTGTGCACAAGTACATGTAGGTCACATGCACACACACGCACACAAAACATTACAGTACTCCAACATTATTTATGATGCCTGTTACCAAAAACAATAAAATAAGGCATACTACTTGATTAAACCTACGAAAGCCTATAAGCCTATAAAAGGATCAACATAATATGTACATGTACATGTAGTTATCAATACTTGATTGCAGAGTATTACATGTAAAAGAATTGAACTTACAAATGTATTACTTCAGGTTATACTGTTGTAGAACTGCATATTTGTACAGTTGAACAGTCATGTAGTCGACACTGTTTGAGCAAGCTATCCTCTGCTTATTATAAACTGAGAGTTATCTTATCATAGTTTACATTGTTATTACTTATTGCAGTAGCAGAAGACAACTCCCATTTTATTTCTTTTGTGTTCAGGACTACTTCTGCCAATGTAGAATTGTTATATAGGTAGGGGGTGGGGTTGGGTGGGTACAGGCTGCTTCTACAACAGTTGTGATTAATACTAGAATACTACAGACTATAAATCATATCTTAGCAGCTATTATAAAGCAATAGACCAAGGGATAACTCTAGAAAGAGTTCTATGATGCATACATAATCACTGATTATTACAAACAACTCATCCTGTATCATCTACTGATAATACTGGATGAATTGTCCAGACTTTCAGTTGGTTCAAGTCACATCAAAGACTATACTTATACACTTTGTGTTGTGGTTGGATTCTACTGATTGCACAATAAAGTAGGTGATAAATACACTTGTATATCATATCAGCAACAACATATATCTGCAGAGTGTGATTTTGTTTATTACTTGAACATGTGTAAAACTTGTGCATAACTGCAAATAATGTAGTTTTCAAAAATGGCAAACAATAGAGTTGTCATCTCTCTAAACTAGCCTTCGCTCCTAGCTGCAACATTGCATATTTTGACATAGCCTTAGAGATTTTCTGATTATGTTTGGAGATTGTAATAGGGGTATAATGAAAAATATAACTTATTCTCAGTTTGAACAAAGGAAATTAGGCTATGTTAAATTCACATTGTGTTTGCAGCTTGTAGTATTCAAATCTTGAATCAATCTGTCAAGTACTGCTGCCACTGGATAAACAGTGTAGGTGTATTGCAACATATAGCTATGTGATACTATTATTATGTTATAATGTATGCTCTGTGGGAAAGAAAAATTAACATTGTTATCATGCAAGTGTAGTCTCATCCATGCACTCTAGAAAAAAGAAGTTACTCCAATCAGCATAAAGAAATAAGAATTTACTCCAATCAGCATAAAGAAATAATAATTTACTCCAATCAGCATAAAGAAATAAGAATTTACTCTAATCAGCATAAAGAAATAAAAATAATGTTATTATATTATGTTAGAGTTTTGTGACAGTGTGGTTACTCGTTACGCAGTAGCGGTCATCGTTGTGTCCAGTTCAGGGGAGTGTAGTTTTGATCTATTCTCCTACAGGTCCATTCCACAGAAGGTCCAGTAACAGGAGCCAGTACCGTGGACTCTGTAGACAAAGTCTCCTGGTCTGGTAGAGCATCTCTGTACAGTCAGAGCTTGACTGGTTGGCCATCTGTACCTGGAGTATAGTGAATGTCAGATTAGGGAACAGAAGTACAAATTTACACGGTTTCATCATAGTCAAGAATTCTTATTATAGTACAAGATCGAGAAGCCCTCTTCTCTATTATTTAAATTTACCCTGTCAGCCTAGCCTAATTGACTCAGTTATGTGCAAAGACCTAAGGCTATTTGAAACCTCTTCTAGAATGACAAAGTAAGTCTCAAGGTAGATTATTAAGATGCAGAAGATAAGAGTCATTTGCAAATAGCAGTTGGTAACTGGTCACTGGTAACTCATAACTAGTAACTGGTAACTAATAACTAATGACTGGTAACTGGTAACTCATAACTGGTAACTCATAACTGGTAACTCATAAATGGTAACTGGTAACTGGTAACTGGTAACTGATAACTTAATGTTTTGCAGCACGTCTAGGCAATTGAGGTTGACTGCTATGACACTATTGATTACGACTCAAGTAAAATTTATGAACTCACAGAACATATCAGAGATCCCAAAACATGATCAATAATATAACATGTGAATGCAAACAGCGTGTGTGTATGTTACATACCATTTGCAGTCACCACTCCAGCTTCCATATATGGGTACACTGAGTATCTGACCAACTTGTGAAGGCATGGCTGCATCAGTCCAGAATCCACCATGACCTCCACAAGAGTAACTAGGGGCACATTTGTTAGACAACTGTCTGCCGCCATCACCAGTGAACCTGAAAGCAACATCACCCACATGAGCTATTATTAGTACAACCTACATGTATGTTGTGACAGTCCCTTTAATAACTAAAATAACAATTAAGATATATGGCAAGTGCAAGAAGAATCTAAAATCTGTCATACAATGTAGATACATCATTTTCAAACTATTATTTTTTACATTGTAGCACTATTACATAAAATGACTAATATGGTGACGGTAAAAGCATCTGAGGCAGATGCATTATTTGGAGACATTAATAGCTGTTTGTTATGCACTTTGTTGTAACATTTCATGCATTCATAACATTCAATCTAAAGTGCGAGGTTTAATTGTAAGATTTTTGGCTTGTGATTTTCTGCAAAATGTATAAAGTTTGAACTATTCTAAATTATCATATTATTTGAATGCTCTGGTTATCCCTGCATACTTTCATCAACTTTTAATAAACGATATTAATTTTGATTTCTGAATCTGTAGTTCATATTTACCTGAACCAGATGATATTTTTCTGGAGTTCTCTATCGCAGGCATAGAAGTTATTGGCCGGTTTAAGATTTGACCCAGCATTATCCTTTCTCCATGACCCAGTTAGATTCACTGTGTTGATAGACGTGCAAGGACCTGCAAATTAAATTTGTAGTACATGTATAACTGTTTATAAATGTTGGTGATGGCATAAAAATAACACAGTTGAATAACAGATGTTTGGTAAAAATTACGGAAAGTTACTGTAGCATTACAAACCACCAACAGCACAAACCTAGATCTGAGCCTTACATCCTACATATGAATGCAAGACTATCTGCTAACCAAGCGGTATATGATAGTATACAATGTAATATATACAATGTATATACGACTATCGACAATAGTTTGATAGACAAGAAATGTGTAAAGGGGTGGAAATTGCCGCACATGCATGCACATTGTAGCAGCCAAATTTTAATTGCTAATATATTATTACAAATTTATATAGCATAGAGAGCATGAATAACAACATGTGGAATACTAAATGAATAAATAAGAATAAGGCATGTTAGTAATTTGTATAGTGCATTAACATACCATCGATAGATGGTGGAGTTGGTCGGGGCTCTTCATCGTCGTTGCACTCTTCTAGTAGCTCTCTGAGGATCTCCCTTATTTCCTCTGCAGAACTCCTCTTTTTCCTATAGTCTGTCGGGTCGAAAATAACAAGTAAGTACATGTAGGTTATAAGGATAACAGGACATTCTAATAGTTATGTGATAAATGTAAATAAATCCTCTTTTTATTTTTAGTTAAACATATTTTTTCTGTTTTACATGTACTGTACATGTAAAACAGATGGAACATGATATATCATATTATAATCAAGTCGAAAGTTTAGTTGTTGTCAAAATTAGATTTTTCGCCATAGTTAGAAAGTCTTTACCAAATTATTGCAGTACACAGGTAATTAGTAAGTAATATAAGACATAGTAGCCTGTAGTACTCTACCTTGTTCATCTTGATTTTTGGCACAGTACTCATCTACACCATCTAGAGCCCTGTTTATCATCTCTTCATTGGATGTTCCCAGTGCGTTCCTCTTCTTTAATACTCTCATCTCCTCCTTCGAGATGGCATTAACTACAAGCGCCACCAAGCTTGCTACCAGAAAGTACCTTAGCATTTTGTAGGCTATTCTCACTTCTTAGTATGTGTGTAAAGGTTAATGTATTCTCACGCAGTGCTGCTGTGTCTGTTGTGATGAAGGTAAAGCCTCTCTTTTATACTAAAACCTGCCGTTGTACTTCCTCAAAACAACAAACACCTTTTCAAATTTCCAATCATTTCGCCCGAGTTCTTCTTTTGATGAATACGTGCAGATGATGTTCCACATCACGAACATGAGCAAAGGGCAAACTATGATAATAAGAAGCTTAGAAAATCTGTGCAAAATTTTCGGCTGAATTGGATCAGGTGGGGAGAGCTGTGCTGCAGACGTTGGTCATCCTGACTGGATGTTTTCCAACTGATTGTTTGAGGCTATGAGACAGTCTTGAGAAGGTGAAAGTAGCATAGTCATAGTACGTTGGCCATGACAATCACAGTCTCATTACAGGAGACTGACTCACCGAATCAAGTACACCAAAAATATAGTCTGTGTAGCGTGTGAGTCTTTCTACAGAACTGCAATTTGGGACTGCCGAGTCAGAACTACAAGGTACAAAAATTCAAAGAAAATATTTTTATGGGTAAAAAATTAATGAAAGTACACTACAAGGTGCTAGGTACAAATGCAACGTGCAATGTTTAAAGTGTTAGTAGCAAGGTGCAAGGTGCATGGTAGAAGGTGCAGGCGAAAGGGTGAAGGCCGAAGGTGAACGGTATTATGCACTACATTTGTATACGTAGTTGTAAGATGCAGGATAGAGGGTATAAGTGCAAGTTTAAAGTGCTAAGCACAAGGTACAGGGTGCTAGGTGCAGGATAGAAGGCACACAGGTACTGAAGCTTCCTTGGTAATGCTACACGGTGTTTTGGTATCATTCAGTTACTAGTTTTTCTTTGCTTTGGTACAAAAATGCGAAATTTTCAAACAGAAACCAAAAACGAATACGGTGGTGTGGTTTGATTCAGTTTTTATATTCAAATCACATCTCTTCTGTTAGCAGCCCATTTCAGGTAATGGTTGGGGTCGAGTGCGGCACATGCATAATGTATCTCTTTCAATCTGTATAATTCAATGTCATCCTTGCCATTCATACTTTGCTGCAACCATCATTGTTACCTAGTGATGATTTGTTGCAGCTTTACTCAGTGTTTTGTACTCATACATATATACATGTATATTATTATCAACAACCAGCATTAAACAGTTACAATTAATTTTATAATCTCTTAAATGAAAAATTGTCACTGCACAAATGGCAAGCAGTCAGTTGCCAACTTTAAAACCATTTTCTGTTTACTTGACAAAGACCTTATCGCTTTGCCTAACCAACCTCTTGAAACTCCAGCCTATAATAGCTTCCTCTCAAATGAAAGTAGTTATTATAACCCTTGTGGCAACAAACATTAGCCTAAATTTTGTAAAATTATTTAGCCCAAAAAATGTGAGTTTTCGAAACAGTCAGTTAGATGAATCAATCCATTTATTATAATCCAGACAAGAGTTGTCTCTTCCTACATCTAAGTTGTGTAATTTCCAAACAGGTTTTCTAGGTTTATGTTTTCTAGCAATTCTGTTTCCACCTGATATTTTGAATAGTTTGTTTACCATACTGAGGTTTTCTACTTTATATGAACGTGACATAATTTTTGACTCTCATAAATACATAACAAACATGTGATGATGATTTTATCTAACATATTTTTACCTGTTTATAAAGAGATTAGAATCAAAGACTGACTGGTGAATGCACTCATCTCCATCAAAAATGTGGAATTTTTACTGTATTCAAAAACACTTTTTCTACAGTGAACATAATTATTAAGAAATAACTTAATAGAATTTGACAAGATACTGGTTCTATAGGAGTTTTTTGGTAAGATCAATAACAAAATGAACACTTATAGAAACTGAAACAATGCATCAAGAACTTTTATTACATCACATTTGGTATCTGATCAAAACAATTTGATACGTGATGTAGCTCATGGGTAGGTATTAACAACACATTAGTCAGCATAACCTCAATTGACTGTGGGTCTTGCCCAAACTGCTTTCTAAAAAATGTGACATCTTGGAATTCCCCCAAATACAATGTAGCAATGTTTTTTGCAAGTCAGGCAGAAATAGTCGCCGGGAGATAATTTAACTTGAACAGAAATAAACCATCTAGTGTCAGATAATATGGTGTCAACTGTAGATAATTTATTTAATTATTATATAATATAAGAATAATCATGGATGTTGCTAGAAAATTTATAAGTAGGTTCTTTTACTCATAGTTTGAAGGCATTCCTCTTCCACAAAAGTGGAGTGCAGGGCCGCAGTCCCTCCAATCTAACGGTGGGAAAATTCAGAAATTTATCATAAACAATCAAGAAAACTATTCTTAGTTGAGAATATAGCAATAGCATGTCTTCATTCTGTTTTTGGGAACACATTAATATTTGAAGTGTCAGTCTTTGTAGATGAATTCTAACTGCATGTAAAGTACATGTATACACTGCAAGGGTGCATAGACTTTGTAGCCAAAGGACCACCTTTCAAAATTAGCTATAATATGGGGACCACATATTCGTGTGCACAGCATCGCGTGTAGTGCGCTGAAGTTTGCAAGGATCCATCTAGTGTGTTTAATAGCTAATTTTTACACAAACTGAATTATATTATATGTAAAAGTAGACTAGGGTTACATACACTACACGGGTTACTAAAGTTAGAGAGCAAGCTCACTTGGCAATGAAGAATTACAAGTGTCTTTCATGCAGCTATCAAACCATCAAAACAGATTTCTGTGTGTTTCACCTAGCTTTGTTGTTTTCGTAATATGATGCATACATGTAAATGTTTAGTTATTGTTTCGTCATTGTTTTGCCCTGAGCTGCAGAAAGTTTTGCACAATCTAAGTGATGAGAAAGGATAGTAAAAACGTTGAAAGTCAGAACAAAACTACAGCATAATATAGTCACAGCATTTAACTCATAATGTTTTAATTCCAGGTTAACATATGAAGAATATCTGCATGTAAAATGTACATTTCAATTACAATGTACATCTAATACTCTGCAAACAAGTGAATTAATAACTGCACGTCAACGCTGTATGCTGGCCTTTATAGGCTTGTATCTGTACAGTTACCTAGGCCTGTTAAGACTCATAGTATTCCTTATACCCGTTAGCCAAACAAATTCACAAAGGGTGACTAATTGATTAAACAATTATATAATATATGCTGTGCATATAAAGTAACCTTGTACTGGGAGTTAAGGATACATGCACATTGTAAGTGCAATGAGTTTACATTGTGTCATTTTTCTACAAAGTTTCCTGTGCGTTGCTCAAAAATATACGGCCAGTTTGGTAGCTAAAAGAACCAATTGAGATTAAAATATTTGTAAACTAGCCCACTTTTAAATTTTTCATTAGCAACACTTTTACTACTTGTTTTACGTCCAGTAAGAAGCTCTGTCAACTTTTTTTTGAAAACATTGCAATGGAATATGTATCATATTTTAATCCACTTTTAGGTGTAATAATTCATTTTGGGTAATAATTACCTAATCAATACACTAGATAAGTCCTTGCAGTTTTCAGCGCACTACAAGCTATCTTGTGCACACAGAATATGTGCCCCCCCCCCCCCCCCCCCCATAGGATGGCTAATTTAGAAAGTGGTCCTTTGGCCATAAAGTTTGAGCACCCCTGCTGTAGCAAAATGAGTATTTTCATATAATATCAGAAATCGCACAGATTTACAGCATAATAACAAAATAAAGGTGTTGTCTACTGCTAAAGGGTGTTGGGTGCTGCTGGATTGAAGAGTGGAATTAGCCTCATGAGAATAGTAGCAGTTGTCTTCTTTCAAACGAAGAGACAGCCAGGAGGAAACGACTCTACAATTGTGATATTATCTCTCATCTGACCATTTTTAGCCATGGGGCTATTGCTCATGATTAGAGGTTGCCCTCCCTTAGGAGAGGAAGAGAATCATGAGAGGACAACTTCCAATTATGATCGTTACCTTATGAATCCCCATGCTCTTAGCATCTGACCTAATTTCTATATCTATCTTGTTTTCGTCTATGTCAAATGTATAGGGACCACTTAACATTGGAAACAAGTATTTAGCTCAAGTGGGCAGTTTCAGTTTTTGTCTGTATTTATAAACTCTCCCTATCTCAACTGTCATAGTTTGATGTCCTATTATATTTTGGTATAATAACAATTTCAGCCAGTGCTGCCTATCTTCATAAATCAATGTGAGTTATAGCAAGCTATGTTTGCACTTTATCATAATGAATACAACAAAGCTTTTTGCTTTCTATCGATGCTATTTTTTATCTAATTTTCCCCTAATTTGTACGTATCTTGTTTTTGATGCAACAGGAAAAACCATATATGCACTTTATCAAAAAACCACAGGGCTACATATAGGCTTTTGCAGCAGCCTGCAATATTTACGATCCTGGCCATACAAGACAACTAATAAGTTGTTATGTTGGTGATTTGCATTTCACTTTTCAAGTGTGTAAATTAATGTAGTTAGAGTAGGATTAATTTGCTGATTAAAATGGGCCTTACTGCAATTTTATGAACCTCTCGATGTTCAATTCTGACAGAGGGGGTCACAAGTCTGCATATCTAGGATATACTAAGTACAATGTGTACATAGAAGTTCTATAAGTACATCTAAGCCAGTGTTCTAATAACACAATGCTCCATGTACAATCATGTACATGGTACTGTATATGTATTGTTTGATACATACATTGTACATGTACATATAGTTAGTGTACTATATGATGTACAGATATTTAGAGAACTTATTATCACAGTGTAGAAAGAAGTATACTCAGGAAATGTTTAGCTAAAATCCAACCATAAAAGGCATAATTATAAAAGTAGTAAATTAATGTATGCTAAAAGGACAGACAATATATCAACAATATAGCCCTCTACTTTATTCATCAAAACAACACGACTTTTCCTGGTAGCACCTGTAGAACCACCTAAAGAAATATGCTTCTTTTAGAAGTCTTAGAAATATGATTTATGTATAGCTAGATTAGACAAGAATCCTCGGGCTAAATTAGACAAGGATCCTTGGGCTAAATTAGACAAGGATTTGCCACATTCTTTGTCTTTTCTAGGAATAAATCCATGAGTGACTACGTAATCATTAATAGTCGTTCATTTTTTTCTTCTAAGTATAAAATTTTATCTTGACTGCGTGTAAATACTTGCAATGTGTTTAAACAATCTTCTAAAGAATCAAAGAGATGGAGGAGTTAATTTATGCAAGAAGTTGTATAATAATATTAATGTAATTCGATAACTGGTTGTGTGCTGAATCTTTCAATTTAGAGTTATCATCTCTCGCCTTATGAAGTTGCCCAACCCCAGTTAGTATATTCCAGTTTTACCAAAAATTTGTCTACAAATCGAACCTTGTCAGCACAGCTGTACATGCATATTATAGCCTATGTCTACATGTAGAATATCTACAGTGTATACTATAGCTTATGTCTACATGTAGGATAGCTACAGTGTATGCTATAGCCGATGTCTACATGTAGGATGTCTACAGTGTATACTATAGCCTATGTCTACATGTAGGGTATCTACAGTGTATACTATAGCCGATGTCTACATGTAGGATATCTACAGTGTATACTATAGCCTACATGTATGTCTACATGTAGGATGTCTGGTCACCCTAATGCTGAATCATCAGTAAGTTTGAGAGAGAAACCAATTATGGTCCTAAAATATCTCTAAACAAATTGGAATTACATTAAATATTATTATATTGCCATGTACAATATATTGACAGAGGTTGATAATATTATATAGTAGATGATGTTTATCAAAATTATTGTAATACTCAATGTTATAGACATCATCTCTCAGAGATCAAAATTGTTCATAATAAACATGTTTGTTCAACTCAACAGCAAGAGTTCATACTACAACAGTGTTACATGTCCAATGAATAACTAGACTCATCACTATAATTACAGATACAGAGTGTAAACAGCATGAGTAAAACAAATAGGATCAGAAAACAAACATAACTGCATGTTTTTAACATTATTTCTATAACTAACATGATTTTAGTTTTGGTGGTGCCAATTTTTGGGCTACACGTATGCCTAATTATAACTATATTGTATCTAATTTCAATCTTGCGTATTGTAAAAAAAGATACAAGTTTTTATAATCTGTATGCATTAGCACACTCCAAATTCTTTTAGCACTATGTGATCCTCAATTATAAAAATTTATATTCGTATTCAGTAGAGGCAGCATTGATGTAGAAATACTAAATACTGAAACGATAATAGCATAGGGTGACAATTCTAAGAGCAGAAAATATGCCTTTACAAACCGCGGCACGTCAACTCACAGTATTGGGTGGAGAAGATAATATTTATCTAAGGAACCAGGAAAAGTTGAATATTATAGCTTTAGCTGCCAAGCTAAAGCTATAATATTAAGCTATTAAGTTATTTTATATACCAATAAATTACTAGATTAAATCTGTTTTGAAAATTATCTGAAACAAATAACATGTTTTTCTCTTTTTTCTCACGAGCACTCTTTGGATATCAATAATAGATTGTTATTAGTAGGGGTTAGAAATTCGGATTTGGAATTCCAAAGTTTTGCAAAACTTCCTTGTTCAAAAGAACAAGTCTGGTTCCTTTTTGTGCCTAGACAAGTACCAAAGCAACAATTATCACAAGTCACAATATGATAGGCACCAGATGGTCCATTCTAGTTGTTAAAGTTTACTACTCGGAAGGGGGGGGGGGGGGGAGGAGGCTGCTAGCAATCTGAAGGGCTGTTACACTTTGAGTCACAATATGTGATAGACATGAGTTTATTCTACTAGTGCTTTAGATATATCAGACAAATATTAGCTGAAAAAAATATTTTAGCGAATACCTTGCAGATTGTGAATATTTTTGTTCTTCACGGCTTGTAGGTAGTAAGTATTTAGTAGTGGGACGTAGTCATAAGCCCCTCCATGTTTTATCAGAAAATTATTCCAAAGGAGGCAATAAGTCGAACATGTAGAAATTAAATATAGTATTGCCCGGGTTCTATGTCAAAACTGAGGCACAAAAGAGATTCTTCCTCCTTCACTGTAGGAGTACCCCCAAACTTTGTGCACAAGCATAATCATAGGATCTGACTGAAGCTATCAATTTTATAGCTTTCAATTTAGTTCCCACTTTAATATTTATTTTTCTGTTCTTTCCTGCTATGTTTGCTTTTAACATGAAGTTAATTTTTTCAGCAGAATATTTGTTTTATACTTTATTGTGTTATACAGTTCTTCATACAATTCTTAAACACTGTACAGTTTATAAAAAAATAGAAACTCACATCTACTGATTCCATTACAATAGTTGTACTTGGTGTAGTAACAAAGATGAAAAGAAAATATCGCTCACATGGTGAAAGAGGATGATAATGTTCAAAGCATATCATTATTGTTTGGTTTGGTTAGACCTCTTTAGTTTAGGGAGACATCATTGGTTTAGTCAGGCATCATTGCTTTAGATAAACGTTATTTACGTAGTGAGACATCATTGGTTTAGAATCAGCATCTTTAGTTTGGTTAGACATCATTTGCTTAGTTAGGGTGAAGGTCCATTCCACAGAAGGCCCAGTAACAAGACCCTGTGCCAAAAGCCTTGTATATGAAGTCTCCCGCTCTATCAGAACATCTCTGTACAAACAAGGCACGTGTTGATCTCCATATGTACCTGTAACATAGCAACGCTAATTCTTAAAGCTTGAAACATTACGCAAATGTAATTGTAGCAGCATGTGTGTGATGATACTAAGGTAGCCCACGTGGTGACTCAAGAAAAAGTGTGAAAATGTCACTCAGGTGACCAATCAGGTGACCAGTCAGGTGACCAATCAGGTGATCAGTCAGGTGACCAGTCAGGTGACCAGTCAGGTGACCAATCAGGTGACCAATCAGATGACCAATCAGGTGACCAGTCAGGTGACCAATGTAGTCAGCCAGGAGCTTCATGTCTACATCTTTATGTTGCTACATGTATATGGGAATACTACTATAACGCAATATGTGTATAGATTGACTTTTTGTGTACTAAGATCAAAGTTACATGTATATGTATATGTATATGTATATGTATATGTATATGTATATGTATATGTATATGTATATGTATATGCAGATCCAATAAAATGACTCAAAATGCTAAGCACACCAGCAAGTAGCTGTAAAGGGAAAAGCTTATATGTTGCATACCTAGAGCAGTTGCCACCCCAACTACCATATATGGGCACTTGGAATATGTGGCCAACCTGTGAAGGCATAGTGGCGTTAGTCCAGAATCCACCGTGACTTCCACAAGAGTAGCTAGGGCGACATTTGTTAGACATCTGAGTGCCAGCGCTACCTGTGAATCTACAGAATGCAACGTATGTAAGAGACAGTTGATGCCAATCATTATTGGTCCATTTCATGAAATTAATCTATAACATATTACAATGTAGTAAAGCAATGTTATGGGCATGTCCATGATGACATCATTCCACACAGTAGAGCGAGTCCACCTTTAAGAGACAGAGAATTTTAGTAGTAGAAATTTGGCGTACAATATTACAGGCATGTACAATTGTATAATCACACAATTGTTATGAACATGTCGGTACTCATTTCTAATGTACACATGTATCTATTTGCATTTAGAATAAGGAGCACATCACACAATTTCCTAGTACATGATTGCACATGTAGTAGGACACAATATCTAGGTTCCGGAATATGACAGTGATTATATGTCATTTATGTTAAAGAATGTTGGATTTAAAGTTTCTTAAATAAAAAATGTACTGTATACAAGCCATACCTAAACCAATGATTGCCAAGTTGGAGTTCTCTGTCGCAGGCATAAAAGTTATGGGCTGGACGAAGATGGGATCCAGCATTATCCTTTCTCCATGAGCCAGTTAGATTCACAGTCTCCATGGACGTGCAAGGACCTGCAAATGCATGCCATGTGATGGACTATATATGAATATATGTACACTTGCATGTATCTATGCCTACATTTCCATTGGTAAAATATTGGTACAGAGGGTTGAGGTAGCATAGAGGTCTGCATGTAGGCAAACTTGAATAATCAATATCAATACAGGAGTTACGCGAGTGAGATATTGGGAGTTATCAGTTGCTGTTTTATTTTCTAGTGCAACATACAGTCTCCATGTATACTGTTGGTTAGGCAAGGTAATGATAAAGTATGTAATATAGTATGTAATGCAACATTACTATCAAAATTATTTGTTACCATGGATAGATGGCGCTGTTGGGGCTGGTTCCGTTGGGTTTGGATCATCCATGTCATCGTCGTCGTTTTGGCACTCTTCCAGCAGACCACGCAGCACATTTCTCATACTACTGTCTGACTCTCTTTTCTTTCTAGAACCTGTTAAAATATCAATATGCTCTGTTACACTTGGGTAATGCATGTGTACATTGTATATACGGTTCAGATCGCGATAGACATATCCTCATGTACTTCAACTTGTATGTCCTCAAAATTTTCCTGCTAAGCAAAAAAATATTTTCTGCTGTTTTTAATATTTTACTTTTATCTTACTAATTTTACAATATTCATGAAGAGTTATTCTGATTGCCTTAGACTTTTATCATGTGTTTTGTACCCGCACATTTACATGTATGTTAGTGCTGATGCTTATTTTCGCTCACCTTACTCTTCAGTATTCTCCACCTCTGGTTCCCACTCTATCCTCACCTTGGGTTCCAGCCTACCCTTACTTTGATTCTCAGTCTATGCTTACCTTGGTTCTCAGTCTATGCTTACCATGGTTCTCACCACTATGCTTACCATGATTCTCAGCATGACAATGCTGTTCTACGTTGTCCATCACCATGTTGATCTGATCTTCCACAGGGTCCTTCAACTCATTCATCTTCTTCAAATTTCTTAGCTCCTCCCTAGACATGGCGTCTGCCAAGAAGAGAAGGGCACTCACTGCTAGCAAATATCTCAGCATTTTTCTAACGTGACAGACACTATCTCAATATGAAAGAAAAATGATACACAGGAGTTAGATTTCTACTTTTATACAGCAAATGTAATCATCAAGAGTATGACTGTCAGCTTTCATAGTAGGGAACTAAGCGTGGGCAGTTTGATTTGCATTTCTCAGAGAGAAGCAGTGAATATTTAATCATAATTTCAGCAGTTAGGGGTCAAACTGCCAGAACTAATAGATAAAAAAAATCGATAGAACTTTTATAATATCATGTTTTTAATTTTGTATAGATTAGTTTTAATATTCTAACCAGAATGATGAAGATTCCAGCACTGCTACCTCAAACACCAATGGTTGGTTTATCACAATTTACTGTTTATTACAAAATTAAATCTAGAACTTCCTTGTATCTCAGGCAGATTCCAAAGCCACATATACATGTACTGGGTCATCAAACCAAAATGCACAACTACAATTTATTCAAGTTCCTCAGAATTAGCTGGTACATAGTACATCTATGTATGTACATCTATGTATGTACATCTATGTATGTACATCTATGTATGTACATCTATTTTATGTACATCTATGGTATGTAAGCGTATGTTGGCACATGGCCAGTTTTCTGCCTATAGCATATCCCATCTATAGATAGAGAAAAACTTATCTAGGGACCAGCCTTTCAAGTTTGAAAGTGAAGAAAAATTGAATTCTTGTGCTAACCGCTAATAAATTAGCAATTTAGAAAGTTTTGACAGCATAAATATTATTTCACTAGTAAATTGTAACCACGTTGCCACCACAATATTCTGTTCATCTACTTATGGTTGGTTTTATCTTCATATACTTTAATCCTCTTAAATAAATAAATGGTAAATCTGGAATTCTCAAGTTTTCCATCAAGTTCCTGGTTGACATAATCATCATGTTCTATTTCGAACCAACTCAAAGTCTTTGAACCTGCATGGTTGGATCCATGTTATGCTATTCACCAATGTGACACAAATCACTATTATGAAGACTTCAAGTGAATACTTTAAACCTCCTGAATGGGAATGAGCTGCTGCTGACAAGCTTCAAGCAGACTAGAAATATTTTTGGGTTGCTGTCTGGCATTTCAGCCATTCTTTGTATAAGGGGCAGGCTGTTGAAGAATAGACAACTCCAAATTGTGCACTCTTCAAGTATCGGGGAATTACTCTCCCAAGAAATTTGGGAAGAAAAATGGGAAATTAAACCTCCTAGACAAGGAGGATGTTATGCAGTAATAGGCTGATGACAGGATATGGGCTCTCTGTAGAAGAGCTCACTTTCCACGACAGGAGTGTATAGACTTAAATCTGTGACCCTAAAGTCTGCAAGTCAGCAAGTTGACTATTGCACCACCTTGTTACTTTAAGTTGCACTAGAATCTGCAACAATAAAAAACTACTATTTATCGAGTGTACTGTAGGTTCTATCATTGAGTACATTGTTTATGCAACATAATTTTGTCCACATGTAGTATGTATATATTTCCTTTTTAATAAGTCAACACTATAATGTACATGTACAAATGTATATGGCCCAATGTACATTGATTTTTTGAAACAATTTCAAGTTGTAATTGCAATGTTACCACCCTATGTCCTATTTTACTCCTTGGTTCTACTAGTTTTCTCATTTGAGTTTACTAAAAAATACTGTATCACTATTGCACTGGGCATCACTGTTTATTTACAAAGCCCTGTTCAGTAGTCCCAAATGCCTGTCTTGGGCATGCTACTTACACACTCAAAGTAAAGAATTTTCAATTTGAAGGAAGAATCAATTGCCCTACATGTATGGTGAGCATACGAGTCTGTACTGCATGTATTATTTCCTTTACTGTAGAATAACAGAGATATTTCCATGGGTGCAGGTCTAATTGATATATAGTCAGGGTTCCATCAGAAAAATTTCAGCTAGTGAAATCGTCATATTCATTGCTGTAAATATTGCGACACTTCACCATGCTACTTTAGTATGTTATTAAAATCTAGGGCTACTCAAACAGGGGCGTAGGTGAGAAAAATTTAGTGGGGAGGCAGAAAGTTTAACTGGGTGGGAGGGGGTGTGAAAATTAAGCAAATATAAAGGGAAACAGTGCCCAGTTTTTAAAAGTAGTGTTTTTAGGCCACTTTATTTTGGCAACAGGGGTGGCAGTGCCTCCCTGCCGCCCCTTAAAATACGGCCCTATCAACTCATGTGCTGCTGTGCTTCACAACACGTTTTATATTCACTCTGTGCCTTGCAGCAAACAAGGAGAGGAAGAGGAGACAATGATGATAAGTGCATATTGTAACTCGCCACAGGGATAGTATTTAATAATAAGTATAATGGTACCTCTTTTTATACACATAAAGTTTATTTATACTGCTTGCGTTCTCAACCTTTCATTGAATTACATGTACATGTAATATACATGTACATCACCCCAAAAGTTATCCTACTGTAAAGTTTTAGTGAAGTACATGTAAGAGAGAGTGTGAAAATTCGATAATTTGTACTAAATGCACGTATCATGACAAACAATATTGCTACATGTATTTCCTGCAGTGGATATTTAAAAATACTTTTCTATGGAATTCGGTTCTGTCGTGTACAGCAGTGGCTACAACATATTCTATTGTAATTATTGTACATGCAGTGTAATTTATATGCATGTACATGTAGATGTAGTAAATAGCATAAAACTGCAGTTAAAATATTGACGAACTCCGTTACATACTTGTATATTATGACGAAGGAAATGAGGTATCACAAATAAATGGGAAATAACAGTTTAAAAAATTGAGTAAAAATAATGAATGCACATATTCTTGTTATTATAAAATCATGAAAATAAAGCATTGCATTTAAATTCTTTTTAAATCCAAAACAGTTTTAAAACAATGGTTTGGGGAAACTTTCCGTCTCTTATGTTATGATAGTACAGTTTTTCTGTTGACAAAGAATCAGCACACTTCAACGTTTTAACAACTCGTAGCCGACCAACACTGATTAGCTGAGGATCGGTTTGGTTAGATATAACTGATTTAGATAAACAGGTCCATTCCACAGAAGGCCCAGTAACATGACCCTGAGCCGAACACTCTGTAGATGAAATCTCCAGGTCTGTCTGAACATCTCTGTACATACATGGGGTGGGAACTGAGGAACGTGTACCTGTAACACAGAAACCACTAGCTTCAGATTTCATCAATAGTGTATAAGCATAGGCTAGCGTAGATTATAATTAGTTATGACAATCCGATCACCCTAGAGGTTTCTGTTTAGTTAACTGTGAAGAACTGCACTGGATTACGCACACGGCATGTGTATATATTTATAGGACATTGATTTCAAAGTACATATATATGCTCATACTGGATGAACGTCTAATATACATGCATAATGAAATAATGTGAGATATTATTACTGCATGGCTTACATATACACAGACCTTCCATATACATGTACCTCCACTTATTATATTTAATTATTTTATGCTGGAAGATGCTTTGATTATGCCCTCAAAGAGGAGGAATTCAAGAGGCAGGGGTAGTGTATAACAGGAGTAGACAACACCTATTCCATACAAGTGAGGGTTTGGAATGCAATGGGACAAATCATAAATCTCACCCACCACAACCTAGAACAGTCGTATGTAGCCTCAATGGGAGGAAGAAGGCTGCCGGTTGCTATAGAAACAGCAGGGTCGAATAAAGCTTATAAGTTTATTACTGGACATCCCCAACGGCACATTAATATATAATCACAACATACCAGTCACAATCATCATTCCAGCTTCCATATAAGGGCACACGGAGTATTTGGCCAACTCGTGACGGCATGGTAGCATTAGTCCAAAATCCACCATGACTTCCACAAGAGTAACTAGGAGCACATTTATTAGACATCTGTCTGCCAGCGCTTCCTGTGAACCTACATGTACAAGTAAGAACATATAGACTGGTACAGCACATAAGGGTGGTATAACAAAGAGAACACAAGTCAAAATACATATTTTATCGCTTGCTGTGATGATGTAACAGTACCTGAACCAATGACTGCCTCGTTGTAGTTCTCTGTCGCAGGCGTAGAAGTTACTAGCTGGACGAAGGTGGGACCCAGCATTATCCTTTCTCCATGAGCCAGTTAGATTCACCGTGCTTGACGATGTGCATGGACCTACATTTATGATGAACACAAGGAATATCAGTTGTATATAACCATGTGGTGATTATAAATATAATATAAATGTACAGTAGTCAACTGCTCATCTTAACAAAACCGCTTTCAATATATCAGAGAATTGCATGGTAGCTATGCATGAATTGATTACTCGGTCATGGAGTTTGTACTGGCATTGGAACCAAATTACTGCGAAGTAAACTGTTGGGAGTTATCTTTTCTTCTTTTAAATGTTGTAGGCCTTGATATTATAGTGTAGATGTAGCCCACATACCATCAATAGAGGGAGCTGACGCAGCAAGCTCAGTTGGTGCAGGTGTTGTTGGATTCAGGTCCTCATTGCCTTCACATTCTTCTAGCAGGCTGCTTAACACTTCTCTTAAGGCTTCGTCTGACGCCCTCTTCTTCCTGGAGTCTGTAGAATTTAAGATATAGATATACTTTCATCAAATGAAACATAGTTAAAATTTAACTATGTTTCATTTGATGAAAGTATATCTATATCTAGCTAGTATAAGAATGTTATAAAATTATTTGCATAAGATTATATTGATATTAATATCAATATAATATTATGCAAATAATTTTATAACATTCTTAGACTAGCATCACAACGAATATGTCATGAAATAAATTATTTCTCACTACCAGTCTAGATGAAATTATACTGCAATTCATCTGTACTATTTGGTAATTCTAAATCGTACAACATGTGCATTAGTACATGTAGTTGGTGGCTTATTGTTACTGCGTACATTATCTACCTTGTTTCCCGGTCTACCCCTGCCTATGCTTACCTTGGTTCTCAGTTTATGTTTACCTTGGTTCTCAGTCTATGCTTACCTTGGTTCGCAGTCTATGCTTACCTTGGTTCTCAGTCTATGCTTACCTTGGTTCTCAGTCTATGCTTACCATGCTTACCTTGGTTCGCAGTCTATGCTTACCCTGGTTCTCAGTCTATGCTTACCCTGGTTTTCACTCTATGCTTACCATGGTTCTCAACTTGACAATGCTGCTCTACGTTGTCCATCACCATGTTGACCTGCTCTTCTACAGAGTCTTTCAACTCGTTCTTCTTCTTCAGGTTTTTGAGTTCATCTTCAGACATGGCATTGGCCAAGATGAGTATGACACTCACTGCTAGCAAACTTCTCAACATCTTGCTGTTATTCTAATTAATCTCCAGCTCAAATGAAGCTCAAGGAACTGAACCAGGCCTTTTATATCGCAGAACATCAATGATGTTTTCATCTACAGCATGAAAGGGGGAAAATATTTCTTAAAGACACCAGGAAAAACTTCACTTTATGGTTTGCTTTAGATAGTAGACTTAACTTAATTGCCAATAAATTAAGGGATAAAACCAGCTTGAACTTTAAATAGTAGTAATTTGCCTGGAATTTATTTGTAATTGTGGTGCATATCTGACCACAATGATTGCAACACTTATTTCAAATACCAACCTGGTTGATTTCAATCAAACAACCTGCCAATTCTCAGATATGGAATTCTCAAGATTTCCATCAAGTTCCTGATTGATATAACTAAACATCTTCTACTTCAAACCAACTCATTCTCTCTCCACAAGCATGGCTCCACACCATACTGGTCTAGATACAAGTCACTTCCAACTCATAAACCACACAGCAATTGTTCATGTTCGTAATAAATGACACAATGATGTAAAATGGTGTTATTATATTATCATACTAATATTGTAAATTGTAACAAAGCATAAGTAAAATATAAGATAGTTTGCTAGCTATACGTATTTCTCTGGAAATTTCCACATTATTATATAATATATACATTATGGCTCTGAAAAGTTTCTATATTATACACATTACAAGTAAACAGTTAACAGAAGGCTAAGCAAGCCCAATTCAAATCTAAATAAAATACCCCCTTGGGCCAAATCACTAATAAAAAATTAAAACAAAAAATATATATGTAGTATATTTGCAGATTAAGATTGGATGCGGGCCAAGTTACTACTCATTGTCACTATAATAATCGAGCTGACGATTTAACTCCGGGGAAGTTGAGAGAGAGCGTGACCTATCAGATGCGTCTTCCACTATTTCATCTCTGTCAGCAGAACGGGACAAGTGCTTGAACATCACTTCCCTCAACTTGGACGAGTCAATATTTTTAATGGCTGCCGTCAACATATCACGATCTGAATCCTGAAGTGAAAGAATTGACACGAGATTACGACATATAATATAAACTATGCATACAAGTAGGCTATTCGTGTAATATATAACACGCTGGGCTAGAAAAGAATTTTCAGCTGGTACTATTTTACTGCTTACCATACTCAGATTAGCGATTTTAAATTCTGAGCAACTTTTGAGAAGAAATAATAAATATTTGTGTGGATATAAATTTTCCCTCCCTTGACATCAAATAGCTATAAATGTAGACTTGAAAAATTATACACATTTAAAGAGAAAGAAAACATGGGTGGCAGAGCTATTGAGTATCTACACTGTAGATTACAGAGAGACCAATAATCATTTGATCCTTTTACAGACTAGAAAACCCTAGGCTTCACCGACATGTCCTAATTAATGTACCACTACACAACTACAATTGAAGAGTTCATTTCTAAAACCAGTTATTTCCATTTTCCATTTTCAAACTTCTTTTGGAGCTAAGCTCTCTGGGAAAAAACTTGTTATGGAACAAATAATGAACTTTGTAGCTTGTATACATCCTAAAGGATTGGTTTTAGAGCGAAAAAATATTTCAGCTACATTCTCATATCCTTGAAATGCAATATAACCAAGAATAAACCGAAATTGGAAAATATGGAAATAACTGGCTTTGGAAATGAACTGTTCAATTGCTTATACATAGAGATCTACATGTATTAGTACATGATGCATGCATATTTATGCGTTTATCAACAATGTGTATATGAATCAAACTTAAAATCAGCCATATATAATAAGCTCGCAGGTAAAGGTATCAGTGTAATGCTTATAGATATACACTGTGTATTTGGAGACATTAGGCACTACCTCATACTGTATACTAATAGACCGGACATAGGGCCTACACTATTATATAAACTTACCACAGATCTCACTGGCCACACATCATTCATTTTCTGAGTTTTAAGGAACTTATGCGTCTCCATCCTGTAAAAAAAACTCTACTTTATACAAACTAGACACTAGATGAGCTGGTACACTAGCATTCACCACACAATTCAGCCAACAATATACATACTACATGAGTGCATGGTATAGCGTGTAGCATCTGTATTACGTGTATAATTCGACTGTACTGTTTGGGCCCAAACCAGACATATTATATTGAACAGATAGAAATTAAACTTTGAGCTAAAGAAGAAATGATACCTGGCTTTTCGTTGGGATTGCTGTGAGTCTTCGACTGACCTCCTTGGTTTACAGCCGGAAAGAAGTCGTCTTCTCTCTGAGTCTGGAATACTTCCCTTGTGTTTAATGTTTAGTGGTGTCATTTCCATAGGTGGTAACTTGTATTTCTATACAATACAAGCACAGATATCGCTACAATCACATTATTATAAACAGAAACAATGTGTGACACTGCTACACCTTATCACAACTTTGGGAGTTCTCTCCTTTTAAAGATCAATTGTGGAAGGGAGGACAACTTCTAAATATAATGTAGTGATCACTGAATACAGACTATATTCAGCTAGTCTATAAGTATAATAGTATAGTCTACACGTAATTTAGAGCTAGATAGCACATTACTGTAGGCTTATGTGGGAGTTAACTGCTGTTTATATCAAGCTTAGTCTTACACAGTCAATGTACACTGTAATCTCCACTCAGAAACACAACGCTGGCTGCAATACTGTTTGCTCACTAACCCTCTCTAACTGAGATTGTGCATGTATAGCAAAATGTTATAAACCCTTCCATATAAACCAATATACTGCAATAAAACTATCTAAACATGTAGCTCAGAACGATATACTCGTAGAGTAAGTCTCGACCCATTTTGATGACAAAACTATAAATATACTTCTAGTATTACTGTATATCATTAAACATCATCAACATCTTCCAAGTGAGAATGAACCTGACCTTAGTGTTGGAGGTAAGGGGAGACAATTCATCATCAAACACTCCGGGTGAATAGCCTTTATTGATCCTGCTAACCAGACCTGCCAACTGCTCCTGCCGCTTGAAAGTTCTTTTCCCTGTTTAAAACGTGAAGATTATAGCAAAGACCAGAACTCGGGACCTGGAGTATAAGCCGGTGAGTTTTACTACTGAGAAGCATTGGGAGTCATCGTTTCTAGAAGAGCGTACTTCTAGCAGGAGGTCCCCTTGAGACGGCAAGACTGAAGTCCAAAACTAGCATAGATCACTCAAGAGAGCTCTTAATTTTATAAGTAACAACTCGGACCTATGGCTCAATACAGCAGCATAATCAAAGAGGCTATCATTGCCCATTGCATGTAATTAGAAAGTAGGTCTAATAGACCACTGTTGAGCCCTTCCTGTATTTGTATCACTGGTATCCGTATGTGTGCTGAGCACAGAAACATTACAATATGCACATGTACATGTCAGCTCTATATTAATTACCTGCTAGTTTCACCTGACCATCTACTAGAGGGAGATCAGGCGATGACATGCGGTGGACATTCCCCTTCTTCTTAGAGTAGGATGTTACAGGCACCTCTGTCTCCTCATCACCGTATACGTCTGACCTCTTTTTCAGCGCACGTGGGGGACTGTAGACATCTCTGTCTTTACCTCTCCACACTCCATCTCCTGAACCACTTTGTCTGTGGCTCTCTCGTGTAATATGTCTATACTCTTGAGACAGTACGCCATTCGCTCGTCTTCCTTTATGATCTTCTTGGTGTTGAAATGCAGAACCAAATGACATGTGGTTTAATACATCTTCTTCAACACTGCGCCGCCTTCTCTCCTCTCTCATTGGAACATGCTGTCGAGACTGCCGGTTTGAGAGTTGTCGCACCTGGCTATCCCCACGCTCAGGTCTAGATGGTGTATTTAAGTTCCTGTCAGTATGACGTTCGTGTGGATCGACCAACTCCGGACTCTCATCAGAAATAATCTTGATTCTCTGTGAACGAGGAGTTACACTCTTGTTATGTCGCTGTTCACGTTGATATACAACTTCCTCTTCCTCAACACCGTGTGCTGACCGACGAGCTCTGCTGCTTACATATTCTCCTCCATAACTGCCATCCATGTCAATTCCGTTCTGCTTAGCCTTAGAGCGGCCACTTGAAGAGAGGCGCTGCTTTGATACCACAGGTTCATCTTCATCAGATGATACTATCACAGCCACTCGTGACCTTTGACTTTTACTATTGACTTTAGAGGATCGTCTGTTTTCTCTATCTCCTTCATAATCAGCATCTTCAGCGTAGTCAGCCATTGGTGAGCTCGTACCTGGTTTTGATTCATACTGTCCTCTGACTGGTTCACTAGATATTTCCCTTCTATTTGAGTTTCTTTCCTGTTTTCCATGAGCTGCATTGGAAGAAATCTGATTGGCTGCTTTAGCTCGACGACTTCCTGTAGAATTCTTCTTCTTGTGTCCAGTATTGTTTCCTGGTGGCATTCGATCAGCAGAGCTTGATCTCCCTACAGCGCAGGTTGAATTGAGATACACAGCTATACATAGACTTAGTCACCAACCTCTAAGGCTAACAAGTGCCATCTACTCTCTTACACAAGAGTAGTGTAGATCACGTGCTATGATACTATTGGATGAAACTATTATTGGTTGTAAACAACATTCTCATTGGCTCAGCTAACATCATTCCAAGGTACATATTTACATAATACTTGTCTAACACCATCGTTTTAGTAGGTACATTGTATATACTATTATTACCTACAGTGATACAGTTAACACAGCGGTTAGTAGAGAACCACTATATAATGATACTAGAGTTGGTAGAACTTACTAAGAGCGACACGATTGTTTCTCTCTTGTCTGGTCTTCTCTCTCTTGCTTTCCTGGAACCTGTCTGCGCATTGTCGCCAACTCTTTGTCTTTATAGCCTTAGACACGGCGATCCAGAAATCTGTTAGCAGAAGACATAATGGCAAACACCCGTCAATGAGAGGAGTGGGCCTGATTCCCAGGCTATGACTAGACACGTTCTATCTGCCAACTATTGAGAAAGTGTTTAACAGTCCAAGTTCTAACCTGTATCTGAATAGAAATCCCTTGAGTTTATGTCGATTAATGCTGCATGCCAACGGTTCTCCTCCTCAGCTGACCAGACTACTATATCTGGGTCCACCACTGACTCCACCTACAACACCACAAACAACACATAATTGGCATACTGTACCACCTATATTATATTACATAATGGGCTAGCTAGTTCTGACTACATCACAAAGAAAAAGAGAGAGGGGGCAATTCCAAAAATGAACCACTTCTATTTTAATGCATCATTGAGGATAACAATATTCCAATATTGAATATCCAGGCTTCCAGATTTCCACCCAAAGACTGAGTTAAGTCCATCAGTATTAAACTACACTGAAGAACTTGCAGCTAAATTTGGTCATTAAATGGGTGATATTCCTGGCATTAGAGCAGTGTGCGACATAACTCCAAAAATATTGCATTGACTTCTAGACTAGAGCGTTATAACAAACATGTTTGGTTGGTAATAATGTTGAAAAACGATGCCACACCGTAAGAGCTACAGTAGCTAAACATAAATCAAGAGGGGATAACTCCTTATTACAATCAACAGGTTACGAGTGAAGAATTTTTCAAATCTGACAGATTTGTAAGTGAAGGTTTTTGCATATCTAAACATTCTGTAGTTTGATTGCATGAGGGAAAGGCTTGCTTGTCAGGGACTACTTGAGCTAAATTGTCGTAACTAACCTGGTGTTTAGAAGCCACCTGCTGAGCCTTTCTCTTGCGCTTGGAATTTGCTGGTTTTCTGGTATCACTAGGATCGTGATTAAAACTGCTTCCAGAGGTAGAGAAGGAGAACAGAGTATCTGAAAATACATAATATTAGCATTCAATCTACATGTACCATACATACCATACCATGATATCATGCATCATAGGTCTATTCAATATTTTCATGTACTTGAAAGTGTGCATGAAACATTAGCATTGGGAATGGCATCTATTCGCCTCTTTATTTACCTGCGCAAACTTCACGACGCTTGTCCACTGACTTGGTAGAATGATCTGAGCGAGGCCTCGTAGAGGTCGTTGTCCTCTGCTGTTGCCGCAGTTTAGTTGGCTTTTGAACTTGCCCATTGTTCGCTTTTGGCTTCTTAAATACGTCAGCTGAATCCTCATCGGTGGAGTATGCTACCAGTTGCCGCTGTTTATTGGTGGGAGACCCGCTTTCCCAGGATGGAGCAACAACAGAACTCTCTACTCTCGTTGTAACAGGTTTCCTCCCTCTCCACCCGTCCTCTCTCTGAGCCCTTCAGATACAATAGTTTCAAAGCAATGGGCGTGACATACAGCTGCATGAAAAATTTATCAAGACTCATACAATGTAGACATGGGCAGTGCTACCATATATTTGATTGACTCTTTCATCCAAATGTATATAGAAGTACATTATACAAAGTTACATAAAAACCTATCTGCATCAAGCAGAGATCGGCAAAAGCTGCGAATTGGCTGCACAAGAGGATCCGTTGCTTGAAAAAAAAGGTATGAAATAAACAGCATTTACACCGGAGTACTTACAACTATGTATCTTCAGACTGACCAGTGTCATCATGTCCACTCTTAAGCTGAGTGTTCAGAAAATAACTGTGTCCTGTTTCTTTTTGTATCGCAGAATTTAATTCAAATTTTTACTTCATGATTGTTTGAGATTAGAATAAATGTAGTTGGGAATTTAATTTCAAATAACAAACTAGCGCTGCATAGAACTAAGTGGTAGTAAAGACCAACCTTGCCTTCTGATGGGGGATTGAGTCATCATTAGTCTGTTCGGGGTGAGTTCCAGATGTGGTGGGACCGTCGCCACCATGTTCATTTAGCCAAGATTCCACAGATAGTTTCTGGGTTTGGTCAAGGAGTTCCTCTTGTGTATCTGTTCTTGTGGACAATGAAGTGTTACTGGAGTGAACTTGATCAAATAGTTGCTCTAGCCGACGCTGAGATTGATTCACCCATTTTATTCCTTCAAAATAGTTCTCAATCTCTTCCATATAAGCTTTCTGTACACTGGGACTCTGGGCTACTCTAAATACACGTTTAGAACTTAAGGCTAATACACTATCAGTGTATCTACTGGAGAGCTAACAGGCACAATTTGAACTATTTGACACCAACAGACAAGTGTGTGTAAATGCTCTAAAACATTCCACATTAAGGGCATGCTCTAGACTATAGAGGAAGATAGGCAATCAAGCCCAGGTGTCTAGATCGGTTTCAAAACAATGAGCACCCAATACCAATTATTGACTCCATTTGCTGTGCCTAGTACACCTATCTAGTTTACTTACAGAGGGGACCTTTGAGGTGTATATGCTTGTGCAGCTGCTGATGGCACCTTTTTTGCCGAGCGTGCAATTGGAGTACTCTCATGTGCTCTCACTTCACAGCCAATAGAACTTATCTCATCTGGTATCACATGAGATATGCTTTGTGAATTCCTGCATAGACACAAATATAGCACCTCTATAATAAAACCATGATCTCTAAACTGATATTCAATGTGGGGTAGCAGCTGGAAATGTTAGTCAGCCTGTTCTGCATTGCTATGGACCAAGTGATAGGATACATGCACTGTATGCCCAGTGTCCTACTACAATATACACGCATGCATCCTAGCCTATGTTCCGTGGCTAGAGATAACGGGCGTATGAACATACCGTGGCCTTCGAATGTGACTGGGAGTCTTAGTCTGAACAGATTGGACATCACTGTAGTCTGACTTGTCTATATAGTGACTCACTACACTTTCAGTATCGTCACTGGAAGAATAGGTAATAATACAGTTACTTGGTTGAAGATATAGTATAGTTTATATACAACCACTGTGCTGTTTGACATGTGAAACGCCACGAAATTCTATACATTGGTAACAATCACCTGCCCATGTCAGAAGACTTCCATTGGCATAGTATGTAAATGCATTATTTATCAGTGACAACCATCTGCATTTGACATACTCTGCTTAACAATATTTTACCTACTTTATGTCTTGATCAATGAGGCGATAATTCTGGCCACTAGCCGTCGTTGCAATACCTTGAGTAATTTCCTTTATTACACTGGTCCGCCAAAACGGTCCGGTAGCACTAGAAAAACAATGCAGATCTTAGATGCTCTTCTATTTGATGTCTGCTAGAAGCCGACTACAAACTTTTTGCTCTAAAATAGTGGGCTAATGAGTGTGTGGCGCAAACCAAATAGTTAAATATCTTTAGGCCTACATTAAAGGTAGAGAGGGAGTTACCAAACGGCTGCTCATGTCGTTGTGCAGCTGGCTTAGTGTTAGGGACAGTGGGGTTATGAGACTGTAAATTGCCAAGTTGAATATAGAAAAATGGAAATGTGAAAACAAGGATTGCTCAGAAGAGCACAGTAAAATAAGATACCTTCCTTTGAAGCCTTCCAAAATTCTTCTGCCATCAGCAAGTTTGACAACTCTATAGCGATACAGGTCGTGCATGTTGATTAACTTCTAAAATTGAAAAGCAGTGAATAACCAGTGTGAGCAGATGATATTTGGATTAACTAAATTTCAATCTATCAAGATGCCTCCATTTTCGCGGCATTTTATGACTAGAATCAACAGTATTAATACATTGGATATAAGTGATCTAATATCCCACATGGCGCTGCGGGTACTTCAAAAAAATTGCATATCAGTATTTCATGTCCAAGTTCGCTCATATGCGTCCATGGGAGACAAATAAGCATTAAAAGTTCCAATTTTCTAGTTTTCTGAGTTGCTTGCAGGACTCTAATAGAGTAACGTTTCTTACTCTATAGAGTATAGGAGTCACAATTAAGGGTTGGCCATGGAAACTTCCGTTTCCAAATGAAAATAAAACTTGCAAACATCTCTAGAGAGCAGTCAAGCTAACATAAGGTACGATTCGAAGGGACCAGTTATGTTAAGCCTGCCTTAAAAAATGGCAGGCTGGCCATACCTTTGAGTGACTGAGTCTTTAACTCGGCCACTAACAGATAGTCCGACTGAGTGCCAGTGCTTTGCAACCAACGCTAATATTTATAGAGATAACATGAACATTCAAATCTGTAGCTAGATAGTTGGCTGATCGTAAAAAAGTATTAATTTTAATTAAACAGTAAATTAATAAATTAAAAATAAGTAATCATAAATGAGTACAGAATAATGATCGTAACTTAGAAATTCATTTACCGCTCTAAACTAATGTGCAACTACTCCGCCCGCTTGGTTTAAGAAGCTGCTATTCGAAATAGTGCAGTTGAACGACATATGGAGGACGCGCAATTAAACCGCACATTTTCGTCACTAAATGTATGTGGGTAAGCAACTCCTACATAATTGCTTGGAGAACGATTGATAGATGAGCATTGTAAATCAATTGTGACTGGCATACTTGCCAAGTGTCCAGATTTTGTCAGGACACCCCCTGGTTTTTGTGCCTGTCCCTACTGTTTTTCCAGCTGTCCTGATTTTTTATGTATGGTGAAAATGTTACCAAACCTCATAAAACACAAGATACAACCTAGAATAAGTCATTTACATTGAAGAAAATATCTTACAAGCCACTAAATAACACTAAAATTGACAATTGGATACTTTTCATTGATAAGTTTCCTTCAAATAATGTACACCCAAGCTATGTCTAGGGATTCTGGTGCTTGTCCAGGGATTTTGAGCCAAAAAGTCCAGATTTTCTGCTCCTGCTCCTTGGCAAGTATGGTGACTGGCCCTGGCTGTAACTGTAACTACTAATCAGTAATCATAAACTTATAGTCACTCGCTGCTCAGTTTTATCTGGCATGTTAGAAGTGTAGCCAATGGCTAATAATGCTGCATGAAAATAGTGACAATTGGTATATTTAAGAGTTGTCCACTCTTGCGCACTTAAGAGAATATAACTCCTCACTAAAATTGATTGGCTGACTGTAGATAGGACAGGACAGACAGGTATATAGGAGAGGAGTACCTACACTGTCTCAGTCTCAGTAGAGAGATAGATAGACAGAGACCTAGAGTAGACTGTGAAAATGAGGCATGGAGAGACAGCAGTATAGACTGTCAACATACATGTAGATAAGTCACACAGTGACAAGAGTGGACGACGACATAAACGTTACACATACATATTACACAAATATATAAGCTAGTGGAAAACATGAAAATGAAAGAAAAACTACCAAATAGAAAACCAAATATAAACCAATAAAACACTAAAACAAAAACACTAAAAACTAAACTAAACTACAACAGTGTGGAGTGTAGGTGGATCGTATGCTACCCAGTAACTCATATCAATGTGTACTAAGGAGCAAGGATATATGCAGAACAACTATCTCGTTGTAGACCTTGGAATAGAGTCGACCCCGCTACATCCTAGACCACAGAACCAGAACCTATGCCACACAGCTTACTACATTGGAGATCAAGGTGCTGACAAAAGGACCTACAGACCGCGTACTACCACTACACACTACGTACAGCTGGTGAGTCCGAAGTACTTTGGCTCCAATTAAATGTTATAACTGACTATACCAAAACCCCCAATTTTAGTTATAACAATAATAAGGACACAGGTTCGAATCTCACTAGAGCATGACTTTTATTTCATTTTTACCTAGTAGTTCACTATATTTCATAGCTACAGCCTACATAGCTACATGTATAGAGAGCAGCCGTGGTTTAGTGGTTAGAAGGATGAACTTTCATGCTGAAGGTTCCAGGTTTAAATCTTGGTTACGGAGGTGTTAGGAAGAGCATCCAGCCATAATTGCTCCTGTGACTCATAAAAGTCTTTGGGGTCATGCAAGCCACCATGGCTTCGAGGGAACTTCTCAACCACTGCCAAAAAATGCCATGCCATCTGGGCCTTTTCTCACAGGGAGCTGGCCAGCACTGGCACCTGGCAGTGGCCGAGGAGTATAAGCCTGGTGAGTTTATGTAGCTACATGTCTGTGATCTGCTAATCTGTAAGATTGCATGTGGGGTGAACGTGTATCCACCTCATTTGTTCCACTTCGTACACTGCATAGTACCGTTTCCCAGAGGTAGCCTTCCATTCCTTGCGTATTTTGGGCTGCTTAGCGCAGGATTGCTCCCCCCCTAGAGTCTGTCTAGTCAGTCAGTTCGGTCTCTCTTTCTCTCTTGCTGATCTGGCCTGTATTTTGTGCGGCTAAGCTACCCAGCACAAACATAACATGAAGGAGATGTCAAGGACATGTTTGGTGGAAAACCATGCTTATCCATGACAACCAGCCAATGACCCTGACAAACCTCCACGTTACCCCAATGACTGACAAAGATCTACAGCATATTGATAATGCATTTCATTTCTGTACTCTTTACAGTTGAACATGCAAAACTTACTTGTGGTCTTGTATCTCCTTGGCCGATATACAACAGGCTACTTATTTCTACAGTAGGCTGCATTATTATAATATATTCTCAATTTGTCTCAGATGAAGCATTGGAAATATTTTATCAGAGGTACTATAAGTGTACATGACTCGTACATGTTCATTAAAATACTACACAATATTTGACTTGTATGATTCTCTGTTTTAGTTTAGTCTTCACCTACATGTATAACCGATAGCTTTGTATGTTCAGTTCAGGATATTTGCAGTATAAATTGTAGAATACAATTTTAAAATTTTATGTTTGTAAAGAAGAAATAAAGATGACAAATTCAATATCAGTTATAATTTATATACCATGTATGATAGTACATGTGTATTTTAACATTTACAGTTTACAAAGATGCAGCATACATGTATTATTCAAGAATAAAATAGTATAATTACATGTATACCGTATATTGCATTTGTAAAATATTTTATTTGTTACAGAATAAACATTTGAATAAGTATACAACTGAACTAACAGGCGAACACAATAAATAATATTCTATGTCCATACAAAATGGAGAATAACAAACTTGAAAGCCCAATATCAGCATGGATCAATTAGTTATTGGATTGAGTTCCTCAGCTCTAAGGTATAAATCCAGAGCAGAGTTAGACATGGTTAGTAGAGTAGAAATATCATATTCAGTTACTAACTCCTCGGTTGTTAAAGCATTCATATCTATTAGTTTACATCCTCCTTGTGATTGTAAGACAGTGATGCAAGTTTTACCTTCTCTTACTTCCTGTGGCTACAGTTTCAAATATTTCAGTTATAAAAAATTTTGAAAATAACTCCATAGCAAAATTTTCTAGTAGCTGGATGTGAAAATCTGCTGTGTTGTGTCAGGAAATGGAAACATGTAATCTTAGGTCCATGGTATTTAAAGTCACAGCTTAGTCAAAGCTTTGAAGTAAAAATCTTTAAAAAAAAAGCACCAAATAGTTGCGAAATAGTTGAGTTCCACTTACCACAGTGCGGTGGGTTTGGATCGTCCCCTCAGCACCTAGAATTTCTGTAGAATGCTGTGAGTATTGGACAAGGTCATTATGTGTTGCCTGTATTCTCTCAGGTTTCAAAGGTACTGTTGTACCTGTTTTAAGCCTTAGAACCTAATGAATGTATATTAATGTAGTTATTTCTATGTAGCACAGAAATTATCTCAGAATACTGTCATTCTTCAGCATGCTTTTTCTCTATTTGGTACCCTCTACTCCCTCCACTACCCAATCACACCCTCACCCTACCTACATGTAGTAGTACCTTGCCTTAGACAATAAGTACACCAGTAATACCTCAATTTTATCAATCTAATGTAACTTTATGAATGTACTTGAAGTTGTGTACATGTGATGAAAACTGAAAGAAATTATCAGGTGAATAGAACCATTCTTACAGCATAACACAGAGAGAAGATAACTCCCTCCGCACATGTAGATTAATCAGAGATGTTAGATTGCATTATGTCTAAATAAAAGCTCAACATTATATTCAAACAAGTAGACATACAACAATTTATCTAGCAAAAAGTATAAAACAGTTTATAACTTACCTGCTGCTTATGGTTCTGCATTTCCTGATATAATATTGACCTTCTAATGACCTCCAGAAGTTCTGGGTTTCTCTCACCTAGCGAGTAATTCTTTCTCACTTTATTGAACTCAACCTGGAAAAAAATAGTAGACTTACAGTACATGTTGTAGACTCTGATCTATACAAATCCATGTTATTGATATACATGTACATTGTACATTCATCTATTCATTGATGTGTTAACTATTCTACAGTGTGTGCAGCCTGTCTCTATATATAAAATAATATCAAAGTATAATGTGGAGATAATTCCAACACTGTATCTTTTGCCTCTCAAAGACAATCAGCGAGCTATTGTAGATTTAACAAGAAATTGTCTCAGTAATATAATTACAGAAGTTATCTTACCATGTGTCTGTCAATCATTTGGTTATACTGGAGTATAGTCATATCTGTCTTACAACCATCTAGTTGCTTTTGTATAACTAGTTTCTGCATCTCTGTACTCATAGTATGGAACTGCTGTCTATGGTGACACACTATGTACACATCTCTGTGATGATAAGCACTCTCACCTGTAAATTACTTGATGTTACACTAATTAGAATAGAATGTTATGTGTTCATATAATTCTGATAGGCAAAAAGTCCTAGAGGTGAGATTACGATAGTTTGGTCATGTGTTGAGGAGAAAAGAACTATTTAGGAGAGAAGATGCTTGAATTGGAAATACCAGGGAGAAGATGCAGAGGTAGATGGCAGAAAGTAGGAATGAATGTGGGGAAAGCTGAAACATGATGATGATGTGTTCATATAGAATACTATAACGTATCTACAGACTATACTTACACAGAATAGCCCTAGGACCAGGTCTGTATATTCCTCTCATTGGTCCAGCGCTAGGTGCATATGCACTGGGTGGATGCATTAGTGGAGATGGTAGGTGTGCAGATGGAAAGGGAGGTTTTCTAGACATAGCTGGCATATGTGTACATGTAGATAGATAGGGTCTAAGGATTGATGGAGAGTGTAGGTGCATTAGTGAAGTTGGTACCTGCGTATGCAGAGTTGGTACCTGCATAGATGAAGTTGGTACCTGTATAGATGGAGTTGGTGCGTGTGTAGATAGAGTAGGTAGCTGTGTTGATGTGGATAGAGATGGTAGATGGGTAGACCCACACTTAGACTGAAATATTTACTGACTTCTTCAGAGACTTGAGACAGAGAATGGCTCTGCAAAAGTTCAGACTTGAGATTTACTGAAGATACAGCTGGTACAACAGGAAGTGCAACTGTCTCAGTTTTACCTTTAGCTCTCACCAGTTTCTCCTTCTCTGTAATTATAGACCTCAATGCTAAACACAATATCCTAACATATAAAATGGACTTGATTCAATGGCGTACATCAACTAAGTTTCCATGATTACTACTGTACTTATTTATTATGTATATGTAGTTTCCATGATAGATTTTGCTGCATTGTGTGTTCTACACAGTGGTCAAAGTCTAAGAAAAGAGTTGGGGGATCTCTAGGCACCGGCGGGGAGGGTCCGGGAGGAGCACCCTCCCGAAAACTGGAAACTTTATCAAAATTAGACAAGGAAATGGTGCAAAATCCAAGAACTTCAGGTTAAAACATGGTCCAAGATCTTAAGGTAAAATATGGTCCAGTTAGTACTATTATTATAATAGTAATTTGTAGGGGGTCTATCAGTCTGAGAGACCCCCTTAAATTTATGGTGGGGAACTGCATCCCTCCATGACCCCCAACTTTGACCACTGGTTCTGCAACAACTATACTATGTTATCTTATTAGTATCTACATGTACATGTATAATTAACTAGTCTGAATAGTTGAGTCTAGTCTATTACTTATTGGCTACTGCCAACTACTGCACCCGACTTACAGCGTAATGTGAACCAAGGAATTACAGTATAGGCACTAATGTGCATAATGTGTCAATAATAGGGAGTTATTTCCTCGTACATGCATTTGTGGAGATAGAGAGAAGACAACTTTGAATCTATAACGTATACATACATCTACATGTATATTATAATGTACAAGTACAATATGAATGATTACTTTGTGCCAATACTTCATGTACTTGACTGTTAGTAAACTACTTATAAGAACTGCATTGTATCTGCATGCAGTTATTGATTAGCAGCAGACAGGTGTAGTATGCTACGCTACGTGATACATAATGACTTACATGTATATCATATTTAAATATTTATAGTACAATAAATATTGTTCCTTCATATACCACTGCAACGATGTTATAAATATACACATTTTTAATGAGCTCTATCTGATCTACGTTATTACCGTCAGCTTTGGCCTTTCTCTTTCTGGAGGTAGCCGGTGGTGACCAGATGACTGGGTTAATGAGAGCCTCTCTGGCTCTGTCCAGGTAAGGTTAATTGTCTCTCCCTCAAGGGTACCAACTTCCATCTGCTTTGACTCATACTCTCATCCATATTTAATGATTTATGCTCACTAAAATACAAAATGATGTTCCATAATAAAATCTACAAGTAATATTATTACTGTTATATACCAATATGTTCCAATATTTGTTGCAATGACTGCATACATTGCTAGGAGTGAGACATAAATTTACTTACATGGAAACAACAATCCAGTAGGCTACATGAATTAAATGGTTGATTAATATAATTATCATCATGAGTAAAAGTTGATTGATTATGATTACTAATAATGTCATCACGAGTACTTCAATGCAGTCTGAACTGCTACATCATCTTTGTTAATTATCGAAATTAACTTCCATATACTCGGATGCCTTTGTCCAGTCAAAGACTTGATCCTACAGCAAGATTGTGGCAAATAAATATTTTAGTGAGAAAGCAGACACAGCCCGAATACAGTACATCTACATGTGCAGTATATTATGTATAATTATGTCAATTTCAAAAGATTGCCCTAGTACGGGTTGCTAGTCAGAGAATTAGTATTAGTTAGGTCTCACTGATGCCAACAAGTTATTTAAGTTATTTAGCAGCAATACATACGTACAATGTACATGTATATGCATTATTTCACACGCCTAAAAGAATTTTTTTAAAACCAGAATTCTGCTTGTAGTCAATATTAGTTTGCTAAGTGAATTCATCTCATAAAAAGAAAAAGCAAGGAGGGGTTTGCTCTGACTTTACCATCTTTTAAAGTTCCATGTCATCTTAATGAAATAGTTGCTGCATTGTTTTGGCTGAAACTACATTTTAGATATGCATCAGCCACTTCATTGTAAATAACTAAAAATCTAGTTTGGGAATAGTTCTACTAAACTATTCACTTTGCATTTGTTGCTGATTACTGTGTAAACCTACAACTTAGACAGCAGCCAATTACTATGTATATTCTAATATTTAAATTAATGGAAAATGGAAAATAATAGAATGTATACAGGAAAAATATAATGATTTTTTTTCTGTATTAACAACATGTACATGTGTACCAATAATGCACATACAATGTTTTGCTAGGCCCTATTTAATTTCTGTGGTCATGTCACTGTTTTTCACCTAATGTATTTCAACCATTTGGTACTAAAACGCTATTGATCATAACTAGAAGTTGTCCTCTTCCAGAAGGTCATTTGGGAGAGGGCAACTTCTGATTATGATCAATGGGTAATGTTCAGCCCATAGAATTTTATGGTTCAGCCCCACCTAGCCATTCCAAACACAACCAATATTAGCTTACCTTGTATCACCTTGACATAAGGAGTATAGCTTCCCATTATTACCAAATAGGCTCAAGCTAAGTGGCCAGAGACGAAAACTGCATTAACTTTGTACAATTCATTTTCTGTAGCACTATGTTTTGGTACATCATGTCGTTAAAAGGGTTAATTCTATTCTACATTATTATATAACAGGTTAAAGTTCATGAACTATTAAAAATGCAAAAGCAACAGTTTTCACATAAGCATGAATTAAAACTTACCCCATAGGACTAGTTACAATACTGGTGTATGAATTTTACTTATTCATAGACACTATTTTTATAATACCAAGTGGTGGCCATTTTGAAAATAGTTTGCAGATACAGTTAGTGAATAAAGAAAATGTATTACAATGTAACACATACAATGTATATGCAATATATATAAAGGTCAAATTGGTAATCCACGAGTATATTATAAGACTAGAAGAATGACATTTCCACACAATGTTGACATTTAACAGCCAATAAAGCATTACCTTTACCTAAGATCTACCAGCTAGAATTTTTAAGAATCCTACTAAAGCTACTTAGGCTACCTGAGGTCCATCCATCTTTAAAGATCCCTTACATCCAAGTCTGTCTCTTCCTACACAGCACCAGTATATGTTGATTATCATTTCACCATTTTTGATTATTATATGAAACCTCTGTAAACAGCACTTCCACCACCACGATTTATTTATATGAAAGTAAGGTCATCAGGTATGGTTGCACCAGTGGAGAGTTCTAACATATTATCCACCTGTAAAAGACTCTATGGTTTTTATAGTCTGCTTCTTCGTATAAGCCACGCTTATTAAGCACAGCAACATGTTACACTAGCAAGTTGAGTAAAGTTCTACAATGAAGTAGACCTAAAGGCCTATGATTTGACAATAAACCATCATATCCACAACTTGCGGTGCAAAGAAGAAACAGTTATACAAGCAATTTTAAATAGATATCATGTAATATTGGTATGCAAAGAATATAATATCGAAATCCTACTTTCAACTGATATCCATATAATTGAACACTATATTTCACTGAGCTTAATTGACTGATGCAAATAAAGTTCAGCTAAACCAGTGTGAAAGCCATAAAACACTACAGTCAGTGAAAGTTATATTACGCAGACGACGCAGTTATCACTATATAATTGATAAATTAAAATTTCCTACTATACTGCATCTGTATACTTGTTTAAGTGATGCATTTTAATAATGTATACATGCAACATTAATCGAATTAGACCAAAGACAGTGTTTTGTTACAAAGGGGTATGTTGCTTGCCACATGACTGCTAGGGTACTTGGGCTAAAAAAAGGTTGGGAACCCGTGATATAGCAGCATTCTATATTACACAAGCTATTAGTAGTATATGTTTATTAAGTGGACATGATTGTGAATTTACAAGGACATTTTTGTGTATGCTTACAAACATTGCCATCCCCTTGAAACAGGACATTGTGTGTATTCAATTCAATATGTGTATCGTGTGTATTATGACTTCAAAACTGATTGCAGTCTTTACCTTCAAATTCAGTGGCAAAGGAACATTTGAAAACTAAAGTTTGAAACAAGACGTTTCGAAACTGGAACGTTTTAAACTGTGTAGAATTACATTTAGAAGAGCATAGCCCATAGATAACAAATTTATTTTAGTGCTCTACAAGTTTGTTGTGAAAACTAAAAAAACACAAGAATAAAAAAATATAATAATTAAAGTTCTGAATCTTGGGGGGGGTTAGGGTTTGAGTTTGCAAATTGTCCAGTTATAAAATGTCTAGTCAGGTTAGTACCCCTTAGCAGTCATGTGGTATGCAGTGCATGTATACATTATTAAAATGCATCAGTTAAACAAGTATACAAATTCAGTATGGTTTGAAATTTTTATTTACTGATTATTTAGTGATATGATAACTGCGTAAGGCATTATATAACTTTCATCGATTCTAGTGTTTTATGGTTTTCACACTGGTTAAGCTCAGCTTTTTTTGCATCAGTCACCTAGGCTCAGTAAAATACAATTCTGTTAGATGGATATCGGTTGAAAGTAGGACTTCGATATTACATGTATATTATTTGCATACCAATATTACATGATATTTATTTAAAAGTACTTAATTGTAGCACTGTTTCTTCATTTGCACAGCAAGTTGTGAATATAATGGTTTATTGTCAAATCATAAGCAGCACCTCAGCAAAACATCATCCTGCATGGACAGGTTGATTATTATAAAACTATAACTATTATTACAATAAAAATTTCTCACGCTTAATATTAAAACTACATGTAATTAATGGTTAAATTTGCTGCTGGATAAAATAAAACAGCTTTCCCCGATTAACTTTTTATGAAGAACAAAGGCAATCTAGAATTTCTACACTTCCGAACTTCTATATAGTTATAAATCCCTTGATTAAAAAATCATCACTGTATAACCAACCTCTTTTAGCCTAGGTACCCCTTAGCAGTCATGTAGCAAACAACGTACCCCAATTTGTAGCAAACACTGTACCCCTTTGTGGAACTGTGTTTAATACGCACACATGTACATCTACATGTATAATATGTGCATTGTACCAAGTAACCAAATAACCAAATGACACTTATTTTTGTATGGATCCTTGGTTTTTCATGTTTGAATATGTTACAGCCAATCTGGTAATACCAATTCTACGACCAGCAGGCTGTTGGTTTTACTTATTGTTACGTTTATATACGTATACAATCTACACGTATACTTCTCTGATAAGTTACCCACCCCTACATATCATCCAACCATACAATCACATATACATGTACATTGTATACGTATATACACCTAGCACTGAGTAAAGCCAACAGCCTGCTGGTCGTAGAATTGGTATTACCAGGAGTGACCGTAACACATTAAAATATCAAAAACCAAGGATCCACATAAAATAGGTGTAACTTGGTTATTTGGTACAAATGTGCAAATGTTCGAAAAAGACAGTTCGAAACGAGACGTTTCGAAAGTGGACAGTTCAACAACGCACAGTTCGAAACGCCTAATCCCACGCCCCAACCACTAGATTTCAACTAATTTTTGTTTTTAATACTATTTTGTTCATTTAATCAGTTATATTAATTAGATAAAATTAATTATCTGCAAGTTTTGTTCTTCTAAATGTAATCTACACAGTTTCGAGCTGTGCTGTTTCAAACTGTCCAGTTGTAAAACGTCCTGTTTTGAACTGCCTTTTTTAAAATTTCCCTCTATCGTTATCAGACCAGGGGCATAACTCTAGTTGCATGCAAATCCCATAGTATTTTACTCAGTATCATATCCATACTTGTGACTTTGTATATTAGCAACTATTAGACTATTACTACATGTAGTAATAGTCTAATAGTTGCTAATTATATACAAAGTCACAAGTATGGATAAGATACTGAATAAAATATTATGGGATTTGCATGCAACTAGAGGCAATTTCTATCGTGTACTGTAAATAGTTCTATAAATTTGAATTCATGCTTATGCGAGAACTGTTGGCTTTGCATTTTTAGTAGTTCGTGAACTTTTAGTTGTTATATAATAATGTAGAATAGAATTAACCCTTTTAACGACATGACGTACCAAAACATAGTGCTACAGAAAATGAATTGTACAAAGTTAATGCAGTTTTCGTCTCTGGCCACTTTGCTTGAGCCTATTTGGTAATAATGGGAAGCTGTGCTCCCTATGTCAAGGTGATACAAGGTAAGCTAATATTGGTTGTGTTTGGAATGGCTAGGTGGGGCTGAACCATAAAATTCTATGGACTGAACATTGCCCATTGATCATAATCAGAAGTTGTCCTCTCCCAAATGATCTCTTGGGAGAGGACAACTTCTAAATATGACCAATAGCTTATTAGTACCAAATGGTTGAAATATGTACATTTTGTGAAAAACAGTGTCACTGACATGGCCACAGAATTGAGATAGGGCCGAGCAAAACATTGTGTGTGCATTATTGATATACCAGTACATGTCATTAATACAGAAAAATTTTATTATTCTTTCTGTTCATTTGGTATTCCCTTGAATTTTCTACTAGTTTAGATATTAAACTTATGTAATACAACTGGCCAACTGCAACTGATTCCGAAAACAGATAATGAATTCAGTGAAAGTTCACAAACAGAATGTTGTGTGGTCACAGGATGCGGAATTGTATGTTGGTCTAAAGTAAATAAAATGATTTTCTATGAGCAAAATTTTGGTTTTAAGCATTATTTTAGGCATGTGATATAATGTACATTTATGTTAGTACATGTACTCGTATGTTTGTATTATTGCTTAATAACTTGATTCAATTATTGCGACATATGCTAACTACATGTAAATGCCAGCTAAATACTAATTCTCTGACTAGCAACCCGTACTAGGGCAATCTATTGAAATTTACATAGTTATACATATACATGTAGGCCTAGATGTACATATTCGGGCTGTGTCTGCTTTCTTACTAAAATATTTATTCGCCACAATCTTCCTGTAGGATCAGGTCTTTGGTTGGACACAGACATCCCAATGTGTAGAAGTTAATTTCAATAATCAAAACAGAAGATGTGTCAATACAGGTTGCACTAGAATTGGCAGACAGGGGTGAACCAGCCGTAAAGAAAGAATTGACAGAAACAAGGCCATTACGCAACAGTCTGCATCGGTTGGTAGCAGACTATAGAAGAGAAAATACGGAAGACTTTCTAGAAGCTATTGGCCATTGCATCGTATATTTTACCAATAGAGATAAAAAATGTAATACTAGCTTTGAAATCAATGCGTGTCAGCCATTTATGGTCAAGTCAAAGCCTGTTCATTTGTAGGTGCCATGTAAAACGACTTTCAATTCAATCAATCGTGTCTCATTGTGTATTAGATTATGCTTTTTGTTTCAAGGGGAAGTACACAATATAATGTTTAGGTGCCTAAATAATTGGAGTTCCCCATTTCAATCATTTTATTTGGTTTGGTTTAATAAGTAGTTAACACAAACATGTATCATCATCAATTAAAGTGACAACAGACTACGACCAACACTAAATGGAGAGAAGACAACTTCTGCAAGAAATGAAAACATTGAAATGATAACAGTGTAGCTAGGTGGGCATGTACTTTTACAAAGTTATACGTGGTGTATGCTATATTATTTTTAATGGAGGCCTATGCCAGAAATACCATGCATGTACATGTATATGCGGTATGCACTATACAAATCATCACTAGCACCCGAATTCTTTGCAACGCCACAAGATTGGCCAATTACTGAGGGGCAGACGCTGTGGTGTTTGCTGCTTTTTGGTGACATACAGCAAACTTATGTGGGTATACAGTGCTCCGAACCCGCTAGTAAAATATGCTACGCCCATCTAAGTGCAAAGCAAAAGACCACAGATGATTTATTATACAGTTGAGAAACAATATAATTATAAGTTATATAATGGATATACCCATATATTATACTCGTACATCATGACCGTGTGTGTTCAGGCGGACGCAGTCTTGTGAGACTAAACAAGGTTGAACACAGCACATCACCTGTACTGAAACCCCATGGGAATTGCACCCATTCACAATTTGTGTCAACCCGAGACATATTCCGCTGTTGAAAATGAATATTATCAAACATAGCTGTATTTTAGGCCTATGCACTACTGGTTAGTGATGTGTACAAGAACAATGTTAATACCTTTTCTGACATTGTCAGAGTGCAAGGTGTTCTTAACAAGGATCCCATTTAAGATGCTTGTATCTGGGTCTTCTCAACTTTCAGGAACATTAATTGAGAGCATCAACATCTGGTGACTGACAGCATCTAAACAATTAGAACAATACTTTAAACAAGGTGTAATATTTGACAATCGAAGCAGGTCTCATTTCTCTGCGCTGCAAGCGACTTTCATACCTTACTAATTTCAACCATTTACCTCGAACACACAGGGCAGCATGTAGCGCAACAACTCTGCAGTTCAAGTCTCCATCACGATTGTTTACACTAACAGAGCATTACGTAGAAGTACCTGTGGTAGAATCACTACCATTAACATGTTAAATTCTTTGAATAGCAAAATATAATTTATATAGCAGTATCAGACGTTGGGCAGTACCAGAAAAGTTAGATGATGACATTTTTAGATGGAGTTCTGAGGAGTTGAAATAGTTTTTCATCATTAATCACAAGCAAGTGGTCGTTAAACGTCTATAGAGAGAATACTGCGCCAACATCTGTCGATTTACTCAAAAAGGTAAACTGTGAAACTGAAAAATGGTCAACTCATTAAGTGGATTTAAACCTAAGCATTATTAACCACTACCCTACTGCTATTTGCTAGCCTTTAAAAAATTAGCTGTTCACCAACAAGATAGAGTCCAAGTCCATTGGGTTTAATACAGCACAAAGCTTTGTCTTGAAGCTGTTTACTGCTGAACTTTGATTTTACCACTTCAACTTTGCAAGTAAGAGAGAGAGGCAGGAGGCAGAGAGATTGTGAGGCAGACTGTAAATACCTGTAAGTCTATTACTATTATACAATTCATAGCAATGCAACTTAAAGTAATGTGAAACATGTATTACTATGCGTAACCTCTAATGTAAGCGAATGGGATGGTGTATTTATATCTACATGTTAGCCAGAGATACAAAAAATAGGATCACTGATGATAGAAATTATATCTGTAATAGAAGGTGGAATGCTTGTAGACAGACAACTCACTTGACAGAACTAGTGCATACATGGAGCTGATGACGGTCAGAATGTCCATAGTTCACTAGGCCTGTTTGAAGGTGACCGCTTCATGGCTGCAATGTCTATAATTGAGGCAAACAGAAGAGAGATGTACCACACTCCCACTAATTGTTTGACAACGCTAGAAGATGGGAGTCCCATTCCAACCGACTCGTACTCTTACAATCAGTGATGAATACGTCAGATATAATATGCTTTGCTGAATAAACAAGGATACTTACAATACTCACTTATGTGAGCTCCCAGCGCATGTTATTGATTCTAATACTCATATACATGTATGGCAGAAAAGCAGATGTGTAACTACTTGGTATAATAGTAACTAGTTTTTTCACCTCGAGCCAAAGTGTGTTTAGGTCAAGTAAACTGTTGACAGACGGTGTAGCATAAATATTTTCGAAAGTCAGTAGTATAAACATGGTATTAGAAAAAAGATTTTCAAAACAAACACAGTCACAGTACCAGTGAGATGTAATTTTCCTGCAGCATAACACACTGGTCAATTTGCTGTGTGTTAGCCTACAGATAGGATAGTGATAAGTATCTGTTGAATAAAAAATTAAAGGCAAACAGTTAAGAACTGTAAGGTGAGGTTTGACTAAAAATTCACTGTCAACCTGACAAATAAAACAAAAGTGTGGACAGATGAAATAGCCACTATACCATTAACTAGACTTTCACTTTGACTACAAATTTACAACTATTAAATTATTATTATAATATGCATAATAGCATAATACTACATTTTTTTCTAACAAAGCATGATCCTATAATAATACTAAGCATTACAGCTAAAGTAATTGTATTATATTATAATAAATAATTATTTTATAATTCTAAGTTTTAGAAGTCAAGCTTTAAATTAAAAAAATACTGAGCTTTACTTAACACCAGCTGATTGACAAGGTGTTGGTGAAATAAAGTTGTAACACTTGTTTCACTCTATAGCCATGGTTTATTCAACACAGTATTCTACATAAAAGTAGAATAACGATTATTACAAATACATTAAAAAATTAGAGAAACTTGATTACTTATAGGACTTTACAAATAGAAACTACATTATTGACAGGAAACGGAAATACTACTCTTTGCATACCATATCGGCAAAAGCTTCGCAATATGATATAAAAGTTGCTGTAGAGTTGTCTTCTTTTTTACGTTTTCGAACTGTCCGGTTGCGAATTGTCCGGTTTCGGAATGTCCTGTTTCGAACTGTCTTTTTCGAAAAGTCGCACATTCGAATGCATTATACTGTGTAATTTATATAATATGTATTAATTAATTGTGATTGTATCCCTTTTTATTGTGCTAATTTTCTGGTACTGTACCTGCATGCCATTCCTTTTTGTAACTGGACTTCTTGGTTTTATATATCCCAGCATTTTTCTAAACTCAAATCTGAGACAATTTTATACATGTTGTAACTTGGACCCTTTTCTACTCTAAGAACAACCCTTCTGTGCTTATTGACTTTTTGACTGAGGTCCGGAATTAAATTTCATATACATGTACGTGTATAAGTAGTACAATTTTGTATTCATGCTCAGTTGCTCAATAAAGTGCTAATTAAACTACACAGTCTCTTACTGTTTACTGCTAACAGTAGAGTATCAGGGACACTCTTTGAACTTAGGTCCCTCCAGGTACAGTCTGATGGTTGCTACTAGGACTACTGCCTCCCTTAGCTGCCACTCCTGCCACACTCTGCAAAGTCGTAAGATTCAACACAGTCTGGCTAAAGGAGGTGTACCCACGCAACAAGGTCTGTGTGACTACCTCACAATGTTTCTCTTTGTTCCTTGGTGGATCCCACCACACCAACCATTAGACCAGTTCGCAAAGGCCACCAACCATTTCCTTGACATGTGTTGTGCTGTTTGGCTAGACTTGCTCCTTAGCGTCTGTTTGTCTGGTCCTTTTCTTTTGCTGATCTGGCAGGGATACTGTGTGGCTTAGCTACCCAGCACAAACATAACATCAAGGAGATGTTATGCACATGTATGGTGGATAACCAATGCTTGTCCATAATGACCAGCCAATGGCCCTGACGGACCTCCAAATTACTCCAATGACTGACCAAGATCTCAGCAGACCAAAGACAGTTATATTATTGTGGTATTTCGACATGCTTGTCATGCCCCTGCTACACTTAACTAACTCTACATGCCCACAGTTATCATGCATTATTCTTACATGTCCATAATTATTATCAATTAACTGTCTGGCTCATGTGCTTTATTAATCAACCAATCATGTCTTTGTACTTGTTTACTGCTATTTCTGCGCCTGAGTATTGTTATTACAAGTACATTATTGTATAGTTTCGTTCTGAGTTTTTTTGCCTACTATTAGTAGTGGCTGATGTCTTAGATCATAGTCATTTTAATATAACATAATCCTTCTCATATGATTGTAAGCACTTTTTGTGCATGCCCGAACCTCTTATGGTCGAACCTCGGACACTTTTCAGCCATATTGTTATGCAATTTCCGACCCGATACCTTATCGGGCGTCTTACCGGAAACTTGATTAGTATAAAAGCCAGCACTATTTTCTATGCTAGTCAGTTATTGGTTGCGCTCTAATAAAGCAACATCTCCTAACTCAACCTACAGAGTCTTACTCTTGCAGGCAGGCAGCTCCAGCCTTGGCCTCTGGGCCTTTAGTGCCCGAGCTCGTCCTCATACTCGTATAAGATTCTTACCACACTCTTGATGAGTATAAACATCGGACCTTAGTCGATCCTTGACTCTTCAATGAGCCTAAGCATCGGGCCTACGTTCTCACTTCAACATTGACAGTTTCTGCACTCTTAGGAGTATAAACCATCGGACCTACGTCGACCCTTGACTCTTTAATGAGTCTAAGCATTGACCTACGTCCTCTACAACACTAATAAGAGCGTTCCTAACTGTTCACTCTTTGTGTAATGTGTGGAAGTACAACTTGGCAGCCCACTACCACTATCAAGCGCTTCCCACACTCATGCTAATATCGGCACCGGTGTGAACACCCATAGCACAACACATTACATTAACATTAACTCTCATCTATTTTGATAATGCATTTTATTCCGTACTCTTTTTGTTATAATTCTATAAACACACTATTTAATACATGTACCTTATTTGTGATCTTGTATCTTCTTAGCCGATATGCATGTACAAGACTTGTTTTGTTAAAATCGGTTGCATTGTTGTACATGTATGTACAATGTATATTCACAATATATTGTTTCAGATAACCCATTGCAGCTTTAAACCATGGATCATGATAATCATACATGTTGCACTCTCTCTAGACTTGGGACTTTCCAGGTACAGTCTTATGACTGCTCCCCAAACTGCCTTGGGTGCCACTCCTGTCGTGCTGTGCCAAATCGTAAGATCCCACACAGTCTGGGTACTAACGCTAGAAATCAAACTCTTATTTACCCCAAACTCCAACTGCCAACCAAAAGCTATATTTCTGTTTAGCTCCTTCCTAATATGGGTATTTTATTGTTAGTTGGAGTTGTCTTCACGCTCTCATGTCATTCATCTCTCACGTCACGCTCACTTCTTTTACCACTACCCATAGTTTTGTGAGTTCAGGAAACTTGCAGTACAAACTGTAAAAATCCAATTATAACGGTTTATGTACGTGAATAAGAAATACTGTAAAGCTAAAAAATCCAATCTTATATAAAAATGTAAAAATATAATGTACATATTATGGTACATGTATATTTTAACAGTTACAATTTTTAAAGATACAACATATTATATTGCAATGGTTTTTGGGTTTTGGTACTGTCGTCCTGAGACGACTCCCGAGTCCAAAATGAAGTGCCTATGAGTGGTGCTAGGCCTTTTCATATCATAACAGGTACTAGTAGTCCAAGAACTACCAAATACGACCCATATGATCCCGAATCAATGCTTGTTTGCCATACTAAGAAAGAGAGTGATCCGACCTAGTAGGAAGTTCGTTTTGCAAGGTCGAGGACCTTAACAACTAGAATGACCTATCTACGAAGTGAAAGTCTCTATATATAAGTATAGAAGTGTCTTTATTGAGATCCAAGCATGAACTGAGACAACAGACATGAAAACAATGCCCTTTATATAGTAATAGAACTTCTGGAGGAAGTTCCGGTAAAAAGGCTGACGTAGTGTCGTAAAAAGACGACGTAGTATTGTCTGGAAATTGCGCAACAATATGGCGGTCGGAAGCCCGATGGCCAACCCAAAATAGGTCGGGTTTGACAAAAGATGCTTAAAATCATCTAGATCATATGCAAAATCAATAACAAGTATTTCTGGGAGGTTGGGCCTCTTTACATAGGTATAAAAAGGGTATAATGGCTCAGTAATGCATATAAGAGGTATACAGATAGCATCCAACTACACAGATAATGGATGCAAGCAGGTATAATGCAAGGATAAGTATATAGTCAGTGTTATGTAGTCGGGAGGCTGTGCGTGACCATTACAATATGATATATACGTACATGTAATCATACATTGGGTTTGTGAAATATTTCATATGTCACAGAATACAAATTTGTATATACAACTAACAGCCCAACACTATAAACAATACGCTATGTACAGTAATAGATTAACAATGTTGAAAGCACATGGATCAATTAGTTATTGGATTGAGTTCTTCAGCTCTAAGTTATAAATCCAGAACAGAGCAGGTATATCATATTCAGGTACCAACTCCTATTAGTTCAAGTTCTTCTTGCGATAGCAAGACAGTAGTGCTATTTTCACTTTTGCTTACTTCCTGTGGCTACAATTTCCACTATTGCCGCTGTAAAAAACAATATTATATTATTTGTATGCTATTACAACTGCTATTATATAATACAATTCATATTATTTGTCTGAACCATTTCATGTCAACGGACGGGCTCATAATTTAAAGAAACTAATATTGAATTTAGAGCAAAAGCAGAAAAAATTTTCTAGTTGCTAGATGTGAAAATTTGCTGGGTTATGTCAGGAAATACAAATTGTATTTCCTGACATAACCCAGCAAATTTTTACATCTAGCAACTTCATATACATTAATATATCATAAGAGATCATTGTATTATACAATGATCTCTTATGATATATTAATGTATATGAAGTTGAGGTCACGGTTTAGCTGAAGCTTTGCAGTAAAGTTTTAGAAAAATAGACACTAGATGGGTGGAAAATAGCTGAGTTCCACTTACCACAGTGCGGTGGGTCGGGGTTGTCCCCTCAGCATCTAGTATTTCTGTAGGCTGCTGCAAATATTACCTAGAGTGGGAGGAGTTGTCCTCTTTTCAGTTCTATACTGAGGAAGGTCATTGGGTATTTCTTGTATTCTCTCGGGTTCCACAGGTACTGTTGTACCTGTTTTAAACCTTGGAACTTAATGAATGTATATGGAGATAATTATTTCTATGTATCACAACCATTATCTCAGAATACTGTCATTCTGCAGCATGCATTTTCTTTATTTGGTACCCCCTACTCCCTCCACTACTATACCCAATCATACCCTCACCTTACCTACATGTACATGTAGTAGTACCTTGCCTTAGACAATAAGTACACCAGTAATACCTCAATTTTATCGATCTAATGCAACTTTATGAATGTACTTGAAGCTGTGTGCATGTGATGAAAACTAAAGGAAACTAATTATGTAGATCATCCAATCTTGCAGTGTGATATAGAGAGAAGATAACTCCCTCCACATACTGTATGTCAGTCAATTAAAGATGTAAGATGTTACATACAGGCTCTACACTATTCAAACAAGTAGATGTTACATACAGCCATTTGTATAGCAAAATGCAAAATAGTTAACATCTTACTTGCTGCTTACAGTTCTGTATTTTCTGATATAATATTGACCTTCTAATGACCTCCAAATAATGTTCTGGGCTTCTCACACTAACTGAGTAATTATTTCTCACTTTACTGAACTCAACCTGGAAGACAATGGTTACTATTGTTTTCCCACTGTAGGCTGCTACTGTACTACTGTTAGTAGGCCTGACTACATGTATTACCTTAATTTATACAAATCCATGTAATTGTTACATACTTTTATCTATTTATTCTATGTGCACAGTATCTAGGTATAAAACATCAAAGTACAACGTGAAGATGATTCCACTGCATTACGTTAAAATATCACGCTGTGTCATTTGTCTCAGTAACATGCAATGTAGGTACAGCAGTTATCTTACCATGCATATACCACTGCAAGAATGTTATAAATATGCATGTTACTAATGAGCACTATCTGATCTACATTATTACCGTCAGTTGTGGCCTTTCTCTTTCTGGAGGTAGCCGGTGGTGACCAGATAACCGGGTCAGTGAGAGCCTCTCTAGCTCTGTCCAGGTAAGGCTGTCTATCACTCAAGGGTACCAACTTTCATCTACTTTGACTCATACTCTCATCCATATTTAATGATCTAAGCTCACTTAAATACAGAATTGATGTTTCATAATAAAATCTATAAATAATATTTACTGCATACCAGCATATCTTAATATTATTGTTGCGATAACTACATGTACAATCATAAATTATTACATTGGTTGTAATAGGACATAAATATTACATGTATTACTTACATAGAAACACCAATTCAGTTGGCTACTGGAATTATTAAAATAATGATCTGATCAATTATTGCTATTACCTTTACATGTATGAATTAAAGTCCATTGTATAGTACATGTTACACGTAAGATTATGGAAGTTGTCTTACCTCTCCCACACACGGTGGGCAGCTTTTTCTTAAACCTTATTAGATATTTGTATTTTTATTTGTATAGCAATTGATAGATTGATATTAACTGGCAACTGCTTTGTATCAATGGTCACTATTAGACAGTGACGTTACGCACTTGAGTACAACAATGGTTTAGTTTTAATTTCAAACTTGCTGCACATGCAAATTATATTTATATAGCATAACACTAACAATCAAACGTGATATACAACAATTAGTACTAGCTGATTTTTCAGCAATATTTTAATACATATACATATCCGTTAACCAAACCCATCTTGAACAATGTTATTGTTATGGATTCACAAGTGCCTACATCACCTTTTATGAGTTATCCCCCTTGTACGCATTTACTGTCTCCCTGATGAGAAAATTGATTTAGTTAAGATATTATTCTGGTTAACATGTCCCCTACTAGGCATAATTATCTATATTGTGCCCTCACTAAATGCATTGTCGGATTTATCATCTCTAATTACATCACATTTACGGAATGCCATACATGTAAATTGGCATGTCACTAAACCAGTACAGTGGAACAAAAATATATATTGTATAATATTGTGATGGATTGGCCGACTCACCCAACACCCAGGCCGACGTATGCAGAGGTCATCAAGAAGGCCCTGTCACCCAAGCAAATATCCTCCATCTTGAGTGACTTTAAGCATGCTTTCATGTCTAGATTACTTGTAAAATAAGTATATTATTATCTGATTATTCTCTGTGTCTTTTTGCCTATTGTAATTGATGGCCGATGTCATGGATATGTCTCATATTGATATAGTATCCATTTCTCACTATTGCAAGCACTTTTTGTGCATGGCCGACCCTTTTATGGTCGGACCTCGGGCATTTTCAGCCATCTTATTATGCAATTTCCGGGACGATACCTTATTGTACAGCCCGACCCTTTGTTGGCCCTTTTAGCCGGAAAATCATTTCATATAAAAGCCAGCACATTTTCTATGCTAAATCAGTTGTTGATTGCGCTCTAATAAAGCAACATCTCCTAACTCAACCTATACAGAGTCTTACTCTTGCAGGCAGCCAGCTCCAGCCTTAGGTCCTTGGACCTTTAGCGCCCGATCTCGTCCTCATACTCGTATAAGTCTCTTACTACACTCCTTGATAAGTATAAATCTCGAACCTTAGTCGATCCTTGATTCTTGAATGAATCTAGCACCGGGTCTACGACCCCTCATCAACACAGATACTTTCTACACTCCCACAGAGTATAAATCATAGGACCTACGTCAACCCTTGACTCTTTAATGAGTCCAAGCATTGGCCTAGTCCTCTACAATAATTGCAAGAGCTTTACTTAACTGTTCACTCTTTATGTAATGTGTGGAAGTTTACCTTGGCAGCCCACAACCACTACCAAGCGCTTCCCCCCACTTGTGCTAGCATCCCCCCACTTGTGCTAGCATCGGCACTCGTGGGAAAACCATAGCACAAAACATCATAACATATTTTAATATCATATACAGTCCATGTATAAAATGTACATGTACATGGACATGTATATACATATGTCTGTTTAAACTATATTGATAATAATATATACCTCTATTTCTAACAGTTTTAGGAAAAACATTCTAGCACTAAAGACTAAACCAAGGTGGAGATATTGAAAATATGTACTGTATACATGCTGTCATCCACCAATCGGTTTAGGAGAATAACAGAATGGCTACTAAAATGGAAGAGCTATCACACAAAACTGAATAAGGAGGTGTAACTACTACTATGGAAGGAGTAGTAACATGGCATTACATCATTTGGAACACGTGACATGTTATAATAATAATTATACAGACAAGATATACATTGTACATTGTACAATAGTAGAAGTACATGTAATAGATGGCAAATATTATGTTGAAGTACTGTAACAATGGTCAGCACGTAATATTGTGATGGTACGCCAAATCGTATCTTACATCTGACATTCATTCTTGTGTGCACATAATTGTATATATCTGCTTGTACTTTACTCCTATATTATTGTATATGGTTACATGATTATATCTAAGTCTTTTAATGCCTTTTATACCCATGTACAGAGGCCCGACCTTTCAGAATCCATTGATACTCATTTTGTACATGAATTGGACCATTATAAGCAACTTTTGTAGAACCCGACCTATTTTGGGTCGGCCGTCGGGCGTCCGGCGGCCATCTTGTTGCGCAACTTCCGGACGACCACACGTCGTCTTTTCCCGACGTCACGTCGGCCGGAAGTCCTTATACTATATAAAGGGCATTGTTTTACTGTTTATTGTCTCAGTCTTCACTTGGCTTTCAATAAAGACACATCTATACTTGATACAGAGACTTTCACTTCCTTTTGTCAGGTCATTCGCTTAGCGAACCGCCTACTAGGTCAAATCACTCTCTTTCAAAATATAGACTGAAGGTCAGACTCGAGACCAGATAGGTCGTCTCTGGTAGTTATTGGGCTACTGAGACCGCTCGATCTTTCATGTAATGCGAAGTCCTATTACCACTCATAGGCACTCCATTTCTGGGTCGATAGTCGTCCAAGGACGACCGCACCAAATCACAGAAACCATTACAATATGTTGTATAATAATAAGAAAATAATATCCATGGTGCCAAACACAATTCTTTAACGTGGCTGCCCAATAGCAGAGCTAATCCAGGGGCCACCACGGTTCCTAGAGCTGGATATTATTATAGTCTGATATGGCACGGAGGGGAAAACCTTCTGCAGGACGAAAGCCTCCAGGTCACTGGTGAGACTCGAACCCACGTCCTTGCAGATAACTTGTGTCATTGCTGCAAGACCAGAGTGACTAGTGCTAGACCACTCGGCCACCAACACCCGTAATTTAGTTAAAATACTATTCTGGTTAACATGTCCTCCACCAGGCATAATTAACTAATAACTAAATACATTGTTGGATTTATCCTCTCACATTACATCACATTTCACAACATCATACATGTGAATTGGCATAGTAATTATATAATTAATCGTGTTGAGTTCCAAATAATCTAAGTAATTGTTTAAGGCATGCATGTGTGTAGAGTCTACTGATGAAATTTATACATTATTCAGCAAAATTATTTACTTTTGGAGTTGTTTGGTCAGACTAAAGTGGGCTGCACATGTCCGTACTTAGGTAAACGCAGAAGGCAAATTCTTAAATTTACGTTAACATTGCTGTAATGATATGCTCAAATAGCTCTACATGTCTGGAATATTTCTAAAACAACACAAATAAATTAATTTATATGCATGAGAAAAAATTTGTGTAACGCCTATCTTTTGCACATTGAGGCTCGGGTACACGAGAGGCCGTGAGTTTCAGAGGAGTAACTTCATTGGTCGTTGGTATGGCTCTATAGGCAATGAGCCGTACCAGTCCACAAGTGGCCAATATCAAAAGCTGATTTTAAATAAATTATATAGTTGGAGCCGGTGTAGGTGTATCTAATATTAACCAACCACTACAGTGCTCCATGATGCCATGGGCAGAAAAGACCAACATGTTGGTCTTTGCAAAGCCGAACAAACCACACGCCCCGATTTGCTCTAGAACGAGGCTCCGGAGGCCGGAAGGTCGTAAAAAAACAAGCGGCCTCTCATGCAGCCACGAGCCTTTACTGTTACTTGCGAAAAAATTACTGTAATAAATCATTAAATATATGTTTGTAATAAAATATAGAAATGAGGACGCTAATTTAAAAATAATTACAGTTTGAAGAGACAATGCTTACTGCAAATATAAACAGTGCAGTCAGTGTACTGGACCTGTTGGATATTATGTATTTTATGTTCTTTCTAAAAGTGTGAGTGAGACAGTATTTTGTGATTCAGAAAGCAAAAAGGATCATAGGTGAAAGCTGAAAAAACATCGCGATTCAATAAAGCACTGGTTATAGTGCCACGGCCGCGGACGCCCTTGTTATATATTATATTGGCACATGTTGTTATGCCACAGCACAGGCGACCTACTTTCAAAACACTTTGAAGTCTGACTGCCAAAGTATGTGTCCAACCCTGGTGGCTAGGCACTTCTGACTATACTTAAAACATCACTACTCAGCACTGGGTGACATAACTCACGCCAATACGCATATTTCCTGAAAGCTAACTCTCTTCTCCTTTTAACCATACCAAATTTGATGGGTTTATTAGGCACTGAACTCTCTAACAAGCAGGTCAAATCAGCCAATAATTTGCTGTTTTGACATTTTTTTGTAATTTTGTGTAGCTGAACTCAGATTATAAAACACATTACAATTTTCACAAGTTATGCACCAAAATCATTACATAACATTGCAAGAGAACCAAATTCGGCAGCTAAATATCCATCATAAGTGTACTTTGACCTTACAGCTCTCTGACTCATATTTTCATTTTCTCACTACTGGACTGAATTCATGGAGGCCTCTACTAAATACATATAACTATATGTCTGCTAGATGTATACATCTAGTTTGCAGTTTATGAGCTCTCATGCTAGACCTTAAGTATTTAAGTATATTTTCTAGTCCACAAAAACAACCATATCTCTCAATTGCCCAATAGCCAAGAGATTAACTAAATCCAAGAACAATCTAACCTTCACTATAATCGCTGCCTGCCTATCCTTATGACATCCTGTTGCTGTCACCAACTACAATCTTATGGATAAACACACGGCAAAGAGGATTAATGCTAACATTGTGGAGACCACCAAACAACTGTATGCTTACGTTAACAAATCTATGTCACTGAATCTAGTGGGACAGACTAATGTAAGTGTTTTTGTTAGTGAGAATGGTAAATGTGTAGACACCATATTTTATGTTTTCAATGGAAGTGCAGCTACTTTACTTAGCAAGAAAACATCAGAGCAATTAGATCTGCTGAAGAGTTTCCTGAGGTTTTTAAGGGTGCAGGGTGCATGAAGGGGTTCAAGGTAGCTTTGCATGTAGATCCCAATGTAACCCCGATAGCACAACCAGTACGGCGCATGCCATTTGGCCACAGAGAGCTTGCTAAGGCTAAACTAGATGAACTCTTGGCCTCTGATATTATAGAGCGCGTTGAAGGTCCAACGCCATGGGTAAGCCCAATTGTAACGGTGCCCAAAGATGGTAATGACATACGTTTATGCGTTGACATGAGACAGACAGACAAAGCTGTTGTGCGAGAGCGGCATCCAATTCCAACAATTAGGGAACTCTTGTACAACCTCAATGGGGCTAAGGTGTTCAGTAAGGCAGACCTTAAGTTAGGATTCCATCAGTTGGAATTGGATGAGGACTCAAAAAGTATTACCACCTTTTGTACACCATTCGGTCTGTTTCGCTACAAGCGTCTCATGTTTGGGATTGCCTCAGCACCTGAGGTCTACCAGTATCAGATTCACAAAGCACTACAGGGGTTGGAGGGATGCCAAAATTATGCCGATGATATAATTATTTATGGGGCTAGTAGACAGGAACATGATCAGCGGTGACGGGCTTTCTTAGGTCGTATGAAGGATTTAAACCTGACTTTAAACCCCACTAAGTGCCAGTTTGGTTTGGATAGGGTGTCTTATGTGGGCTATGAAATTTCGAGCTCTGGTGTTGAGGTTAGCCCTAGTAAGCTAAAGTCAATTGCTGAGGCAAGGGTCCCGAGGGATGTGACGGAGCTACGTAGCTTCTTGGGCCTTGTGAATTTTGTGGGTCGGTTTGCCTCTGACCTGTTCACACATGTCGAGCCATTACTGGAATTAACTAGGAAGGGTACACGGTTTAAATGGGGCCACAGACAGAGTCTTGCTTTCAAAGAGATTAAAAGGGTGATGGCAGACACCAAGACTCTGGCATTCTTTGATGCCAATGCAACCACAACTTTAACTGCTGATGCTAGCCCGTATGGTTTGGGGACTGTCTTGGGCCAGAACATTGGGGAAGTAGAGAGGGTGATTGCGTATGGCCATCGCAGTTTGAGTAAAATAGAGAGACGATAATCACAAACAGAGAGGGAGGCCCTGGCATTGGTGTGGGCATGTGAGCACTTTGCTCTATATCCAATAGGCATCAAGTTCAGGCTAGTAAGTGACCATAAGCCATTGCAATTCATATTCAATAAGACTCCATCACAGCCAACGCCTAGAATAGAACGTTGGGTGCTGAGACTGCAGGCATTTGACTACGAGGTTGTCTATAAACCTGGTGTTGGAAATATAGCTGACCCTCTCTCTAGGCTGTCAGCCGATGCAAATTCCATGTATTGAAAAAGCAATGTAGCTGAGAGCTATATTAGACTCATTGCCTCCGAAACAGTTCCTGTAGCAATGACATTCAGTCAAGTACAGAAAGCTTCTATTAAATGTTCGGAAATGCAATTGGTTAGGCAAGCACTTGTTTCTGGTAATTGGGGTCAATGTCTGCCTGCATATAAAGCAATCCAAATTGAGCTGAGCGAGTGTGATAGTGTCATAATGCGTGGTAATCGTATAGTTATGCCAACTAATTTGAGGGGTCAATGTTTTGACTTAGCACATGAAAGTCATCAAGGATTGACAAAATCAAAGCATAGGCTGAGAGCTAAAGTTTGGTGGCCAGGCATGGATAATCAGGTTGAAAGAAAATGTAGAGAGTGTTTTAAATGCCAACTAGTTGGTGCTCCTGTTAGGCAAGAGCCAATATCAAGTACCAAGATGCCTGACCACCCATGCCAGCATGTAGCTTGTGACCTACTGGGGCCATTGCCAAATGGGGAGTATGTGTTTGTTGTTGTTGATTATTACAGTAGGTACTTTGAGGTTTCCTTCATGAGGTCAGTAACATCCGGGAAAATTACTGAGGCATGTGACACCATGTTTTGCAGATGGGGCATACCATCTAGCATTAGGCCAGACAATGGTCCCCAGTTTGGCAAAGAGTTTCAAGCATACCTCAATGAAAATGGTATATTCTGGATGTCCACAGCTCCCATGTGGCCACAGGCTAATGGAGAAGTGGAACGACAGAACAGATCACTCTTGAAGTCACTCAAAATTGCTAACATGTCTGGTAGAGACTATAAAGCTGAGCTAAGAAAGTTTTTGATGGCATACCGGTCAACACCACATTCAGTAACAGGTGTTTCACCGGCAGAGTTGATGCTGGGCAGGCCAATGAAAACTAAATTACCAAGTATTGGACAGGGTAGTCTAGATGAATCTGTAAGGGACAGACAGGGCTTGGCCGAGTTGAAAAGTAAGGAATACGTAGATAGTAAGCGAGGTGCAGTAGATAGCGGGATAAATGTTGGGGATAGTGTATTAGTGAGGTCTCAGAAAACCAATAAACTTAGTCCTACTTTTGGGGTAGATAAGTTTAAAGTTGTTGCTAAAGAGGGGTCAGAGGTGGTAGTTAGCAATGCATAAGGAAAACAAATGCGTAAGAATGTGACTGAGGTGAAGCAGTATGTGAGCAGTGAAACTAATACTGAGGTAGTTACATGTACTAACAAGGGCCATGCTAGTAATGAGGAAGGAATAAATGTACATGGGAGGCCCACACGACAACGCAGACCACCAGAGAGATATGGCGTGGCTGTTGAGCATTAAGTTGCATGCACCCATATGTAGTAGTTGTAAATTTGCATGTTGCTAATAGCATTATAGAAATGCATGTCAGCTTAATTTAGTTCGCTTAAAATTTAGTAGCGCATGATCACAGTAGGGGAATCCACTTGTCACTTGGGCTTGGCGTCGGGGCTTTGGGACTTGCTGACGGGGTATTAGCATTCAGGGCTGGACGTGCTTTCAGCGTTAAAAATAAGTTAGGTAGCATTGCAGTAGTAGTAGTTGAACTTCCATTCTATGTTGACCATTGTTTTATCTTCGCATATATTTACTTAATGTTTTACTGCCGAGTTAGTGTAGCAGTTTATTAAATGTTTATTAAATTACAGCTTTATATGTTAACATTTTTCACTTTCTTAGAACAAGTAACTTATTGCACATCTTATTGTTTGCTTAGATTTAATTACAGAGGTTATATTATTGTTTCCAAGACTTTGCTTTGCACGACTACCTATTTCAAATCAACAATTATTTTCTTTTATTAGGAAGGAAAGGGATTGTTATGTTTGCTTAGATTTCACAATGTTTATAATGGCTTTATAATCGCTGCCTGCCTATCCTTATGATATCCTGTTGCTGTCACCAGGGGCATTTTTTCAAGTTTTTAAACTGGGGTCTCTATAGGCCGGGGGTCCAGGGGGCCGCCTAGGCCCCCTGGCGGGGTCCGGGGCAGCGCCCCGGCCGCCGGAGCTTTTTCAGCATAACTCACAAAAAGAGAAGGGTTTTAGAACACTTCACACTGTTGCTTGGATCTCATGTTTATTGCAGCTAGATAGCACACTGCTGAAAAATATATTTAAAATTAGTTTGATTGCTAACTATATTACCGGGTAGCGTCTATATCCAAGAACCTAATTAAGTTCAGAATAGTACATTCAAAGTACATGTAATTACTAAAAAACTGAGTCTGAGTCATGCAAAACCCAGAAGTGTGGGTGCGACTTTTATAGCTAGGCTGTATGTAGGGGTTCTGGTAAGTGTCATGAGACTGTATCTAGGAAGATTCAAGGCCAGAGAGAGTACCTGATATCCTAGCTGGAAAGAGTAAGAAACTGTATGAGTTAACTTCAGTAAGATAACTTTATTGAACAACAGCCTACAGAAAACCAAAGCTAGAATGAAAAATTGTGCTCCTAATATATGAATTATAGTTCTCAACCGGCGTCACAAGGTCAAAAATGCGATAAATCAGAAAGCAAAAAAGGGTCCGAGCTATAATAGGTACAAACTGTTCTCGGATTACAAGTATAATAAAAAATATAACTACATATCAAAAAGACTATCGGCACATTTCAGAGATAAATACATAGCAATAATCGATAACATATAGGTTTACAGGAAGGGTAATAAAAGATAACCAAAAATGGGCAACATGTATACTTGTAATTCACACGACAAAGCAGTCAAATTAAGACAATGCAAGGGGATATAGCGGATGTTTACTTCCAATTATTTCTGGAGTTATAGTCGTTTGGGAGTCCGCATCACTCAAGATTTTTATTCCTCATGTTTCAAAACTAGTTCTAATATCATCATTAGCAATTTCATCTCCGATGATGATACTTGGACTAGCATCGAAATATAAGGAGTAAAATTCAAAAAGTGTCTGGTACTACTTTACACCATAAAACATCTTCAAATGTACATGTGTATATAGTAAATAAAAAATAATGCTGTTGCCAGACACTGCTATTGCTTTAAACCAAAACTAAGTTCTCACCCTATGCTTGTACAGCTTGGTGCTTGGTTCTACCAGAGACCACCATTTCTACCTCACTCGCACATGGTGCTGTGTTATCCGGAGCAGATAATTATGCTTCATCTCCTGTTCCAGTCTGTAATCTTGTAAAACAGAAACTTTCATACATTTGAAGTTGAATGAAACCTAGTAAATCCTAGATTAGTTATAATATTGTGGTGGACAACCACAGCGACACTTGTTCGCAAAACAACGTCGACCCTTAAAGTGAAAGGCAACTTTAGTTTTGACTTCAATTAAAATAAACAGTTATGCCCCCATGACACCATTGATGCATATCACAATGAATTCTACGCGGTGTTACATAATAAACAATTGCATAATATATTGGGTCACGTGACAGCGTGGAGGCCGCCATGTCACTTGTTCACCAATTTTGGTGAACGGAAGTATTATTATGCAGGCGCCACACAGACTTGTGGGGCTGTGTAGACTTCAGTTTCGGTACTAACAGGCTGTAACGGGGCGTATCCAATTAACCGCGATGAAATGTGAGTTTGTTTAAACTAAGGCTAATATTGGCACGGCTCAACTTTGGCTTTCAAAAAGGGTGGAAACTAAATTACGCTCTGTGATTTTTTGAAGTTCTTAGTGTGCTGCTTTATCCTGTAATTACCCAGCACAGTGATTGAATGACAATAACTAATCTGTACAATAAAGCTAAGCTACAGTAACAGTTTACAGCTATGGAAATCTGCAGCTTATAGAAATAATCCCCAACTATCTATCTAAAGTAAGTAAGTAAGAGCAACTCAACTGCGAGAGCAGTAGGCTAGTTGTAGAGTTAGAGTAAAAAGTAGAACTTCTTCTAATTTCTGATTTCATCATAGCATATTATGTTATGGTATTGATTATGAGGATAATTATTTATTATAATTATTATTAGGGCCTATAAAATAAAAAAACAATCGAGTTCTCACGACTTTACGCACTTTTAAGTGCGGTCTCTGTGAGAAAATTGCAAAAAAAAAAAAAAATAGTGATTCTTTTCAATTCTATTAATATAAATAATTGAATTTTATAGTTAGCGACTGCAGTACTGGAAATGGAAATGAACAAATAATTATCTCATTATTATTAGATTAAGGTTATCAGATGAGATTTAGGTCGAACCACTCGAACAACTTCTCCAGGATTTAGAGACCATAAACAAGCAAGATTACTTTTTAACGCCGCTCGCTCCCCATGTACACCTTCCTTCAAATACTAATAGACTAGGCTAATCAATAATTATATAATTATTGTAATAAACATATTAAAAATTTCAATAATACTGCTATATTATTATCATTAGGTAACATAAACATTGCCTATTATTCAATGCCATAATTACAATAATATTAATTTGAATGTCATTGTTATTGTGGCATTGAATGATGAATGGTTGAATAATGTTACCATTGATAATATAATAATAAGTAATGTTATATTTATTTTATATTATTATTTAGTTATATTTGTATTTTATTATGTTAGAGATATAAGTATTGTATATAAATGTATATATTTTATATAATAATAAATATAATTCAGAATTATTATTGTCATAACATAATATATTTATCATCTACATATTTATATTAGTTAGGCCTATTAAATTGCAGCTATTTATTCATGTTTATATAGAGCATGATGAAATTATTATATTGTTGTTCTAGTTGATAGTTGATAGTAGTTGGATAAATAATAATAATTTCAGAATTGTTTTGGATGACATTCATGTGTAATAAAATTCAATTTGAGAATCAACTCTAAAGAAACCTTACACTAATTCATACATTTCGCGTGGAATAGCTTCTTTTTGAATCGAAATATCACATTTTTGTAATGTTGTTTTGATTTTGTGATGAAAATCAAATTGTTCAAATCAGTTTGACGAAGCAGTTCTTTACTGTTTTTTTTATTTCAGTGTCCTTTTTGTTTGATATGTGTGAATAACTGTATTATTTCGTTTGCGAAAAACCTCTCCGTATTTATTAGTTAAATAATTCAACTGATGATCTGTGGTTACGAACTACATGTAAATTAGACAATAGTTGCCTATTATTTCCTTGATTTGGTTGCTGTTTTAATATATTATCTAGAATGTAAATGTGAATATTTCATTTCATGTTCCAGAGATTAAGATGACTCATGTATCAGCTCTCCCTTCCTCTTTCTGCTACAAGATTAACATAGGCTGCTGCATCTACATCCGTAGCTACTGAGTCCTTCATTGTTGGTGACTCTAATATGCTTCAACTAATGGAGGCGGTATTTTTGGGTAAACAAACAGATTTTATTTCATTTGGTTTTTAAACCAAAAGACAATTGATGACAAGACTTTCCATCTCAAGCCACTCTACATTAATTGTACAATTACTTAGTATGCTTGTGCTGCTAATATAAATATTTCTATTTTGTAGATGATTGAACTTTTGAGTTAATTTATATATAGAGCTTTGTCCTTTTTGCTGTTTGAATAGATAGGCTACAATTGTTAATTAATTTTCATTATTTTGATGGTTCAGCATTCTTATTGGTTACTTTTTAGACTACCATTTTGACAACCACCCCAATTTTCAGAGCATCAAGACCCGGATAATATGCTGAACTAGCACAGTTCTATCCATCGTAAAGCCAAGGAAAATATGGATTTGGCAGCTGTCATTTTCCTCACGTGAGTGTATAAATATCTGGTAATCTACAGCTTGACAACCTATCAACTAGTCTTTTATCAAGGCTTTATTTGGACTTGTCATTTTAGAAAACCCCACCCCAATGATGTATCTAATGCAATAACAGTTTTGCCACAGTTGGAACTGTTGCTTTAGACTTTGTGCAGTCCCAAAATCCTTTGCTGCATTGCATGTGGATTATGTCTGTTTATAGAGGATTTTTGCTGATTCCCGTTGTATCCATTTTATTTCATCACCATTGTTGCATCCATGTCGGTGTCAAATAAGCTTTATGGTTTGGCTCACATATTTAAGAACAGCTTTATTTCTCCAAATCTGCATTTTGGTTTTATAGGGACATTTATTAGTGACACAAAAGTTCTATGGCTATAGGTACAGTAGGCCTAATGTTCTTCCTGTTATCATGGCTAACACTCTGGAAAAGTCGTGGGAGGTTGTTATTCAGTAAGGTAGGTCTCCAATCATACCTAGTATAACAGGGAGACATTTTAATTCGGTGTCAAATGCATATTGCCAAAGCTGTACTACTAGGGCAGCATTTATCAACTACTTTGCAGAACAGGTGCATACTTTATATGATTATATAAGATTTTGTTTGCCCTAATACTCAGTATGTTACTGATATTCTAACAGGACATGAAGTACGTTTGGAAAGAGATAGGTGGGCACGGCAGTCCTGGCTATAGTGATCGCTACTGCACTTACACTCTTGGATTCGGTAAGCTATTCTCCTCCATCTAGGTAGAATGTTTCATAATTTTATGTACCATGTGTGTATCGTTTTGGTTTCGAAGGTGGCATCACCATATACATGTACACTGTAATAGGAAGACAACTATTTTACTAAAGCACCCTGGCTATGTCGAGTGCTTTGCCAAGACAGTATGTCTTGACTACCTCTCTTTATAATAACCCAATCGCTAAAGTATCAGCTTCATCTTTCATTTTAGTCTTTATTTAATATTTGGGTACTCCCAGCTTTGTAAGCAAGTGTTAGCAAGTTGCCTATGGAATCCATATTGGTTCACTGGTTAATCTTGAGTTATGCTTTCAAGATTTCGATTTCGATCCTGCAAGTGATAATGGACCACAATGAACCGCCACTAAAACTGTGTTTATATGCATCTTATGTGGTGCAGTGCAAAGTGGTATTGCTTGTTTGGGAACTAAGCTAATCGTTGTAGGCCTACCATGTTTTCCATAGATGTTACTATACTTTAGTATAAAGCAAGACTGTCAGGAGCTACAGGCTAAGAAAACAGGATGTCACCAATTCCTACCATATCTGGCACCTGTTTATAGCAGATATAAAAGAGCACACTAGAGAGCTGCTAAGAGGGTTAGTAAATAATTGGTGTACATATTTATGAATTACTGGTATTTTTACAAATGTGTGACTCCTCAACTGCATACTTGGAGAGTGTAGAACACAAAAAGATATAACATGCATGTACATGCGTAAACAACCCCCCTGTAAGATGCATTGTTTTTGAGTAGAGCAAATTTCAAAGGTGTAATTGTGTTGTGTTGTGGATATGGCGTTGCACATAAATATGCCGAGTGATGGCCATATAATATTATATTTCTACCTGTGTTGGTGTTGTGAGATTGCTTTCCATTTAAAATGTATCTCGCTATAACAATATCATATGCACAGTTATAATATTTTAATATGATATATTTTGACAGTACTTCGTCTTACTATTACAAGAAGAGCAAAGAAACCAACTTTGGAGGACATCAAAGCAGCCTATCTTCTAAGCTATGTTTATGTTTTTCTATATACAGTGAAATTATAATATAGAGACTATCGATTTTTCAAATATAATCTAAAAGTAATTCACAAAACGATAACTTAGCTAATGTATTTATAAAATTTTAGCTAATTTATAAACTTGTGTCAAGTGTGCAGATAAATCCATATTACTAGAACACTTGAAACCACACTGGCCCATTATTGTTCTGGGTATGTCACAGACTTGTTCCTTTCGTGCAGGAGCCACTAGCTGGTGGTGTTTAGGCTGATATGCCTCTTTATTTGTGTCTCCATGTACACTCTTTGGATGGAGTAGTGACCTGACCAAATAAACAAAACAATTTCAGTTGTTGCAAGTCATGGATGAATAATATTCCATTGCCACTTGAGCTCTAAAGATAAACGATGGTCTCACCTTGAACATATAAAACTGCATGTCAATTCACCAGTCTTTTTGATATCTAATCTTGTGCCTGTATTATCCTGGATAGGCTGTTGATTCGTTACTGTTCGTGTTTCCACTCGTCTTGGTGATACAGATGCTAAATATATATGTATATTGTATAACATAAAGTTTTGCTATATTTATTAAATAAATATAAAATGGGTATACCCAGTCAAATAAATTGTGGTGGCAACCACTAGTCGGAGCAGAGTAAGAACTGAAGCATGGTGATGGTAGGTATAACAACATCTAATTGTGCTTAGAAAGTTGGGAATAGACACAAACATCTCAACAAAAATTTTAAATGTTTTATCTAAGTGCTACTACTTGCCTAATTTTTGCTGAAATAGTGTAATTTATTGTCACTGTGCCCGAAAAATCGGTAAACCAGTTCTTGCAGTTGATGACCTTGGGACTGTGACCTTTTTGTAAAGGTTTCCATAGAGTACACTCTTTGGCGTCATGGAGTAGATAACTCTATAGTGTTCTCCAAAATGGCGCGAATCCTTTGAGAATTTTTTATCGGTCATAAAAGGAGACAACTCCACATTCATAAGTTTGAAAATTGCCCTGAAATGAGAAAAGGGGTCATCTTTGTTGGCTGTTTACAGCAGCTACAACTGAAACTATTTATCTAATTCTTGTTTCATACGATACTTAAACATGTAAACTAGTGCTAAATAGTACAAAAAAGTGCAGGGATATTTGTTCACTTACCATACATTGCTCTTGAAAATGAGAATATTCTATTTCGAAAGTTGCTCTTCCCTTTAAAGACATCCTGAGATACCTGTATATACTTATTACTGTAAAGGACTAGCCACACTGCTATTACTTTTACTATGAATGTTTACTACCCATATATATTACATTGTTAGAATTATTACAACGGCAAATTTTTAGTCATCCTTACCTAATGGGATCTTGGATAATTGTACGGGGGCTGGCGGAAGTTAGAAGTCACTCTGTTTTATCTATAAAAGACCAAGACAATATTTTATAAATCAGTTTTCCCTATGCTTTCAACTAGTACACTTCTTTAATCAAATATAATATGTACCCAGCACTAGAGCACTCTGGACTTGTTCTGTCTAGTTAGGAGCATAACTGCAAGGAGGGTGAACTCGGTGGTGCATAATCAATCAAGGCTAGGTAGCCATATGTTGCATTGCTAAAGCTGTTGGGTATTTGTGGTAGCGAGGGTCATTGTTCACATCCACGACAATATATCTAACTAATAAACCCTATTCTACAGTACACCTAGAGTTATAATAAAATTAAACCAAATAAAAATAAAAATGCAAAATCAAAGCGCAATTCTGGTGCTTCTAAAATTAAGTAATAAAACTCTTGATATAATCCACACTCCACAGCATCATATCAATATTCATGCATGGGTCTCATTTTATTAGTTTGAAATAACAAATATCAAACTACATTTTTCAAACTGATATTGTAAAACTTTCACAACAGTAGAATAGAATAAAAATAATGAAACTGAGGTTCATTATTAACCAGAGGTGAACATTAAATAATCTTTTAAAATTATGTTTTATTAACATGAAATAATATTTTATCTTTATGTTTGATTTTGGTTAATAATGAACCTCAGTTAACCAATCAAAAAATTGATTGAACATGAAAATAAACTAAAGTGAATAAAACGGAGTAAAAGGAGTAAAAAGGAGTAAAAGTAAAGTAAAGTAAAGTACTAAAAATTGAGCAAATTCTAGAATTTAATAAAAAAAATAATGAAGTAGTATAATAATTATAACATAATTAGCAATATAAATAAATAATATATATAATACAAATAATAAATAAAAATACAAGCAATATTATATAAATAAAAATAATATTATAATTATTTATATTTATTAATTTTTTTCAAATTTTTGCAACTGTAGAGTTACCCATTGAGATTCTTATCAACAAAAATATTTACCTGTAAGTTGAACAAATAAATTAGCTTTTACTACACACCTGAAAAACTTGGTTAGAGATGTTTGTCTTACCTTCTTCATCTAGGTTCCATTCTTTTCTATTTTATTTGGGCAACTGAGCGACAAACCGCGACTACTAACTTTGACCTTGACCATAGCAAGTAAAAGATTAACTTGAAATGTTATAAAGTTATAGCCCATCTTTTGTTAATCAGCATTAGCTAGGTTGGGGCTTTAGCTTAATCCCCATAATTACTGCCTATGCTTAACTGCTAACTGCTATTCACCGCGGCACACTTATGTGTATGAATTGCTAAGAGATTGTGAATGCATTCAAACGACGCTTTTGATTGATTTTTCTGATTTTATTGGACTCTGCAATAATATAATATCTGGTTTTTTTTTACATAGAAAAGGGGGGTCGCGCGACCCTGGCGCCAGTAGCAAAAAACGCCACTGGCTGTCACCAACTACTGTATGTTCAGTTCATGTTTAGCTAGCAATAAACTAAGTCATAATATTATAACACAACACTAACTTATCTTACTACCAGTACATGCAGTAACAATACATGTAGATGTACATATTATTGATGTTTAAATAACCACATCTATTTATCCTCATTTGTGAGGGATAGGATGTGTCATATTATTATTATCTCCTAAAGTAGTAGAAGTATATGATATTAGTGCCAGTATATACACAAGATGTCTACCTTCATGGTACAGTAACTGTTGACCTCATTTCCCTTATACGGTGGTTACAGGCCCCTTATATGGTGTGGGATCAGATTCTTAGACGATCTTTGACCAGAAGTATATGCTGGTACAATAGACTCCTACTGCTGGGTTTGCAACCTTTGGGATTTCAGAAGTTGAAGGCACTCTTATGCCAGCTATCACCGAAGGCAGACGTGTCTAGAGGTCTACAACTGAGTCAACAATAAATCCTTAAGGTAATTGATATAACTAAAATTAGGGGTTTTGGTATTGTCAATTACAGGGCTCTCAACTTGATAAAGAGAAAAATCCTAATAAAATGTTGAATTGAGGAAAAAGAGGCCACTGCGGGCCCCGCCAGCCTGCGAAGCGGGCTGCCTGGGAAGGCGCGGGAAGGGCGGCGGAGCGCCCTCTCGCATTTGAAAATTTTTCAACTGTGTCATCAAAAATGGCACCATTTCATGCAATTCTAGTCACATTTTACTTAGAATGTGCTGTGCTTGATAGAGGTTGTAACATGCAACTTGTGTGTATTTATTTGGTAGAACAAACAAAGATGCAAATAGGGTATACAGTATATACATGTACAGAGTAGATGTAGGTGGTGGAGATAGTGGAATATATTGTGTATAATATATACAATAACAGGTAACTATATCACACCATAATACAGATTTAAACAAAATACAGATATAGCCTATATCTGTATGGCTCCAAGTGGGAGTGGAACAAATGAGGTGGGTACACAGTACATGCAAAATGTTTGAGATATTTTGACTTGTCTCCCTTGGTTTTGTGTCAATATTTAAAATGGTATATATTTGTGGGTAAACAGTAGTACTTGGGACTTTCTAACACAAAAATATTTGCAACATATACAATCACATATCTCTTATGTGTTATTTTGTAAAACCTATTAATATTAGATTGAAAAATACATTGTACTTTAAACATCCATTTGATTCAAATATTAAATTGACTAGGTTAGCGACCTCTCAACTCCCTATTGATTCCATTGAACAGACTTTGTTTGTGTATGGCTTTGGCGCTAGTTAGCCTACTAGCAAAGTACTCTCTTTGCTACTAGTAACAAATCCCAACTCAATAGAAAAATCGGAACAGTGAGTGGAAAATATGGAAATCCGTCCGAATGCCCAAAAGGGAAGGACAAATCCGAACAATTTGGATTTAATCCGAGTAGTTGAGAGCCCTGCAGTTATAACATTTAATTGGAGCCAAGTACATAGTATGTAGTGGTAGTACGCTGTCTGTAGGTCCTTTTGTCAGCACCTTGATCTCCAATGTAGTAAGCTGTGTGACGTAGGTTCTAGTTCTGTGGTCTAGGATGTGGTGGTGTCGATTCTACTCCGAGGTCTACAACGAGATAGTTGTTCCGCAGATATCCTTGCTCCCTAGTACGCATTGATATGAGTTACTGGGTAGCATACGATCCACCTACACTCCACACGCTCCACACTGTCGTAGTTTAGTTTAGTTTTTAGTGTTTTTGTTTTAGTGCTTTATTGGTTTTTATTTGGTTTTCTATTTTGTAGTTTTTTTTTATTTTCCACTAGCTTATACATTTGTATAATATGCATGTGTAATGTCTATTTCGTAGTCCACTCTTGCCACTGTGTGACTTATCTACATGATTGTATGTCGACAGTATTAGCATTGATGTGGTTGGCAAACTTTTAACTTGTATGTGTAAATTTTAGAGCAAGAGGCCAACATTAATTACGGTGTGGCACTAAGAAATCCACCTGATTGTAAAAATTTTACCAATTTTCAACAACTGCGTATTGAGGGTTGAAGCAGCAGCAGCAAGCTGCCGTTGGTTCTTTGGGAACATTAAATAGAGGCTATACACTTTATCTACAAAAGACTTGAAATGGTTTGTTTCAGTGCAAGCTGACAAAGCATCACCCACAGCTAATTCAAGCCTATGGGCCATACAATGCCAAGGTATCAAAGATGGGTATTCGTCTTGCAGCTAATTCAAGCCTATGGGCCATACAATGCCAAGGTATCAAAGATGGGTATTCGTCTTGCAGCTAATTCAAGCCTATGGGCCATACAATGCCAAGGTATCAAAGATGGGTATTCGTCTTGCAGCTAATTCAAGCTTATGGGCCATACAATGCCAAGGTATCAAAGATGGGTATTCGTCTTGCAGCTAATTCAAGCCTATGGGCCATACAGTGCCAAGGTATCAAAGATGGGTATTCGTCTTGCAGCAGTTTGACTAACCCACCTTTTTTACCAAGCATTGTGCTGCAACCATCGGTAGCGATACCTAGCCAATCTTTAGTAAGAGTTAAGGGGCCATTCCATGGGGACTGATCAAATTTGCGTGCTGGCCCGACTGGGATTCTTTCGAAAATTTGCAGGTGGAAAGAGCACCCTTGAATTAGTGGGAAACCACCATTGTTTTTTCTATTTGACCTCTGTGGTTCCGGCAGCAGCTCGTTGAAAAGTGGGAAAATGTGGTGGGGACAACTCCAAATAGAGTTTTTTGAAATTCCTGAACATTCAAATTATCACTGTGGTCACTGTATGATACTTGGAGCTGTAATTTTTGTTACATAGATACTTTCATATACGTGCTTCAGTTTCATTACTCATTCAAGCCTGTATGGTCAACATATTGAGGGCCAGAGGTCACCGAAAACACCTCTCGGAGCTAGTTTGACCCAAATTCACCAAAAATCGACCAAATAAACACTGCTGGATTTGATGAAAAGAAGGTTGATATACAATAACTAAGGATTAGAGGTGCTCAACACAAGGGTAAATGAATTTTTGAGAATAAAAAACACTTTCCAAAATAAACTATATGGCGACAGCGGCTCAAATTCAACATGGCCGTCGTCCGAGTTGGCGTTTTGGGGCGTTATTCAAGGCTAAATCTACTAAACTTAGTAGTAAAAATTAATGGTGAAAATGTTGCTATATATACAATTCACACCTGTAGATTCCATTTCTGCAATAAAAACTTTGTCTTTTTGGGTCTAAAAGGCTGAATTCTCAGATTCAAATTTCGCATACATTCGCTATAATATAGTGACTATATCGCCAATGCAGTTAATTGGCTATGGCCATAGAGGTCAGTCAAGACTTAATTTGAGGTGCAATTTGGAACTTGACCTGGTTATGCAACCTACTTCGTGAAAAAAATGGGTTTTAATAGCCTAAACATGCAGTTTTGTTAACTTTGCCATTACTCCTTCTTTCACACGTTTGTTAAATGAGGCAGAATAACTAAGCTAAGCAACATTTCCATGTCAGACTTAACCAAGTGTTGTTTAATGAAAAGGAAGGGGAAGAAGATGGAGCTCCATAGAACTAAGGCTTCTTTAATCAGTGGGTGAGGTGGTGTTTTTAGCTCAAGATAAATTTTGGGGTCACCATTAATTATCAGATTCTAATCAAAAATATACATGCAAAATTATAGCCACAGCCCACAAACAATAGTTTTTGACAGATTTATATATACTTTGTGCTTGCAATTAAACCAGTCTTTACTAAATAGCTTCAAAAATACTTTTTGTTCATAATATGTGAATAGTTCCTTTTCAAGTTTAAGTGTTGTACAGTGTTTATTTGAAGAGATTGAATCTCCATAGTCCATAGTATAACAATTATTATGCCCAGGTCAAAATGGTTGTCTGCACTTAGAAAGGTGAGATCTGCTCTTCTTTTATTTACTGAGCGCAATTTTTTTCGGATAAGCGGTTTTGTCTTTCGAAGGGTCAAAACTATCTCGATTGAAAATCAAGTTGTCGGTATAAGGGACGGTAAATTTGGCGAGGTGATGCTAGCAAGTACATTAAACATTATTACCTTTGGAAACAAGCGAACACTTGTAATATAATTTCAACTTGTTAGGTACAACTAAAACTAAGTCTCACAAAACCATATTAATATTTTTGATTACTCTGTTGATTAAAAGTTAATGCATGTCGCACCACTTACCTTAGTTGTGGTCATTTATATAGGACCAAAAAGATATTTTTGGAGCTAATTAGCAAACACCGGCTTAATTGTCAGCTACATGTAAATATATACACAAATTGTCAAAAGTTATTGTTCGTGGGCTGTGGCTATTATAGTTATGCATGTACATGTATATATTTGATTAGAATTTGATAACTAATGGTGACACCAAAATTTGTCTTGAACTAGTTTAAATAACTTTTAACCCCTCAGCTTCACCCACCGATTAAAGAAGCCTTAGTTCCATGGAGCATCATTTTCTTCACCTTCTTTTTCACTAAGCAATACTTGGTATAAGTCACACCTTGAAATACTGCTTAGCTTAGCTATCGTATCTAATTTAACAAACGTGTGAAAGGACGAGTCATGGTAAAGTTACCAAAACTGCATGTTTGCGCTATTAAAAAGGATTTCACCCATTTTTCTTCACAAATAAGGTTGTATAACCAGGCCAAGTCCCAAATTGTACCTCAAATTAAGTCTTGACTGACCTCTATGGCCATAGCCAATTAACTGCATTGGCGATATAGTCACTATATTATAGCGAATATATGTAAAATTTGAATCTGAGAATTCAGCCTTTTAGACCCAAAAAGACAAAGTTTTTATTGCAGAAATGGAATCTACAGGTGTGAATTGTATATATAGCAACATTTTCACCATTAATTTTCACTACTAAGTTTAGTAGATTTAGCCTTGAATAACGCCCCAAAACGCCAACTCGGACGACGGCCATGTTGAATTTGAGCCGCTGTCGCCATATAGTTTATTTTGGAAAGTGTTTTTTATTCTCAAAAATTCATTTACCCTTGTGTTGAGCATCTCTAATCCTTAGTTATTGTATATCAACCTTCTTTTCATCAAATCCAGCAGTGTTTATTTGGTCGATTTTCGGTGAATTTGGGTCAAACTAGCTCCGAGAGGTGTTTTCGGTGACCTCTGACACTCAATATGTTGATCACACAGGCTTGAATGAGTAATGAAACTGAAGCACGTATATGAAAGTATCTATGTAACAAAAACTACAGCTCCAAGTATCATACAGTGGCCACAGTGATAATTTGAATGTTCAGGAATTTCAAAAAACTCCATTTGGAGTTGTCCCCACCACATTTTCCCACTTTTCAACGAGCTGCTGCCGGAACCACAGGGGTCAAATAGAAAAAAGATTGATGGTTTCCCACTAATTCAAGGGTGCTCTTTCTACCTGCAAATTTTCAAAAGAATCTGAGTCGGGCCAGCACGCAAATTTGATCAGTCCCCATGGAATGGCCCTAAGGCATTCTATGAGGGCTGCCTTGATCCCATTGGCACTATTGCTTGGTAACTCAACCAAATCCAACAAGAATGTGCATGGAGACTTGGCTTTTGAAGTAAGATAAGCTCTCAGATACACAATAAAGCAAGACTTTTTAGATAGGGATGTACTCTCATCTAGCAACACTGAAAATTTCAGATTGGACCCTATGCAGTACTTAATAGTCTTTGCCTTCATTTCTTTAGAATTGTGGTTAATGATTTTGACACAAGTTACATTGCTGTGCAGTATACGCCCTATAACATAACTATTAGGTTGCTGCAGCTCTATCAACTTCTCAAATTCAAGAAAAGAGTTAGCATTAACAGCAACTTTATAAGCTGTGCGGAAAACCTTTTCTGTTTTGCCTACATGGGTTGAAACCATTCTGTGAGTGGCTTGTACAATAGGCTTAGGTCTATTACTAGCTTTGAGATCAAAGGCACTCCTATGTGCTGCAGATTCTTTATGCTCCTTCATCTTCTTTTTCAAGCTTGAAAGTTGTGAGCTTCTAGTATTCCCATTTTGTGACACTTAGACATCGGCCCATTCCAAGCTGATGTTAGAGCCACCATCTTTCTTGATAACATCAGGGAACAAGCCAACACTTTTTCAAATACTACAACCAAGTTTACCCGCTTCACATAAAAGCCAGGGCCTATTCATTTTATGGGCTCTGTACAAATCTAAGGTTCAGGCAGAAGGTAAATCAGAAGAAGAGATGAAGATGCCAGATTTGGGGTCTTCTATACAAATAAAATACAACGGCTTTGTGGTCAAAAATTGATGACCACTCATTAAATTAAAAAAGGAAAAGTTCTGAGATAAGATATGCTGAAAAATAGTGAAATAGCAAATCAAGGAGCTTCAAATTTATGTTCCATTATTGTATGATCAACATCAGGTATAATTATACATGTAGGTGCTACAGCACCAGCTAGAAGCTTGCCAGCACTACGTAACAAGAAATAAAGAAATGCCTTGAAAGATATGGAGAGAATAGTAGAATACAGAGCTTTCTTCACAGTAGAATACAACACTTTCATTAATAATTGAGGAGAACAACAGCAGCTATCAAGTCCAGCAAATTTACCTTCAATGAGAGAGATATTGTCAATTGATGCACCACTTTTCTCACAATAATTTTTAGCTTGACCTATTAGGCGTAAAAAATTCAACATGTTAACTAAACAAACAAGCAACTGCATCTGCGTTTTGGACAAATTTGGTACAACGCAGTGATACACAAATAGTGCAAAGCCAATTCATGACCTGGTGACCTGAATATACCTGCAGTTGCAACATCTTTGCCAACCAAGTTTGTACATGACACAGATTCCTCCTCAGATATTTTATTGTTGCACTCATTTTTGTCTAAAGAAACACGATATCAATCACAGGAAAATATTAACACTAAGCTATTAATCTTCAAGTTTAGCTCAATTGGGTCAACAGACAGGCAAAAAGAAAGACTAGATGAAAATGGTTCAAAGTGAATAGGATCATAGGTCATGCAACACTCAATACATGCAACACTCAACCATGCAACACTCAACGCATGCAACAGCCTCTTGTTACCTTCACCTGCTGACGAATTTCTCAGACTAGAACATGGAGTAGTTGAGCTAAAATGATGGTAAAATAGAAAGCATTCAGTTTTATTAGATATAAAACACCATAATGAAAAACTGAAACAGAAACAGGGACGAACCACCATTCTAATGGAGATTTAATCGCTTATTGTACTAAAGTCCAAGCAGTACTAAAACTTTCTTTAATAACAATTATAATTTTTAATTATTAATTTAATAATTTAAAACGGTTATGAGAAAAGAATTATTATGTTACAACTTGATTATTTTTTATAATAGTGAGATAATTTAGTGGAAGTAATAATAAATTAAATAATAATTATTATTATTACATGTATAAATAATTTAATAATAATTTTAATATTATAATATTATTCATACATAAACTGATTTTATGGCATCAAATAAAATCTGTGTCCCAAACTAGAGATAAATCTAACAAAAAGGATGTTAATTGCAACAATTATCACAACCTTTAGCTTGTCTTTTAAAATTTAAGTAATTAATGATAACAGCGAGTTAATAATAACTATAACTTATAGTAATAATATGAGAAGAATTTACAATTTATAATTATCATAGTTATTATTTTATTATTATTATAACTAATAATAATTATTATTATACTTATTATATAATATTTTATTATAATGGTTGAAGGTGTGCGATTACTCAAATAATAATGATTTACTATAATTATAACAATTATTTCAATAATAACTATTATCATAATTTAATTCTGTAAAACCAATACCAAGAGGAAAACGCATGTTAACCTACTCATTCGTGAATGCAGTAGATGCCTTCTTAAAATATTTTAAAAGGGACATTTTATTCACACACGCTGGAAATCTGTTGTTGTTGTTCAGCAAATTATCTGAATAAACCAATGACCTCAGCCTAAGCAGCTTGCACCTGTGATGCATCATTGCGGGTCGATGGTATAGCCGAGCACAATGTGCCAGTAAAAAGATTCTGAGTTCAGCTCTTAGCATTTTTTTACTATAGTGAAGTCTCACCGCAAACCGTAGAGTTATCTCCCTCTAAGTCGCAGAAGCGAAAAAGCCCACTGAAAGTGCAACCGGAACGCGTTCCTGTAAGAATGGCTCAAATAATTTCTTACCAGAACGCCGTTCCGGTGCATTCCGGTACACTTTAAGCCCTGATCAGCAGGGTTTCAAGCAAAAACTAACCACTGTAATAATCAAATGTGGTAATACTTTACTTGTAGCGTATTGCTACAGCTAATTAAAATCACGCCAAATGAACCCAGTGTACAGTATGTGCCTAAATACATGATTGTGTTGTGGTCTGGTTGTTCTAAATGCAGCCTGGAGGCAAAAACATCTGTTAGCTAAAGAAGTACTAGAATAATAAATATCCAGACACTGAGTATATTTGACCACTAAATAGCTACCTCAAAACACATTAAATAATCTTTTTAAAACTGTATCACGTGCATGTTAATCGTTGTACCTTATCCAAGGCCAGTTTAGTTTCATTACTACACTTAGGTTGTTGGTAAAGCTCAAAGGAAGTCGAGAGAAGAAGCCATGTTATATACATGTAATAGTGCTTTACGACTACCCTACACGTCTTGTAAAAGAGTACACTAAAGTACCGATTGGCAAAGGATAGAAGGAGTTTTCCGCAGCTAGCCGATGAGACTAGGAGAATAACTCAGCTCTTATTTTCACGAACTCAGGTGAGCGAAGACGTATTCACGACTACTATACAGTACTGATATTACAAACCTGACTATATTTAATAGTAATGTTTTGCGTGCGAGTACTTACATGTAGGTATGAGTATGGGAGTTAAACTGTCTCTCCTAGTAGAACTGAACTATGACAACCTAGTATTAACTTGTAACATTGTAATTTTTGTATCTACTGACAGTAGAAACATTGTAAATACCAATATGTAACTTTGTAACCTGTGTAACTAGTGGCATTGTAAAAAATATTAGTATGCAGACAATGAAGTGTGCTGGGATGCCTCCTTAACAACAATGTGCCAACGGGCTAGGTTTGATCTTATATCTTTCTATTAATTGAAGCCGTAACCTAATATTATAGTAAAAGTTAGTATCTAAAATATTAAATTATTATACAGACGATCTTACAAAGTACAAAATAATGAGAACACATGAATAGGTTAACACTGTCTTACAATTATTGGAATACTGGAGGTTTCATCCTCAACATTATAGTAAAGACACAATTTGAACTACTATCGTGATAAAGTAAACAGTGTCCTATCCAGCTATGATCAAGGTGTACAAGTTGGATCATGTCCTCTGTTAGTATCATAGAGATAGAATCTAATATTGTATATTTATCCACACTGCTACATCTACATAGCTACCATAGCCATACTACATATATTTGGATACAGGAAAATGCTACGATTCCTTATAGCATCACAAAGCAATACACATCCCAAAACTTTAAGATTGCTTTATTGCAAACTATGATTAATTAATGATTGGCTTAGTCGGCTTTTTCTTAGATTAAGAATAACTTGAGATTAAATAGAATGTAGAAAAGAACTGATTAGGGTAGATTGAGTTATATTGCTAGTTTCAATCTTGATTAAAATAAGATTAGATCTCTGGGGTGACGTGATCCTATGTAAAATGAATCTCATCTTTCTAATCAACTACAAGGTTGATTATGCTTGCATACAAGTGCATTTTTATACAGATCACTGCTTACAAAGTAGGAGGAAATACACATGAGCAATTAAAAGCAGCTGTCCTCTTATACTGTTCTCAGGGTTTAAAGCCGAAATTTGAATAATATAGTCTCAATGATTCCAAGCAAGGTGACTGTAGCAATTTTTAGGGTATATCATAGTAGGTGATTCATTGCTACATGTATGCACAATTTATGTATTTGCATTGTTATATGATTGTACATTGTATAAGCTTTGTTGGTTTATTTCATGCAAGTCAAGTGGGAGATAACTTCAAAGAACTTTACATTTTCTAAAATCTCACTTTTTTCTTTTAGTAGACATCCAATCCATATAGAACCATGCAGTTATGGCTAAAAACCTAGTCTATGTGTGTATTAAAATGGGCACTACAGTAGAGACTGGTCATGTGGTATTATATATTAGTAACAGTCATAATGAGTTACATATCCTATAAACAGAGTGTCCACTGGCCAGTTCTGCAATTCAAATCTAGTAGTTATTGCAGTGTACACTTGCACTACTTGCACTACACTTACACTATTTTCGCTGTATGTACTTGTGACTATGCACTGTGTAGTCTCATGCGCACACAGACTAGGTGTTACCTGCTTTTCGTATCCTCACAGATAACCATGATACACTCTGAGTGCTGCTAGCAGCACTGATAAAGTAGAAATGATAAATTAGTAGACAATTGAGACCTGTTTTCCATATTGGCTATACACTGCACAAAATTTTTATCCGCCACATCAAAGTAACGAGCCATCCATGTGTCCGAGTCAAGTCAAGTCATATTGATGTGCAGGTCGAAGTCAAGTCAAGTCACAATGATGTGCATGTCGAAGTCAAGTCAAGTCACATTGATGTACAGGTCGAAGTCAGGTCAAGTCAGCAAGTTCAAGTCAAGTCAAATCTATGACTTGGACCCAGTTCTGTATAATATAGCACGTAAACTTACAACTGAGCCTTCAATTTCATTATTCTGTTGAGGCAACTATGTTGGGAGTTGCTCTAGAGTCTAGAAGCTAAGTCAGCTCGTTAAATAAAATTGCTGTAGTCAAAAAATCCTAGCCCACCATCAATATTGTAGAGACAGCTAGACATGTTTTGGTCATCATACTCTGGCCTGTTGTTTACAGTAATTTTTTCAGGGAAAAAAAGTACTTGTTGATGCTTTTCTGCTGCCCTAAGGCTGCTACAACTGTAGTCAATGTTGGGTTTTCTTGCAAGTACACCATAGTACATAGTTTATGTATGTTGTATAGAGTATATTATTCAAGCATGTTACAGATTGCGCTGTATGAGCAAGTATGTTTTACTGCACAAGTTTACTATGAAAGTGGGCGGAGACTTTGGTGTAGTAGAGATCGGTGAAGCAGAACAGGCACACCATTATTAGTTGAGTGCAGTGTTCGAATTGTGGTTATTCGGGAGTATATGGCATGTACCCAGCCACCTCAATTTTAGTGGGTACACGGTCAGCAGGTGTGTACCCTCATGTGAGGACTAGCGGTGGAAATGCTAAGGCTGCTTTCAATAGCAGTTGAGCTAATCTGCTTCTATTCGCAGCCGATTAGTACATCAGTTAGCCGCTAGTTGTTTTAGTAAAGGTATAGGACCCTTACTAACTGCAGCTAATGGGACCACCTCGCCTAAGACATTGACAAGTCGCTGACCAAGTCAATTTAATATTTTGATCCAATTTGTTTTTAATGTTTTTCCATTACGGTATTAATTGGTTTTAAAAAATAACATATGAGAAATAAGTGATAATATGTGTGGCAAACATTTTTATATTAGCAAGTCCTAAGCTCTACTGTTTACCCACAAACACATAACATCTTAGATATTGACAGAAAAACAAGGGAGACAAATCTAAATTTCTCAAATATTTTCTGCATGCACCGTGTACTCACCTCATTTGTTCCATCTTGAACTCTGGCTGAGTGTCATATCATGGTGAGTGTTATTATCATTGATAGTTGCAATGGCACAACGACAAAAATAACATTAGCTTTGGAAAACTTCCTACCCTGACCTCCGTTGGGGTCAAACATGATCAATTTTCTCTACCCCAGCATCATTGGGGACCGTTGGGGTTTCACAACACCACTGCCATAGAGTTACTTACTGGGAATATAACCCTATGCATAGTAGAAGTGGAACGAGACTCGATATTTTTCAAGTCTCGTATCGACTTGTCTTGTCTCGAAAGTCGTCTCGAGATGGCAATTAGTATTCGAGGTTGGAAAACAAATAGTAGCTAATAATATAAATCTTTATTTATAATAAATGAATAATTATAACACAATTATTTGCTAATCAACAATAAATCCGCCAAATAGAAAATTATTATTCAAATTATTTAGTAATGCTACCTACTTGTACGTTCCCAGCACTGATTTCCTAGTAATAGCATTGCAGCTAACGCTGAGCTACTAGTCGATCACTACAAGTCATACAGAATTACTAAGGACTGTCAATCACCACTCCATAATGGAATGTTATGTCCTCACCAAAACTTGTCTACTCGTGAGATTATTTCATTAAAGAAGACATACATGTAACTCCATACTAAAATTGTCAAATTTCATTATTATTTTAGTATCATGGGCACTAATAAGCTATTGATCATAATTAGAAGCTGTTCTCTCCCAATTTATCTTCCTCCTCTCTTTTCTCCCAAGAAAAAAAAAGAAAAGAATAAGAAAATAAATTGGAAAGGACAACTTCTAATTATGATCAATAGCTCATTATTGCCCACGTTTAGTACCCACGTACATGTACATGCAATGTAATGTACATGGAATACATGTGCAATATACAATGTATATATATTTCACAGCCTCCGGTTCACCTTTTATTGAAATGCATAATGATAGAGTAGCAATTGAAACTATTGAAGTTCTAACATGCAGATATATAACATTTGGCAATTTTTTTAGAAAAATTCACTTGAGTCCCAAAACCCAGTCTCGTCTCGTCTTGAATATTTTAGAAGTAGTGTCCCAAATCCTGTCTTGAATCCGAAATTGCTGTCTCGCTCTACCTCTAATGCATAGTAGGCTGCAGTGCAAATGCAGATTAGTGTGGCTTCATTAAAAGATTTGATTAAAATGTTATATTATTTTGTTATATGGCAATTGGGTCAACAAAAGTTATCAGTGTTTGCTCCTATTCCAAGGTTTTGTATTTGCCCATATAGTTTAGCAATATTCAAATTTTCAATGCGTTTCGCCTCATCCAAGGAGTCTTCTTACTCCTTTCCTCACCTAATGTGAAAACATGAGGCTGAACACCCAACCAACCGACTGACCAACCAACCGACCGATCAATCAACCAAACAACTAGATATAATTTATTAGTAATTAATTACTGATGGTGACTAAAATACGGAAGAAAAACCCACTACACTAACATGATATAAAAAATAATTGCATGAGCTAACTTTGTCAATTGCGAGAATTCAGTGTGTGGTGCCCACCAATCTAGCATAATTGTCTCCAGAGTACAACGGCGCAGTTCCAAGAATTCCACTTAAAAACGTTGATTGAGCATCTGTTGTGGATGTGGATGCTATAATAGAGAAACAAGACTAGATGTAATATCTGTATTGTCTATACTTACTATTCGTAAATTCACTTCATAGGCACTCATGCATTCTATCTGAGTTTTTGTTGAACCATTCTTTACTAAAGACCATATATGTCACCAATTTAATTCACTTCAAACTTGGAGCTCCAGATGCTATTAACCTGTCGTTAATAAATCAGAGCTATTAAATTAAAAAATTTAAGCACACATGTATGTACATGTCATGTACATGTACATGTCATGTACATGTACATGTCATGTACATGTACATGTCATGTACATGTACATGTCATGTACATGTACATGTGTGTACATGTACATGTGTGTACATGACATGTGTGTACATGACATGTGTGTACATGACATGTGTGTACATGACATGTACGCGCATGTCATGTACGCGCATGTCATGTACGCGCATGTCATGTACGCGCATGTCATGTACGCGCATGTCATGTACGCGCATGTCATGTACGCGCATGTCATGTACGCGCATGTCATGTACGCGCATGTCATGTACGCGCATGTCATGTACGCGCATGTCATGTACGCGCATGTCATGTACGCGCATGTCATGTACGCGCATGTCATGTACGCGCATGTCATGTACGCGCATGTCATGTACGCGCATGTCATGTACGCGCATGTCATGTACGCGCATGTCATGTACGCGCATGTCATGTACGCGCATGTCATGTACGCGCATGTCATGTACGCGCATGTCATGTACGCGCATGTCATGTACGCGCATGTCATGTACGCGCATGTCATGTACGCGCATGTCATGTACGCGCATGTCATGTACGCGCATGTCATGTACGCGCATGTCATGTACGCGCATGTCATGTACGCGCATGTCATGTACGCGCATGTCATGTACGCGCATGTCATGTACGCGCATGTCATGTACGCGCATGTCATGTACGCGCATGTCATGTACGCGCATGTCATGTACGCGCATGTCATGTACGCGCATGTCATGTACGCGCATGTCATGTACGCGCATGTCATGTACGCGCATGTCATGTACGCGCATGTCATGTACGCGCATGTCATGTACGCGCATGTCATGTACGCGCATGTCATGTACGCGCATGTCATGTACGCGCATGTCATGTACGCGCATGTCATGTACGCGCATGTCATGTACGCGCATGTCATGTACGCGCATGTCATGTACGCGCATGTCATGTACGCGCATGTCATGTACGCGCATGTCATGTACGCGCATGTCATGTACGCGCATGTCATGTACGCGCATGTCATGTACGCGCATGTCATGTACGCGCATGTCATGTACGCGCATGTCATGTACGCGCATGTCATGTACGCGCATGTCATGTACGCGCATGTCATGTACGCGCATGTCATGTACGCGCATGTCATGTACGCGCATGTCATGTACGCGCATGTCATGTACGCGCATGTCATGTACGCGCATGTCATGTACGCGCATGTCATGTACGCGCATGTCATGTACGCGCATGTCATGTACGCGCATGTCATGTACGCGCATGTCATGTACGCGCATGTCATGTACGCGCATGTCATGTACGCGCATGTCATGTACGCGCATGTCATGTACGCGCATGTCATGTACGCGCATGTCATGTACGCGCATGTCATGTACGCGCATGTCATGTACGCGCATGTCATGTACGCGCATGTCATGTACGCGCATGTCATGTACGCGCATGTCATGTACGCGCATGTCATGTACGCGCATGTCATGTACGCGCATGTCATGTACACGCATGTCATGTACACGCATGCATATGTAGATATAAAGTACGTCCCTTGTTCTAGACATTGCATAATTTGATATGAGATCCCAGAGAAAGATTTGTAGCATTGGCTCAGGTAAGGGGTGCTGTGCATAGATTACAGAGGTTCACAAAGATTTTGTGCAACAGAGTACTTTTGATACACTTCTAATGAATATGATAAAACTGAACATTAAAATTACCACTATAGACAATCTCAACCTTTGTACTGTAATAGCTCATCTAGGAACTTGAGAGCCCTGTCATTACTAAAGAGCTTTGAAACAAATGCATTCCTTCTCTGAACTGCTTGTTGGCAATTTTGAGCTGGTAGAAACTTTCCATTATTTGCTGCCACATTAGTAGAGCTGACAGGAAGAACTGCAGTAAATATGTTGTCGCCAGATGACTATGTACCTACGGAGGAGGACAAGAGTTATAAAGGATGGAAGCATCTTATACCATTCAGGAAAGGGTCAAAGTGAGATTGTGCATTATCATATTATAGTAAATTATTAGCCTACTAATGTATTCTTATTATACAGCAAGTTGTGAATCTCAGTATTGTTTTAGAGAGAGTTTTAGACTTCTGCAAAGTATATTAATTGGCTAGAAAAGGTTTATTTGTTGGCTATTGATGTTTTACAGATCAGGGCTTCTTTCTCAGGCAATTTTTACTATTAAGAGATAAGGTGATACGGGATGTACATGTGTATTACTAGCCTTTTGTATATTATTGTACAATGTAGTATATTTATTGTAAATGTTTGCTAAAAGCTATGACACGGTATATCTTCCGCTTTCAGAAATCCAAAGGCATTACCACTGGTGGGTGCAGGTCCTCTTAGTTTCCTCACATTACACTGGGCCACAGGATTTGTCTACAGAACATACAAACATGGATTTACAGAAGACGAACTTTACGATATTCCATGGAGAGACAGTGCTGGTTACAACTCGAAACAGTGAGTCACCAGTACTGTTACATATGACCTAGCTATCAACAGGAATATCTAAACATTAAATTTACAACAGTGGAAATAGACAATCTCTAGCTGAGATTGGAATTTGAGACTTACAAGCACTTCATCATCTGTCATTGCCTAGCCCAGGGAACAGATAAAATAACCACCACACGAGCTTGACTTCTCAAAATAAAGCTTCTTGCAGTAAAACTCTTATAATATTAAATGTGGAACAAAACACCAGCTTATGGTGCACAATAGGCATATTCGGATATTGCACCGTGCAAGCTTATAAATAGCAATCTGCGGCAATAACAATATATTTTATTCAATAATATAGCGCTAGCTATAACGCAAGGCAAGGCGTGCCTGACAATAATAATATATAAAGTATATTCACTTAGCGAGGGGATTTCCCTTCAGAGCAAGCACTAGTCACGCCTGAACGCTCAAGTTGTATTCGGATAGTTAGACCAGTGCTATATGAACCAGTACCAGTTTCCGAATACGCCTATTGTGACCTGTGCATGTAGAGTTATTCAAACAATAATACATTGTATGCTACTTACAAATAATATACACGTGCTATGATACAACTTTGAATTAAAAATTTTGGTGTTGAACTCAGATTTGAAAACCTCTGGAAGCAGACATGTGCAAAGCAGACAAATACTCAAGTCACGAGTCAAGTAAGAGTATATATTCCCAATTGATAAAAAGTAATTTAGAGTCAACTCATCGGATGAAGCAAGTCAAAAGTAGAGTAAGAGTAAATAAACAGCGATTTTGAAAAGTAAAGTAAGAGTCAAGCAGCTAGTGCCAAAATGCTAGAGTCAGAGTAGAGTCAAAAGTACAGCGGTATGTCAAAGAGAATACCAATGGGAAGTTTGTATAACACAAATTTCTGATGTATACAAGTGTGACAACACACACTTAGTGTTAGATCAGATTTTCTGTCAGTTATAGTAGTTCTGAGGAACAAAGGCTACTTCAAATTTGCACTTGTTATAATGGTGGGTCTGTTTATCTATAAGCCTCTCAGCTTCTCTATGGTGGACAAGACTTATTACATAATTACACCAAACCAATAGAATTATCATTGATAGCTGAGAGATTAGAGTAAAGTAAGAGTAAAGCATCATGCTTTGTAGGAGAGTAGAAGTAAAAGTCAATTCCCAGCTTTCACACAGTACAAAAGCACAAGTCAATTAAAAGTAATGAAAAGCTGTTGCTCGAGTTAAATTGAGTCGAGTAAAATGACTCGAGTGCCCATGTCTGTCTGGAAGGAAGAAGTAGCTAAACATGGCCGAGACAAGGCATCAGTTTCTCATGCTATATATAGAATGATAGGCACTAGGTTCATCTGTGCCAGTCTACTCAACTTATTCCTCAATATTGTTGCCATTCTACGATCTGTAAGTTTCAAACTATAGATAAATTATGAATTTGATAGATTTTTTCTTTGAGGTATCAAAGCCAGAATTTGTTCTGTCAACATAGTATACGCCTACTGCAGTGTTTTCATTTTAGGCATATTTCTTCAGAGAGCTTCTGGTGATGATGCAAACTCCAGGATCTCACTATGGAACTCAGATACTGTATCTACTTTTGACTGTGGTTTGTTCTATATTGCAAACAATGTGCTTTGCTGGAACCTTGAGCCTTAGCTGTGTAGCAGGTAATGCTGTCAACACATGTAAGCCATGACTATAAGAATATAAAATAGTAGTATTCAATCCTCTTAAAAAAGATTGCAGAATACACCAAATGCAAATTTGGATCAGTATTTTGTTTTTAATATATCTATACAGTTCGCAATTTTATATTCATGCAGAAATAAAAAAAGTTTACCGGTTTTGCTTCCACCATTAATCCCAGGCAAAGAAGCAGTTATCTAAAGAGATCTGCATTTCCTATTTTTGAGATGGGGAAGGCGCTTCTCTGATATAGTGAAGTAACTAAATTAGCACAGAAGACTTATAAGGTTGGATGCCCTTCCAAACATCCTCAATGGTCTTTACAGGAATCAAACCTGGCTTTCTGGCACAGAAGTTCAGAGCTCTAACTGCTGGTATAGTCAAGTTACTGACATTTTCATATTTAATAAATATGCTATGACTAGCATGCAGATATTTAGGAAGAAAAGGTTTAAAACTTATAAATGGAGCAATATGTAATACTAATTATAAAATATATACATGTAGGCTATGTCACTTAAAAAAACTTAGGTCAAGATGCTTTTAGAGCACTTGCTACTATCCACATGTACATAGCACCCTACAGCTAAAGGTACCAATCCAAGATCAGCTGCCTTACAGTTTTTCAAATTTTTTCACAATCGAACACCAATATTTGTCTGTGGTTAGAGATGCAGGACTGCCCCGTCATTGGATCCAAAAGGCCTTCCATATAGCCTGACATTTCCTTTATGTATACAAATAATTGTGACAGTATATAGCTAATACAGTTAATATTGTAGTGACTAGGCTTCTCTTACTTGCTGTAGAACTATAATGTACCTGTAGACATATACCATATCAGAGTATATATTATTTCATTGATTTGTAAGGTCTAAGAGTTCGAGGAGGAGTGCTCTCTCTTGTCTTTAAGAAGATTCTTTACCAGAAAATGCAAAGCATGGCTGTTGGAGATGTAAGTTTACATGTATATATGCATGTGTATAATTATGTAATACAAATACTGTACACACTATAACACTGTGACTGTATGTACAAATACTTCATAAAGTAGAGCCCTCACTTATTGGTTACATGGTGTACAGATTATACCAGAGGTAGCAGTGATGGACGAAATAGTTGGGATACTGTAAGTCAGTAGCCAAATTTTAAATACACTTGCTTTTGCCATTATCTCAGTTTTGCCCATCAAACGGCATAAACACAGATATCAATTAAATACTCTCACTCCAAGGAACCCATTTATGCTTATTTTCAATGAGCTATCTCGCATGTTGTAGATAAGTGAGCGGAAAATTATGCAACAATATTGAAACCCTTATGCTCTGAGCAGTCTAAAGGTTTTTTGAAATCCAGTTAACAGACAAAGTAGTCGAAGACATACATGTAAACTAATCCCTTAGCGACTAAATTTTGATCGTGTATACAAAATTTGAGTCAAAGTGAATAATGCAGTGTAACTTCACTGGGGATTAGAGAACTCATTTGAAATATGCATAAATGGATTTCATAGAGTGAGAGGATTAAACCGATATATACATGTATGTCTATACCTTTTGATGGAAAGCAAACTGACACAATGGCAAAATTAAAAGTGCACTCAAAATTTGGCTACTGCATTAGAGTGTCCATACTGATTTTTCTATCACCGTGACTGATCAACTCAGATAAGAATGTACATACACCAGCATGTTGTAAATTTACCTGCCACAGCATCCACGAGTTCTCCACCAATTGTAATTATGAGTGCAATGTACATGCATAACATATGCAATCGTTAGACGACTGTGGTGAAAAGAAATAGAGGTGTTTATACAAATTGGTAAAGAACTGTTTGATGTGATTGGCTAAAAGACACATGTTATATTGAGGCTATGATAAATACATGTACATGTACAGTGTAGACTCCTAATTATCCTCTTCAATCCTCATAACTACCATCTCGTAAAGTTGTGCAACATGTTATTTTGTTTTGCAAAAAAGTAATATTCTGTTGTCATGTGAATTCTCCATTTCTGTAGTTGGTGAACCTGTGTGCGAATGATGGACAGAGATTATACGATGCCATGCTCTACGCCCCTTTCATATCCAGCTTTGTGCCTGTTATTGGATCAGTTGTGTACGCAGGCTATCTTCTTGGACCTTGGGGTCTCCTTGGTTTTGCCATATTATTTGCATTCTTCCCATTACAGGTGGGTTCTATTGTTGAAATCAATTTGAACTCCTTAGCCTACTGTTATTCTGTACAACTGTGTAACCGTGTAGCTGTGTAGCTGTGTAGCCGCGTAACCGCGTAGCCGCGTAGCCGCGTAGCCGCGTAGCCGCGTAGCCGCGTAGCCGCGTAGCCGCGTAGCCGCGTAGCCGTGTAGCCGTTTAGCCGTTTAGCCGTGTAACTGTGTAGCTGTGTAATAGATGTATAATAGCTGTGTAATAGATGTATAATAGCTGCGTAATAGCTGCGTAATAGCTTCATAATAGCTTCATAATAGCCGCGTAATAGCCGCGTAATAGCCGCGTAATAGCCGCGTAATAGCCGCGTAATAGCCGCGTAATAGCCGCGTAATAGCCGCGTAATAGCCGCGTAATAGCCGCGTAATAACCGCGTAATAACCGCGTAATAACCGCGTAATAACCGCGTAATAACTGCATAACTGCATAACTGTATAACTGCATAACTGCATAACTGCATAACTGCATAACTGCATAACTGCATAACTGCATAACTGCATAACTGCATAACTGCATAACTGCATAACTGTATAATTGTAAAGCCAAATGACATTCTTGAGCTTGCTTCAGAGATACTTTTGCAACTTTCCTTGTTTCACCAACTGAGCTCCCATTTTCGTAATCGTAGCTGTAGTTAGGCTGGGTCTAAGATAGTGAGCTCACTCACTCCTGCTAAACAGTATACAACAGAATTGAGCTGAGAGTTATGCTACTTTGTGTGCGAATTCGCTTTTTCTATTGGTGTGCCTCGGGCCAATTGAAAAAACATCTTTCGCACTGTGCCGTGGAAACAACTAAATTATATGAACGATATGTTGTTTCATTGTTAGCTATGTCAAAGCGCTATTCTGCAACGAGTTATCCAAAAAACCAAGCAGATGGATGGTGGGAAAGTGAGTCATTGAGACTGCCAAATTGGGCCTTTTTGGACGTATAAATATGGTCTTACCATTGAGTAACCGATCCTTCCTTCTAATATCTTTGGGCTGGGTGTAGGGTCACGCAAATGAGTTTATGTACAAACAGCTATGAGGAATTTCCCATGAAATGTTTTAGGCTAACACTAATAACACTTTTTACTATCAGTGGATAATTGGTAGCCTATCGGAATAGTATACTTCAAACAATATACACCATAATATATCATATCCCCCTTGGCCTTATCCCCCTCCCCTAGCTACCAATACCGTGATATTCTGCTGCCAGTACACTTAAGATTTAACAAAGATGCCCTCGTGCCCTTTGGTTGATCAGTTTCAACAGGCATCTTAATGTACCACTGCTTTAGGGATGGGTTTACATGTATGTAGTCTAACACATCAAAACTACATGGTGCTATATTGATGAATCACTGATTATATCCAAGAAAATACGTTCTAAAGCATTCAATTAAAGTTGGCATAGATTGGGGACAAAATTTTAGATCAAATACAGATTTGCAACTTGATGTTTCTGACATGTAACACTTGTGCTTCTAACTGACAACTTTCACAGCAGAGTTGAAACTGGTGACTTGTTAGGAATTGAGTCACAGAGTGTTTGACTGAGGATTTAATTTTAATGCACAAACACAGTTAGAGACTTGTTTCACAGCCATGAAAACACCAGTCACTCACTGCTAAGGAGTAGTATTTTCATGGATTTGAAACAATTCTCTGACTACTCAAAGGACAAACTCCTTGTACAAGAAATATCATATAAGAAAAAGATGTGGCAAAACCATCTAACAATAAAAAAGCTGTTCTTCTGTGCTAGATAAAGCTCTAAAGAAAGCCTTATTAAGGTGAATGTTGTTCATTCAAACATACCCTTACCCTTACCATAAGTATACCCATGCCCTTAATTCTCTCTCGTCATATTCAAAGGGGAAATTCAAACGCTCAGTCTAATCTGTTGCAGATTTTCTTGTCCACAGTTGTGTATGCATTTCGGCAAAGGGCAATCCTTATCACAGAAGAAAGAGTGAAACTGATGAGTGAGATAGTTGCAGCTATAAAGTTAGTCAAGATGTATGCCTGGGAGAAATCTTTTGCTAAGAAAATACATGGTATGATGATAAATACATTTAAGAAGATGAAGTGTGAAATTATAGAAAATATAAGCACAATATCAATATTTATAAATTAAAATACTTGTAGAAATAAGAAGAAGGGAGACAAAGGTCATTTCAAAATCTCTTATAATCCAAAGTCTCCTGAGAGGTCAGCCTCAAGTAGCACCAATAGTTGCTGCTGTTTTTACTTTTCTTGCTATGACTCTTTCCGGTGTAGAAATCACTGTCACGCAGGTAAATATCATTGCTTTGAGCACATCTGGGAAATAATTACACAATAATGGTTGAATATTGTTTTAATGGTATGTATAACGAGGCTCAAAGCAGAAAAATAATCGTCCTATATACCTGTGGGCTTAATCTTTTGCAAACTTTCTATCATATTCTTGCATTTACAGAATACATTGAGAAATGAAGTTAATGAGGATAGGCTTAATTTCCCTGGAAAAAATATATAGGTCTAATTTATTCTGTCATTGGTACTGAGTTAATATCTACTACTCTCATAATTGAGTTAATTGTAGTGTAAACGATGGATTCTATTTCACTGCATGTTTATACACATTTTTCCTCTGTCATCAGGCATTTGTTTATGTGTCTCTCCTCAACACTGTGAGATTACCATTGGGAATTATGCCATACTGTTTGAAAACTTTGGCAGAAGGATTTAATGTCTGTGAGAGAATGAAGGTTGGTCAAATAATATGAATAATTCTAAACTACATGTAGCTGTGTGGCCAGCCTCACGTTCTCATGTGCATTGTGCAAATTTTTCTTTAGAATAAAATTGGAGTATTACAACTAGACAAAGTTTTTCTCTACTATTACCCAGAATCTTTTGCTGGGAAGCAAGTGTAGTGATTTCATCCCATCTACTGCTAAACTAAAATCTCTGAGAACTTTAATCATGCTATAGTCAAATTTGCACCAAATGAAACTGAATATTTAACTTGAATGTAGCACTTGCAGATGTAGCTCGCACTAAACCTTTGTTTGTAATCCAGACAATTCTGATATCAGAGGATGAACAGATGGAAGTGTTGCCAATACAAAACCCTAGAAACTTGGTAGAGATAAGAAATGGAGACTTTGGATGGCAATCACAAGAGACAAACTCTGGTAGGGTATTATTTATGTCAAACAATGATATATATTTGCATGACTGCTAGCATACATCTATAATACTGGTATGATAAGTTCTAGCAGATGAGGAGGTTATGACTCAGGGTCTATCAGAGCAGATTCCTGCTACAGAACAGGCGCATAGCTGCCTAGTCGTGTATAACGTGGCTTATTCCATAGTTTCAACCATAATGAGATATCTAATAGCTAATATATACATTGTAAATGTGCAAACCTCTCCGTTTCTCACCGTAGCTGGTTTAATCCTTGTGGGTAACAGGGTTCTGCATCGCAGCCAACTCAATCAGCGATCTCCATCTCACTCTATCATCAGTAACATTCTTTTCAATAGCCACATTCCCATATCTGCTCTTATCATATCCATTCATCTATTTCTTGGTTTACCTCTCCTTCTCTTGCCTTCAGCACTAATGTTGTTGGCTCTCTTAATGTTTTCCTCTTCCTCTGCGTGATATGCATGCCCATACCACTGTAACCTTTTCTTCCTCATTAGTGCACTGACTGCCTCTACTCTTGCCAGTTCTCTAATCTTGCCATTCCTTCTATGCTCGTCTAGGCTGATATCACGAATATATTGCAGCATACCCATTTCAGAGGAACTCAGTCGGGTTTCAAGGTACTGTGTGAATGGCCATACCTCATTGCAATACAGTATTGCTGATCAGATGCAAACTTTGTATAACAGCATCTTCAGTCTTGTTGGAACTTTCCTATCACACAGTACACCAGTCAAATCCCTCCATCCCACGCTTTCCTTATTCCCTATTCTCTTCTCTACTTTGGATCCTCCATCTCAGTGTATTTCTGTTCCGAGGTATTTGGATGATATTGTTGTGGAAGACCGGTGTACTCATCATTGTTAATATATTGTTTCATCTTAATCTCCACAGAGTCTCCAGCTAGTACCACGTGTTCAGTTTTTGTTCTACTCAGTTTGAGTCCTCCTCCCTCTAAGCGCCCTTTCTATATCTCTAATCTATGTTCCTAATCTTCTGCATATCTGTCACACAATACTAAATCGTCTGCCCATGGAATTTACTCCCCTATTTCCTCAGTGAGGATGTCTAAGATGATAATAATTAGGAAGCGGCTCAAAGCAGTGCCTTGATGTGGACTTACGTCTATGCTGATGTCTTCAGTCTGCCTCACTACTGTTGCTATATTTAGGTGTACAAATGGTTTAACCTTATTCAAGTACTACCTTAGCTTCAATATAGAGATATCAATTTAATATTACTTGACATTATAAAATGATATGATTGACAAATGCATCATGTAGTTTTATATAAGGTTACCAATAACGATTATAAGCTGTTTGTAGTTGGATTTTTATATATTTAGATTCAAGTGCTCATCAGTCTTCACAGGCAACTGAATATGGAAGCACAAAGAATATTTCTTCAAGTCACAAGAGGGCGACTACCAAGTCCACATCCTCAGAGAAACAACCCCTCATTACTAGAACGGAAGATGATACTGCAAGAGACAATATTGTGACTCTACATGACATTACAATGTCCTTGACCGAGGGCACATTGCTGGGTGTTTGTGGTTCTGTAGGGAGTGGTAAAACGTCCATCATACAGGCTATACTAGGAATGGTATGTGATCAGGGGCGGTTATAGGCACCCACGCCACCATCCTAGGCGTGTGTTCAATCAAGCATGCAATACTAGCCGTGCTCTTTCAACTATCAATACTATGCATGTTAAGCCTTCAATTCATTTCCCATTTACTCGCTCTGGTTGCTCAGGCAGTATAGTCATTGTATAGTGCTGAAATAGTCATGTTATCTGTGTAGACTGTACCCATACATGTTCATGTTCCACACTTATCTTGTGCTATAACTCACTCAGACACGTGAAATCCATGACTTTTTGAAAATAGGCTGGTGTTGAAATTTTTCCTATATCCGCCCCTGTATGTGATTGTTCAAATATAATTGATACTTCACCTTTACCTGTATGCACTCCATTAAATATGGGATTGCAATAAGATTGCACCAATGTAGAGATACTCAAACAATACAAATTGCACATAATTAAAGTAATGCTCTTACATGATTCTTAGATAATGAAATTGCTAGCGAAGAATTGCCAGCATACTACGATCGCCAACATGCTAGGATTGCCAGCGTGCTAGTGTTGCAAGATATAAAGGTTCACTCTAGTTTGTAATCATGTTATTATGTAGATGTTGCCAAAAATATTTTCAGGTATATGAGGCAAAATATTATTGACGTTTCTAGATGCAGAAGAAAGATGGAGAGATAGCTGTGAATGAAGAGAAGAAAATAGCATATGTTCCACAACAAGCTTGGATTTTGAATGCTACAGTCAGAGAAAATATTCTCTTTGGTCAACCGTTTGATAGCAAAAAGTAAATTGGAACCTTTAGCAGTTTTACTTGACCTATGAGAGACAGTTTAGCAAATAAAACTGATATTTTGTATTTTGATCTTTAGATATGAGGAAGTAGTAGAGGCATGTGCTTTAGTGAGTGACTTTGATCAGCTTCAAGCTGGAGACCAGACTGAGATTGGAGAGAGGGGAATCAATTTATCTGGTGGACAGAAGCAGAGAATCAGTATAGCCAGAGCTATCTATAGGTAATACACAGTACATTGTCCGCTAGTGACTACATTTTATTATTGTTTATAATATTACGCTACATTACAAAAGGTCAGCGTGTTAGAGTGATACCGATGTTGTAAAAATTCTGTTTGTAGTGATTCAGACATCATTTTACTAGACGACCCCTTGTCAGCGGTAGATGCCCATGTAGGTCAGCATGTATTTTCTAACTGCTTGAATGGACTGCTAAAGAACAAAACTGTTCTGTTTGTCACACACCAGCTACAGGTAATTGTAACGTTCAACCATATCAGTTATTGTTCAACATCTTGTCGAATGTATCGGACTGCAATGATGTTTTTTAATGTTTGATGGTGGCTGATGAGGTTAGTTAGCAAGGATTGCAATGTATGCTGCCTGCACATCTGGCTTATAGGTAAATATAAATGATCTGATCTCACCACCCCTAAACTATGTTATGCTGCTCGCTGATCACTTACTGATTTTCAACAGTTCTTGACTGACTGTGACTACATACTAGTAATGAAAGGCGGTCGAATAGCTGAAGATGGGACACATCAAACTCTGATGCTTGATATCAATGGAGAGTACTCTACACTGCTAAGATCATTTCATAACACAGAAGTTGTAGCAGACGGGAAAGTTGAGAGTACGCTGACTTGCTCTGACAAAGGTACAGTCCCAGTAGGCTACTTGCATATACTACCAGCATCATTTTCAATATACATGTAATTTGATAAATATACATTGTATATAGACCTTATATAATTATGTACTTTTGTGAGACATGAAAGGTGTTGGGTGAAGTTCATTAATTTTGTAAGTTATTTTAGTGGTTTAGCTAATTTACTAGCACATCAGGCTGTCTTTACATGTAGGCCTACAGTATATGCGAGTACATGTATTTAATATTTCGGTTTTTTCACCAGAAAAATTCTCAAATCTGATATACATGTCTGTACTTTATTGATGGATGAAAAGTATTGGGTATTATTCAATTTTAACACACCTTCTATATTTAGGCAATCCGTTTAGGCAATTTGCTAGCCAATGGTTTTCAACTGATACTGTAATGTTTTGTTGCTAAAGTTGCATACACACGAGTATAGATATTGATACAAGTGTGGGGGAGAAACTAAGTGGTGCTAGGTCTTCCTCATTACATAAAGACTGAAGCAGTGTGTGTGATGGATTGTTATTGCTGTGAGCTGTAGGTACGACCGATAGGGTCTGAGTTATCGCCTATTGTCTATGAGAGTAAGTTCTTATATAGTAGAGAGTTTGGGCTTTCAAATCCAATAGGACTTAGAGCTGGAACTAGCTTAGCTAGGAAAGAAGACTCTGTAGATCTGTATAGATGCGTTGTTATTGAAGTCCAGGCAACAATTAACTAACATATGAAAAGCATTCGCTTTATATAGTACTAGCATTTCCGGTACAAGTTCCTGTTAAGTACGATATAGCATCGGCATAGGTATTGTGTAACAATTTGGAGGAAAAAGGTACGAAGGCCGACCTCTTGGGTCGGTCATAGCCAAAAATGCATATAACAATGTACTTAGTATAATAAATGGATTGTAACTATTTAGAGGGAGCTCAGTTTTATATAACCATGCACACAGGTAGGTTTAACAACAAGTAGTTGGCTAGTTACAATCAGATTGAGCGAGTGCCTCACCGCAATAATACCACCCCCTTCCGAAATAATACCATCAATCATTGACTCCAACTAGTTCTAGCACAGATTACTGAAGTGCGTAGCAGTAGCAGCAGCAGTATTAGCATAGCTTTTGTTCAGCTGACAAGCTGAAGTCCTTTATTATGGCTCCAACCGGAATACCAAGTATTTGAGGTGTTCTTTGTGGCCTCAGCTAAAAGATTGCAAAAATTAGGCAGCGGAGAAAACACATAATATTTGTTATAAGCAACCGTTTTGTACCATATCAGATTGCACATGTGTTTCAGGGGATTCTAATAGAACCAAGTTGTATGGCATTGGACCCACAAATGGACTGATGGTACGTACCATCCACAAAATACAAAATGTAGAATATGCTATTTTCATCTGCAACCTTTACTAGTAATAAAAGAATGACTCTCAAAGACTTAAGTGATCGTGTGATGGACCTCCAACTGATAGGTTCACAATGAACCTATGAAAATCTTTCTGTATGAATAATGCTAACTTATTCCTGTTCAACAGTCAAATGAAAAAATCCCTTCTAGAGACTATTTCAAAGACCACAGCAAGCAAGAGCTCATAGCTGAAAGCACTCAGATGACAGGTACGTAAATCTAGCACGCAAGCTTCAAATAATTCTCTCTTAACTATTCACAATTGAGGGGCTGCAATCTGAGTAAATTGTTATCTACATGAATATAAGTAATAATGCATGGAGCCATTCAGGTTTACTAGTCTGGAAGAGGATATTTAATAAGCTTCAACTGTAGTTTCCGCTGTTAAATTTTCGATGTGTCCATTGATATTTGTCACTAGGAAATTCTCGATTGATCTGAATTTGTTGTATCCTTAATCCTTTTACATGTTATTCTTTTCTTGTCAGATAGAAGCAAATTCTTGATAGTATAACATGGTTGCCAGTACAAACTGGTGATTTAGTGCATCAATTTGATTAATGTTAACTACAGTGTATAAAATCAGTTGCATAGTATATTGGCTACTTTATTTAATCCACCACAGGAGTTTGATTTTGACTTTGCAAACTTTGCTGGGTGGTATGGCAAGCTGCATAGGTGCCACAAAATGTTCAAAAAACTCCACCAAGAAGCAGAAGAAGAAGAAAAAGAAATTGATAGTTTTCTGTACTGTTCCGATTGGTCCAGAACCTGTTGTACTTTTAGTATTTTAATAGACTGTGTGTTTACTTCTGATTAACCAGCACAGTTATAATAGGATCTCTTTAATTCGCTAATAGGCCTAAGTAGAATTTTGCTTTTACAGGTAAACTTTCCAAGAAGGAAGACAGTTTTGAGGATAAATCAAAACTATCTACATGTACTATCACAAAATATACGGAGGCAGGCGGAGGAGCTGGTGCAACATCTCTAGTAACAGTGGTTGTACTGCTATATGCCGCGGCTCAAGGATTTGCCAACTATTGGCTGTCTTTCTGGATACAAAATGGGTCAGGAGTAAGTACAATCTAATATTTTTTTCATTACTTAATTTGAAAGATTTGCTAATCAAGTAATTTAAATGTAGTTGAAATTCTGTTCTCTTCACCATAGCTAAAATTGCTGGTTTCTCATTTACATGTGGATGGTCAACATTGCATGTGTACGCAGTGGTGTTGTGAAGGAAAAAGTCTTACCCCAACTGTAGTGAGTGGGAGAGCGGTGGGGCACCCCCCACTCACGCACGCACATATACATGTTGGTTTGTTCTATGCAAGTCTGGTGGGAGACAACTTCAAAGAATGTTGCGTTTTTCAAACCCGTTAGCAAAGGTATAATAGCACCCTTACTGACTGCGTCCAGTGAGGTCGCCTCATCTACAACAATGAGAAGTTGCTAACCTTGTCAATTTAATATCCTGATCAAATTGGTTTCTTAAGTTTTTTTCCATTTCAATATTAATGTGGAACAAAATGTTACCAAAATGAAAAAAAATTACATGTATGCTCTGGTGAAATTCAATCCCAAGACCCTATGAATGATAGTCAGGCACTCTACCACTACACTATCAGGTTCACAATGACTGTAGGAGAGAAAACTAACTAGTACACGCCTGCTGGCTGTAATATCACAAAGATTGAGGTGGGTACACACCATATACTCCCATAGAATCACACTTCGAACACTGGTGGCAAACATTTTTATATTAGCAAACCCTAAGTACTACCGTTTACCCACAAATACATGACATTTTAGATTTTGACAGAATACCAGGAGAGACAAATCTAAAGTTCTCCAATATTTTCTGCATGCACTGTGTACCCACCTCATTTTTTCCACTTCGAGCAATTTATGAATGTTGTACTGAGAATATTAGGCAAGCATGTTGCACAATGCACTGTGTATGCAAGCATGTTTTACTGCACATCTACTTTGAAAGTGGGCAGAGAATTTGGTGTAGTTGAGATCAGTGAAGTGGAACAGGCACATGATTATTATAGTCGAATGTCATATTACAGTGTATATATTACAAGCACTTCGTGTTTGGTCTGCGACGCAAGTTTCATTGCAAAATTTGCTCACTTCGCTCGAATGAAATTATGGCTTCCGTTCCTGTACTGCGGTTATGCATGTGTATGACCTCTGTTAGTTCAGACATGTTACAGTGACCTACTGAGGCGTTGTGCTTCCTTGTATTAGGAAGACAACTCCAAGTATATAGTCAGAGCTCCAACACCAATGTGTCACGTAGGGTGAGTCAGGTGCCCACCCTGCCCTTGGTCAGCATTGAGGGCTACGGCCCCGCACAGGCAGCGATGCCTGAGAACCCGGTCCCGAGGTCCTAGCACAACCCAGAACTCAGATCCTAACCGGCAGCATTTTGTACCATAATTATATAAATCACAGGTCCAGGATGATCTTCGCTGCCGGCATAGCCCGAATTCCAGCACTTACTTTGTGGGTGGGGCCTGGGTTGTGTACCCACTTTGCCCTAGGTTGAGTCTGACGGTCTAGGCTAGGGACCCATCCCGGCATTGATACCTGGGGACCCAGTCTCAAGGTCCTAGCACCACCCGGAGCTGAGATCCTGACCGACAGCATTGCAACATATATAAACTGTGCCGATTTTTGACCCCGAATCTGATTGAAGGACGACAGACCGTAAACCGAGCGGACCGCGGATCGTTTCGCCTTTTTATGTATGATTATCATTGATAGTTAGCAATCGGCCAATGATAAAAAGAGCACTAGCTTTGGGAAAACTTCTTAAAATTAAGTCTTAAAGTTTTAAAATGGAAAGATTAATTTAATATTATATTATTTATGAATTAATATTAATTATTCAATAAAATGTGACAAATGGACATGATTAGAACTGAAACTGCTGGATGAATGCTAATTTAATGGGATTTAACTCACCTATTTTGTCATCAACTCAAATTGAAAGCCGAAAAGACTGGTCATTCAAAGGTGAAAAGACTGGTCATTCAAAGGTGAGAGGTGTAAGTTTCTTGTTAGGCTCAATCACATAGTTGACTGCTACAAGCTAGTGCTTTCAGTCTGTATTTTTACATGTATGTTTAATAGGTCTATACTTTTGTTAATTCAATTACGTCTGTTGTACTTCCTAAGTACCCCCTAGCAGTCATGTATCTCTTCATAAAAGTGTTTAATCAAGGATTTTGGTTTAATTCTATTAATATTACATGTATACATTATCAAAATGTGTCACTTAAACAGGTAAATAACTGGAGTATGGTAGGAAATTTTTATTTATCAATTTATCATTATTTAATGATAACAACGTAATATAACTACTTTCATCTATTGTAGTGTTTTATGGCTTACATACTGGTTTAGCTCAACTTCATTTACATCAGGGAGCCATTTGGTGCTCAGTTCAGTAATAGATAATGATAATTCATAATTGATAGTCTGTAGCTGAAAACCACTGTCAAAAATGTATTAAATTGATAGGCTAACTTGTTTTGCACCCCCTAGACTTCTAAGATGTACCCCTAGGGGTACATGTACCCACGTTGAGAACCCCTGTCCTAGACCAACAGTCTAGTTTAATCATTCAACATAATATACATGTACATGTATATTTAAACATATTGGCAATGCTGTTCTGCCTTACATTCATTGTGGCTGCAGTTATATTATGCTTGAGGGTAATCTGAATTTGCATAATCCTGGTAGGGTTGTTGGTATATTGCAACAATGTGCAGGCATGGATCACTACGGATTACTGTAAATATGTAATAAAATGGTGGTGCTGAGATGGGTTCAGCTTGCGCCAAGTGATAGGAACTACAGCATACTTGAAATGCTACATCTCATCAGAATTAATAATAGATCCATAATTGAAACACAACCAGTCGAAAATTTTGAATTTCAGGGCCAAAAGACTAACACCACATGGTATTGCTTAATAATCATGTTATGAAATTATTTTTAATTTAGGAAAGTACCAAGGAACATCATGTAATCTACAGAAAGGGTGAAGCAGGCATATAATTTATGGCAACATGTTGCGCTGCTTTGATGACTGAATATTGAAGATTTATCAGACAGCAGGGACCTTTAATAACTGTAATATTGTAGTGAAACGAACAACGCTGTGCATTGGACAGGCAACTCTCCGGAGTCTCAAGGTCCATCCCACTATAAACTGACATTATTGCCTTAGTGTCTAGCCACCCTTGGCTAGCCAAACATTGACTATAATCTTATAAATGCATAGACATCACTAGCTACTTGTTACTAGCTACAGCTACATGTTTTATCCCTTCTATGCCCATTATTATATCTACTATTTTTATCAACCAATCATGTCGCTGTATTATCTGGTTTACTCATCCACTACTTACGTATTATAGTGTGCTTTATATTATTGTTATTAACCAATCATATCGTCGTACTGGTTTACTGCTACTGTATTGGTGCACATACCTATCGCTAACTAATTATACTTGCCTAGCATGTTCGCAGTTATGTAATCATTACCTGATTATTTTGTCTACGTGACGTCGGGCGGAACCATCCATGTTGTTATGTAAGTTCTAGCCCGATACCTCATCAGCCTCTTTTTACCGGAAGTGTATTTAGTATAAGGTAGTACATTTTCTGTATGAAATCAGTTGTTGATTGCGCTCTAATAAAGCAACATCTCCTAACTCAAACCTAGAGGCTTACTCTTGTAGGCGGGTAACTCCACCGGCGGATCCATAGATCCATACGGCTTGAGTTCATCCCCATCCTCGTTTAAGCATATCTCTACACCACTTCTATGGCTTAGGTTGATCCCGGATTCTATATGAATCTAGCGTCGGGCTTAAGTTTCTAGAATATCAGATCTTCCACTACACTCCTCTGGAGTATGAAGTCTACAGACCTACGCCGACCCTGGACTCTTTAATGAGTCTCAGCATCGGCCTATGTCCAGGTATATAATAACAAGAGCACCTATTAACTGTTCACTCTTTTATGTAATGTGTGGAAGGTCACTTGGTCGTCCTCTACCAACTTCCAAGCCCTTCCCATGCTCGTGCCATCGGCACCCGCATGTAAATAAACACTAAAACATTATAATATGCATTAGTGATAATCTATCCCAGTATATATTGTAAGATTGGTAGAATATCACTAGATAACTACATGTAGAAATGTGATAAACCATTTTTTCTACTCTGTACAGTCTTTGCTAAAAAAGACCAAGACAAAATGTGTTATACTGTCAGTAATGATCACTGTTGAACATTATTAGTGGGCCGATAACTTCATTTTGGACAGATTATTGGCTATATTACTGCTACTGAAAATCTCTTATCATATTACATATGCATCACATTGTATTTTTATGCAAAAAATTTGAAATCAATCACGTACAAAACTAACAATCCAAGTTTTTTTTCTATTTTCTCTCTATTTCTAATTGGAATTATGACAAATAGCTTTGATTTGTGTGTGAATTGTTGGGTGACAAGTTTAAGCCATGCGCACTCGCTCCAATAGTTTAGGTTCAAAGATATTGTTTAGAAAGATACAATATGTTTGGAAGTACATGTAGATAAAGCTAATATTGGAGTTTGGGTGCATTTGCGTGTGTGCTGCTTGCTGTATCATAAAATTTGTAACCCAAGTTCTTAGAACGGGTTGGTTATCTTACAAAGGGATGATTAAGGCTTCCAAAAACATCACCATAAAGGAATTTCCTCTATACTACTGCACTTTGTTGAATTGGTTGAACTACATACAGAATACACAAATCATATTCATGTGGATGTTGACTGTATATAATGTGTAGCCTAAGTTCCTTTAATAACAGGTGGTCGGCACATGAATTTTTCCGTTTTTGATTGACTGTTGAACCACACGGAGCCAAATTTCATAGCCTTAGCTCCTAAAAATGAAGGTAAATATTGAGGTTTTCAAAATGTTTATTAGCTTTAAATCTACCAAGCCTTGTGAAAGCAGTTGACATCTGTTCCCAACCCAGTATATCAGTTTGGTGCAGAAGTGGAGAAATTTGCCAAAACCAAAACTGAAGCAAGAGAAGTTGCCCTCTCTATATTTTGTTGGTTAAACATCCGTACTCCAAACCCCAGTCACAAACAAGGAACTTAGGCGATCTAAATTTCTTCACTGCTGTACCTAACAGATAATGCTTATGATAATTTTATATAAATAATGTATAGCTTTAACATCTTTTTTTAAAAAAAGGTGATCGGCGCAGTTACATTGTGGCAGACCCCGCCATCATTTTCAGCACCAAAGGCTACCCCCGAAACGTCTCCCAGCATGTGTCAAGGCAATTTCTCTACAGAATTAAAAAAAACTAACCACATTTTTGACCTCCTGCTACGGGACTATTACCCCAACATTCGTTGGGGTCAAAATATGATCAATTTTTCTTACCCTAGCGTAGTTGGGGACCGTCGAAGCTTCACAACACTACTGTATGCACCATACTTGCCACGTTACTGCTCCTCCAAATAGGGAGGATTGGGGCACAAGGTCAAAAATGTTTAATCTCTTTGCCGTATATGGAAGAATACAAACTAATTTATGGCTAGGATAACGTAGTGACCAGTGAATCATAGGTTGCATGTACCAGGAACAATTTAGGTTCACTATAAAAATTTGTGTTTCAGGGAGTTTATACTAATAAGACATTGGTGGTCAATGGCACAGAAACTTTCAAACTGGAGTTGTCTGAGAAGATTATCGACAATCCAAGACTCACCTACTATCAAACAGTGTATGGTCTTAGTCTAGTCATTCTTATAGCTGTAGCGCTCCTCAATTCAACCAGCTATATGTGGGTATGTGTACACACTCTCTCACCGATAGGTTACAGAAAGCTAAAAATAGAGCAGAGACGATATTACTTCAGTATGGGAATAGAGATACATTCATACTAAAGTGATTGAACTAGCACAAACTTGTCAACTTTGTTGGCATGTACACTTATTCAAATCGTCGCATAATAACAACACTTACATTCCTGCAATTTGACGGTTCATCCTATTCTAAGGGTTCTAAGGGGCTTTAAACATCAAATCAGATATGCTGTCTTACTTTGTTATATAGTATCGTGCGAATTAATTGAAACAAGAGCTTTTGATAGTAAATATTGGGTGTATTACTAGTTACAAGTTTCAATAAAGCATATTTATATAGAAGCTGCTACATTAGTATTTTGTGTGTCCTCCTTTTTGTTAGATGACCATTTTGATATGATTTGGCATGGAATCTACCAATTTCTTGACGTCACTTTGAATTCTAGGGTCTCGGTACCATATTTGAATAATTGCGTACCGTTCGTGTGCGCTGCCATTTATTGCAACCATATCCAGTAATCACTTTGTTTCACTCTAGTTAAATCACTCATGGATATAACACCGAGAAAGCCTACTGCAATTATTACACTCCGTGAGCACACAGCAAAAACTTACAGAGAAATAGCAGACACTGTCGGCGTTAGTCGCATTGTCAAGTTGAAGAGCAAATCTGGCTCATTATCACCACAGCGCAAAGGCAAATGTGGACGCAAAAGAAAGACTACTCCAAGGGTAGATCAGTATTTGTTGCATGAAAGGAAGAAGAATCTTCGCAGCACAAGTGAGATGCTAAACCGGGACTCAAGTTCAAAAGGCATAAGCATTAGCTCATCTACGGTTCGCAGACGCCTTCTGGAAGTTGGTAGAAAAGCTAGACGACCAATAACGAAACAGCTATTGGCCAAAAAAATGATGCTAAAGAGATGCCAATGGGCAAAGAAATACAAAAACTGGACTAAACAAGAATGGAGGAAAGTTCTCTTTTCAGATGAAAGCCATTTTTTAGTTCAATGTGTCTGCAGTCACTACGTTCGTAGAACAACAGGAGAGGCTATAACAGGTGACCATGTTGATCAGGTTGTAAAACACCCTCACAAGAAATGTTTTGGGGATGTTTCAGCTATCATGGAGTTGGTCCTCTACATCCTGTAGATGGTATGATGCGGTCAGAGCAGTATATTAGTGTGTTGAAAGGAAGGGTTGTTCCAGAATTAACAAGGCGCTATCCGGATGGCACCGGTACCTTTCAACAAGACTCATCACCATGCCACATGTCCAAAGCGGTAAAAAAGTTTATGGCTAAAAAAGGAATAGAAGTTCTTGACTGGCCTGGGAACTCCCCAGATCTTAACCCAATAGAAAACCTGTGGGCAATCTGCAAAAAAAAACGCTGAAGAAGAATGGACTGTACCACTATGGAAAAGTTGATCAACGCAATTATTCAGATATGGTACTGAGACCCTAGAATCCAGAGTGACATCAAGAAATTGGTAGATTCCTTGCCAAATCATATTAAAATGGTCATCTAACAAAGAGGAGGACACACAAAATACTAATGTAGCAGCTTCTGTATAAATATGCTTTATTGTAACTTGTAACCAGTAATACACCCAATATTTACTATCAAAAGCTCTTGTTTCAATTAATTCGCACGATACTGTAAAATATTAGTCTAGCAACACTGTCCTAGGTTCCAAAAGTCTATAAATTTTTTTAAACTAAACATACATCTTGCACCTTCACTAATGACAAATAGATTTCCATAGGCTGCATTTAAATGTTTCTAGCTACAACATTGCCAGAGACTCTTTGAACTTGATATAAACAAAGGAGTCCTGTCAAATGGGAGCTAAGCTACACGTACATGTAATTTAATTTCTATTATTTATCTTGCATATGCACTGCAGCTAAAACTAATGCATGTGTGACAATAGTGATCCTCAATTTGCAGTTCTGTCTCAAAGCCTCCACTAGACTACATGATCAGATATTTAGGAAACTGGTATCCAGTCCGATGAGATTCTTTGACGTTACTCCTTCTGGGCAGATAATGAACAGATTCTCCAAGGACTTAGATGAGAGTAAGCACCTGTTATACCCTAAAAGCAGAAATATTTAGCGGGAGAAAGTTTCTTGAGTTTGCTAATGGTAGAGCATTTTGTGATAAAAATATTTAGCAAGTTTAGCCTATCGAGTTTGGCCTATCGCGAAATCTGTTCTAGTCCCAAATTCATGACATAGGATAATTCCAAATTAGAAACAAGCCTGGCTAAGCTTTAGGTTTGCTCAGATTTAAATCCCACTTACATATGCACAGAACAAAACTACACCTGACTCCTATATAGTGCAGTAAGCACTTGTGATGTAAAGTAATTACTGTAATGTTTTTGTGCTTGGATCACACAGGTACCGATGGTACGAGTGTGAGAAGAGTCTTCATGTGGGAGTGGTCAACTAGATTTAATCCTCCAGCATAACATGAAGAGTGAACAGTATGTGTAGCTAGGCTTGCAACGATGAATCGATAACGATTCTCGACACGATTAATTTGCAGCATTTTCAATATCGATTCATTGCACTCAATTTTCGATTCTTGTTAAATATATACTTAGTCTTGGGAATCCCAAGTTATCACTATAGCATGGTGGCAGAGTGCTCGCTTTACAAACGTGTGGTCATGGGTTCGAATCTCAGTGAAGCACAATTTTTTTTCTAGTAATTTTGTTGGCAATAAGTGGATAGCTATAAAATACATCATGTGCTAAGATGTATTACTAATATAAGTCTATAATTATATAAATGCCCCAAACATACAATTTGTATTTGATATTCCACACAATTAGAAGGGTATGCTTCTGGAATCTACGCATTCTACTCTTTTTGGTGATTCTAAAATGGAATTATCAACTCAATTACTGCAACTGACAGTGTTCTAAAATACTGTTGCGAAGAAATAATGCAACGTAAATGGTGTCAGGGTAAATAATTCAAATAAATAGCAACATTGATAGTTGTGCTCACTGTCTTCATTCACTGCTTGCTTGGGGTTACAGTAATACACTTGCCTATTGTTGTACTACATAGTTACATTATTTCAGTAAAATTGTGAGATACTGTTATTGGTCTGATTGACCTCACTAGTGTGTTTTCTGTTAATTTTGTGCAATGAAGTATCGAATCGGAAAAATCGAAAAAGTTAATTGGCAGAATCGAAAAAATCGAAACAGTATTTTGTGAATCGTTGCAGGCCTATGTGTAGCTTATCCACGTGTAAAGGCCGAAGGCCCGATGCTATGCTCAGAAATAGTTAAGAAAAAGTATGTTCTTTCTAGCCTAAAAGTCAGTTCGGGCTAGTGGTCCAATGGGACCATGAGCTGCAACTGCTTTGCTAAGAAAGAAGACTCTGTATAGCTTGAGTTGGGAGATGTGACTTTATTGCCGTCTAATCATCAACTGATTCATACAGCAAAATGATCATGCCTATATACTAAATGTGTTTCCGGTAGAAGTTCCGGTGAAAAGCCCGATAGAGTATCGGGAGAGACGATAGAGTATCGGCCCCGGAAATTGCATTACAATTTGGTGGCAAAAGGCCGATGGCTGACCTTAAATGGGTCGGCCGTTATAAGATATGCTTACAATAGCAAGGAACATACAATATATAAAAACTAGCACATTCTGAAACGTCGGCCTCCTTTATGGTAGGCTTACAACATAGAATAATGTTCCACATGATTACACAAGATAAACAATTACAGGCAAGTACACGCAAGTATAGGCAGTCATTTAGAGCTAGTGTATGTACTCGGGTGGGGCTGCTCCTTTGGCGACATAGGTATAGGTCGGCCTCTGTGTCTGGCGGGTAGGCTGTATCACCACATTATTTACCATAGCTTGTTAAAAACCCTCTGATTAACTTCTTACCCTATGCTACTTACCAATTATGTTACAACAATTATTTGCTGTTTCAACTACTATTCAACTACATATTATCATGTAGCTATAAAGTTGCATGTATGGCCTGTTTAAACCAGTAATATAAATAATTTTGAAAGCAGAATTTGAAAATTATTCGCGAGTTTATCTCTCGCTAAAATCAAAATTACAAAAGTCAAGACTCTCAAAAAGTATCTGCTTTTAGGGTATGTGTGTAATCTAGTTCTACTCGAATATATAAATACATGTACAATATTGGTGAATTCTAACCACACCATCTGGTTAGATACATTCTTGTTGTGATTTTGTAGCGGATTCAAGCCTCCCATTTCAGTCGGATTTATTCTTCAAGAATTTTTCAGTTATACTCGGAGCAATAGGAATCATAACAGCTGTAACACCTGTCTTTCTGTTGGTTGCAGTGCCTATTTTCCTCATACTCCTTCTAGTTTCTAGAATTAGCCGAAAAGCTCTGCAACATACTAAAAGGTAACGAAAAGGCAAATGTTATTTCCCAGATAGAGGCATCCTTTTGCATATTTTATACAGTGTTGCTGTTGTAGTTTATCGTGAGACTGTAAATGGAATGCACTTCCTGTATTAGTTTAAGTTTCCCTCCTTCCTGTCCCGCCCTCCTAGACCAAGTGCCTTCACGTCGCTACATCACAGTTGTCATTATTGTTTATGCATTTGTGATGGAAGGCTGAAAATTCATGGTATCTTGCAGATTACACATAAATATGCTATAGTGATATCATTACTGTATATGAGCAATTAAAAGATGTATGTATATTATTCTATGCTATATCAGTTTAAGACATTGTAATATCAGGAGTTTGGACTGACCAAACACGCTCTTAACTTTGGACAGAATATTCTAGTGTAAAATCTAATATATCAGTCTAGAGTGGTTTAGATTGACAGGTATAAGTTAAGATAAAGTCAATCAAGTGATAAACTCCTGCTTCAATTACCAACATTTACATGCAAATTTGAATGAAAGTTCTAGCGCTTGTGTATGCAGTAGCGAATCATGTTTATAAGCAGCTTCTGCTGCCGTATGATATTGTAGAGTTGAAAAGGTCACAATGTCTCCTGTCTTTAGTCACATAGCAGCAACTGTTCAGGGTCTGAGTACAATAAGAGCTTACAAGAAAGAGAAGACATTTTTAAACCAGTAAGTAAAATATTCTGCTTTTATTTGCAAGTGAAATTGGGTATGTACATGCAAGATTATGAAGGTTTACATCAGTGGCTAGTATAGCCAGAGTCAGGGGCGGATATAGGAAAAGTTCTAACACCAGCCTATTTTCAAGAAGGCATGGATTTCACGCGCCTGAGTGAGTTAATACAAGATGAGTGTGGAACATGAACATGTATGTGTACAGTCTACACAGATAACATGACTATTACAACAATATTCAATGACTATAATGCCTTAGCAAGTAAATAGAAACTGAATTGAAGCCTGGACATGCATAGTATTGATAGTTTACAGAGCACACCTAGTATTGCATGCTTGATTGAACACACGCCTAGGATGGTGGCCTAGGATGGTGGCATGGGTGCCTATAGCCGCCCCTGGCCAGAGTTGTACTAATCTAATCGATTTAATTGAGTTCAAATTTTAGTTGGGTTCCACTTGATTGCCAGTAGCTGGGAATCCTAATCAGTTCAGCAAACTTTTGCTATAAATTTGAATCATAATTTATTCTTCTAGCTTTTGGGTTAATCTTAATTCTAATCATTTGCTTTTAACTCCAATCTAGCTGAAATTGCTACAATTACCTTGCTTGATTGCTGCAAACAGTGTAATATGATAACTCTTTCTGATTTTGAACATACTTTCGCAGTTGTCTTCCTTTGAACCGGGGCGTCCGAAACAGATCTGACTCATGTACAGCATTAAAATATTGTAATGGTTTTTGGGTTTTGAGTCCAAAATGAAGTGCCTATGAGTGGTGCTAGGCCTTCTCATTACATGAAAGATTAACAGGTACTAGTAGTCAAATAGCTACCAAAGACGACCCATATGATCCCAAGTCAATGCCTGTATGCTATACTGAGAAAGAGAGTGATCCGACCTAGTAGGAAGTTCGAGTTGCAAGGTCGAGGACCTTAACAACTAGAATGACCTAACTACGAAATGAAAGTCTCTGTATATAAGTATAGATGTGTCTTTATTGAGATCCAAGCATGAATTGAGACAACAAACGGAAAAACAGTGCCCTTTATATAGTAATAGAACTTCTGGAGGAAGTTCTGGTACAAAGACTGACGTAGTGTCGTAAAAAGACGATGTAGTGTCGTCCGGAAATTGCGCAACAATATGGCGGCCGGAAGCCCGATGGCTGACCCAAAATAGGTTGGGTTTGACAAAAGATGCTTCAAACCATCTAGATCATATGCAAAATCAATATCAAGTATTTCTGAGAGGTCGGGCATCTTTACATGGGTATAGAAAGGGTATAAGTGCTCAGTAATGCATATAAGAAGTGTACAGGTAACATTTAACTACATGTACATAGAAAATGGGTACAAGCAAGACGTGTAAGTATATAATTTAGTGTTATGTAGTCGGGAGGTTGCGCTTGACATTACAATATTAATAATACTGATTGGGTACTCTGCATTTATCAGGAGCTACATGTATGTTTTCCGTGGCAATGTTAACATTCTTCAAAGAACACTAGATGTGATGGCCATTTGGCATGAGGTGATTAGAATTCACAAATAAAATAAACAAATTCCAAGTTTTAATTTGATAGTTTCCAGTTACTCAGTGTTATTATAAGCACGAAAAGTCCATAATGCACGCTGATGAGAGCAACTTTAGGGTACAAGTATTTATTTAACTTTTATCCATTTTGTAACTAACCAACCAATGGCAAGTGAGAAATGGGTTCATGATGTTATTCATCTGTAATATTGCTATTTGTCATGTGTTGTGACATTACCTCCCAGGAGACAGTACCTCATGTTGATTGATACCATTCACTATAATGTATATCTTGTATTTACTTGATTGCTTGTTGTGCTAGTTGCATTACTGACATTGGTACATGTATGTTTGTATGATTAATTACTTTTACTACTCCATTAATGTCTGGGCAATCCCACTTACATGTATGTACTGTGTTAGTTATTTCTGGACCTATTTGTACTTTGTGCATAATTCTGCTCTTTCCAGCTTTAATTATACTTATTAACTAAGTCCTCTTGCACCGACTGTAACTAGAATCTCCTTTGGTCCGATACCAGACTTAATGTACTGATTAGCCTTTGGACCTCGAACCGGTACCAGATTTTTTATACAAGAAACACAGCTTCGCATTGCACCTTCAGTTGTCTGCAGGCTGTTATTCAATAAACTTATCTTACTGAACTAAACTTGTAGTTTCCTACTATTTACTGCTAACAGTGAAGTATGAGTCGACTCCCTTCTGGCCCTGGGTCTCTCCAAGTACAGTCTTATGACTAGTACTAGGACCCAGCAGTTCAACCATTCCCCACAGCTATAGGCTCAACTCCTGCTAGTTCTATTTAGCTATAGGAGCCACTCCCTCCCCTTTGGTCTTTCTCTGACTCTGAGGACTTTGGCGGTACCTTTGGGGGGGGGGGGTGCTCTGTTTCACCATTCACCTCGCCATGTGTTCACAGTGTGTCAGGTTGGACCAGCTCACTGTCTCTTACTTAGTCAGCTGGTTCTGACACCCTCCCCCTTGTTCTCTGACCTGTATGTTGTACAGCTGCACCTCAGCTACCTAGTCGGACACAACAGTAAGCCACTATGCTCCAAAACCATTTCCCAGGTCAGCAAAATTATTAAACCATTCCCAGATGGCTGGTGATTTTAATAAATTATCTATCATACATGTAACTGCTCTAATTTTCACAATTGACCCTGAGCGCTCTCATGGGTGGAAGAGAGCTGATGGTGCCTATTGAGCAAATTATTGGATCATTCTATTTGGCAAGTTAAATCAGTTGCACATACTAATTGGTTTTAAAAGTCGCAGCCCGTAATAAGGTGATAATAAGATGAGTTAGCATATTTTGAGCCTGTTGTGCACCATGGAAGAGTTTGTCAGCCATGCCTAGTAAGGTAATTGCTGTAAACTGTAATTGTTTGACTGCCCTTAAATTAGCATTAATTTATTGCTAAATCATCCATGCAAACTGAGTGAGCACGCCAGTCCGCTTCTCCAAAGCATGAGCCTATCTCAGGGCCTTGTCTAACTGATACCGGGCGCTCAAATGGTGTGTGCAGTTTACAACAATGAACTTTAGTACATCTCACCATTAGCATAGTTTAGCTAGATGCAAAATGAATCCTTTAAATTTGACCGTTATCTGATTCAAAGAGAGCAGAGGTGGATCTTTGACACGCTTTTCAGAGTTAGGCTGACTAGTTAACCTAACTCTGAAAGGGGTGTATCTACTGGGAATAGAACCTGAAACTGGCTGATCTGAAGGCAAGCATGTTAACCACTAGGTCATATTGACAACAGCACGCTGGGGTACAATGTAGTTGAATAAGTGTGATAGGTTGTGAGTATTTAATCAGAAAAGATGCATAGTCTGAAAATCAGTGTTCAAAGTGGAACAAATAAGGTGGGTACACGTGCATGCAAAAATGTTTTAGAAATTTAGATTTGTCTCCCTTGGTTTTCTGTCAATATCTAAAATGTTATATATTTGTGGGTAAACAGTAGTACTTAGGACTTGCTAATATAAAAATATTTGCCACAAATATTAACACCTATTTCTCATGTGTTATTTTGTAAAACCTATTAATATTAAAACTAAAAACGCTTGAGAAACCCATTTGACTCAAATATTAAATTGACTTGGTTAGCGACTTCTCAATGTTTTAAGCAAGGTGGCCTGATTGGCTGCAGTCAGTAAGGGTGCTATACCTTTGCTAAAACAACTAGTGGACTGATTGATCCACTAATGGGCTGTGAATGAAACATATAGCTCAACTGCTATTGAAAGAAGCCTGCTAGTGCTCACATGAGGGTGCATGCCTGCTGGCCATGTACCCACTAAAATCGAGGTGGTTACACTGCTTGAGAATGAGTCATGAAGTTTCCACCACCAAACATTTTAAAGGATATTTGTTATGCTTGAAGTCATAGAACTAATTAGAAAGAAAGGAGGCAATAGCCCATCATGCACATGTAAATGACTGGTAGTTCTGTGTTTTGCAGGTTCAACAGATTTCAGGATCTTAACAGCATGGCACTCTTAATGTTTGATTCCGTAATACGTTGGACAAGTGTGAGGATAGATAGCGCATGTACATTAATATCAATTTGTACCTTCTTGATTGTGACTCTTCTGCCAAGCAGTGCCATAAATTCTTCGACAGCTGCCCTGGCTCTAACATTTGGTCTGAGTGTAAGTTTAATGCACAAAACTAACAGGGCTGCAGCAGCCAACTTTGTCTGAGAAGCCAACACGCAATGTACATGCACATGTAGTTATTAGTCTAAAATTGGCATGGATCTGCTTTTACTGATGGATAGACTGTGAAAATTAGCACTCAAATATGCACGAAAAACAAATGCTACCATTCCAGCTGGTTGTTGTGTCCTTCTAAGTAATTAAGCTCTAGTTGTCAATGGATGATATCAATGATTGTTAAAGACCTTTCATGATACAAAGTGAATTATTGTTTTAGTACTGTTTTTTGGACTTCTCCAGCATAAGAATATGGAGTGCCTTGGAAAAGGTCATATATAAGCAAAGAAGAATATTTTACAGAAAAGATTTGGTGTTTTTAATTTTGCAGTTTACAGACGTCATTCAGTATACTCTTAGGCTATTCATTGAATCTGAGGCTAGTTTTACGTCTGTGGAGAGGATTCACAGCTATATCAAGGTAGGTGCATTAATTATTCCCATAGTTTTGCTGCAGGCATGCTACTATTTTCTGGTAACCTAGGAAATATTCAATTTTTTCACTTCCATAAATCGTTACTCATATATTAAATTCTCCCAGAACCTGGAGTCTGAAGCACCAGCAGTCATTGACCACAGACAGCCAGATGAGACATGGCCTGAAGACGGAGCTATAAAGTTTGATAATGTAGATGTGAGATACAGAGAGGGTCTACCGCTTGTGCTAAAAAGTATCTCACTAGATATACAACCTCGGGAGAAGATTGGTATAGTCGGTAGAACTGGTTCAGGTAAGAGTCTTAAATTCCATGTAAGCATATTATTCAAAAGGAAATTGCAGCTAAAGACTAGGCTACACAATAGGCCGAGTATACTTTTTGGACCAATAGAGCTCATAGGTGCCTTGCTCTAGAGCAAATTGGTGCACCATTCGTTTAGCTATGCAAAGACCAACATAATAATATGTTAGATTACTCAATGATAGTACCCTCTCTCACCAAATTAGACATATATCAAGCAGGCAAATACTCAAGTCAAGTGTGAGCAAAAATTCCTACTTGATAAAAAGTCATTTAGAGTCAAGTCATCAGACGAAGCAAGTCAAAAGGCGTGACTTAGGTAGTCCCGACATTCCCGATTCGCTTTCCTGTTATCTAACTATGGAGCTTTTGGATAGCTGTTAGAACTGCATGGTGACTTACCGCTTGTATATTGTGTACCTTGCAATAAGAATTTATTCATTGTCTATACAGGGCATTGTAGGGAAGGATATCTGATTGGTCTGCAGAACACCAATTGTGGTGGAACTGTCCAACCGTGTGTGTAAGCTGATTGCCGCTATACATACGGTTGTTGAAGCTTCCTCTTTTGGAGTTGCCAAGTTGGCTGTGATGGTAGCTACTTCAGACACATGCTAGGTGCAGTCCTAGAGGTTGGCTGTTCGAGATCACATTGATCTCAGGAGAAATCCACAACATTGGCTGTAACAGTGGGATTTTTTTCTAAGTGCTCTAACCCCTGACTAAATTGAAGTTGAGAATTATATAGCTGGATAATGACGTCTGGATCGCAGAATACCAACTTATTCCTTGGTATTAGGTTCTTATGTTATGACCAGGGGCACCAACCCCTTTTTAGCACCTGAAGTCATTAAAACTTTTATTGACAACAGCAGCACAGATGTTGTTACCGACGATGTGTGGATACCAACTCTGTATGTAACGCTCCAACATCACCGAGGGTAGCAATCCATCCCAACTTCATTGCATTTGATGTACCGACATCTGCTATGGAGAGGTATGATGAGCACGGGGTTCGCAGTAACCCATCTGCTCCACCTGTGCTTTCCCAAAGAGTTGTGCCATCTCCTGTGCCCAGACAGTTTAAACCTGTGCTGTACCATTTTACTCCAGTCTGCGACCCTCGAAGGTTCCAACCAGATGGTTTGGGATGCGGAACCGAATCAGTACTAGCAGAATCACCCACTGCGCCTTTTCCTGCTAAGCAAGAGAAGACTTGCACAGTGGAAACCGGTCCTCATGTTGATACTGCCTATTCGATTAATTAGTTGTAACAGACGCTGGTAAGCCAGTTCACTTCTAGTAGGTCACCCTAGTAAAGATCCAAGGTTGCTTGGAACATTCGGCAAAAGAGAATGCGGCCATGTAAGCTCTGCAGAAGAAGTGTTTATTCGCTTGTGAAAGGCTTCAAGCCTTGCACCGTTATCCTGATGAGACCTACGTCTTCCAGGGTAATCATGTGAAATTAATAGTTAGAGTGGCTTATGGTGCACTAGGTACCGAGATCACAAGCCAGATGGCACTGGAGCATTTTGGCAGGGCTCTGAAGAACTCTCTGCTAAGATGCCACTTGTTTGTGGCGCACCCCAGAACACTCTTCGAAGAGATCAAGGCTGCCGAATGTTACACTACAATTAGTGAAGGGCCAGCATTACCTCCCAGACAAACAAATGAATTCGCCCAAGTTGGCGCTAGTCCACCTTCACCTCCTGGCAAAAACGAAGCCAGGAGAGTGAAGAGAAAGGATTGTTCGATAGGCTGTTGCAAAATTATATAAATTATTATCCTACTTCTGTATTGTGTTGCATTGTCATTGGGTCATTAAATACAAAGTATATTAATTATATATACATGTATCTATTCTCTTCCCATTATTATTATTATTATTATTAGTTGGTACACGGTGGAGGTGGAACGAGACTCGAGATTTCTCGAGTCAAAACATGATCAATTTTCCCTACCCCAACATCGTTGGGAACCATTGAGGTTTCACAATACCGCTGCCATAGAGTCACTTACTGGGAATATAACCCTATGCATAGTAGAGGTGGAACGGGACTCGAGATTTTTCAAATCTCGTATCGACTTGTCTTGTCCCGAAAGTCGTCTCGAGATGGCAATTAGTATTTGAGACTGGAAAACAAATAGCAGCTAATAATTTTTATTTATAATAAATTAATGATTATAATACAATTAATTGCTAATCAACAATAAATCTATTAAATAGAAAATTATTATTCATATTGTTTAGTAATACTACCTACATGTACATTCCCAGCACTGATTTCCTAGTAATAGCATTGCAGCTAACACTGAGCTACTAGTCGATCACTACAAGTCCTACTAGCGACTGTCAATCACCACTCCCATAATGCAGTGTTATGTCCCTACCAAAAGTCGTCTACTGGCGAGATTATTTTATTGAAGGAAACATAACTCCACACTAAAATTGTCAAATTACATTATTATTTTAGTACCCATGTACATGCATTGCAATGTACATGGAATACATGTGCAATGTATTTCACAGCCCCCCGTACACCTTTTATAGAAATGCATAATGATGAAATAGAGAGTTTACAGAGTAGCAATTGAAACTACTGGAGTTCTAACATGCAGGTATATAAAATTTGGCAGACTTTTTAGGAAAATTCCCTTGAATCCTAAAACCCAGTCTTGTCTCGTATCGAATTTTTTAGAACTAGTGTCTCGAATCTTGTCTCGAATCCAGAAATGCTGTCTCGTTCCACCTGTAGTATACGGCGAAGACGGTAGCTACACTGCCATCGATCTAGAACCACTAGACTGAGATGGACAGCACTTTTCTAAGTATATGTGCTGATACCAACAGGGCTGCCTGCTGCATGATATTATAGGCCTACTTATTCTGTACTCCCAAAAGCGCTAGCCACTCCAAATTATAGTCCGTGTTCTGCTCCGAGAGCATCAATCACTACATTTCATTTTACATTCTACATTCAGCTCACTTTTAATGCCAAATATTGACACTTCACTATCTTCTCTTGTTCATTGCCTCTCACGCTGAAATCGCCAGGTAATGCGATATCAATGATGACAGCCTCAGAGTTTCTTTTATCGCCAACTACAATATCCGGCCACCTTTCTTCAATCCCTCTGTCAGCGTGCATATTAATTGCCCCACAGTATCTTGGTGTTTTCATTCTCAAGGACTGTATTGGCCTTGTGGTCATACCAATTCCCACCTCTTTGGAACCCTTGAAGTGCACACAACTCCCAGTGAATGATTGACGCTATCCGGTTATGTCTCTTCTTATATTCACCCTGGGCAAGCTTCTCACATTCACTGATCAGATGCATCACAGTTACATCCCGGTCCCCACACGTTCAACAGGTTTTACTTCCTTCTTCTTTCATGATATTGACTTTATAATTCCTAGTTGGTAGGACCTGATCTTGTGCTGCCATCAATAACCTTTCCGTTTCTTTCTTCTTCCAGCCTTTCTTCAGCCAATCCCATGAGCTTACTTCTAATCTATCACACCTAGTAGGCTTCTTTTTCCATCCATCCATTCGTTGCTGTTTATGCTCACCCTTCAGTTCATTCTTAGTTTTATCCTTCAGAAATGCATTCATCACTGAGTCACTATTGATTTTTGACCTCTTCAGATTGTCTGACAGACTGCATTCTTCTAGTCTTACACATTCCTCTATCACCACTAACCCTCGCCCTCCTTGTTCTTTGGGGATATACAACCTATCCACATCGGCTTTTGGGTGTAATGCCTTGTCCATGTTCATAAGTCTCCTTGTCTTTCGATCGATGTTCTTCAAATCATCCACTTTCCAGTCCACTATACCAGCAGAGTAGCACACAACTGCCACGGCCCACGTGCTCATCGCTTTTATCATATCACCTCCATTCAACTTTGATTCTAGCACTTTCCTAATCCTTCTGTAGTATTCCTCCCTCACTCTGCCCTCTTGCCCGCCTTCAATATACCTAAATACTGTAATGTTTTGTGCTATGGTTTTCCCACGGGTGCCGATGTTAGCACGAGTGGAGGAAGTGCTTAGTAGTGGTAGTGGGCTGCCAAGGTAAACTTCCACACATTACATAAAAAGTGAACAGCTAAGTAAGCCCTTTTAGTTATTGTAGAGGGCGTAGGCTGATGCTTGAACTCATTAAAGAGTCAAGGGTCGAAGTAAGTCCGATGGTTTATACTCCGTAGGAGTGGAGAAAGTATCTGTGTTGAAGAGGGGATGTAGGGCCGATGCTAGATTCATTTAAGAATCAAGGATCGACTAAGGTCCGAGATTTATACTCATCAAGGAGTGCAGTAAGGGACTTATACTAGTATGAGGACGAGATCGGGCGCTAAAAGTCCAAGGACCAAGGCTGGAGCTGCTTGCCTGCCAGAGTAAGACTCTGCAGGTCGAGTTAGGAGATGTTGCTTTATTAGAGCGCAATCAACAACTGATTTAGCATAGAAAATGTGCTGGATTTTATACGATTCAAACTTCCGGCTAAAAAGGCCGACAGGGGGTCGGGCTGCATGATAAGGTATCATCTCCGGAAATTGCATAACAAGATGGCTGAAAATGCCCGAGGTCTGACTATAAAAGAGTCAGCCATGCACAAAAAGTGCTTACAATAGTGAGAAATGGATTATATATTAATATGAGAAATATCCATGACATCGGTCATCAATTACAATAGGCAAAAAGACATAGAATATAATCAAACAGTAATATACTTATTTCACAAGTAATCTAGACATGAAAGCATGCTTAGAGTCACTCAAGATGGAAAATATTCGCTTGGGTGACAGGGCCTTCTTGAGGACCTATGCATAGGTTGGCCTGGGTGTTGGGTGAGTCGGCCAATCCATCACAATACCTGTATGGTTCACCTCCTAGGTCTTGTATCAGCTGTCCGTCAAGCATCTCTGTACCCGTGCCATCTACTTTCTTTTCTCGCTTCATGATTAATGTTGCACACTTCTGTGACCCAAACTTCATTTTAATGTCATCGCTAAATATCCTGACTGTGTTTACCAGAGCCACCAGCTCAGCTTTTGTTTTGCCATAAAGCTTCAAGTCATCTATGTATAGGAGATGGTTGACTTTCGGCCTTGTCGAAACTTATGTCCTTGACCAACTTCTCTTAGAATGACTGACAGTGGTACTAGAGCTGTTATGGAGAGGAGTGGAGACAGTGAATCACCTTGGAATATCCCTCTTCTGATATCCCCCACCGCAATCTAGTCTCCCACATTCTATTCTACTCTAGTATTCCATGTCTGCATGCTTCTTTGTATCAGCTCAATCCAGTGTTCGAAGTAGAACAAATGAGGTGGGTACACGGTGCTTGCAGAAAATGTTTGAGAAATTTAGATTTGTCTCCCTTGATTCCCTGTTAATATCTACAATGTTATGTATTTTTAGGTAAACAGTAGTACTTTAGACCTTCTAATATAAAAATGTTTGCCACATAGTATCACCTAATTCTCATGTGTTAATTTATAAAAGATATTAATATCAAAATGAAAAATACTTTAGACACCCATGTGATTAATATATTGAATTTAATACATTGAATTTACTAGGTTAGCGACCTCCCAATGTTTTAGGTGGGGATGGTCTGACTAGTTGTAGTTAGTAAGGGAGCTATACCTTTACTAAAACAACTAGTAGACTAGCTAATGTACTAACGGGCTGCCTATGAAAGCAGATTAGCTCAACTGTTTCTTAATTGAGGTGGGTACTCCGGTGTACTCCCGTATAACCACACTTCAACACTGGCTCAATCACATTCTTTGTCATACCAGTCAGAGCCATAGTCTCACAATCCATGAGTGTGGTAGCATGTCATAAGCCTTCCAATAATCTATCCATCCCATTGCTAGATTTGTACTTCTTCTCTTGGAGTCACGTAGCAAGGTCTTATCCAGCATGAGGTAATCCTTTGTGCTCCTTTATCTTCTTATGCAGCCTTTCTGTTCATCTCCTATGATGCCTTGACTTTCCAAGCGACCATACAGCTTGTCAACTACTATTCCAGTCAGTGTTTTCCACATAAAGTGAGAGAGACGTGATTGGTCTGTAGTTATCTGGGTGGGTACCTTTCGTCACATCTTTCATTATCAAGGCAGGTCTTCCAGTCGTCATCCATTTTGGGACATCCCCTGTATCTAAACATCACTGTAGCATTGTGCCAATTCTTCTATGTGGTTGTTGAAGCTTCCCTTTCTGGGGTTGCGGAGATGGCCATGATGGTAGCGGCTTCAGATACATGCTAGGCACAGTGTTGGAGGTTGGGGTTTGGGGTTTGGGGTTTGGGGTTTGGGGTTTGGGGTTTGGGGTTTGGGGTTTGGGGTTTCGAGACCACATTGATCCCAGAAAGAATCCACAAAAATTGTAATTGTGAATTTGTATACAAGGTAGCATAACGCTTTGCTTAATTTGGATTGTGTTTGGACGTGGGATGGACAAATTTTGACTGGAGGGATCCATCTTTCCTTTCACTATCTTTGTTTCCAGTATTAGAAGCTGCTGTGGTTGATAAATATTAGCTACACCGACTCCAATTATATAACTTGATAGAAATGAGCTTTGGTTGTTGGCTGTATATTACTCCGGGCCACTAATAGACTGGTACTGCACATTGTCTACAAAGCTGTGCCAACGAACAACCGAGTCCGCTGAAAAATGAAGATGGTCCACTGAAGTCACCCTTCTCATGTACCTGAGCCTTAACTGTCATATCAATCATCTAAAATATTGCATTTTAGGAAAATCATCTTTAGCCATGGTTCTACTCCGTATGATGGAAATAGATAGGGGAGATATAACCATAGACAACATTAACATAGGTACCATAGGTCTAGAGGACCTCCGATCTAAGCTATCTATTATACCTCAAGATCCTCTGCTATTTGTAGGCACAGTCAGGTAAGTAACTTAGCTGTTGGAAGCAACTTGTGAAAGTATGCTTACTTGATCACAAACATGCACTCCTGCTTTTCAATTTCTGCTCGCAAAGTTCAAATGGATAGATAACATACTGTGGTGAAACAGCCTCCGTGGTAATGGCACCTAGGCCAGCCACACAAACATTATAATAGCTGACATTGAATTACTATACACAATCTTATCCATGCATGACATTGTTATCCATATTCATCCATGCATTCATTATTATCTTATATACTGCGTGTCTTATATATATAAAATATCTGTACTAGCAATAAAGCCTTGGGATTACGTTCTATTGCAACTTGGTTTTTCCCACATTTATGTACCTATTTAGTAATTGCCTGTTCTTGCTTGATTGTGGATTATTAGAGTCTTTTTGCCATTTTATATAGTAACTTCGTGGCCGACCCTATAGATTAAGCTCATAATTATATACGACATGTTTCTCCTTATTGTAAGCACATTTTGTGCAAAGGCCGACCTTTTATGTGGCCGAGTCGGGCGGAACCAGACATATTGTTGCATCAGTTCCGGAGCCAACCCCATGTCGGATAGCCGACACCATGTCGGGCTCTTTTGGCCGGAAGTTTGTTATGTATATAAGGCAGTGCATTTTGTGTTGTAATTCAGTTGTTGATTGCGCTTGAATAAAGCAACATCTCCTAACTCAACCTACAGAGGCTTACTCTTTAGACGGGTAACTTCACCTGAGAATCCTTTGGATTCAGTACGGCTCGAGTTTACCTCATCCTAGGTTAAGCACAACTCTATCCACCCTTTAGACTTAGGCCGATCCCGGGTTCTAATGAACCTAGCGTCGGACTTAGGCTCTCAAGGCTAAACATTCTTTCTTGCACTCCCTCGGAGTATAAACTCTACATGACCTACGTCGGTCCTGAGCTCCAATGAGTCTCAGCATCGGCCTACGTCTGATATAATCTACACTATAAAGAGCACCCATAACTGTTCACTCTTTTATGTAATGAACAGAAGGTACACTTGGTCGCCTCTACCACCATCCAAGCCCTTCCCATACTTGTAGCCCTCGGCTCTCGTATGCAATAGCACTCGAAAACATTACAATACTAATCAGCTATTTCTGGTAACATTATCGGTTAAGCATGGTGTTTAGTGTAGCATAGAAAAATAAATCCTTTGCTGCTTTTTTAGCAACAGTTAAAGACCTTTGATTGCTTGGTTATTGTAATGTCAAGCATCAATATTGAATGAATCCCCTAGTCCTATCACAACTGGCAGTTTAATAATAAAATCACCAAAGCGTCAACCAACATTTTATACTCAAGCTAGTAGAATATCACTAGTCATTCACATCCATTATATACTTTGACCTCCTTCTTAATCATGTTCATATGAAGATTATCATTATTATCAGATAACACTATCCCATGTTAAAGGTACAACTTGGATCCCTTTGGGATGTACGGAGATGAAGAGCTGTGGTCTGCCCTCAAGAAGTGTCATGTTGAACACACTATTAAAGCTCTGGATGGGCAGTTGGATGCTGCTATAGTAGAAAATGGAGAAAACTTTTCTGTTGGGGAGAGACAACTCCTGTGTATGGCCAGAGCTTTACTAAGGCACAGTAAAATACTACTCTTAGATGAAGCAACTGCAGGTAATAATCAAAATATGATATCACAGACTATTGGCATCCTTTGGAAATGCCTTAGGGAATATCTGAGCAGAAATAAAGAAAAGAAATAAGATTTTCTGTGACAGCAAAGTTCACACCAGAAGTCACCACAGATTTTTCTATGACTACCTTTTCTACCACAATGCGTTAATCATCTGATTGAAATTGTTATGATTATCTGACAATGCTAACAATACCAAAGGGATTGATCTAACTGCTATAGTAATAAAAATAGACTTTTTCTTTATAATAAAAGTGGTCATTATTGTAATGTCTAGCCATAGACACAGAGACCGACTCTTTGATACAAGATACCATCAAAGAGTTATTTGCTGACTGCACTATGCTGACAATAGCTCATAGACTCAACACTGTAGTAACCTATGACAGGATTCTAGTCTTGGATAATGGGAAGGTAAGACAAACTTCATAGTCCACTTATTAACTAGCTTTGAGATCATTGAAATGAAAAGTAGCTTTTCTTATTGCAGTATCTCTTTTTTCTGCTCTTATTTATGCTTCAGAATTGTAAATGTTGCAAATTGGTTAAAATTCCGTATAAAAATAGTTAATCAGAAAAAAATGATTTATCTGCAAAACCCTTGCAACTCCGGGCGAACTGATGAAATATAATGTTTGGATTGTCATACATTATGAAACCACTGATATCATTTTTCTTCTTTCATAGGTGGTTGAATTTGACACGCCTACAAATCTCTTGGCCAATGGGAATTCAGTATTTGCTCATATGATGTCTGTACAGGAAAACCAGAGGCAAGAAGCCATGTGAAATGACCTTTGTTAGATTCCATTGGATTTAGAAAAATGCTGATGGTAACCTTTTTCACATCTATGTCAGCAGAGCTGTTGGGTCTGAACAATAATCATCACTGTTTACATGTTACTAAAGAGCTCTATCTGATCCACGTTATTACCGTTATTACCGCCAGCTGTGGCCATCCTCTTTCTGGAGGTAGCCGGTAGTGACCAGATGACCGAGTCAGTGAGAGCCTCACTGGCTCTGTTCAGGCAAGGTTGTCTCTCACTCTAGGGTACCAGTTTCCATCTACTTTGACTCATATTCTCATCCATATTTAATGATTTATGCTCACCAAAATACAAAAATAATATTCCATAAAAAGTAGTACAACAATAAAATAATATCTACTCTATGTCAACATGATCGAACATGCTTTAACATCTGCAGCTATGACTGCGTACATTGTTGGAGCAAAATATAAGTATTTACTTACATATTACATGTACATGGACACAACAATCCAGTTGACTACATGAATTCTTAAATAGTATGATTGATTACGAATAATATCGTCATGAGTCAAAGTGCTCGTACAAGTAACAGTGCATGCAAGATGATAGAAGTTATCTTACTTTTCCCACAGACAGTGGGCAGCTTTGTCTAAAACTGTATTCGATAGTCTTTGTCTCATCAACATTTTGAACAGTAATAATAATATGTGTATAATCAGTGGATTTATATCAACTGGCAACTGCTTTGTATCAATGGTCACTATTAGACAGTGACGTTACGCACTTGAGTACAACAATGGTTTAATTTTAATTTCAAACTTGCTGCACATGCAAATTATATTTATATAGCATAACACTAACAATCAAACGTGATATACAACAATTATTACTAGCTGATTTTTCAGTTATACATTTTCCTGTATGTCTCATTTGTTAACCAAACCCATTTTGAACAATGTTATTGTTATGGATTCACAAGTGCCTACATCACCTTTTATGAGTTATCCCCCTTGTACCCATTTACTGCCTCCCTGATGAGAAAACTGATTTAGTTAAGATATTATTCTGGTTAACATGTCCTCCACTAGGCATAATTATCTATATTGTACGCTCACTAAATGCATTGTTAGATTTATCCTCTCTAATTACATCACATTTACGGAACGTCATAAATTGACATACGTGTCATTTTATGACGTTCCGTAAATTGACACCTATTGTAGGCAAAATACGTGTATAATACATAGTGTTAGTATGGTCATGAGTCAAACTTTGCTGGTCGATAGTCTTCCGTGTGCCTGCTGCCGGGATTAATGAGTTTGGCAGCCGTGCTCTGCTGTTGCTGTTGGCGTTGCTGCTTACGTGGTACTACTTGTGGCGGGAATTTCAACCAATGTGCTAGTTAGATGTTAGTTTTTTGATGCCGGCTATTTGCCAACACAGGCAGTTGGCTTGGGCCTATGGGCAAGCAAGGTAATAAGCAGTGACAAGACACTGTAGCAGTTGTAGTGTTCGTTACATTTATATACGTATTCAAAGGTACAACAGGCCAAAGGCTAGTGTTTGTTTTGTTAGCATTCTGTTTTTAACTGTTAAATAATAAATGATTGCTTTTACTATTCTGAGCCTGTTTTATTTAGCATGTATTAGTCAACGCTTCTTTATTGTATACAGGTTTCACGGTTGTCAGGTCAATAAACTGTGTATCTACTTGATTGACAAGCAGTTTTCCTGAAGCCTGCTACCTCAAACAAATACAAACTTGTAACTTTGCGTTACGTAGCTAGAGATAAGTATAGTCTCTACACCTATGTCAATTTATGATGTACAACAGTGAAATAAAAATATGTATTGTGTACTAACTATATAATATAATATTATATATACAGTCCATGTACAGTGTAGATGATGTACATCGTTTATAGAATGGTCTGTTTATATCATACTGATAATGAATACTCTTCTATTCCTAACTGTTTTAGTAGCTGAACATTCTACCACTGAACCAAAGTGGATACATTGAAAATTCTGGTATGTGCTAAAAATTGTCTGCATGTGTGTTTCCATGGTTTAAGTGCTGGTATACGCATCATTTGTTTTAGGGAAATGGAAGAGCAATTCTCCACCCAATTTATTTGTAAACAATGCTCAGCAGAGTTTACACACAGACTAAACAAGAAAGTATATAGAAACTAGTGCTGCACGGTGTTTCGGTTTCAATTGAAGTTTTTTTCAATGTAACACCCTGCCGGTGTTGGATATCGGCATTTTTTATTTGCACCGAATCGTACTATTTAAAAGGGACATCGTGCCCACACGACATATCGATGGTTCGGTGTAGTTCGATGTTATCGAATTTTTCTCGCTGTACCAGTATTCATTCAACATTCATGCAGTCTAATATCACGTGGTTATGTTTACTTCACTTCAAACTAGGTAGCATACCTTCGCGTTTTCGCTTTCACAGACTGTAATTGACAGGGATCGTGACTGTGACTGATAAGCGGTTGATGTTGTCGAGGTAATAATTGTAATAAATTATGTTACTTAGCAGATTGTGTGTCATTCCATATCACCTGGAGTATATCATGTTATATTCTATTGCTTGCACATGATTGCTTTGTTCATGAACACCTTGCTAGAATAGAATAGTACTGTAGTGAAACGAACAACGCTGTGTAGTGGACAGGCAACTCCCAGAGACTCATGCGTAGTGGAAAGGCAACTCCCCTGAGTCTCAAGGTCCATCACACTATAAACTGACATTATAGCCTTAGTGCTTACTAGTAACCTCCTTAGATTGGGAGGACATGGACCCTTCCATGCATAGACATTATTGTTGAAATAGCCTACAATAACTGACTGTATACAGTCAGTTTATTGTATCCATGCATATGCTTATCATTCTCCAATTCTACTTGCCTGACATGTTAGCAGTTATGTAATGACTTAGAATATTCTAGAATACACTTTTGAGACCGGGAGAGTTGTCATGTATGGTCCTAAGATTGGAGGTAGGTACCGTGTACCCACCTCATTTGTTCCACTTCAAACACTGGTGTACCTATACTGTAGGTTAGTTGCTCCGAATAGTTGGAACTGATTTAGAACTAGAACTAACATGACAAAAGTAACAAGAGTAGCAAAATTTGATGCAATCTTTTGTTCCGCGAGAATAAGCATAACAAATCTAATGATAAAATTGTACACCTATGTAAATGATGTAAGGTTCATTGTGACTAGTCACATCATCTAGTGCATCATGTTGCTGGATGATCATGTATGCAGTCTCTTTACTTGTAGATTTCTCAACTGGTCAACCGATGGTTGGACGTTAGCTGGACATTAGAGTATTCAGAGTGCTGACCCTACCCAGGTAAACCTCCTATTCAATATTACGACAGTTATAACAAGTTTGACAGACTCGGATAAACTATAATAGTATAACAACATATTGTAATATACACTGTAATATATAATGTCAAGGTCTGTGTAGTGTGAAAGTGGGTGCACTAGTACATCACCACAGTGACATCATTGTGGTTTCTACTCCAGATAATAGTATGCTAGTGTGTGACTTGATATTGTGTGACTTGACTTGTGACTCCTACAGACCAGCTAATTGAGAGTCATTGTGTTTATACTCTTAACTTGTAGGTGATACAACTGTTACTTGATACTTGGCTGGATACAGTAGGGCAGGTTACTCTACTTCACAGTTTGATATCTGTTGCGGTGACACGATGATATGATAATATGGTACTGTATTAGATAATATACTCTCATTTTAACATACATGTACATACAATCATACTGGTTGTGGTAATTGGTTACTACAGATAATTATAACAGAGATGGGAAACAAACATGGAAAAGGTGAATCGGCTAAACCAACCAGACCAAGCATACGTACAGAGTCACAAGAATTACCATCTACTACACGAACAGACGCACTGGATCCAGTAGAGACAGTACCATCTCAGGGTATGTATATAGTTCTATATTACATATTATTACATACACTTTAAATGCGTACTGTGTGTAACTTCTGCTCTAACAGGTTATGATAGAATGGCAATGGAGGGTGGTGTAGAGTACAAACCAAGTCTCTGTCACATATAGACTGGAATGTCCAGAGACAGTACAGTTGAAGGACAATTTTGCCAAGTCTCCAGATGTAGGCCGGATACTCCCGGTTTTCAAACCCTGCCCCCCCCCTCTCCTTTACTAACTAAAAGCTCCCTAGACCCTATTTCCTCCAAATTATCACAAAACTTATAGCTTCTATCATAAAAGCTCAGTAATGCAATAAATATAACCCCAATTGGCAAAGCAATGATGACTCATAATGCGAGATATTACTGCGGTTCATGGATCGTGATGTTAGAAAGCACATTTCAACTTTTAAGCATACATGCATCTCTTCAGTATGAGGCAGCAGCAGCTATCAATCTGCCACCCCCTTCCCCCTCAATTCTCCTATTTGGATTAGCAGTAACTTGGCAAGTATAATTCTATGGTCTAGTCCTACTATGAACAATTCTATGGTCTCTAACTCATAGATGAGGTCTAGGTGCATCAAGTGAATGAATTCAAGGTTATTCAAGTGTGTAAATTCCAGGTTATTCAAGTGTGTATGTGTAAATTCAAGGTTATTCAAGTGTGTAAACAGGGTCTTGTAGAGGGGTTTGTTGAATTAGATAAGTAATGGAATACTTATGGAATACTTAAAGTGGAGTTATCTACTCTCTGATGAATCGTTGATGAATCTTAATGCTCATAAATGAATCACTTTTTGAGGAAAAAATAGAAATTCACTCTAAAACCAGTGTTAGATGTGTGGTTATACAGGAGTATACGGTGTGTACCCACCTCAATTTTAGTGGTTATATGGCCAGCAGGCGTGCACCCACATTTTAACAGCTAGTTTTTCCCATACAGTCACTGTGGACCTGATAGTGTTGTGGTAGGGTGCTTGACTATCACTTAGTGTCTTGAGGTCGAATCTCACCAGTGCATAACTTTTTTTCATGTTAGTAATTCACCAATTTATTAGCTACTGTTAGATTAAGTGGATAGCTATACAAGGTGTCTTTGCAACCTCTTGGACGAACCCGGGTCGCAAATAAAAATCACAAGGATGAAACCATACCTAGCTCATCGGCACACCTGACTTTTTCGCGCAAAAAATGAGGATTTTTCTGTTCGCCAAGGCCGGTGCATTCGTGACTCTGTGACGTGTGTGCCGGAAAATATTTTCGCAAATTGGTCCGAGTCTGAAATTTGGGTCACGAAGACACCTACAATACTAATCTGTAAGATTCATCTCATTTGTTTCACTTTTAACACTGTCTAAAACCCAAAGAAATTGAGAAACAATATGAAAAATTTAATAGCATCATGTTTCAAAATCATTTCTCTCTCCTGCCTAGAGGTGGAATTGTGATGGCGGTATGTCTGGGTATGCACAGTACTCTACGGACATTCACGTGGACTGTATTTTGAATGACTGCCGTGTCTAACTGTGGACTCGCAGTGTCTATGGAGGCCTTTTGACTATCTTTTGTCTATCTGCGGACGGATAGTCTTGAAGTAATACATACGTTTTTAGAATAATAATCATAGCTATATTTATGTGCACTAATAATATTGGATCCTTTTATTTCTGTTACTAATGATACAAAGTGTAGTAAACCATAAAATAATGATTTACAGAGTAGCGATTGAACCAAATGAAATTCTAGCATGCAGATAGGAAAGTTGGTAAGATGTTTAGGAAAAATAACTGACATCCTAAAACTCAGTCTCATCTCGAATTTTTATGAAGTAGTGTCTCAAATCAAAAACACAGCCTTGTTCCACGTCTGCAGTTTTGCTAGTGTGATATAATATAGGTGCAGTAAGTTGGCATGCTGGAATCAACCCTACCACCTATTTAACTCCAGGCCAACAAGTATTAATTTAGTATAAATTGAGGATGATTAATGCCATTGTTCCCAGTGACTAATTCTTAGTGGATTATTGTCTCACTTCTCTCCACATTATTGCAAGTTAAGGCAAGACCAAAACAGTAGAGCTCTGGTGGAAAATGTTAATGATTTTTAAATGGGCTGTAATGATACAAAAGTGTGTGTAAAAGTCATCGTGAAATACGATAGTTGTAACTAAAACTTTTGTCAATGAAAGATGGGAGATTTTATTCCTCAAGGGTACACAACAGGTGCATCACCCCAGTCTCTTGTAATTCAGGTTAAGTCCAACACAGCTGTGTAAGCCCAGGTTTAGTCATTAATATGCATGTGTACACATGGCTTTGCTAGAAAGATGTTCACACATGGGCGCTAATAAGCCACTGATTATAATGAGATGCTGTCTCTCTTCAAATTCTGTACCTCTCTCTATTATGGACAGCAAATTAGAGAGAAGACAACTTATTATCATGAGCTATAGCTTAGAGTACCTATGCGTTCACTACAGTATATGATGGTCTACATGTAGCATACACGAATGTGTACGCATTGTATGTAATTTATTTGGTTGTATGCAGCGTTTGAAGTGTGGTACAGACACAGTGGAGAGCCAGAGATTGATGGGGTATCACCTTTCTATAGTGTAACTACGCATCTAGTCACAGACTACCGTACTATACTGAGGACAGTGGGGGACCATCATATAACACACATGTATATACGACTACTAGATGTAGGTGATGTGATGCCACCATTAAATATAATGGCTCCACACCTCACACACCTCAGGGTGGAGGGAATATCTAACAGACACAATCTAGACTGGTGAGAACCTATACATGTAATATACTGTAAACACATTCTTATATTATAATAATGTACATGTATATTATGTATGTTATTATGTAAGGCTATATGCAGGGAACCCAAGTCTGTCTGTTATCAGTGTGAATGGTAGGTTGAGTCTGCAATAATATGTTAGGTACCTAGGCTATAAATGGAGAGGTGCCTGTTGAGGTGTTTAGAGTTGGGAATAGTAAACACTTCCTAATTATAATTATCATTCATATAAAGTAAAATTACACAATGTGTTTCTTCAACATTAGTGAGAAATATATACTGTATGTAGGCTACATGTCTGTAAATTATCATGTTATTATCTGTTATACAGTTTGAAAGCTTTACAACACCTGCAAGTACTACATGTATGGAAGAGCAACTTCTCCAGTGGATTACCTTGTGTAATATCTGAATTAACATCTTCGATAGAGCTGGGGCTACATGTCTGTCAGCTGTCAGACCTCCCACAGAGGCAAGTTATATAATATAGCATAACTGTATCTATAACATGCAAACTCACACTGCAATACTACAATGTATATGTAACTGCCTGAACCAATACTTACACATATGCATTCAAGATAGGCACCCTTGAATTCATGGGAAACAGCAGTATTTTTGTATGTGTATCCTGCGATTCCGGCAGTAGCTCGGTAAAAACAGGAAAATGTAGTGGATACAACGCCAAACAGAGTTTTTAAAAATTTCTGAACATTTAACTATCAATGTAGCTACTGTATTATACTTAGAACTGTAATTTTGTTACATTTGTACATTCACTTGCGTGCTTCAGTTTTATCCCTCATTCAAGCCTGTATTATCACCATAGTGGGGGCCAGAGGTCACCGAAGATACCTACCAGAGCTAGTTTGACTCAAATTCTTAGAGAATTGACCAAATATCGATTAAAAGATGTTGATTAAAACCCCAAGGGTTAGTCACACACCTAGCCTGAATACTGGGGGTGAGATTGGAGATGTGCCTTAAGGGCAAGGTTGCAATTTCTGCGCCAGTCTTGCTCTCAGTTTGCAAATTTCTTGTGGAAACAGCCCAAATACAGACATAATCTGTATCATTCAAAACCTTTCAAATCCTGATAGAGACTTCATTAATTGCTAGGTTATGTTTTGGACAATGTTCAAATTCAAGAATTATTTGCTTAGTTATATTGTTCAGTGTCATTATGCATCTCCGTTTTAGTTTGAGTAACCTGAAAAGTCTGGAGAAGCTGGGTGTCGGTTGGAACAAATTTAGAGGAAGACTTCCTTCTGTAGTATATCAGCTGAATAATCTACAAGTGTTATATGTGTGGGAAAACCGGGACCTCACAGAGATAGAGAGTGAGTTGCTCAAGTTAAGTAAACTCTCTCTTATAGATTGTGATGGTTGCAGCTCTCTCCAGTCTCCACCTTATGCTGTGTGTGAACAGGGTCTAACTGCCATCACTAAATATTTTAATGACTTGCTTACTGAAACTGGTACAGAAGTAACCGTGGTACCAGTAGCTGTAGTTGGGAACCTCATGGCTGGAAAGAGCAGCCTTATTCAAAGTTTAAAGGCCGGTAGACGTGAGCTCACATTTCGTGATGCGAGTTCAGCTAAAGATGAGACCACCAAGGTGTTTAAAATAGAGAGCTTAGCTTTGTCGGACGCATTGGTCAGGTTTATAGACTTTGGTGGCCATGAGGTCTATCATCTGGCCTACCAGCTGACATTGAAAGAACAGTGTATCCCTTTAGTGGTTGTCAACCTGGAGGAATATCAGCAGCTCTCAGTCGATAGAGGTCATAGGGAGGCGACTAAACAGCTGTGCTTTAATTGGCTGTCTCAGCTGTACCTAGCATGTCCACGGTTAGGTCCCCCTATCCTTGCACTTACTCACAGCGACAGACTCTCGGAAGAAGAGTTCCGAGAGTGTAGAGATAAGCTTCTCACTTCAGTGGAACAGATTCGATTAGAGTTGGTCAAAGAGGAACGGGAATTGTCAGGTGGTTCCAGTGACTTCTGTCAAATCGTCCATATATCAGACTTGAGTAAGCCCCTGTTTCATACAGATGAAATCTTTGTGTTTAGCAAGGAGAGTGATGTAGACAATGCTATCAAATATCTCAAGGACTGCATAGAGAGACGTGCTGTTGAGTTCAAGGTGAGGATCCCTGATTTGTGGCAGCGTATAAGTTCATTCCTAGATGAACAGGTAGCTAAACCCTATGTACTTGTATCCGATGTTAAAGCTGCTTTCTTCAATACTAATCGCCTGGATATAGTACTGAGGTTCTTGCATAATGTTGGTGAAGTTCTTTGGTTTGAAGAAAAGGATCTTTTGTCACATTTTATCTTTCATCGCATACCAAAGATTGTAGAAATGATCGCGTTACTATTTCACCATTCTGCAAATGAAGAGTGGGACAGGAGGATTGATAGTTTTACTGCATTTAGACACGAGAGCCGTACAGTGGAGAAAGCCGCATACATACAGATGATAGAAGAGTACAAAGTAAGTGGTGTCATGAATGAGGCAATCCTTGTGAATCTGCTGAATACTAGTCAATCACTGCCGACTGAAGTGTCCATTGAACTGTTGACATCATTTTGTATCATCCACGGTCCAATTCATCAAGAACAGAGTAAGGCGTACATCATACCCTACTTCTCCTCTAAGTTTATGGGTAGAGAGTGGAAGACCGATAAATATTTACAGCTAAGAGCTGAGGTCTTGTTTAACGGACTTTCACTTCCTGGATACGTTTACCAGCTCCTTACAGTAACAGTGTTAAACTTTCTCTCAGATCCCACTTACTCGGTGAAAGCAGCCAATAACGGAGCAACCGTACAGCATGGCAGAAGTGCCACACATTTAGTACACAACCGTAACAATAGGAAAGTCACACTACAAGTATCCACTCCTGTTGAGCTTATTGGTCCGTCATGGAAACGCTTGGTTGAACTCACACAGCATATCATTTCACAGACTCACAGTGTGTGGAAAGCTACTCGTCCTGAAGTAAAGTTCTACTGTGCTCACTGTCTCTTCACTAGAGCCGACAACCCGGAGTATAAAGTAAATCCCAGCTGGTTCAGATGTACTCAACATGCAGAATTAGATGAAGATGGACCACCCTCAGTGACCACCTTCTCTGGTATGGAACCAGTAGCTTGTGCCAATGCGGAACTAAGCAGTCAAGGAGAGCTTACAGTACCCAAGCCACTCCGGTTTCCATGTAGGTTCTCATCATACTAAATTGCTTTATTTTTAAATAGACATGTTTACTTTCTAGTTTTGGTGTTGCTCAAAAGACAAGATTTGTGTATCCCAAATGTAAAAGTATAAAACTCTTCCACATAGTAGCGTAGGTTCCATGTTGACCCATTTGCTCACCCACACATAGTTTTCTCCAGATGCTTATCTCATGGGCACTATCAACATTTGCTACATGACTCACTTGACTCAAAAAACTTTGCTATAATGTGAACCTACTTGTCACTGGAGTTGATGTATGGAAAAAGTTTAACTTGAATATCTAACAAACAAGTGAAATTAGATGGCAGTTGGTGGATTGTGCTTTCTGAGGATAATAAACCTGTTTTTTATACTGTTTACTCAGGCTATCACCCAAACGTTGTGGAGATTTCAGAACTAAACACTTACCTCTCAGCACTAGAAGAAAGGCGTCCACTCTCTGAGTCTGGAGGTAACTAAATACCCTCTATACACTGTGTAGCATTATTGTACTAGTGATTGCCGTAACTAAACTTACTAGATTCATGGACGGAATGTTCTAGAATGTTCTATGCATATAATCTATTAGGTATCACAGAGAGTCCACACACTCATTCATCTCTAGAGGATGATGATGCAGACAGTGAGTGTTCAGATATAGTAGAAGAAGGATATGCAGACTTTACCAGACAAGATCTTGAACCCTTCGTATCTGACTTCATGCAACTTGTACCTACTAGCAAAGAAAGAGTTAGACAGCTGTTTGACAACCAGAAGAAGGTATGTATAGTAAGTGTCTTCGCGACCTCTTAGACAGACCCGGGCTGCAAATAAACATCACAAGATGACCGTCCGACCTAGGTCAGAAGGGTTGTTGGACTGGAATTTTGGTTGGCCGGACGAAACCATCCCTAGGTCAACGGCACACCTGACTTCTTCGAGCAAAAACGAGGATTTTGCTTTTGGCCCAGGCCGGTGTGTTCGCGACTCTGTGACGGATGTGTGCCGGAAAATATTTTCGCAAATCGGCCTAGGTCTTAAATTTAGGTCGCGAAAACACCTATTATAGTACGGTATGGCATAGTGTGGTACGGTGTAGTGTGGTACGGTGTAGTGTGGTGCGGTGTAGTGTGGTACGGTACGGTGTAGTGTGGTATGTACGGTGTAGTGTGGTATGTACGGTGTAGTGTGGTATGTGGGGTGTAGTGTGGTATGGTACGGTGTAGTGTGGTATGTGGGGTGTAGTGTGGTATGGTGCGGTGCAGTGTGGTATGGTACGGTGTAGTGTGGTACGGTGTAGTGTGGTGCGGTGTAGTGTGGTACGGTACGGTGTAGTGTGGTATGATACCGTGTAGTGTGGTATGTACGGTGTAGTGTGGTATGGTACGGTGTAGTGTGGTATGTACGGTGTAGTGTGGTATGTATAGTATGGTATAGCTTAGTGGGCTAGTCTACTGCATATTCCAGGTTTACCATCTACTGCTACTACATTGTACAATATATACATAGACACACCATGAGCTCTATCATAGTATATTCTACCATTTATAGGTGTATGAGATGAGTGACCCTGTTAGAGGCCGTGTTATGATAATAAACAATGAGGAGTTCTCCAAAGATGGCATTAAACTAACCGACAAGACAAGAGATGGATCATATATAGACTACTGTAACATTCTCACACTGTTTGAACATATGGACTTTGTTGTGGCTAACAAGTGGATGTTTAACTTGACTAGGAAGGTACAAATGTTACTATGCAATACACATAATATATACATCGTATATGCCATGTATATTATATGATATTGTAATATAATATAGTATATATTACATCTACATGTATGTTATAATTTACATGACATGCTAGCGGTGTGTGCTTGTACTTGGAGTTGTCTGCCTTTACTTGCATACGCTGCAGTATATTGTAATACTATTTACACAGTTTATAGAGGATATACTATTGTTTGATACACTGCTTAAGGAGACATTACTCATTCATGCATACGTTATACACACTTTGTTTCATAATACTGTACATTCTATGTAGTGTTGTGATGAAAGACAACTCCAATATGACTAGCGGTTAGAATCCTCTTTGTTTTCTAACTTACTATGTGAATAATTAATATATTCACATATTATATTCTTTACATTCAGGAAATACTGGATGAGATCAGTAAGGAGACGAGACACGAGGACCATAGACATCTGAATATGTTTGTATTAGTGATCATGTCACATGGTACCTCTGGTCACGTCATCTATGATACAGACTGTCAGCCTGTACATCTGGTAGAAATTAAAGACTTACTTTCTGCTAGCAAGTTTTCAGCTATGAAGGGAAAACCCAAGCTCATCATATTCCATGCTTGTTCTGGTGGTGAGTCTTTATTATACATTCTGTATATTGTACAAGTATAAGCTTTAGAAGAGATCATTTAATGCTTCTGAGTTGTTTGCCTCCTTGAATTGGTAAGGAGATCACTCCTAGGTTGACATTCTGGTTGCAGTTGAAATGCTGAATGAGAATACAACTCCCCTAGATATTGTCTGCCTTCCACATAATAACTACGGATCGTTCTGTGTATGGCCTGTTGCTCTAGTTATTATATTAATTTACGTACTACCTTCCACTGGGGCAGTAGTTATCTAGTGAGTATAGAGTACACTGAACTACTGACCCACAGATAGAGTGTCCAGTTTCTTGCTATGGTCACTGGTCACTGGTCACTTGTTAGTACCCTGAATTTATCGTATGAAATGAGTGAACATATTAGTACGTAAATACTCCCCCTAGTGGTGTTTACATTCTACAGATCGACTAGATCTTGGAGATGCTGTAAGTCAGCAAGGTACACAGTCTCCTTCACTACCATCGGCAGCATCTCCACCTCCAGAGACATCCAGTTCATCAGCCACAGCAGATGATACAGTTAAACCAGAGTTTGATGTTACTAAACTAGAACACCTGGATGCTGATGATTTCTATGTGATGAAGCCGAGTACCGAATGTTAGTAGAATATTTACTTGGAGTTATCTACTCTATACTGAATGGTATAATGGTCATAGTATTGTTCTTTTGCAGCCTTAAATTCTACAGGTTTCCTTGACCACCGTTCTCTGCATTGAATGATCTCTTTTCTTGTGCATTTACAGCTTACCAAGCACTGAGACATCCAAGTTACGGTACCTGGTTCATTAGGATTCTAGTAGCTACATTTTACAAGCACAGTTGTCACAGAGATATTGAGGAACTGTTCAAGATAGTGAGTATCATTTATCGCTGTTTACGTTTGGTGCATTTACCTAATCTCTTGTGAAGTTCATGAATTTCGAATTAAAAGCCCCTTGTGCCATGCTGGTGATAAAGTTCCTCTAATAAAATCAGACGGTTTGATCAAAATATGTATGTGTTATCTCGAATTACTGACCAATCCAGTGCTACTAGTGTAGCCAGCCATCCAACTTTGACGCCAAAAGTCACCAAATAACCCTGATTTAACTAACATACTCCATTGCTGTTAATTGCTTACCTGAGGCTCTCTAACTTAGTGCAAGGGGTGACAAATCCAACAAATAACTACATCATAGTACCATAATAACAAACAAAAATTAACAATGTGGTTAGGTAATTGATATCCTATATACATGTATACCTGTGACCAGATAGTACCATACCCATTGTAGATATACATACAGGTACACTATAGTATACACAAACTAACTTATACATGTATATCTACTACCACAGATACAAGACAGAGTTAGAAAGGTCAGCATTGATTACTGTAAGAAAACAGGAGATCCAACTGGTGGTAATGTACCTTCTAGACCAGACTGTACTTTTACCAACTTCAGAAAACTCATGTTCTTTCCCAAGTTCCACGGTAAATAACTCTCTCTACACACAGATTGTGGAAAGTGTTGAAAATTCTGCAGATTACATCTTGAGATACTTCTATCTACAGATTGATATGCACAACCTCTTATGAAAGCCACCAGCAGCGATGTGCTATCAGTAACTCCTATTTTTCCCAATTACTCTCATATACGTGAAGGTAGCTTTGGTTCTACCACCTCCCCTGCTCCCATGGATACCTAGGTACCTTGCTGATAGAATGTGAAACTGGCTGACAATCACCAACCCACCTACCTATTATATTAGAGGACTTGAATCAAATGCTACATACTGTAACCAACCACTACTCTATTTCTCATACTGCTATTACTACAAACTTATGACTGTTTGAAAATTTCAGTTAAAAATAGGACATTCCGAAACCATTTGTTTGGAAAACAATCATTTAGAAACTCTAAAGCCCAGAGCCTAACTTCCAGATTTCAACTAAGTTTTATTTCTAATACTAATTATTTATTTTGTTTTTGCTACTACTAACTTGTAGAACACTGAAAATAAGTCATTGTCTGTGAGTTGTTTTCTTCGCAATGTAATCTAATGTACATAGTTTCATAACAGACATTTTCGAAGGGCTTCTTTACCTATTACTGCTACTGTATTATTTTATTTATAGGGCTGCTGCAATGTAGCCTTGCATATTATCCTATGAATAATAATGTTAAAAGGTGAGATCTGGTTTTGCTGTGTACTCTAGTGATATTAGAGGGGAAATACTGTTATTGTTATTCATTAGACTAATTTGAGAAGTTTTCTGTCATTACCAACTTCACACTATTGTATTTATGTGATAGCCATGTGCATCAATATTGTGATACTGTCTTATTAAAGTTGGAGTTGTCTTCTTTCTACTGTATCGATATGGAAAATACTGTAATCTTAGTACATTGTGATGAAGAGGGTATAGTTTAGTACTATTAATTGTCCCTCTATTTCATTTCAAAGATGCATTTGATGCATTTCTCAGCCTCTACGGTCTAGCCCATATAGTTGGTTTAATTGCAGTAATATTTGGTATTTTGTTAATATAAATGGCTTTATATAATGTACAAGTGGTAGATTGCACTGCATTGGCTAACTCTCTAAAACACTAGTGTGGTATTGTAATGCTGGGAACACCAGTACCATGCCAGTATGGCTTACATTTTAAAACTAAAGAATGGAATATTCTGAGAGAAATGACCTAAGGCAGGGTGACCAACTAAAATTTGCAAAAAAAGTGTCAAAAAATATAAAAACAGTCAAAACTTTCATGATAGTTGCTGAATAATGACTGTAGAATGATATGGTAAACAATTTTCTGTACTCTTGCACCAAATTGCATAGATGTTTTAAATAAATGGATGTTTATTATATTTTTATCATTTAGGTTTAGGTGACCTACCAGGGCCTAATTTGATTAGATTGATGAAATGGACCAGAACTTGCTATCTACATGTTGCATTCTGTTGCTAGCAGGACCAACTTTCATACATTTAGCAGAATGAAGTCTACTAAAAATTCCCTAGAAATGTTAAGAATGCCTAGAGGCCTAAGCTAAGCCAAATAGGCTATTTGTTAGCTGGATTAAAAGCACAGCTCACTGTAGCAAATAAATGAGTCTAGCTTCCACAAAATGTGTCATATGAGTCCAACTACTCTCTAAAATGCGTCTGTGGACTCATTATGCGTCCTCATTGGTCAGTATGTCAGTGTCAGTATTACTGTAAGACAATTAGACTTTAGTTCTTTCTTTCTGTGGTTACCAATCACCCCCTTTTTATCTGTAGTAATGAAGTATTTTCATGTATGTATTCAAGTATTGTAAGACACATTATGGTTATACATGTATTTCAATACTAGTCTTAGTATAATCTTCAGTGGAAGTAGTATACATGTATATGTGTGATTTGAATTCTAAACTAATGCTAGAATATAGATGATTTTAGGTGTTTCCAAAGCACAGAGTAAACTTGCCTTCAATCTAAGACCTTTTGCTCCAATTAGAAATTTTAGGTGTTCAGTTTTACAATGTTATGTACATGTAGGCCTACTGTGCATGATTATTATTCAATGTGTTAGGTCTGCTAAAAACAAGTCCAGGATGATAATGGCTGATAGGCTAAACAATTTTGGTTCTATGGGTAGCTCCTAGCTCCAAGTATACGCAATTCATATAATTCAATTGCTGCTATATTCATGAAGTTATTATATATTAACTGTACAAGCTGTATCAAACTACAAGAACAATACTGCTTTCAGTAGATTTATAGGTAGTGTATTAGGAATATTTAATTCTATTTATATATAGATGAATATATATGAAATATAGGCCTATGATTACTGAATGTTTAAACATGGAAAGATATATACAATGTACATAATAATTATATATGGATACAATAAATATACAATTGCCACTAATCAAATTTTAGCTGTTTTCGGCAACACTTTTTATTTTTATGGGCAACGTAGTTCTTTCTCTTTCTTTTCTTCCCTCTGTTAAATCTACAACGTTAAAGTTTAAAGTTGCAGAAACGCTAGAACCAAGAGGGGAGCTGTGCCAAAATTTAAACATATCAATATGATTTAAAGGAGCATCACATTTCTACACAGGGTCTGCCTAAAACACTGTTGTCTGTATCTTTCTCACAAAGAGCATTTATATCAGTAGAGTTATATCTACTTACTTTTGCTCACTGAGGCCTATTGCTTCTGTATTACACCAGTATGGCTACAGTTGACATAGAGAAGAGATGCATGGATATAGGATAATAATGTGTATAACATATTACACACAACTAGATAATATTATGTGCATGCAGATAGGTCTATCTTTTTTATTCGTTTGATAGAGAAATATTTTATTTGTCATTTTCTATATTATAATACAGCTTTACATGATACAGTATACCAACTTCGTTTAGCAGTGACGTGAGGGTTTGAGAAAACATAAATATCAGGAAGTGATAAATCTCTTACCGTCTTTTGAGGCAGTAACCAACAACCAGCATTGTACAGGTCCTCATCAGCTACTCTGTTCCCATTTGGCAGCATCACCTATGCAACAGATGCAGATCATGTAACATCAACTTAATTGTATATAAAGGTTATTAGTATGTACATCAACCAATAGTCCGAGATGGCTAAGATCTATCGTTGAACTGTAAGTAGTGAATTTGATGTCTGTTCAATATTTATAGTAAAGACACTACTCAGGCCCATCAGCCATCACACAATCAATAGTACTACAACATAATAGAATATCTACATTACATGTACTAACTCACTGTTAATATGTACTACTATAATATATATTCTGGTAGCAATAGTTAATACAACTCAAAGGTTTATATCAGCGCTACACCAATATATTATTTGTACTTTTGTGTCTAATTCAGACCTTTGATCTTCATATTTATGATTGTAAATTATCTACCTTTGATTTATAACTTAGGCCTATATACTGTATATGCTAGTCTATTAGTAAAATCAACAATAAAGTATTCCTCACTTGCATGTATTGTAAGACACATTTGGAGTTATTCCAAATATTACATCAATACCGTTGAGTTGCAGAAACTCAACTCTCAAGTTCACGGCAGTCAGTTGTGTAGTCAGGAGGTGTCTCCTCAGGTCAGCACCGTGACACAGAACCGTTCTAGTGCCCAGATTTCTAGATGCTCTGGGGGGGGGGGGGAGGAGACGCTTCAAAGGCCTTCCGCATCAACTGGTGGATGGGATTGGCTTAGTTTCTCAGTGAGATTTTTGGATGCGGAAAATCAACGTCCATCAAGCTTCACGTACAGTCATTCCATATTTGCTTCATAACTGTGTGAACACCTCGTTCACCGTAACAGATCAGCTGCAATCTTGTGCTTGCCTTTCTAGTGTTTCACACAAGCGTATCAAGCTAGCCTTAGCCTTCTATAAACAGTTCAACATCTCCATGTCCAATAAAATCAGGTGTCTTAAGTTCATGTTCTGATTTCTCCAATCAGTGTCCGACTATAGCCATCAGCTTTTTCTATTTCGTCAGTTTCCACTCAGTAATTTCAGGACTCGTGATCGATTACTTAGTTGAAGGTAAGTGAAGTACGGCCGTGTAACCCCACTGCTGCCACCAATGTAATTTTTGTGTGTTTGCTGTACAAGTACTAGCAAGGGAGAAGTCTACGAGTGGTCTAGCAATAAGTATCCCTTACATGCATGTTGTAATGTAATGACACATTTGACGTTTTCAAAAACTACATCAACACTGTCTTAGTTTTATTATGAGAGAAAATATCTAATTTTATGTAATTTACCTATTGAATGTGTATTTGAACTGACCAGTGTTGCCAACTAAATGTTGAGAACAAGCGGTAGTTTTCAGAGAGTAGTCAGAGGGTATCGCTTGGTTTTTTGTGGAAAGTTTTCAAATTGCAAGAGCATGAAAATTATTGTGGAAAATTTCAAACCTGCTAATAACATTATATTCATTTTGGTAGCAACCGCTTTAGTTAATTTTCAAGTGAGTGTTTAACTAAGTTCAGTTTCATATAAAAGTATGGTCTAGTTGGAATTTAGAAAGCATAATGTTGAGTTAATGATGTTCTGAAGAGCAGAAACGATGAATACATTCATGTGAATGACAAAATTATCAAAAACCAGTCTTTGAATTTTATGGTGGGCTTTGACAAAGTTATTCTTGTTAATTCTATAAACTTTTACGCATGGTTCATAGAAATAGAATGATAAAGATTCATGACCGACTCATAATCTGTTCAAAAAGCTATCACATGACCTTGAATTTTGAAGCGATCAACTTTAACCAAACCAATATTTTGAACTCTGAACCTACATGTAGTTCAAACTCTACAAAAATGTGATTCTTGACTGCTAGGGTTGCAGGCGGCCTTTATTGTAGTAAATATATGATAATTGTTATTGATGTGTTCTAATATAAACAATGCATTTATAGTGAGAAGCTTGACCAATTTTAATCATTGGAATAGAAGACAGACTAACAGACTAAAGAGTGTTACAATTAGGTAACATCACATGAAAAAATCACTTTACTTTATTTACCATATTTAATTATATGAACCAGTAGTGAATTTGTATGTATGTATGTATGTATGTATCTGAATTTACCAACTGGATTTTGGGTAAAACTGAGATTATCAAATAGTGGTCAGGTTTTGCATGAAACAATTTCAACTAAAAATTTTAGGCATAATAATTATTTTATAGTCTTTCAACTTACCTGTTTATTCTGTATATTCTCTCCTGGTGAGTCAATTAATGCTGGTGTGTGTGATGCTGCTTTGTACACCCCTGGTGTGTACACTCCTGGTAAATACTCTGCTGGTGCATACTCTGGCGGTGCACATAGGTGTGATGGTGTGTACGCCGATGGTGTGTATACTGCTGGTTCGATAGATTGTGCCGATTCTTTTACTTTAGGCTATAAGAGGAAAATTACACTATTTTTATGAGTATGAATATTGGTTTTTCGCTGGGTTATCTACAAAAAGGATATATTTAGTTTGAACATATTATTTAATAATTGCTGTAGAACAATGAGTTTTTGTCACAAATATACACAAAACACCTACCACGTGACCATAGTTACAAAGAACAAAGTTTTGATTCTGACAATTACAGAATTGTCTGTGCAATACTGATCTTTAAATTAGCATAAACAGTGTGGAATCTGACTGCATTGAAAATATATGAATAAAGGAGTGTGATTTCCAGCAAATTATTTCCATAGTCAATGTTGCAGCAATGATAACAATCTATTGCTGTGAAATGCAGGAAATCAGCTTAGTAGTAAATAATATTATCTCACTTCTTCTGTATGGTCCTGCCTCAGGTAGTTCGACCGTTGAAGGTAGTTATTAACAAAATGTTTGTAGTATAGTGGCGTCGGAGTCTGAAATATAAAACTATATGACTGTAAAAACTTTCACATTGTGACAATAAAACAAAGGTGAATGCTTTTGCTATTAGACACGCAGCACTATGATCTCATTCAAAAAAAATGTTCACATATCAATTAACAGCTCTTCAAATTTAAATGTGAGACATATTGAATTCACAAACTTTCTACTCACTGCAGAACTTTCATGTAGTAGCATTTATCAAACTAGTGCAAATCTTGTACTTGCTAACTAGAATAAGTAATACTACTGCTGTACTCACATTAGTTCCTGACATGGTGATTCAAGTATTAATGTAGGCCTATATAGTTATAGTAAATATATCTGTGGAGAAAGAGTTGGCTCTGATCAACCTGCTGGTACTAGATACTAGAGAAGACTGACAGACCAACAGAGTACCAGATGTTTTATATTCTACTCAGTAGCTGATTGGCTAGTTGTCACTCTTAGATAATCCTATAGAAACCAGATATCACTTGACACTCTGGCTTTTTGCTTTCAATAGAATTAATCTGATAAAGCCTGCTCAGTAGAGTTAACCAGTTCACAAAGCTGACACTTTTACTAGTTAGGACCTATTTAACAACTTGCTAATTTAATACAAGCACCAAATTAAGGGTTGTTATTACAATAGACGCAACTGCTAACTGGTAATTCTAGTAGTGCAGAAAGCCACTAATATACATCATTCATGAGAAATTTAATGTAACTATTGTATGAAAACTACATCTAGACATTATTTATACTGCTTCTCTGTCTAGCTTTACATAATTGGAATAGCAGTAAAGAATTATTCATTACATGTTTGTTTTTAAGTATTGACAGGGACATTGTGGCTTGATTCCTTACGCAGTCCTTGGGTCATTCTCAGAAAAGATCATACACACATATAATTTATCTGTTGAAAATCTAGTCTGAACTGTAATTTAACTATAATGGCCATGCCCTATTTGTAAAGTTGTATATACATGCTCATGTAGTACATTTATACAATATAGATTGTGGAATATGTAATTCAAATTTTGTGACACTCAATAATTGTGTACCAGTTAATATACTGCATGTTTATAAACACAGTGTCTCAATTTGCCTATTGTACACCCCATAATATCTGGCATTATACATACATGCAAGGCCATATTATACATATAGAAATGTATGTAGAAATATCAAGTTAGAGAATAAACACAGATCCTTGATACTTCCTTACTTTTACTATCAGCTAACTTATACTTGATACAAGAATTGGTTACTTCATATAATATTATTATGTTATTATAATACCTATATGAATTAATCATACATAATATAGACAAGTCTTTGAATACTCAGGTACCACACCAAACAAGCATCATATTGTAGGTAGTGGATTGATTATCTTTGAACTATTGAGAAGTTAGCATTTGTTTGACATTTAGAGTAAAGAGATTACAAGTACAGGAAACAGTCTGTATAACTAACACGTAGAGGGTGTATATTAACTCACTGTGTATACAGTTTAGATTATTATGGTATTAATAGTGGCTAAATTACATGTAACTATTGTATGAAAACTACATCTAGACATTATTTATACTGCTTCTCTGTCTAGCTTTGCATAATTGGAATAGCAGTAAAGAATTATTCATTACATGTTTGTTTTTAAGTATTGACAGGGACATTGTGGCTTGATTCCTTACGCAGTCCTTGGGTCATTCTCAGAAAAGATCATACACACATATAATTTATCTGTTGAAAATCTAGTCTGAACTCTGATCTAATGGTAGTGAAAATCTGTAATTAGTGAAGACTCTAAAGATATGTCACTTTTGTCTGTCTTCAACATGATAAATATATAATTATTATTATGACATGCAAAAGCACAAGTGACAATATAATATGCGTGTAATAATATTATTATTATTATTATATAAACCTGCAGCCAAGACTGGTTTGAGAGGATAAATATGTTCAATCATGGAAATCCACATGCATGTACATTTAGGTACAAATAGACAATAATTACTTGCATAAAAATTTAGAGTAGCTGATGAACTATAATATTATTGTTATATTACATTGAATTATAAAACACAGTATGTACATGTACATGTATTATGATAACACTATACTGTGTTATGTATTTATTACAACATGCATGCATTATTACATTAAAATGTACTACATTTCAATACAAATAAGTTTTGCATCATCATCAGAGGATAATAGTGAAGTTGCAGAAAATCAAGGTCTACTTTATATAATAGATACATGTATGTGTATCAATGAGCAAAATCTAAAGAGATGGGTTATAGGTTAAGAATAAAGCTAGAAAATATTTGGGCAATAGAATTATGTAGATGAAGGGATTAAAGCTATACATCAAAGGGTACATGTTTACCACTCAAAATAATGGTAATAAATATAGTGTACATATAATCACAGGTAAAACATCTTGTTGACTCAGTTGACCCAGTGTTGATTTGGGCAGTTGTAGAATATTCTTGGTGAATAAGATTTTCTTTATATGTTTAGTTTTGGTTTGAGTTGTCTGATGGTGTTAGTGCTTCTAGTATTTTCTTTCTAATGTTGTACTTGGATCTTCTCCATATTTCATCTTTTGCATATTAAAGAGGGGAGTAAGTCTTTTGTCTATTATTAAAGTGTCACGTTAGTACTACACAAGCTATCTGTTGTCTAATTGTGATTGTCTAACCATCAGAAGTACACTAATCTCTCTACTCAAAGTATCACATCTCTACTGTACTATTAAGTACAATTATTAAGTACAGAAGAACACCTACAGTAACACTGTGGTTAATATTCTGACTATTGGGATAGGTAAATCCTAAAATTATTGGGTTTCAGAAATGTTGATAAGGAGTGTCACCAAGGCTTTATGTAAGAAGTTATACCAACTAAAGGGATTTGGAGAATCCCAGAATATGCCTCAAAGTTAATAAGATGTCACCTTCCTTTGACAGGTTCTCGCAAGTTCTCGATGTAATAACTGCATGGTTTATTTAATGGACACTGTCTGGTTAACCCCTTTGCATTGCTAGATTTTTAATTTGATTTGGAGACTGATTCATATAGTTTCTAAAAAGTTCCTGTATTAATCAATGAGTGTGTTATAACTGGGTTTTAAAAGAATTATGTAATTTTTGCCAGTTCTGAAAACTAAATTCTTTTATAAATATGAGGATTTTATACTGTCCACATGAAGTTGGAATGTAGTAACAGTTCCATTTTGCTATTAACAGGGCAGGAGCCATTACTCAGTGAAAGTGTAATAATGGAACATGCTCAGTGAATGGAGAATAATATTTTGGAAAATGTAGGTGCGAGCAATTATCTCAATGATGAATAATAAGACGAGACGCGTTTTATATTTTTGTTACTCCTTATATTTCGATGTATATCCATACATCATCATCAGAGGAATGATGATGATGTTGATGATGATGGGGTATAGATATACATCGAAATATAAGGAGTCAACAAAAATATAAATATGCATCTGTCTTATTATATTATTCATCATTAGAATAATATTTCCTTTGTCTACAGTTAAAGTGTCTTGTGGCCAGTTGTGTGCTATTCGTTCAGAGCATGTCTACTGCTCACAGGTGAGCTTCCTTTTTTAAGGCTGCTGAGCTGGTGTAGTGTTAGCATGTTCTGTTTACTGCGCTAGGCCCCGGGTTCAAACCCCAGTCAGGGACTGCATTTTTATAGATTTGAAAACTAGTCCCTGACTGCTCAAAAATAAACTCGTTGCTAAAAATAAATCACAATTTAATATGTTCAATAACACACATAAGGCATATTCGGATATTGCACCGTGCAAGCTTATAAATAGCAATCTGCGGCAATAACAATATATTTTATTCAATAATATAGCGCTAGCTATAACGCAAGGCAAGCCGTGCCTGGCAATAATAATATAAAGTATATTCACTTAGCGAGGGGATTTCCCTTCAGAGCAAGCACTCTAGTCACGCCTGAACGCTCAAGTTGTATTCAGATAGTTAGATCAGTGCTGCATGTAGGGAGGGCGACATCTGGACACCCTACAAACTGGACACCCTACAAACTGGACACCCTACAAACTGGACACCCTACAAACTGGACACCCTGCAAACTGGACACCCTGAAAAAACTGGACACCCTGCAAATACTCATTCACTATTGAAATAAGTAAGTTTTTTATAGTAAAATATAGTTTAAAAGGTCTCATTCTACATCATTACATAATAAATTTCAGAAAATATTTTTTTAAATTAAATTGAAAACACTTCAAAATATTGTGGTACAAGATATCTTATAAAAACTGGACACCCTCTCCAAAAACCCATGTATCTACACTTTATGGAAATATTTATGGCTAGACCTATTTAACACTTATCAATCTACATTTCCAAAGCAAATTTTTATTTTTGAAATTTAAACTTTGAATTTTATAATCAAGATTCTATTTTCACTCATTAACAACTTGCCTCAAAGATTTTCGACCTTCCAAAGTGTCCGACATATCTTTGAAAAACTGGACACCCTCTCCAAAAATCTATGTATCTACACTTTTGGAAAATATTTATAGCTAGACCTATTCAACACTTATAAATCTACAATTCCAAAGCAAATTTTTATTTTTGAAATTTAAACTTCGAATTTTATAATCAAAATTCTATTTTTACCCATTAATAACTTGCCTGACAGATTTTCGACTGTCCAAAAACTTGAAACCCTGAACTTTTATACGCTCCTGTCGATATAGTCTTGCCTCACATTGATAGTTGTCCTCTCCCAATACCATTGGAGCAGACAACTTCCAATTGTTAACTACTATCTAGCAATTATATTTATGATCAGTTTTACATCCTGTACAACCATGTACATGTACAACGTACATTAAGAATTATTTTTGTGCAATGATATAGATATGTAGTGTAGGCATAGCATAGCATATGATGTGCAGCAATATAGCATAACAATAGCATCATTCTGCCTCTAACCTTTGTACTAATTAATAATATCAATTTATAGTCTTGTTGTTCCAATTTTTGTGGCAAACATTACTTGCTGTCCTTACTGTAATTATTGGCTATTCCTGTTGCATGCTTGATATTTTGGCTTCTACGTTGTATGAACTTCTTATCAAATAATTAACATTGATTTTTATCACACTGATCATCATGTGGGTGATCAACAATATTGTTATTTGGACACTATACTTTCTTCTGTTGATCAATACAATAATATGGCTGTTCCCATTAAAAAACGCACCTGTATTCCATATTATTGTATATAGACATACTACATCAGTGTAGCAGCATGCTCAGGAGTTATCCTCTCTTTTCTAATACTAGTAACATGATACATAATCAGCCTGTACTTTACTACTTACACCAAACAGTATTAGCTTGCTCCTTTTGTCTGTGATGCAGTAACGCTGCCCAGAATTTCATCTTATATTGTAATGCACAGTATGTACTCGTATGTTTGCTGTCCACTAGATAAAATATTGTAGTGATTTCAGAAAATCAATTTACTGCATGTTCCATATGTTTCCACTTAATGTACAATTGTTTGTATAGTTAGTAGTATTGTAGTACATAGATTTTTTTCATCTTATATTGAATTTAAACAAGATAAAGTTCTGAAAATACAGAACAGAACTGAAAGCCAGAGCAACTAGGGTAGCTAACTAGGTCCTACCTATCTGCACATAAAACACAAGAGCAACGAATCAGACCTGTTGATCATTGTAATCACAACATGATAGTCAATGTAGTCAGTCACATCTCTTCCTAACGGATGTAGAGTAAGGAGACATGATAGACCACTGTTGTACCTCCTGTGTCATTTCAATTATACTTATACATAAGAAACTTAATTTGACAATGGACAGTGTATAGACTTGTTTTATCTTATGTTGAATTTAAACTAGATAGAAGATACATTATATAAACTAGATAAAGTTTTGAAAAGGCGCATGCATAATACATGTATTTATCATTATTAGGATATGACTTCAGACTAATATAGACTATATAATTATAATGGGCTACTAGTAGTGTTATAACTTTTTAGCTGACTGTGACATGTCATATGTGCATATGTACATGTATATCTAACAAAAAGTAAGTGTTTCTTGCTATATCGTTTGCAACGAAATTTATTCTTGTATTTACTGTATACGTATAAGAATGGAGCTAACAACTAGATGTGCAGGCAGTCTGAGACTAAGAAATACTGCTACGCTGTAACTTGTACACAAAAAGGCATTGACTTGTATTCAAGTGTCTGTTATAAAGTTATCCTCCCCCACCCCGCGTTATTAATGGAATGCAATAACATACATGTGATTATGGCAATGCAGCTTGGCTTCTAATCAAATACAACCTGATTTGCAACCCATTGCTAAAATCATGAACCTCATAAGTTATTGATCAGAATAAGAAGTTGTCGTCTCACAATTTTAAAATTGAGAGAGGCCAACTTCTTATTAGTCATGTTTTTCTCATGTGTTCAACTTACATGTAGCAGCTAACATTGCTGCAAGTTCAAATTACCATGTACATGTACTTGTACAAATGCGAGCTGTGGTTTCATTCAAATGAAAAGAAAGACTGCAAAGTCATGTTGTATTGTTATTTGGTAGCTGTACATATAGTGTACACCAGCAAGATCATTTGAGAAGCAGTTGAACCTGCGTTTTCTTGGCTAATAAGCTTGTGAAGCAGTCTACACCTTGACCACTCAACTTCCCCACCCCCCCCCCCCATGCAACTAGTATGGTATGTAAATGTATGGTCACAGCTACATTGTACATGTACACATTTTATCATTTTATAGTCTTTGATCAAACAATTTTGTAGAAGCATTGCACAATAAAATAGACGATGAGATGGTGAGGTGATGCTGAAGAGTCACCCGAGGACAATGGCTGACATTCATTATCGTTATCTTTGTGTATAATCGTGTGTAATGTCGGTCTTTGGATATGTTATCTCTAGAGTGCATTGTGTGTCGAGGCCGAGGGTCGGGTATATACAGTATATATATACATGTATTACATTAAGATGTGTTTATATATATTATGTCTACACCCGACTTATTTACATGTAGGGTCGATGTTTCAATATCGGACTTTTGGGTATGTTATCATGAATGGGTCATCCCTCCCGATGCCCCTTGGACCCGAGTATTGTGCAGGACCGATGGGCAGCTACATGTAGTTGTGTTAAATATACATGTACATGTACATGTAGTTAAGACCATTTAATTATATTTTTCCCATGATGTACATACACGATCTATCACGATTTTTAATAGCAATTATTTATGGCTTTGGAATGATGCATAATTTTTTAATTTGTGTGGGACTGACTTTTGGTTAACCCCTCACAAGATGTAACTGGATTTTGTCTATAAGTGAAAACATTTTGCTACATGTATATAATACTCGTGCATTGTATGTCCATGACGTTGCTACTTAGACTCCAATGAAGACGTTTTATTTTGCTCTATATAAACTTCATGGTGTTTACTAGTCTAGGAATATCTTAGCCTTGGTTCCTCATGGAGCCGAAGGCCAAAGCAACTAGGGTAGGGTCATACCTATGAAGTCATAAATGTCAAGAGCAACTCGGACCTACAGGTCATCATGATGTAATGTTTCAGTATGTTTCAGGGTGTGGGAAGGGTCCAAGAGTGGTCTATTCGACCTGCTTCCTTGTTACATAAACTGAGCAGTGATAGCATTGTTGATTATGATGTGTGTGCAACCCGTAGGTCAGAATTATTGCTTATTAACTAGAGTCCTCATGAGTATAATTATATATATGTATTTTCCATTTTTATTCTGGCGAAGATTAAGTCCAGAAAACAAGAAGTATGATCGATGCTAGTTTAGGCACTTTGGACTACCCAGTCCAACGGGACCAAAAGCTGGAAGTACACTATTCTAGAAAAGACAACTCCAATGCTTCTTCTTAGTAGATGTGTCTCCAAGCAACAATTGATTTGAAAGCAGAAAAGCGATCGTCTAATATGCAGTTTTTACATTATAGGCATGCGGTTAATATTGAAGCCTATAGATGGAACCTTTTAAATGAAGCTAGCCTACATTTATTAGTAGGAATTATTTAGCCTTCACCAACCCTACTAATAAGCATTAATCACTCATCGAACACTAAAGACTTACCTTGTTTCATGCGGATAATTGTATAATATAATATTTTTATATTCTTATGCATGTTGTAAATGTTAACCTATCATGTTCTAACATGTGAACTATAATTTAATTTCTGGTAGAACCTAACAGCATCTTGAGTCGTGTTCTATATTCTTGTATCTTCTGATACTGTATATTGCTAAATAGTTCAATACTGCAAATTCTTGTACTATTCATATGTTATACATTTTGCTCTACTAGAAGTTTGCGGATATTATTATAATACTAGTTTACCCATGTTCCAGTCTGGCCACACTCAATCTCAGTATTAAGACGGAGCAGATTCACTGTAGGAGGTGCTTTATTTAGCTATCTACTACAGTTTGAATTACCAGGTACTATAAAGTGACATATCTTTGTATATATTATGCTATCTTATTCTACATATTTAATGCTAGCATTGGACGTGGGTTCCAAGTCCAATTTTAGAGTTGAGTAAGACTACTACTAGGACTCAATGTTTTTAATGCAATGTCGGTGCCTATGCTAGAAGATGCTGGCATATTATGCCCTATGTTAGGCAGTCCTTGCATCTTATGGTCTAGCAAAGTTTTCGTTCAGCAAGCAGGCTAGCTGCGGCACTCCTCCCACTGGTGTCGCTGCTTACACTTTGGTGGTTAGCCTACATTAGTTAGGTGACCAGTTCAAGGTAGATTTCTTCCCATAGTACCTTGGCAGGTTTAGAACAATTGTGCTTGATATGTTGCAATTTATAAAGATTTAGTAAATGTACAAATTTCATTCATACAGAACAGCAGTATTTACTACAACACTTATTGACATACATATACGTACAAGTATTAAATAATATCATTCATCATTGTGGGGAAAGAATTACTAAAGCATAATATCATAAACTATGTAGTCCTTCTCTTAATTGGCATGAAATAACAGCACAAATTTCTGTATGATAATTTGAACTTGCAGCAATGTTAGCTGCTACATGTAAGTTTAACACATTAAGAAAAACATGGCCAGTAAGGAGTTGTGCTTTCTCAATTTTAAAATTGTGAGAAGATAACTTCTTATTCTGATTAATAACTCCTGAGGGTCATAATTTTAGCAATGGATTGCAAAAAAGGTTGTATTTGAGTAGAAGCCGAGCAGCATTGCCATAATTATGTTATTGTACTAAGGGGGGGGGGGGAGAGGATAACTTTGCAACAGGCACTGGAATATGAAGTCAAGGCCTTTATGTGTACAAGCTATAGTGTGTCAGTATGTTTTAGTCTCAAGCTGTCTGCACACCTAGTTGTTCGCCCCAAGCATTTCTCACGTATTTTAATGCTGCAAGGCATAACAGTAAATATAAGAATAAGTTTCCTTGCAAAAAAAAATTATTTTTTGTTAGATATACATGAACATGTCATAGTCAGTTAAATGGTTATATAACACTACCAGTCTAATATAGACAGGCAGTGAAGTCACATTCTAATAATTATAAATATTGTGCATGTGTATTTTCAGAACTTTATCTTGTTTAAATTCAATATAAGATGAAAAAAGTCTATGTACTAGAATACTACTAATTATACAAACAATTGTACAATAAGTGGAAACATATGGAACATGCAGTAAATTGATTGTCTGAAATCACTACAATATTTTATCTAGTGGACAGCAAACATACGAGTACATACTGTGCATTACAATATAAGATGAAATTCTGGGCAGCGTTGCTGCATCACAGACAAAAGGAGCAAGCTAATACTGTTTGGTGTAAGTAGTAAAGTACAGGCTGATTATGTATCATGTTACTAGTATTAGAAAAGAGAGGATAACTCCTGAGCATGCGATTACACTGATGCAGTATGTCTATATACAATAATGTAGAATACAGGTGCGTTTTTGATGGGAACAGCCATATTATTGTATTGATCAACAGAAGAAAGTATAGTGTCCAAATAACAATATTGTTGATCACCCACATGATGATCAGTGTGATAAAAATCAGTGTTAATTATTTGATACAAAGTTCATACAACGTAGAAGCCAAAATATCAGGCATGCAACAGGAATAGCCAATAATTACAGTAAGGACAGCAAGTAATGTTTGCCACAAAGATTGGAACAACAAGACTATAAATTGATATTATTAATTAGTACAAAGGTTAGAGGCAGAATGATGCTATTGTTATGCTATATTACTGCACATCATATGCTATGCTATGCCTACACTACATATCTATATTATTGCACAAAAATAATTCTTAATGTACATTGTACATGTACATGTACAGGATGTAAAACTGATCATAAATATAATTGCTAGATAGTAGTTAACAATTGGAAGTTGTCTGCTCCAATGGTATTGGGAGAGGACAACTATCAATGTGAGGCAAGACTACATCGACAGGAGCGTATAAAAGTTCAGGGTTTCGAGTTTTTGAAAACATCTCGTACCCTTTGGAAGGTCGAAAATCTTTGAGGCAACTTGTTAATGAGTGAAAATAGAATTTTGATTATAAAATTCAAAGTTTAAATTTCAAAAATAAAAATTTGCTTTGGAAATGTAGATTGATAAGTGTTAAATAGGTCTAGCCATAAATATTTCCATAAAGTGTAGATACATGGATTTTTGGAGAGGGTGTCCAGATTTTCAAAGATATGTCGGACACTTTGGAAGGTCGAAAATCTTTGAGGCAAGTTGTTAATGAGTGAAAATAGAATTTTGATTATAAAATTCAAAGTTTAAATTTCAAAAATAAAAATTTGCTTTGGAAATGTAGATTGATAAGTGTTGAATAGGTCTAGCCATAAATATTTCCATAAAGTGTAGATACATTGATTTTTGGAGAGGGTGTCCAGTTTTTATACGATATCTTGTACCACAATATTTTGAAGTGTATTCAATTTAATTTAAAAAATATTTTCTGAAATTTATAACGTAATGATGTAGAATGTGACCTTTTAAACTATATTTTATTATAAAAAACTTACTTACTTCAATAGTGAATGAGTATTTGCAGGGTGTCCAGTTTTTTCAGGGTGTCCAGTTTGCAGGGTGTCCAGTTTGTAGGGTGTCCAGTTTGTGGGTGTCCAGTTTGTAGTGTCCAGTTTGTGGGGTGTCCACTTTACGGGTGTCCAGATGTCGGTGAACCTACATGTATATGAACCGGTACCAGTTTCCGAATACGCCTATAATGTAGCCTGAGGAACTCAAGGTGCATATATAAAGTATCAATACTAACATTATCCATATTTATAGATTTCAATGTCTTCATCAGAGAGCGTAATATTGTTTGAACAGTGAATAAAGTGAAGAATTGTCCACACACTCTACATGGGAACAGTTTAGTTTACTAATGTTAATAACATTTTTACAACTTTTCATAGACGCACTATGTACCATGATACGATAGAACACTATCTTATACTATTGGTAGTTGTACCATTGTGTGGTACATGATTTCAGGTTGCTCTTGTTTTGTAATGTACCAGTTGAATTCAAGGGGAAAATGCTAATTGATGTCACACAAGTCATTTAGCTGAAATATTTGTTTACCCATATAGCTGATTGACTAGATATTATTCTATATGTACATTGTTCAGGTTACGTCATAATATACTATTTTCAATTATTGTACCAGATCTACTGGATAGAGAGTAGCCCTTAATGTAGAGGTTCTACTGACAGCCAGTTATATAAATTTAAAACTGTATAAATTTACTATGTCTTCATTAACTCTGTGATTACTATGTTATGTTCACTTGCTTGTGCTGTTTCGTCATAGTATAACTAGTGAGGTAATAGAGAAGCGTTTTTAAATAAAAGAGATGAATTTATTAGTAGTATAAGAAATTACAAGTAATAAAAGTAGTAACCTAGTGTATAAGTTAAATGAGAAGACTAAAGTTGAAATAAAGCAAAAAAAAGTTCCATTGAGGTCAAAAGACTCAATTTCCTCCCCATCGACATTTTCTCGAATTTTGGCTATAAAAGAAAAAAAAATACAACATATTAGATGGAATGATGCGAATGATGAGAATAGCATCTGTTACAGTGAATTAAATAGAACAGTATGGGTAGACAAATATGAAGTACATCCAAGTAATATTATACACACATTAACATAGGTGGTCAATTCTAGTTTTAAAATAAAATGGAAGTAAATAAATAAGAAAAGAGTAACTACGTTGTTATCAATCGGCAAAATACTGCTTTCTTCCATTATTATACAACCTTGTAAAAGGTTTATCTCAGATCATACTTCTGAGTGAGTATCATCTATCACCACATACCTGTATCTGGAAACTCGCCATAAGCTATGAGCTTATACACCTCCTTCGTGCTGTATCTCCAAATTATATCGGCATGCTTTGGCTGAAAATCCCTGAGGCTCACCAGCACATAATCCCACTGTTTGATTCACACCTACATCACATATAGACTAGAGTTACTATGTTAATTAATACAAATTGATTTCCTGGTAAGCAAGAGCTATAATATAAAATATGCTATCAAGTAAACAGAATTAGCCTATATTGAATAATATATACATGTATACTTACTTTGTGTTTAATTCCGCCACGGATGATGCAGAGACGATTTTTCTGGTCGAAGCAGCTGACTTCAAAACGACAACCTCTCAGCAATTTTGTGACTTGTTCATATTCTAAAATTTTATCATGGTTCTATATACCTTACATGTACAATTTTACATTAGCTAGTCGAAGATATACAACACAATAATGATCTCCATAGCTACATAAATGTATGGTGACATCCTTTTATATGAGGGTTGTGCTACCTTGCATATCTTCCTCGAATTCTAAGACTCCATGTTCATTCACCTTGTCCTTTCTACCGAGTTTTTTCTGTTTTCTTTCTTTTGCTAAAACATTATAAAAATAAAAAATTTATTCTCTGTAATCTTTAACTCCATAACATCTTATTATGAATATAACTGTAATGTGATGCTAGACGTCAACGGGTTTGGCAAATAGCGGAAGTGACGTAATCCCAGAAGCCGCGGAGATATTCGAAGTCTCTTACGCCTTGAATGCTGAATCAACCACACGTGCTTTCAGAGGCTTCTTGTTCTTGACCACCTACTAGTAACTATCAAGTAAGTGTATTCATCTGCATATACAAACATACCTGACCAGACCATTATGAACGGGAAGAGGCCGTTTTTGTTAGGATGCAAAAACTTGTAGTAGTAAGGTAAGGTAGTGGAGAAGACCCCAGAGACTACTTGCTTAGAGTGGAGCGGTTGAGTCGGGATTGTGGGGCGTTTGAGCAGGCAGCAGAAGCAATTGTCAATGCAGCATTGACTAGGCCGAGGGAGCTGTTCTGCCTCACCCTCACAGTCAACGGTCTTAGAGACTCGACTCTGCGCAAGGAGTTAATGGCTAACAATGCTTTAACATGGGAACTATTGGGACAGACTCTGAAATCTAGGTCTAAGGTGCCGGAAGCAACCAGGCGATTAGAGAACCCTGTCGAACCTACGGCAGTGGTCAAGCAGGAGATAGCCGAAGCAAGCGATAGGTTTAGAAGCCCCTCCAGGGGGAGATATAGTGACTCAACGGGCGAACAGCGTAGGTCATGAGACTATTCGAGAGACAGGAGTAGTGGTAGTAGCAATGGTAGAGATGGTAGAAGGAGTAGTGCCAGCGGAGACTGGTACTATACCGCTAGAACTCGAAGTAGAAACGACAGCGGGCAGTTGTTTCGGGATAGCTATCGGGGATACAGGGACTACAGTCACAGGGGCGAGGTGGAAACGATAGGAGAGTAGGTAGATATGGACATGCAGACCGCAGCCAGTCTCCCTGGTCTAGGCGGAGAGACGAAGATAGGCAGCGCAGTAGGAACGAGTACCCAGAGGCCAGGCCTAAATGTTACGAGTGCGGAAGAGAAGGGCACTTGGCTAGGAACTGCCCCAACATAGTTTGCAGAAACTGCGGTGAACGGGGCCACGCTCTTAGGGACTGCTCAAGAAACAGAGGCCAAGCCCTTAGATCTTGGGATCAGAGTCCTGGCCATACCCCATACCGGAGAGTCAGAATGGCCGATTCTCAATGACTATAAGATAGAGGCCTTGAGTACAAGGTGACGCTGCAAGTGAACGGTGTGGACCTCGTGTTTGCTCTAGACACGGAGGCCCAAGTGACAGTCCTAATGGAGTCATCATTCAAGATATTGAACACGCGACTGAATCTGCCCAGGCGAGTCCTGGTCGGAGCAGGGGGCAGCATGCTGGAACAGTTAGGAGAGGCGCCAATCGCTTTGACTAGCACGGCGAAGTCTACCAGATGTGTTGCTTCCGTAGTAAAAAGAGTGTCTCGGAACCTCCTAGGCATTAAAGAAATTGAAGAACTCGGTCTTATAAGAGTTGTGAACCACATTAGAACCAAAGCTTTTGACCCTTTGGAGGAGTACCCAAAACTGTTCTCCGGGTTGAGCTCCATGCCCGACATTTTTGTGATCTCCTTGAAAGACGACGCTAGCCCTTACCAGCTATTCAGTCCTAGACCGATAGCTGCGGCTTTGAGGGAAAAGGTGAGAGCAAAAATAAACAAGATGCACGAATTGGGAGTGATCGAGAGAGTGGAAACACCAACAGACTGGTGCTCTGGCTTAACGATTGCACTGAAGTCAAGCGGGGACATCAGGATGTGTGTTGACTTGAGGTTGAACAAGAGTGTGAAAAGAGAAACCTACCCTCTCCCGAGGGTTAGCGACATGTTGGCCAAACTGTCAGAAGGGAGAGTCTTTTCCAAACTCGATGCCAACTCTGGGTTCTGCCAAGTGCGCTTGGACCCCGAAAGTAGGATTATGACGACTTTCATTACCCCGTGGGGAAGATTCTGTTTCAAGAGAATGCCCTTCGACATCTCCTCTGCTCCAGAGTTCTTCCAGCGGTCAATGGAAAAGATCCTGTGCGAGTTAGAAAGAATGATATGCCTAATGGATGACATTTTGGTGTTTGGAAAAGACGTGGCCGAGCACTGGAGGAGGTTGCACCTGGTGCTTGACCGAGTCCTAGAGGCAGGGATGACACTGAAAAAACAGAAATGCGAATTTGCCCGAAATGAAATTAGTTTCTTGGGACATATCATTAGTGCTCAAGGAGTGAAACCAGACCCGAAAAAGGTTGGAAACAGTCCTAAACATGAAGCCTCCTACCACCAAGAAGGAGGCTAGAAGGTTCTTGGGAATGGTAAACTATCTGAGTAAGTTTAGCAGATGATTAGCTTCACTAGCCGTCCCGATCAACTCCGTCACCGGACAGAAGTCAGAATGGTATTAGGGAGACAGTCAGGGAAACGCCTTCAACGAAATGAAGGCGAAAATGTCCCGATTGCCCATCCTGGCTGGTTTTGATTTAGCAAGGAGGCATAGGGTGTCGGCTGACTCTAGTAAAGGCGCCATTGGGGGGTCCTACTACAAGAAAATGAATACGGTGCTTGGCAGCCGGTAGAGTATGCTTCCAGGAAGCTGACCATAGCAGAACAGAAGTATGCGATGATCGAAAAAGAAGCCCTCGCCCTTACGTTGGCCTGTGAGAAATTCGATTACTATCTGGTAGGCCGAGAATTTGAGTTAGAAACTGATCACAAGGGGCTGGTAGCCCTGCTAGGTAAAAAGGATTTATCCAAGTTGCCGCTAAGGGTACAAAGATTCAAATTAAGGTTGATGAGATACGGATATGGAATCTTCCATACCCCAGGCTCAAAAATGTATATAGCCGACCTACTTAGTAGACCAATAGATATGGAGTGCACGGATGAAGACATTGTCGGCAGCAACCTAATGGAGCAATGTGTATGTACCTATATAAGGGAACACTTGTTAGATTACATGAGAGAAACCGAACTGGTAACGGCCTTATACAAGAACAAGGTCCCTTCGAATTGCTTGATGCTGCTACAGTCCGATTGGTCTGATTATGACCATCAACAGGCCGGCGAGGAACTGCAAAAGCTGTATAGCAGCAGATTTAACCTGAATGCCTGCGGAAACATGGTAATGTTTGGCTCTAAGGTGCACGTGCCATCAGGCCTCAGACTAGAATATCTGAGAAAATGCCACAAAGGGCATCAAGGCATTGAAAAATGCAGAAGGCGGGCCCCTCAGCTGTTCTGGTGGCCTACAGTATCTAGCGACATTGAGAACTTTGTTGCCACATGCGAGGTCCGTATTAAGCGGGCTGGGGTCAGGCACCAACCAGTAGTCGATCAGCCCCTACCAAACCGACCCTGGGAACAAGTTGCCGCAGACCTGTTTGTATTTGATCAAGAGAATTTCTTAATAGTTGTTGACTACTATAGCCGTTGAATAGAAACCGTCAGGCTTGAGGACCAATCCTCAAATTCCGTGGTTAGGGAACTTAAATGAATATTTGCATGCTATGGGGTACCTACAAACATTCGTAGCGATAATGAGAGATGCTTTGTGAGTGAAAGGATGCGGGATTTTTCTAACAGCTGGGAGTTTTCTCATGACACCAGCAGCCCTAGATATCCCCAGTCTAATGGCCTCGCAGAGAGAGCAGCCGGGACGGTGAAAAGACTGTGGTCCGGAGGGGGTGATAAGGACGCCGCTGTATTAGCTTACAGAACGACCCCTCTGGAGTCGAGGTTTTCCCTGGGTCAACGGATGTTTGCAAGGGTCGTTAGGTCCAGCCTGGGTAAACCAGGGAACAGTCCAGTAGACTATGAGCTGTTTCAGAGGTCAGAAAGTGAAAGGAAAGAGGCAGCGAGGAAGAAATGGGAACTTAAACACCGAGCAAAGCCCCAACATGAGTTGGCAATAGGGGAAAGAGTGTGGATCAAAGCCCCGACGGATACGGGGAAAGAAGGATTCGTCGTCAGGAAAGACCAACACCTAGATAGCTACTGAGTGAAGGTAGGAGATGGCAAAGTTAGACGTAACCGCAAACATCTGTTCTCCCTAGAGGGGACTCATGAAGGCGGTTATGCTGAAGAAGTTCCTGGGAACTCGGCTCACTACGAGTCCGAGGGCACAAACACTCTAGAGCTGGAGGGCGAAGCCCAAAATGCTAACACGATGCCCTGTCCAAACGAAAACACTGAAGAGAATAGAGCCTCAGAAAACGAGGCAGAACATCTAGACACTGATGTACAAGAGCTGGAAAATCAGGCCAAAGACGAGAACACGGACCTAGTGGCTAACCATAACCAGAATCTCGAAGCAGAAAGCCAACAGAGAATGGAAGAAAATGCCCCTACTAGTGGGGAAACCTCCTCCGGGACTCAAACTTCTGGAAGTACCAAAGAACCCCCAGACCTGACCAAGCCCCAGACCATTGCAGAACCAGAAACATCGGAACCCAAGACCCGCACTAGGTACGGAAGAACAGTGAAACGCTCAAAAAGGGGAGTCTATCAGTATTACTACAACTGTATTTATGTCGTAGTACTACTAAAGTGTCTATTACGCCTTAGCTTCATTATCCACTGTAGTATGTCTGAAATGTTCACTACGTTATGGCGTTGCTAATTGTTCATTACGTTGTAGTATGTCTGGAAAGAAGAGGGCGGCCAGCTTCGGCTGCTCGTTCTGCCGATCAGAAGACCAACCTACGATGTCGTGTCCAATGGCCAACTGCACAGCGTGTGGGTTAAAAGGGCACCTGTCTACAGTTTGCCCTAGTCCCCGATGCTGTTACTGCCACCAGCTAGGCCACAAGCAGATCGCTTGTCCTACAAAGATGCAGACGGGTAAAAGCGCGTTTACACATGTACGATATTGTAAACGTCGGCCACAACGAAATCGCCCCCCGAAATCGCCAGTGATATATCGGCACCGATGGCGCGTTTACTTACGTCCGAAATCGCGCTTTAAAAACCGGATGTCATTGTTCGGCCATTTTCGTAACAATGAGCGGAAGATAGAAGATAAAATTCTGAAATTGGTGAGCTTTAAGACAAAATGTATAATTCTGTTGAAATTTGCCTGCGAAGCCTATCATTTTAGTGGTTGACACACTTCCCAGCTATTTCGAAGGTTTAGAAAAAAGATTATATCATACTTTTGTAGCAATAAAAAAAAATATATGCTTTTTGAACAGAAACTGAGTGAGAATTACGATTTTTTGTTTTTCCCCAATCCAATCATCATCATGATCCATCATGCAGCTTCGGAGCTATATATATATATGTATTAATATTTGGTTGAAAATTTGCTAAATATTAAGCAGAGTTTAAATAATAGAATATTCTTTCTCAAATTACTTTTACCCAATTAAATTTGTGAATTATTATTTTTTCTCTGCTGAGTTTATTTCAAAGTAACTACTATGTCAAACTAATTCATTTTGTCTGAATCTATGGTATCTTGTTAAAATTTTGGACCATAATCCTCTAGATTTAACTAATTGGGAGTAGAATCAAAGTGCAAATCATGTGCAGAAAAATAGTTTTATTCTCTGCTTGATATTTTGCGAAATTCTGAACACAAAGTTGCCGATTAGATCAAGCCTCCAGAATTTTGTTTGTTTGCTTGCTCAGCGTGAGATGATAGAAAAGGCTTAATCGGCTGATGATTCATTTTTATAGAGCGCTCAAAACACAATGGACGATGAACAAGAGTGGACCAGTCAAATCACTGCAACTGCAGCTATAGTCATTCTCACTGCAGCAGCTGCTGCTTCACTTGGTAAAGAAAGAAGAAAGGGTCCATGGCTAGGTGCCCAAACCAGCACTAGAGAGCAGCACGGAGCATACAAAACTACCGTGCCGCAATTGCTTATTGATGGTGAATACGAAGAAGATAATGATGATGATACGGGTCAGTACTTTAGGTGAAACTTTCGAGTTGATGATTAAGTCAGTTGGAATATTGTCGTGTCATTTGTGATGGTGTAGTTTAGTGACAATATCCCAATATAGTCGGTTGATAAACTGTTTCATAATAGTAGATATATAATAATACCAGTGGTAGTATCAGTAGTCATACATGTAGCAGCACTAGTAGTTGTGGTGGTAGTAGCAGTAGTAATAGGTTTTGCTGGCAGTCGACAAACTGACAATCTTTGTTAGCTGGCAGGCAGCTGCCTATCTGGAGTAGGGTTAGAAGTCAACAATGTAGTACCAGTAGTAGTAGTATTAGTGGTAGTATAAAATATTAGTATTTGAGAATACCGAGAAGATATAGTGAACAAGTTAGACTTGGTCTCTGTACATAGCTTTCATCAACATTTGTTTTCAATTGTACAGTACAAGATAATCGACTTCCAAGGAATCGATTAGGAACATTCCGGGACTACTTCCGCATGGATCGAGCCGTTATGGATACTCTACTTAACTTGGTTGCGCCTCAAATCCAGAAACAGGACACCCACTGGAGACTTGCTATTTCCCCCGAGGAACGGCTAATGGTTACTATCAGGTAAATCGCATGCATTGTATTGTATTTCGATGTTGTACTTTGTTGTTAATATTGGTGCTGTTACTTAAATTTAATTTATACTTGTTTAAGTATTTAGCAACTGGTGCCAGCCTAGCAGATATGCACTACAACTGGAAGATATCTATGGCTGCACTGAGCTCGATAATAATAGATGTTTCCTCAGCCATCTATGATGCACTAGAGCAAGTTTACATGGCCACTCCAAATACAGCAGAGAAATGGCTAGAGGTGTCCCAAAAGCTAGAACGTCGATGGAAATTTCCTAACGCCATTGGTGCCATAGATGGGAAGCATATTGTTATGAATAAACCATGGCATGCTGGAAGTGAATATTATAATTACAAAGGGTCAGAGTCCATCAATCTCATGGCTATATGTGATGGAGCGTATAGGTATGTAAAGAAATTTTACTTTCCAACAAATTTAATGTCATGCACTTGGGATTTATCACATTTTAAATAAATAGTAAATTTCATTAAGACACATCTATACTTGATACAGAGACTTTCACTTCCTTTTGTCAGGTCATTCGCATAGCGAACCGCCTACTAGGTCGGATCACTCTCTTTCAAGGTATGGTCTGAAGGTCAGACTTGGGACCAGATGGGTCGTCTCTGGTAGTTATTGGACTACTGAGACCGCTCGATCTCTCATGTAATGAGAAGGCCTAGCACCACCCATAGGCACTTCAGTTTTGGGTCGGTAGTCGTCTAAGGACGACCGCACGAAATACCAGAAACCATTACAGTGCCAGCTTAGAAAATTGGTTAACACTACTGAAGACTCTAACAGATTAATTCTATTAAAAATAAAAAGCCAAAGTATCAAGTGATATCTAGCATGTCACTCAAGAATTCTCTAGGTGACAACTAGCTTATAGAATAATTATATTATTATAACAACTGGCAGCCTGTTGGTCTGGTCTGTGCTAGGCTATTAGGTGCCGTAGAGGCCCCAGGTTCAAACCCCTGTCAAGGACTGGTATTTTTAAAGATTTAAACAAGTCTTTAACTACCCAAAAATAAATCTCTTGCTTTGAAACACATCATTGAACACTATAACAATACATTAATATTTGAATCATCATCACCATGTCAGGAAAAAATACTTATGTGGGTACAGCAGTAGTATTACATGTATTGTTCTAGTTAACAGGTGCAATATCTTCACTATTTTGGTGACTGCTAGTAGATAAACACCCACATTAAAACTCTGCAATTGGTAGAAAGACAATAAGTATTGTACTTTTGTGTATTAATTTGAAGAGCTGTTAGTTGGCATGTAGAACTTCTTTGAGTGAAAGAATAATGGCAGAAGGATTGAACCGCCATAATATGAGATAATGAACAAGTTCTACAGTCATACTGTGTTATATTTTAGACACAAATGCCTGCTTAATAAAAAGAATATCGTTGAGAATTACTTGGTGCTGTTGAACTACCCGAGGGAGGATCTTAAGGAGCAGGTCAGATGATGTCATTTATTACGAAGCAACTTTTTGTGTCTCCTTGAGGGGCAAAAATTAAAAAAAAAAGTTCATTTCAAAGCTTCGCTATCGATTATGAAAATAATTTGCTGGAGGGAAAATTCATTTGTACATGAAATTCCAAGGCACCAGTAGTACATAGTACTGAGAAAGGGATTTAATTTACAATACAGGATCAAGACTTGCTTCAGTGCTGATGGTAAAATTGCTGTGGTCCTAAACAACAGTGTCTTTACTTTACTATTGCAACCTAAATTTACAGAATCTGAACCAAGCAAACCATACCTCAGTGGACCGGTGTACACACCTGCAGAGAGCAAGCAGGTAATATATTCATATGTATGTATCCCCTGAATACTCTCTTAAAACCACAGGTTTTCCCCAAATTATACAACATATAATTGCAGCACTGGTTAGTTCAAACACAAATTTAATAGATAAGCAAAACTAGGATTTATTCCAAATATACCTCTTACAACACATTACAGCATGCATGTGAGGAATACTTAACTGCTTATACTACTAATACATGCAAACAAAATAATTTTATTAACTATATGTCAAAGGGAGATAATTTACAAGACTGATGGTATTCACTAGTGAGTAAATAGATATTTTATACATGTATAATGATTGTGTGGTGGACCTGTGCAATGCCTTTACTCTGAATAACAAACAAACATAAAATTCACTACTTGCACTTCAACAGTAGATATCAAGCTACCTCAGACTATTGGCTGATGTACATGTTGTATATAATTAAATATGGTAGATAAGGTAAAGTACTTTTTCCATGTTGTACAGGTTGTGTTACCTGATTTATATAACAGCTGTACTAACAGATGATGCTGCCAAATGGGAAACAAGTAGTTCAGGAGGATCTACATTAGTGTGGACATTGGTTATTACCCCATAAGACAATAACCTCCTGATTTCTATATTTATATTTTTCCATAACCAAACCATCAAGACATTGCTATACGAAATTGTAATACTATCTTGTAAAGCTGTATTATATGGAAAATGGCAAGTAAAAAGTAGCTCGATCCACATAATATCTACATTCACCTTTGTTTTATTGTCACAATGTAAAATTATAAAAGTTTTTACAGTCATATAGTTTTATATTTCAGACTCGGATGCCCATATATTATAAACATTTTGTTGATAACTACCTTCAACGGTCGAACTACCTGAGGCAGGACCATACAGAAGAAGTGAGATAATATTATTCACGACTAAACAGTTTTCCTGCATTTCAAAGCAGTAGATTTTTATCATTGCTACAACATTGACTATGCAATCATTTGCTGGAAATCAAACTCATTTATTCATATATTTGCAATGCAGTAAGATTCCACACTGTTTATGTTAACTTGGAGATCAGTATTGCACAGACAGCTCTGTAATTGTCAGAATCAAAACTTTGTTCTTTGTAACTATGGTCACGTGGTAGGTGTTTTGTGTATATGAGACAATAACTCATCGTTCTACAGCAGTTATTAAATAATGCGTTCAAACTAAATATATCTTTTTTGTAGATAACCCAGCAAAAAACCAATGTTTATACTCATGGAAAATAGTGTAATTTTCCTCTTTTAGCCCAAAGTGAAAAAATCAGCGCAATCTATCGTGCCGTACGAACCAGTAGTGTACACACCACCAGTATGCACACCACCAGGTTATGCACCAGTGAAGTATGCACCAGGAATTAATACACCAGAAGGGCACACACCAGGGATGTACACACCAGAGGTGTACAAAGCAGCATTGTACACACCAGCAGTAGTTAACTCATCAGGAGAGAATATTCAGAATAAACAGGTAAGTTGAAAGACTATAGAATAATTATTATGCCTATAATGTTTCATACAGACCACTATTTAATAATCCCAGTTTTACCCAAAATCCAGTTGGTCAATTCAGATACATACATACATACAAATTCACTACTGGTTCATATAATTAAATATGGTAGATAAAGTAAAGTGATTATTTTCATGTTACTTAGGTGATGTTACCTCATTTATATAATTGCCTTAAGAATGCATGCAGGTGATGCTGCCAAATGGCCATAAAGTAGTTCAGGAGGACCTACACCAGTGTGGCTGTTGGATATTACCCCATAAGACGGTAACAGATTTATCAGCCCCTGATTCCTATATTTATGTTTTCTCATAACCAAACCCAGTGCTGTAATCACGTTTCTGTGAAGCTAAACTAATATACTCAAATGCAATGTTGTATTATGTGAAAGACGACAGAACTTAGTGTAATATTTTCTTTGCAAACAAGTAGTGAAGAAGTGGCTCTATCTGCATAATATCTAGTTCTGTATATAGTTTTATATGTGGTCACTATCCTATATCCATGCATCTCTTCTTTGTGTCAATTGTAGCCATACTGATGTAATACAGAAGCAATAGGTTTCAGTGAGCAAAAGTAAGTAGATATAACTCTACTGATATAAATGCTCTTTGTGAGAAAGATACAGACAACAGTGTCTTAGGCAGATCCTGTGTAGAAATGTGATGCTCCTCTAAATCATATTGATAAGTTTAAATTTTGCACAGCTCCCCTCTTGGTTCTGGTGTTTCCGCAAATTTAAACTTTAACATTGTAGATTTAACAGAGGGAAGAAAAGAAAGAGAAAAACTACATTGCGCATGAAGTGTTGCCGAAAACTCTACTAACATAAATGCTCTTAGATAGGAGGCATTTTTTTTAACTTTGCACAAGCAATTATAATATTTAACACTAGATTTTTTACATGCATTTCTGTTTAGAACAGCTAAATTATTTATAGATGTTTAAATTTTGCAGCTATTCTCTGGTTTTTTGACAACAAACATTTTTCCAAATGCTTTACCACTTTGAACTTTAACGATGATGGATGGATATGCATCGAGATGTTGGGATTAAATCAAAAAATATCTTGTTATTTATTATTAAAATACTTGCTCGCACCAATATTTACTAATAGAGGAAGAAAAGGAGAAGGGAAGATGTTAAGCAACAACTAAAATTTACATATATACGTCTTGCATAGGTCTATTTATCTTTTTAGGAACTTTGTTTTTATACTCAAATGTTCAAGAATTAGATATCCGTGTACTTCTCTATATATGGATGGAAACAAATGTTCCCAATACACGACTTATAATTCTACTGGGAGAAAAGTATTGTTCTTGTAGTTTGATACTGCTTGTATAGTTAATATAGAATAACTTCATGAACATAGCAGCAACTGAATTATACCAACTGCATACTTGCGCAGCTACTGCTGCATTAAATGGAGGGCTAGAAGCTACTCAGGCAAAAAATATTTTCTCGCCTAAATTGACAGGATCGGCACAACCAATCGTGCCGTACGAACGTGCAGTGTACACACGGTCGGCGTACATACTACCAGGGTGCGCACCAGAAGTGTACACACCAGCAATGTAATTGTTTTAAAATTTGAACTGACTGTGAATTGGTCATGGATTTTTCTATTTCTATGGCCTACGCCTAGAAAACTTTATACATTTAGCAATAATGTATTTTACAAAGTCCATCATAGAGTTTACAAAATGCTTTTCGAGTATTACATGTATACCATTTACACAGTTGTAAATTGTTTTCCTTCAGAACCATGCCCTACCTTGGACTAAAACTTGTTAAAAAATTAATTAATTACATTGTATCAGCTACTACCAATGTGACTATAAATTATTTTTATCTGAATAATTAAAATTGTTAAATAAAGGATCTGAAATGCTCCACAATTGCTTTTTGCTTTTGTAATTTGAAAGTTTCCCATACAGAACCAAGTACATCATCTGACCATCTTTTGATGATCTTTGCTTTTACTCAAAATACAGTTGGCCACAGGCTTGCCAAATTCCACTGACGTAATCAGAGAGATTCAGTATTTGGGTAGAGGTGCCTATTTTGGGTAGGGTAGGGTAACAAAGTTGGAGTTGCAAATCAGAGAGTCTCCTGCGGAATCAGGGAGACTTGGTAAACGCAGTATATGCGCTGCACATACTTGCCATGTTACTGCTGCTCTAAATAGGAGCTAGGAGTTACCCAAGCAAAGAATGTTTGATGCTAAAGCTCAACCAATGGATAAGCTACATCAATTCAGAAATAATTTGCTTTGTTATTTTGGGTAGGGTAGGGTAACAAAGTTGGAGTTGCAAATCAGAGAGTCTCCTGCGGAATCAGGGAGACTTGGTAAACGCAGTATATGCGCTGCACATACTTGCCATGTTACTGCTGCTCTAAATAGGAGCTAGGAGTTACCCAAGCAAAGAATGTTTGATGCTAAAGCTCAACCAATGGATAAGCTACATCAATTCAGAAATAATTTGCTTTGTTATGTTGTTTGGTGTCAATATATGAAAGCCAACGAGCAAACATCAACTCAGATTCTGATGTTTGGGTTCAATACTCAATACTGATGCTGTAACCATGGCGATCTAATAACGCCAAACCTGACCATTTGTATAATATGCCATTGTAGAGAAGGCTATAAAAAATGCGTCTCGCTTTGTTATTCATTATAAAAATAGTCTGCCACACCAACATTTTCCAAAAGACTATAGAACAGCTAATTTACCGGCTTATTACAGAAATAATTATATGTTTACATGTTTGTATTATATGCACTTGTAGAACGGGTAAGTAGGTTTATATAATAGTAGATGGTACATTAGACTGGTGGGTCTACAAGGTAGGAATGGATTTAGGTGCTACAACACAAAAGCTACTAATTGCGGCAAAAAATAGCAACTTGGATGAAGTTAAGAAAGTTCTGACTAGACGGTCACCAGATGGTAGACTGAGGTACTAAGTGAAAAGAATAAGTATGACTGGAAAAATGTACACTGGGCAGCATCTAAAGGACATGCATACAGAGACAGTGAAATGTATGATTTACCCTCTACCACCAGTTGATTTGTACAAACTTGTGGCGATACAGTTGTACACTATTGCAACATTCAAAGGACATACAGAATTGGAACCCGAGTGATAAATTGGAACTACCTCCTCTGGCGAAAATTATACACTCTATGTATTGTCCAGTCCAAGTAACAAGCATACTATACTCAAGTGTATCTATTACAGGTGAGATGCAATAACGGGTAAAATACATGTATGAGTTATTAAATATGAGTCAATCACTTCACAGTTAACATGACTGTGAGGATTGAAAATTGATATATATGTGGAAATACCTCTTTGAAAATGTCTAAAACTATCTCAGTGAAGTGGTATAAAAACACCTGACTGGAATTGTACATAATATCTCGCATGAAAATCTCTTACTTCGTTCGACAAAAAAGTTTTAGTAGTTCTGAAATCCGAAAATACATGATCAAAAATTGTCAATGTCTCTGAATTCTACTAATGCGATCAAAATTCTTAATGTGCTGAATCCAAATACACGATCCAGAACCAATTTAACATTGTCTGCAGTTACTGCTAGTAAATACATTGTAGAATAACTCCCGAAAGAATTATCTGCTAATTTCTATCTCTAAAAATAATCAATCTGCTGGAACTGATACAAAAATTCAAACCTATCTCATTCTCAAAAGATGTAGTGTATAACAATATACATGTACAGTGAGTCTGCGCTTCAATATATCTCCAAGGTTTAGTTTACACTGACACTAGATTATTAACCTGTATGACAGTAAGTAGAATTATCTGCACCTGTCACACTGTGGGACACTGTTGGCCATCTCATATGTAGGCAAGCAGCAAGGTAGAAGTATTGCACGGTGTATTAAAATATTACAATGTCATTATAGATCAGGTAACACAACCTGCATGGTATGGAAAAAATACTTAAACTTAATCCACCATATTTATTTATATGAACTAAATAGATCTGACTTTGTATACAGCATGTACATTGTACATCAAACAATACATGTAGTTTAGGGTAGCTTGATAATTACCTTTGAAAATTAAGTAGTGAATTGGATGTTTGTTTAATATTCAAAGTAAAACTTTTACATTAAACCAACCGCAGAAATGTAAATCACCAACTGGTAAAAGAAGAGAAGTTCAAAGTAAAAAATGTAGCAAAATCCATTTGGCACCACAAGTGCATAGCCTACTACATTGGAACGAAAATATTCAAGTTTGCACGAGTTCATTTCCTACTATCAGTTCAGGTTCAAGTTCAATGTGACTGTGAACTGCAACATATAAGTGTAGCTGATGCTATCTAATAGCTTTTGACATTCCTATGAAAAGAATGGCTGACATAAAATTGGAAAATAGCCAAAAATATCTATCAGAAGTACAAAGTAATTCATAAAAGAATTCTAGAAACTGAAACAAAATGACACCAGAGGGTTCTGCAAAATGATACAAAAAAAACTATGAACTGTGTTTCATAGCAGATTGCATGGTACAGGAATCTACCATGGCTGACGGAGAGTAAAAAAGAAGAGGAACATGTTCAAGTATAATACACTTCACCTTAAATACTAGAGAGACTTCTTGCAGTTGTTTCTTAGGTTTCATAAAAAAGAGTTTCATCGGTGGATGGGGGAGCATCCACCGAGAGATATAGTAATATTATTTCCAAAGCATTGAGGGTTACTAGTTACTCAGGCATGTACTATATGTACTATAAAGCGTAGTGGAAAAAACTCAAACTAAGCAATAAAAAGGAAAGAAGGGTCACTTCAGAAGTCAAGGACAATACCTGAAGACAAAGTAGATGTTTACCAATCTGGCACAGGTACTAATTTAGTAAATTAGAGGGTTACGCTGATTTGGTACCACAAGTACAGTTTCACTAAAATCACATATAACTAATTGCATTCAATGCATCACTGATGAATCTTATTTTACTGCTGGTGGGTTCTCTAATCTAGCTACATGTACAGTGAGTATAAAATAGACACCAGCTACTGGCTGCACATTGTCCAGTCTAATTCAGAATTGCTCAAACAATACACATGGCGACTTTTTCAACTGACAATGGGGACTGTATCACTGACTGACACTTTTCAGAAATCAAAGTATGAACATGGATGTTCTGAAAACAAAAACTAAAGGCAAACAATAGCGTACAGCATCTGCTTAAAAAACAAAGAGCAGAAACAACTCATAACTTATTCAACAGTGGTAACCTGGCTACAGACAACTTCCTTTTTGTTGCAGGTTTTTTCACTCCAGCTTTTCTCAGGGCCACCCTGACACCAGAAGGAACTCCTCCAGCTACTCCTCCGGCTACTCTTTCTTCCCAGCCTACTCTGAAACAGGCTCGTGTCAAGATACACCGTCTGGCGGCCTAGCTAGCCAGCCGGACATCTGCCCAGGCACATCCCTGGATTTCCAAAGTCACTCAGACAGCCCGGGTTGCTTTAACTAAGAAGAGCCACCCATTGTTCAAAAAGCAGCGAAGCAAATGATGATCCATATATGGTAGCACTTCGCCAGATACTATTGCAAGTGCGGACGGAGTTCCTTAAGCACAGACACCCTAGGCCAGCATCTGTTCAAGAGAACCCCTCTATGCAGAGATAGACCTTATCTGACTGAAAGGGAGATCTACCAGGCTCTGATAAAGTACATTAACCAAGGAGAGCTACCCATCGTCGAAGGAGCAGCGAAGCAAATGATGATCCATATATGGTAGCACTTCGCCAGATACTATTGCAAGTGCGGACGGAGTTCCGTAAGCAGAGACACCCTAGGCCAGCATCTGTCCAAGAGAACCCCTCTCTGCGAGATAGGCCTTACTCGACTGAATGGGAGATTTACCCGACTCTGATGAAGTTAGCTGTAGTATCGAGAGAAACTACACTATACAAAAACCTACAGTATTAACTATGACACTAGAAACCGGCATGGTCTAGTGTGAGTGGGTTGTGTGGTGTTTCAGAATTTGAAAAAAGAAAATATCATTGTCAAACTGCTATCCGAACTACCTGCTAACCTCTCACAGAACACCAAGGTCAAGGTGAGTATACTATGCGTGACGTTAATATGATCTTTGCTAGTTGTTGCATTTCAGCTGACCAAATTGTCTCCGGTAGGTCTTGATGATGTAAGTGTGGTTACAGTTCGGTACTAAAGTAAAGATTTTTGAATTGACCTTGGTTCCTCACCAAAAGTGCTAGAACAGGCAAGTTGTCTTTGTTATATTTTATTAATATTAAACTGCTAAATTATAACTCTGCAGATTTCATTGTAGTCGATGCAGTTAATGCCAGTAAGTAGAGTTATCTGCACCTGTCACACTGTGAGACCCCGTTGGCCATCCCATATGTAGGCAAGCAGCAAGATAAAAGAATTGCATAGTGTATTTGCACTGGGAAGTATTACAAGTAGCTTATAGATATAATATTTTTACCAAGCATCATAAGTAAATACAGGTAGCTAGTAGAGCACAGGGAACCAGTTCCTTACTAAGCAAAAGGCTATTGTCAGTAGAGGTTAGGCAGTAAAAAAGGTTAAAATCTGTAAGTACTGTTTCTGTGTTATTTTTGTATTGTTTTTGTGTTGTTTTTGTATTGATCTGTATTGTTTTTGGTTGATTACTTTTTTGTATTATGACACATGTACGGTTTTGTTGGTGTGTCGAATACCATATGGTTTATGTCTTGTTTACTTAGGTTACGAACACACACATGTAATATAAGGAATATAGTCCTACATAAAGCGTAAAGATACCTAGTCAACCCAACACCTAATACTGGCACAGTATTGGAATATCACAATGTAATTAGCACATTAAACCAACTGCAGGAGTGTGAACCCACCATCAACTTGTAAAAGAAGAGGTTCAAAGCAAAAAAAGTATCAACAAAAATACCCAACTTTGCACGAGTTCACTTACTGCTAGCAGTTCAAGAATATGTCACAAATTCAATGTGACTTTGTAGTACAACATGTAGAAGGCGTTGTTCTCATAAAAATGACAGCTGACATAAAATAGAAAAATAGCCACAGAAGTCTGTAAGAAGTACAAAGCTGTGCATAAAAAATAACAAAAACCGAAACAAAATAATACCAGAAGGCTCTGATTAACGGTATTAAAAAGCTTTAAATTTGGTTTCATAGCAGATTTCATGGTACAAGAATTTGCCACGGCTGACGAAGAGTAAAAAAGAAGCGTGTGAACAGATTTTATGGAATAGAATTCTGAGGGCATGCGAATAAGACCACGCTTAAGCGCATCGCTGTCCTCCTGTAGGCAAGTGTTAGAGTAATTTTAAACATTAAACCGAGAGAACATGTCACCTCTCATTTTAAAATCCTAACAATCATGCCAATTAAAATGCTTTTTGAATTCACCACCTAAAAACTACTCCTTAAAACCTGTACTCAGAAATTTTTATTATCACTGATGACAAAAAGCCATCACAACGCACGGCAACAAAGCCTTAAAACAAAGAAAGCCAGCAACAAACGAGGTGAGAGGTCCTTGTTGAACACAGGAATCGCCCTGTACAACAAGTACCTAATGGAGGTGGAGACTGTCGCGTGGATGGTCTGGCTGCCCTCATGTAGGGAGTCAGTTAAGGCCGGTGGAGACTGCAAGGCAATTCATGAAAAATAACAGAAACCGAAACAAAATCAAACCAGAAGGCTCTGACAAAGGATATTAAAAAAACTATAAATTAGGTTCCATAGTAGATTGCATGGTGCATGAATCTGCCATGGCTGACTAAAGGGTATGCTACAAGGACGCAAACTTTATGCGAATTGCATCAATTTAGCATTTCGCGATTTCTGATGTTGCACTTTGCGAAATCGCTAAGTTTACTGCATGTCATAAATTTTTTAGAGTTACAAACTGCAAATCGAGTGCTGAATGGCTACAGCTGATTGCATTTTGCAGACGGTTTTTATGTTTACATTTCTACAAGCTGCTAGCAGTCAACTGTAAATGAAACTGTTGAATAAAACTAAAAAATAATTGATTATATTATTATTTATTGCATGATTAATTTCAATTCATAAGCATAATATTCTACTAACTATGGACGGCAACCATAGAGTTATCTCCCCTAGAGCAGGAACTCTGGTAAATTTTGTGATGCCACTTTTCATCCCTGGCGGCCATGATGTGTTGGGATAGTTACCGTTTGTTTACATTAGTTACCTATGAGCTGCTATGATTAGTTAGTCATTTAGTTAGTAGTCAAAATTTGTTCTTTGCTACCAATAATCTGAAATTTTCTGTCGCACACATATTTTCCAACTATTTCAGACCAACATATTTATTGTATTTATTACACTTTGTAACTTTGATAGTAACTGCATGGTAATTGCAAACATTGTATATTAGTATATTAGTGCATCACAAAATTATTATTACACAGCTCCTAGTTCTAGTTATTTTGGCTTTCAGTAGGCAAGATTACTTAATAGCTGTAGCATTAAGTAACACTTTTACCTCAAATTACAATACAGCTAATAATCTACTGTAGCTGTTAATTGTACTACGTCTTATGGTTTATCCTGGTATCACATGTTTGATAAAGTATAAGTATTGATAGGTGTATTTCTATATGTAGAACAGATTTGCAGAAGTTGCATTCACGCATATTCAACAATGTTATACAAAAGTTAACTGCAAAATAAATATTCCAGTAACAGTAGGCAAATTTCATAGCAATGTTTTTTATCTTTATGCTTCTGCAACACGCGTCATAAAACTATAAAACTGAAAGCTGCCCAAGCCCTTTCAGGCATATTTAAGAATGTGGTGGAAAGTTAAATTAAACCAATTGCAGAAGTGTGAACCAACCATCAACTGTCATACGAAAAGTAGTTCAAAAACAGAAAATGCATTTGACACCGCAAATGTAAACTAAATTAGAGTCAAAATATTCAACTTTGCCGAACTCATTCACAATAGTAACGATGACTCTGTAGAAATTATTAAATAGTTGGATATGCAGTAATGCCTTTAATCAATTTTTAAATGAATGTCTAATATAGTCTGGATGAATTTCCTACTATGTCTACAGCATACTTACATAAACACTGGAGTCCTTCAAACAAGTACAACAAGAAACTATGAGAGAGAGGTTAATACAATATATACTCTTCAGCTTCTCTGCTAGAATGAACACTTATAAAACATTACCACACTTTCAGAATAGCTTGCTGGAAAAGAGCTAGAAAGCCACTCAAATGCTACCAAAAAGCTATACAAAAAACCATAATAATGGGATGTGTGTTAAGTAACTTTACACATAATATTACCCTAAAAGCAGAAATATTTCGTGGAAGAAAGTTTCGCGAGTTTGCTAATCCTGGAGCAATTTGCGATAGAAATATTTAGCGAGTTTGGCCTATCCGAAATTTGTTTAAGTCCCAAAATTGATGTTTAAGCATATTTCAGCATTAAAACCAAGCTTAGCTAAGCTCTATGTTTACTCAGATTTAAACCCCACTTACATACTGTACAAAACTACAGCTGACTCCTATATAGTGCAGCAAGCCCACCTGTGAGGTAAAGTTACCATAGCTTGTTAAAAAGTCCTCTGATTAAGCTCCTACTCTATGCTACTTACCAATTATGTTACAGTAAATACTTGCTGCTTTGTAAAATATTCAACTATGTATCATATAGCTATATAGCTGCATGTATGGTCTGTTTAAACCAGAAATTATTTAAATCAGTTTGAAAGCAGATATCAATAGCGATGGAAATTATTTGCGAGTTTGTCACTCGCGAAATTCGCAAAAGTTAAAACTCGCAAAATGTATCTGCTTTTAGGGTATACATGTACACCATTATACATTGTAAATTGTGTATGATATATCATGTACATGTATCGGTATATTAAAATATACATGTATGATATACATATATGTATTTGATTGGAAGTACAAGTAGATAGATAGTATAACATGTACTTTTATATGACTGTGGCTATCTGACAGTGAATTTCTTCACTTACCATTTCATATTGCTACCCTAGGTACATTATGTACATACACACTGTAGCAGTAAACATAATTTTATAGACATTCATATACCTCAGTTATGTATGTTGACTAGACAGTGCAGAAACATATCTTTTATATACTTGTTATGTGCATTACTGAGCATTTATACCTTTTTATGCCTATGTAACTGGGGCCGACCTCACAGAAATAGCTGTAATTGAATTTGCACATGAATCAAATGTTTTTAAGCAGCTTTTTTATGGCTGAATAGGTCGTCGGCCTTCGGGCTGCCGTGTCTTGTATAATTTCTGGACGAAGCTACGTGGTCTTTTACCAGAACTATTTTTTGGAAGCTAGACTACTATATAAAGTGAATGGTTTCTATTATCATTGTCTCAGTTGATGCTTGGATGAGCCAGTCAACAAAAGCTCTCAATGACCTGGTGAAATATGTGCTATGATTACACTAAATGTATATTAAATTATATTGCCTACTATCAAACTGGAATTAGTAATGACTGATAGAACACTGCCTTTCTAAGACATGAATTGCACAGACGTGCCCAGATAACATGAGAATTTGCAACGAATAATTGATATTAGGAAATGAGTAAATTGAGTTGGAAATTCCAGCCTGATTAATGGAGTGAGGCTGAAAAGGGAAATGCATGCACATAATGTTAGTATTTTCCAACGCACTTTTACTAACAGCTCCTTACATGAAATAAACTGCCTATCTTTTATTTTAGATTGATCCGCTTGAAGCCATTCTTGGAGTTACAGCTTACACCACAACTCTAATGGCAACCTGTGCTGAGGCGTCAGTTAATGTTTCAGCGTCAATTAATGTTTCAGAGCTGTTGCTCCCAGTGCTGATATCTGGACTTATGGGGGTTGTAATGTGATGCTAGACGTCAACGGGTTTGGCTTGGCGAATAGCGGAAGTGACGTAATCCCAGAAGCCGCGGAGATATTGGAAGTCTCTTACGTCTTGAACGCTGAATAAACCACACGTGCTCTCAGAGACTTCTTGTTCTTGACCACCTACTAGTAACTATCAAGTAAGTGCGTTTATCTGCATATACGAACATACCTGACCCACGTAACTTAACAGGGGTGTCCACGGTCAGGACACACAGAGAGAGAATATTTTTTTAAAACCAAATGTGCTCTGAACAGCTGTTACAGGGATACCAGGTTAGCTGAAAAGGTTACAAATTTGGAATTACTGTTTTTTGCGTTTCAGTACAGGAGGTAGGCCCTACCTTGCAATTGCAAACTATATAATATAGTACGCTGTCATCTCATTCTTATGAATTGCATTATCTTTTATTTGTTTGATAGGGTCAAGGAAAACTGTCACCTTGCAATGTGTAACAAACGCGTTAAAGATGGCCTATATAAAAGTGAATGTGGAGGGCCTGGATACGAGCCAGATTTCAGGATTTGGAGGTAACTTTGCTTAAGTTTATCACTCAAACTATGTATTAGTGTAAAGTAGAGAGATGATGTATTTTTAGCAGGGAATAAGAAATGGCCAAACCCCTTAACAAAGTATAGCGAGTCGAAATTGCTACCATATTCAATGACCAAGTGTAATATTATTTTATAGATCAGGTTTCATGCAGATTGTTCTGCACAAATGTAACAATCACCATGGCTAAGCTTCACCAGCAACTCTGTGATAATGAAGGAGTTTAGCTCAGTGTGCTTGATGAGATAGAGGGACTGTTTGAGTCACTTGAGAACAACCAAGACCAGATTATTTGGATAGGCGTGTATGGCTATTTTTATACAATGGAGGTAGGTAGTCAAGGAATACAAAAACTGGCTTGAGGGAAATAGAAAATGCTAGAATCGACTATACAGGTATGACATAGTTCATCTGTATAATTGGGAGACCAAGTTCTAAATAATTATTATCAATAATAGAGCTAGATCCAGGGCCTTCATTTACACCATTAACTCATTCAGTACCCGCGTTCCGAAGCCTAAATTAAATGCTCTGGTACCTAGCAACAACTTGGTTTCAGGAAGCAAATTACCAAGCTTCCTAATCCTACAAGCTTTGTGATTGGTAATAAACAGCCCAATTAGCATTAGCATTAGATTAGGTGCAGGAAATTGCTCGTTTCCCACAGAGTAGTCCTTAGGAAATTTTTCAATATGGCAAGATGTTCTGGATCAGTTCATAGGTGAAGGCAGTGATATAGAAGAGTATTACAGTGTAAGTAAGACTAGTATAACAATCCTTTATATGCTCATCTTGATATTTTATTCCTTTTTTGAGCTGCCACCACCTTACACATCTCATAAAAATGATTTATTGGCAAAAAAACTGTCAGCGTTGACTATTCATAAATATTGATAAAATGACATTATTTCCATGAGCATATAAGATAATTACATGTATGAAGTGTTTAAAATTATGCTTATTTGCCCACAGTTTTGTCAGAGCAAAATACAGCATATTTTGATAAATAGGTGCAAAGTTAGAAGTACAGTAGATAGTTTCACCTGTCTCATTCAGCAACCATGTCCTGCACATGAACTTATTCACCATTTACTTGTCTGTCCAAAAGAATACTTTGAGTGTTTATTGCATTTTTTTTTACCTCATACATGCAGACAAGTGATGAGTCAGTGCAAGACAGTGAAGAAGAACCAGAAGCTACAGTCAGTTCATCAGACAGTGGTACATTTTACTTACAATATGCTCTCATTTCCAGTAAGATGTAACTTTTATTTATGACTACCGATATTCATAGTGTATGCGCCCTATGATACCCAAACCTTGTAACTAAACATTGTTGACTAATAATATTTACATATGTTTTTTAGAAGATGTAGCTCCTCCCCAGCAAATCCCTCGTCTAAGTAGAGGTAGAGGTAGAGTAAGAGGTAGAGGAAGAAGAGTCCGAGGTCAGCATGGAGTTGCAAGCACAGAACCAGTCCATAGTAATGCATGTATGTACACCTCGATTTTACTAACAGCTTACACCTCCTATGCACATTGTATATCCTTTATCTTGCTAGCCCAACATGGGGCACAGTTATGTAGCACTAAAATTTACTTACTGACTAATCTACACCCTTTCTCATTGTCGTCTCTTTTTAGCAATAAAATCTTTGTAGTTTTCATCTGCCATCCTGTTCATCTTTCTAGCATATCCTGATGAACCCACCACTAGACCAGAGCACCTTCCTTGTGAGAATGAGCATTTTAGGATCAACTTTGAGCTAGACTGGGCAAACACTACACCCTTGGAAGTTGTTATGGCTCTGCTTCCTGATCACTTTTTTCAACTAATAAAAGGTGAGACGAACAGCTACGCCAGGCAACAGATTGATGCTGCAAGAGTGAAAAGTCCCCTTCCTATCCACGGTATCTTTAGCCAGTGGGTCCCAGTTACTATTGGTTAACTCAAAAAATTTTTTACCATTGTAATCCATATGGGGTTAGTTAGGAAATCCAAATTTCACGACTACTGGGCTCGTGACATCACGATATCGTCTCAATTTGCTGCCACTCTCTTGTCTCGAAGCAGATGGTTAGCCATCTCATCTATGCTGCATCTAAGTGACAGTACAAACTATGTTCCTAGGGGTGAGGATGACCATGACCCACTATATAAAATAAATAGCTTTCTTACTCCTTTAGTTGGTAAATTTTTCACTGATGCTACACCAGGTAGGCAACTCAGCCTAGATGAGGCAATGCGTGCTTTCAGTTGTAGGGTCCACTTTAGGGTGTATAATGCTAACAAGCCTGACAAGTGGACCATAAAGCTCTATCAAGTTTGTGATAGCAAGACAGGCTACACATCTGCTGCTGAGGTCTACTATGGTGTTGGTGGTACAACCACTGAGACTGTGATGAGACTGATGACTGGCTTACTTGACAAGGGGCACACACTGTATATGGACAGGTACTACAACTCACCCGCCCTTACTGAATGCCTCCTGTCTAAGAACACACAGGTAGTGGGCACAGTTTAAACCAACCGAAAGGATTGCCTCCTGACATCAAAACTAAAAAGTTGAAAAAAGGAGAAGTAATCTCATTTCAGAGAGGAAGAATGTTGTGTCTGAAATGGAAAGACAAGCGAGAGGTTTTGTGAAAATGAGCTGGTACTCAAGGTAAATGCTCAATTTATATAGCTGGTACTGAATGAGTTAAATATTGATGTAATTGTGATAAACAACCAATTTTATTCTTAAAGTTGATACTGTGAAACTACATATATACACTATGAATGCAGCACATAGTATGCATCGAGCTTAATTAAAATTCTATTAATAATAATCTAAAGCTACTGAATACTCTTCTAAACATTTTTAGGATTTTAGCAACCATCACTGTTGAGACAGAGGATCGAAAAGGGAGACTGTGTCGAGTTTATGGACCGCCACCTTGTCTGTTTTGCAGAAAAGAAGGAAGTGACCTTTGAAGGCATTGGTGACAAGGTGGAAGCTCGAGATGATCTGGGAAATCTTTTCATAAAGGTTCATAGAGCACACCATAACGAGGTAAATTAATGATCTAATACACACATGTACTTGTACAATGCATATGTATATCGACATGTAATTTGCACTGCCTAATGTTGTGATAGACTTACTTGAGCTAAGCAGCTCAACGCTACCTCTAAATAAAACAAGTATCAACATTTTAGGAGAAGATAAAGGAGGTGAAGTACAGGTTGGAAGGAGAAGCAGGTAAACTTTCTGCTTCATATTTTAATGAAATGGAGCGAGAAAGCTGTCACAATCGACTATTGGGCGAGTTAGCTCAAGGAATATTGAACAAGTCTTCAGTGAGTTTACAACTTTATGTTACTCTTAGATGAAAATAACATGATCGATCCATGTAGTTTAATATTACTGAAATTTTCAAACTTCTATTAGTCACGGTAATGAGTTGCTGTCAGAGTAGGCCAAGACTTTTATGCAATTAAGCAACTTTTGAACCTGAGACTTTCCTTATTGAGTTTAATCCCAATCTCAGCTGTGCTAAGTGGTTTTAAAATGTTCAGTGTAATAAATCTTAGACAGTAGGTAATGCAACTTACATCCGTAATTTATATACATGTTCTTTTTGCTTTGTGTTTCACTGTATTGCATTGTGTCGCACATGCAGCTGTGGGTTGTGAACAGCAGACGGTAGATGTTGTGAAAGTGCTGAAATCCCAACAATATGATCTGTAGTCAACGTACCTGACTTGAGGACTAACATACATGTTTACTCTTCCGACAGGGTCATCTGCTAAAGTTATCTATGATTCTGCAAGCCGCTATCAATGCCACCATGGATGCTGTACTACCAGAAGACGAGGAAAGAATAATTAGCAAAACCACTATGGAGCGGGCAAAAGATCTCATAAAGTTCTTAGATGGAGTCATAGGAGAGGCAGAAAATCTAAACTCGGGTGGTTTAGTCAATAGCAATCGAATTGGACTAGTTTGACAGTAGTAGTAGGCCTGCTATTAAACTTGGCAGTAAAGGAGCTTCTGTGATATGTTCAATTAATAACCACTGGCAAATTTCAGTATTCTTTCTAACACCTGAACTTTGTTCTTCATTCTTTTGCCACAAGCCTTGAGTGAAGGTTGAAATTAAAAATGGCGTGTAGATAGCATTGATTTGTGACTATTGTAGAAGACAAAAGATGCTGCTTACCATAACACATATGACATCATGACCAGAGAAGAATTTCTAGACCTACCAGCAACAAAATGCCTCAAAAGTTTGACCGGGCAGGTAGTCACCTCTCGCTAACTGCAGCAGAAGAAAGTTGTAGAGGGGGCAGAAGAGGCCAAAAGCTCCCTGGCGGCAGCAGCAACTTATAGAATTGGGAAGTTGGTGCAAGGGGCAACAAAAAAATCGGTAGCGCTCCATAAAAACTAAAGCAGCCCAACAGCTAGTTAGAGAGAGGGTGCCATGTACACACCATTTCATTACCAAGTAAAAGCCTACGCAGAATTAGTTTCAACCAGTATCTGTTACAATCATTTTAATCGAACTTTGGGCGTTCTGTGGTGTTAACCTTTTATGTTAGTGTTTCAACCATGAAATATAACCAAACATTATTATGACACTCTAATTATAATGTGGCCCATAGGTTGCTTCTTAAATGGTTTAAAATCGAGATCAGCATTGTAAAATCTACTATGATGTTCATTCAACATTGCACATGCATGCTATCATTGCGGTTCAATATCCCAAAAAATCGTCAAAAAACAATATATCAATCCAACAAGTTCAACATGTTGAGAGAATTGTTGATATATAAATACTATTCGTGTTCAACAAAGGGCTATTCAACAAACTCTAAGCTAGTGGATTGCCAACAAGTTCAATTTTTTCATGATTTTTTTCTATATGCTATTATTGAAATTTAACATCCCAACAAGTCAACAAAATATTAGATGAACCCAACAACTTCAACATACTGGCATAGTTGTTGATATATAAATACCATTTCTGTTCAACAAAGGGCTGTTCAACATTTTTCATCATTGCCATCCATTCAACAATGCAACAAGTTGAAAACTTTGTTTATATATAACGTAAGGTGGAGAAATTTGAAATGTTGGTTGATAAATTCATATATAAAGTCTGAAATATCTCCACTTCTGCACCTAGCTCCTGTGAACCCACAAGAGATAATTGAAGATTGCGATGCATCTACGTTCGATCTCTTTAGGATTTGCCCCTCCTCATTGTAGCTTAGATTAAAACTTCTACTGTTTTAGTAATATAACGAAACATGCAGGTTGAAATATTTCTGCTTGGTGAAAATTCAGTTCAACTAAATGCTTCCTATACGTATCACCCACCTGAGAGGCTTGACTTGAACTTCTGGTTAAGGATGGATACGATAGCTTGACTGTTGATTTATCTTACTTCCCTGGTCTTTATAATACAGATTGAACTTCCCCGACAGTGCTGGTCTCTTGTTGGAATAGGTATACAGCTTTCCTCCATTTTGTGTTGTATTTACACATTTATTGTGACAGCAGTTTCTAGTAGTCTTGGCATAGTAAATGGGAGGGTATATGTATACCTCTGCTTATATACTACGGCTATTATGTAATATTTATAATCAACACCTGTCATGTAGTGTGTTATGTAATGTAGGTTCTACTAAACAAAGACATCTATATTTCTATTGTTCGAACTAGCTTACAGCTAGCACTAATTACAGCTGTGGTTAGCAGTGGTACTGAGCCATCCCATCAACGAAAAATAGCTGCACTAATTGGCATATAGCCAGCTCTCATGACTTTGTACTGAGCTGTTACCTTAAATAATGAGTCATCCCATGGCTGGAACCATAGAAACCCAGTAATTGTCATGAGGCCATAACATCTCTTTCCTCTTTCCTCCATGAACATACCAGCCCTGGTATTTTCATGGATTTGAAACACTTCTCTGTATGCATAGACTTATTATATTCGTAGGATATTGGATGCCATGTCACTGCTATTGGAATATAACGGTAGACCTAACCGGTGGGCATGATGTCATTCCTAAATGTTGTTTGAATGTTAGAATAACTCTTGGTATAAGATCGGAGCTCGGGCTAGTGATTGAATATCAATGCTATATTAAGAACTAATGCTATGCTATGATGACGTACCCAATATTAGGCCTAAAAATACTTTTTGCTCGCTATATTTTTTTGTACAGCTATAGTATGTGACATTTCATATCATTTAGTGTACACTTAAATGCGTCACTTCACCATTAATACGAATGTTGCAACCTGTACAACCTGTGCAACCTCGTACACATATAAATGTAATAAAATTAGGAACCAACTATTGCATGTACATTGTACACAACATGCACATTTATTTTATAAACTCATACAGTTGCTTTTAAAAATCACATATACATGTATTGTACATGTGCATGTTCGGAACTAGCCCATTACTTTATAGAACTCCTTCACACAGATCTAGCATAACATGTTTGGATACTGGGTTGTTTATACACGTAATTATAAATACAGTGAATCCAATGTTCAACAGTCTTTGTCTCGCGTTCATTTTGTAAGCAGGGTGGCATAATAACTCTCAACTCTTCAACACTCTCTCACCACCAGTTTGAGAGAGGATTCCTGGTTTGCTATTTGCAGCTTTCTTTTATGAAAACTTTACTTTATTAGCACTATTTATAAAGAGGTAAGATGTAGCTGATCCCATGGTTTGTGACTTTTCTATCAACACTGGGGTTGTCTATGTTCTTCATATTGTTTAAAATTTACGTTTTAAATTGCGATGCCTTTACTAGTGGATACAGCTGACCAGATATCATTTATATCCGACATCGAGGTAGAAGTCTTCCTGTGGGTTTGTTTACGGCGAAAGGGCACAGTTTGGGTATAAATTGTTCTATCACCAGCTGGCGGTAGGCTTCCCCTTTGTCACACCCATCTTCTCCACTTTTCTTGTAGCAGGAGTCTACTTCATCGACGTTTTCACTGAAAAAGTGAATAATAATCATGGTAGGACTGCTAGTGAGAAATCTGATCCAATGCCAATGACCTCATCCGAATGTTTGTTTAATTGAATGTATTTCAACTCTTATACTATTTGCCTTTACCAAGCACACAAGTATGAGTCTGGCCAAATTTTTAGTGACCGAATTCTGACATCAGTGACCTAAAATAGTAAACCTATTTATAATATTTTTAAGGGTTTGTCCATATTATTATATATTGTGATGTTTCATGATATATATAGCCTATTTAGGGTTCTAAAGGTTCCTTTCAAAGTTAATAAAATCACCATTCAAGTACGCTGAGCCAAGATATAGAAACATTGAGTGCAGTAATATTGTTGTTTGCTTACCAATTTATCTTCGTGAATCCCTTGGTGAAGAGCTTTCTGAAGCAGTCTGTAGTTGCCCCACAAACTAGAACAAAAAATTAATCCACAATTTAATGCAATGCAATGCAATGCAATACAACGTAATGCAATGCAAAGTATTGTAATACAAATTATTTTAATGTGAAGTACTGTAAAGTATTCTCGTAGTATGATGTAACCTGTCATGGTGCGGTGCCAGTGTGGTGTGATGCGATGTTATGTGATATTATGAGTCTTGACCCAAGCAAAAATGATCTACAAACCTTGTGAACATATGTACCATCTGTATGCTCTTAGTGTACTAAATCTGACCTCATGAATAATAAACTACCTCTTGAAGGTAACTCTACGTTAGTTTTCCCACATTGACTTGAAAAGAGGTTGAGGTACCGGATAGCTCTAAATACCAGTTTTGGCACATCGCCAACATCACAGTCGACCATCATTCCATCAAATAGGTCTCTTGCTCTGAAATTAAACAAAATTCAACCACCACACACAGAAGGATTGAATGTTCAGATGCACCTACATGTAGCTCTACAAAGTATTAATAATGTGATGATCTGAACTCTGCCCCCAAACAGAATAATTGATGGAGTAGATCACAGTGCCATTTTAACTTTGTAAAAGTAAAATAAAATTACAGGCATTATAAATGTGTGGAATACTATTCATCCTGCGTTAATAAATAGTGTTTGATTAGGTTGATCCTGTTTTTTTATCATCTACCATCTACTCACTTGAGACAGTTTCCCATATCACCTCTTTGAACAAGGTGCTTGAATTGGCAGAAGTTATAGAACAATTCATCTTCACATTCTGTAGAACAAGCAAATAATCTCTTAAAGGTAATTAATTTGGTTCATCTCTTGCTTAGTCTGCACATAGAATGTATTATTTATCTTTCAAAGTGCTGCTCTGATGTCTTATATCATAAAACCAGATGGTATAAAACGTTGCTTGTTTAATTTTTTCCATTTAGAGTTTATATTTCAATATAGTGGAAGATTTTTGTTTACCTTCTTTGATCTTTTCAGCACTGCAGAAACCTGTCAAATAGCAGCATTATGTTATGACCATGCCCAGTCTGTACATGTATGACTTGAAGATCAATGTAAGAAATCCGTTTCATGCATTGATAGCTCAAACTGCCAGTTTACAATTATATATTGAAAGGTAATAACTATTTTTAGGTAGGCCTATACATTGATCGCTACAAATGAATTTATTAACCTAACACCTACATGTACACTCACCATGTTTAAATAGTAGGTATTTTATTCAACATGCGTGTACCTACTAGCCTTAACATAATACCGGCATTTCTACTTGTAATGTAGTGTTATAGAAACATAGTATACTTACAAACCATTGCTTGTACACCAGCAAAACAAACAAGAATCTTTAACAACCCTGCAATAAAATAGTACATGATTGTACAATATATATAATTTTTATAGTATATGACATACAATGTATAATGTAGAACACAATATATAATTTATAATGTACAATGTATAATATAAAGTACTTACTCATGGTTCTTGGTGGAAATAAGTCAGATACAGTTGCCTACGAGTAGTTGAATGAATCTACATATACATGTACATGCCTATTTCAGCTGTTTATATATCTGTAAATAGTGCCACAGCTTCTATAGTTCACTGAGATGTGGTTGAGCCAAATAATTATGTACAAAATATTAGAAGAAATTAAACCCTCAATTTTCAAACTTGAATAGTTGAGAGGCTGAATCCAGGTGCAGCATTTCCAGCCACTTATAGTAAGTTAAAATGAGCACTCTACTATGTATAGTAAAGTGCTCATTTTAACTTATTATAAGTGGCTGGAAATATAGATATTTATTCATATGTAATTAATATAAATCTATATTTGGTTCCAGCCACTTTAATTCAGAGCCAAAGTAGCTGCAAATACTCAATCTGCATGCAATGTACTGTATCGGTGTTTCACACCTCACGATATGCACTAGTAGCTTACTCAAGTAGAGTAGAGTAAGACAGTCTTGCTACTCACCCTACAGTGTCACTGTGTTACCATGCAGTGTCACTGTGTTACCCTACAGTCTTGCTGTGTAACCCTACAGTGTTAATGCGTTACCATACAGCGTTACTGTGTTACCATGCAATGTCACTGTGTTACCCTTCAGTGTTGCTGTGTTACCCTACAGTGTTAATGCGTTACCATACAGCGTTACTGTGTTACCGTGCAATGTCACTGTGTTACCCTACAGTGTTGCTGTGCTACTCTACAATGTTAATGCTGACCATACAGTGTTACTGTGTTACCATGCAGTGTTACAAAGAGATACCTGCTTTGAGTATGACATATACAATGTGATATTATATCCTAGTCATTGAATTCGGTTAGCCACTTAAGTTTAATGAGCTGGCAGCACATAACGATTCTCTCTCCAAGTGCAGCAGAGACTGATGGCTAAATACCAAAGCTGTAAAGAGTCCCAAAAGTCATGAGTCTGGAGTCTACAAGAGTCAGCACCCCAAGAGTCAGCACCCCAAGAGTCAGCACGAGTCTCAAGTCCAACACTGATTTCAAGAGTCGAGTCACAAGTCACATAAAATTAATGGCAAGTCGTTCAAGTCTTTGTATTTCAAGTCACAATTCACAGGAAGTTGGTGTACCAAGAGTCTGCAAGAGTCTCGAGTCTGAAAAATTGCTTGAGTTAAGTCGAGTCAAGTCTTGACAAGCAGCGAGTCACCTCAGACTCTGTTACTGTAGGGGTAGTATTAGTAGTACTTGCAGCATCAACATAGAACATATGAAAGATTGCATTCATGATAAAAGTAAAAGTATTTGCTTACAACGTGAAATATAAATATACAATTTAAAATACTCTAAACTGTAAGCATGTTATTGAACTTATTTTATGATCATACTTTCGTACATAGGCCTACCTACCTACCATTGCTGTTACTCTTTCTCACCTAATTGAATTATGAATATAATTATAGTATTACTGTTTGAATTGAAAGAACTCTGTATTGTTATTTGCTTAGCAAAAAGATGAAACAGTATTGTATGATAAATAAATAAATAAGTAAACTCAGCAAAGATATCAGCAACCTTAGCTAGGTAGCTAATCTTTACTTTATATTATAGAGGTAGCTAGCTAGCTCATTAAGTTATTGCAAAAAAAATATAGAAATAGTAGTATGTACACAGTCCTACTGAAAAACTACCGAAATTTGGCTGGATTGGCATATTTTTGGTTTGAAACAAAAACCAAAAAAATGCCAATCAAGCCAAATTTCGGTAGTTTTTCGGTAGGACTGTGAGTATGTTGTAGTAGTAGCAGTAGATTAGATAAAATAAAAAGCTTTATCTTCCAGGCTTGGTGTTTCGCGTAATTGTGAGAAACCACTGCTGCTACTAATAACTAATATTAATAGCCGTACTATAGTAGCAGTAGCAGTAACAGTAGTAGTAGTAGCAGCATGCCACTGACGCCAGTGCAGCAAATTTTAACGTTCAAGTAGCTTTCTTAGCAGTAGCAGTTACTAGTTACTAGTTTCCCAAGCTAAACTGAAGCCTTTGAGAAAATATGACAAAAATCACGTAAGCATATGAGTGCCATACTTATGCGGCCCGACGTCTCCAATAGCGTATCAATGGCTAAGTAAATATAACGACCCAATGCGTATATATTCATAACAGCAACTTCCTTTTTATTTTTTGCAAAATAAATTTGTCTTGCACAAATAAAAGACTCGAGTCTATAGCACTGCAAGTAAATTCAAGTAAATTTCTGGTTCAGTCGAGTAGAGCAGAGTCTTCTTATCAAGTTCTGATAGAGTCAGAGTCAATGAGAGTTTTTTTCAGGTAAGAATAAGGGCAAGTCAATGAGAGTCCTATAATTTAGCAATTCAGCACAATTCTCTCAAAACTCATGGAGAGTCTGACTCGAGTCAGACTCGTACTCGACTCCAAACTCGAGTCACAGGGACTCTTTTACATCTCTGCTAAATACCCGTTGATACTCTTATCAGTTCTCATGTGATTTCTGTTTAATAAGTGATGACTGCTATGTTTACAAACTACATGTAGTTATGCTACTGTGCACCTGGGTACAAGTTCTACTTTGGTGTTTAAAAGCCAACTGGTATTGTCTTATATTACATTGCTATGTTTACATGATGCAAGGTAGTCAATGACTAGGTGTATGACTACTAGTCATACACCTCGAGGAGTTACATCATCTTGGCATGATGCGCTAGGTGATGGAGTAGACAACTACCATTTTATAAACCTCTCTGTAGCTGCAGCTAACCTAGAGGCAAGGCAAATCCTAAGAATGGCTGATTGGTCAATATGTTTATTTCCATATAATACTGCAAGCAATATATAAAATGAATTTAATTATGGCTATTAAGGTAATTGTGCATTTACTAAACTCTGACAAATTCAGCTAACCCAGAATGATAACATTGCAGCTCGATTGATACCAAACAGCTTAGCTGTATTTGCAACTGTTGCAGCAGCATTACTCTTAGCTTCCTCAGCAGCTTGGCACAATTGGAACGTCTGAATTGTACCTTCCAGAAGGGCACACCTGGGGCACTGTTAGCTCAATAAAAAGATATCTAATGTCTTCTGCTACCGGGCAACCAAATTCTATGTTATTGTCAAAGCATTGGTCTGCTTCAGTTTTCTTCTTACTAGAAAATAAAACAAAACAATATTATTACATAGTCCATACAGTATGTGGGACTCAGCCACAGGTCATGTGATCTCACAGATTTTATGTTTTTACAGCACCCTCTACAGAAGACAGGTGTATTTGCAGGTAAAATTTACAGTATTCAATCCTTTCCTGGGTATGCATAGGAATTGTTTCAGCATAGTGGAATGACAGGATTGGAGTTTGACAGATTGACAAAATACATGTAGCTGCATTATGTTTTCCACGCCGAGAGACCTTGACCTTGGGAATTGGAATATTACTTACCAGTTGAGTGACTCAGGGGTGTCAAAGATCATTTGGCCACATTCTGCCAGTCTTTCACAACCTATAGAACAGAGTAAAATATAGACCTGTATTTTGTAAAACTTAACTGTCTAACAAGTTGAAGCTATAAAATTTTTTTAGTCAAGCTCTCTACAGATTGGTTGAAATTTGAAATACCGCTGGGTGATTGGCTAAAATCAAGAATCATTTGGTGCATGTAGGAACAGATCTGCACAGACTACTGATAGTAGCAAACACTCACCTTCTGGTAGCAACTCCACACCAGTTGGTTTGCAGTGTCGATTAAACACATCCAGGAATTTATACCCCTGAAACATTCTTTTCACAGGGTTGGTGATCGCACAGTTTGCAAGAGCTTCATTCTGTAGATCTCTGGCTCTGGATTAGAAAATTAGAATTTTATGAACCAATATATACAGTACAGTGTACAGTGAGCAAGGTAAAACGTACATGTAGCAATCTCAGTATATTCCATTAAGTAAGACCGCTTTCTCTGACAGTGTTTTGTTCACTTTCTGTGTAACAGATTTTAAGCTTTACAAAACTATTATAATATAGCTACACCCTTCTTCCCACCATTAGTCACAAATATCTGCTTTAGCTCTCTATAGTAAGCACATGGATAGCAACACATTAGGTTGTGACGAAGCTAACACACCCCTGCCCCTCCATGATTAATATTCAAAGTCTATCTCACCGCTATTCTGGTTATCGGACTGAGGCTGTCCTAAAACTCACTCGGCTTGATAAATTGATTGGCTGATTGATTGATTGATACAAGTATGTTGTTGGTTGGTTATAAAACTCCTGCTGTTATAAACTAGGCTAGTATAGCATGCCCTACACACTTACTTTGCACAACCCTCTGCAGTAGCCATCTGTACTAAAGATTTGAACTCACAAAAAGCCTGAGACATTGTGTCTTCACACGCTCGCTTTGTCGGCGGAGATTGGAGAGGTGATACCCCTCTACTCGGCATGGCATCAGACATTCCTACCAAATAAAGTATTCCGTTATAATTTACACTGCAGATGCATGGTGTATTATAATGGAATGGTTGTACCTTTTAACTGAATTCTATAGGAAGGGTAACAATTTATTAACAAGAACAAAAATTCACTGTAGTACTACCAGTAAATATTAACATGGAAATTTATCTTCTACCAGATAAAGTAAGGTAACTGGTGAATACTAGGTAATCTGATGCCATGTTTATTATATAACTACGAGTCTATTGCCAGCTATTGTAACAACACAAGCTACAAATAGTTTAAGTTAAATAGATAGGAATATACATGTAGGCCTATATGTAAAGTACATGTAACTGCTATAACATGCATTAAATTAGCCAATTATTCAGTCTGTGATACAATAGTATTAACACAACTAGTTGACTTATCCAATATTTTTGATGAATAAAAGTATTTGAGTTACAAAAATAGTAGTGTTTTTAATTTCTATTATCTAACTTGCACACAAAATATGTAAATGGAAGATGTGTTTAATCTGAATTTTAGGATAATTGGGCCAAACCAAAGTTAGGCAGAAAAACATTTGCTAAATGTTTAAAAGTACAAACTAGTTCCTTTTCCATTTTATGTACATGTACATGTACATCTAATATCTTCATTTAATTTCTATATGACACTGAAATTGTTGAAATAATTATACTCACCGATTAGCACAGCCAACACGCAGAATACGATGTTACTCTTTGTCACTGTAATAATACAAGAGGAATAAGTGGTATGATTTGAGTTAGTTTCATGTCCAACAGCAAAGTTGAACTTGTATGTTATAATATATTATGGTGTACAGTTTAGGTAATTTGTAAATTCACCGCTACAAAGAATTCTTCTACACATCCTGTACATGTACATGCACATGTACATGTACATGTATAAAGACAAGCAATTCTCGTTAAATCTGTGAGTTGACTCAATTTTTAATTTGCCATATTATTTGAAAAAACAGAAATTTTGGTACAAATTTATCTTCTTTTGGTAAGAGTAAAAATTACATGACATGCGTGGCGAGGCAGAAAATATCCAATCACAAAAGAAATAACAGAGCTGTAATGGGTGCCACACTAATAACTTGGTAAAATATTACAAGATGAAACAGCGTATCGTTACTTACACATGATGCAGAGTCTGTAGCAAGTGCTGAAGTGTTCTGTTCTGTGTAGAGGAATGAGTTAAACTGAATGAACTGGACTATGTCCAGCATGGTCTTATATAGTCTCCATTACACAATGTATCTATACAACCTCATTGGACAGGTGCTTGTTTGTCTCCTATCAAAGTATGTATTGTCATGATGTAATTATATGTTGCTACAGCAAATCTGGCACTCCAAATAATGTATAATACCCTGGGATAATTCCCATAGCAAATAAAAACAGCCTTTATTCAATGAACAGACCTAATAATTTAACTGAAAGAACAGCTAGCAAAGAACAAAGGTAATCATGTTTGCTCTAAGGTATAATACCTGACTGAATGACACAGATTCAGTACAATGTCTTCAAGGTAAATACCTACCAGTTAGGTGATAAAGGGACATTTTGAAAATGTCAATTAGAAAAGGATGTTCCAAAGACGTTCAAACATTTCCAGAATGTCCTGTTTCTAATAGAAATTTCAGCTAGGTGCAACTTTGGAGATTATGCAAGTTTTCAGTCCCATCTAACTGGAACACAAGATAAAGACCCTGCTTGCTTCAAAACTCCTCAAGGGTGCATAATTTTCTGTGTTCTTCAATATTATACAAGGAACAGTATCTAACTCTGGACTATCAAGGAACAGCTGAGCATTGCAATTAGCTTGATAACAAATAATAGTTGGAACATACAGCATGTACCAGTAAATGAATGTTATAATAGAACTGCGATGTGCAGCGGACCATTCACAGTGTGAGTGTTTACTACGCAGCTCTCCATGGTTCTGGCCGATTGGATACCGCCGGCACGGTAGCATGAACAGAACTCAAGTTCAAACTTATTTTATGAGTGAAATTGCCGAAAGAAAATAGAAATTTGATTGCGACTGAATGTGTTGACTGCAATATTATTTGTAAGTTCCGCATTGATTTTGGAATTTATACATATCCAACACCAATTATTAATGTTAGCCAATAGAGGAAATAGAGTACTAGCTGCTCCTAATAAACGGATGTGGCAGCCGCCATTGAGTCGACAGCGTCATGTACATGGTAAAGGAGTTCATGGCCAGTTATACCAAGGGCTCCGAGATGGATTCAATCTAGAATGCTGCCACACCGATTATTGCCGAATGAGTAGAACTGTCTTTGATTTGAATATTTCAATGTTCATTCAAGCATCATTATGATTATCAGAGAAAAAATAATGCTAGGGATACTTATTTTGTCCTGAATAGGTAAATACTGCCATATATAAGGTTCAAAATTCCGGTGTTCAATATATAAGAGTAGCAATGAATTATTAGGAATAAAATCTCCCATGCTGATTGCTACATTGTATATCCTTTATCATGGTATTACATAAGATCATTACTTTTTCCTGAATAGCTACTGAGTCATTTTAAATAGCTGACTCATTAGTTGAAATTGCTATTTGGCACTTCCTCTCATAAAGTGCAATTATTATTTTGAGAAGTTATCTATTTTATCAAGCATAATTACCACAAGGGAGGGGCCAGGTGATGTTGGATTTACCAACTCACACAGTCCCTAGTCATTATAGTAGTTTGGTAAGTCACCTTAACTTCTGGCTCCTTTAGGCCAAATCATCTGCTCTATCTCTTTGTGCTATTTGGAGAAGGGGCTACCAATGACAATGTGTAATCCACTGTTAAATTATAATGTTGAATGCTAATACAAGCATTGCTAAGTACATTGTAGACTATTTATTTACATTTAGGCTAAATTCACTGTTCTATTTCTTTGTGCTTCCAGTTAATTCCATCCCTCAACATTCTGGTACAGGTGTGGTATTCAAAGAAGGGCTTCAACTATGTAATCAGACTGACTGTTGGAGAATTTTAATCTGTTGAATACATTAACACACAATGCCACTGCAAGCATTATGGTATATGCATAGTACATGTACATGTATGTGTACATGTATGTGTACACATATGTGTACATGTATGTGTACACATATGTGTACATGTACACATACATGTACACATACATGTATACATACAGGTATACATACATGTACACATACATGTACACAGACATGTATGTGTACAAGTACACATACATGTACACATACATGTACATAAACATAAAGTTCACTAGTTACATTTCACATGTTCATTTCAAATGAACAGAGTGCTGTTAGAGAGAAAGTAGATTGTAAGCGCACTACATAAAGTTTTCCCTCCTTATTACATAACTGCATGAGTTTTTTGTTTGTGGCTGGGATCATTGGGTTAGAGGGTACTACCAGCTGTAAATGAAAACAGACTATTCCATCAAGAATTTTATTGAGGAACCCTGGGTATGACAATTCTCACCTTCATGCTACATCTAGATGTGGGAAAAATTAATACATGTAGAGGTGTAGGATTGGTTCAGCTATACAAGCATTCTAATGGTTATAACACTTTGACTGAGCTGATTTACTGACTTGTTCAGAGATTTGAGACAGACAATGGCTCTGCAATGGTTCACACTTGAGATTTACTTGGGATACAGCTGGTACAACAGGAAGTGCAACGGTTTTAGTTTTACCTTTAGCTCTTTCACCTGTTTCTCCTTCTCTGTAATCATAGAACTCCATGCTAAATACAGTTTCCTAACACAGAAAAATGGAGTTGATTCAATGAGGTACATCAACTACCCTAAAAGCAGATACACTTTGTGAGTTTTAACTTTAACTTTTGCGAATTTGGCAAGTGACAAACTCGCAAATAATTTCCATTGCTATTAATATCTGCTTTCAAACTGATTTGAATAATTACTGGTTTAAACAGACCATACATGCAGTTATATAGCTATATGATACATAGTTGAATATTTTACAAAGAAGCAAGTATTTGCTATAACATAATTGGTAAGTAGCCTAGAGTAGGTGCTTTATCAGAGGATTTTGTAACAAGCTATGTCAATTACTTTACCTTACAGGTGGGCTTGCTGCACTATATAGGAGTCAGCTGTAGTTTTGTACTGTATGTAAGTGGGGTTTAAATCTGAGTAAACATAGAGCTTAGCTAAGCTTGGTTTTAATGCTGGAATATGCTTAAACATCAATTTTGGGACTTAAACAAATTTCACTATAGGCCAAACTTGGACTTAGGTTCTCAAGGTTAGATCTTCTTCACTACACTCCCTTGGAGTATAAACTCTACAAGATCACAATATTTCTATCGCAAATTGCTCCAAGATTAGCAAACTTGCGAAACTTTCTTCCGCGAAATATTGTAATGTTTTTGAGTGCTAGATCATACGAGAGCCGAGGGCTACACGTATGTGAAGGGCTTGGAAGGTGGTAGAGGCTGACCAAGTGTACCTTCTGCTAATTACATAAAAGAGTGAACAGTTATGGCCTATGGGTGCTCTTAATAGTTTAGATTGTAGATTATCTTAGACGTAGGCCGATGCCGAGACTCATTGGAGCTCTGGACCGATGTAGGTCTAGTAGAGTTTATACTCCGAGGGAGTGATCTTGTAGAGTTTATACTCTAAGGGAGTGTAGTGAAGAAGATCTAACCTTGAGAACCTAAGTCCGACGCTACGTTCATTTAGAACCCGGGATCGGCCTAAGCCTAAGGGGTGGATAGAGATATGCTTAGCCTAGGATGAGGTGAACTCGAGCCATACTGAATCCAAAGGATTCTCAGGTGGAGTTACCCGCCTAAAGAGTAAGCCTCTGTAGGTTGAGTTAGGAGATGTTGCTTTATTCAAGCGCAATCAACAACTGATTCACAATAAAAAATGCTCTGCCTTATATACATAACAAACTTCCGGTAAAAAAGGACGACATGGTGTCGGCTATCCGACAGGGGGTCAGCTCCGGAACTTACGCAAGAATATATGTCTGGTTCCGCCCGACCCGGCCATATGAAAAGGTCGGCCATGGCACAAAATGTGCTTACAATAGGTAAAAACATGTCGTGTGTAAATATGAACTAAATCTATAAGGTCGGCCACGTAGTTACAATATAAAGTGCCAAAAAGACTCTAACAATTTGCAATCAAGTAAGGACAGACAATTACTAAATAAGTATAAATGTGGGAAATCCCGAGTTGCAATAAAACGTAATTCCAAGGCTTGATTGCTAATACAGACATGTAATAAGACACTCAGTGGATAATAAGGTAATGAATGCATAGATAGTAATAGATAGACAATGCATGGATATATGAATAACAGTATATGGATAGATTAATTGTCAGCTAATGATATTGCTAGGTGGCTAGCCAAGGAAGGCTAGCGGCCATGACCCTTTTGGAGCTGGCCGGGAGAGACAGCATCTGCTTTGATGCTAGGGCCTTCCTGAGTACCTCGGCATAGGTCAGCTTGGAGTTGTTGTCGGCTGGCTGTTCCATCACAATATTTCTGCTTTTAGGGTAGGTTTCCTGGTTTACTCTACTACTGCGTTATACTAGTACGAGTTGGATGGTTATTTACATCAATTACTTTATGCAACTACTTCATGTCATCCATGCTTGACTATTAGCAAACTGTTTATAAGAACTGCATGTAGTGTGCAGTAATTGCTTGGCAGAAGACTGAGTGTGATGCATTGTGTAATGCATAACGGATTGCATGAATATCCTGTTCAAATAATAATTAAACAGGAAATATTATCCATGCATATACCACTGCAGGAATGTTATAAATATGCATGTTACTAATGAGCTCTATCTGATCTACATTATTACCGTCAGCTGTGGCCTTTCTCTTTCTAGAGGTAGCCGGTGGTGACCAGATCCCCACATATATTGAGATAAAGAATATTTTCGACACCAACAAATTGATCGACGTCTAGGCTGCCATCTTGACCACCCTCGGTGTGATGATTCGAGCTGAGACTCTCTTGGATATGTCTAGCACTGACTCCTTCTTTAGACAAATGACCGCAACAGGTATCTAAAATTTGACATAAATTGGTAAAATAATTTTTGATTTGTTTTGTAAAATAGTTTTCTATGAAATATGTCGTGGGCATGGTGTAGCTCGCTTCCAGTGAAAACTTATACCTTTTGGCTCAAAATTTTATCATGTTAGCTACTAAGGTAGGGTGTGCCTCATTTTGATCAAAAAATAATCATACTAATTAAGTGAATGGATTGCATCAATAAAACGAATGATGCCTGCGGAGGTTAGTGAGACCAATTCAACAAGTGAGACCATCTGCAAAATATCCGGAGAAACTGGAGTGCCATATGGACAACAGGAGAGGAAACTAACTCAAGACCAATGCCAAGTGGATATTTTGTAATTTAGGTAAGGAGTGGCATCATGGTATTTGTCAAGACTTGCAAAACCAAGATGTTACCCATTTTGACAAGAGTGGTCATCAAACAAATGAATCACGTGGCTTTGTAGCGCTTGTTTCCCCCAGATTGAGTCTGCAATAAAAGGTAAGAGTGGTGAAACCAGCACATTAGCCTCTGTTGCAGCCAGCACTGCTGCTTCTGGGAAGCTGTCCAACACTGAGAACATGATAAAGAGTATGGCCTCGATTAGTAGTTCCCTTGAGGAAAGAATGCAAAAGTTAGAGAGAACATATTATATGCTGACGCTCTCAAAAATAATAATGACAATATCAAGAAAACACAAGAGATCAACAATAGTGCCAAAGCTATCATAAAACAACAATTTGAAATCAACCAACAAGAAGCAAGAAAAAACAACGGCATTATCTATATAGTGTAGCTGAAAACGAAAATACTGTTGGATTTGTCCTCTCTCATTACTCAACATTTCACAACAGCCTATCTACATTGTACATGCAGTCTTGTCATGAAAACAGTATATATATTGCATAATATGTATATTTTATGCATGTATACAGTATATGTGTAAGATATATTATGAACATCATGTACATAGAGGTATATATATTAGGCCTGCAACGATTCACAAAATACTGTTTCGATTTTTTCGATTCTGCCAATTAACTTTTTCGATTTATGCGATTCGATACTTCATTGCGCAAAATTAACAGAGAATACAGAAGCATACCCTTCTAATTGTGTGGAATATCAAATACGAATTGTATGTTTGGGGCATTTATATAATTATAGACTTATATTAGTAATACATCTTAGCACACATGATGTATTTTATAGCTATCCACATATTGCCAACAAAATTACTAGAAAAAAAAATGTGCTTCACTGAGATTCGAACCCATGACCATACGTTTGCAAAGCGAGCGCTCTGCCACCATGCTATGGTGATAACTTGGGATTCCCAAGACTAAGTATATAGTTAACAAGAATCGAGAATTGAGTGCAATGAATCGATATTGAAAATGCTGCAAATTAATCGTATCGAGAATCGTTATCAATTCATCGTTGCAGGCCTAATATATATATATAGCTGTACTTGTGTGAAACTTGTCTCTAGTAGCCACATATTATATTGTATGTAACCTAATGTTTTATTCGTCTTCACTGTTTTAGGGAAACAATGGTACATTGTATCACTAAACCAATGATAACAGCTGATGATATATTGAAGAGATCTTAGAACTTACTAACACAGACACAAAACTACCTTGTATCAACAATTGATATCAGAGAATGACGTCATGTACTTGAGTTCAACATTTAAACTTGCATGTAAATTATACTAATACACAAGAGTGGAGTGTAAGAAACAGCAAGTATTAAGTACAACAATGACAAATAGCTGATTTTTTATATATATATAATAATTTTAATGCATGCATATGGCCTATGTGTTTTAGTCTACTAATTAAATTTATGCAACATACAAAGAGTTCTTAACTTTTGGAGTTGTCTGTTCTCATGTCATAAAGTGTGCTGTACTTGATAGATATGCTGTGATGGTTTATGAATCTACATGTCTGAAATATTTCTGAAACAATATAAATAAAACAAATGCATGAGGTACAGATTAGTGCAGTTATTGTAGATGTCTACTTCACCAAAACACCAGGACATGTTTATGATGGATGATAAAAGATTGAATAACTAAAAATGTCATGAACTGGAAATAATATACTCTGTCTGCTTAGCATGGTATTTACTGATAATTAGCTAGATCTATTGACTTATATGTGGGACATCTCATGTGGTCCAACCCCGAGAATGGTCAATGCTCCTGTGCTACTTTAGTAATTTCACTACTAGCAAAGTGCTTTCCCCACCCTCCTCTGTATTTTGCACTTTGGCCCTGAACTCCTGCATCCACATGCTTAAAAACTGTTCATCCTTCAGAACCACTTCATGAGTTATAATGCAGTACATTATAATATGACTTTCAATTCAAGTATGCATCATCTGGAACATGAATAGATAACTCCTACATAGGAATATGATTAGAAACTTAAAATTTAATGTAAATGCATTTAAGAGGATCATGAGCAGATAACTCCTAGTACATCACTTGTACTAAACATATCAAATTGAATTATAATTAGGCTCAGGGAGAATGAGGGAACACTAGAATATAGTTTGAGGATAGCATTGGCTGCTGGTGAAGCTGTATGAAGGTGGAGCAGACAACTTCTATTGTAATCAATGATTGTAGAGCAGGAATAATCATAGCCTCATGTGCATTATCATATCATAGAGTGTAATATGTCTCTAATATAAAAACATTGTAGAAGGAACGACACAAGGTAATGTTATGCACCTCCCAGGAAAAAACTATCCATAACTCAGAATTTATCTACTTACTGTCAAAATAGTTCCAGCTCACTTGCCACTTGGTTATTGCTCATAATATGCTGTAGAATGTTATGAATGTATTTGTCACACGTTTACCAAGTATTCACTATTTATGCAAGTCGGAGTAGTCGTTGCCAGTACAAAGTACGCAGATCGCTTGCATTGGAGTCGTCCATGATGGCCTAGTAGTAAGTGGTCTCCATCTCCTGGAATAAATTGGATATCAGAGGCTTTAGCTAGCACTTGTTCCAGGTAACCTACAGTCTTGCTCTAAGGTAACCTACAGTCTTGCTCTAAGGTAATCTACGTAGGTTGTTTTAAGTAAAAAGTCATATTTATATGAATCACCTATTTCTGTTGCTGAAATTCACTATTTGTCTCATTAGCCTTCCTTCCACTAATAAGAACACCTTCGTATGATGATATCACGCTAGCTGGATATACATCGCATTGTGTCTATACTGCAGCTGAAGTAAAGAAGCCTTATCCGCAACAACATCGCTAAACAAAAACAATCGAATGACACTGAAAAACATAATATTGTGCATGAAGATGTGCAAGTATATGTGTTGAAAAGTTGTAGTCTCCCCTTTTTTTACACTATACTGTTCATCTGCTGTTTGCTGAGAAATCACCTGAATCAGCTGTTACACTTGGCTGTATTTTTATGACAACGCTGCTTGTACTAGCTGTGCATCATATTGCGCTAACTAAATTATGTTTACATGGATTGTATGTCTAATACAAGGACTTACGTACACCTGTATAAATAAAATGATATAATACAGTCAAAAATGAACATGCGAACGATGTTGATATACCAGCTACAGTAAGATGCAAGTAGTAATAGCAGACCAGCAGTAGTACTAATATGTCCGGCCGGCGATATAACTGTGTTGCGCAATGTGAAAGCCAAACTATCAACTGTCTTGTAGTTTACCACAGCCAAACATGGCAGGGAAGTCACAAGGTGGTACACCGGACATCCAGCAGGTGAGTGCAACTCATATGTTATATGTTTGGATATACAGCGTAATACAGTGTACAGTGTAATATAGTGTACAGTGTAATATAGTGTACAGTGTAATATAGTGTACAGTGTAATATAGTATACAGTGTAATATAGTGTAAATCATACACAGAAGTTTGACATAGATGCTCATAATATTATTTTTACCACAAAAAGAGCTGTTATCGCTGCTTTCACTTCCATTTCCTTTTCTCTAAACACCTTAGAAACAACTTCTAGTACTTCTCCAGAACAACCCTTCAAGTATGCAGGATATTGCTAAGTCTAACATGCGAACCTTCTCAAACTATTCATTGGAAAACCAAATCTAAGAACTTGTCAGTGAAAGGATACCCACTTGTTCATTTAGCCTGTCTTTAGCCAACCATACTTTATATCGAAATATCCTCTCCAGCAGGAGCTGAGACGTTTGGAAGAGCTTAGAGATGAGCACCATGAGAAGGCAGTAGCTAGTGGACATTGGGCTGACTACCTTAGAGTAAGTACATGATTGCATAGTATAAGAGCAAGTAGCCTACATGTACGTTATCAGAGTAGGCATATAATAATAATTTGTAGCCTGAGCACTAGTAGGTTGTTAATCATACATCACAGTTGTCCTCTCTTGATTGCTTTTTCAAAGAGAGGACAACTTCGCATTATAACCAACGGTTTTACTCTTCTGAGCACACATACACTATGGCATACCGCAAACGTTGTGTAGGGGTGACTAGTATTGCTATTAATGAACATCCCAGTGTAGGAAAGGGTCAGTCGAATTATTCTGAAAGCTTTTTATGGAGCACATCAGTTTGAAAACTGGCACAAAAGATAAAAACATTTTTGTGCGTGGAAGTATACAGCATTGTAGTCTAGGTTGTGCATGTAAAACTATAAATTAAAAGTGTAGCATTTCAACGAACATTAAATAGCAAGTACAATTCAAACATATGTGTAGCTTTATCCCTTTTTATATGCTCCTACTGCCATACCATGCTTTACAGTGGAAAAATTTCTATTGTCCTATAAAAGAAGACTTATTTGAATATGTTGTACTAACTACTACACACATTGTACATAGAATGTGCTCTGTTGTAGGCTCATGGTATATCTAACTACATTGGTGCTGTCGATCCCACAGAAGAAAGACTAATGCGCATATATGATATAGAGAAGAGCTGGTATAATGGTAGCGACCCGCTTAGCTTTGAGGAACATCAGCTATTAACCAATAAACACAAATCCTTGTTGGCAGACTATAGAAGGGAAATAGCACTCGACTTTAACAGCCTGCAAGAGGAACAGGAAGCACTCGACGCTGATGACATGTTTAGCGAACGGAATCTAAGCAGAGCGGTTGATTTCTCACATCAAGTGTTTTCCATGAGTAAAAGGTGTACGGAAGGATTCATTAGCTACAGCTGCTCTGTGATAGAATCCTCTGTAGAAGTTCTACACAGAAATGGCAATGATCCACCCTGTTCTTTTGCTGTGATAGGTTTAGGTTCAGTAGCCAGAGGGGAAGCAACTCCGTACTCTGACCTAGAGTATGCCTTCATTATTGAAGACAACTGTAGTAATACAGACTACTTTTATAGTCTAGCTGTTGATAGTTACTTTAGGATAGGCAATTTGGGTGAATCACCATTGAAGACCTTTGGTATCAAGAATGCTGCCCCTTTGACGTGTAAAGGGCCACCAGTTGGCTACAGGATAGACGGCATCTCTAAGAGCGCTGGACACATACCTACCGGTCACCCAGACAGAAGTCAGGCACTCATACTTACTGTTGACAAGCTGATGGAGCTTTACAGAAATGAACTCATGTCTCAAGATACTGAAAGGGCAGACTTGTCCAACCTCCTATCTTCTTCGGCACTTATTTACATATATGGAACAGGAAGAGACCTATATAACAAGTTCCTCAATACTCGATTGATCTATGAAACAGAATTTGCTAGCGAAAGTTTGTTTGCAAAAAGAAAACGACTGGATTTGCTGTCGCAAGATATCAATGCGTACAACTTTTTGCCAGATTTCCAGTTCGGCTCATCTAAAAGGAAAAATGTGCGAATTAAAGTGGATTTATTCAGGTATCCTACGTTACTCGCTACTAACCTCAGCATCTCCTTGAGGTTAGACTCAAGATGCTCTTGGGACACGTACGCTATTCTACACCAGTTAGATATTTTAACAGCAGATTGCCTCAGGTATATGCACATTGTGCTAGCTCTATCTATTTACATTCGTACCACTGCCTACCTCGCTGCAGGTGAGCAGTTAGAGTTGCTTTCCCTCTATACTGCTGCCGATAATACCGACTCAATAGCAGACAGGTACTATCTACCACAGAACCTCTTTCTTATCTTAGGGTGCATTTTGATACCATTGAAGGAGGCGATCACACTCTTCTTACAAAGAGCTAATATCTTACGCTCTAGCCTGGATACCGTCGATATTGCAACAGTTTTGCAGTCAGTTATGAGGAGGTTTGAGATTTCAAAGACTGACTTCATGCTGAAAGTGGAAGTTCTTACATTTGCTGAAGACTACCAGCATGCCTTAGGCCACCTCTACGAAACAGTTGGTAGAGAAAAAGCTAGAAGTTGCGAGCAGTTTATAAAGTTTATTCGCTCAGAATACAGCACAGAAATGGCTGAGCTAACTGAAGAAAAGTACCTGGAGATCTGCATGAACATATTTTTTCATACAGAAAACTATGGTGTGGCTATCGAATACCTCAGCTGGCTTGTTACGTATGACAAACACCCATTGAATATAGCAAATAGAAAAATGGCAATTGCACTGTGCATGTCTAAGCTAGCAAAATACAAATCAGCGAAATCAGTGATAAACCAGGTTTTTCTACAGATAAAGGAGTGGTTAGGCATAGATGGACATCGGTCACTACCAAATTACATCAAACAAAAGTTAAAGAGTGGACAAGACTTATCCGACGAGCTGATATCCTGTATCACAATGACAAGTAGTGCTTACAATACCCTTGGACACGTACTCTACAACCTCACACAGTGTCAAACAGCTTTAGAAAACTTCCAGGTCTCGTTAGAAATACTTGAACTAGTCAAAGACAATCGCCAGTTTTCAGAGAAGTGTGAAGCGTACGTTCGCCATGGTGGTTTACAATCAGATATAGCGGGCAGCTACAACAATATAGGCAGTATGTACGAGTGCATGGGAAACTTGGAACTATCTTTAGAATGCCTCATGAAGGCTTTGGTCATCCAGAAAACTGTATACGGCGAACATACTAATCACTCTGATATGGCAACGTGCTATAACAACATGGCCCGGCTTCACCATCAAATGGGAAATGATGCCACTGCCCTATCCTTTCACATCAAGTCTTTAGAAATGAAGAAATCGGTTTACGGTCAGCGCACAGTTAATTGTGATGTAGCCAGTAGCTACAACAGTGTAGCCAGTGTGTATAATGCCATAGGAGACAATTCACAGTCATTGGTGTATTTTATGAAGGCTTTAGAGATGAGGAAAGCTGTGCATGGTGAACAGACTAATCACCCTGATATAGTCAACAGCTATGACAACTTAGGCAGCGTGTACAATTCACTGGGAGATCACTCACAAGCCCTGATGTATTTCATGAAGGCCTTAAGGATGGGGAAAGATGTGTATGGTGAACAAACAAATCATTCTATAATAGCTAACGTTAACAACAACATAGGTAATGTGTACCATAAAATGAGAGATTACAGTCACTCCCTATTGTATCATGAGAAGGCGTTGGAAATGAGGAAAGCTATATATGGTGAGCAAGGTCTTCACTTAGACATTGCTATCAGCTATAGTAACATAGGTAGTACGTACAGTGAGCTAGGAGACTATACACAGTCTTTGGTATACTTGATGAAGGCTATAGAGACAACTAAAGCCATGGACGATGAACGTAGGAATCACCCTTGCATAGCTAACATCTATAATAACGTTGGTAGTGTGTACCAGAAGATGGGAAATCAAGCCCATTCACTAGTATACCATATGAAGGCATTAGAAATAAGGAAAGCCTTGCATCAAGAGCGAACCAGTCGCTTGGAACTAGTTACTAGTAGCAAGAGTCTCAACGGTTTTTACTCAAGTAATGTTGGAGAACAGGTTACCAATTCCTCATACAGCTGTGAAAATATCAACAATTCTAGCAACCTTGACATTGTTCAGAGTCATCTTGACATTGGTGATCTATACAGGGGTGGACATCAATACATAGATGCATTGCATTTCTATCTTCAAGCCCTAATGTTACCCAGAAAGTATCCTCTGACTACAGCAGTAGTGCTCAATAGAATAGCGCAAGCTTGGGCCGGTCTCGGAGACTACAGAAGGGCCCAGCAGTTATTACAATTATCAATTGCACAAACTCCAGCTAGCAATATACAAACTCAAGCCGAAAACTACCACCTCATGGGCATCTGCTGCCTAAATATGAAATCGTGGAGTAGATGTTGGTCATGGTTATATTCAGCGCTCTGTCTGTGTGAACAGGCCCTTAATGATTGTGGCTCATCGTTAACATTGGCAAAAATTCACCTCACAATAGCAATAGGAATGTTAAGCCTTGGACACACTGCCATCTCTCTGGAGCAGGCACATAGAGCCAATCAGCTGTTAGACAATTCCATTAGATCTGTTGAATGCAAGAAAGTGAGCAGAGAAGCAGAATCTCTTATTAGCACACTACAACTCGTGAAAGCTGTGCAACATGAGTTTTCGGATTTTAACTGTTGAATCATTCGGCAACAACTGCACCAGTAACTGAGATTAAAACGAACAAAGTCTTGACATAAGCTTAGGTTTTTCAATGCCAACAGAATCTCTAAAGTGTTTTATCAACCATGTCTACAATGTATATACCAATATAATAGGTACATACATGTATGTTTAATATAATATATATTATATACATTGTATAATATCATCTTGTAACCTTTACATTTACATAGACAAACACTGATTGGTCAACATAATCTGATACTTCACATGGGTTGGACCACTGTGGGTTTTACTCTTTCAGGAGAAGACAACTACGAATGGATGTTCAAGGTGTCAATGTACCTGTTATCATATCTGATTGCTGTGTGAATATTGAGCCAATATCAGGGCCTAAAGTTGAGTCATGATGTCATTACTAAAAGGTTTAGTGGGTGTTGGGTCAATGCCATAGCATCTTATTGAAGACTGATGTTACGTCACTACATATTTCTATATCGCCACTACATACTATGTATTTCTATATTGGTACTAGTACATATACATGTACATGTCTATGTATATCTGCTAATATATACAATACAATATCAAGTCTTTGACCAAACAGTACTTGTTGCTTGAGGTGCCGAAAGAAGCATGGAACTAGTACTAACTCCTTGTTATTGCTATTCGTATCCTCCCTTTACTCTTGATTGGTTCATAGATGAGAGTGTAAAATAATACAAAACAGAAATTATTTTAACTTTTTTGTGATAAAAGATTAAGCCGGATTCTCATAGTAGAACAATATGTGAAGAAACATATTGTTTCTTCACATATTGACAACTTAGTATCTTATTGTAAAGACAAATACGGTGCAGCTGTTTTATAATACCAATAATTATGTGATTGGAGGATAAGCAGTCTGAGAACAGAGAATTGATGATTGCATCAGAGAGACAACTAATTCATGTCGTATCAAAACATCTCAAACTGACTGGATGCTACTAGAGAAGTCCTATTGTAATGGACGACCCCAGTCCGTTTGCTAGCCGACGACCCTTAAGGCCGTCGAGCCCTTTATGTTATTATATAATAGTCTACCATACTAGCCGTCTCTATCATGAACGGCCTTATTGTTATTTGAACGACCTTGTGTAAACGACCTACTATTGTGAACAGCTTACTAATGTAAACAGCCAACGGCCGGAACTAGTGGTTTTCTTTGTCTAGTATTTCCTTTGTCTCCTTCAGCTATATAAGGAGCCTGATTCTTGTTGTACTTTGCAATCTCTTGTATGCCTTCGTGCCCTCAAGATCACTCAATACATCATACATACACTTATATATTCTATGGGTTATATTGATGCGTTGATCAATTGATACTTGAGCATTACACTTTGAACATACGCTAGGGAGGTTGTTTTGGCTAGGTAGCCGTTCTCTGCATCTGCACCTACAAGTCGTCTGTGGCTTGTGTACAGACCTTGGGCCGTCTGGGACACATCCACAACACTATTCATTTTCTTCACACGCTTATGAGCAATTTATTTACTCTGTGCTAGCTGATTGCAGTAACAAATAAAATGCTAATCCGGTAAATAACAGAACGAATATATTAAGAACAATCATCATGTTAAGATAAGCCTACTATTGTAATGGACGACCCCAGTCCGTTTGCTAGCCGACGACCCTTAAGGCCGTCGAGCCCTTTATGTTATTATATAATAGTCTACCATTATAGTCGTCTTTGCTGTATCCACAATAGTATCCTGTAAGTGCTTAGCTTGTTACATAATCCTTAGTATATGATTATGTAACCTTTTCTATAGCTAATTATAGTGTTTGATTACTAGCCGTCTCTATCATGAACGGCCTTATTGTTATTTGAACGACCTTGTGTAAACGACCTACTATTGTGAACGGCTTATTAATGTAAACGGCCAACGGGGCGGAACTAGTGGTTTTCTTTGTCTAGTATTTCCTTTGTCTCCTTCAGCTATATAAGGAGCTTGATTGTGTTGTACTTTGCAATCTCTTGTATGCCTTCGTGCCCTCAAGATCACTCAATACATCATACATACACTTATATATTCTATGAATTATATTGATGCGTTGATCAATTGATACTTGAGCATTACACTTTGAACATACGCTAGGGAGGTTGTTTTGGCTAGGTAGCCGTTCTCTGCATCTGCACCTACAAGTCGTCTGTGGCTTGTGTACAGACCTTGGGCCGTCTGGGACACATCCACAACACTATTAATTTGTCTACAATGGATGCTTTATTCAAAATGACAGGGTATTACCGTAGTAGATTTCTACATATTTTCGTCTCATATTTTCAATTTTTATATTTCTTAGGCAGTCAACTGGTGACCAGCAGTAACCAAGTCTAGCTAGTAACATTATTGTAATATACTCTACTAACTCAGCTTTTCTGTCACTAAACGGTAGAGTTTTTACCATTTGCCTACTGCCTACCGGTGTCCCTGATGGTATTTCCGGTAAATTGATGTCTCTTTGTAACATGCTGCCAGCCATGTTATTGGATCATGTGATTATCTCATGCACTTGCTTAACTTTCATTGGCTAATTTATATAAGGTAGGATCCTCCATGCGATTTCTTCTTTTACTCATTTCTCACAGTTGTGGACTTTGTGGTTGGTCGTGCTTTCTATTTGTAAGTACACCACAGTTTATTAGTAAACTTTGAACATTTGTGTGATATCGTTACTAGTGCTCAGGATAGTGCCAAGTAAATTTAGTTGCTGGGAATAGGTACCATTAAGTTACTTAGGGTAGCTACCACATAGGCAGGCCGTTGGGCCCATGCTGCCTCTGTGCGAAGCTGGGGTCAGATTAAGACTGAGCACTAGGTAACCCTCGTGCAACCATAAAAATACATGATACAATAAATGTAACAATATAGTCTATCAAAATAATCTCTTGTCAGAATTGAAACTGACAAGACAACTACAGTGCACATTGCACAGATACAGCTGGTGAGTCTCAATAACACTGCATCAGCATCTAAACACATTGTCATAACCACCTCATTTTCATTTCTGCTGCATTTGTTCATTCTGGATTTTTATTAAATACCTATAAATTCTAAAAATTTTCCTTGTTTAAGCTAACATCCCATGACGAAATGTTAATAACTTATCTTTGAAATATTGCAATGGACAAACTATTAGCCCACACCAACATCTTTCAATAAAATACACTATAGAATAGAATAATGATACTGTAGATATAATCCATCCATCATGTCCACATTATTGCAATATAATTTCTCATCTCTTAGAGATGAGAGATTATACTGCAATGATGACCTCTAAATACGGAAGAGATGTCAATATAAATATTTTGTCATCTTCAGATTATAGTTTTAAAATCTCTAGGAGATCTAACCAAGTGTATCACATGTATTATACATGTACATGTGTAAATAGAGGGGATGAGATTATTCATACAAATGTATGACGTAGAGGCACTCATTGTGTCACACTCACATGGTATATAAAGGGTTGCACCCCCAAGTCCTCTCACTCTCTGACATCACTGCTACTTCTTTTCGAGATCTTACAAGAAGACACGGTACAAGCACCTGTTCTATCTTCTCTGAAACAATACGAGAACCTGCCTGAGCTTGTCATCATGTACAGCTACTACCATGCTATTCTGGCTGCTCTAGTCACCTACTCTGCTACGGTCAACAGCTGCGGTATGTGCTCTACTTATTATATATTATTATCACTATCTATGTATAAATGTGTAGTCAGACAACTCCCACTACCTTGCTTGTTTACTCACTGCCTCGTTCATCACATCCATAACAAATATACTGAATAAAGATGATAGTAACACTAGCTTTACCTGGCACGGTGGGTCATGGTTTATACTTTTGAGGTGCATACTAGAGTGCCCAAGCAAGGGAATCAGAGTCTGCCATTATTATTATTATTATTAGTTATTACTAGTAGGACCAATACCTACAGTAATATATACAAAGAGGATACCAATACAGAAGTTGCAGGAATACAGCAATGTACACTGTACAGTAACATTACAAAGTAGTTGATATTGAAGTTGATTTTGTAGCTGAAGTCCCTGAAGTGGTGAACATGAGTGATGGCTGTCTCACATGCATTGGCAAGGTAACTGTGTGTTATATGACATTATATTATATTTTTATAACATCTTATGCCTGATTATGTTAGACAGTAGAAATGGTAAAAACGGAATGTTTTACCACTAATTTTGTGTTTGAGATTTGCATGGTAAATTATCCAATATTGTACTTTCAGCACGCATTTGTTTTCTAACCTCATTTTTGAACTGCAAAATTTGAATATAATTCTATGTTTATGTAGCACATAATATAATATAGCACAACACAACACAACACAACACAACGCAACGCAACGCAACGCAACGCAGCGCAACACAACACAACATAACATAACATAATATAATATTATAATATAATGCAATATAATATAATACAATATGATGACTACAATCGAGGTCTGTGTATGCTATAACAGGTTGAGTCTAAGAGAGAGGATTGGGGCGGAGCTATTAACCCAAATGATGGAAGACACGGTGTATATCATTTTGGCGACTACAATATACGTTCAGATTACTCCAACAGCTGTTACGAATGCTTTCCTCACATACAATTAGGTAAAACAACACTTAACATTACTCTATTATATGTTATAGCGTGTATATTTGCACTATTTACAAACCACAAACCTTATATCCTGTGATAGTATAAATTATGCTGGTAATTGTGTTATCATTTTAGGCTATGAGTGGTGTGCACATAATGAAAAGTGTTCCAAGGTTTGTATGAGAAGGTACTTTAACAGCTACGCAGGTAGATGTGCAGCTGATTTAAGTAAGAATGTTTCCGATTTAACCTGTTTGGACTACGGAAGGCTACACTATGGAGGCCCAGGTGGATGTGGAGACGCCAGTACTCTAGAATATGTTGAGCAGATAAAAAACCAGTGCCCACATTATGCAATCTTAGAAGTTCTGACTAACTGGCCAACCAAACAGTTATAATTACCACTCAATATGATATTTATTGCCGAATTAGTTTAAGTAAAGATTTATTATCTTGTGATTTCTAAACGTGTGAATATTCTAGAGATTTCACACAATACACTATATCTAAAATATTATTAAGTACAGTTAAGACATTTACGATATCATAGACTGCTATTTATATATTCAATCAAATATTTTATAAAATGAAATGAAAATAAAATTTCTACACAATAAGCTATTCTACAATTAAAATATATAATTTTGCCATCACATCAGTCTACTGTAGGCTGCAGACCTACAAGTGTATGTACATGTACATGTACATGTACATGTACATGTACATGTACATGCATGTTCCAGGTTATATTGAGTTAATGTTATCAAAGACTGTAGCAAAATATGGTCCTATTTTCAGGTCGAATGAAAGTGTTATGACACATAACAAAACTAATGAACACCCCTCATATAAAACTTATAGCCTTAGATCTGTGAAAGCTGATTAGCCACGTCAGGCTTACCAAGTCTCCCTGATTCCGCAGGAGTCTCCCTGACTTTCATCAGTCGAACTAGGCAAGCCTGGGCCACGTTCTAACTTACATGTATTTTCTCACATAATGTTCAAGCTTGAAGAAGCACCTAGGTGTTGTTAGAAAATCTACTTGCAAAGATACAAATGAAAAAGCATAAAGCCCTGCTGCAAGGCTGGAGCAGACAGTGCTGGTGCTGCCGTTTTTCACTTGCCCTGCGGTGATGTGGCTGCTCTTGTATCGAAGAGGGCAGAGGTGGATCTTTATCCTGCATGTGGATGAAATACACACAGGGGTCCTCCATTATTTTAAGTCCTGTTCCGGAGGGACTGAGTGGTCAGTCTAAGCCTGAAAAGCAAGTCACCACCTGGAATCGAACCCAGGCTGTCTGGATTAGAGGGAAGCATCTTAACCCCTAGGCCATATCATGTACATTAAATTCCAAAGACTAAATTACAAAAGTGGAATGTCATTGTACACACATGATATATCATAGGTATGATAGGTATGATATATCTATAGTGCAGTATAATTATAGACTATAATTTCAGTAAATTATAAAAAAGGTATAAAATACTTGAGTTATGTAGGTTTATATATAAATATGTGAGCTGGCAGCACGTCTAAATTGGGAACGACACGACATAAAGCATTAAAATGGCCAGCACAACGTATTTTCATCAATGTTTGGGGATAAAATTCTCACTGATACTGACATTTACTGCAGAGTTTCATTGTTTACTGCGGAACTCCATTATTATAGCTACATGCCCACTGTTCACCCTATGAGGTCTATATTATCACCTGAGATTTCACTGTCCACTCAATGAGGTCTAAATATTACTTGAGGTTGTACAATTTTAAAATTTGATTAGGATGACTAAGTCTAAAAGTGCTCTTAGATCAAAATAAAACTAAGAATAGACTGTTGTAACGTGCGAGACTCTACTGTGTCTGTCATGTTATAAAGGTGACAGTTGGAGTTGGCAGTGATAGATTTGATTGGTGCATGCAGACTCATTCAGTTAATAGAAACCAGGCTAAGCGACTATTGGACACACTGTAATGTAATTGCCAACGAAACATGAAACGACAACTCCAATAAAATTGTCGAAGTTTCAAAGTAGTTTTATTGTTGTTTAATCCAGCATCAAACAATGTTTGATACTTCATTATGAGCTGATTTGTTGATAAGGCATCTACCTTTTGCATGGTGACTTCTGCGTAAAAGTTAGCAAGTGAAAATAGAAATGTATGACTAAAAGCATGAAAAACCTACATGTACATTGTAGTATGAACTAACAATTGCTGGAGCTAAAAGATATTGGTAGAATAGGTAAATAAAATAGAGGTGTAGCTTTGAATGTTGTGATGCCAGACATTAACAAAAACCTGAGACATTAAAATGTTAGAATAGATGGCATGACCTGAGATTTATCCCGCAGCGTATATTTATGTCCTCCGAATGACGCAATGTGATTAACTATCCCCCTGGTAGACATCAGTGATACACTATCGAGCATCGAATCTCATTTCTATAAGTGGTAGGTTATTAGACATTGACACAATTTATAATGTGCATGTAGCCTGAGTTTCCATATTATTGGTGTAATCTGGTTAAGAAGTGAATTAGAAGGCTACAGACTGTAGTCAGTGATTATTAGAAATTACATTCAGTTATTGATATACATTGCAACCAGAAAATAATTGCTGTAGCACTACGGGCAAAAGTATATGGCCTAATATAGTTGAATTGGTAATTGTTAGGATCACAGGCTAATTTTAAACTAAATTAACTAAAATTTGTATTAATGATTATTAAATTATATCTACATGTATATACATAAAAATACAGTCTTCCATGTAGAATCCCCCAGAGCTCCATTAGTCTAATTATGATCACAATGTTTATATCATCACACACATATTGCAATACTGCTTCACTCTTCTATTCTCCTTACAATCTGCTACAGGTAAGTGGAGTAATGCAGGTGTTAGTACATCTTGGTATGAGACATGTTATGTGTTATGTGTGACATGTTACATGTGACATGTTACATGTTATGTGTTATGTGTTTCGATGATTTTATCAGAGAACTAAGATAAACAAAAGTGTTAAAGATCGCTAAAACCAAGACATAACTATGACTTTTAAAGCAAAGCTATTTTCTTATAAACACCTTAATATTTTAAATGAATCAGGTGTAAGTTGTTGAATGTTTATGAACAATATTGTTTAATAGTAATGGTTGGTAGGTAATGTGAGAGACCCGGCTTACACGGTCCTATATCAATATGGAACTGAAGCTAGACTACATAACCATACACCTGTCTGTCTATTTATACCCCCAACATAGAAGTTCATTGAATATTTTTACTAAAGTTAACACTACAGTGTACATGTGTAATTGAACGAAATGTCATACATTTGATTGTTATGGTAGAAGAAAAGGCAATAGCATGTAAAAGGATTAATTCTATGCTATTGATCCTAAATGGGTCTTTATCAATACAAACATATATAATATAAAATAATTGCTCTTTGTCAATCAGAACTAGTAGTGACAAGAAGTGAAAAGAAGTGAAAAAGGTAAGCATACAATTTTATCAGATTGATTTGTGTCAATCACAACCTTTTCAGCGAAAATACTCTGTGTAGTACATGTATCCACAGTGCTGCCAGACAGGCAGTCAAGTCAATACTGCATTACAGTCAGCAGCTGCAAGCATGGAGCTAATAGCCAGGTAGGTTTTGCAAGTTTGCAAGAAATATCTAAGAAAAAGCATGTAACAGAAAAGTGTCTGTAGTTCAATGCATTACCAACTACAATATTCTAGTTACTTACTTCATTGGACTTAACATTGTGTGCCAATGATACGGATATAAAATATATATAAATTTCTCAACAAGTACAGATGATGTATTTATTGGTAGTACGAATATACAGTAGCATGCAACTTTGAAGTAGTTATATGTACAACACCATCGGCATATTTACATTATAAGTGTTGATACTGCTTAATGAACCGTTTTGGAAAGATACAGGGCATGCAGTTACGTATGTTGTAGTCTTTTTCCAATCAACTCATGCAAAAATACATAGAATTTTGAGCACAACCCAAGCACATTGTCCGATCTGTAGAACAAATGTACGTCTAACGGTTTTTGGCATCTTGTTTGAGAGAGAGAGAGATATGACTTACAAGGCCCATATACAGTAGAACAAATATTATACATGTAATATACTTGCACATATCGAAGTTCAAACACCTACTATTTACCATTTGTTGAGCACTCACATGTATTATTTATTGCATCAAACACGCATACATGATATTGTATTACTATTATGCGATTTATTTACCTGCAGTATGAATTGCAGGTTTCGGACTAGTTCAGTGTACTATGGAAGGTGTAACAAAGACTTATGCTGACATAATAGCTTGGAGAGAAAGTAATAACAAAGATTTAGACTATATAAGTCGGTTGTGGCGGCAGCAGAGAGAACTAATGAACAGGGAACCAGCACCGTCTCTTTTCACTAAAGCCTATAAAGTTCCGATAATGGAATGCAAGGAGAAACAGTTTGAGAGTATATCAAAGGTGAGCACCAACAGCTATGAGAGCAGGCAGATGTTTCGTAGTCGGAATGGAAATGGATTCACTCGTGAAAAGACATTGGTGTTAGCGACCGCTCCGGAACAGCACCGAATTATTGACCAAGTTCGAACAGCTCAACGAGAACGAAGAAATCAAGCCAAAGCGCCAATCAAGTTAGAGCCAATCGATATTAAACCGCTAAAAGTAACGCTTAATGAAGAAAAAGAATTTAAACAAAATCTATCTCAAATTAGCAAATTCAGCAGAAGTTTGACATTTGATAACAGTCCTATAGAGTTGTGGAGTCGTCAACCCACATCTAGTAATCTCGCACAAAAGAGAGAAGAAATAAATTTGTCTGACTTAAATGTACTCCGATCACTCGCTGCCAGGCTCAACAGCAACAACAAGACTACACGGCAGGCTCATACAAGGAACGGAGCGAATAGTAAGGCAAACAATAAAACTACTTCTCGTCTGCGACACCATTTAGAAACAAGCAAACTTGTTCGTGGACGATATGGATATGGCACCTCTAACTCCAAGCCTCCACTCTACGTAGAATCTCACAATCAGGGAAAGCACACCAAAGGTTTAACTGGTGGACGAAGAAATAATTTTGGTACAAAAACCTGCTGCAGCAAAACAGACGAAGACTGCATGATGTGTGGAGATTACTCTTCAATGTTCCACATCATTCCAGCTGGTGGCAAATCTTTGACAACAGACAATGAAACGTCAACTAGTCTAACTTTATCTTCATCATCTCCTGCATCAACAACAAAGAAACCGTTGGTAATACAACTCCCAGATATAAACTGTACACCAGCCACACCACCCAAGACAGCCCAACGCCTTCAACCAAAAAATCCCAAAAGGCGTCTTCCAGCTAATGCGAGTCGGACGATGAAGCAGCGTGAAGTGAGGCGAAGAGAGCTGACTAATCTGTTCACAGACATAGCTGAGCTGAGTCACGTCAACACTGAAATTATTGAAATCTTACAAGATCAAACTATCAATGATGGTGATGCGTGAGCAAACTGTAATACGCGATTTCTCTACGAATATTGTACAGTCATGTACATAATTTTATATAAAATATTATGAATATGTCTAAAATCTTTTATTATAGAATAGGAAATAAAATTGATCGATATTTTATCCATGTGTTATACTGTAGACTTGTTTACTAGTCTAGTTTAACAATACCAAATACAATGTAAAGTTATAATATTAACACTAAGAATTTAGCAACTCAATATTGACTTTTTTCAACTTTATTTAAACAAAGCTAAGGGAAATGCATATACAATGTTATTATTATATGTATTTATATGTATATGCATATGTATTATGTATTTTGATAGAATTACATTTACATTATAATCTTTGTAATTGTATCAACATTAAATACCATTAATTCATAAATCAAACCTATTACATTACAAGTTTCCTTTCATACAAACCAAAGTAAAGAAAGAAATATTAAAATTTATAAGACGATGGAGTACAGTGTATCTGTATTACAATGTTGTGGGTTTATACGCAAATATTAGCATAATATTAGGTTGGAAAACAGAAACCTCCATGGCCAGCTAACAACTCGGCATACAAGTATAGAGTGTGATTATGAATTTTACTACTAAGGTATTCCAGGCCACTGTCCGTCTCCAAGCAGTTATAGAGTTGAGGGATATTATACACTGGGGAGGAAAGAGATAAGCCTGTGTTATACATGTACATGTAACTTATGTAACTATGTAATGCAACTATCAGCTTATCACCATATGTTGCTGCTATTTTGGTATAAATTCTTCCTATTATATTGCCATGTAAAAATTTAGATGCCTTATACAATATACACTGTACATAAACTGTATACATGAATAATATTTTATGTGTGTTCCTCTGTTAATATTCAGATGCAAATGTAGAGAGGCATAAGCAGACTTTGGTATATTTAAATTATATAACATATACCTCTACAGCACCTAATGTACATTTACATTTACTTGTACATTACGTGTAGATGCCGCAGAGCCTCGGGTTCAAACCCAACTGAGGATGGGCTTTTTTCAAAGATGTGAAATCAAGTCCCAGACTATTCAGAAATGAATTCCTTGCAAAAAGATTATCACATGTATGTATAAGTGAAGGCTGACAGCAAAAATCACCTCCAACTACTATGTCAATTCCTTATATTTAAATTTAGCTATTTACTCATAGTTTATTGAATTAAAACAATTAATATAAAATATTAGACCAAGTAACAGTAAACTACTGTAAAAGCTGCGAAATACATCATCAGCTAAGCCTGAGTTCTTTCATTCTCGGCAGCATAATCTGAACACATGAAATATTGATCAGATTAAATAAAATACGGTTACATGTGCTAAATATGGCCCCATTCTAATAGACTATACAATGTAGGCTATAGCAATATTCCTGTGAGGCTATGTGTAACCCCAACACAGACTTGGTACAATACTTCATGGGATATCCTTGTTACATACAGTATGTACATATACTTACTAAATACACTAAATGCACATTGTACAATCCCATTGATAGCAATTCCTTAAACTATCGGCAGTTCAAATAACGAATAAGTCCTATCTTTCCTATGCCAAAGTTTAAAAGGATTGTCTGTATTAGTCAGCTGATTCCATATAGAGGTGTACATTGTGAGGTCTTTACAGGTTTGGTAAGTATTTGGTAAAGTTACTCTACAACACAAATATATAAATCAGCCCATGTATGTACATGTATATAATATGTGTATTAGTATACAGACATACAGACAAATGTAGGAATATATTACTCACCCTTGCTAATACTACTGAGCAGTGAAATACATTACTATGATGTTACCTGAAAGTATAGTAGCATCATGTCTGATGATATGTATAAATTGAAAAACTCCCTCTAAATTCTAGAAGGTGCCACTGTAATCTACAGCATTGATCTGAATTATCTTTTGAAATTTACACCCCGAGTAAATTTCAATAATCTGGAGTTGTCTTCTCTCTTGTTTGAAGTAAATGCTATGGATTTATGGCTCGATTACATGAGAGGCCGCTAGCTTCGGCGGAGCAACTTGGTTGTTCATTGGCATGGCTTTATAGGCAATGTGTGGTACCAGACTACTAATGGCCTTGATTGATATCCAGCCAATCACCAAAGCTTATTTTAAATAGATTACATAATTGGAGCCGTTGTATGTGGGCCTATTATTAACTAATCACAACAGTGCTTTGTAATGCCGTGACCTGAGAAGACCAACACGTTGGTCTTTGCATAGCCGAACAAACGGTGTGCTGCTTTCGCTCTAGAACGAGGCTCCGAAAGCCAAAAAAGAACAATCAGCCTCTCGTGTAGGCGAGCCTTTACAACACATCAACTGTACAATAATTGGCATGTAGCAAAAAGTTAAAATTTGAATCCTAATTACCATCGGCAATTGATTGTTATACTTTATTTGGCATGAAAGAATTGAAGGTAAGATAAATAACTCAACAACATCTTGCTAACAGAATGACATTTCCTACCATTGAATGAATTATCTGGAATGTACCATTGGTAGAATAAAATAATGTGAATATTTTTTATCTCCGATATCGGATATAAAATAGAATTAAAAGTTTATCATAAAACACAACATCCTAACCTATTACCTAGACTAGAGCAATATATTCCAATACAAATCTGCATAATTGCAAGTTATGGTAAAACGAAAAATATTTCTGAAATTTGGGGCAAATTTTAAAGAATTCAGTGAGAATCACGCAATATTATTTTGTTTTGAAAATATAGCTTTTGTTCAGATTACATGTCTCGTACACTAATCACTGTTGCTATTTGGAGTTGTGAGTCCATAGTTACATAGAATTAGAGGTTATCTTCCCAATACCAATTTTGACAGAGAGAGGGCAACTTCTATAAAAACAGCATTAATTATTGTTAGCATTGAAAAAGTGCATTGTGACCAGCTACACATATTACAAACATTATAACTAAATTACATCGTATACCACACTCAAGTCCTTCTTGATTCCCAGTCATACTGCATGAAGTACAATAAACAATAGCAAGCACTTATCACTCACCTGATAATCACAGCAAGCACCTACCACTCACCTGTTAATCAGTTGCAGCCTAATATCTCGACCAATACCACTGAAGACGTCATGGAGATCCTTCAGCATATTCAGACGGCACAAGGATAACCTGGAAGGGAGACAACATTATTTATGATATAACTCAAGCTGAAGCTCTACATGTGAAATTGTCAATCAAATGGGCTGTTTGACATTAATGGGCCGACCATCCTAAAATAAGGGATAAACAATATTTACAGCCGTCTGGCATTTGAGGAGATTCATATAAATAGTATCCTTATTTCTCGTAAATAAAACGGTGACCTTTAACAATAGTTTCGTTGGTAAAATTTCAACAATTTCACTGTCTATCTGCTAGTAGCTGTATTTTAGGATATACTAACACTTGGCTAACCTGTCACCAATAGTCACCTACAGGCACCTTGCTAACATGTGACCAGCACTGCGCCAAAATGTCACAAGCACATTGCCAACATGTCACAAATAGAAGAGAGTCGGATTTCTTTACCTGGCTTTGTCTGTGTTGAGAGATTTCTTAGTGACACCTTGTCTGTACCCATCAACTGACACCTCTGTTACAGTGTCAGTCTCACCTATCCTGTACCATATTAAAGCTGTAACAACACAGCATTCCATGTACAGTATAATGTAGACATTCGGTATATATGTATAATGTAAAAATGTAAACTGTAGATATCTGTTGAGTAACGCAGACATGAGGTGCATAATGCAGACATTAATTATCGAACACACATGTAAACAAGAAAATGGTATTATTTTTCGTTTCAGAAAAATGCAGTTCAAGAGAAGACAATTCCAGACTTTGTATCAAAATGACTGAAAAATATGAACTACATGCTATAATTATACATGTACATGTATATTGTCTAACATAAGACTTGAGTTTGAGAAGAAGTAACTTAGGAGAAACCGTGTACTCAGCAACACAGACTGTCCAACACCCAATACCTACATTCCAATTCTCTATGCAATAAATTCACACAATATCCGCATCAGCTTCAAATATCTACAGATGTTTCACAGACTATAAATATGGATTATGATACGTGCAACACATCATTGTAAGAGTTAATAACATCAGAAGGTCACAATATATAACATGGATAGTCAGAGATGTACCTGTAGAACAAGGGCTAGTTCTCTCCTGTTTACTGGACAAGTTCAACTCCACCCTTCTCTTACTGTGGATGAACACATCACTAGCTATATGGATCTGAGGCTTATTAGCCTTGTATCCACCATTTGGAGGTAAAAGAATATCTGAGAATCTGGCATACATGGCTCTCTCCATAGCCTTCTTATCAGCTGAACACCTGAGTGGAAAATCATAAAGTTTAGAAAAGATGACGGGACATGGTCATTGGTCAAGCTGCACAAGGTCAAGGTAATCATCTAGACCTATATGGAATCGCATACTAAGTATTAGATATAGCATGCATGTATATGCAGGGCATTAGCACTGTATATCACAAAATTATAGGCCGATATAGTATGATCAATATATTCACAATGTCATACACAGTCATACAGCACTTCCTAGATAGCTTTGTAACAAAATGTTTATTAGTTTGGGATTGTCTCATTTTCAGTTCGGCATAAACAATTCAAAGACTGTTATTATACAAGTTCTATAGTACTCATAGTACTGTTGTTGCTATTTGTTACGACAATAACTGAGCAGGGAGAGCTGTAGATGTTATATGTGTGCCAAAAGGTAACTTCATTGTTGGACCTCGGGCTCAAAATGTGAAGATAACTTCTAACAATAACATTGATACAATTAATGGCGTGTGAGCTTCTAAAAATCTCATCCTTTACATTGCTTTGCCACTCATTGATTTCCTAGTTTTGATACAAGTATTTCCTTAGCTGAAGTACGAGTGTGTTCCCATCAAGTGAATCAGCTTTTTGTATATTTTATTTGTTTGACCTTGTAGTGCATACATACATTCAAATAGCCACGGGAGCACAACTCCAACTATTACATTACTAGTGTTCAAGCAACATACATTAGATAGAGAGTAGACCTTAGACCTTACCCTGCTATTATTACATGATTTATGTATATGGGTTCTTCTAAGAAGATCATGGGAAAGCTGCCCTGACACCCGAGGATGTTCCACCTCGCCATCTTGTCACTACAACTCATGCTAAGCGTAGGATCTCCCCTTCCTGGCTTCGTGCGCAGCACTTCAGTCACATGATAGCTGCTGCCGGGTATCAGCTGATCTTGTGGACCACCTGGTACACACTTTGCTCCAGTACGGTACAGGTCATAGTCACCCTCCAGTAAACTCTGCCACACAAATCTACTCTTATCTGCTGCGGTATGTCCACCAGCCGTCGAGTCAGCAAATTTTTTTTCTGTTTCACCGGCAGGACAGAGTCTCAATCGCTTCCCCCCAGGTGGAAGCTCATCAGCTAAACCGGCCAAGTCAGGTGATTTATGAAGTCCATCAATTCTCCTTTTCATTTCTGGGTGTATGTCTTCCACAGCTCTGGGGAATATGGATGCATCTCCGCCTAACATAGAAACAGTATCGCTAGGCAACAAGCAGAGAATTGATAATCCCTGACGTAAAACAATAATTAATGACACCCTTATTGTGTGCTCTGAATAATCCAGTTAAAGTCAATGATTAATAGAGATTGCAAAATTGAAATAAAAACATTTAAATCCACCAACCAGACAGTGACATTGCAGAGTTTAGTAGAGAAAATATCAAAACTATAATATTTTAAAATGTATATATTTAAGCGCCACTAATGGGTGGTACAACACAGTCTCAGCAGGAATCTTAATGACATAGTTACAGCTCTTCCACCAACGACTTTAGGAACAGTTTGACAATTGCATAATCTTCCCACATCATACATAACTGTTATTAATTCGAATGTCCTTATTCCCCAGCACAGGTATGACACGAATAATTATTTAACAATTTGTAATTCTAAAGTCACACGTTTATATACTCCTCTTTCACATGATTCATCAAGTCATTTTACTTCAAACAAATTACAAACATTATTAATTAAATGTTAATATGCAACAAATAACGTAAAATATATAACATAACTATGTATGGGGTGTTTGGCCATTCCTTTTATATGTGACCTTTCCTTTCGCAATGGATTTATCATCGAGCAAAAAGAAAGATCACATATAAAAAGAATGGCTCGACTCTTACACCCTGTATATATAGCAATGTGACGACAATGGAGTGAGTCATGTACAGTTCGCTCAGAGCATGTCTACTTGGCATAATTTCTAAGGATGCCACGCTAGTGTAGCGGTAGTGTGTTCTGTTTGCTGTACCAGCCGATTAGGTGCGGTAGACGCCCCGTGTTCAACCCCCAGATGTGGAACTGAGTCCGTGGTTTCTTAGTAACAATTGTTTTACAAAATTGCAAAAATAAACATCGCATAATGACTTCTGCTTGAATATCAAATCGAGAATTTATTTTTCAATGAAAAATTAACTTTTGCTGTCACTATGTTTCATTTTTTGCATTAAAACATCGCCTTATGGGCAGAGAACAAGCGCTTATTTTTTCCAGCCTCAAAGAGTATTACTAATCTTCTAACAAAACAACAGTTTAAGGACTCGCTGATTAAAAATCACATAAAAGTCACTCAAGTCCTCCTTTTGGGCAAAGTTTCTGACTTGTAACTAGACAACTAGAGTTTTAGTTTGCAATTAAAATGGTTTGAGATTTAAAACAGCGTTAGATCTTTGACCATTCGTCTGAATTTAATTCGCCCAAAAGATGGCTAGAAGAAAACATTCACCCTCAACGCTTGAAGTGAGTCGCAAATTTTGCCTAAATCTATGACTTGTAACTCGACTTGAGCATTTTGACTTTGACGTATAAAACACAATATTGAATTTTATCAAGGGTTTTGAGCAACAAAAGATATGTCACATTTCTACAAAATGCCAAAGTTATTACACAATATTACGTGTAGGATACATCATATTATTTTGTTTTACAAGATAGGCATGTAGATCTACAGGTTGTATTATATAATTACTGTAAGAGAAAGTTTCAACTAATGCATGGAAATTTTTAATTTTGACAGTGACTTTCAACTTGACTTTGATTTGGTACCCTTTGACGTGAGACTGAAGTAAGACTACATATACTCAACATTCTTCTCACTCTCACAACTAGCACTAAGATGACTTGAAGTGACTTGAAGTGACTTAACATAATTTAAACACAACTTGAAGCATGCCAAAACACCTACTCATGATGATGTTTTAAATGTTCAGCTACTAGCATTGTCAAGAAAACATATAAGAGGATTTTCCAAACTTAGTAGTGAGATGATAACTCCAAATTTTGCATAAAATCTCATCATTTCAATCTATTAGTGTGTCTATAGATATATGATACAGGCACTAGAGTAGTTGAGTGGCCTTACACGGTGTTTGCGTTGTGCAGAAGACAATTTCCACTCCTGGAATTCTCTTTAGTTTACCAGTCTGTTCATTGAGCTCAAACATTCTAGAATTTCCATGCTGATAAGTGTGTCTAACCTGTGTCATCAAGTACCTATTAAAATAACAACAGACGTAATTAGTAAAACTTCACAGTATTGAACAAATGAACAAATTAAAATAACATACTCAAATACTGTGTGTATAATTTGGTACTCAAAAACCTACAAGAGTTTAATTCAAATATCTACTTGAATCAAGTACTATTAATTAAAATTTAAAACAAATATCGTAAATAAGTGGAAGTAATATTAGATGAGAGAGGTCAGTGCATACGATGGGTACGAGATACGACTGTATAGATGGTAACTCATGACTCTTCCATTTCTGGTGCAATGTTAGATTCCTCTAGAAAGATGCCTGGTCAAGGGAGCTGAAGAATAGCTGATTGGGCACACTAACACAATGTTATTAATGATTATTAATATGTATGTTAAATGTCAAACCTTTTTGTAATTTCTCAGTATTTAATGGAGCCATAAATTTCGTTCTAAGCTGATTTGCATATTGTTTGACTGTTATTGCACCAAAGCATGCAGCGGTTAAGACAATAAATCAGTGGCTAATATCACTTGTGTCTATTTCACTGCCACTTTGTCAGGCATTTCAATATATCAGTTCCTATATTTTGGGCGCGGCCATTTATATCGGTTACCAAAGGCATCCAAAGCATATTTCAAATTTCATCAATATGTTGTTTGTAAGCGAACTTTAAAGCAAAGATGGTATATATAAGAACAAAGATGGTAAATATAAGTACAAAAATGGTAAAAATATCAAAACAAAGATAAATGTACTGAGTGTACAATATTATTGAGGCCATTAAACTGTAAGAGCCTCTAATATACAAAATATAAGTGCAGTGGAGATCACAGGCTACAATAGTTGAGGTTCTGCGTTGCTTCAAATGTAAAGGACAAAGGTACATGAACCTAGCCATACTGGGTGTGAAAAAAACTCACTTTCCAACAAATTATTAAATTATAGTAGAAACGTCCTTGACCTTATTTATGAAAGGATTAAAACCTAGAACTACATGTAAATCCCTCCACCACACATACTCGCACATGTAGTTTCTACGCACATATAAATATAAAGTGTTGTATATAATATAATATTTATATAACACCATAGCATGTATTATTAATGTTATTTGCATTGTAGAAGCTCACCGCTGGAACGCCCTCCGAGCCAGGACCTCTGCGTGACTGTCATGTAATCTGTGTCCTATAAATAGAACCAAACACAATATTCACCAACCATGAACCCCTGGTAGCATAAATTTCACATTTCATCGACAAATTTTAATTAAATAAAAATTCTCTAAATTTAAGTTGATTATTCACTATAACAATTAAATTTTCAATTTGAATCTTCCAATTATAGAAAATGAGACAAAAAAAATGTTTTATAGCTGCTTTGAAGCGAGTGTTTTATTTAGAAATATATAGAGCATGACTTGGGATAGCTAAAATATGAAAATAAAATGTGATATACATAATTGCCATTATAGATGTCACACTAAATAGTGTGGACACACCCCAAAATTGACATACAATGAACACCATAGTACCGTAGGCTAACTAAAAAGAAAAGCAAATAGTTTGAAACTCAACAGGTAAAATTTACGTCATATTATTTAATAATGGACATTATTCATGCTTCTGATATGTACAAATTATTTGGCTACCCCATCAGCTGAGTACACTTCCATAAGTAATTTAGGTTAAAGAGAAGTAAATCCACATTAAAATTATATTACTATACAATACGTGGCTCCATTGTGTCTAGATTAATTTTATTTCAATATAGAAAAAATAGAATAAGATAAATTTCCTTCCACATTGAAAAGAATATTCTGCTACTTCCAACACATAAAACCACTGATTAGCATATTATTATGTATACATACCAGTATATATTATATCTACAGTATACGTGTAAAACATACCTGTATACGTGTATATAACATACCTGTATACGTGTATATAACATACCTGTTTATGTGTATATAACATACATGTATATGTGTATATAACATACCTGTATACGTGTATATAACATACCTGTATATGTGTATATAACATACCTGTATACGTGTATATAACATACATGTATATGTGTATATAACATACCTGTATACGTGTATATAACATACATGTATATGTGTATATAACATACCTGTATACGTGTATATAACATACCTGTATACGTGTATATAACATACCTGTATATGTGTATATAACATACCTGTATATGTGTATATAACATAGCTGTTTACATGTATATAACATACCTGTATATGTGTATATAACATACCGGCATATGTGTATATAACATACCTGCATATGTGTATATAACATAGCTGTATACGTGTATATAACATACCGGCATATGTGTATATAACATACCTCCATATGTGTATATAACATACCTGTATACATGTATAACATAGCTGTATACGCGTATATAACATACCTGTATATGTGTAGATTGGTTTAAAGCTAATGAACATAGGCATGCCCACACACAACATATAGCGACATACAAATTGTATATAAATTTATACATGTATGTACAAATATGTACATGTACACTACGTCTACATACTATACAGTATACACACATTATTGTTACTGTAAGTCATGAAGTAACAATATAGTGTTACATACCATGCTGGTCCAGCAATGTCTTTCCCAAGCATCTAGTACCAGTTGCACAGCATATGACATCCACTTTCTTGTTTAAATCTACAATACGATGTAATCTATTAATTTAAACGAATAAAATAATAACAATAAAATCTCACAGAGGAGGAAATAAAAGAGTTAGACACAAGTTTGCGATGAATTGAAGGATAATTCGAATGCAGTGAACTCTGCCCAACCAGTGACATGGTTTCAGCAGCAATTCTCACATTAGCAGATAACTGATAACAGAGAGAAATATGATACCCTACATCAGTACAAAGTTTAGCATCGTGAAACGAATTGTACTCTTACAGCTTTGATGTTACTAACCAATGAGGACAAAGCTAGCTAGGGTTGTCCATTCCCCAGGATCTCTCGGCTTTCCCTTCTTTGGTAAACCTTCATAAAGCTCAAACACCTGCTTTACTATGAGATTTGCCCATTCATCAGAATCCTCTGTAGTCTGATTGGAGGTCATGGAGTATTGGACATCAATGTTTCTATAACGGACTAGCCACCATATATTACAGCCATATACAATCATATATTCTCTCCGTAATATTGGTCTACATTATTGCACATTCAGCAATTATAAATTCAACTGGACACTTGTAGATACCTAGACACCACAGAGTCTGAGGACAATGACCTCCTCAGACTTTTACAACATTTCATTAAGATAAACCGCAGTTGAGTTCGCCACAAGAATATAATCATAACTGTAAATCAGAATAATAAACATATCTAAAAAACAAAAATAGATGAAAATAACCCGACAAAACATATCACAGTCATCTATAAGACTGTTATTTACACGTAGTGAGAAGAATCTCATGACCTGGTATCAAGAAAGAGCTGAGGCTCATCTAACCCTGAGTTTGTTTTCCCCCTTTTATAGGATATTCCGTCACTACATATAACGCCAATATGAAGTAATGAGGAGACAAATTTTGGCAATAAGCGAAATATACGTTACATTTAGTGTATATGTAATACAAGTTTAGTGCAGTATCCACAAACAAAATATCAGCCACACCATCACACTGCTGAAAGCGGCTGAATAGGATCCCTGCTATGCATGCTACACACTGCACTCCATTACTAATATAATTCGGCAATTATTTACAAAATAAATTTGTCATTCCATACATAGAGCTGAACCACTTTTTGTGATACACATGCGACCCTCGCTGATGTAAGCTTTATGATAAGGTCTATTTTGTATAATTCATCATTGATAATAATAATAATAATAATAAGTATTGTTCTCTAGAAGTTAAATGTGCATTTTTCCTCTTGTCATCTCATGAATATTTTACATTTTTTTCCACGTTTGAGCTAAGAAATCGGTCTCATCGGCAAGTACTGGACTGGACAGGTTTAAATAATGTGCCAATCCAAAAAATACAATTGTTTGTCAGAAAGAAAGAATTTGAATGTAAAGTATACTAACATTGGACTCATTCTCTTATTCAGTTTGAATTGCAATCAGAAGCCACTTTGTTGTGGTGCTTTCATTAGCTTTCAGCAAATCTGCTGAGCAGGAAATTTTATACAATTCAATGCTTTTCCTTCCCTCTTCCCTTTCCAGGCTTGGGAAAGTAATGAAATATTGCTTCTTGTAAAATTTTAATTAGTTCAAGTAACAATGAACCAGTAGCACTAGGTCGTCTAGGCCAAGCAAGTAAATTTAGTTCTGTGCTAAAATGAAAAAACGCGGTGCTGATTATGCAAGGTACTGCAATGTGATAAAAAGTAGGAATGAGCAGCTTTGTTTAATTTTGTTTAGGATAGAGGCAGGCAAAGATGTTGTGGTGCCAGGAACTACTACAGATTCTATGAATTTGTATGTAGTTCCCCTAACGGAAGTTATCTACCAAAGCTGTTGCATAGATTTGTGTGCAGTCCTTTGTTGCACTAAGTCAATGATTTGCGCAGTATGTCATTGATCCGACAGCCTAACAAACTTTGGTAACAGTTGGACAGTACAGATAGTATAATATTGCCATAGTATGTCGCCTACTCAGCGCTGGATTGATTTCTCATTTGCAAACATATTCATTACTCATTAGTAGCATAGCACATCTAACGTTTCTCTCTTCCAAATGTGAAAACCTCTTTTGGGGTCATTAAGGACTTCACTACCTATCCGTCATTTTCGACTGTTTAGAAGCCACCAAATAATGGTACCATGTTACACTGTACAGATATTTTATGATCTAGTGCATCAGAAAACTACAACTAACAAATCATGATCATAATGGCTAGAATCCAGGAACCGCTTAACTCTTTTGATGGGGTGTTTCAAGCATCACTCGATTCTGTTCTCAGAACGACGGCAACTGCAAACTGTTTATTACATTTCATAAAATATGAGATTTGCTTTGGCAGTAGATCACTCTTGATTACCATTGGCGCAAGGAGAGTACCTCATTCGTGTAGCAGTGTGCTAAATCTAATTGGCCTGGAAAACAGCAATACCGCTGTTTGTGGTTATTATTTATTAGTTCGTTGTGAGACCCCCCATTTCACATATAGTTTTGTTTTATCACCTATTCTTGAGATCCCGTATGGTACGGGGGAAGAAGCTGTTGCGGAAGGGTTTTCCACTTGCTTGAACAGACTGTGAAACTCTTCTCGACCTTGCTCTTGTCTGGACAGTCGATTTTGGCTGGTTTATTAGTGGACTGTAGGAATCACAAAGGTCAGGGTGGGCCTCTTTTTTAGACAAGATCTTGAGTAATAACCTGACATGAAACGTTCTTCTCCTCTCCTGCAGTGGTTGTAGCTTAAGCTTTTCTTTGGCTTCAGAAACACCTCTTCTTCCTTTGATATCACATATCATACGTACCTCTTTATTTTGTACAAGTTCAAGTGCTTCGATCTCTTTAGCCGATGAGGGATCCTATGCACAAGAGGCGTACTCAAGATGAGGTAGACAGAGCGATTTGTAGGCTGTGAGCTTTGCATTCTCAGGGGCCCAGTATAGTGCACGCCGGATCATTCTTATCTGTTTCTTTGCATCATTGATCTTTTTAGTTATATTGGTTTCAAATTTGAGATTTGACAGTAGAGTAACACCAAGGTAGTCCTATTTACTGTGATCTGTGTGCTCCAGAACAGTGTCATTTAGAGTGTACTTTGGTATACCTTTCTGAGGCTTGAACGCAATCATTTGGCATTTTTTGTGTTGAAATTCATTCCAGACACTGCTGTCCATCTGTGTAGTGAGTTTAGATTATCTTGAAATCTCTGTTCATCAGTTTGGTCTGGCACTGTTTGGTACAGCAAAGCATCATCGGCAAAGAGTCCAACCGAACAGTTGACATACTCAGGCAGGTCGTTTATGCAGATCAAGAATAGGACCGGTCCCAGCACTGACCCCTGAGGCACACTAGAAGTTGTGTGAAGTGGGCTCGATTTGTATCTATCTAGAACAACTGTCTGAGATCTATTTAGCAGAAAATCGTGGATCCAGTCGACTAGGTAGTTTTTTATGCCTGGTATTCTTGACAGTTTGTCGATTAGAAGAGTGTGTGGAACCCTGTCGAAGACTTTGGTTAGGTCCAACACTGCAGCATGAACGCTCTGGTTTCTATCCGTAGCACCGAGTATCTCATGCATGGTGGCACATATTTGCGTTTTTGCAAGACAGGCCCTTGTGAAATCCGTGCTGTCTGTTGTGTAACCATGTGTTAATCTTGCCAAGGAGGTCTCTAAGTATTATGTGCTCTAAAATCTTGCAGGGTACACTTGTGAGAGAGATTGGTCTGTAGTTATTTACACTTTCTTTAGATCCAGATTTGTGAATGAGGGTTATGTTAGCTGTTTTTCACTCTTTTGGCAGTTTACCTTGTTCTATAAATCGGTTGTAGATTTGTGTCAGACATCCAGCAATTTGCTCTACATTGAGTGTGAGGTCTTCTTTCTTGGGTCCATCTGGGCCTGGTGCCTTCCCTAACTTCAACTCTTTTAGTAATTTCATAACTCTACATACTTCAATCATTTCTCCCCTCTGTGTACTGTCTTTGTGCATCTCAAGGAGTGTATGTGTTTTGTCAAATTGTTTGTAGATGTGTTCATTCAACATAATGGCACAAGTAGTTCTTGGCAAGTAGCAGGAAGTTCAGCCAAAGACTATAGCGCTGATATTATAACTATGCAAAATGTAAAAATTAATAATTTATAATTATATGTAGGCTATAAGAAAATTTTAAAATAATTAAATAATATAATAATCAAAGAAGTCTTGAGAAAAATAAAAACTTTTCAGCAACGGAAGCTCTAACGTAGTCGTATTCGAAATTGTGCCATTACTTTGATATTGTTGGGGGTTCTTTGAGACAGACTTAAAATACTATCGCTTGGCATCGATTCCATTTAACAGTCTTTTGTTGTTTTTTACTGGATTGCGGCATAAACGTCATATATTTTCCAACTCGCGTAAATAGTAAATATGGGAACGCAACTCCGGCCATAACTTGACACTATTTAGAATCAGGTTTGCTATTTTACCTTGGACTGTAGGGCAGGCTTGCCAAGTTCTACTAATAAAAGTTAAGGAAATTAAGCATTTGGATAGGAGGTGTCCATTTTGGATGGGGCAGAGCACCAAAATTTGAGTTTAAAATCGGGGAGTCTCCTGTGGAATCAGGGAGACTTGGTAAGCCTGCTGTAGGGTATTTAAAATTTAATTTTCTTTCTATCTTGTCAGTTTTTATGGTAGCATTTTACTATGCTGTGGCTTCAGTTTTGTACAACAGTCGATTACAATAACAACAAAAAAACTGAGTTTTGTCGTTTTTTGTTGAAGACAGGTGCAGCACAAAGATTTGAATTGAGGATGAGAGAGAGTTGGATTATTTTGTGTCGATTTACATAATAAGTATTTCACAGCTCTCCCATCCCCCAACTCCCCCCCCCCCCCCCCCCATCCCTCCCTCTCCCTTCAGAGGCTTTACTATTATTATGATACTTCTCATAATTAAACTAGACTTGATCAACTCAAGCCATGGTACTTCAGGGAGGCTTACTTACAATCTTGCCAATTACTTCTATTTATAGAATAATATACTTTGAATCCACATGAACATTTAATTTGATAGAGGAATTCAGCTAAATCTCCTAGAAAGGTAATTGAAACAATATTTTCTGCATTATGGAATACTTCTGTACATTTAGCCTGCCTGAGTCCGGTGTGGTCAGTGAGTGGAATTTATGACATCAGTAAATATGCTGAATTCCTTGAGAAGAGAAATGCATTTGAAATTAACCTGATAAATAGGCAAAGGTGAATGTGTCATGAAAATGACTGAAAAGTTCACAGCAAGCTTACAAATTTGTCATCCCTGCACAGACACATATAGCCTATGTATTCATTATTTTATCGTACATCTTCTCAAGTCTAGATATATACGTTCTATTTGATTGTTTCATTTTCCCTGAGGTATATTTGAATTGATTCTTGTTGCTACATTTTAACAATGTGGCAATCCATATGTGTATATAGTTTTAGGAAATATTTTCTGTATGTGGTTTCCATCATATCTGACATTAAATGAATGCTGACAAAATAATTACGCTTGAGGCATTAAAATACCACGGCATTTGCGTGATACACAGTCGTATTTTGTGTTAAGCGTGCCAAAGTGTTTCATAACAGTGGCAGCAGAGGAAATCAGCTTTTCATAGCCAGACAGCCTCTATTCTTTATTCTGAATCTCCTTTGTTCTCTGCAGCCTTTCAGGATGCAAGAAGTAGCATCCAGTTTTTGCGTAATGCAGCAAAACCTTAGCACAGTGATAGTAAAATATCTATAATAATCGTAATTATTTTTGCTGAAGTTACCAGCACTACATTCTGAAAACAATATGACACCTTTAGCTGTTTATCGCTCAGATTGTCACTCAAAGATTTTGATCATTTCTGGCATATGTTCAATAGCATATCTTTAAAACACTATGGTGCTGTCAATAACACCATATTAAATGCTTTTAACAGCATTTTGATTTTCTAACATACTTATGAATTTCTAAATGCAAAAGCTGTAGCATACTACATGTACTATAATTTGCCTTTCACACTTATGAAAAATATAGCAAAATGTGCAGTCAGTCTCCAGTAACAAAACTGGGTATTTCTTGAACACTTGGCAAACCAAGCAATGAAATTGGTCAGTTTCTATGTTTTGATAGTTTTGATAGTCTTGTAAGTTTGTTTTCTATCACTCAAAAACTGAAGCAAAGTAGGATTAAAATGGAGACGTGTCTCTTAATGTGCCAGCATGATAATTAGTATTATCAAAACAGGCTCCATACTCTGAATTATGGTAAAAAACATGCTTCATGAACTAAATCTCCCAAACCACTAGCATGACTGTTGGTTCTTCATCACAGCTATCAAGTGAAACTTCGTTCAGTCAATTTGGGTTTCCGACCTCAGACACTCGACGTTTCCTACTTCCTATATACCCTGGTCTGTTCCTCTGCTGCCGATGGCCTACAGTTCTATTGTGCTGAGCATGCCCTGACCTAAAAACTGGCCTCCACGATGACCGGACTATTGTGCCAGTGCATCCAGCTAATAGACTAATGAGGACTAGAGTTCCCGTAAGTACAGATACATGCTGTACTCGTGACGTAAAACCATCCAGCATTGTAATATTATAAAGCTTCGTCTCTAAGGACCAAAATTACTCTCTAAACGGCAGTAATAAGTAGTCTCGGAAAAGCTTTGAAGGAAGTAATAAACAATACTATGTTTGTGGGAAAAGTAACAGCGCTGCTCTAGTCCAACGTCTTTATACAATTCAGCATCATAAATTTTTCTTCCTGTAGCAAGCGAGAAATCAGAAATAAAAATAGAATATTTACTTGCAAGATGTCGTACTCATTCAAGCATCAAATTAGTAAGCAAAAGTATCCATACGTTGCCCGCAGAATAAGGCTAAAAATAGAATATAACATTTTAATCTGTATAGATGACTTTCAATGTACATTCAATGTTGGCCTCGGATACCATCCGATCGCGACATGGTCCCTCTTGGGTGTGTCCTTTCATTTCCGTCAGTGTCTACATCAGAAAAATTCTAAATATACATTGTAGTTACAAGCAATTACTCCTTATTACTCCTATTTTAAGTTTTGTTTAAAATTGAAATTTTTGTGATGAGAATTTGATGAATGAAGTTTTAAATAACATACATGTAAATAGTGAAAAAAAGATGATTTCTTCAAAATTCCTAACAAGCTTGGGTGGGATTCCACCAACATTGGCTCGGTTACCTTGTAAGTTTTAGTAAAAAATCATAATGCTTGCTAAAGAGCAAACTTTTTTATTATTAAAATATTCTTCCAGTATAGTTTGTTTGTAAGTAAACTTCTATGGTTTACAGAGCTCCTGGGACAACACAATTCTTGTCAACAGATTAGTATTATATAGTCACAGTACCATGTCTACAGTATGACGTATGGTAAAATGGTATTCCAGGCAGCACATTATTATGTGTATTATTGTAGGTCTGGTGTTTTGTGTACGTGTATGTACTACTAAGATGGTGTCTATCTTTCGTGGTAGGAGGTCAACCAGGTTATTGTCCGGGTCTATATAGCCTCGGGCTAGGAGCTGAGACTGTCTCCCAGTGCCATAGCTACTAGCCTAAGGCTAAACTCTGTAATATGAACAGCAAAGCTGGCGTAAACTTACTGAATAAACACAATATAACAGGATGGCTAAGGACAACACAAGACATTGTACGATGTTCATGTTGACGTAAACTGCATCCCTTATTATAAATTACCAATAAAGCAGCATTTTTAATTATGCCACACAAAAACGAACACAATCGGAAGATAAAAAATGCGCCTCTATTTATAAATAACTGGTCCATTCTAAAAAATCATTCATTAGAAATTTTTTATCAGATGCATAAACAACGATATATTATACATGCGTGATTGAAAAGAAAAACTCATTCACATAAAACATATTGGTTATTAGACATGTAAGACATGTGTACTAAGTAACTTATGGAGATGGGTTACTACTATGAACTTAATACACACCGATTACAAGGCTGAATTCTCACTATTGATTCCATAGTAGCTAATACACCCATTGACATTGGGTACAGACATGGTTATATCAGACACCAAATAATAATAAACCACAACTTCTTGTT